>CP126897.1:4817500-6097500 GCA_030440675.1 Furcifer pardalis
AAAAGGCTACAATGATACCTCCCATCCATTACGATAGATTGAGAGAGACATAAACAGCAGCAACATCTGTCTCCTCCTCCCTCCCCCATGCATATATATTTATGTGTTGATGTCTAATGTTATGGTAAGGCTGTCAAAATTCTGAGAGGTTATCAGGTTCTCTAAAGCCTTCCAGTGTGGCCTGTGACTCCCTTACCAAACTACACCCAAACTGCTGAGTCTTGTCCAGCTCTATTGTGGTTGGGCTGGGAACTTATCTATTTTGATAGCTTAGAGCAGACACAGCAAGATCATACTACAGTATTCTGAGCACGATAGTTCTAGTTTTGGAAGCTAAGCAGAATCAGATCTGCTTATCACTTGAATGGGACACCTTCAAGAAGTCATGAATTCCCAGACAGCAGTATGATAGAATTGTCTTTGAAACCCTGGAAAGCCATTGCGATGTGCCTGAAGAAGTGGAGTGTAATCCACAAATGTTCACACTGAAAAGAATGAGAGGCAATTTTGCCATGTTTAAGAGTTCCCCAGCACCCAAAGAAACCCCATACACCAGTGATGCCCAAACTATGGGCTAGATCCGGCACATTTTACTTCCACTTACGGGAGCGACGAGAGGGCGGCTCAGGCTGAATAAATTGGCATCAGGGGCCAGATCTGGCTTGTGGGCCATCACTTGGGCACCCCTGGTTAAAGCAGAGAAAATGTCAGCCAAAAATCTATCTCATCCTGTTGCAAAACTATCTGTTGCAAAACAGATTGCAAGACACGTTTTACTCCCGCTTCTGGTGAGAGGAATTACATGACCAGCCCGCTAAACCACATGACCAGCCCACAGCCTGAAAAGTTTGGGCACCCCTGCTATACACAACCAAATTATTATTATTTAAACATGACCTTTTGAGGACAGAAGAGCTTTCTTTTCCCAGTAATACCTTTTTCCATTTTTTAAAATATGATAATGGGGTAATAAGCACAGAGGCTGACCTCTAAGGTCCAGGGTAGGGCATATGTAGTCCCTATAATTCTAGAAGTTGGCCACCTCTGCCTTGTATTTACTAAACTGAGAGTTTAACTTGAGAAGAGGCAACATGCCAAAGAGATCTAATTTTTTTTAGCTTATGGTGTAGGAAAATTAATATTCTATTGTAAATTCAAGAACAGTTGACATTGTTCAGTCAAAAAAGTTTGTACATTATCTCCCTTTCACATATTTCTGATACTGTACAATGATTTTGCATACACTGTATATATATTCACCCACCAGGAAATATTTGGGTGTATACAGTTATCCTTTATTTGAGTTGTTTCAAGTTTTTATTTGAACACTAGATGTTAGAAAGTAACTTCAAATTATTCTTGTCTGTCTGTCTGTCCAGAGGGGGGGGGGAGAGAAAGTGATTGAGAGAGAGAACGTGTTTATGAATAATTCTGACTGGAAATGCAGATAGCCTATAAAACCATTTGCATGTGGAAGCGTGTTGTTCTGCATTTAGTATTGGGAAACTCTCAACCATTCTTTGCATATATTGCTATCGAATGGCATGGGTGAAATGTCTGCTTTGTCGTCCTCATTTACTGTGACGGCATGAAGGGGGATTTGGAAAGGTTGGTTCTAGGCTTTCCTATCTGTCTGGTAAACCCTGTTTATGTGGTGCCGGGTTACCAAGGCCAGAGCTTGTTTGTGCAGACAGAATGTTTTGACGAAGTCAGGCTGGGAGCCAAATTGGCCATGACTTCCCCACTCTGCTTGTTTTTCATTCCTCCAAACCTCCAGGAACATTAGAAAGCTCTTGTGTTTTTGTTCTTTTTCCATATGCTGCAGCACATAAATTTTAGTCCAGTTTATAGTCCTTAACATCCACTGATCCCAGATCTTTTCAAATACTAAGAGAGAACTAAAAGTGCAATGACTCTCTGTGATCACTTGTTCGCTTTGAATAGCCTTACCCTCAAATAACTGGAAGTTGAATATAATTGTGCCATTATATTATTGTGAAGGATGGATGGCTGCAACACGTATCCAAGAATGCATTTTTTTCCTGAAGCAAGAAAAATATCATTGCCATGAATTTGTTTATAGTGGATGCCAGCTGGCCATGAAGTGACCCACACACTATGATCACAGAGCCATCTCCTGTGGCACATATGAAATCAGACATGTAGGATTTAACACTGAGACTGCAATGGACTGCCACAGTCTTGAGGACATGGACAAGGTGCGCCTTCACAGCCAGTCGATCTGGCATGACCTCTTCCACCTCCATGACCGTTGGGAATCAGAGTTCTTCCTCTGCTCATTTTGGTGTTGGGCCCAATATGATGGTTTCCAGTGGCATTTCCTCCACTGAGGGGACAGTCACCCCTCATAAAGGGGTTCATCTGCCCATAACCATTGGCCCCTTTAGGGAGTCAGGTTATTTACTGCCGCCCAACACTGGGCGTTGAGTCACTGGCTGTATGGTCTACTCCGTTACCATAGCAGGATGTCCAACCAGACTGGTAATGATGGTGACAGTTACAAATCTACAGATCATGAACTTGTTAGAACATAATCAAAGTCTGGGCCAGAAGTAAGAAAAGCAGTGGCTGCCCTGAACCAGAAAACAATCCTTACTTTTTGTTGGAAGTGGTGCCAGTACAGCATCTGGGTTGTTCCCAGCATTATCTCACTCAGATGTTGTGTCCTGCAAGCATGAAACTGGCCTTGACTGAGAGATTGAAACCAGAAGAATAAGGAAGGGAATATATGAGCACTCCTTTTCTCCTTAATGACTTTTTCTGCTTCTCCCACAGTATTGCTGACATGGGTCAACTGCGCCAGTGTGCGCTGGGCCACACGTGTCCAGGATGTCTTCACCGCAGGGAAACTGATGGCTTTGGGACTTATCATTATCATGGGATTCGTTCAGATCTGCAAAGGTGAGGCCCAGTCTGGCTGCTTATGCTGGTGACAAAGAAATGGCCAAGAGACCCCTTAACACCCTCTGTTTGCTCAGCCAAGGGGAATCCACTTTGGGATTTTAAACCCTGCATTCTTTAGTAAGCTGATTTAAAGAGTGGATTGGTTTCCATAGTTTCTTACTGAAGTCTGTATTGCAAAGCAGGAGAATTAGGGGATTGCAAACAGATCTTCCTACCATTCTAACAAACTTTCCCCCCCTCTAAATAGGTGAATATTTTTGGCTGGAGCCAAAACATGCCTTTGAGTTCTTTCAGAAGCCTGATGTGGGACTGGTAGCCCTGGCCTTCTTACAGGGCTCCTTTGCCTATGGGGGATGGAATTTTCTCAACTATGTCACAGAAGAGCTGGTTGACCCTTACAAGTGAGTCAGGAATCCTCTGACAGTGATATGGGGGAAAGAATCTGCCTTCATACTTGTTCACCTTTTACATCTCAACTCTTTCTCCTCATAGGAACCTGCCTCGAGCCATCTTCATCTCCATCCCCCTGGTCACCTTTGTCTATGTCTTCGCTAATGTGGCCTATGTCACTGCCATGTCACCCCAGGAGTTGCTGGCCTCCAATGCTGTTGCAGTGGTGAGGCCCCCATTACGCCTGTTGTACAAATTCCCTCTCATCCTCAAGTTCAGCATGGAATTGTACCTGACTTCACACTCTCTAAGGGACTGCAGTGACTCAGTGGTTAAGATGTTGAACTTGATGACTGGAAGGTCAGCAGTTCAAGACCTGAGTGCTGCATGACGGAATGAGCTCCCGTCTCTGTCCCAGCTCCTGCCAACCTGGCAGTTCAAAAGCAAGAAATTGCAAGTAGATAAGTAGTTATCACCTCGGCGAGAAGGTAAACAGCGTTCTGTGCACTCTAGTGTCTAGTCATGCCTGCCACATGTCCATGGAAATGTCTGCAGACACAGACAGCACTGGCTGTTTGGCTATAAACAGAGATGAGCACTGAACCCTAAAGTTGAATATGACTGGCTTTTGAGCAAGGGTGATCTTTACCTTTACTACACGCTCTCTTCTGATTCTTTTCTCCACAGACATTTGGAGAGAAACTGTTAGGAGTCATGGCTTGGATCATGCCCATCTCTGTTGCCCTTTCCACATTTGGAGGAGTCAATGGTTCACTCTTCACTTCCTCCAGGTGAGTAAACATGGCTTTCAGCAGAAATTCAGCCCTTCCCTGAGTTGGCACGTCATCCATAGCAGGCTTTTTCATCATCTCCTGGGCAATTATCACAGTGCAGAGGCAATGCAAACATCTTCTTTGGTGTTAATTAAAATGGATCAATAATCTTGCCTGTGTTTCAGATATTCTTTTCTTTTCTTTTTTAGACTCTTTTTTGCTGGTGCACGGGAAGGCCACCTCCCCAGTGTACTAGCAATGATTCACGTGCGACGTTACACTCCCATACCTGCCTTACTTTTCACTGTAAGTCATCAGCAAAAAAATCCGTAAGTGGGGAGGAAGATGGAGTGCATGTGGGATAAGTGAACGAGAGCTATGAGATGATCTGTGAAAGAGCTGCAATTGAAGTCTCTGGGGAAGATGTTTTCAATGTAGAGTCCTTGGAATCAGTGGGCAAATCAAGCCACTTTGACAAACTGCCACCTCTAGGCCCATTCTGATGATATTAACAAACTTGCTTATCTTCTGTCTTTGTCTCTACTTTGGTAGTGCCTTTCAACGTTACTTATGTTGGTGACGAGTGATATTTATACCTTGATCAATTATGTGGGTTTCATCAACTACCTCTTCTATGGAGTGACGGTGGCCGGTCAAGTTGTGCTTCGCTGGCGGGAGCCTGAACTATCCCGACCTATCAAGGCAAGAGGCCACTTATTCCATTGCCGTTGGTCCCTATGTTTCAATCCACCTTTTAGTTATACCATGGTTTATTTCTCCTTGAGACCGTGCATGTTTGGTTGAGTTAAATCATGATGATTTACACACCAGGGATTCTCAACCTGCAGCCCGTGGGCTGGGTGCGGCCCACTGTACTATTTCATGTGACCCCTGTTGCCTCCACCACACCCAGAAGTGCCACATGGTGGAGGAAGGGCAAAATGGCCATCCAGACCCTGAAGCTGTCTGTGGCAGCGTGACCCAGCCCCAGCTTTAAAAGGTTGAGAACTCCTTATTTACACCAACGATTTAAATCACATTTCCAACTTTTAGCGCATATATTTTCTGAACAGTCATTTGTGCTAATTGCCTATTAAAATAAATATTTTTTCAAATAGCTTTCTGTCACACAGAAACATAATCCTGAAACCATTGGTTATGAGGTACAGTACTGTAATTTGGAGGCCTTTGACAATACAGTTCTATCTGCTTCAGTCAAAATACTAAATAATGCTTCTTGTGGAAAATTAACATCCATGCAATTTTGACTGACAGAGTCTAATTACAGTATAGTAAAGCTATTGCCTTAATAAAACAATCTATAACTACTGGGCCATGGTGATTTTGTATAGCTTATATTCAACCATAAAAAAAGAGACTTTAATACATATGTCAGGGCTGCAATGGCTCAGTGGTTAAGAAACTCACCTTGTTAGCTGGAAGGCTGGCAAATCAGCAGTTTGAGACCTGGGTACTGCATGACTAATTGTGCACCCGTCTTTCTTCCAGCTCTTGGGGACATAAAAAAAGCCTCATTTGGGTATTCCCTGAGTGGAGTTTCTTCTGCAAAAATCCTTTCAATCCAGAGTAATTTCTGACACAAAGTTATTATTATAGGGTGTAAACACTTTAAATATGTTTTTCATAACTACAGGAAATTTTGTTTTAATTTTAGTAACGTATTGACTTCTATACACTTTACCTCACTGTGTGACAAACTCCAACACCAAGAGAGAACACACAATAGAAATCTGGCTTATAGCATACCTGTCTATTTAATCCAATATTTAGCTTTACTTCTTGTTAAGCATGAAAACCTTCTTTCCTACAAGCTGTTTCCTGCATCCTCCTTCCTAGTGTTCCTACTCAGACCCAGGCCCCCATCTCTTTCCTCTCAGGTGAACCTGCTATTCCCCATAGTTTACCTGCTGTTTTGGGCCTTCCTGTTGGTATTCAGCTTGTGGTCAGAACCTGTGGTGTGTGGGATTGGTTTGGCTATCATGCTGACAGGAGTACCTGTCTACTTCCTGGGGGTGCACTGGGAGCACAAGCCACCTGTCTTCAACACGTTTATTGGTGAGTTGTGGGCAGCTGGAGTGGGAGGACTGTTGAATAAGAGCTTCAGAAATGCTGGGGCTCTAGTGCAGTGATTGCGAACCTTGGCACTTCAGGTGTTCTTGGAATTCAATTCCACACAAATGGATTCACAGAGACTTGGGCTTCTGGAAATTGAAGTCCAAAAATACCTGGAGTGCCAGTAAGCCCATTTGTGTGGATTCATAGAGACTTGGGCTTCTGGGAATTGAAGTCCAAGAACACCTGGAGTGCCAAGGTTTGCCATCATGGCTCTAGAGTGGGTTCTTTTACTTTATATGTTAAAATTTACTTGCTTGTTTACATTCTTACAGCGGCGATAACTCGGGTGGGACAAAAGCTTTGCGTTGTCGTGTACCCTGAAACGGCTGTGGCAGAACCCGAAGCCAAGCTCAGCAAGGAGACCAAAGAGCAGCTTGAGCCAATGTGTGGACCTGAAGCCCTCAATAACCTTCAGAAATGAGTTGTTTCACTGCCTGTGAGGGCAGGCGGAGCATTTCCAGCCATGGACTGCACGGTTGCCTCCTCTGCCGGGTCTGAAATGAATGGGAGCCCCCTGCTCAGTTAGTTTTTCCTCCTTGCTGCCTACAGCACCACACTGTGTGACTGGTAGAGCCGAAAATGCCCCCCTCTCCCTACTTCCTGTGGTCTTTTTGGGTACAGAGAACTCACACTTTCCATTCCCTGCTTGCGGTGCCCTCTACAGAATCTGTTGAAAATGGAGCTCTGAGCCAAATAAGCCCAACAACCACATTCCTCTCCCCTCACACACCCTGCTGAAAAGGCTCCCATGTTGCTGCCTTATATTGCTGGGAATATTTCCATTGGATTGTAGCTTCATCGGGGTGGGGGTGGGGAATATCCTCTCCCTTAGTTTTGTGTCCTTGTATTTTTTCACATTATGTCTCTTTTTTGATGTAATAAATTAAACCAAATTGCCATCCATTTTGCTTTAAATGTCAGAGCATAAGGGCTTGGAGATTAGTCACTGTGGTGAAGTGGACAGAGTGGGACATTCCGGAGATGTGGCTTCAAATCCCAGCTCAGCTATGGAGTTGTCCATGGTAAAACCATTCCTTAAAAATCTCACATATCTTGAAAAACCCTATGAGGGTCACCATAAATCGGATTTTCCTTGGCACTATGTAACAAAGTGGGATCTAGAAATGTCATCCAGTGTACACATCGTCCTGCCTTGGTGACCACAATTTTTCCACTGCAGTTATATGGTAGAGATAAATTTAATCTTGGAGTGAAACAATACCTCACATGTTAGTGAAGATTTATTTATTTATTTATTCACATTTATACCCCACCCTTTTTGGTGCAAGCACCACTTAGGGTGATGAAGGGAAGTGGCAATCTCTACTCCATGTAGTTAGCAAAATACAGTAACTGCATTCTTAGCTTATGTCTAGGAAAGACCAAGAAGGGTGTGCAGTACTGTATTTTCCTTTAGTAAAGCTTGCTGGTGCAAACCTATAATAGAAATGTGGAATGTTTGACTTTCCAGATGTTATCAAAAACTCATTTCCACTGACAATAAGTCTAGGCAACATAAGAATATACTACCAATGATGGGGAAATACTTCAGCCACCGCTGGAAAGCCAGCCCACTTCTGCTGGATCAGATGAAAAAGTCCAGATTCTTGTTACATCCATTGGTTGTATATCTTCAGCAAGTCAACATCAGTCTTCTAGCATACTATTCCCATTGAGGTATAATTGCCTAAAACTCTCTCATCTGTCCAGGTCTCTCTCTCTCCCCCCCCCCAAAACAAAAGCCGCCATATTATTTACTCTCTTGTGGCAGGGAAGCTATGTTACCATTACAAGTCCTTTTCTAGGTATACAATATTCTTTTTGAGATGAGAAAAATAAGCTGCATTCAATATTCCAAAAGCTGTCACATTGCAGATTTATATGAAAGCATTATGCTATTGGCCATCTTAAGCTGTGACTACATTGCCGTCCATGTTACTTTAAATCATGGATGCCCAAACTATGGCCTGTGAGCCAGATCGGACTCCTGATGCCAATTCATCCAGCCCATGCCACCTTCATCACTCCCAGAAGCGGAAGTAAAATGTGCCTGGGTGCATTTTACTTCCACTTCCAGGAGTGACAAGGGTGGCATGGGCCTGATGAATTGGCATCAGGGGTGGTGGATCTGGCCTGTGGGCCATAGTTTTGGCACCCCTGGTTTAAGCAGAGAAAATGGCAGCCTAAAATCTATCTCATCCTGTTGAAAAACATGTTGTAAAACAGATTGCAAGGTGCATTTTACTTCCACTTCCGGTGAGAGGAAACATGACCGGCTCACTGAACCACGTGACCAGACCGTGGCCCAAAAAGTTTGGTCACCTCTGCCTTAAATGTTACAACATCAATCAATCAATCAAACTTTATTGCGGTTGATGACAGGTGCAGTAAAAAGGTTTTAAGTACATGAAATACCGTCAAAATGCACCCCCACAAACACATTCATTTGAATTAAAACAAAATATAATATAATCAGTTTTTAAATTTTTGCTACATTTGGGACAGGTATCTGGTTTAAAACTAATAAAACAGCACATAAACCAGTTTAAAAGTTATAGTTACAATTATAAAATAAGGATACAAATGTCTATAAATAAATGCACATAGTGGATATAATTCCATGAGTAGGATATAAAACAGAATTACTAGTGCAAAATAAAAATAGTTATTGTTGGTTTTTAACCTGTCCCCGCTGTAGCTAGTTCTCCCTAATGCTACATACCCTAGTAGCCCTCCAGGCAAATCTGGCAACAGCGGCAGTCAGGTCAGTGGTTCTCTCTGAGAGCATGGCTCTAAACATATGGTTATTCAACTCAGTCTGAGGAAAGGCAGCAATGAGGTCACGTCTAAGATTGTCATAAAACTGGCATTCTAGGTGTGGCTTGACACACAGTCTATTATTCTGTCCAGATTAGGTGAACACAAGGGGACCGGATTGCTTTGGTGTCAGTATCTAGTAGACTGACCCCTCAGTCTGATGCAGTTTGATCTTTATTAAACCCAGTGGGTTGTTAAGGTGCCACACAGTACAGTAAAACCCCATATAATGATTTTAATTCATTCCACAGATCTGGTCACTATGCGTTTATGTTGCATGATTTTTCCTATGGAAAAAATCATACAATTTTTCCTATGGGAAAAAAAAATCATACAGTGGTGTTTCCCCCCCCCCCCAGCTGTTTTTCCCATTGAAAAACTGTTGTACGATTTTTTCCATAGAAAAATCATTATGCGGGGTGCCACTTATTTTTTTGGTCCATGCAGAAATGATCTAATGCAGTGATGGCGAACCTTTTAGAGACCGAGTGCCCAAACTGCAACCCAAAACCCACTTATTTATCACAAAATGCCAACACAACAACAGGAAACACTCCCATTGAGCTGCTGGGCAGAGGGGAAGGATGAACTTTGTGCTGGGGTCACTGCACGGGTGCCCATGCATGCCATAGGTTCGCCACCACTGATCTAATGCGGCAAAATGTTAAAAATACTTCAGAGTTACTACAGAGAAAGCTCTTTTGGAGGATGTTTTATCAATCCTATTTGAAAACAAAACAGCTGATCATATGAGGAAAAATCCATTCAGCTCAATCTGGTTTAGGAAATACAGAGTAAAGAAGACTCCACATTGGGAGCAAAGGGGGCCAGAAATTTAAATTGGCTTTTGTATAATTTGATGGTGTAATCAGTTTTTTAAAAAATGTTCGTTTTATTACACCCACAGCATATCTTGCATTATTTGACTGTGGCCGCAGCATACATTTCCTAATCACTTCTTGCAGTGAGTTTACCTTTCCCCCTGTAACTGGACATTGAGTTGAGATTGATAATGTGTATTCAAGTCTCTACTGGATTATAGACAAATGTCAGAAAAACACAGTGGAGAAGAAATTAAACTGTGAATGTGGACGTGGCAAGAGAAGTTACCAAACCAGTTCTACATGGAGAAACCACTCCCACCAGGCTACGTGGTGTATACAGTAGACAGTAACTACGAAAAAATACACCTTTAAAAATCCATTATAGTGTATATGGGGGAAGTGAAAAATTCCATAGGTATTCCACAAATCCCATGAAACTGAGCCTATGTATTAATTTGTGGAACAAGAGGGGTAGAGGAGCAGTCTTTATCATTTGTTAACATTTTGGAAGCACTTGAAAGTACAGCTGTGTCCTCCATTTCTCTCAACCAAGTACAAAAAGCTAGGCAAGTTTCTTCCTAAGCCGAATCATGCAAAAATGTTTTGTGCTTTGGCTTCACAAATAGGATTTGCGCAGTTGTATTTTTGGCTTCATGGCTCTACCTGGTGGTTCCAAAAGGCACTGCAAGGTGACCTTTCCAGTTTCACTTGTTTCCATCAAAACATCTGGGTTTCCAAGAAGCCTTCTGGAAGGAGAGAAATACAAAAGGACAGAAGTATTTTTTCCACTCTCCAGTGGGATGTGCCATGATGGAAGCCAGCCTCAGCAAGTGAGATGATACCCAGAGGAAAGGAATGAGCTGTTTACCTTGTGCCACCAGAAACACCAGGTTGATTGCGCTTGTCTATTTACATAGCTCAGCAAAATCAAAAAATAGTAGGAAGCAGGGTCAAGACTAACATTACACAGAGCGGGATCAGAGATCAAACCTCTTTATCAACAGGCCAGGAAAAAACCCGAGGGAAAAAATCTGTTTCTTCCTAATTCTGGTACTAGCTCATGAAACTACTTATTAAAATGCAAAAGAGAAAATTAAAACCACTTCCCTTGCCGTTTACAATTGATAGTGGCATTAAACCTACAGAATTCCTGTTAAAACAGCTCTAAAATATTCTTTGAAAGAACATTTTAATTGCACTTATGACTTAGAGATTATTCATTGCAGCTACAAAGAGATGTAATTACTGATTACATTACTTGTTACAAAGAAGGACTGGGTTTAGTTGTTGGGCACAGACATTTCCCTGGGGTGGTGGTGGAATTGCTTTGCTACAGGAAGCCTAACGTATACTTCACCTTGCAAAGACAGAGGTTTCAATTTCTATTTTTTAGCATCTCAGATGTCTGCTGAAAGAAACACAAGCTCACCTACCTGATAAGGTAAAAGCTGGGCTTTGGAGAGAGCAATCAGACAGGTGAGATAGGAATTCTCCAGCGATATGAGTGAGATTACATGAGTCTTCTTAAATGCAGAGGAAAAATAACTACAGAGGATGTGATGGAGTTTTATTCTTAAAAATGCATAGTGAGAAGGTAGGAAGAAAGGAGCTTTTCCCTCTCACATTATTGTAAGGAGAACATGGGGTCATTCCATGAAAACTGTGGGCCATGATTCCAGAGTAACAAGAAACAAGAAATTGCAAATAGATAAATAGGTACCACTTCAGTGGGAAGGTAGAAACATCTGCAGACACAGACAGCACCGGTGCTTTGGCTGTAAATAGAGATGAGCACCGAACCCTAGAGTCAGATATGACTAGCTTTTGAGCAAAAGCAACCTTTACAGTGGAAACTGGTTTACAGTATTTAGGAAAGTGGGCTGACGTCCAACAGCCTTAAATTATCACTTTGGCCTGCCCTCTTGCCTATAGCAACTATGGGGTGGCAGAGTCTTGCTTTTGTGGAACACAGTGGGCAAGACACTTTATGATGATGACTCACATCATTCCTCTCACTGAAAAGTACACATTCTAAGGCACACTCTGGTTCTCTGATGGCTAACCTTGGCACTCCAGGTGTTCTTGGACTTCAATTACCAGAAGCCCAAGTCAGCACAGCTGCTGATCAGGGCTTCCAGGAATTGAAGCCCAAGAACAGCTGGAGTACCAAGGTTGGTCAACACTGCTCTGGTTTGTTGGGGTAGGGAGTAGTCAACTCTGGGATATGACTGTTGCCTTTTGGTCTTTCTTCCCAGAGGCACTGGCTTGACTTCTACAGGGTGTAAGTTGGGTGCCAAACTGGGCCATTGGTCTGATCCAACAGAGCTCCTTAATAAACTACAGGGGCGTTGGAAGATGTAATCTAAGGTGATAATTTTGTTGAGCAGAAATGCAAGTCCGCCAGCTCAGATCCAGGAGGAGCTTCATGTCAAGAACACACATTATTGAGGGTACACAAAAGCAAATTAGAAGATGGAGGAAGGAGCTCACTGGGCAAGGAACAACATTAAAGGTGGATATAGCTAAAGATCTCAATCCCCCCCTACGTCACCTGGAGCACCCTGAATAGGCTGAGGTTTGGAGTCCCTAAATGCAAGACCAACATGCTCAAGTGGGGACAACACACGGTGTGAATGAGGAGAGACACAAAGTCCGACCCATTTGCTGGTCTGCCAATTGTTGCCAGAGACATGCACCAATGAGGACTTGTGTTTGGGCAATGAGAAAGTGAAGAAAGTAGCTTCGTTTTGGCAGTCCAGGATTTGATAACGACACAGAAGAAGCAAAAGAAGCAGAAGAAGAGGAAGAAGAAGAAGAAACAACAACTGTGGCTTATGGCAGGGATGCCCAAATTTTTTGGGCCACTGGCTGGTCCCATAGTTCACAGGGCCAGTCACTTTGGCCTACAAGCCGGATCTGGCCCACAGGCTGTAGTTTGGGGAGCCATGGCTTACAGTGAAAGAAAGAATAAAATTTTAAGGTGCGCTGTCACAAAGGCTGTGTCTATATTCCTTTCGCGAGCAAACTGGGCTGAAAAAGAACTGTTTCGTGGAAGAGGTTCAACTACTATCATTTGGAACTACGATACACCTCAGAAAGAGGAAGGAAGGAGGAGGGAGGGAGAGAAAGGAGGGAACAAAATACAGATAGACAGAGGGAAGAAGGCGCAAAGAGTCAAAGTGAGCACTGAAGAGAAGAGGAATGAAAAAGGGGTAGATGGAAAGAGAAGAGGGGAACCCATAGCAACAAAACTGGACAACTTGAGAGAGAGAGAGAAGGTGGGCGAGTAGGGGGGAAATTGGAAAAGGAGGGGGGACATCCAGAACGAAAGAAGGAACAAAATCAACTGGAGAGGAAGAGAAGAGTCATACTAAGCTGGAGCGTTAAGGAGGAAGAAGTAAAGGAGCGAAAGAAAAGAGAGGGATAAGTCTTAAAAATACCAACTGGCAAGAAGCAGGTGCGCCTGAGCAGCTAGCAGGTCAAAGAGAAAAAGGCAACTGGAGCGTCCAACTCTCCACCATGTCCCAAGCAGAATATTTTGAGAGCGAGAGGCACTACCAGGCTCCAGACTTGCCACCCTCCAGGCCCGGGGGCAACGACCTGACCCCCATCTGTGAGTCTGAGCTGGCCTCCTACATTGGCGACGAGCAGCTGCTTTCGGAACTGCTGCAGGGGGCTCCCCAGAGGGTGCCCAAGAGTGCCCCATTCCCCAACTACTTCCCCGTGGAGCCTTACCCCTTCCTGTCTTACGGAGGAGAGCGCAAGGGCCTCGGACCTTTTGACCCACGGCCGGTCGCTGTCAAGGAGGAGCCACGGGGAGTCGACGCCGGACGGGTAGGTGGGCGCCACCCATACACCATGCATTTCTCAGCAGCTCACTGTGCCCAGGCGAACCTTGGACAGCCAGGAACCCGTGCCGGACAAGCCCTGAGAGCGCTCAAGGTAAGGAAAGGCCAAGGTTGTTCTTCCATCACTGTTGACTTTCCCCTCCCTCATCTCGAAGGCTCTACTCATCTAGTATGGATCTCAAACCAATTGTACAAATCTCACCCAAACCCGATATCCTGTCCACACTGATGGACAGTACCCCCAAAGTGGATCTTCCTTAAGCCTTCATCTGTACTCCCTTGAGCCATAGTAGAGTGGTATCAACGTGCATGGCAAATTCACAGGTCCCTGCCCCACAGGACGTACCATTGATAATCCAACACAGGAGAGACATCAAGAGGAAGGGGGAAGGAAGTGGAGGCTGAGGCAGACAGGAAGAATATGTGGTTTATTCTGTTGCACACACTTTGTCTTACTCATTGTAGGATTGGTGACCAGGGGTTGTGCTAAAGGTTTCTTAGGAAAGGTTGGTTATGAGGAAGGAATATTGAAAAAAGTCAGAGAACCAGTGGTCCTCTGATGTCCATTCTTGAGACTCCTGATCCATCTCCCAAATTCACTCCCTCCACTGAAAACTTGTCAGTCTTCTTAGAGCCCCTTCTTCTTCTTCCTCTTCTTCTTCTTCTCCTCCTCCTCCTTCCATGTCTAGCTCAAAGATGAAACTGTCAAAATGAAGGCACCTTTGGATGAGTTCATTCTGAAGTTCACTTCGCCTGGCCTAGTGTGAAAAAGATTAGCTGGCAACACAAGGTTGCCATTACCAGGGTCCTCCCGATTGTGGTCCAAGAATACCATAATCTTCGAGGAGGCTCTTTCTGTGTGCTCCCTTAGGACCCCGGCGGCGCAGTGGTGTTGCAGCCAAAAATTCTGCTCACAGTCTGAATTTGATCCTGATGGGGAGCAAGGTTGACTCAGGCTTCCATCCTTCTGAGTTTGACAAAATGGATACCCAGTTTGCTGGGGGCAAAATGCTAATGACATTGTGAGCCACTCAGAGAGTGCTCTAAGTTCTATGGAGGGGTGCATAAGTGTAATGGCTGTTGCTATTTCCACTACAAAGTAAACTTCATATCCTGGCTCTTTTCTCTATGGATCAGCTGAATTTGTGAGCACAACTCTCAGTCCCCAACAACCCAATCTAGGACTCCCAAGTGTCTCCAGTTCCCAAGAACCTGGCAATTAGGATGGGTAAAAAGTTGTAAGACAGGGGCTACTGAATCTTTACAAGTCAAACCAAACAAACCCAAAACATGGATTATTCTGCCATGCATGCCATCAAAGCTGTTGAAAGATGGATCTTCACATTTCTACATTTGCAAGACTTGTTTGCTAATTAGGCAAGATTTCCAAAATCCATGTAATTTATGAGATAGTGAACAAAGCCTGGGGAACTTTCCATTTTTGGACTACAACTGAAAAGTTGTAGTCCAAACCTCTGAAAAGTCCATAGCTACTCACTGGTTCTGTTTTCTGGCTGAAGGCTTGTAGTCCAGAATATATCCTTTCCAAGTGCAGAGGGAACCAAGGTTTTCCCTGGTCCCTTTCACTGATTCAGAATATTGAATGTGTAAATAAGCCAGGAGTTCTATGAAAAATGAACAACTGAGTCATATCTAAATTGGTTGGCCACCCAGAGATGAAGGGACTTGGGGTAAAAGAGGGAACAATTAAGTGAGAAGGCATATAACTGCTCTACAGGCATTGCTTGGGTGTTAAAACCAATCTTTATAGAGAACATTTTTTTATTTTTCAGCTAAGAAGTTTGTTTTTGGACCACAGGTCCTAGAATTCCCCAATTACCAACCTTTAGACACCCCTGCTTCTGAAAATACAAAAAGTTTAGCCAATTACTCTAGGAATAACATGGCATCCTCATGGTTTTGGCAACATCTACTTATCTTCTTCCAGGAAAGAAGATACTGCTTGACCTGGAAAGAACAGCCAGATCTCACTTTTTTCAAAGGAGTTTCCATGCTTCTCCATCAGTTCACAGAAAATCAGTATCAGAATTTGAGCCTCATGATAACTGAAATTATAGTTTATTAAATGGGCCTATCTAAATGTCTTAAATTTGACTTCTTTAGAGTTAAACAAGTTTCTCTCTCAGAGAGAGGCCTTCTCTGTGATGGGTGTGATGTCTTTAATCTAAGCTACACGTTGAGAGAAATGCAAATTAACTTGCATTTCTCTCTCTCTGAAGTCAAACAGAGGAGTCAGTTCTCATCAAGTGGCCAGCCAGGTAGAGGAGTAAAAGCCATTGACCTGCAATTTCAGTTCTATCAAAAGCCCTGCTGTAGCTGTTGTGGTTCAAGAGGAATTGCCTGAGAAAGTATCAAACCAAAAAACAAAGCAAAACAGAAGTTAAAAACAAACAAACAAATGAAAAGAAAACAAAAAATTTTGTGGTACCTTTGAAGCCTAGCTGCTATAGTTTAAGTTTTGGAGTGGTCACTTTGTTAGTCTGTGCAGAAACATCAGAAAAGAAACAAAACAAATGTAAAATCAAAATTCAGTTTTTCCATGTCTAGGCAAGACACGAAACTGCCAAAATGAAGCCACCTTTTGGTGAATTCATTTTGTAGCTCCTTTCACCTGACCTAGTGTGAGAAAGATTAGCCAACACAACAAGGTTGCTGTTGTCTGGGATACCTCTGGTCGTGGGTCAAAAATATCACAGTCTTCAAGGAGGATTTTTCTGTGTAACAAAATAAGAGAAGGCTGTAACTGCTACATTTTAATGTGAGCTTTCATGGATCAAATCCACTTTCTCCGACAACTTGTTGGCGGTTAGTCTTTAAAGGTACCACCATATCTTGTCTTTATTTTCGTTGTTGCTGTTGTTTTTAGTTTTGTTTCTAAAATATGCTATACAGTATTTTCGTTTTTGAAGTGGTAGCCATGTTAGTCTGTGTTTCAAGGATATCAGAGGAAACAAAACAAAAAGACCAAAAAACTTTGTGGCACCTTAATGACTAACCGCTGAATTTTAATGTTTGCTTTCATCAATCAAGTTAACATTAAAATTCAGTAGTTAGTCTTTAAGGTGCCACAAAGTTTTTTGGTCTTTTTGTTTTGTTTCCTTGGGACTGCAGTGGCTTAGTGGTTATGATGTTGAACTTGATGACTGGAAGGTCAGCAGGTCTGCAGTTCAAGACACGAGTGCTGAACAACGGAGTGAGCTTCCGTCTCTGTCCCAGCTCTTGCCAACCTAGCAGTTCAAAAGCAAGAAATTGCAAGTAGAAAAATCGGTACCACTTCAGTGGGAAGGTAAACAGTGTCCCGTACATTCCAATGTTTAGTCATGCCTGCCACATGTCCATGGAAATGTCTGGCTATAAATAAAGATGAGTACCGAACCCTAGAGTCGGATACGATGGGGTTTACTCTCTGCTATCTGCCGTGATGGCCAACCTTGGCACTCCCGCTGTTCTTGGGACTTCAATTCCCAGAAGCCCTGATCAGCAAGAGTGCTGACTTGGGCTTCTGGGAATTGAAGTAGAAGAACACTTGGAGTGCCAAGATTCGCCATCACTGTTAAGTGACCTTGCTTGTGGGAACTCCCGCCTCCCCAATTATTGTCACCTGTTCTTACCTGTCTTACCTGTCGTTCTTCTCTCTCTCTCTCTCTCCACACCCCACCTGGCAGGGACCCTCTTGCACCCCGCCTCCCCCCTGCGGCGCCCCCAAAGGGAAGAAGTCGGTGAACAAAGACACCCTGGAGTACCGCCTGCGCCGCGAGCGCAACAACATTGCGGTGCGCAAGAGCCGCGACAAAGCCAAGCGCCGCGTGATGGAGACGCAGCAGCGCATGGTGGAGCTGCTGGGCGAGAACGAGCGGCTGCGCAGCCGGGTGGAGCAGCTGGTGCAGGAGACCGAGACCCTCCGTGACATTTTCCGCCAAGTGCCCGAGGCCGCCGGGCTGGTCAAAGGGCTGGGGGGCTGCAGCTGAAGGCCCACCGAGGGTGGGATGCTTGCAGAGGGTGTAAATAAAAACAACTTTCATTTAACTAACGCATCTCCCACTGGTGAGCTGTGGTGGTGGTGTTGTTTTGGTGAATTCGTTTAAACCATTTCCTTCTTTATTTTTTTTAACTTTTTTTTTAAATTTTAAATCAGGAGTGTCCAAACTACGGCCCTGGGGCCAGATCCAGTCCCAGCACCAATTCATCCAGCCCACACTGCCCTTGCCGCTCTGACCTGGAAGCAGAAGTAAAACGTGCTCATAGTTTGGGTATCCCTGCTTTAAAACATGAAAAACATACAAATATAAAGAAAAAACCATAGACATTTATATGTACAATACAGCGTAGACCCAGGGGAATTAGTTAGCCCTAGTGGCACATTGGTTAAACTGCTGTCCTGCACCCAAAAGGTTGTGAGTTTGATCCTGATGAGGACACAAGGTTGACTCAGCCTTCCATCCTTCTGAGGTAGATAAGATGAGGACCCAGCATGTTGGGGGCAAAATGTTAAGTAACTTGTGAACCACCCAGAGATTGCACTAAGTACTATGGGGCAGTATAGAAGTAAGGCTGCTTTTGCTTTACTTAAACTAGCTGTAGATATTATACATGTACAAGTAAAACCTCGAATAACACTAAAACCTGGTTCCACAAGTCTTGGTGTTATCCGATTTTTAGTGTTATCCGATGCATGTTAAAATCCTATGGGATCCATAGAGATACATTGTAACCACACTGGCTTTAGCGGTTGTTATCCAATGCATCCCATAGGATCTTAATGTTATCCGATGCAATTCTTCCCCCCCAGATTGCTTAATGTTATGCGATTTTAGTGTTATTCGATACTAATGTTATCTGAGGTATTACTGTATATGTCTTTCCCCCATCTCCAAAATATGTATAGTTGTACCTCCCTTAAAGAGCATAATGCGTTCCACAGGATTGCTCTTTAAGTGAGTTTGCTCGTTAAGCGAAACACCATTGTAAGTGACCAATTGTGACTTCTAGCAGCGGGGATTGTGAAATCCGATTTATTTGTGAAGCGAGTTTTTGGTTGGTTTTATTGGTTAAGCGAAGCGAAGATTCAGAGAAAATTCTGCTCTAAGCGAGTTACTCTTTAAGTGAGGCACTCTTTATGCGAGGGTTGACAGTACTTATTTCTAGGTTTAATATCTTTAAATTTTCCCAGCGTATATTCATTAAATTCTCCCCAAATATCCACAGACTCACTTTTCTTAGTACTGTAATACCATTTTTCAATTTCAGTTCACTCGTTAATTTATCATTCATCGCCATATTCCACATCTCCTTATACCATTCCTCCAAACCTAAATGTCTACATCAGGGATTCTCAACCTGAGCCCTGTGGGCCGGATTCAGCCTGCAGCACCTTTTAATGTGGCCCTCGCACTGCCTCCACCACACCAGGAAGTGCCATGTGGTGGAGGAAGGGCAAAATGGCTGTCCGGCCCCCAAAGCTGTCTGAGGGAGCAAGACTCAGTCCCCGGCTTAAAAAGGTTGAGAACTCCTGGTTTACATTTTCCAGTTTCTAGCAATTAAAATTCTTGAGTATAAACACTTTCAAGAGTGAAGCACCAAAGGCAGCTGGCAGCTGCCATCTGGCTTAAGCTTTGGTGGACTCCTGTCTCCTTTCCCAGATTCGACAATCAGGCTGCAGTCCACAAAAACCCTTTCCATTGACTTCTATATAGACTGGAGAATAAATAGAAATGGTTTAATATTCCCTTTTTTCAGGGGGGGGGGGCCTCTTGGGACTGTACAGCTTGCCCAAAGTCAAACAGGATGACTTTTCTCTTCGGAGACTCCGTGGGGGATCAAACTCCCAATCTCTGGCTCCACAGCTAGAAACCTAAACCATTACTATGCTGGGGCTGTGATGGCTCACTGGTTAAGAAGCATGCCTTGTTCTCTGGAAGGCTGGCAAGTTGGTAGTTCAAGTCCCAGGTACTACATGACGGTTTGAGCGCCCATCTCTGTCCCAGCTCCTGCTAACCTAGCAGTTCGAAAGCAAGAAATTATAAGTAGATAAATAGGGACCACTTTGTTGGGGAAAGATCTTGGGGACAGGAAAGGCTCATTTGGGACTCCCCTGAGTGGAGTTTCTCCAGCAAAAATCCTTTCAATCCAGAATAATTTCTGACACAATATTATTATTATACTGTGTTAACTCCCTGTGATTGCTAGTCCTTGGGAATGAGTTCCCTTTCCTATTCTTCCCAACCAGAATTTTGAAAAGTTAAATATGAAACCAACAGCTTGGCTTCTGGATGTGGTCTTTTTTCAAAAAAACTCACAAGGGGCTGTAACCTTCTCATGCTTTACCTTCTGCCCCTACTGGACTATCGATTTTGGCGTAAACTGTATGTAGCATTCGGTGGCGGGTCAATAAAGGCACACGACCCTCCGTTCATGGCATTGCCATTATCTGTGTGAGAACAGACAAAGCCAATCAGAATAAAGCAAGCAAGCCTTACCTCCATCATGTAAGATTTTTGGCACCGCATGTTTTTGACAGTTGAGCCATGCCAATGTGTGTGACTCAATGCCAGGTGGGAGGGAAATATCTCCTAGGGCATCCTCTCCCAATGTCAGGATGCCATTGGAGGAAAGCTTTGGGCGCATCTGCAAACAAATATTTCCAGACACATCCATTTATTTTTAGAAGTGCACCTCTTGGAAGACAGGGAGGTCACCTTGAAATCAGCCTTTTGTCCGATCCAGACAATTTGTAAAATAGCTTTCTCCCGAAGTGATATGTTGCCCAAGGTACACTGGACTATTGTAATGGCAGTGCTGGGAGAGGATGATGAACTATCCACTAATGCAGGAGTTCCCAAGTTAAGGGCTGCGGGTTGGATCAGGCCCATGGCACCATTTCATGTGGCCCCGCCCCACCCCTCCGAGGGCATTTGAGAAACAAAATGGCTGCCCCTTTGAAGCTGTTGGGGCAAAAAGGCCACACCCATTGTGCAGGCAGGGCAAAATGGCCGTCCAGCCCATGAAGCTGACTGAGGAATGCGACCCAGTCCCCAGCTTGAAAATGTTGGGAACCCCTGGCTCTAATGCATCTGAAGTACCAGACCAGAGAAGGCGATTGTAGAGTAGCATGGCCAAAAATATGTCACCGGTTCTTATCTACAACAGCAAATTAAGTGGAAGAAAGGAAGGAAGGTCCAGTCCAGCTCTTTGTCAAAGCAGGAGATCTACTTCTGCTTGTTGTTATGTGCTGTCAAGTCTCCTTTGACTTATGGTGACTCTATGAAGGAGCGATCTTCAAAATGTTCTGTCTCCAACATCTCCTCAGCTCTCATAAAACTTAGTCTGAAATCTTCACCTCTCCATATTCTGTCCTAACAGTAGCTTCTTGTTCACAATTTTGGTTATGCATCAGAGTAACCAAGTGCTAAGACCATTTTCCCCAGAATAACCCATATAGTTTGTTATAGTCAACAGATGCAAAGGCTTTGCTGTTGTTTATGAAGCACAAAGTGATCTTCTGAAATTCTTAGGCACACTCCAGTAGCCATCATATACTGTACAGGTAATTGCAATACGATCTTGAGTGCTTCTTCATTTTTAAAATCCATCTTGAACATCAGGCATTTCCTGATTCCATATAAGGTAAAAACCTTGTTTAAGTTATATTTGGGGACTATGGTTCTTTTAGTGTCCTTTTTCAGCTTTGCTCTAATATTGGATACAGTATTAACAGTTCCTGAGAAGAACAACAATTTTGGTCTTATTTTGGCAGTAAATACAGCTTTTCCATCTTCTGTTTACAATTATTTGATTTTTATATTGACCATCTTGTGATGCCCACTTGTACATATCTAGCCTTTGTTTCAGTTGCTTGAAATACATGGTTGCAATAAACAGATTGTTGGCTTTGGCAAACTTTATGAGTCATTCTCTTACTTCATTTCTGCTCCTCCATGCCAAATTTTCCAACAACTTTGTTCTCTACTTTGCATTTCAATTATCTATTATAAATGTGTCTTCTTTTGGTTTGTGATGAATTTTCATTTGGATACTTGCATGAAAGCTTTCAATTTCATCTTCAGCATCTTTATCTGGAACATCATCATGAACCATTAAGCAATCGCAAAGCAAAACAATCACACTTATATACCACCCTATAGTACTTAGTGCACTCTCCAGGCAGTTCACAAGTTAATTAGCATTCTGCCCCAAACATGCTGGGTACTCATGCTGGGTACTCATTAAGGGAGATAAATGCTCTCTTGTCTTGTCTTGTTCACAAGGATGGGGAATTTTGCCTACTCCTCCCACATGCTAAGAGGGCGAGAAAATTTCTGGCCCTCTTGTGTTTGTGCATTAACAGCCAAAATCTTTTCTGCAAACTCATTCATTATATTTTCTGCAAAATTGAGTAACTGCAGTTATCAAAATTGTACAAATTGTTCCTGACTTCAGTGACTACTGCTTTAAGAATCTGAATAATTGGGAAGATTGATTGTGTCTGAACAATTAGCCAGTCCATCTGTGCTTTCTCTGTATGGGTTGACAGTGCTTCTCAGAGGAAAAAGATACTACGGGTAGTGTATGACTGTGAGAGCTGGACCATAAGGAAGGCTGAGCGCAGAAGAATAGACGCCTTTGAACTGTGGTGCTGGAGAATTCTGAGAGTCCCCTGGACAGCAAAGAGAACAAATAAGTCGATCCTGAAGGAAATTAGCCCTCACTGTTCCTTGGAAGGATAACTATTGAAGATGAAGCTAAAATAGTTTGGACCAAATGAGAAGAGAGGACTCACTTGAGAAGGCCTTGATGCTAGGAAAGATCGAAGGCAAAAGGAAAAGGGGGCAGCAGAGGATGCGATGGCTAGATGGAATTGTTGACACAATGGGCGTAGAGCTGAGCAGGCTGCGGAGGATGGTGAAGGATAGGGGTGCCTGGCATGCAGTGGTCCATGGGGTCGCAAAGGGTCGGACTCAACTATGCAATTGAACAAAAAACAAGTGAGTGCACATTACAAATACCTTGAAGAGGAAAAAAACCCACTCTTCCTCTTAGCTGGAGAAGATGAGTCTCGCAAGATTTGAAAACCTGTCTCCTGGGGTCTTCTTCAGGAGCCATATGCAATTCTGCATACAGTATTGGCTACTATCATGGTGATCAGCCATGAAGATTGTCCCAGAAACAATATAATGCACTGACCTTCCATTTGCTTTCTGCATCGCAGCATGACACCCGTAGTACCACTGATGTAGTTCTGTGAGTTACTTTCTGGTCCTGAGCCCTTTTGGCACACAAAGTTATCCCCAGGCCAGTAAGAGATGAAGCTGCTGCCCTCCATCCAGATAGATTCAAGTGGGATTTAATCCACTTGGAGACCATCAGCCTTCCCTGTGGTCTTTGTCACCCAAGCCTGTTAGTTCTAAAGGTTTTGAGATTAGGTTACCGCTGCTTGATGATCAGCATTGAGTCGCTGGCAGTAGGGTCCACTCCAGGAATTCGCAACCTATGGTCCATGGGTGAAGACCCTTGGAAGCCGAAGGGACATGTTTACAATAACTGTAAATGTGCCCACGCCTGCGCAAATGCACCCATGCCTGCGCAAACACACCTGTCACGGTTTGCAGCAGAATTTATGTCGGGGGAAGGGTGAACCATGTGTCCAGCCCACTCAGATGATGGAGGGGGCATGGCCCGGCCCGTGGCGAGAAAACGTTGAGAACCCCTGGTCTACTCTATTACCATAGCAGGTTGTCTCCTGTTGAGAGAGCCTAAAACAATAAGGAATGTGGCTATTATTTCCATCCCATCCTAATCTGAAATAGCAATGAAAATTCCAGACAAGGGCCTCCCTTCCCATTTCTCCACTCTGTGAGCTTTCCAATACCACGGGCCGACTCCAGCACAGCCAGCAAGCTTTGCAAACTTGGCCTGTTGCATCAAAGCTTGGGAGTTGAGCAGGGAGTGGGGTGGGGTTCATGCATGCATGCATGCATGCATGCAAGGATCTTAATGGCATGGGAAGCTTTGTGGTGGCGAGTGAAGGTAGGTGGGTCACCTTTGAAATCCAGAAGCTCCAAGCACTCCAGTCAAGCCAACACAAAGTGTCGGGAGAAATGAAAGATGGATTGGGGGAGGGGGGGAATGTGAGTTCCAGCTCTAGTCTGTTCTAAGTAAAGGGTCACTTACAAGAAGAGAAAAAAGGTTGTTTGCAAGGAGGAGGGGAGAGAAGAGGCCGTGGTTTGTGGTGAGTTTTGTTCTCCTTCCTTGATGGTGCAACAGGTTGCTTCACAAGATAACGCAATACAGGGGGTGGCTGGCTTACCTTGAGGTTAACTGCTTTGCACTTCTGGTTTGGTCAGGAGGTGGGGGACATGGAGGGGCTGAAATCACCTGGTTGACCACCAGGCTGCAGGGAAACCCCAAACCTTACATTTTGGAGGAGTTTGCAATGGGCAGAGGTCTCCTGGCGAGGAGGCAACAGAGATGCAGAATGGGGCGGCTTCCAGGAGGAGCTCAAAGGCTACCAGGAGGCTTGCAGCATTGTCACATCACCTCCATCCCAAAACCGATCTCCGGAGGTTGTAACATCGGCAACCACTGGGTTGGGTAATCTTTGCGTGCATGTGTGTATGAGTGCATAAGAGAGAGAGAGGCATGGAAGGGGGGGGGGGACCAGGAGTTCTTATGCTAAGTGGTGGGCATCAGCAGGTTTGCACCAGTTCGCCAGAACCAGTAGCAAAAATTCTGGCTGGCTCCTCTGCCCATCCAAGTTTTGAAATAAAATAGTCCTAATTCGGGTGCAACGCAGGGCTTTCCCTCTGGCCATGCCCACCATACCACTCCCACAGTGTGGTATTAATTTTTTTTGAGTCCACCACTGCTATGCTGCAGTACTCAGTCCTGCTAGGGAGGGTTGTGCCAGCATATTTTAGGAAAGGTATTCTGACTTAAATTATGGAGTTGGAGAACACCACTGGCAATTGTGCATAGTGACGTAGAAACAGCTCTGGCAGATTTGACCAAAGTTCATTGGATCCAATGTTCTTAACCTGTAAGTGCATTGCACCCTTGCTGGGATACAGGGTTTTGCAACAATTAGCACAAAATTCAACCCTCCTTCAGTCCCTGTGTCCACCTGTAAGCCCAATGGGTCATTTCTTTTTCTGGAAAAAGCCAGCCATGGCTTCTGTAGTTCTGGTAGAGTCTGGTCAGACTATTCTGCAGAGGCGTAGCTACCGCCGTATCTGCCGTATCAATTATACGGGGCCCCCGGGCCACGGGGGCCCCCAACGTGCGTAAGCAAAACAAATCTTTACCCTTCCTAGGGCCCCCCAAACAAATTTTTATACAGGGCCCTGCCAAGGCACACTACTCTTCTGCTATTCTGCTATGGTAATAGAGTAGACCATACTGCCAACAACTCAATATCAATCGTTAATTAACCTGACAACCCTGAGGACTAAAGGCCTTGGGTGGTGATGTCCACAGGGAAGGGTGGTGCTCCCCAAGAGGATTAAATCCCACTCGAATCTATCTTGATGGGAGGGCAGCAGCTTCCTCCATCCTGGCCTGGGGCTGAGGAGGACTTTGAGTGCCAGAAGCGGTCAGGACCAGAAAGTGACTCACAGAACTGGATTAGTGGTACAGGGATCACACTGCGATGTAGAAGGCAAATGGGAGGCCCCTGCATTTTATTGTTCCCACAATGATTTTCATGGCTGATTGCCATGATGATAATAATAATTTTGTGTCAGAAACTAATCTAGGTTGAAAGTATTTTTGGTGGGAGAAACTCCGCTCAGGGGGGCACCTGAATGAGGCTCCTTTCATGTCCCCAAGAGCTGGGACAGAGACGGGTGCTCAATCTGTCATGCAGTACCCGGGTCTCGAACTGCCAACTTGCCAGTCTCCCACCTAACAGGGCAACCTTCTTAACGATTGAGCCACTGCATCTGATTGCCATGATGAGAGTCAATATTTGGAATTGGAGAGGGAACTTGGAGAAGTAGTCGTGCATTCGTTTTCTTGTCAAAGATTACTCTGGGTTGAAAGGATTTTTTTTTCTCGCAGGTGACACCCAAATGAGGCCCCTTTCTTGTCCCCCATCATGCAGTGCTCAGGAATTGAACCCGTCTTTCCAGTCTCCAAGCCTAGGGCCTTAACCCCCAAGCCACTGACCAGGGAAGCTGCAGAAGTAGTGGTAGTAGCTATGGATTCCCTGTGTTTCTCTCAATCCTTGTTCTTTCTGCTCACTGGCATATGGTAAGTGATAAATGTAATAGCAGGATGGCTGTGTTACTATAAATATCCTTCTTTGGGGAAAGTGGGCTTTTTGTTCTCGCAGTGAGACTCTGGTCCTTTGATATCGTGACCGGTAGGATGTATAAAACAATGTCAAAGGCAAAGAACTTCCCTCCAACCTGATGTTCTCTCCAGATCTGCTAGAATATCTTATACTTCCTTGCCAAGTTGGCTGGAGATGACTAGAGCTGCACTATAACATACCGGTATATGGTGGATACTGGGTTGGGGAAGGCTGTTTCCGGAAAGCCTCTCTCATGCTTACCGACAAACTCTGCCATGCCCTGCAGGCAGAAGGCTAGTCATGGCGTGCCATTTGCCCAGCAAGAAAGCTGCAACATTATTTTACTGTCCTTTTCAGAGGGAAACCTTGACGCAACAATTCCAAGAGGGCTGAGGGCATAATTCCCAAACCACTCCTCTATAAAGCGATAATACGCTAGGAACTCAGTTACGGGAATGTTTGGAAAATTAGAATAAGTCTTGTGGCGGCTTGAGAATTAACAAAAACTAACAAGTCATGTTTGGTATAAAGCTTTCATGAGCTGCAATCTCACACAAGCGTTCTGTTAAATAAAACCTGCCTGCCTGTAGGCAATAACTTTACGAGAACTGGGCAAAGTAACAAAGAGGTTTGCCACCTTCTGAGTGGTACAGACTATTTCATCAAGCTACTGGCAAAAAAAGGGAAAGAAAGAAATGCACTTCTTAGCAGAGAACAAGGAAACAGCTAATTGTAGGATAAGGTTATGAGACCCTCTCGTGGCTTTAAGTGGTATTAACATTGTTCAGTTGCACAGTTGAGTCCGGCCCTTTGCGACCCCATGGACCACTGCACGCCAAGCTCCTCTGTCACCTGCCATCCTCCGTAACCCGCTCACTGCATCAACGATGCCACCTAGCCATCTCATCCTCTGCGGCCCTCTTCTCCTTTTGCCTTCGATCTTTCCCAGCACCAGGGCCTTCTCCAGTGAGTCCTCTCTTCTCATTTGGTGGCCAAAGTACTTGAGCTTCAGTATTTGTCCTTCCAAGGAGCAGTCAGGATTTATTTCCTTTAGGATTGACTGATCTGATCTCCTTGCAGTCCAGGGGACTCTCAAGATCCTCCTCCAGCACCACAGTTCAAAGGCATCTATTCTTCTGCGCTCAGTCTTCCTTATGGTCCAGCTCTCACAGCCATACATGACTACTGGGAAGACCACTGCTTTAACTACTTTTGTCGGCAGGGTAATGTCTCTACTTTTTATTATGCTGCCTAGGTTTGTCATAGCTTGCCTCCCAAGGAGTAAGCATCTTTTTATTTTACCTTTTAGTCACCCTCTGCAGGGATCTTAGATCCCAGATCTGTCACTGCTTCCATTTCTTCCCATTAACATAGGAAGCAACCATCACAGGGTCAGATTTTTATCCTGCTAGTCTGTAACATTATGTCCACTCCACCTCTCAGGAGTCGTGATTTCAGGCTCTCAGGTAGAGGCAGGTACTGTATTTCCTTCCGATTACTTGCTACCTGACCTTTTACAGAAAACCAATGTAAAGCATGTTGGGAGGGGAGCCACAATCAAAATTATTGCCACAGAAAGTAGCTTTTCCGTGAGGCTGGATGTCAGTGAGGTTTCTAGCTTTTCCAGCCATGAGCTGCTGCCACTTCCACTTTGGCTCCAACTGACTTTATAATATAGTATTAAAAACAATGCACATTGCTTAGTGCTATCTATTCTTGGTTCCAATTTTTTTCTTCTTTTGTGTCTAGGTCAGACTTTGACCTGTCAAAATGAAACCACCTTCTTGGTTTTGTCATTGGTCGCCCTTGCTCAAAAGCCAGTTGTATCTGACTGTAGGATTTGATGCTCATCTCCGTTTACACCCTAAGAGCCAGCGCTCTCTGCATCTGCAGGTGTTTATATGGACATGTGGCAGGCATGACTAGAAACGGGCAAAACCTAACTCCTCATCAGTACATATTTCCAGTAGTAACCAGCAAATTATCTGGATTCTGTATCTCTCCACATTCACACAGCATGTTATCTGCCATCAGACCACGCTTAAGTATGTTGGTTTTACATCTAGGCCTGTGATAGTGAACCTTGGCACTCCAGATGTTCTTGGACTTTAATTCCCAGAAGCCCAAGTCCCCATGAATCGTGTTTTACTTCCGCTTCTAGGAGCGATGAGGGCAGCACAGGCTGGATGAATCACAGTAAACCCATTACTGTGGATTCATGGGGGCTTGGGCTTCTGGGAATTGAAGTTCAAGAACATCTGGGGTGCCAAGGTTCGCTATCACCGATGTAGGCACTCTGACCCTCTGCCTATTCAGGGTTCTCCAAGTGATGTAGGGGAGGCTGAGTTCTTCAGCCATCTCCTCCTTTAATATTATTCCTTGTCAAATAAGCTCCTTCCTCTATCTTCTAATTTAGATGTGCCCAAACATTTTGGGCCGTGGGCCAGTCATGTGGTTCCTCCCACTGGAAGCAGAAGTAAAACCTGCCTTGCAATCTGTTTTGCAACAGGATAAGATAGATTTTTAGGCTGCCATTTTCTCAGCTTAAACCGGGGGTGCCCATACTATGGCCTATGGGCCGGATCTGGCCCTCAACACCAATACATCCAGTCCATGCCACCCTCATTTCCTGGAGCAATGAGGGTGGCACGGTCTGGATGAATTGGCATCAGGGGCTAGATCTGGGCCATGGGCTGTAGTTTACGCATCCTTCTAATTTGATTTTGCTCTTGGGTCCCGTCAAGTTTTGGTTCTTGCCATTGAGCTCTTTCTGGACCTGAACCAGAGGACTTTAGGCTCATCTCTGTTCAGAGGATGTTGAGGGTCCTTCTCTTGGTTAGTTCTCTTAACATCTGCTGCTCCTTCTCTCCTGATCTTAGGTGGAGTGATACCAACAAGAGGGTATATTTTTTCAACTGGTGTAGGTTTAGGCATTCTGTCACACAATGCACATTGTTTCAATGACAGCGATGTCAACTTTTTTCGCAGATGAACTCCATACTGGAGCAGCAGACTCAGCTGGCGAGTTCAACTGTACGATATGGAAGGATAGACTTTAACGTAGGCAACTGTTCTTTTAAAAATAATCAAAGCTTTTGAAATGTGGATTTAGATTCACAAATATATCCAACCTTGGTAGGAAAGAGACAAGAATTTAAGATGAGGACAGAGTTTGACCTCCTGTTTTGCTGACACAACAACTGATTTTTGCTCCCTTCTTTTCTGCTCTAAGATCACAAGGGGCTTACAGGTCTTGCCCAAGGCAGTGGGCCAACCTATAAAGGATCACAGTCTGTCCCTTAGCCCAAAGAGAGATTAAAATGGGCACCTTTGAACCTTTGTCATTTATGGACCGTGTAATACGCTTGCTGAACAAGTAATTTGCCTTGAAAAACAATGGCCAGATTTTTTTTAAAAAACCCTCTTTTCTAACTGTTTGTTTCTGCCTCTACCCTCAAACTTTATATCATCTAAGTCTGAAAAAGAGAGACACAAGCTTCCCTTGTTTTTGTTTTCAGGGATTTGCTGCCGCTGTGGGTATTATTCCAACCCAGAATTGTCCAATGTGCATATTATCCGCTATCTTCCCCACTCCCAAAATTAACAAATTAGAGCAGGGATGCCCAAACTATGGCCTGTGGGCTGGATCCAGCCCCCAACGCCAATTCATCCAGCCCATGATGCTCCCGGAAGCAAAACGCACCTGTGCATGTGCAGAACACTGTCGTAAATGCACTCATGGCTGTCATAAATGTGTGCATCCTGTGTATGTGTGGGCGCATTTGACTTCTGCTTCTGGTGGGAGGAACCAAGTGTGAAAAATTTGGGCACCCCGAATTAGAGGGATTATCGGGTGGCGTAATGCAAATTTTGGAAAAATAATAATAATACCGGCCAATAATGTCTTTTCAAACTGCCATGAAGACAAAAATCACTATCCTAACCTAACATGTCTAAAAATGGCTAGAAATATTTAAATTAAAAAAAAATCTATGGGGGGCTTAAACAATTTTTAAAATAATAATAGAACTGACACCCTATCTTCTTTAAAAATACAATCCTCTATTTTAAAAGAATACAGAATCCTTGCAGGATTGTATTTTACAATCCTGCAAGGTTTAGAAGTTAAAAGCCAACTTAAAAAGGGAAGCCTTTTCTCTGCCAATGGAAGAACTATGAGAAAAGGCAAACCAAACCAGGGAGTGTTAATATGAAATGGAAACAAGCCAAGCAATTAGCCCGGGGATTCTCAACCTGCAGCCTGTGGGCCGGATGTAACCCACGGTGCCATTTCATGTGGCACCCCAACACCTTCACCACGCCCGGAAGTGACATGTGGTGGAGGAAAGGCAAAATGGCTGACTGGCCCCCAAAGCTGTTTGAGGGAGTGCGACCTGGCCCCCGGCTTAAAAAGGTTGGGAATCCTTGAATTAGCCTAATTTTGCACCTTGTCATCAGAAAAGGAATGATTGCTCACATCATTTCAGTGACAGGAAATAGGAGAGAGGATGTAGGAGGAAAAGAACAGATGGACTTGGCCACCTGGAAGGTTCCCAAACTGTCCCCTGGTCCTTTTAGCAGTGAAGTCAAAGAGTTCATTCTGGCCTGCCTGGATCAACAGATCTGCCTTGTTTACAGACACCAACCGGCTGTCGGTCTAGCTCTCTTATCTCTCCTTTCAGACGATTTATTGTGGGTCCTACCTAAGTATAGCCAACTGACTTGAGATGGGCAAACAGGATGTCTTTCTTCACAATTTGGGCCTCATAATGCAAAAGGCAAGGCAGAAAGGATTAAATACAATCATTTGAACACAGAATTTCAAAGAAAAGCAAAGAGAGATAAGGAAACCTACCTGAATGAACAGTGCAAAGAAGTAGAGGAAAACAATATCAGGGGTAGGACTAGAGATCTTTTCCAAAAAATTGGGGAACTCAAGGGAACGTTTAAAGCAAAAATGACCATGATAAAGGACAAAGATGGCAAGGAGTTAGCTGATGCAGAAGAGATTAAGAAAAGATGAAAGAGTACACAGAGGAACTCTACAAAAAGGACCTCAACACCCCTGATAATTTCAATGATGAGGAAATTGAACTTGAGTCAGACATCCTAGAGAGTGAAGTCAGAAAGGCCCTAAAAAGCACTGCAAACCACAAAGCCAGTGGAGATGATGGTATCCAAGTTGAACTTTTAAAAGCCCTAAAAGATGATGGAATCAAATTATTGCATTCTATATGCCAACAGATTTGGAAAACACAACAATGGCCACAGGATTGGAAAAGATCAGCATATGTTCCAATCCCCAAAAAGGGTAATGCCAAAGAATGTTCAAATTATCGAACAATTGCGCTCATCCCACACGCTAGCAAGGTGATGCTCAAGATAATACAGGATAGACTGCAACAGCATGTGGAGAGAGAATTACCAGAAGTGCAGGCAGGATTCAGAAGAGGCAGGGGGACTAGAGACCACATCGCCAGCATAAGATGGATCATGGAAAAAACAAAGGAATATCAGAAACAAGTCTACTTCTGTTTCATTGACTACACTAAGGCCTTTGACTGTGTAGACCACAACAAAATGTGGCAAGTAATTAAAGAGATGGGAATACCAGAACACCTTACATGTCTCATGAGAAATCTGTACATGAATCAAGAAGCAACAGTTAGGACAGAATATGGAATGATGGACTGGTTTGGAATAGGAAAAGGAGTAAGACAAGGCTGCATTTTGTCACCCTGCTTATTCATCTTATACACAGAGCACATAATGCGCAATGCAGGGATGGAGGAATCACAATTTGGGATCAAAATTTCTGGGGGAAACATCAATAATTTGAGATATGCAGATGATACGACCAGAAGCGTAGCATGCCTTAACGGGGCCCCGTATAAAAATTTGTTTGGGGGGCCCTTGTGAAATAAAAAAAATTGGGAAGTTTTTATTAATTTTTGCTGTAGGGGGCCCCCGTGGCCCGGGGGCCCCGTATAATTGATACGGCAGATACGGCGGTAGCTACGCCCCTGGATACGACCCTGATGGCAGAAAGTGAGGAGGACCTAAAGAAGCTCCTGATTAAGTTGAAAGAAGAAAGTGCAAAAGCTGGTTTGAGACTCAATATCAAGAAAACCAAGATCATGGCCACAGGCCCTCTCAGTCCATGGAAAATAGATGGGGAAGAAGTAGAAGCAGTGACAGATTTTACTTTCTTAGGATCAAAGCTCACTGCAGATGGTGATTGCAGCCATGAAATAAAAAGGCGACTGATTCTTGGGAGACAAGCTATGAGAAACCTGGGGAGCATAGTGAAAAGCAGAGACATCACATTGCAAACAAAAATTCGTATAGTCAAAGCAATGGTATTCCCAGTGACAATGTATGGTTGTGAGAGCTGGACCATTAGGAAAGTAGAGCGCAGAAGAATAGATGCCGTTGAGATGTGGTGTTGGAGGAGAGTTTTGAGAGTCCCCTGGACAGCGAGGAGAACAAATAGGTCAATATTAGAAGAAATCAAACCTGACTGCTCCTTAGAAGGTCAAATAGTAAAGATGAAACTAAGGTACTTTGGACATCAAATGAGAAGAGAAGACTCACTTGAGAAAGCCTTGAAGCTTGGAAAGGTCGAGGGCAAAAGAAGAAGGGGACGGCCCAAGATGAGATGGCTAGATGGTATTGTGGACACAATGGGCACAGAACTAAGTGAGTTGAGGGGGATAGTGGAGGACAGAAGTGCCTGGCGGACAGTGGTCCATGGGGTCGCAAAGGGTTGGAATCGACTGTGCGACTGAACAACAACAAAACCAACAACAGTGGTAGCAGTTCAGTACATCAGACAAGGACACAGTGAATGAAAATATCCCAGTTTAGCTTTGTAGTTGCGTTTTTAAATCCTAGTCTAGTTTAAGCAAAGCATTGATGCAGGGAGGAAACCAAATAAAATATACAGAACACCAATTTCGGCCCTGACAGACTGTGTGGTGCAATGTGTAGAATGGGAGTTCTCAACCTTTTCAAGCTGGGGGCCATTGGGTCATCCTCCCTCAGACAGCTTCGGGGATTGGATGGCCATTTTGCCCTTTCTCCATCACATGGCACTTCCTGGTGTGGTGAAGGTGGTGGGGGACCACATGAAATTGTGCCACGGGCCTCATCCGGCCTATGGGCCGCAGGTTGAGAACCCCTGGGGTTGAACATCAGACTAAGACTCAGGAGCCATGAGTTCAAATCCCGCACAATAAAGTTTGACTGATTGATTTCAAATCCTTTTGGCAACAGAAACTCACCCCATGTTTGTGCCAAAAGTAAACCAATCATTCCTTGAACATTGCACAGAAATCCCTATCATGCTCACTATACTTTGGGAGGGCCTTGATGGTACATTTAACAACAATGTAGACTCAATAAGCAGTATCTCTCTGTCCCTTATCCACATAAGGGCCCTTTCAAATACCATGTGACCTAAAATAGGCCAGTTTTTGACCCCCCTCCCCCATGACTTTACATGACCTTTGAGTCTGACCGCCCCCCCCCCCATGTGGTTTCTCCGTTTTCCCTGCTTTGAAGAGAAACGGCAGAACGGTCAACCAGGAACGTGAGGACGCCTGCCACCCCACCTCCAGACTCCCAAGTGGCTGGGTGGGGGGGGAGTTTAAATTCTGGAATCACGTGACTTCACACCGAACCCCCTCCCCCCCACTAAAATGGGTCACATGGTATTTGAAAGACCCATAAAGTGCTAAGCCAGTCTTGAGCAATCTACAATCCTCTGGATATGGCTAAGGGATTTTAGGGGCTGTTATCCACAGCACTGGCTCTTTGGCTTTGAAACAGAGATGAGCACTGAACCCTAGAGCCAGATACGACTAGCTTTCGAGCAAGGGAAACCTTTACCTTTATCCAGAAAGGTGACATTTCCAAGCTTGAATTGAAAAATATGAAGACAACCAAATGCAGAAACGCAACGGTTCATAGTGTTTCTATCAAACCTTCCTTCTGAGAAAAAAAAGCCCCTCAAGGCTGAATAGAGCATGAGATGGGTTGCAGCAGGTCAGGAGCTAATACTGAATCTGTAAGTGATCTACAGTAGATCAGCAGATAAATTCAGATGGTGAACTGACTGAAAGTAAGATTTCCTCTTGCCTGAAAAAAAATTAGGTTACAAAGTATTTGGGAAAGTTTTAACAGTGTTGCAAAAATGAAAATAAATAAATAAATGCAATTGCATTTTTATGACAGATTTATTTTAAGCCATCCTGGCCCCCTGGGGCATTCTGGGTTACAGTCCAAAAAGGTAGCCTTTTTGTTAAAAACCCACAAGATGGAGTGGATTTTTGTGTACAGATACTTGCAATATTGTTTTTTAGTTTGTACAATTTGCCTTCCAACGCTGAAACATCCAAGCAGATTATGCCTCTGCGGTCCAGAAGTTGTTGGCTTTGTGGTGCTATCAGGCACTTTGATTACAATGTGACATTTTGTTTGAGCTGCAGGAAAAACAGAAGAAAGTATTGGCCACTTGTTCCAGTGGCGTTCGTCTTTAGAGAAGGAAAAGTCCAACACTCTTGTCTTGCTTCTTCCTTAAATAAATTTCTAGCCAAAGCACAAAAGAAAATTAAGGCAGAGAACAACGTTTCTACTTGCAAATGTAGAAAGATCAACAAGGGAAATAAACCCAAGTTAGAAAAATTTGAGCCACCACTCTTCACAGCTAAGCATTTTGACCCTTTAAAAGTGACCATTTTAAACTTTGGCACTCAGTTTGTGTTTATTCTTCTGTGTTGTGAATTCACAGCCTTACATAGACCAATAATGTATAGTACTTGTGAAAAGGCCAGCTTAGCACCATGTTGCAGGAGCATTCATGTAGTCCCTGTAGGATATTTGAAGCTGATAGAACTGCAGCCTGGCCTAATCCTGCCCTGCTGTTGCAGCAATTTCTTGGTAGAAACGGGAAGCTACGTCAGGCATCGCCTCTTCCAGCTGCCTCACAAATTCGTTACGTTCTTCTTGAGACCAGCCACGGAACCACTGGTCCCAGAGGCGCATTTGGCATTCAAAGATGGACGGAGGCTTGCCCGACTCCACGCTGAGTCCCGCCAGCCCATCCAGGAGAGAGAGCACCTTCCAGGGCACCGCTTTCTCCGCCAGGCTGTGGACAAACTGCTCGCGCTGGACTGGAGACCAGTCCGAAAGCCAGTGCAAAAGGCAGCGCATTTCCTGGGATGTCACATAGGACAGAGGCATTGGCTCAGACATCCTGCGGGAAAAGAAACATAGTGGAAGCGGTGTGTGAGTTGCGAGTTCCAGAAAGGCAAACCAAAAGTGACCGGGTTCATGTTTTTTGGAGTGCATCAAGGTGTAGGGAAAGAAAAGGAATTTAAACCAATGGGCCGAAGATACAATTTGAACCTGGAGCCTTCTCTTAAGGGGAAAGGGTTTTATAATAACAATAATAATTTTGTGTCAGATATTATTTTAGGTTGAAAGGATTTTTGCTGGAGAAATTCTGCTCAGGGGATGCCCAAATGAGGCTCCTTTCATGTCCCCAAGTGCAGCCCTTGGGCATGGAAACCCGACCTTCCAGTCTCCAAGCTCAGTGTCTTAACCACTAAGCCACCGAGGGAGCTGCTGAAAGGCTGTTGAAAGGGAACAATTTAATTGAATTTAATGTAATAGATTATAAATAGATTATATTATTATAAATATAAGTTAATAAATATTAAAATTATCAAAGTCTCTCCACCTCCCACCAATGTAGACATGGTCAGCTTTCCCCAGACCTCAAAACCAGTCAATCCCAAACTGCCACAAGTAACATATAGACTTTTTTTATCTCTTTCATCTCGTAGTTTGCTTCTATTAACCTTTGTTTTTGTTCACCCACCAGGAAAGGACATTTGAGCCCCTTCCAAGCCATATCCTGTTGTAGACACAGAATTGCAGCTCCTCAACCCGAAAAGAGACATGAAATTGTCCACGATGATAGGGTCCCGGGGCATACGCAGAGTGCATTTGTCTTCAGGGCGACTAAGTGAGGCTAGCCCACATGATTGAACCTCAGGTCATTTCCAGGGTGGGAACGGGGGTGGGGGGAGTTTTTTGGCTTCCCCAATTTGGGGTGAGCTAGCCATACGACACCCCAAGCCCGAACCAGCCCCGTGTCCTCACCTGGGTCCGCTCAGCGAGCGCTTCCAGCCGACGCCTCCGCTCCCATTTTCAGTCGGAACAGAGAGCGAGGAAGGCGGAGACCTGGCCGGGGAGGCGGAAAGAACCGAGAACATCCGAAAACCCCCGAAGATGAGAGTTCGAACACTTTCCAGGTTAATGGGCTGGTGTTCGCATTCCGAAAATCTCCGAAAGTTACCGAGGTCCTGCCGGAACCTACTTCCGGGTTGGGGAAGGTAGGCTCTTCGGGAAACCCGGAAATACCCGAAGTGGCCCGGAAAGAATCGCCGGCTCGGAGTGGCGCGGCCGCAAACGGCCCCCGTCTCACTCGGGCGTTCGGTGTCTTTGAGCGGAAGCATCCGGAAACGAACGACCGCCGACGGAAACCGCCGAACGGGACCCGAAGGCGGTGTCGGAGGTCGCGCCCGAACGCCGAAACCGTCTCCGGAAGTTTCCGAGCGGCCCCGAAGCTCTGGGGAGGGCAGGCAGCGGCGCCACACAAGATGGCGGACGGGGACGAGGTTACTCTGGACGGGAGGCCCCTCCAGACGTTGAGGGTCGCCGACCTCAAGGCGGCTCTGGAGCAGCGGGGCCTGGTGAAGAGCGGGCAGAAGAACACGCTGGTCAAGCGCCTCCGCGGGGTGAGGGAAAACAGGGCCCGGCGGAAGAGGGCCCGGGAGGGACCCAGGCCGCTCTACGCATGCGCAGACCGAGGCGGGCAGTTGTGGGGTTTTTTGGCCTCCGAGAGCCAACAGGGGCCCCTGGCCCTGGGGGGGGGACACGAGAGGGGAGTGCGCATGCGCGGGGGGCCAGTATCCCACGGCTAGCACCAAGTGGCGGGAACCAGGTGGGGTGGGACTCCACCACTAGTTGCACATGAGGAGGCCAGGGGACGGGGAGGCTCTTCACACATCCCTGGCCAGGAGGGGATCCCCCTCTCCCCCCCCCCCCCACTTTGACATCAAGTTTTGGTGGGGGGTTAATCAGTAGGAACAAGGATAGGGAGGGTCCCCCTAATTTTTAAGCAAGGGGTCGAATATGGTGGGAGTTGGGTCTGTGTTGCTCTCCCAGTTGAGTGGGTCAGGGGTCCTCTTCCTCATGCCCAATTCTATGGGGGGAGAGTGCGCTCCCCTAGAGTGGGCCGACTAAGCTACTTTCCTACCACTTTTAGAGCTTGCCCCCCCCCTTTTTTTTTTTTGAGTCCCAAGTTTGTGTGTTTTTTCCCTGCGTTGACCTTACAAGCTGAGTGTCGTTTCCTCTTGTCAAAACTTCCCTGGAGATGCTTTTCATTGAGCCGCGCAGGATCAGCTTTGCAAGAGCTGAGCTGCTACTGTGAGAAGGAGGCTTTCCCCTGTTTAGAATCAGACTGGTGGTTTAAAAGTTTCTGCAGTGTCTTTCAGTTGTGAAAAGTTTCTTGCCAAGGGTTTCTTTAGAATGGAATAATAATAATTCTGGTTTGCTGCAGATTTTTAAAAATAACTTAAGATTAGAATCACACCGAGGAAAGTGTAGATAGCTAGACTGTTGTTTGATGGCATTAAGTGGCAATATATTTGATATACTGTATACAGTACTGTATAGACCAGGGGTCAGCAAACTTGGCTCTCTGGGTGTTCTTGGACTTCATTTACCAGAAGCTCAAGTCAATATGCCTGCTGGTCAGGGCTTCTGGGAACTGAAGTCCAATAACATCTGGAGAGCCAAGTTTGCAGACCCCTGGTATAGACAAAAGGTTCTGAATGAGTTGAGTGTCAAGAAAGCGGGCATTTGGTGCATGAGAAATTATGTGGGTACTTACTGTCATGGGAGTGAAATTTAAAACAAAGATGTGATCTATCCCATGGTGGTAAAAGAATCATCATGCTCTGACAAGGAAAGGGATGAATGGATGTTGCAACCTGTTGTGAGGTTGAGGGCAAACTAATGCGACATTATCTTTTTCTTCATTGTGGTGTGGTCTGTTATATTATTACTGGATACAAATCAATCGTTTGATTCACAGTTCAGGACTGGAATAAAATTAACAGCACAAGCCCTAACCAAGGACCTAAGAACTGTTAAGTAAACATCTGAATGCATATGCAGTTCCTAATAGAGTTGTTTTTTGGAGAGTTAGGATATTCAAGTCTGGTAAGTCCAAAATTTCCAAGTATCTAGGGAGTCCTTTATGTGTTGTTAAATTCATTCATTCATTCAACATATACCTTGCCCATCTGGGATGCCCTCCCACTCTGGGCAGCTCATTATGTTAAAAAAGCAGAACAAACACCATAGAAACCCACCCAGTCCAATCAGCACCAGGGCTGCTAGCCCAAGTGGCCATGATGGGAAGGTCTCCTATTTAAACTTCAACAAGCTGCCAAAGCTTGTTGAGAACTGTACTAAGTATTTATGGAGTTCAAAATAAAACAAATATATACAATAATTCTAACTCAAATCCCTTAAAATAGACCAGTGTTGCTTTCTTCAGAGTGTGGGCAATACAGCCAGAGAGCCTTTCTGCTAAGAACACTTGTTGAGTTAATGGGAGAGATGAAACCAGGGCTTTATACTTTATAGTTCAACTTCTTAAGCTTCAGTGGCTCCCTGTTGTCGGATGTTAACACATTGATAGTTTTATATGTTATGTCAGAAATTGATCCCATTGTATTCAATATGATTGATTCTTTGGAAGGTGTACTTGCACTCTACTGAGGTTGCGTATGATTCAATTACAAGGCAGCATGATCTAATGGATAGAGTGAGGAAAAGCAACTAGATATTCTCCAGATGTTTTGGTTTGCAGCTCTCATAACCCTTCACTGTATTGGTTGGACATTCTGGAGTTGCTCTCCAAAATATCTGAAAGTAGCAGATTGCTGACTGGAATCTCAGACTAGGGAAAAGAGATGTAGGTTTCAATTGGAGCTGTTTCAATTTTATGTAGGTTAACATGGGCAAGTGTTTCTTTCCCACACATACCCATTCTAGGCTACCTCACAGGGTTGTGAGAGCACATGATGCCTGTCAGTCCATTAAAAATTTCAAAGAGTAGGAGGACATGTTCTGTAGTAGTAAGTTGCTGCTGAGTTACAGCAACCTTATGAGTTAATGACCTCAAAAGGCATTTTATAGTAAGCAATAAATAAAGTGAAACTGTGAAATTTTATGGGTACCAGAGAGGCACTGTTTACAATGCAGGTCCTCATACAAAGATCTAGAGACATGAGATGTGATGTGCATGCATATTTTATAGATTATGCAAAAGCCTTTGACAGAAGCCAGCATGAGAAGATGATCATTGCACTGAGGAAAATAGATGTAGATGATAAAGATATCGGAATCATCACCAACCTTTATTGGAATCAGACAGTTTAAGTCAGAGTTGAAGAGCAGCTGACAGAGCAGGTTCAAATTTGCAGAGGTGTGTGGCAAGGCTGTGTGTCATCCCCGATCCCGTTTAATATATATTTGGAGACTATTTTTTCAGAAGTACTATCAGATTTAAACATTGACATTAAAATTAATGGGGAATACCTGAATAACATTTGATATGCTGATGTCACAGTGTTGTTGTTGGCCACAAACCTTGCAGATCTTCAGTTGATGATGGACCGAGTTAGAGCGCAGAATATGGTTTGGATCTCAACACCAAGACAATGAAATATCTGGTTATAAGCTGAACACCAACTCATGGCAAGCTAATGGCAGGAACACAAAAAACTGAAAGAGTCAATACAATTGTCTATTTGGGGAGTGTGTTAAATTAAAATTGGGATCCCAAGGTAGAGATTAAAATACGAATAGAAAAAACAAGATCCACCTTCATTAAAATGCAGCATTTGTTATGAAATAGAGATCTAACTCTCACTACAAAGATCTGAATAGTGAGATGTTATGTATTACCAGTGTTGTTACATGGAACCTTGGACATTGGCTAAAGCAGGGGTGGCCAAACTACAGCCCAGGGCCTGGATGCAGCCCCCGATGCCAGTTCATCCGGCCCACAAAGCCCTTGTTGCTCCTGGAAGTGGAAGTAAAATGCGCCCATACATGCTCATGACCTTTGTTAAAGTATCTCTCCCATCCCATAATACCCCTTCTCAGCTTCTATTTTTAGGTGCTTCAGATCTGTGTTACCATCAGCAAGTGTGTTTTACTTCCACTTCCAGGAACGAGGGCTTTGTGGGCCGGATAAATTGGCATCAGGGGCCATATCCGGCCCCTAGACTGTAGTGACCAGCTCCCTAAACCATATGACCGGCCCACGGCCTGAAAAGTTTGGGCACCCCTGGACTAAAGCATCTGAAAAGAGAATTGAAGTTTGTGAAATATGGATCTACAGACAGCTGCTAAGGATATAGTGGGTTGATCATGTGACTAATGTAGAAGTATTGCACCTGGTAGATATAGAAAAAGAACTCTTTAAGACCATTAAGCAAAGAAAGTGCCAGTACCTTGGCCATGTCATGAGGAACGACATAAAATATAGAATACTTCCAACTTGGTCTTCAGGGAAAGATCCCTTGAAAGAGAGGCCCTGGACAGAGACAGACCATGTATTTATTATTTATTTCTTTTTTCAGATTTATATTGCCGCCCACTCGTCGAGGTGACTCAGGGCTGCTTACAGTCAAAACAGCAACAGTACAGTAACAATAATAAAATACAACCTCACAAAACAACCAAAGCAGAACACAGACTAACTCCCCTCTAGCTGTTGATGGGGGCCTGGAGGTAGGGGCCAGGTCCTCAGCCACCTGCCAAATCATGGCGTCTTTTCTCTTGGGCTGTTGGTGTGGGCCCAGAGGAGGGGGTGATGTTCTAAGCCACCTGCCAGGCCATGGCATCTTCTCCCTCAGATCGTTGGTTTGGGTCCAGAGGAGGGGGCGATGTGGCTGAAGAATCTGAGAGACTGGTGTGGCATGTCCTTGGAAGAACTGTTCCAAGGAGTTAAGAACAGGAAGACTATTGCCATGATGATAGCCAATATCCAGAATGGATATGGCACCTGAAGAAAAATAAGAATGTGTGGTTGTGTGGCAGCCGCCCATGAGGATCATAGACTGTAACTTGGTCATTTCCTTGCACATTTATGATTCTTCCATGTCAGTAGGATGTATGTGAGTGGGACATGAGTTTTAATTTGACCCAAAGTTCACCAGGAGGCAGAATTGGAATGTATTAAGTGGACACAGAAGAAGATTTCAGACAGGCACAACCAGCTCCATAACTTTGTGATGAGAAGGAGGAGCTGGAGAGTTTGAATTCTAGCACTTTCTTTATAGAAATTAACCATTGGTAATAGTTTTGGTTGAGTTATGGTATGAAAAAAAGTGTGTTTCTTACTTCACATTTAATTTATGTTTCTAAATCTCCAGTCAACGTAAGCCGCCATACTTTTCCTTCCTACTTTAACCTTGCAGCAACTTTGTGAGGTGAGTCAGGCTGTGAATGGGACTGCCCCAAGGTCTCCCTGTGAGTTGCATAGCCATATGAGGTCTCCTAAACCCTACCCAACACTTTATAATCACTACAGCACTTCTGTTCATGTGTTTAAATATGGCAAAGGTGTCTAGATAATATAAATAGTGTTTGCATTGTGCATGTGTTGATAACGTCCCTGACTGCATGGGAAAATTCATCTTTTAAGGGAAGGCAGGGAGAACTTCGCTACACCTGGATTCTGCTGCTTTGCTCACATGCTGCTAATCTTCTGGCTGGAGTTGGACATTTAATTGAAAAAGAGTTGACCAGCTCTGATCTCAGCAATGGCTGTACTGTCTGGAAATAGGGCAGGTGTACATCAATTCCAGGCACTGCAGCCTGCAAAACTAAATCTACACCTCTGTAGTTTTCACCCTCCTAGAGAATGGATTTCTTGTTATTTACAAGCCATTGGTCTTTATTTCCTGTTTGTTTTTTTAAAAAAGGGAAGAAAACACTTGTGGTGCTTCCTGGGAGTTGTAGTTCTTTGGGAGGTATTCTCTTTAGTGCCTTATCTGTAGTAAGACTAGGGGGCAGTTCAAGACCTGAGTACTGCATGACAGAATGAGCACTTGTCTCTGTCCCAGCTCCTGCCAACCTAGCAGTTTGAAAGCAAGAAATTGCAAGTAGATAAATAGGGACCACTTCTGTGGGAAGAGATCTTCGGAACACGAAAGGAGCCTCATTAAAGTTTCCCCGAGTGGAGTTCCTCCAGCAAATATCCTTTGTGTGCTTCTGACACAATTAAAAAAAACGTAAGACTTGGATTCCCAGGAAGCTTTCTGACCACTCTCTTTTTACGACTAAAGAAGCATAGACCTGAGAAGATGGTGATACATATATATCTTTAAAGCCCTTCTTGTGAACAAAAAACCTACAGGTGTACAGAGTTAAGTTTGGACACCTCTGGGACTTGCAGTCCAAAAAGAGAAACCCAGGCTCCCTTAGCAGAAACTATTCCCTTACTTCTGATGAAGCGGATTTGATCCACAACTTCTTACATTTCTGTTTGGAGGTGCTTATAGGTTCAGCAGCAGGATCCCCGCTGTGTTAATTGGTTTGCCCAGTAGAGCTAGGCCCAGGGGATAAGGAGTCCTTATGCCACAATTCAGAGGATGGTAAACTGGCCTCTGGATTAAAGTGACCAATAGAACTACTTTTGCTGTGGAGTCTCCCAGATAGATCACTGGGGCGGAAAAACACTTATTGAACTACAAAAAGATATTTTTCCTTCCCCAGGTTTAGTGTTTTTTCATTGTGAGTGCAGTTTCCCTTAAGCCCTACCCCTAATAAAAACATCCAGGCCATTCCAGTTTTGCATTTTTCTTTCATGTGCATTTCTAGGCCTGTTGCATCCCTCTGTGGGTAAAAGTTGGCCTCAAGACTTAAGGAGGTTGTATGTCTCCATAAGATAGAAATAAAATAAGCTGCCACCTCTTCAGTAAGTGCAGGGCTTCTTGGCAGATTTGAATGAGGTTGGATAGCAGAGGGTCCCCTAATGGTTGGCCAGTGTTCCAGCCCTGCTTTTGATGCTGGTCTGAAGCAGACTGTGTGTTCTAAGTTGCAAGCAAAAGAGTAGAAAGGTCTCCCTTTTCAGTCATATATAGTAATGTAGCTTCTTGAGATGTGCATACAATGGGTGTTTCTTGCTTCTGCTGATGTTTTGGGAGGCACTCTGAATTGGTGAAATATTTGGTTGTTAATTTGTTAGACTGGAAAAGGAGGGGGAGTCATTCAGGTCCCTACTAAATTCATTGCATTACAACATCCCTAACCTTTATTCGTGATCCTTCATCATTGGATTTGCTGGCTATGGCAGATACTGTAGTTGTATGAACAGAGCAAACAACCTCTTCCCTACCACTGGAGAGCTCCACTTCAGGGTTAGAATGTAATGTGTTTCCAGGTAAGGGCATGATATGATAGCATTGCGTTTTTCCAGTTTAGGTTCCTTTAATCATTGATCAGTGGCTGAGTCGGCTAATAGACAAGTTGTTTATACCACACCTGAATTTAAATAGCAGACATATCAACCTTAAACCAGTCACAGCATCTTGGTCAGGGATAATCTTCTTTCGAAAGCATTGCTATGGCCTGACTGAGAGAGTTGTGCAGTTGGATTACAGTAAAACCCCAGGTTATGGAATTAGTCCGTTCCTGAAAGTTTTCCATAAAGCGGATTTTCTGTAACCCGCAGCACAATTTCCCATAGGAATGCATTGAAAATAATAATAAAAAAGTTCCTGACTGTCCAAAAAAAAAATCCCAAAACGTGGCAGACACAATTTTCTCCCGCACCTCGATCAATCTCCTCGGCTGGTGAGCTGCTTGGGCAGACAAGAGGGGATGTTCTTATAGGATTTCCCTTTCTCTCCCACACCTTCCGCACCTTGATCAATTGATTTCCCCCAGCTCATGAGTGGCTGGGGTGGAGAAGGGAGGGATCTTAGAAATCGATTGTGGTGCGGGAGAAAAAAGGAAATCTCTTATGAACACCCCCTCCTTTCTTCCCCCCCAGCTGCTAACCAGCTGGGGAGATCAATCAACCTATTTTTAAAAGGGCAAAAAATGAAGAGCACACAATGCAAAAGATGAAGCTAAGTTATGTACCTTTCAGGTACTTCATCCTGAGGGTTGGCGTCTGGTGTGTCTTCCTGTCCGGGAAGGTGATAAACAGGAGCCAGGGTAGCCCATGTCCTGAGTTCTCTAGCTGAAGAAGCCATTGGCGGGCAAGAGGAGCTCCCCTCGCCCACCAGCAGTTTCCTCATCAAAAACCCCACTCTTAACACCTCCTGAAGAGAGGACTCTTTGTGCCATCCGGAGACTATAAAATGCTGCTGGGCTGCCATTTTAAACCCTCCCAGATGCAATATATTCTGGGGAAACCCATTCTGTAACGCAAGTTTTTTCTGTAAATCCGGACGTGATTTCCCCAGAATTTTCTTCCATAAGTTGAGTTTTCTGTTACCTGAGGCATCTTTAGCCTGGGGTTTTAGTGTACTAACATGTGGTATTTTCTTTTGTGAGTCCTTTGGAGGTGTAAGAAGATGCTTAGGTGTGCAAAAATTCACCTCAAGTTCAAATTCCAGTTGATATGTGCTATCAAGCCACTTCTGAGTTATGGTGACCCATTAATTAATGACCCCTGGAAAGGTTTTGTCATTGCTTAGCTCTAGTCTGGGTTACCTATCCCTTCCTTAAGAAGGAGAAAAGGGAGATTAAGCTGCTGTTGTCATTTTTCTGTAAGAGGAAATAAGAATTGCCCTATCAAGTAGAGAGGAGGAAGTTGAGATGGGTTTTTCTAGACAGGGGGATCAGTAATGTGGGATGTGGAGTTAACTAGATACACCAGTTTCAGGGGTTTGGAGCCTCCTCTCACTAGATTTTTTTTTCTTTTTTGTAGGCCTTGATGCTTGAAAATCTCCAGAAGCATTCGACCCCCCACACCACCTTCCAGCCCAATTCCCAGGTGAGATAATTCAGTCACCTTTTGCAATGTGGTTGAGTTTACAGAGGTTACAGAGAGCATATTTTAGTGTTGGTATCTCCTTCCCCCATAGACTATTGAATGTGCCCAGATCTTTTTCTCTGTGAAACTGTGACTTGAACCCAGGACCTGTCAGCTTTCCCTCCACTTTTCTTCTGTGCATAATCCAGGATTTTAGCTTTAGCTTTCTAACTCATTAGACTCACAGTCACATGCTAAAATTGGGATTATTATTTCTTTATTTATATCCTGCCTTACTCCTAGTGTTGACATCCAAAGCAACTCACCAACTGCTGATAAAACTATAAATGCAATAGCATATAATGTTACAATGCAGTTAAAATGTGATTTTATCCTATTAAAGCGACAATCTAGTTAAAAATAAAATTGAAGCAATGTAAAAGAACGGCAGCAACGGGAACAGTTACTTTTCCAGGCTATAGCTTTCAGTGTTTCCCAACCTTTGGGTTTTGGACTTCAGTTCCCAGAAGCCTACGGCAATTCCCCAAACCACTGATCAGCCAGTGTACTGACTGAGGCTTCTGGGAATTGAAGCCTGCTAGTGTTCCATGGAACATAGTTTGGGAAACATTGGCTTATGGAATGTTCCAGCCATTTCAGCTGTATTCCCTGTCTCTGATTAAGACCATGAAGACTTGCTTCTTCTGAGGCTTGGTTTTTCTCTGATGTCCCATCAGATTGGTGAAGAGATGAGCCAGAACAGCTTCATCAAACAGTATCTGGAAAAGCAGCAGGAGCTGTTGAGACAGCGTTTGGAGCGGGAAGCACGAGAAGCTGCAGATCCAGAGAGTGAGTATGATTTCTACCCTCCTCTCCTGCTTCCCCTGGTAAATAAGGAGATGCTTGTATTTCCAGAACCACAGGCTCCCTCCTCTTTCTGTCCTTTCATGCAAGCAATCTTTGATCTTGTGGCTCAGAAATCCCCTACCTCAGGGTAAGAGGAATTTCAGTCTGTGGCCGAGTATACTTGTACAGTGGTATCTCATACAACGATTTTAATCTGTTCCACGGGGCTCGTTGTTGTACGAAACAATTACTATGCAATGCATTCATCGTATAGGGATTTTCCCTGTGGGATGCATCGTACAACGATTTTTTTCCGCTAAGTGGTTTTGTTATGCGGAATGCCATCTCCCTCATTGCTGTACGGGGTGATTGTTGTATGAGGTTACACTGTATTGTACAAGAATTTATGGTTGGTTTATGAGGGAAAAGCATAGTGCTATCAATTTTGTACCTCTTTATTGCAATTTTTTTGAAAGTTTTCAGTTTGAAAAGGGGAAAAGAAAAACCTCTAAGGATACAGATACAGTAATACCTCGGATAATGTTTACCTCAGATAACGCTAAAATCGCATAACGTTAAGTAATCTGGGGAGGAGAATTGGATCGAATAACGTTAAGGTCCTATGGGATGGATCGGATAACAACCGCTAAAGCCTGTGCAGTTACAATGTATCTCTATGGAGCTTTAACGTTATCCGATACATCCCATAGGATTTTAACATGCATTGGATAACACTAAAAATTGGATAACACCAAGACTTGTGGAACCAAGTCTTAGCGTTATCCGAGGTATTACTGTAATAATATTGGTGACTTACTTACATTGACTTAAATCATTCCGTCGTACAGCACTCGGGTCTTGAACCAGTCTTCAAGTTCATCGTCTTAACCACTAAGCCACCGCAGTCCCTTCGAGGTAATTTACAAAGACCTAAACTACACAAGGTACTGCGGTGGCTCAAGTGGTTAAGATGCTGACCTTGATGACTGGAAGGTCAGCAATTTGAGACCCGAGTACTGCATGACGGTTTGAGTGCTTGTCTCTGTCCCAGCTCCTGCCAACCTAGCAGTTTGAAAGCAAGAAATTGCAAGTAGATAAATAGGTACCACTTAAATGGGAAGGTAAACAGCGTTCTGTGCACTTCGGTGTCGAGGCATACCTGCCATATGTACATGGAAATGTTTGCAGAAGCAGACAGGTCTGGCTCTTTGGCTGTAAACAGAGATGAGCACCAAAACGTAGATTCGGTTATGACTGGCTTTCAAGCAAGGGTGACCTTTATCTTTACCTAAAATACATAATATATAGTAAGTAAGGTTTTTACACTTGAATCACAAATTTAAAAATAGGAATATATATTTTCCCATCTGAACCACCATGATATGAGACATACATAGACTGAAGTAAAAACCTCTTTAGACCATTTTCATATAAATAGCAGTGCCAGGATCAGCAATGGGAGAGAGTTGTAAATTTGCAGACTTGCATCCAAGAAAACCTTGTTGCTGTTTGTCCAGAGAATTGGGCTTCCTCATGCTGAATTTAACACTCAACCAGGCTGTTGTGGGTGTCTGTGGTGTCAAACCATTTGGCACTTAAACGGCCAGAATTGGCATCTTAAATTATGTTTAGAAATGAATGGGCAGCATTCCAACCAATATGTAGTAGGTATAACAGATATTTAGATCTCACAGGTATTCTCGTGATGATATTTTGTACTTGGGATGTAAATTTTGCTTATTTTACTTTCAGATGAGAAGGAAACTCTTTGAAATTTTGCTTCATGATGGGGGAAATTGGGGAGGTTTCTTTGCATTTTTCACATTCAGGACTTTGTAAAATGAATGCTGCATGAAAGTGAAATATGTTTAGTACAGCATGCAAGCATTTTTTGTGGAAAATGACAGACATTGTGTGCTAAAAGACATTGTTTTGCTAATGCTGTTGTTGATGTAAACGTGCTAGGTTTTTAGTTTTCATGCAAGAGCAAAAAATAATAATAATCTCACAGTATTTTCAGTGTAGTATTTCAGTGTGTGAACACCCTTGTCCATCAAGGACAAGCAAATGCAGAAGCATTGCTTACATCTTTAATCTGTACCAATCTGTAAAGGCAGCCCCACTTTGAGAGAGTATATCATTCTGCTATAAATCCAGATGCAGTTGTTCATACACTGTCATCAAATGTAACAGTTGGATTGAGTCAATATTCCATCTTTTTGAAATACAGTACAGTGGTGTTGGCAGGCCAAACCTTTATCCTTGATGTTGTAAAAGAAATCACTTGATTAGTTATAGTGATACACAGGTTATGATAAAAGATATGGAGAAAATTTAGATGGATAAAGCAAGTTTTCATTCATTTTAATGTCAAATTGAGTATTCCAAAGGTTTGGTGGAAATAAGCTAGTACTGTACTTCTATTGGATAAACTTTGATTTTGTACACTGCAAAATCAGAAAATGAAAGACAATACACACTGTACAGTCAGCCAAGCATTTTAAGATTTCCTTGTTATGACACAGCTGGCAGCAACACAATGGTAATGCCCTTAGTCCCGTTTAATTTCACCATCTCTTAGCAGAAGTGGTCCAAGACACTTTGCTGCCTGAGGAAAAGCATCAAATGCCCCCCCTCAACAAAAACAAGGTTTGTGGTGCTCAAAGCTAGAGAAGTCTTTCTTGGATATGAGGTAGAAGAGCACTCAAACATTTCTTCTTGGGCTTGATAGTAAAACTGTACTTGTTATTCACAGTGTACTCCCCTTTCCTGATGTCCTGTTGTGGCAATCTTACTCAACCTCATGTTATTACTATCTCTGCTTACATTGCATCACAAAAATAAATAAATAAATAAGTATTGTCTGGTACTTGGTCTAATCCATGTATTCTATACTAAATCAAGTGCGCTGAACCCAAATCTGAAGTCTGATTCTGCCTATGATGTCAGGATCTTAAGTTAGCAAATCTCACCCACTTGGTTAGGTTCTTGTGTTGATCATGCAGGATATATTTGCCGCAAATGTTGCAAAAATTGTCTGGTTTATTAACACAGCTGAGCCCATTCATATTTAGCTCAAAACAGACTCACTATGGCCTAGCTCAGTGATGGCGAACCTATGGCATGCATGCCAGAGATGGTACTTGGAGCCTTCTCTGTGGTCCCCCGTGCGGTCACCCTAGCATAGAGTTCAATCTGCCCGGCAGCCCAATGGGAGCATTTCCTCCCTCCCCTGTTGTTGTGCTGTCACTTTGCAATAAATAAGTGGGTTTTGTGTTGCAGTTTGGGCACTCAGTCTCTAAAAGATTAACCATCACTGGCCTAGCTGTACTATCCAATAAGATGGTTTTGCAGCCTTTGGTCCATCTTACGTTATATACCTATTTCTGACATCAGCTCACTGACTTGCCCAGACATGCCCAGCTGCTGCTGGTACATGCATGCCACCAGGGGACATGATTCAGCTGAGACAGCAGCAGACATAGTAGTAGGTGCAACTGTTATAATGTTCCCATGTAAAAATACATCACCTAATTACTGACCATTTGAACAGCTATAGCACCCCTTAAAATCTGTATGTGATAGGCAAATTCAGAGTTCAGATTTGGAATTGGCACACTCAATATAATGTAAATCACATGTGTTATTCCCAGTAGCAAAATCGTTGTTGTGCAGTGTTATTAGTTGCGAAGACTTTTCACAGCATGGTTTGACCAGGATGTCCCACTATTGTACACTGCTGCTCACTGCATCCTAGATAGTCACACACATATTTATGGGGGTTCTTTGTTGAGAAAATGCATGTGTTCAAAGTTGGAAGGGGAGATCTTTCCATCGACCACTCAGGTAGTATTCCGGATCTCTCTGTTTCGCTTGATAAAGCTCAAAACATTACCCTGTTTGTTCCATCCTCATGCCCAAGCAAAGTTTTGTTGAGCTATATTTGTCAGCACTTCCAAATCTGGAGCCCTGCAGCTGTGTTGAACTGCAAACCACAGAAACCCCTGACCAGTTTAAATTGGGAGGTAACAATAGGGATGATTAGGAATGATGCTGTTCACCATTCTGTATGTTTGGTGAGTAGCTGTATATCCCACCTTTTGGTGGAATCGTCCTTGATACAGCTTTGAATAGAGCAGAATAGTAAACAAATACACCCTAAATCCACAAAACCTGGCAGTCCGGGGTCCTTTATGCAGGGATGGTTACAGATCATTCAAGAAACAAAAGTAAAAACAACATAAAGATATAAGAGAAGAGACTACACGTGAGAGTTGCACGAGTTCCCACCTTGTAATGACTTAAGTAAGACCCCTTTTTATATTCAGTTCTTTGCTACTGAAAATTAGTTCAGTCAAATATGACAGTGTAGGATGGTACAGAAACCTCAGGCTATATATAACAACACAGATGCAAATTGTGTGGCATTTCCCACCTAGTAGTATCTTAAGACCCTAGTTTGATATCTAATTCTTCTCCAGTGAAACTTTGTTCTTGGAAACTTGTTCTGAAAAAGAGGCAAGGGTTGGATGGGAGGAAAGTTCAGTTGTGAAAAATAACTAGGTAACAACCATTTATAGCATTTTAGTTTGTTAATGTCATAAGAACTCTTGATTTAACCAACTAAAATGAGTATCAAGCATGTGCACATATTTTTTCTCAGCTCTCCCTTGGGATTCTTGTTCTCTAATGTTTATTCTCCAGGGTAGTAACTTTAAAATCTTGTGAAGAGTGTCCAGATAGATCGAAATGGTTTGAAACCGTTTTCTGTGTATTGTTATTCCTGATGGTCCTTTAATTCTTTTGCATGGGGATTGTTCCATTCATCAAAATTAGAATCTGTTCTTTGAAGCTCAGCTTCAGATCTCTTAATTAAAGGGGACCCATGATCTGAAGGTAGATCCAGTGGTGGGCAGCAACAGGTTCACAACCCCCACCCGGGAGGGGGAGTAGCAAAATTGGGTGGTCTCTGGGCAGGGGGGTAGCGAAATTGGGTGGCCATGCCCACATCCTTGCCCTGCCCCATCAGGTTTTGTCCCTGCAAGTGGTTCAAGGTCTCCCTTGCTCAAAAGCCAGTCATATCCAACTCTAGGGTGCAGTGCTCATCTCTATTTACAGCCAAAGAGCCAGTGCTGCTTGTGTTTGCAGATGTATACATGGCCATACAGCAGGCATGACTAGATTGCTCATGGCATTGGCTCCGCCCACTGTGTGGTAGTAAATTTTAAAGCTGCCCATCACTGCCTTCGCAGCATTTTGTGGTGGCAGGGATACAGATGAGTGGAAATTCTGCAGATGAACAATAATTCAGGTTGATTGTGTACCAAGGTTTGGCAGCCTAAACCTCATTGGGATTTAGGCAGCCCTGTTCATGTTTTGTCATGTACCTTTCCCAATTGTCTGGAGAAATGAAAACTGGTGTTCCTTTTCTTTTGCCTTATCCCCAAACAGTTGTTACAGAAATATAAGTGGATCTTTGAGTACATTTAATGCGGGTGGGGGTAGGCATCCCATGGAGGCAAATTGGCTTTTGGACCTAGCCCAGATTTCCCTTTCCTCTGTTTTAAATGGAAGAAAAGAAAAATGCTGGAGAGAGAGAGATTTTATCTTGTTGTCTTAGTGTGGCACTTCTGTGTTTTTTCAGCCAGTATGTTCTGAACCCCTGACCCATGAGGCATCATACATCCAGTTTCTCCATATGCCACCTGGTTGTTTTTGAACTTCAGGTGCCCCGGGTGATTGTGTGGTTAACCATAAAGGTCACGCCTCATATATGCAGGGTTCAGTTATCCACGGGTCTAAAAACATTCAATAAAAAAATCCTTGAAATGCATAATACAGTATGTGTTTGTATGGTGCATTACCAAACTGGCCTCTAGATGCCATTGCAATGGAAAACAGGGTTCACTGTTATCTGCAGTTTCAGGTATCTGCTGTAGGTCTCAGAACATAGCATATATGAATGAGAGGGTCAACCTGTGCTCTAATTCAGGTGTGTGGAGCTTCAGGCCGGCTCTCTCAAGAGTGAATTCAGCCCCATAGGCTTCCTCAGAAGGCGGTCCTTCCTTCCAGGGCTGCCCAAACTTTTTGGGATGGTCATGTGGTTGAGTAGGCTGGTCATGTCGCTTCTCCCAACGCGTTTATGGCAGCCACAGGTGCTTTACGGCAGTGTTTTGCACACGTACGGGCATGTTTAACTTCTGTTTTCGGGAGTGGTGCGGGCAGCACGGGCTGGATTATTAGGTGCCATGGGCCAGATCTGGCCCACGGGCCATAGTTTAAGTACTCTTGCAGTAGACCATATCTCAATGTTTTCCCAGCTTGCTTACACTCTGCATCTTCCTAAAAGATTGACTATCTTTCCTAAAACTTATTTAGGAACAGTCAACTGGTAAGTTGATCCCATTCTTTCACGTTTGATTCTGCCCGTCAGCAGAAAGCCGCCTGCAAGAATGTCTTTGAAACTAAATTTCACCCTCTAGACAGAAAGGCTCCCCACTGTGCCTTTAATGTAATAAATGTTGAGGGCTCAAAGAGTTCTTTTATGCTGTATTTGCTGTCAGGCCAATTTCCTCCAATCTACAAACCTTGCTTAAAGAGTAACTCGCTTAAAGAGCAGAATCTTCTCTGAATGTTTGCTTCGCTTAACAAATAAAACCAACCAAAAACTCGCTTAACAAATAAATCAGGGTTTGCAATCCCGCCCACCAGAAGTCACAATTGGTCACTTACAATGGTGTTTCGCTTAAAGAGCAAACTCACTTAAAGAACAATCCTGTGGAACGCATTATGCTCTTTAAGTGAGTTATAACTGTATTTACTTTGTGAAGATGCTGAGTGGAATCACAGAGGTCTTAGAGCATGGGGTGCCCAACGTTTTCAGGCCACGGGCTGGTCATGTGGTTCAGTGGGCCAGTCACATGGTTCCTCCCACCAGAAGCAGAAGGAAAATGTGCCTTGCAATCCGTTTTGCCACAGGATGAAATAGATTTTAAGCTTCCATTTTCTCTGCTTAAACCAGGGGTACCCAAACTGTGGCCCGCAGGCCAGCTCCGGCCCCTGATGCCGATTCATCCAGGCCACGTTGCCCTCGCCGCTCCCGGAAGCGGAAGTAAAACGCCCCCATATGGATTCGTTTTACTTCTGCTTCCAGGAGCAACAAGGGCGGTGTGGGCCAGATGAATTGACACTGGGGCCAGCCTGCAGGCCATAGTTTGGGTACCCCTGTCTTAGAGGTTCGCACACGAGAGCTTGCTATGTAGGTTAAAAAAGCATGATTTCCAGCCTGTCCAATTGATGGGCATCTCATTCTTTTTCTAGGCAAAAGCTGCATCACATCCCGAGAGAGGGAAGAGTCTGATGAAGAAGAACCAAGGAGACCAGAGCAGCATCCCTCCCGGGTTAGGCAGGTAATTGGGGGTTGGAGATCTTCCTGAAGCTGCGTAGAGGTGGTGAACCAGTAGGTGGGTGGGAGCGGGAAGCCACCCGGAGCACATGGTGATTTGCTTTCTTCTCCAGGCCAGAGCTGGGAAAACTGGTGGCACCCCTACACCAGCCAGCGAAGAGCGAGAGACATCTCTCAGGAGTCGGAGGGCCATCCAGCGGGCACCTGTAAAAGATGAGGAGGAGGAGGAAGAAGAAGAGGAGGAGGAAGATGAAGAAGATGAAGAGGAGGAGGAGGAAGAGGAGACAGCCCCCTTGCCTCCAGCATCATCGCTTGAGCCTTTGGCACCGGTATCTGTGGAGAAAGACGAGATCTATGAAGCTTCATCATCAACCACCCTGGATCAACCAAATGAACCCCCTGTCAAGAGCCCAGATGCCAAGGGGTGTGAAGCGGCGGCCGTGCCCTTTCTCTCACCTGCCGAGGCTCCTCTTGAGGAGGCGGTAGCGCTGGCTGCACCAGAGACCAGGGAAGAGCATCAGGCAACTGTAACAGCAGAGAAGCAGGAGTCTCAGGGGGCCCCCAAGGCCGTAGATCCCCCGGAGAAGGAGCTGACTGAGACCACAGAAGTAGTGGAGGCTCCAGCTCAGCTGTTGGAAGCCTTAAAGGAGACGGTGGAAGGAGCCACAGGGTGCCAGGATCCACAGGGAGGAACCCAGGTCCACGGGGAGCAGGGAATAAGCCAGGGTGAGGCCGCCAGTGTTTCTCCTCCGCCCTTCCGGCCGATGGAGGAACCACAGAGGGAAGATGAGCAGGAGGAAGCTGCGGAGACCCTGCGGACCCTGGAGGAGGCAGCGACGGCAGCCGCGGCCTTGGTCCAGGGGTCCCCTTCGCCCCCACAGCTAATGGAAGCACAACACGCCCAGCAGGACCACAGAGGAGATGAGCCTCCTCCCCCGCTCTTGGTCAAAGAAGTGCCGGCCGGGCCCATTCCAGCAGAAGATGATGCACCACCTCAGCTCTCTTGGCCCTCACCCCCTTCTCAGGAGCCGCTTCCGGCTGAGGTCGGTCCCCAAGTCCCCCAGGACAGGACCGGCTCCTTGCCATCGCCTGCACCTGCCCCGCAGCAACAACATCCGCGGGAACGGCCCCGAGGCTCCAGCTCTTCCCGCTCCTCTTCCTCCTCCGCCTCTAGTTCCTCCCGGTCCCGCTCTCGCTCCCGAGGGAGCTCACAGCCCCGCTCCCACATGAGGCCACGCTCCGGCTCATCAGAGTCGCCCCCCAGGAAGCGAAGGGCGTCTGGCTCTCCTTCCAGTTCGGGCTCCAGGTCTCGCTCCAGATCTCGGTCTCGATCTCGCTCCAGCAGCAACAGCAGCAGAAAGGTGAGTAGGGTTAATATCGCTTTCCCCAGTTCCTCTTAGAAACTGCAGCCATCATTGCTGGACGTAGTTTTAATCTGGTTCTATATTCCAACTTCAGTTGGTGCAAGCGCCACTGTAGTTTAACTTCAGTCACGTCCCCCCAAAGCTTGATTTTTTTCAGATAGCCAGTTTCTGAGAAATTTGATCTGTCGATTTCTTTTGTTTATGTTTAAAAATTTGTCTTAGATCAGTGGTGGCAAACCTATGGCACTCAGACCCCCCACTCTGTTGGCACACACACGGTTGCCCCAGCACAGAGTTCGCCCCCCCCCCCTATGCCCAGCAACCCAATGGGAGTACTTCCTCCCTCCCCCAAGCACAGAATTCATCCTGACCCTCTGTTTGGGTACTCAGTCTCTAAAAGGTTTGCCATCACTGCCTTAGATGTTGCACTTTAGTTTTACTCCTACTTTGACCCTGTAGGTTTTACTAAGATAAAAAGCAAGTACTCTTCGTGGCCGAGGAGGATTTCACCCGAGTCTCCATTCTGTTTCTGTCCATCTTTTCACTGTAGCCCTTGGAAGGCTTTCCCCCGCCTCTCTGTTGTTCCTTAAAGAACAGAATATGACTAACAAATGTTTTGAACTGCCTTGTAATCAAGTCTGAGTCTGGCCAGGTTATCCTGCCATGGTAATAGAGTAGACCCTACTGCCAGTGGCTCAGCGCCAAGTGTCAGGCAGCGGTTAACTAACCTGACCACCCTGAGGACTAATGGCCTTGGGTGACGAAGTCCACAGTGAAGGGTGATGGTCACCAAGTGGATTAAATCCCACTTGAATCCATCTTGATGGAGGGCAGCAGCTGAGGGTAGCAGCAGCTTGGAGGCCTGGGGCTGAGGAGGACTTTGCGTGCCAAAAGGGCTCAGGACCAGAAAGTGACTCACAGAACTGGATCAGTGGTACAGGTGTCACACTGCGATGCGGAAGGCAGATGCAAGGCCACAGCATTATATTCTCAGGACAGTCTTCATGGATGATCACCATGAGGATTGCCAATATTCGGATTCGAAAGAATATGTTAATCAAGTACTAACGTGCTTTCCAGTGGTGAATTGTATTTATTTATTGCATTTTTATACTGCCTATCTAGGGTGTCTCCCACTCTAGGCAGTGTGCAGACAGATAAACAATATCAACATAATAAATAACAAAATAAATACCTAGTAGTGTCTTGAGGGCAAACAAGCTCAAAACTGATTGGTGAATCAAAGTAGCTTTCAGGCATAGTGAGAATGATACACAGTTTAGGAAGCAGGAGGATATAAATAGGACATCGTTTGAAACAGCCTTGTAATTCAGCAGTAATTTGGGTCGCCAGTGGTGAGTAAAGGTGGTCTCCAGGTGACCAGGCACTGTGAAGAAAGTATGCCGTTTTGCCTTGACGTGGCTACTTGTTTCCTCACATCATATTGTTCTCTCCCTGCTGCTGCTACTTTAGCAGCTGTTGGTCCAAGGCATTTCCAGACACATAAACAGTAAATATACTTGGGCAAAGGTTTAAAAAAATCCCATGGCTGGTAACATGCTTATGCTTGGGTGCCAGCAGCCATCCATTTGCAGAAGCCTCGTCTGAAACTGCAGAGACAGGGTACAGAAAGGGTTTCTGGCTCTAGGTCCATGATGGTGAACCTTGGCACTCCAGGTGTTCTTGAACTTCAATTCCCAGAAGCCCAAGTCTCTGTGAATCCACACAAATCAGTTTACTGCGCGTATGCCAAGGTTTGCCATCACTGCTCTAGGTAAACTCCCCGGGTTGGAGTAAATTAATTCTTGAAAGCTTATGTGGAACTTTGCCCAGGCATTACCACCAGGCCTTCTTTTTGTTTCTGGCCAAACTGCCCCCTGGATTGCAAAAGGCAACATTTATCTAGAGCAGCTTCAAAACTGTATGTTCAGCAGCTTGCAAAAAAGAAAAGAAAACTTAGGTTGAAAAGAAATTCTACATTATGGGGAAGGGTGTTAGGGAATTATTTGACATTTGGATGTAGGGTTGGGAATGCCTTTCCTTAGTCCAGTGATGGCAAACCTTGGCACTCCAGATGTTCTTGAACTTCAATTCCCAGAAGCCCTGATCAGCGGTAGTGCTGACTTGAGCTGCCAGTAATTGAAGTCCCAGAACACCTGGAGTGCCAAGGTTTGCCATCACTGCCTTAGTCTCTCAATTGTGTTTAATAATCATGTGCTGTCAAATCAATTCTGACTTGCAGGTATCCTTTTTATGTTTCGTACCATTCCTTTCTTCTGGAGGCTCTCTAGCACTGTGTGGCTTGCCCAAGGCGACAGAGAACTGGCTCTTTTGGGATGCACAGTGGGGAACTGAATTCCTAACCTCTGGCTTCATAGCCAACTAAGTCACTGAGCTATCTGGCCAGCTTAGCTGTACTTAAAATCACAGGCCAGTGTGTCCTTGAAACTTGTGGTCTTCATCAAAGGGTTTCAGTGTTTCTGGTGCAGCTCCCTGGTGGCTCAGTGGGTAAAAGCACTATGCTTGGAAATTGAAAGAGCAGGGTTTGATTCCCTGAGAGCTGCATGATAGGGGACATGAAAGGAGCCTTAGGCCTCCCGTGCAAAAATCCTTTCAACCCAGAGTAATCTCTGACACGAAAAACAGTGTTTCTGGTTGGTAAAACTAATTAAAGTGAAAGATCATTCTGAATAACTATGAAAGTACTCCCAGTAGTTTTTAATTAACGAATAAACAATACAAAGTATATACAGTATTTTTAAAACAACAACAACAACAAGAGGTGGTGAAAACAATTTATTAGAAGTCCCCCCCCCCCCAAATTTGGATGAGTTGGGGAAGAAAAAAATAATTTGTCCAAGTTCATGCTTCTTATGACCAAATCATTTAAAATCAAACTTTTTCTTGATCCTTCAAATATGTTATTTTTCCTTCTCACATCTGTCCAGATCCAAATCAGGATAAACGTACACACTTGCCTAATTTGATTGAGATATTTTCCTTGGAGCCCATCTTCTTGATTCCATTCCTGTGTCAGAGAAAATCTAGTTCCTATTTTTGAAGCGCCTTTCTCAGACGGGTCTTTCTGATTTTAGTCCCACAGCCCTAAAGCTTCGAGGGAGAGTGCGAGCGACCCTCAGACCAAAGAGTTCTTCCCTGCAGGGGAGACATCCTCACACCCCAGCCCCTTTTCCCAGCAAGACATCTCCTCAAGCCCCAGAGAAGAGGGGAAAACCACTCACTCCCCAGCTACGGATCCCCCAAGACGCCCCAGCCACACCCAGCAGGAGCACCAACATGTCGTGGAGTCGGAGAGCGCAGTGCTGGAACGAGTATGGAGCAGAGGGGGCAGAGTGGGGCTTCCTTGTTAGGGGTGCAAGCTCCACTGTAGCTTAGTCTGGAGAGGGAGGTGGATTCAAGGGTGGAGACCATATGGATCTGTGCCCCTATGGCCTCTTCCTGCTAAACGAGGCCTTTCCCTCCACAGGGCAGACCAGAGTCCCCTTCTCTCATGGAGGCTGCTGGCTTAGACAGCAAGGTCCCTGTCTCAGAGCCCCAGCGCCCATCTGAACAGCATCACGGCAAGAGGTAAGTCTTGACAGCCAAGCAGTCTGGGAAGTGGAGGAGAGCAAGGAAGGAAGGCAGTGGAGGCCTTAGCACAGGGGTGGCCAACCTTTGGTGCTCTTGCTGGTTTTGGACTTCAATTCCCAGAAGCCCTGGTCAGCAGGTGTGCTGACTTAGGCTTCTGATAATTGAAGTTCAAGAACAGCAGACGCACCAAGGCCAGCCACCCCTGCCTTAGCTCCTCACTGTGCCTGTGTTCCAGATGGCCAGCGAGCAAGTTGAATATGAAGTCCCAAATCGAACATGGCAGGTGTTAGTAGTACAAGAGAATGCAGCAAAATAGTAGAGGTAATGGTTGCCCTTGCTCGGAACCCAGTCATAGCCAACTAGGGTGCGTTGCTCATCTCCATTTACAACCAAGGAACCAGCACTGTCTGCATTTGCAGACATTTCTGTGGCCATTTGGCAGTGAGATGCTGTTACCTTTCCGCACTGAAACGGTACCTATTTATCGTTTTGCAGTTTCTTGTTTTTGAACTCCTAGGGTGACAGGAGCTGGAACAGATGATGGGAGCTCACTCCATCATGTAGCACTCGGGTCTCGAACTGATCTGCCAACCTTCCAGTTGTCAAGTTCAGCATCTTAACCATTAAGCAACCCCAGGCCTTAATTTAGCCTGCACACATGCCCCAGAATGTCTGAGCTGTTAAGAGTGCTTGAAGACATGTACACAGTATTCTGGAAAATTATTTGTGGGAGGAGGGCCAGATATCCAGATAGGTTTGACTATCAGCATCACTTGATCTAAAGCAGGAGTTCAAAACCTTTTCAAGTCAGGGGCCAGGTCATGCTCTCTCGGTCAGCTTTGAGGTCCGGATGGCCTTTTTGCCCTGCCTGCATGATGGGTGGCCCCTTTGTCCAAACAGCTTCAAAGGGTTGGCCATTTTGTTTCTCAAATGCCCTTGGAGGGGTGGGGGCCACATGAACTGGTGCTGCAGGCCAGATCTGGCCCATGGGCCTTAGGTTGGGAATTCCTGATCTAAAGAGTAACAATGGATACGCTTTGTGGGATGACTTAACCCATGTCTAGTTTGTTTCTGTGAGCAACTTTCGATCGCTTGCTATGATGGGATGGCCATGGTCCAAGAAGGCCTTTCCTCCTGTAGGCAGAATTAGTACAATTAAGTTCCAGTAAAGGGCTAGAGTTGGGTACAGCTGGCTTTCTAGCAAGGGAGACCTTTACCGAACGGGCTTAATCTGAAAGGCCCAGGGTTGTTTCGGTGGGCAGAAACGGCACCCAATGCCATCTCAGGGATATTTACCTCCAGGTCACACTGCCTCTGGACTTTGGGCAGGCTCCTTTGTGGAAATCAGCTGGAACTGAAATCAAGTCATCTTTTGTGTCCAGATCAAGCTTTGGAGTGGCAAAAGGAGGCCACTTTTGGCTTTGTCATTTGCTAAACTTAAGTCCTCATGGTACATGTTTCTGGTAGTAATGGGCAGACCAGCCAGATTCTGTGTATCTCCACATTCACACAGCCTGTTGCCCACCAGCAGCCCACACTTGAACATGTTGGCCTTGCATTTAGGGACTCTGACCCTCAGCTTATTTAGTGTCTTCTAAGTGACATAGGGGAGGCCGAGTTCTTCAGCCATATCCTCCTTTAATCTTATTCCTTGTCCAGTCATCTCCTTCATCATTACAAGTTTTTAGTAGTAATCCTCAGACAGCCAAACGAGCTGGATCCTGCATCTCTCCACCTCCACAAGGGGTCTTCCTTAGTCTGTTAGAAAGCGATGCTTCGTCTCCCCTGCCAAAGTTAAACTGGGGTGCTTGTGGCCCTCACCCTTGTGCCCTCACCCCACCTTTAACAGTGGCCCACCTTTATTGACCCAAGGCTGCTCTTTCCATGGGTTGGCGACTCAAGGAGGAGGCCTGATCTGTGCAATGGGGGGGGGGGAGATTTGGAGGTTAAAGAAGGGCACTAACAGGAAAATCCTTTGGGTTGGAAAGCCTACTTCAGCCTTGCGGCCCCTCCACCCTGGGAAGCAGAGGCTGCACCTGTTGGATGGCTGCCTCTCCCCCAACGAGTTGGAGGCGAGCAGGGGACAGCGAGTGCTGCTGCTGGGGGGGGGGGCTGGATTTGGATGGGGGGGGGAAGAGAAGCAACCCATGTAGTCTTGCCCTAGGTGGGGGGTGGGGGGGAGATCCTCCCCTCCGGTCCCTCCCTCCCTCCCTTCCCCCTCCCCGACCCTCCCGGGGGCTGCTGGGAAGGCGGCGGCAAGATGGCTCCGCCGCCCGTGCGCGGCGCCGGTGCTTTGCTGCTCTCGCTGCTGCTGCCGCCCGTGCCGTCCTCCTCGGCTCCTCCGCCGCGGCCTCCGCCTGCGTCGCCCCCCTCCGGCCTTGAACCTTCGTCTTCTTCGGTGCGGCGGTGGCGGCGCCCGCGGGAGTAGAAGAGGAGGCCGAGCGAGCGAGCCAGCGACCCCCGGCCGGCCATGCTGCTCTCCGAGAGCAAGGGAGGGTGAGACCGGGCGGGGAGGACGGGGACCCGGGCCGCCTCCACCCACGACTACTAGGGCTTCTTCCCGACGCCGCCGTCCTTCTCCCGCCCTTCGCATCCCTCCCTCCCATCCCTTCTTCCCATTCATTCCCCCCCTTTTCCTTCCCCTCCACCCGCCTTGCCCGCAACCCTCGGGTCTCCTCGCTTTCTCCCCTCCTGCGCCATCCTCGCCTGCTCTCTCTTACCGGGTCTCCCTTTCGGCCGGCCGCATCTCCTGCCTGGTCCAACACCCCCCCCCATCCCTGCCCCCCCTCCGCTGCAATCCCCCCTCCCCCCAATTCTCCTGCCGCCCCTCCCCCTCCTTTTCTTTGCCTGGCCGCTCCTTCCCCTCCCCCACCCACCCGGGCCCCTCTCTCTCTGCCATCCATTTTCTTTCCCCTTCTTTGCCTCCACCCGCCCCCTCCTCTCCATTGTCGTGCCCACCACCCCCTTCCTTTGACAGGGTCACCCTCGGCTTCGTTACTGATGGTTTCCCTCTGCCAGGCCTGGCTCTGCTGCATTTGCTTCGCCTTTCTCAGGACCTGGTTTTGATGCAGTGCCCCCCCCCCTTCCCCTTCACCACAACCCAGCAGCAGCTGGTCGGTGCCCCATGGCTCTTTCATTCCCCCTGCCTGTCCCTTTCTCCCTCTCAGGCCCCACTCTTTCCGCCTTCCCATCTTATTTCCCTCCCTTCTGCTTCAAATCTTGCACGTGGCTCCCTTTCCTAGGGTAGCCTGTCTCTGTTTCATTCCCCCCCCCCCAAATCCTTTCCCCTCTTCCAACCTTGTTTTCCCCACCCATTCCCCCATCGTGTGTGGAGTTGCCTGCTCTCTCCTCTCGCAGAGGACAGGGTGGATGATGTCCCAAGTGATGGAGGATTCCTTTGTGAGACATGAGGTGGAAAGAGGGCAGTTGTGGGAAGGACTCCTCAAGGCCCTGTCTGTGGGCCCAGTATCACAAAGAAGTGGCCTTAGGTCACCATGATGGCAAACCTTGGCACTCTAGGTCTGTGATGGCGAACCTTGGCACTCCAGGTGTTCTTGCACTTCAGTTCCCAGAAACCCCTGTGAATACACACGAATGGGTTTACTGCGATTCATCCGGCCCACGCCACCCTAATCGCTCCTGGAAGCTGAAGTAAAACGTGCCCATATGGAGGAAAGGTTATCCTGGAAGAGTCTTAACCGTACAGGAGCCACGAGGGCAGCGTGGGCTGGATGAATCGCAGTAAACCCATTTGTGTGGATTCACGGGGGCTTCTGGGAACTGAAGTCCAAGAACATCTGGAGTGCCAAGGTTCGCCATCACGGACCTAGGTGTTCTTGGACTTCAATTACCAGAAACCCAAGTAAGCACACTTGCTGATCAGGGCTTCTGGGAGTTGAAGTTGAAGAACAGCTGGAGTGTCAAGGTTCGCCATCACTGCATTAGGATTGCTAGTTCTGGAAATGAGGTGTCTTCTAGGTGGCAATGGGGGGCTTAGTGGTTAAGATGCTGAGCTTGATGACCAGAAGGTCAATAGGTCAGCAGTTCAAGACTCCAGTGCTGCAGGATGGAATGAGCTCCTGTCATCTGTCCCTGCTCCTGCCAACCTAGCAGTTCAAAAGCAAGACATTGCAAGTAGATAAATAGGTATCGTTTCGGTGGGAAGGTAAACAGCATTCTGTTTACTCCTGTGCCTAGTTATTCCTGCCACCCATGTGTAAGGGAGTGGTGGCAGTAGCTCCATGGGGCTGTGACTATTTGCATGACTTAAGGCCGTGATGGCAAACCTTGGCACTCCAGGGGTTCTGGAACTTCAGTTCCCAGAAAGCCAAGTCTCTGCGAATCCACACGAATGGGTTTACTGCACATTTTCTTGGACTTCCATTCCCAGAAGCCCAAGTCTCTGTGAATCCAGTAAACCCATTTGTGTGGATTCACAGAGACTTGGGCTTCTGGAAATTGGAAGTCCAAGAACACTTGAAGTGTCAAGGTTCGCCATCATTGACCTAAAGGTCCCTCTTGTCTTTAGCCATTTTGGTGCTCTCAGCCATCTGAACCAGTCCTCTCAAGCAGATGGGGACTTCGATCTCTCCCCTCCTCCCATCTCTGGCCATCCTTTGCTGCAAGTGACTGCCTCTCTTTTGCAGTGAGGAGAACCAAGAGGTACCCATGGAGCCCTCCGAGCCCCGCCCAGAGAGTGAGGCTCCCGAGCCCAGCCCTGATGAACACCCACTGGCGGAGCCCCCGGGACCTGAGGCGGGACCCGAAGATGAGGAAAAAAAAGAGGTACCGTGTGGGGGACTCTCCCTTGGCAGTGGGGGTTGGTGACAGGGGATCCCTGGGCTCAGAGCAGGAGACTGAAGTAGCAGAGAGACAGAGGGCAGTGTGGGGGAATGACTTCAGGAAAGGGGCATCACCAGGATTGCGTTTCCAGCAGCAGCAGCTGGGGGGCGGGTGGTTTGGGAGTGGGGAAGGGTGGTGAATTATGGGCTTCCTACTGCCAACCTAGCAGTTTGAAAGCAAGAAATTGCAAGTAGATAATTAGGTACCACTTTGGTGGGAAAGGTAACAGCCTTCCATGCATCTAGCCATGCCTGCCACATGACCATGGAAATGTCTACAGGTGCAGACACCACTGGCTTTGGCTGTAAACAGATGAGTGCCACCCCCTAGAGTCATATATGAGCCTTTACCTTGCAGGAAGACTGCTTGGTCGGCACCCTAAATCCACCAGGCTCATCTGGTTTCAGGAGCTAATCAGGGCTGGGGCTGGCTAGTATTTGGATGGGAGGCCATAGGAATTTCTAGACCGAGCTAGTTGAGGAAGAAAGCTGAAATAAAATATATGCCTATGCTTGATACTCATCTAAGCGGATTAGTGAAAGATCAGTGAAAGAACCCTGGTGGTGCAGTGGTTAAACTGCTATACTGCAGCCAAAATGTGAGTTCAGTCGTGATCAGAATCAAGGTTGATTCAGCCTTCCTTCCTTTTATGGTCGGTAAAATGAGGACCCATGCTGTTGGGGGCCAAATGCTGATTAACTTGTGAACTACCCAGAGAGCGCACTAAGTGCTATGGGGCGGTATAGAAGTGTCATTGCTCTTGCTAGATAAGGGAAGAGGTACCATTTTGTCTGACATCCCCATCCAACTCTAAAGGAGAATGTTGAGTCCAGAGCAATGTGTGCAATTCTGTTCCACATGAAGGGTGGGATCAACATAATTCGAGTCCTTAGCTGTTGCTATTTTGGGTAGGGACGAGGTTTCAGTACCATCCCATGCCCTGGCCCTTCCCTGTGGCTAGCATAACCAACTTAAATTATGAAAAGCGAGGTGGGCTGAGTTATGGGGGAATAAGGAGAACTATGCAAATTTGCTCCATTTGTTATTTATAGTTTGAGTTATACTGGGAGTTCAGCTTTTCTCAATGCAGATGGTACAGAATTTGTGCTCTCTGGACAGAGAATCCTGAATCTTTGCATGGAATACAAGGGGCCGTCCTGTCTTTAAGCAAAGATTGGTGCAAATGTTCCATGCTGAGCACTGGCTGCATGAATTTGCAAGACAGTGACATTTCTCCCCCGCACCTAAGCCCAGCCTGCTACTCTTAGCTCCTGATTTGTGGGGATGGTTAAACATCTGTTTTGCTAAAATGTCATTTTATTGAAAGTTTGCTCTGCTCATGTTCTTCCCGACCCCATGCTTTCCAAGATAACAATTCTGCCTACCACCACCCCCTGAGCCAGAGTACAGAACTGGTTCTTTCTATTCATTCTGAGTAAAAGGGGCTTACAGCCAGGGCGGGGCATGGCTGTTGCCAGGGGCACATGTGTGTGCATACTCATACGTGCACACATGCACACACACACACACACACACAATAGAATCTGCTTCCCATGCTGCTTAGAGGTGGGTGGGGACAGATTTTGCTTCCTCCTCACCCTAAAGATAGTTCCCCCCCACCCCCCACAACCCCGTTGACATTCTCCTCTGGACTCGTTTGTTCTGATCCCCGTTTTAAAGAGGCGCCAATCCACCGGGAGTGCGAAAGAGAGAGTGAGAGAGAGAGAGAACCGGAGAGAGAGAGTGCGAACGTACTTGAGCAGGCTGCACGCAGGCACACATGGAAGTGGATGAGAGATTTTGGACACTTTTTCAGCCACACCTGGGACTGTTCGTTCCTGTCACCATTGCTTCTCTTTGTGGGAAACGCCCCCAAGTCTGTAACCCCAGAGCTCTCTGTGGTAGAGCGTGCCTCTGAGAGCCCCATTCTGCTACCTGGGGTGCTTCATTCCGTGGATGACCCATGGAGCTGTTGCCTGTCCTTCGCTGGTTTCTAGTTTACCTCCGAAATTGAAGACACTCCTCATGAAATCCTGCCTGGCTAAAAGCCTGAGGAGCTTCAGAAAACGGGTGCAAGAACCTGAGGGCTTTACCTGCTGTTCAGCTCCCTGTTGGCTGCCTGAGGCCATTTTGGTGTCTTCTGCTGTACGTCTGAAAGGTCTGCACCTCCTGCTGTTGATCACGACTTCTGCCGCCATGAGGCTACCTACAAAGACTTGATGCATTCCGTTTTTCTACCTAAGCTGAGGAGCCAGATGTTCTTTTGAGGAACCCACCACTGATGAAATGGTTTGCTGTGCTTTTCCAATCTGGCGAGGAGGTGACGGCTGGAAGAACTTCTTTTGCTTTCCATCCTCAAGGTTGGCCATGTGTCGGGCAGCCAACATTGATTGACTCTCTGTTCCCCAGGATCTAATTGCTCCAGTAATTCCTCTGCTGTTTTTGGGACTGGATTTGGGGAGACTTTTCTCATTCCAAGGTCTCTCCTGTGTCGTTTGGTATGTCCGATGTGCCAAATTGAAAGTTTTTGCAGGTCACACTACCCCAAGCCACACAATACGCCAGACTTCCACCTCGATAAGAGTTCTCTGGAGCTGCATCACTTAAGAGGACTTGGTTCCTGTAGGGCTCTTTGCTATTGAGATCGTTGTGGTCGACATCCTGTTGAGTTCCTTGGTGTGTTTTGCTGGGAAGGAGCACTGATTCCCTTTTGCTCTGCTTCCCACCTCTTTTGGGGCTGGCTGCCCAGCACGGACAGATCTCCACCCTGCTCGTTGACGTCCTCCATCTCGTACCACAGAGTCCCCCTTCCACACCTGTGGGACTTCTGCCGTGCAGTGCTGGCTAACTCCACTGGTCCCGTTTCCGCCTGCCAAGGACTGATGCCTTGACCTTCCCCCTTCCACCTTGCCATTGGGGGAAGGTGCTGCTTCTGTCTCGCCCTCTCTCTTCCGGGACACTTGACTCCGACCACCAACCAAGCGCTAGGTTCCTACCTGCTACCAACCAACCACCACCTCTCTTGTCACCCAACCCAACCAAGCACGCACCTTTCAGGCCAGGGAGGGCTCGTTCCGATTGGACCAGCCGTTGCCTAGATACAGCGCACACACTGAGGTGCGATTGGCTGAACAGAAGAACCTGCCCCAGGTGTGAGAGGGTACCTGGAGCGCTTGTCCTAAGTTATTACTATACTATTTATATCTATATTTGTTTTTAATTTAATTTTTAAAGGTGGAAAAAATCAGTCACAACTTTTTCTGAGGGGGGTGGGTTGATCCTGTTATAGTTTAAATGGAGATTGTTCCCCTCTTCACTTTTTTTAAATGATAGGGGTACAGAATCTGTTGGGGGGAAGATTTAGTTTGCATATAAGCCTGGCTTAGTCCAACCCCAATTTTGTTCGGATCAGGGGCCATGTTAACAAGACTCTTGTGCCAATGGCCACCACCACTATATCCCCCATTTCCCCATTGAGGATGTGCTGTTCAAGAATAAAGTGGGCTTCCTGAAGACTCGGAGTATTGTGGAAAGAGAAAGAGGTGTTAATATGGAGATCTTCCTTAAGCCAGCCTTCTCTATCCCAGAGTACATCTCCTCCCTTAATGTCAATATGCTGCCTTGTGTTGTTTTTGCATCATCTTGTATGGAAATCTTCATATTAGGCAGCTCTTAGTATTTTGGTTAAGTTAAGTCTTGTCTTAAACAGCATTATACTTCCCCCCCACACACAAAAAAAGGGGAGGAGTCTGCATTTCTCAAAGTTTCCGGGGTTGTTGTTTTTTTAAAATTGAAAACAACTAATATTTTTCATTAGGAAATGCATGTCTACACATTCTGGGATGAAAAAGGCTGACTTAAATTCTTGATCTTAGAGTTTAAAAATTGTGGTGAAGACCAGAAGCTATGGTGGTTAAAGTTTGTAATTGGAACTTGAAACGTTCCCCTTTCTTATTTTTAAGGCAGGAGGTGCTTCTCTTGAAGGGAACTAGGCTTCTAGTCTATAGTTGGTTTATGTTCATGAAAGCTGGTTTTTACTCAATTTGATTTAGTCATCTGTACCTATAATAGCCACAATGCACTAGTAACAGTTTAAAAGAAAAAAGAATTGCCCCTATTTCTATCCCTAGTGTTCAAATTCTTTTTATGATATAGGTTTCAAAAGGCAACTTTTGGTTATTGTTGGGCTGCCACTCCCCATCGGTCCCAGCCAGTCTTCCTAATAATGAAAGATGATGGGATGTCACGCCAATAATATTGCTTAATGCAAGGGTGCTCAAACATTTTGGGCCATGGGCCGGTTCAGTGAGCCAGTCACGTTCCTCCCACTGGAAGCGAAAGTAAAACACGCCTTTTGCAACAGGATGAGATAGATTTCAGGATGCCATTTTCTCTGCCAAACTACAGCCTGTGGGCCGGATCCAGCCCCTGATGCCAATTCCTCTGGCCCATGCCAGTGGGTGCGTTTTGTTTCCGGGAGTGTCATGGGCCGGATGAACTGGTGTTGGGGGCCATCTCTGGCCCTCGGGCCATAGTTAGGGCACCCCCGGCTTAATGTGTCACCTGATGTGGGTGACAAATAACTGTTTACAAACTTGCCTTACGTTTTGCAGAAGGATGCAGATCCTTTCATGTAGTAGTTACTTACTTCCAAGAGATGGGAAAGTTCCTTTTTTAAGACCATTTCCCAGAATCTGCCCCCCAGCATAGCCTAAAGCTCCCCTGTGCTGTTGTGGGGGTTGGTTTCCTGGGAAATTGCAAAAAAATTAAAATTCCCCATCTCTAGTCTTGTTTTTGTTTGTTTTTTGCTTCTTTTTCGGTTACAAAAATAACTGGAAGCTACTTAAAGGAGAGGGAAATAAATCAAATTAAAAGAATCACCCAGCAATGGCATACAAAAACTGAAAACAAAAGAAGCAATAATAGGAAGGCATCCTAGCAAAAAAATTTAAAGGCCCAAAGAAACTGTAAAACCATAAAATTGCATATTAAAGGCTATTTAATGTTTTCTTGTGGGACAGCAGAGGCTTAGTGGTTAAGAGGCTGAATTTGATGACTGGAAGATCAGCAGGTCACCAGTCTGAGACCTGAATACTGCACAGTGGAGTGAGCTCCTGTCTCTGTCCCAGCTGCCAACCTAGCAGTTCAAAAGTAAGAAATTGCAAGTTGATAAATAGGCACTGCTTCAGTGGGAAAGGTAACAGTGTTCCATGTCTAGTCAAACCTGACACATGACCATAGAAACGTTTGTAGACGTAGACAGGGCTGGCTGTTTGGCTGCCAGTGGAGATGAGCATCGTACTGTAGAATTGGACACGACTGTCTTTCAAACAAAGGAAACCTTTACCTAATGTAGGGATTCTCAACCTGCAGCCATGGGCCGGATGCGGCCCATGACACCATTTCATGTGGCCCCCACTACCTCCACCACACCAGGAAGTGCCATGTGGTGGAAGAAGGGCAAAATGGCCATACGGCCCTGAAGCTGTCTGAGGGAACGTGACCCAATGGCCCCCAGCTTTAAAAGGTCAAGAACTCCTCACCTAATATTTTTGGGATTTTTAAAAATCCAGCTGTCTCTGTGTAGAAAAAGAAGGCTGATAGATCTCTGCTGTGCAGATGTTCAGTAATTTAACACTGTCATCAGGAAGACCCTGTATCTCTCACCTGGCGGTGTGTAGGATAGGGAGCAGCCAGGCTTTTGATGGCTGTCTTAAAGAAGGTACAATTTCATACAGAACAGTTGAGTTGGAAAGGATCTGGGAGTCATCAGCTCAACCCTCTTCCCACATGAGGCACCCACAGATAAACTGTAAGCTTACCCGGTTGACGCTCAGTCAATTGCACATCTTAGAAACAACTGTTACAGCTTGTGTAGAATGGATGCTGATGAAGACTAGATCCTTTTTGGAGGGAACACGTCACATTCATTTGTTTGTAAGTTTAATTGACACGGGTTGTCTTAAGTCAGTGTTTCTCAACCTTGGGTCCCCAGGTGCTCTTGGTCTTCAAGTCCCAGGAGCCCAAGTCAGCGCACCTTCTGATTGAGGCTCCTGGGAATTGAAGGCCAAGAACATCTGAGGATCCAAGGTGGAGAAACTGTGGTCTAGGTCAGTCATGGCAAACCTTGGCACTCAACCCATTTGTGTGGATTCACAGGGACTTGGGCTTCTGGGGATTGAAGTCCCAAGAACACCTGGAGTGCTGGGGTTCGCCATCACAGATCTAGGTTAATGATCTCCATAACCTGATGGTAGGAAATGAAGAGGGAGAGAAGCAAAGAGGGATCCTTTGGCACTCAACCAGACTGTCCCTATTGCACAGAAAGAAGGAAGAAATGAAGGGGCTCCACCCTCCCACCCACTTTATTGTTGAATTAGCAGAGACACCCAACCCAACCCACCCTGCCCAGTCCCTGCCTTCTCATCCAGGCCCCTCCTCCATCATGTATGCCCTTTCCCCCAATCTTCCTCAGGTGTAGCAGGAAGTTCGCAAGCCAATGATGCTGACTTGGTTACCCCCACTATGCGGGGCTTTTTCTCTCTTCTCCCCCACTTTCCTCCCCTTTGTCTTTTTCTCTCTCTTTCTCTCTCTCTCTCTCTCCGTTCCTTCCGTTTTCTTGCAGGGTTCATCTCAGCCTAAGGCCTTCAAGAGGAAAATATCTGTTGTCTGTAAGTAAAGGATCCATTTTTGCTTCTGCTAGACGTCTTTTAAGACTCTGACATTTTCCATATCCTTTGGGGTGGGTGAGGAGGGCTACATTCGCCATGCATTTCTTCCCAACACCTCCTCAGGAATTCTGAGGAAAGGAAAACCAAGTGACAGCACTTTGATGTCATTGCCTATTCACAGCAAAAGTGTGGCCATAATCAGAAATTGGGATTTTGGAGGTGTTGTGTGAAATGTGCTCCAATTTTGTCTAATGCCACGAGTGGGTTTCAGTCCAAAAGATTTTGCACGTGTGCTAAAGGACTGTGGTGGCTTAGTGGTTAAGACGCTGGACTTGACTGGAAACTCAGCAGGTCAGCAGTTCAAGACCCGAGTGGAGCACGACAGAGTGAGCTCCTGTCTCTGTCCCACAGCAGTTTGAAAACAAGAAATTTCAAGTGGATAATAGGTACCACTTCGGTGGGAAGGTAGACATCATTGTGTGCACTCCAGTGTTAGTCATGCCTGCCACATGTCCATAGAAACGTCTGCAGACACAGACAACTTTGTCTATAAATGGAGATGAGCACTGAACCCTAGAGTCTGATACGCCTGGCTTTCAGGGTGATCTTTACTTAAGTCAGAACTATTTTATATCAACCCTAGTATGGCTTTCAAAGAAATTGAGATATTTCAGGGGCTCTTTTACCCGTTCTTGCTGAGCAAGGATTTGAACCTAGAAATATTAACTTCCGGTCACACTGACCCTGTTGACATACTGGGTTGTTCACTTAGATCAAGTGAAACTTTAAAACAGAGGTTCCCAACCTACAGCCTGTGGGCTGGACCTGGCCCACAGCACCATTTCATATGAACCATCGCCACACCCAGAAATGGAAGCAGACACGTTTACATGTTTACGACAGCCATGAAATGTGCATGGATGAACACGGTTACATCATCGTTTTACTGTCAATAAATGCGGAAGCCAGTGCATTTACTTCCACTTCTGGGGGTGTGCTCTGGCCCGCTTAGCTGTCGAGGCGTGGTCAGGCCCATGGTGTAAAAAGCTTGGGAACCCCTGGTTTAAAGTACATAGAGACCCTTGGTCAGTTTTGCTGCTGTACATTGCAGACTTAAAACTGATATCCCTCTTGTAGTCCAAAAAATGTACCTTTTTATCCAACTCTGGCCACAATGAAGAGATTTGGTCAGATTTTGAGTCTCGTCTAGGCAGAAGTGAGGGACAGCTAGCCCTGTTTATAGGAAGAGGACCTTCCAAGAATCCTGAGTCTTGCCCAAGTTTTAGAGAAAAGATGTTCCAGTTCAGATTTTAGCTCCAGCAACTCTTTGAGATGTGAATCACTTCCGGGTTGTCATGGCTATGGAAAATATTTTGCTGGCCTATGCCTCAAAGCACACAAGACAGGGATGGCCGTTTGTGCCTTTGAGGAGCCATTGCTTTGAAAAAAAGAGATAGAGTCGCATCACAGTGAGATGGGTCTCCTCTTTTGGCCTTCTTCCCCTCACTCATCTCCACCCTTGATTGCAGCGTCATCCGTGGCCAAGAGCCCCGCAGCGACAAACAGTGATACAGAAGGAAGCCAGCCGGGAGGCCGGAAGCGGCGCTGGGGGTCCAGCACAGCTGCTACCCAGAAGAAACCCTCTATCAGCATCACCACCGAATCTCTCAAGGTACTGGGCTGGGCTTGGGTCTTAGAGGAAACGTAGGCTGAACTCTGTAAGGGTGAGGATGGGTGACTATATGGTTGTCAAGCCGCTTGCCTTCAACCCCCTGCCACATAGCCCTGTCTGCCTTCCACAGCCTGCACTCCTTGGTGAACCCCAGAGACACGGTCTAGATTCAAATGATCGTTTACTTCAGGGGTGCCCAAACTTTTCGGGCCACAGGCCATCCATGTGGTTCAGCAGACTGGTCACGTGGTTCCTCCCATCGGAAGCAGAAGTAAAACACCCCTTTGCAGTCTGTTTTGTAGCAGGATGAGATAGAATCCAAGCTGACATTTTCCCTGTTTAAACCAGAGATGTCCAAACTATGGCCTGTGGGCTGGATCCGGCCCCTGACACCAATTCATCTGGCCCATACCCCACCCTCATCCCTCCTAGAAGCAGAAGTAAAACACACCCGTACTTCTGCTTCCAGGAGTGATGAGGGCGGCTCGGGCTGGATGAATTGGTGTCAGGGGCCAGATCTGGTCTGTAGGCCATAGTTTGAGTACCCCTAGTTTACTTAGTGTACATAATTAAGTTTCAGAAGATTAAAGTAGAGGAACATAATTGCAAAATACCACTCCTGTATGAAAACAATAAAGCCTTACTAGCTATTTGCCTGGCCTAGCTTGGCTTGTTATGTAAAGACTGCATTTTGGCTAGCTTTTACTCACAAGTCTCCATTCAATGTTTTCAAGCCAGAGCATGGCAAAATCTCCTTTCTCTCCCCCTTCTTCCCAGATCAAGAACACATTTCCCCAAACTTATCCCTCCTTCTCAATGGTTTCAGCCAATCACAGCATAGAATACGGTGTGTATCAAACTTAGTTCAGTTCCCACAGACTACAGGTTGTTTTGACTTCACGTACAATCTTCCATCCCACGTCTGCTTTTTGAGGGTCACGTTCATTCTCTACCTCTGGGAACAAGAAAACAGAAAGCTACTTTACTTTTAAAGTGCAAGCACCCCCTTCAATTGTTTTACAAATGCTTCTCTGTGGTTTTAACCCTCCTGACGCACTCTGCCCCCTTTCTCCCCTGTGTTCCAGAGTTTGATCCCGGAAATCAAGCCATTGGCAGGAGGGCAAGAAGCCGTGGTGGACCTCCACGCTGACGACTCACGCATCTCTGAAGATGAAGCTGAGCGCCACCCAGAGGAGCCACCCCCTGAGAAAGCTCTCAAGATCTGCCGCACCGTCACACAGGTGGGTGGGTGAGATCACGAGGCAGGTCCAGATCCAACTGAGTTGGAAGAGAGGGGGTCCTTTGAGGCTATTGAGTCCAACCCCCCCCCCCCCCGGCTCAGTGCAGGAATCTGAATCAAAGGAGATCTAGCAGAGTGGTCCAGTTCTTTCTGCCTTCAGCATTTCCCCAGCCTTACTTTGTCTTTCCCAATGAAGCTTGTGGTATAGGAAAGTGTTTTTGAAACATGTTGGGCAAAAGTCATATCCTCGTTGCTGTTGGCTCCTCCCTTCTCTTCCAGCCTCTGTTCCTCATGGATCTTTCTCTCCCCAGGTGGTGCCAGCTGAAGGCCAGGAGAATGGCCAAGGAGAGGAGGAGGGGGAGGAGGAGGAGGAGAAGGCAGCCCAAGAGGAAGAGCTGCCTAAAGCACCTCCGGCCCTTGCTCTAGAGGCCGGCCCAGCACTGCCACCTCCTGTGGAGCATGAAGTGAAAAAAGGTGTGGAGAAAGACCTGTGGAGATAACCGGGGAATGCGGGAGCACCGAGCTGGGAAGGAAAATCAGTTCTGTATTCCCACCACAATTCAGTGGTGGCTTTGTGGTTAAGATACTGAACTTGAAGACTGGAAGGTCGGCAGGTCAGCAGTTCGAGGCCTGAGTGCTGCACGATGGAGTGAGCTCCCGCCTGTCCCATCTCCTGCTAACCTAGCAGTTCGAAAGCAAGAAATTGCAAGTAGATAAATAGGTACCACTTTGGTGGAAAGGTTAACTGTTCCTTCTCTAGTCGTGCCTGCCATATATCCATGGCAATGTCGCAGACAGCACTAGCACTTTGGCTATAAAGGGAGATGAGCACTGAACCCTAGAGTCGGATACGCCTGGCTTTCGATCAAGGGTGATCATTACCTTTACCCTATTTCCATGTTTCCTTCCATCCACTTCTCAGTCACCCTGAGTGATACGCTGACCCGGCGCTCCATAAGCCAGCAACGCTCGGGGGTCTCCATCACCATCGACGATCCTGTCCGCACCGCCCAGGTCCCTTCCCCGCCTCGTGGTAAGGTCAGCACCATCGTCCACATCTGCAACTTGGTGAGTATAGGAACAGGGGAAAAAAGGGCCGGTCTCTGGCCAACCAAGGGGATCTCATGGCTGTGTGAGGCCTTTCCAAAACTGCTGGACTGTTTTCCCTTGCAGGTGAGGCCCTTCACTTTGGGCCAGCTGAAAGAGTTACTGGGCCGGACCGGCACCCTCGTGGAAGAAGCATTCTGGATTGACAAGATCAAATCTCACTGCTATGTCACAGTGAGTAATGAAAGTTTTCTGTCTCTGCCTCCCCCTAGTCATCTTCTGAGGTATCTGAATCCGAATATAGGCGAACAGCCATGAAGACTGTCCTGAGAACATAATGCCATGGCCTTTCGTCTGCCTTTTGCATCGCAGCATGACCCCCATAACACTGATCCAGTTCCGCGAGTCACTTTCTGGTCTTGAGTCCTTTTGGCACACAAAGCCCTCCTCAGCCCTAGGCCAGTATTGATGAAGTTGCTGCCCTCCATCAAGATAGATTCAAATTGGATTTAATCCACATGGGGATCATCACCCTTCCCATAGACTTCGTCACCCAAGGCCATTAGTCCTCAGGGTTGTCAGGTTGGTTAACCGCCACCTGACACTCAGCGTTGAGTCCCTGGCAGTAGGGTCTTCTCTATTACCATAGCAGGACAACCTGGCCAGACTCCCCCCGTTAAGAGGAGTGATTCCTTGTTTTGAGTAGGCTATCATTGTATCGCAAAGAAGACTTTTGGTAGCTGAGTTTAGAAAAGTTACTTATTTAGATTACATCACCCTGAATTCCTCAACCAGCATGGCTGTATTTTTCGGCATTTGTAAGCTGTTCAGAGAAGTATTTGGATAGAGTATTTTAAAAGACTTGGTGTTCTTGTATTTCTGTTTCTATTGTGTGTCTTTTTTTCTGCTGCTTTCATCTTTTGTTTTAACCTATTTTTTAAACAAAACGTAACCTTGCCATGCACAGGCTGTTAGATGGTTCTGGAAGTTCAGACCGTGTACAGGGAGTCACATTTTGCTTTTCCTTCAGGAGGGCGAGGTTGCCACTTTAATTGCTACACCCATGCTTTTTAAACATAAAACTTGAACCACTCAGGCTGCTGAACTGTCTAAATCAGTGGTTTCCAATGTGGGGCCCAGGCCCCACACAGGGACTTCAGTTCCCAGAAGCCTCAGTCATTACATTGGCTGATCAGTGCTTTGGAGAATTGACTTGGGCTTCTGGGAATTGGAAGGCCAAGAACGAAAGGGTGGGAAACACTGGTCTAAATGTTTGTACAGTATAGCCTTCCAGCTGCATACAACACCCACCGGCCCCTGTTCATTGCAGTCTTCTTCCCGAAGGCATGTTGACATATAGGAGTCATCTTTACTCATCTCTTCATTTCTCTTTTCCTCCCAGTATTCAACCATGGAAGAAGCCGTCGCGACTCGCAATGCCCTCCATGGGGTGAAGTGGCCACAGTCGAACCCCAAGTTCTTATCGGCAGACTTTGCTGAGCAAGATGAGGTGCGAGCGTCCAGATGTAAATGATAATGGGGGTTAGGGATTAGTTAATCTCATGCTGATGGGCAATTTTCTTATTTATTTCTGGGGAGGGTGTTGTGGGTGTCTTTTGTGCATAGGAGAGACACCAGCTTTTTCCTCCTCTTTGTGTATAAATTCACTGTTGGTTGCTCCATTTGTCAAGCATACAGTAGAACAGAAACCAGGAGCCAAGGAGCTTGGTAAACAGAGAGAGAAGATGGAATAGAAATATGAAATCTGTTGTAACTGGTGGAAGATTCAACTAGAATTATTATTCTTCCATGTCTAGGCCACACGTGAAATTGCCAAAATAACAGCACCTCTCGATGAGTTCATTCTACCGTTCCTTTTGGCTGACCTAGTGTGAGAAAGATTAGCCAGCAACACAAGGTTGCTGTTACCAGGGTATGCCTGATTGTTGTTCAAAAATATCACAATCTTCGAGGAGGATCTTCCTATGAACCCTTTCAAACAGGATGAAACAAATAAATTGCTGAATGCATGTATTCTTATCCAGTGACACTGGCTGATGCGAAATCCAGTGATTAAAGTTTAAAAAGAGAGAGATTAATTTTTGGAAGATAGGTCAGTCTTTGACCATTAGCCACTATAGTGAGACTCGTACATGTTTGGTCAGAAAAAATAAGAAAATTGTGAGCTAAGTAAGCTATTAGTCTTGAAATCACAAGATCATTTCTTCTTACCTTCCCTCGGTTTGGCTTAGAAGGCGCTCCTAAGGTGGTAGTTGAAACCTCATGATTAAAATCCAATTTTAATTGTAGTGTTAGGGAAATGCTTATTAATGTTAGTGCAATTCCTCTTCTTAGCTGGATTTCCATCGGGGTTTGTTGGCCGAGCGTCCGGCTGAAGCTAAAGCAGAAGAAGTGCTCCCACTCCCAGGGGCCGGCCCTGCTTTGCGGGGGGAGCGGGAATTGTCCCGGCGTTCAGAGGCACGGGAGCGAGAGGCCGCCGTGCGGGAGCAGTGGGCTGAGCGGGAGCGAGAGATGGAGCGCCGGGAGCGGACGCGAGCAGAGCGGGAGTGGGACCGGGACAAGGTGCGAGAGGGCCCACGCTCCCGTTCCCGCTCCCGGGAAAGGCGCCGCAAGGAGCGGCCCAAGTCCAAGGAGAAGAAGGCAGAGAAAAAGGGTATGTTCTGTGGGCCAGACATCTTGCTTGGCTTCAGTTCCCTCTCTCTGAATGAGAGGCTGCAGGCACCCAGGACGGAAAATGGCATTTGAGGGCTACATTCTCTTTTGAAACTAAAATTAATATGAGACCTGGTCTTATTTTTGGGGAAATATAATAACATAGAACAGTGGTGGCAAACCTATGGCGCGTGTGCCAGACATGGCACTTACAGTTCTCTCTGTGGGCATGTGTGCCATCGTCCCAACACAGAGTTCGCCCTGTCCTTCAACCCAGCAGCCCAATGGGAGTGCTTCATCCCCCCCCCCAGCACAGTTTGCCCTGACCCTCTGCCTAGCAGCCCAATGGGAATGCTTCCTCCCCCACCCCCAGCACAGAGTTGCCTCTGGGCACTCTTTCTTACTCTTTCCTTCCACTTCTGACCCTCAGAAAAGGTCCAGGAGGAGCCCCCGGCGAAGCTGCTTGACGACCTTTTCTGCAAAACGAAAGCAGCCCCCTGCATTTACTGGCTGCCCCTCACGGACATCCAGGTGAGCAAACCCCTCCTCTCGGTAGCTCCGGGAGGAAACACAAACTTCACCTATGTGTTGCTTTGCTGGGGAGGGAGTTTCACAGACTCGGACAATAGCGTACAGCAGTGCTTTGTTTATAAAGAAGGCATTTGCTGCTCAGAAGACTCCAGTTCTTTTTATTCTTTTGGCATTAGATTAGTGTTTCCTACCCCTTGGTTTTTTGGACTTCAATTCCCAGAAGCCTAAGTCAATTCCCCAAAGCACTGATCAGCCAGTGGACTGACTGAAGCTTCTCGGAATTGAATTCCCCCTGTGGGGCCTGGGCCCCATGTTGGGAAACACTGCACTATATGAAAAGTTGGAGAGAGAAGATACAGAAATCTGAAACGTTGGGAAGGAAGTCTATTCTAGCTCCAGGAGGCTGGTAACTTCTGAAGTTTCCCAATTAGCCATGTTAATTGTTGGCAGGAGCAAACTGGTGACAGTCTTGCAGCACCTTAGAGATTAATGAGGTTTAATTTACATCAGTTTCCATAACTTGCAGTCCATATACAGTAGTACCTTGTCTAACGAAAATAATTCATTCCACAGGGCTTTTTGCTATGCGATCCCCCCCCCCCCCCATTATATGGAGCATGTTTCATATAACGAAATTTCCTGTGGGGAAATTTGTATAGCAAAAATTTCCATATGGAGGCATTGAAAACCACCCGGATCTCAGAAAAAAACCCTGGGAGAAGCGTAGCTTTGTATAAAGAAATTTTTCACTATACGAGGCAGCAGTTTTCTTCAAATTCCTTTCGTTATACAAGTTTTTCGTTATAGGAGCCCTTTGTTATTCTGGGTTTGACTATAATGGTTTTTCCCTACTCATGTCTCTGCGTTTGTTTTTGTTTTCCCTACTCTCCATTCTTAGCTTAATTTTTTCCCCCTTGACTTAAGTAAAACACTGATAACCGTATCATTCTTCCCACAATCACTCTTTGAACAGGCGTTTCTGGGGTGGAGGGGCTGGCTTGGTTACAGCAAAAGCTAACAAAAAGTCTTTGGCACTTTTAAAGATCAACCAGCTTCATTTGGCAGATGCCTTCATGGATTTTAGCTCATCTGAAGAAGCCACTTCTAGTCCATTGATTGATGCAAACCATTTGTTTTGCCTGATCTTAGCCAGGAGAAGAGCGGAGGGCGGGAAGTGTTGATGGCGATGTAGATTTTCATGACCTAAATCCAGGTCAGAAAGCTCAAGGCAAAGAAGGCAAAGTACAGTGAAACCTCGCTTAACACATTTAATGTGTTCTCCAGGACCTTTTGTACTATGAAAATTTTGTAAAGTAAATTTCCCATAGGAATGCATTGAATGAAATTTCCCATAGGAATGCGTTAGAAACCAAAATTTGTTAACTGAAATGCGGTTTCACATAGGAATGCATTAAAAACCAATGAATCAGTTCCGGAAAAAAAACCTCTGTTAACCAAGCCACTATTTTCTATCGATTTCCTTTTGTTAAGCGAGCAGTTTGTTAACCAAGGCTCCACTCTATGTAGCCCCTGGCCTTATTCACCAGTGTCATTTGCAGTTTGTGTACATTTCTCGCTCCCATCGAACGAGCAAAGCAAAATAATCACACTTCTATACTGCCCCATAGTGCTTAGTGCACCCTCTGTGTGGTTCACAAGTTAATTAACATTTTGCCCCTAACATGCTGGGTTCTCATTTCACTGAAGTTAGAAGGGTGAGTCAACCTTGATCCCTTGAGGATGGAACTCACAACCTTTTTGTTACATTACAGCAGTTTAACCACTGCGCCACCAAGGCTTCTAACTCTTCCCTCCTGGTCTCGTCTGCCCAGTATGTCCAGAAGCAGGCCGAGCGGGCCGCCAGAGCCCGGGAGCGCGAGCGCCGGCGGAAGGAGCTGGAAGCGGAGGAAGCCCGTCAGCGGGAACGCAACCGCCAAGCGGAGCGGGAGAAACGTCGGGAGCACAGTCGGGAGCGGGAGCGCCCCAGCGCCACAGGAGGCGGAACCAGCCGGGGGAGTGAGCGGGGTGGCCGGGAGCGGGAGCGGCGGGAGGCCAAGACCCGCCACAGCCGGAGTCAGAGTCGCAGCACACCTGTACAGGACAGAGGGGGACGCCGCTGATCTCCCACCTTTATGTTGACCTTCTTGGCGGGACGGGGAGGAGGAGGGTGATGCTGAGGGCCCTTCTCCCAAATCTAGCCCCAGTTTGTTATGGAGGGGGGCGGAGGAGGCATGTGGGTTGGAATTCCCTTTTCCATCAGCTGTTAGGGGTTAAGCGGCGAGGTCCTATGCAGCAGATGAAATGGCTGGAGAGGCCTGCCTTTCTTCCTTCCCCTTGGAAATAGGTTTATCCCCCGGCCCTCCCAGTCCCCTCTCCTCCTCCTGGGGCCAGTTCCCTCCGTTAATTTGTATTTTATTTTGGGAAAATGTTTTTTTTATTATTATTATTCTTGATGATACAGAAAAGAGAGCATAATAAAGAGATGGCGTTAGTTTTATACCTGCTGGTGCCTCTTTCTTGTACTCCCAAGGGACAAAAGGGGTGGGTGGGTAAAGGGGGGGGTTTAGAACCTGTATGCAATGATGAGTGCGTGATTTTCACTTTTCCCCGTGGCAATTTGAATTCCGTTGTGATGCCAAGCTCTGACACAAACAGCCCCGCCAAGGAGAACCGCCGGGGTTTACAGCGGGGGCCACTCAGCGTCTTTGCACTCTGGATTCCAGTGATTTCAGGCCACTTCACCCACCTAAAGGCTCTCCAGGAAGGGCTCCCGTTCAAGCATTCTCTTCCTGCGAGGTTGCTAATGACACTAGATTGCGTCTGGAAAGCAATTTCCCCTCAAGGGCTCTTCAGTCGCTCTTGTTCTTCCTTCCGCAGCCAACAGAAGGCAGAATGTCCAGGAATGAGAGTCCGTTCCTTCTCCCAACAGCCAAATAGGCGCTCTAGCATTCGGGCTACTGTGACTTCGTGGTTAAGATGCTGAGCTTGACAGCCTCAGTGCTGGATGGTGAAGTAAGTTCCCGTCGTCTGTTTCACCTCCTGCCAACCTAGCAGTTCGAAACAAAAACAAAAAACAAGTAGATAAATAGGTACCACTTCAGTGGGAAAGGTAACAGCATTCTGTTCGCTCTGGTGTCTAATCATGCCTGCCACATGACTTTGAAAACGTGTGCAGACACAGCGCTGGCTCTTTGGCTGTAAATGGAGATGGCTACCACCCCCAAGCGGCGGTCAAGAGAGACCTTTACCTTTCAAACTTCACTTTTAATTAATGCAGCATAATAATTCGGCGCTCTTGACAGTTTCAGAATGACTGCTGGAAAAATCCTCATTGCCCTGTTTGCAAGCGTCTTGCGGGAATTCGGCTCAATTTAAATAATACAGCCAAACCTCACAATAAAGAGCGCCTCGCTTAAAGAGTAACTCGCTTAAAAAGCAGAATTTTCTCTGAATGTTCGCTTCGCTTAACAAAACCAACCAAAAACTCGCTTAACAAATAAATTGGGGTTCGCAATCCCCCCTACAATTGGTCATTTACAATGGTGTTTCGCTTAAAGAGCAACTCGCTTAAAGAGCAATCCTGTGGAACGCATCATGCTCTTTAAGCAAGGTATAACTACACTAAAGGAGAGCTTGCACAAAAAAAAACACCCTAATTTTATTGTGCTTTCTTGCACACAAGATGTCATGTCGCGGTGCAATTAATTTTGAAAGGAACTGAGAATTGGAATGCAGAGTTTAGTATTTTTAAAGATGAGCGCTTAATATAAACAGAATATCATGGCAACTTAAAAGTTCCCACGTGGCATGAGATTTTTGTGGATCTGAGCCCACCTCTTGAGATGCAAATAAAACTTCCTGAGTGCCGTGGAATTCTTGTGTTTATGCAAGAGATGGGCATGTCTTGCCTCCCTGGATATGGGAAGAGAAAACAACTCCCCTTGCTCATAGAATAGGGAGGGAGTTGCTGAAGTTTATATCAAGGGTGCCTAAACTTTCCAGGCCGTAGGCCGGTCATGTGCTTCCTCCCACCGGAAGTGGAAGTAAAATGTGCCTTGCAATCTGTTTTGCAACAGGATGGGATAGATTTTTAGGCTGTCTTTTTCTCTGCTTAAACCAGGGGTGCTCAAAGTAATGCCCGTGGGCCGTATCCAGCCCCCGACACAATTCATCCGGCCCACGCCGCTCCTGGAAGTGGAAGTAAAACGCGCCCATACGGGCGCGTTTTACTTCCACTTCCAGGAGCGGCGTGGGCCGGATGAATTGTGTCGGGGGCTGGATACGGCCCACGGGCCGTAGTTTGGGCACCCCTGGTTTATATCCTGACACATCCATACCAATTGCTTGGTTGGCATATTGTAAAGCATAAACAGAACCAAACCCCAGGCTAATGCTGGAAGTGGTTTGAAGAGATTCCCAGTTGCTTATGGGAAATACAACTTTTATTTTAAAAAAGCCCTAATTGTGGGCATGTTTAGACAAGTCTTGTCAAGCAGCTCAGCATGCCACAGGACAGCCATCCTCTTCTTCAGGCATCCTTTTCCCCTGTGAGGTAAGCTCGGTCACCCTTGCTTGAAAGCCAGTCGTATCCAACTCGGGTTTGGTGCTCCTCTCCATTTATAGCCAATGAACCAATGGTGTCTGTAGACATTTGTGTGGCTATGTGTCAGGTATGCCTTAACACATGGAACGCTGTTACTTTTCCCGCTGAAGTGGTCCCTATTTATCTACTTGCAGTTTCTTGCTTTCAAACTGCTAGGTTGGCAGGAGCTCAGACAGAGATGGGAGCTCACTCCATCGTGCAGGACTCGGGTCTCAAACTGCTGACCTGCCAAACTTCTAGTCATCAAGTTCAGCGTCTAAACCACCTGGCGGACAGTGGTCCATGGGGTCGATGGTGCGATTGAACAACAAAAACCTCAGTCCCTCACCTGAGTGAAAGGTGTGGGGAAAAGCTATAAGGCTGCAGTTCCCTTCCTGGAAAATAGGTGGCGCCAGTATTCCACCTTTAAGAAACCTTTGGTTTATGGAAGAACTAGTGTGTACAGTACTTTGCACATGAGATGCTACAGCTATGGAACAGGCCGAGTGCGGTATTTAACCCTGGGCAAAGTTTGGTGACAAAGAACACAAGATTGTCATTTATAGCATAGCTCCTTGCATTTAACTCTCCCTCTACTTTGTTCATCCTGTTTTCATCTCCCATTTCAACTTATCAGAAAACAAAATAAAATAAAAAATTTCAACTTACTGGCGTAACTCCTGGCAGAAGGAAGGATGTTCCAGCCCCAATCAATAATTGCTGCCTGGCACATGTAAAATGCAGTTAATGTCGGCTGTGTTTAACTGCCCCCCCACCCCGTTGCTTACTTATGCCCATCCCTGTTCTGTTGATTTAAAATTTCTATTTTCCAATAATTTGTTCCCACTCTTTTATTTTGCTCCTTGTCTTTACTATTTAAACACCATCTACTCCCTTGCTCAAAAGCCACCCATGTCCAACTCTAGGGACTGAGGCTCATCTAAGTTTACAACCAAAGAGCCAGCGCTGTCTACGTCTGCAGATGTTCCTGTGGTCATGTGGCAGGCATGATTTAAATACCAGAGTGCATGGGAAACTGTTACCTCTCCTGCTGAAGTGGTACCTATTTATCTACTTGCAATTTTTCCCCCTTTCAAACTGCTAGGTTAGCAGGAGCTGGGACAGACGGTGGAAGCTCACTCCGTCATGCAGCACCCGAGTCTCGAACTGCTGACCTGTCAACTTCTGGTTATTAAGTTCAGTGTCTTAAGTGCTCAGCTACCCCATTCTTTGCAGACCCTTAAACACTGCATGCATATTCTCAGCCCCACATGCCTGGCCATCTGGCCTTCGTCTCCTTTCTCTGTAGCAGATTTCACTGTTTGATCCACCAGATTTCCTCTTCTGATCCTCCTAACTCGCACTCAAGCTGGGGGGATTACATCACCTAACTGGATTGGAGTGGCCACGGGGGAAGAAGGGCCCAGCTGGAGAAGCAGCTAATCCTGAGACACTCACGGCTTTCCCTGAATGCTGGTGAAGTACCCACTTCTCTTCCGGTGCCTTGTTTTGAAAGACCATAAACGGTCATGCATGCTAAAGCAACATGCAGGCCTCGTCTGGTACACAGCCTCTGGTCCTGGCTCGGAGTAAGGTTAAAGGTCACCCTTGCTCAAAAGCCAGCCGTATCCCACTCTAGGGTTCAGTGCTCATCTCTGTTTATAGCCAAAGAGCCAGCGCTGTTTACGTCTGCAGATGTTTCCGTGAACTTGTGGCAGGCATGACTAGACATCGGCGTGCACGGAATGCTGTTTACCTTCCACCCAAAGTGGTACCTATATATCTACTTGTAACTTCTTGCTTTTGAACTGCTAGATTGGCAGGAGCTGGGACAGAGACGGGAGCTCACTCCATCACTTGAGCTGCTGACCTGCCAACCTTCCAGTCATCGGGTTCAGCATCTTAACCACCACGGTACCACAGTCCCCTGGCTTGACGTAATCTGTGGCTAATAACACTGCACAACAACAATTTTGCTACTGGGAGTAGCACATGTGATTTACATGCTATTGAGTGTGCTGATTCCAAATCTGAATTCAGATTTTAAGTTACAGGCATGCTATAGCTATTCAAATGGTCAGTAATTAAGTAATGTATTTTTACATGGGAACATTATAACAGTTGCAGCTACCACTATGCCTGCTGCCGCCGCAGCTGAATCTCGTCCCTTGGTGGCATGCATGTTCCAGCAGTGGCTGGGTATGTCTGGGCAAGCCAGTGAGCTGATGTCAGAAATAGGTATGTAAGGCGAGATGGATCAAGGGCTTGTCTTTAGTGCAAAACCATCTTATTGGATAGTACAGCTAGGCCATAGTGAGTCTGTTTTGAACTAAAGATGAGTAGGCACCGCTGTGTTAACAAACCGGACAATTGCGTCTATACGAGTAATTGACTTAAGATCCTGACATCCTAGGCAGAATCGGACTTCAGATTTGGATTTAGTATAGGACACATGGATTAGACCAAGTAGCAGACAATTTGTGTTTGTCTGTGACATGCTGTGTAATTAATGCCTCAACTTCCTTGCTGCTTGTCAGCCCTACCAACATGGCTCCCAAAATCAGAGAAGGGCAAGTTCTGGGGGAGGCAATATTCTAGTTCCAGGACCTTCAGGCAGTGGTGGGCTCAAAAAAAAATTACTACCACACTGTGGGCGTGGTGTGGTGGGCGTGGCCAGGGGGAAAGCCCTGTGTTGCACCCCAATTAGGACTACTTTATTTCAAAACTTGGATGGGCGTGGCCAGCAAGAATTTCTGCTACCGGTTCTGGCAAACTGGTGCAAACCTGCTGATGCCCACCACTGCCTTCAGGGTCTTACACACCTCCTCCAAGAAACAAGGTCACTTAGTGATTTGGAAAGAAAGTGGGTAGCCCTCCCAGAAAAAAAAACCATGCATTCTTATTCAAATTCTGCAGGAGGCACTGTTTTCCAAAATTTTGAAATTATTGACCAAAATATGGCCCAGAAAAAAGCTCAAAAGTTAATCATTGAGTGTTTCCTCTTCCTCTTTACCTGCTCCTGAATATGAAAGTACAGTAAAGCCTCGCATAAAGAGCGGCTCCCTTAGAGACTAACTTGCTTAAAGAGCAGAATTTTATCTGAATGGTTGCCTTGCTTAACAACTAAAACCAACCAAAACCTAGCTCAACAACTAATTCAGGGTTTGCAACCCCCCCCCCCCAATTCACAATTGGACACTTACAATGGTGTTTCGCTTAAAGAGCAATCCCGTGGAATGCATTATGCTCTTTAAGCGAGGTACCACTGTACTATGTTGAGCTCTCGTAAATTTCCACCATCCCCTGTCTATAGCCTTTTAGTTGGATACCACAGGTTCCATCATCCTCAGAAATCAAGCCCTGCCTGAGGGGTGATGGTGGTTGTAGTATCACTTGCCTAGAGGCTGGGAATGGCTGGTACGACAGCTAACAGGCCTCGACTATATCCAATCCTGCCTTTAAATTAACTAAAGTACCATCGATTGCCATGAATTACAGAAGGGATAAAATTATTGCTACAATTTAGCGTTCGTGCCAATTATTAGTTAAATACTATCCCATTTATTTCCTTTCAGCTTATTAGAAATCCAAGATTGATTCTGGGCTTTTTGTGAATGCAAACACAGAATTCAGTATAGTGAAAGGCAAGATTTGGTCCTGGATCTCAACTTTGGTTTTTAAGGACAGTTCTAGCCTAAATGGTACCAAAATGAAGTAAAAGCTGGACAAGAAGTTTTTTTAAAAAATATATTAGGCCCAAATAAAATATTACCTTTTGGTTTTTCTAGGTGGTAAATTCTCACTTTTTTGTATATACTTTGCTTGTTTCGTCATCCCAGGAGGCTTGTAACTATAAAAAAACCCACTTCCATAAAGCAAGACTAACTATATAAGAAAACACCATTACAAATCAATAACTGTCTTGTTATAATATACGTCATACAACTATTGAGCTCAGGAGCCACTGGTTTTTGCTTTATGTTTCCTACTACTCGCCCTAAGCAGCATCTGCAGGCTCACATCTCTCCCAGGTGTGGCACTTGGTGGAATATGGTCCTACCCACACAATTTGGGGAGGCCAAAACCGCCAAGAGCCCTAGTTCCTAGAAGGAAATGGTCTGTGTGTTGAATGGTGGCTTTAATAGCATTCTTCCTATGGCCAGTTAATAAGTGTATATTTGGACTATGGTTAAGATCAGGGGTTCCCAACCTTTTCAAGCCGGGGGGCCAGGTCACACTCTCTGTCAGCTTCGAGGGCCAGATGGCCATTTTGCCCTGCCTGCACAATGGGGTGACCATTTTGTCCCAACTGCTTCAAAGGGGTGGCCATTTTGTTTCTCGAATGCCCTTGGAGGGGTTGGGGGGCTATATGAAAAAGCATTATGTGCCGGATCTGGCCCATGGGCCTTAGGTTTAGAACCCCTGGTTAAGACGCTGAACTTGATGACTGGAAGGTCGGCAGGTCAGCAGTTCAAGTGCAGCATGATAGAGTGAATGCCTGTCATCTGTCCCAGCTCCTGCCAACCTAGCGGTTTGAAAGCAAAAGGGGAAAAAAGCAAGTAGATAAATAGGTGCTGCTTTGGTGGGAAGGTAAATAGTGTTCTGTGCGCTCCAGGGTCTAGTCATGTCCACCACCCAACCACAGAAATGTCTGTAGACGCAGAGAGTGCTGGCTCTTTGGCTGTAAACAGAGATGAGCCCTCTAAATTTGGATATTACTGGCTTTTGACCCTTGGATACCATCAACTGTTATTGTTTGTATATTTCTGGTTTTAACTATTGCACATACCCCAGAATCGGAAAATATCCCAGATGGGCAGTATAGAAATGTAATAAATACATATAAATAAATTAATTATAAGGCCATTCAATTGAATGTGATGGCCGCCCGAAACGGAGTTGGGGTGTTCAGGACTTGGCTTTGATAGAGCAGAAACAGAGAAAGCTTGCAAGGAATTTGGAATGGGTACAAGAGAGAGAGAAAAAAAAGAGAGATTTTGGCTGTGGGCGGAATAGCTGGTAAGTGACAGTCAAGGGTGGATATAGGGATGATTTTGTTTTTCCCACGCAAATCCCCCAGGTCCTCTTTCTCCTGGCGGGTCTATTTTTATCTCTCCTCTGCTCTCGCCTTTCTCCTTCACCTCTTCTTCCGGTTATGCTTTTGCTGTGGTGTGAGGTAAGAGTCTGCTCCGCAAGGAGGCATCTTCTTTTGCAAAAGACTGACCGCTGACCTTTAACCCCTAACCCCTCAGTGGTCACTCTCGGGGAAAATGTCTGGGCCATCCGTCCTTTTGCCAAAGGCCAGTTTCAGCCAAGATCTAACCACTCCTAATGTCTGTTCATCTAAGCAGAGAAAGCCTCTGAAACCAGCCATAACCTAAAAATGCTATGGGTTTTGCCAAGGCCTGTTTTCTTCAGCTAATCACCCTAAATCCCACAAGGAAAACCACCTGCAATGCCCCAAGTACTCTTCGCTTATTGACTGACTCCAGTTTTGTAGAGGTGGAAAGCAAATCCGTGCCGGGTTTTAATATGACCTTTACAAGAAGAATCCAACAGGTACTGAACTTATGCCCCAAACAGGGTCAACACATAGGGGAACATTTCGGAAATTCAGAGTAAGACCCACAGCAATTAACTCATCAGCAGTATCAGTACCACATTGACAGCATCTGGTGGGTATGTTATAATAAAACTCCTAGTTTGATTTGCTGATGAACATATTTGTTAAGGAACATTTATTTATTTCAATTTCTATACCACCCCATTAGGACAAGAACTACTTTAAGTGGTCCACAAGTTAACATGTAAAGCTCATAATATACCCCAGATAAAATCAATTATCCCCATGCACCACATTTTACTTCTAGCCTTTTCCTGAGCATATGTGGTTTCATGCTCCTCTTCCTCCTAATTTCACTTGGCAGAAGGAAAAGGGGGGATTAGATGATCAGCCCCCTCCGCGCAAAGTAATTAACCTGAATCTGTAATGGAAAGCAAATGAAAACAATCCTTTCTCCTTAATTTGGGTGGCAGAAAAATGGCTGGATCTTGAACCTCCAAACTCCATTTATTCGCCCCACTCTGAACCCTCAGGTTTTTGGTCCCACCCTCTTGGTCCAAAAGCCTCCTCTTCCTCAGGAGCCCCACACGCACAACGGAGAGCCTAGTTCCTCACTGGGTTAATTACACTATTTAAATTCCCTCAAATAATCACAGCCAGTTAATTAAACCTCAATCGATCCTTAAAAGCGGACCGATAATGAATATGCCAGTGTCCTCGCTGGGCTTCCATGAGCGTGAATCGCAGTCCAACCCCCCCCCCCCTTGCAGTGATGCCTGCCAACCCCCAAACCCAAAAAGAGTGGTGGATAGATTTTCAGGGCCAAGCCACAGCATCTCCAGTCAAATGGCACCCTACAAATCTACTTATCCACATGAGGAAGCACCATCCCACTTTCCCACTGATTCCTCACCCTCTCCCATTTTTTCCTACGCCCCCCTCCCAAATAGTTTTCTTTGGAGGAACAAGTCCATCCTCTCCTATTTTTCTTACAAACTTCATACCAGGATCTTTATTTTTCCCCCTCTGAATATTCTCCTATTCCCCCCCCTTTCCACCCCCCTTTCCACCCTTCCTGGATATGAGCCAAGGGGTAGGTGACAGACCCCCCCCCCTCTGTTCCACCCTCCACCCTCCACCTCCCAACTTCTTTTTGCCTGGCCATCCAAAGGAGCAAATGCCTCGTGATCAATTTTTTAAAATGAATCCTTGTTAGGAATTCACAAAGTTTCCTTCTCGTGAATAATTCAGGGAACAAGAGCATTGCTTGGGGACAGTGGAGAAAACTAGGGAAGGGGTAAATGTGACATGTCTTCCCACCCACCCCCCAGTTCCAGCTGTGAGATGAGAAAGGTAGGGTTTGATGTGGGTGACAGGCATGTACCCCTATTTGGAAGACTCTCTCTATATATACTGTGTATATACATATACAGTATATATACCTTGGCTTCCCAAATAGACGGAATGTCTCTTTCCCTTCACCTCATCTCTTTTAAAATATTCAAAAGCTCATTAAAATGCAATTACAGCCAAACAATTCATTTGAGGGAGGGATGGGGGGCGGCTGTTTGCATGCAGCAGGTGGGGGTGTTGAGAGCAACAAAAACCACCGATGGCAACAAGCATTAGAAAGCTTTGAGAAAGAGTGGGTTTGTGGGTTCAAAGAGAAGAATACAATTCACATTTAGGACTCTCTTACATGCTAAGTGGAGAAACGCAAAGGTTGCCCACCACCACCAGGCTCAGAAGCCTCCCCCAGCCTCTATTTGAGGGTTTCTCCATCCTGAGGAAGATGTCGTGCGCTCTGCACATGACCAGAGGGGTGCACTTAGATTGATTATAATGATGATAAGTTCCTATATTCCCTGATGCTGTGTAAAAATATTCCAGGACCCAAGATAAACTAGAAATGGGTCTGGACTAGAAACTGGAGCCTCAAGAGGGCAAAAGGAATTCGTGAGGCTTGGGAGCCTATTTGGACTACTACAGAGCCCCTTGTCCCCAACTGAGCATGCTGAACACTGTAGTCCAAAAAGGGGGGAAATTTCAACCTCTGGTTAAATTTCCAAGATAGCTGGATTAGTCTCCACCGGTGAGATAACTCTACTGAGGGGAATATCATGGACCCCCTACCAGTGTTAGGGTCTCTGTGGGGCAGAATTGGGAGACAAGAGATGGAGGCCAGGAGGGAAAGTTGGTGTGGGGAACTGAGTTGTGGGTCACAAGGAGAGGAACGGCATTCATGTGGGGAGGGGAAGGTTTGGGACTGGTGTGAAGACCCTGCTGAGGCAAACCTAAGGCTGTGATTCTGGGGAGGGGGGAGTCCCAGAGAAAGAGGCTGAGAGAAGGTGTGGGGATCTACAGTGAGTCTAGAAGGGGGCCAAAGTCACACCTCTGGGGGCTCAAAATTGAGGAAGGGTCTTCACACCTAAGGGGTGGCAGAAGCTGCTGGGAAGATCGGAAGGGTTTTTTTTTTGGGGAGGAGGGGGCGAAGGCGAATGCAAGAAGGTTTAGGGGTCCAGGGCCCTGCTGGTGGGTCCTCCCGGTGAACTGGGGGAGTGGCGACATACGGGAGATACCTGTGGGTCAGGCGAGGGGAAGACCCTGTCGCAGTGTCAAGCTGGGGAGGAGGAGGGGGCGCCTCTGCTATATGTGGGTGTGGGGGACTCAGTTTCCCCCCTCCCTCATTTTTCCTCAGTCCCCCACCCCACCGTCCTGTCGGGGTGTCTGTCTGGTATACGTGGGGGAGGAGGGGGGGAGACGGACGAGGATCGCGTAGTAGGAGGGAAGGAGGGAGAATTGGGGGGGGGGGGGTTTGAGAGAAGCATCAGGCGAGCATCTCCGCAGAAGGAGGCTCCTCTCTGCATCCTTCTGTCGCCGGTCCTGTTGCCCCCCCCCCTTTTACGGTCCTTCCAGCTCGCCCTTTGCCTCCCCCTCCCTCCCTTTCGCCCCCCCCCCTCCCTTCAGTCCTCATCTCCCTCTCTATCTCTTTTCCGGAGTCCCAACGAGCCAGGTAAGTCCCTTCACTAGGGATGGACTGGGAAAGGGGGGGGGGAAGAGAGAGAGAAAGTAAGGGGGGCAGGGAACAGAGAGGGTGGGAACCCCCCCATACCCCCAGAGGTAAAAGGTGAGTGGAAGAATTGAGGGGGGGGAGACTTACAAATATTTGAGCATAGGTGACACACAGAAGGGGTCAAATAACAACACCCCCCTCCCCAAACACAACCCACTCTCTTTCCCCACCTGAAGTCCCCTTTCCGGGGGGGGGGGAAACACATTCTTCACCACTCACTTCCTCTTTCTGGGACTAGAGTTATTGGGGGGGGGGTTTGACAAGGAGAAAAAGAACCACTAATTGATAAAAGGCAAAACATCAATAGTTTTTTCCCCCTCGGTGTGTGTGTGTGTTAAGGGTCCTGCCGGGGTGCTTTCCAATCTCAACAGTGTCCCCCCCCCTTTTTTTTTTAACAGTCTCTTCTTCTCCCCTCCACGATTTTTTCAGTCCACTATCATTGCCCCCCCCCCAGAGGAGGGGAATCAGGGATTAAAGTTTGATTAAGGACGTGACAAGAGAAGGAGAGGGGGAGGGGGCTAGTATGTTGCCCCCTCCCCTCTTCATCCACGGGGGGGGGGGGCTTCCTTGATCCTTCGTGTATGTCGCCGCCGACGCCGCCCTGCTTTTCGGATGCCCAGGAGCCGGGATTCCCTTCTGGGGGGGGGGGTATGGGAGAGAGACAGGCGGGGGGGGGATTGAGTCTGGGAGGACGAGGGAGGGACCCCCCCCCCTTTCCAGGCTCAGACTGGAGGTCCCAGAGGCGCTTTCCTCGTCCCCTCCATATCTTCCCCACCCACCCCCCCAACTCCAAAGCTCTCCTTCTCTTTCCAGCGATTGAGTCCCGAGAGCCCGAAAAGAGGCGCCTCATTAGGAATTTCTCTCACGCCTCTCTCCCCCCCCCCGCGTTTTAAATATACCCGGGGGGGGGGGTTTGAGGGGCTGCAGCGCAGGGAGGTGGGGAGGGAAGGCGAAAAGGGGGGGACATCTGGAAACAGGTGTCTCCCCCACACATCTGGAAGCAGGTGCCCCCCCGCCAAAATCTTCGTCCTGCGGGGTTTTTTTGGGGGGGAGAGACACCTGCTTCTAGATATTGGGGGGGGGGTGTATGTGTGAGTGTTGAAGATGTATCTTGTCCACATCCATCCATCTTCACCCTCACCCTAATAATTCAGCTCCCTACCCAAAACCTGGGCCAGGCCCCTCCCCAGGGCCATAGCCATGGGGGGGGACAGGGGGGGTGAAAACCCTCCTGAGCTAACTGCCTGCCCCTCCAACCCACTCTGGGATGCCAATGGTGTGTGTGTGTGTGAGAGAGAGAGATATTGTTGCCCCTCCTGAAATTTTTTTTTGCCCCCCCAAATCTAAAATCCTGCCTCTCCCAACCCCAAAACATCCCACCTCACCTGCCTCCCAGATCTTTTGAGGAGGGAGGGGGCACGAAAGGCACAACATTTTCTCCACGCCCCCACTCCTGTAATCAGGATTTGATCCCTGCTCCCACCAGCAATGGAGTGAGGGGTCCGTTGCCAGTTAATCCAGATTTACAACCCCCCTCTTCCGCCCGCCCTTCCTAACCATAATCTCAGCCCCAATATTTCAGTTTCCCCTGCAAATTTATTAACCCAATCTCTTCCTTAACCGTCACCCTTAAGAAATATTATGGTCAGTGAGTGAAAGGCCCTTTAGGTGCCTTATTATGCAAAAATCCCAAATATTTATCCCCCTTTACACTCCCTTTCAATATGGTCCACCCTCCCTAGTTTTATAGGGTTCCTCAGATCCAACCCAACTGACAGCCTTGGTCTACACTTCACTCCCCTCCTCATTTTTCTATCTGTGAAATTACACTTAAAATCATATAATATGAGGGTAGGGGAAATAATTGGGGGCAATTGGCCCTACAATATGCTTTTCCTCTGATATGGCAGGCCCAATCACACTTCCCCCCCCCCCCATTTCACCCTACACAATCTAGAACAAGGGGTTCTGTTTCAAAATATACCCATAGATTATTATTTTTTTTCCTGGGGAAAACTGCCATCTCTCTTATCCTTCACATAATGCATTTTGCTCCCCCCCACCCACTCAAGAGTCCACATTCAGTATATGCAACCCCCCCCCTTCCCACTTCTCCCAAACCCACCCTTTCTCCTAGAGTCAATTTTCTGAGGAGGCGAAATAAGATTTGTTGGGTTTATTCTCCCAGGGTCTGGGAATAACTAATCCTAAAAAATCCGCTTAGATTTGAGCAAGGGGGAGGGAGCAAATAGACAGAGAAGCCTAGAGGGAAGAGAGAGAATAAATGAAAGATGGGATGGGGAGATGGACGTATATTGGGAAGAAGGAATATATATATACTGTATATATATTTATATGAATTTTAAAACAAAGAATAATACTGTACTTACGAGAGTCCAGATTTGGACAGCCTTCGGTGAGACCCTTTGGTCTGTTTAATGACATTTGGGAAAGCGAAAGGTAAAACATCTCTGTTTACTGAGACTGGCATTTAAAAACAAAAAGTTTATATATGTCTGTGTGTATTTGCATGCTGGGGGGGTTCTTTTGCATTTGTGTGCAACCATATAACAAACACACATTTTTAATTAATGGGGAAAGGGGCTTCATTCCTTACGTGCTGGAGAATAGAAATATTTTTATATATTCTTATATAAAAGTGTGTGTGTGTGTGTGTGTGAGAGAGAGAGATAGGGATAAATTGGGCTGGCAAAGAACATTATGTTTATTTTCCTATCGTTTTCTGCGGGTGCCTTTGGCAGCAGCCTGACCCAGAAGAAATTCAGCAGGTGAGGGATTTCCTATCTTCTGATCTCCATGCTAAGAAACTGCCTATTTCACCATCTTTCTGAGCATTGAGTTAATCTGAATGGCACAGGAATACCGTGGGTAAAACAGGTGACAGGTTCGCAATGGGAAAAAACCATTGAGAAGAAATCCCAGCAGATGTGGCTGTATCTTTGTATGTGATTGGTCTTTCAGTCTGGATTAATTAATCCAAGATAAGCATCACCCTCTGATTCTGTAGTCTATTTAGTGGTCCTCAATGCAGCTTAGAATCTGCACTTGAAAATGCCTGCTTAAACAAACAAACCCTCTTCTTAACACTTTTCTGAATCTCTAGTATCTTGAAAGCAGGGGGGAAATTACTACGACAAGAGTGTACAGTACATTGATTTTGCTTTCTTTTTAAAAAGCTTTTGCTTAGAGGTGTTGTTGGCATCCTCTGCACAAAATGACTCTTATTCAGAGGTGAAACTTAGTCTTTTTGAGTTGCTTTGTGTATCTGACTCAGTTTTGGGATATAGAAACATAATCATATGGAAGCATTTGCTCTGAGCATAGACAGAGAGCTTTTCCCTTCTACCCTGAAGAACTGTGACCTGCTGCTGCAGCAGATATTACTTACTGGGTATTGGCACTAATAAGGGACTGCGGTGGCTTAGTGGTTAAGACACTAGACTTGAAGACTGGAAGGTCAGAGTTCGATACCCAAGTACTGCATGATGGAGTGAGCTCCTGTCTCTGACCCAGCTCCTGCCAACCTAGCAGTTTGAAAGCAAGAAATTGCAAGCAGATAAATAGGTACTACTTTGGTGGAAAAGTAAACAGCATTCTGTGCACTCGGGTGTCTAGGCGTGCCTGCCACATGCCCATGAAAATGACTGCAAAACACAGATAGCACTGGCTCTTTGGCTATAAACAGAAATGAGCACTGAACCCTATAATCAGATACGACTGGCTTTCGAGCAAGAGCGACCTTTATCTATTGGCACTAATACCATCTTTAACCCAAAGGGGCGAAATTGTAGCTTAATTAATAATGGCTTTACATGCAAACGGTTTTCATTCAATCCCAGTCATCTTCAGTTAATCAAAAATAAATTCAGGGGATGGGAAAGATCTTTCTGTGCTTCAGGTCATGGAAATCTGCTCTCGAAATATTGTGCAGGAATAAGTCTATCCCTACTTCATCCTATGTTGCTCAATGTGGAATCACTCCTCGGTATGATTCTAGTAGAGTGATTGTAATTGTTGCAGTCAGCTTATACAACTTGGCTTTCAGTGTAGGGGTTCTGAGGAATGTCAGTTGATCTAAGAATGTTTATACCATTGCCACCCCTCTGGCCAAGTGGGGATTTGAACCCCGGGTCGCATGAGCCCTAGTGGATAATCTACCCACTGCACCCTACTGGATAAATGATGAAACCCATAAATCTGGAATGTTCAAATATGTATGTGTCTCATTACAACTGAGTTAAAAAAATAGATGAAAACAGTAGATCATGTGTGTTAAAAGCGACACAAAGTGTGCTTTCCACATTAATTTTTGAGGACTATTTTTCTCCTTCTCTTTCTCCCATCTGTTCTTGTGTCTTTAGTAAGTTTGGCCCCTTCATGGGGACAGATTCGAGTCCCTACCTCTGGCAGCAGACCTGGACGTTAATTGAGAATCCATCATCCATTTTTAGAAAAACTCTATCCAAGAATCACCATGTCTTTGTTCACATTCCGTTGTGATGGGGCGCCATTTTGGATGGGGTTCCCCCCCCCCCCAGTTGGGAGGTAGACTGGAGGGTGAAAATCTTCTGTTTTGCCTTTCTGCTTGAGGTGGTCAAATATCTGAGGTTGGCTCTCTGTCTCAAACACAGGTCTTGGCCAGTGGTTTGGATTTTATCACATGAAAATTTGACAATGGGTTGAGTCTGCCCAGAATTGTGAAGGCGTGTTTGGCTTTCAAAACATGGGTTCAATTGATCCATTCGCAAGCTAACTCTTTATACCCAGCTTGGGGCAGCTGTCAGACCTCTCTCTTAAGATGCACATCTAGTAAATGTGGACAGAGAGCAAGCCTCTCTCTTCTTTTTTTAAAATACTGTAATGATAAAAAGCCATCTTTTCTCCCAAGCACTGGAGACACTAAAAAGCAAAGAGACGTACAGTACAATTATCCTTCTTAACTGTGTACATTGTGACACAATGTCTTTTGCCAGAGCTAATTTTCTAACCAGCATTGGTGACCTGCGAATGGTAATTAATTCAGGTTTGATTAGCTCAGCACTAAGTGGTGTCCTTCACACACATTTTCGGAGACGACAATGAAGGACCCTATGAGCCCACTTGTACGCTAATTGTGTACATTTGTAAATGCTGCTAATATGAGAAATGGAGCCAAGTTGGGGTTGCATGTGGACATTCCAGATTAATGGAGTTGTTTAATTGTTTATATTTGAAAGCCAGACGTAGGAGGTATGGGGGAGGAAAATCACAATTTCAAGTACTGTACTAGGCATAGAGCAGTGTTTCTCAATCTTTGGTTTTTGGACTTCAATTCCCAGAAGCCTAAGCCAATTCCCCAAAACACTGATCAGCCAATGTACTGACTGAGCCTTCAAGGAATTGAAGTCCAAGAAGCAAAGGTTGGGGAATATTGCTCTGTGCATCCACACGAATGGGTTTATTGCGCATACGTTCAGTAAACCCATTCTTGTAGATTCACAGAGCAATGTTGCCCAACCTTTGGTTCTTGGACTTCAGTCTCCAGAAGGCTAAGTCAATTCCACAAAGTACTGACTGAGGCTTCTGGGAATTGAAGTCCACCAGTGTTCTGTGGAACATAGTTTGGAAAATGTTGGTATAGAGAAAGGTTTTAGATTTCATAAGGAGAATGGCTAACTGTAGACTTCAGTTATGAGGAAGCATATCTGTGGAGTTCCTAGGTAAAGGTAAAGGTCACCCTTGCTTGAAAGCCAGTCATATCCGACTCTAGGGTCCAGTGCTCATCTCTGTTTATGGCCAAAGAGCCAGTGCTGTCTGCATTTACAGATGTTTCCATGGACATGTGGCAGGCATCACTAGACACCAAACTGAACATGTTTTGGTAAATGGACCACCAGCCGTTTAACTCACATTGGCCCCCAGCCAGGAGGCAAAGAGAATACGGTACATATTGTACCGTACTTCTATTGCCTGGAAGAGGGTTCATAACAAGTGAAATATAATTCACACATGCACACTCTCACACCTCTTGACTCTTCTCCCTTCCAGCCTAACAGGTCTGATAGGGACCAATTACTACTGCAGAATGCTAGAACTCAACTGAATTACCATTCTCAGTCAAGACCTCCAAGGAAATAAGGAATGGGGAAAAGGGAATTTTGCAGCCTGGGGTGGGGACTTGCCAACTGGCTCTAATGTTTGCACATTCCTCAGGGCAAGCCTGGATTGTTCACTTTCTTCTCAAAGTAGCCCACTAAGAAAATACGCCGGTGTCTAGAAGCTCAGGTCTAACATCTGTACCTAACTTTCTTCACAAATTCTACAAGGAAAGAATTTTTGCTATATTCACAAATTGATTTTCCTATGTCTTTTTTCCTTTTAAAAAGAAGAAAGTAAACATTTCCTACTTTCTTGCATTTCTCCTCCTCCCATATCCAAACCCGAATCCGAATATAAGCGATCATCATGGTGATCAGCCATGAAGACTATCCTGAGAATATCATACCGTGGCCTTTCATCTGCCTTACGCATCACAACATGACCCCCCCCCCCTTGTACCACTGATCCACAAGTCATTTTTTGGTCCTGAACCCTTTTGGAAGTCCTCCTCATCCCCAGACCAGGATGGATGAAGTTGCTGCCCTCCATTCATCAAGATGGATTCAAGTGGCATTTAATCCACTTGGGGACCATCACCCTTTCTTGCATTTCAGCTGTAGATATCTCAGATCTTCCAACCATTCAAAGTGGTTCATTCTTATTCTTATTCTCAGAAGAAGAAGCAAATTTTCACATTCCCTCTTCTTCCCTGGTGCCATTTTAATTATTTGGAAAGTGTCAGACCTTAGTCCAGAGCAGAGATGGGGAAACACATGGAATTCCTATAGGGCAGTGATGGTGAACCTTGGCACTCCAGCTATTCTTGAAGTTCAATTCCCAGAAGCCCTGATCAACAGGAGTGCTGATTTGGGCTTCTGGTAATTGCAGTCCAAGAACATCTGGAGTGCCGAGGTTTGCCATCACTGCTATAGGGGAACTGCTCCTCTCCATGCTCCCCATTAGCTATGCATCCTAGAACCAATGGGACTTATAGTACAACCACATCTGGAGGGTCACGCATCCTCCGATGTCCCTTGATAATGGGGACTTTTGCATTCTCAGCAGGACTTGGTTTCAAAAACAGCAGTGAGGATGGAAAATTCCTTTGCAGGGTCGCAGAAAGCTTTTGAGTAGAAATTTGCTCATTGCACAGAAATGTTTGCAAGGGAAACAGAAGGAAGAAAAGACGGGCAGGCAAGGAAAGCTCGTGCAAGGCAAATGAGAGAGAGAGAGAAAAAATGACTGTATGATGCATGAAAGGCATGATGGATTCAGGGCTTGCTTTGAGCTAGGCTTTGCCAGACTTTTAGCCCCGGGACTTGTTTCTCAAGTCTTTGTAAGGACAAACACTTTCTTCCTCCTCCTCCATTTCTTATGCTCCTTTGGAAGTTGGATGTCATTTTCACTATTTTGACATAGATGCAACAGCTCTAAATACTGTTGCTAAGCTGATTCCCAACCAGTTCCCAGAGTTCTTCAGCTACCAAGTCTTTCCCACGCTTCTCTTCTCGCTCATGTCACAAGGAATGATCAGCTGTAACACTCAACTTTTCCTCATTGCAACAGCAGTGTCTGAGCTTTCTGCATTGCACGTGTTTTACAATTCTTATCTTTGTTCGTTTGGCTTAATACATTGGTCACCCACTCGATTCAAGAAATCCATAGCCTCTTGGAATAAATCTACATTTCAAATGATTCAGTCTTTTTTTCCCCTAATGGTATTCTTTGCTGAAGTCCATGATTCCAGTGCCATACAATGGAACTAAAAATACATTGCACAGGGCAACCTGCATTCTGAAAGCCAGATTTCAATTTTTGTTGCATATTACATTCCTCACTTTGAGAAAAATTATCCAGATCATCTCTGTTCTGAGTTCTATTGTACAACCACGATTCCATCATCGATTTCATGACATTCCATAGTAATTGTGTGTTTTAATACACTCCCCATTTTCAGTTTAGAACTTTCAATGCATTTCTTGGGATGCTTGCTTTTTACTGCTAATAATAATAATAATAATTTCATGTCATAAATTATTCTGGGTTGAAAGGATTTTTGCTGGAGAAACTCTGCTCAGGGGACACCCAAATGAGGCGCCTTTCATGTCCCCAAGAGCTGGGACAGAAACAGATGCTCAATCTGTCATGCAGTACCTGGGTCTCAAACTGCTGACTTGCCGGCCTTCCAGCTAGCAAAGTGAGCTTCTTAACCACTGAGCCACCACAGCCTTTTTTTTACTGCTTTACCACAAACTTGGTTTTCTTAGCATTTGTTTACAGATCATGGCCGTTACTTACTCCATTGATTATACTGAGTAACCTTTGCAGACTATACAAATTATCAGACAGTGACAGTGTATTATCTGCAGTATCAGAAGTTGTGAATCACCTTTTAGCTGTCAGTGGATCTTCTGTCTGAATAAATTCTCTAATGCCAGGCATAGGGGGCTGTTCACTGCTATGGGGAAAACCCATAGAAAAGCATCCAAGAGTTAAGGCTTTCTTTCTCACATACCCCTTACAAACAAAAACTGGCTGGATTTAATAAGACACTGAATTTTGGAGTGCTGAGACTTGTATTGACACAATGCAAGATTTAAGTGTAGCGAGAACATAAGTGACAGGAGCAAAACAAACAACCCCTGCCTAGGTCTGCTCTACCAGCATCTCTGCTTAAATGGAAATTAAGAAACCTAGCAGTTCAAAAGCAAGAACTTACACGTTGATAAACAGGTACAGTACCATGAAATAAAAAGGCAATTAATTCTTGGGAGGCAAGCTATGAGAAACCTAGGGAACACAATAAAAAGTAGAGACATCACGTTGCAAACAAAATTCTGAATAGTCAAAGCAGTGGTATTCCCAGTAGTAATGTATGGTTGTGAGAGCTGGACCATAAGGAAAGCTGAGCTCAGAAGCCTAGACGCCTTTGAAATGTGGTGTTGGAGGAGAGTTTTGAGAGTCCCCTGGAGAACGAGGAGAGCAAATAGGTTGATCTTAGAAGAAATCAACCCTGACTGCTCCTTAGAAGGTCAAATAGTAAAGATGAAGCTAAAGTACTTTGGACATCAAATGAGAAGAGAGGATTCACTTGAGAAAGCCTTAATGCTGGGAAAGATCAAAGGAAAAGGGAGAAGGGGGAGGCAGAGGATGAGGTGGATGGATGACATTGTTGACGCAATGAGCATAGAGCTGAACGGGCTGCGGAGGATGATAGAGGATAGGAGTGCCTGGCGTGAGAAGGTCCATGGGGTCACAAAGGATCAGACTCGACTGTGCGACTGAACAACAAAAAACCAAGTACTACTTCTGCAGATAAGGTAACAGCGTTCCATGTGCTCATTTGTCTCGTCATGCCTGTCACATGAGCAAGGAAACATTTGCAGATGCAGACAGCGCTGGCTCTTTGTCTATAAATGGAGATGAGCACTGAACCCTAGAGTCAGATACAACTGGCTGTCAAGCAAAGGAGACCTTTCCCTTTACCTTAGAAAGAGTGGAAAGAAGACCTGGCTGGCCACCTCCTCTTAGCCTCCTTTTCTCCTCCCGGCCCCCTCCTTTGCCCATTTCCTTGCTGTTTATCTTCATTTCCAATCAATAAGGAGAAGCCAAGTGACTGAAGCAGTTGTCGGTCTGAATGAATTACGGTGATTACAAGAAGCCCGTTCCCTGGCGGCGGGCGGGAGGGTCTTTGAGCGACGGAGAGGACATTGGGATGGAGGCGCTTCTTGCCACGTTCAGCAGAGGGCGCTGCCAAAGGGCAGGGGTTTAATTAACTGTGTCTTTGGATCGACACCCGAAAGGTGATGGCGGGTCAAGTTTGGCTGCCCTGCAGGTTAATTGGATTGAATGGAGGCCTCTAAGAGAAATCATTAACAAGGAGAGAAGAGAGAGAGAAAGGGGTAATGAATGCAGGCATTCGTGGCAAAACAGACATACAAAGAGGGCAAAGGAGAAGAAAATAGACACATCTTACGAGAGAGAGCAATTGAATCTCAAGCAGAAAGGGAAAGAAAGAACGGGACTTGATTTGTTTCAAGGGACTTGTCCCCAGCATGTATTGTCAACGGGAAGTCAGAAAAGAGCAAAGGGGTCTTTGGTCACGAACAGAGTATTTTCTGTTCTTTTCCCCCTCCTGGTTGGTGTGGCTACTTACATCACCAGTAAGGGAAAGGGTTTGGACATCAAATGAGAAGAGAGGATTCACTTGAGAAAGCCTTGATGCTTGGAAGGGTCAAGGGCAAAAGAAGGGGATGGCCCAAGATGAGATGGCTAGATGGTATTGTGGACACAATGGGCACAGAGCTGAGCGAGTTGAGGAGGAGGGTGGAGGACAGAAGTGCCTGGCGGACAGTGGTCCATGGGGTTGCAGAGGGTCAGAATCGACTGTGTGACTGAACAACAACAACAAAAAAAGGGGGAAAGGGAAAGGCCACCCTTGCTCAAAAGCCAGTCATGTTTGATTCTAAGGTTCAGTGTTCATCTCTGTTTTCAACCAAAGAATGATTCCATAGTCATATGGCAGGCAGGAGATGCTGGAGCACACAGAACGCTGTTACATTTCCTATTGATCTACTTGCAATTTCTTGCTTTCAAACTGCTAGGTTGGCAGGAGCTGGGACAGAGATGGGAGTTCACTCGGTCATGCAACACTCAGGTCTCAAACTGCTGACCTGCCAACCTTCTAGTCATCACGTTCAGCATCTTAAAACCACTAAGCCACCGAAGGGAACATCAGTTTGCATAAAATTGCATGTGCAGATTTATCAGCTGAGATTCACAATGCAAACTCAAAAGATATTTCTTCTAATATGAGTAGAGTTCCCATGCACCCACCCATCCTCCCACGCAGAAAAGACAGCCACCAAGTTATTCCTGGATTGCTCTAGGGCAGTGATGGTGAACTTCTTAGAGACCGAGTGCCCAAACTGCAACCCAAACTCATTATTTATCACAAAATGCCAACACAGCAACAGGGGAGGAAGAAAACGCTCCCATTGGGCTTCTGGGCAGAGAGGTGGCGGCAAACTCTGTGCTGGGGGGGGGGGAGGAAGTGATCCCATTGGGCTGCTGGGCAAAGGGTTGGGGTGAACTCTGTGCTGGGGGGAGGGAGGAAGTGCTCCCATTGGGCTGCTGGGCAGAGGGGCAGGGCATACTCTGTGGTGGGGTGACTGCACAGGTGCCCACAGAGCGGGCTCTGAGTGCCACCTCTGGCACGCGTGCCATAGGTTCGCCATCACTGTTCTAGGGATGGTCGCCTTTAAGGTCCTATATCTCCCAGCGGTTTTGAAACCCTGCCGTTTCATTTTTAATGGAAATAAGCCTCAGGCAGGCAGGGAGCATATTTTGGAGAGACATAGGAACTAGACGAGAGAGGATACACCAAATGAGGAGCTATTCAATAAGCTGTGCTGTCAAGGGCCCTAAAACACTGAGGATGATGAGACTTCAGAGCCTCCTATAAAACTCCAATCAATGAATGGCTGACCTCGGTGATCCCTACGCACAGAGATGAATGTGGCCGGAATATTGTATTGAAAAACTCTATCATGCATTCTGGTACAGTGTGGACTCCCTGGTCCCAAACAGGTCGTTTTGGAGGCAGAATTCCTCCCAAACAACACCCGTCCAGAACCGGCCACCGAGGACGCGTTTTCATCTTGTCCTGTTGGCCTTCCTTGAGTCTACATCCATCTCTCTCCGCCTGTCCCTTCCCTGCTCCATCCATCATCCGTTCCCTCTGTTGTCTTTCAGGCGGGCAGCTTGGGAGCGCGAGGGCCTGAGGGGAATGTTGAACAGAGATACTGAGGCGAGAAAAACAGAGAGAGACACCGAGAGAACGCGGGGAAGGAGAGAAGGGCGGGAGGGACCCCACAGATGGATAGATAAATAATCTGCATGGATGGACAGAGCGATGGGCAGATGGCTTAGATGAATCGCTAAACACTGTCTCTGGACAGGTGGGTGATAGGCAGGTGGAGCGAGTGATGGACATATTGAAGGTTTCTGCGGATGGATGGATGAGTGCTGATGGGTGTTTCAGGAGATGGATGGGTGGTTTAAGAGGGGGAATGAGGAATAGAGGCATCAATGCATGCATGGAGAAAAGTGAACTTTTGATGAGTTGATGGTAAGAATTGGAGCTTGCAGAAATGATGCGTTTTCTTTTCTTTGCCACACAACAGCTCCCAGAAACCCCCGGTCACTGGTGCATTCTGGGAGCTGTGGTCTGAAAAATTAACATTCCTCCAAGTTCTGGTTAGAATAGTTCTCAACCTTTTAAAGCTGGGGGGTCATGCCCCCTCAGACAGCTTCAGGGGCAGTTTGAGACCCCAGTGCTGCACATCAGCGTGAGCTCCCATCTCTGTCCCAGTTCCTGCCAACACAGCAGTTCAAAAGCAAGACACTGCAAATAAATAAATAGGTACCACTTCAGTGGGTAGGTAAACAGTGTTCTGTGCACTCCAGTGTCTAGTCATGCCTGCTCCATGACCACAGAAACATCTGCAAACACAGACAGTGCTGGCTCTTTGGCTGTAAACAGAGATGAGTACTGAACCCTAGAGTTGGATATGACTGGCTTTCGAGCAAAGGCAACCATTACCTCCATTGTGGAGATACAGGAGAATACTTTCTTGGTTGTTAATACCTCAGCTGTGGAATTGTCTTGATAACTCACTTGGCATCAACATTATTTTCTTATGCCAAATCAAAATACAGTGTTGCCCAGAACCTCTGGAGTTTAAGGATGACGGCTTCAACAACTAATGGCTTGTACATTTGTGGTTTTACACATCATGAATGGTTTTATGGCCCAAATCCTGTTGCTTAGTATAGTAAGGCAAAATACTGAAACTCAAGCTCAAGTATTCTGGCCACCAAATGAAAAGAGAGGACTCACTTGAGAAGGACTTGATGCTAGGAAAGATCAAAGGCAAAATGGGAAGGGGGTGGCAGAGGATGAGGTGGCTAGATGGCATCGTTGGCGCAGTGGGCATACATCTGGGCGGGCTATGGTGGATGACAGATGACAGAGGAGCCTGGCATGCGGTGGTCCATGGGGTTGCAAAGGGTCGGACTCGACTGTGCGACTGAACAACAACAAAAAGCAGCATAGTAGAATCACACAAGAGGAGGCTAATTGAATCAATGGGGATTTGGTGTGTCATCTCTGTAAATCCCACTGATTCAAAGGAGCCTAATCTAACTGTAATTTACTTTAGCAGAGTCACAGGTCGGTGAGGCCAATTTAAACCAGGAAACATATGGAAGAGTTGATTCACTAAACCCCCATGATTCAATGCACCTACTCTAATGCAACTTACTACTCTAAGCAACAGGACATTAGCCTGTCATGTTTTAAACTGTCTGAAAATGTAAAATATGTTATAAGTGTTCTGCGTTGTCCTTATTTTAGCCTGTCTTGAGATCAGATGATGGAAAGCAGGATATAAATATTCTTAATAAACTAACGAATAGAGGAGGTGTTTCAAAGGGCAAAGAAGAGTGCTGACACAGTGAGGAAGACTTAACTGTGTCTATGTGAGCAATTTGCTTATTTATAAGTGTTGGTATCCAGCTGAAATTGTAGGACTGCAGTGGCAAACACAGGTAGTGCTGATCCACAAGTAACAAAGATTTAGCCTTCCCATAAAAATCCCAGCCAGCCCTCAGCAGAAGAAAATCCAAAACTGTTCTGCTTCATTAAGCCCTCTTTTCAATTCCGGAGTCGGAAAAAGCAAACATTTTACGTTGACAGCCTTGTAGATGGGTGTAATTCCCAGGTATGGCTCAAGGCCCTTGAGTCAGAGAGAGGCAGATCCTAAATTTTAGCACGGCACAATTGTAACTCTTTGTGGAAAGGTGATGCTAATTCTGGACTAAGTGCCTCAGGACCAGGAGGTGAGCTGGTAAAGAAAGAGTAGAAGCACTTCTTCTTCAGGTGCATTCCAGATATTGGCTATCATTGTGGCGATAGTCTTCCTGTTCGTAACTCCTTGGGAACAGTTCTTCTGAGGACCTTCCACACCAGTCTCTCAGGTTCTTCAGCCATGACGTCTTTCTACATCCAGGGCCTCCTTTTCCAGGGATCTTTCCTTGCGGAGTGAGTTGGAGGATTCTTTACTTTATGGCAGGGGTTCTCAACCTTTTTAAGCCCTGGGCCTGGTAACGCTCCCTCAGACAGTTGAGTGGACCTGACCGGTGATTTTTCCCACCATAAATGTGTTTACGACAGCCATAAATGCCCCAAAATGCATTTACGACAGCCATGTCTGCATTTACAGCTGTTGTAAATGTGTTTACCACAGCCACGGACGGTACAGCTATTTCTGCTGTTTCTGGTGGCGGCGGGAGCGATGGCGGTGGGCCATGTGAAATGGCACAGTGGGCTGGATCCAGCCTTTGGGCTGTAGGTTGAGAGCACCTGCTTTATGGTGTTCCTCATGATATGACCAAGGTATTGGAGCTTTCTTTGCTTAATGGTCTTAAAGAGTTCTTATTCTTTATCCATCCAGCGCAACACTTCTACATCAGTCACATGGTCAACCCATGATATCCTTAGCAGCCATCTGTAGATCCACATTTCAGAAGCTTCAATTCTCTTTTCAGATGCTTTAGTCCAGTGACGGCAAACCTTTTAGAGACCGAGTGCCTAAACTGCAACCCAGAACCCACTTATTTATCGTAAAGTGCCAGTACAGCAACAGGGGAGGAAGAAAACATTCCCATCGGGCTGCTGGGCAGAGGGAGGAAGTGCTCCCATTGGGCTGCTGGACAAAGGGGTAGGGCAAACTCTGTGGTGGGGTGATTGCACAGTTGCCCACAGAGAGGGTTCCAAGTGCCACCTCTGGCACACGTGCCATAGGTTCGTCACCACTGCTTTAGTCAATATCCAAGTTTCAACTCCATACAGCAACACTGGGAATACTTAACATCTCACTATTCAGATCTTTGTAGCAAGAGTTACCCTACTGCATAACAAATGTTGCATTTTTATGGAGGTGGATCTTGTTTTTTTTCTATTAGTAGACACACTACACAGAAATAATATGTTGTCTAATGAGAGCAATTTAATATGAATAATTGTGTGCTGTGAAGTCAATTCCAACTTCTGGCGACCCTTTCCAATGTTTTCTAGGTAGCAAATGCCCAGAGGTGACTTATCCTACAACTGTACTGTTTGCCCATGACTTCGTTGGCTGACTCTTCTTGCAAGAGGGATTGTTGGACATTGAACTTCCAACCTTTGGCTCTACAGCCAGATACCTAAACCACTGGGCAATCCAGCCAGCTGAGGCCAATTTATCCAATGTCTTATGGAGCGTTTCTAGCTAAATCTGCTACCCTTTTCTATCAAATCCATCTATGCGTGGTGCCCTGAGACAGCTGCGTCTCACCTGTGCAGCTGCAGAAGAGCTGATAGGTTGAGCCCCAGGGTGGTCCTACTGCTTGGGCAGATGAGGCATTGCCAAACTAAGCACACGAGACTCTACCCCAGCTAGAGGAAAACTTACATGTACAGTATTTAAGATCTTCTCCTCCTCCTCCTGCTTCTGTTTCTGTCACTTCTGCCGCTTCTGCCGTTACCTGATTATGCCTGATTGTGGTTCAGAAATACTACAGTCTTTGAGGAGGCTCTTTCTGTGTACCCCAGATGTCCTTAGACTTTGCAAAGGGAGGGGATTGAAGAGCTCTTCCTTTCTCCTGCATGCCACACAAGACATAGGAAGCACCAGCAGCCACTGGTTGAGCCAGGAGGGCCCACAGTCCTGTGCATTGGGATTCATGCTGTTTTGTTTTAATTGGAGTTCATGGAATCCCCATTCATCACTTTGAGGGTTGAGGTCCAAAACCCATAGAGTTTCTCTTATTCTCTTTGTGATTCAGTCATTGATGGCATTCCAAAAGGAGTGGTTGAGTTGACACATGTCTGTTTGAGTACAAGGGCAACCTCTCCTCTGGGTTGACTTCCAGTCTCCCTTCCCACCTCCAGGTCCACCCAGATGGGGTAGTTGGGTCCCTATGGGCAACGCGGAATGAGCCACGCCCACCGCTGGAGGAGGACTAAACTGCAGGGCTGAGCCATGGCCAGCTTTCTGCAACTCTTGCTGGCCTGGTTGTGGGGTTGTGGCTGTGCAGGACGCTTGGTGCCCCCCATCCAGGGAACCAAGGCTGGACCTTTCCGGGGAAACATGTCTCAGCGTTGGGAACGGCCCCTCTTGAGGTCCCGTCGCAGCTGGGTCTGGAACCAGTTCTTTGTCATCGAGGAGTATGCTGGACCAGAACCTGTCCTCATTGGAAGGGTGAGTACCCCAAAATGACAGCCCCTGCAATCCTGGGCTGAGCGCGTGGAACGCAATCTGACCCCACTCTTGCCAAATGTTTCTTCAGTATTTTAGTTCATGTCCCACTCATCTAACAAAATCATTACTCTGAGCAATGGCAATACAGAAAACAAGACTCAATACAGAACAATTGGAACAAGACTTAACAGTAGACCCACGTAAATAAACCAATTACATCCAGTGAAGGGAATAAAACAGCTTAATACAATAATAATGGTAGTGAAATGAAATATTATCTGGCAAATGCTATATGTTACATTTAGAAATTCTCAGGCCTTTCTCACACTTCCCTTTTATGCAATGTCTTCTCTGAATTAACGGGGGGGGGGGGATCAGTTTTAAAACTTTGCTTGGGCTTGGGTCAAAAAAAGAATTGCATTTCATGCCCCTCCGATGTAGACAGCATTGAACAAGTAATTGTCATTTCCAACTGACTCAAATATCTCACTTAAATGATGAACCCAGCTAGAAAAGCTGCTGCTATTGATCTGACTATGCCACACTTCCCTGTTAATTAATTTAATAAGTCTGGGGAGATGAGACTTCTTGTTCAGAAAGAAAGCTCTTCGCTTGCACCAGAACAGAAACAGGAAGCTGGGGAGAAGCGCTAGACCTAGCTAAGTATCTTCTAGTTGAGACCCTTTCTTTCAGGTTAGCCACATTTATTGTAGGTGTCTGCTGTCAGGTAGATATCCCAGAATGGAAAATTGTGCCATTCATAATCCACCCCTCCACCCCCCCAAAAAAAAGATTGCAGCCTTATTTTGAAATGCAGCCTTCTCCACCCTTGTTGCAGTCTTTTATCCTATGTTGGTTAGAGCTTCAAGGAGTTGAAGTCTAAATCAGGGATTCTCAACCTGTGGGCCATGGGCTGGATGTGGCCTGTGGGCTGGATGTGGCCCGTGGTGCCATCTCCAACACACCCAGAAGTGCCATGTGATGGAGGAAGGGCAAAATGGTGGTCCGCCCCTGAAGTTGTCTAAGGGAGCGTGACCCAGCCCCCAGCTTTAAAAGGTTGAAAACTCCTGGTGTAAATTCTAGGAGAGTCGACATTTCTTCACACCCATCTTAGGACATCCTTCGGTTTCCTTGTCAACCACTGCATCTCTCTTGTTTCTGTGATGACAGCTTCATACAGATGCAGACCGTGGTGAAGGTCGAATCAAGTACGTGCTGACCGGGGAAGGGGCAGGCACAGTCTTTGTGATCGACGAGAAGACGGGCAACATCCATGTCACCAAGACTTTGGACCGAGAAGAAAAGACCCAATATACGTTGCTGGCCCAGGCTGTGGATCGGGCGTCCAACCGGCCGTTGGAACCACCATCTGAATTCATTATCAAAGTCCAAGACATTAATGACAACCCACCGGTTTTCTTACATGGTCCCTACCATGCTACTGTGCCCGAGATGAGCAACGTGGGTGAGTTGTGGCAGCAGAGAGCTGGCTTGGACTCCAGTCTGCCCCATTGAATTCTTTTGAGTGCTTTCTGTCCTTCCTCGACTGCACCACCAAACTCTTTCTAATGCTAGCTTATTAGGGCGGGATGGGGGTACAGAGAAAGAGTCTCCTCAAAGATTGTGGTATTTTTGAACCATGATCGGGCATACCCTGGTAACAGCAACCTTGTGTTGCCGGCTAATCTTTCTCACACTATGTCAGGCGAAAGGAACTGCAGAATGAAGTCATGCAAAGGTGGCTTCATTTTGGCAGTTTCACATCTGGCCTAGACATGGAAGAAGAAGAAGAAGAAGGGAGAGATGGATATTTAACAGTGATTTTGTCTGTTCTTTAAACAACAGAGACTTGCAACAAATTAAGGACTAACAAGTTTTATTTGACATCAACTTACAAGGACGTCAGCCGACATCTTTTGAATATAAAGGACCCAGAGTCGGGTCTAGCCGCCCAGAGTCGGGTCTTCCCGAGTGGGGCGGGGTATTAAATGCAAACAAATAAAATAAATAAAAAATGCAAACAAATAAAAGCTTGCACAAAATAAAATTTGTTACTTTTTCTGTGTTCCTCAGTGATTCTCTTTTGTACTGGATTTCCTGTCATAATCTCTGCAGTCCTTTAGCCTGAACCTTGGATTGTTTGGAAGTTTTTAAAGACTAGATTTCCCAGAATTCAACAGTAAGAACAACCATGTTATCTATGGATTCTGCAAAGCGTAAATGGGGTTCTGCAAAGGGCAGAATCCAAAAATAAATATTTGCCATCTTTGAAAAAGATTGCTGTAAGACAGGGGTTACCAACATATAGTCTGTAAGCCAGACCCGGCCCATTGCATCATTTCATGTGGCCCGCTGTTGCCACTGCTCCCGTACCTGGAAGTGGAAGCAGATGCGTTTATGACAGCTGTAAAATGTGCCCGTGCTTGTGTAAAGGCGGTTACGTCAGTTGTAAACACACCAGCAGCTGTCATAAATGCAGAAGTGGGTGCATTTACTTCCGCTTCCGGGGAGATGTGGTCCTGCCCACTCAGCTGTCCGGAGGGCCTAAGGCCCGCGGCATAAAAAGGTTGGGAACCCCTGCTGTAAGAGGAAAAAATGGCTGAATTTTTTTTCCTCCTGTGCATCTCCAGAGAAGGAATAGGGGTTCCAACTATAGCAGGGATTCTCAACCTGCAGGCTGGATGAAGCCCACAGCACCATTTCATGTGGGGGGGCCACCACCTCCACCACACCAGGAAGTGCCATGTGGTGGAAGAAGGGCAAAATGGCCATCTGGCCCCCAAAGCTGTCTGAGGGAGCATGACTCAATGGCCCCTGGCATTAAAAGGTTGAGAACTCCTGAACTATAGAATACTTTGGGAGCAAACAGACAGTTTTAATTCCTTATTTGGCATTTCTCATGTCTTCGGGATTTGGAAAAGTTGCCCGAAAGACACATGCTTTAGTGTCTGTTTATGTATCAGAATTGGTTTTAGGAAGAGGTAAATGAATTATTTTTATTTTATTTTTAAATTAGGGATTCGATGTTGCCTGATACTCCTCATGCTCTTTTGAATGCTTTTGTTCAGTTATAAGATTTGGTTAGCTGGCCTGGGCGTGGCTTCTCTTCTTCTGAATAATAATAATAATAACCCAGAAATGTAAAGCACTTTTAATGGGATAGTTGAACAAACAGTGTGATGTCGTACAAACTGTAAAAATAAAAGCAAGTAAATAAGTATTTGTTTGTTCAACAGACTTAAAATATCCCCAAAATTTGGGCACTTGTCAATTTCTGTTTTTCAACCGTTTTGCCACAATGTACTTCCTGGCAGAGTGATAGCAAAATGGTGGATAAGCTGGTGAGATGAAAATGTTCTTCCAACCCAGTGGTGCCCAAACTAAAGCCCGGGGGCCGGGTGCGGCCCCCGACACCAATTCATCCCACCCGCGAAGTTCTCGTCACTCCTGGAAGTGGAAGTAAAACTCGCCCATAATGGTGCGTTTTACTTCCGCTTCCATTAGTGACAAGGGCTTCGTGGGCTGGATGAATTGGTGTCGGGGGCCACACCCGGCCCCCAGGCCTTAGTGACCAGCTCCCTGAACCACATGATCGGCCCAAGGCCCAAAAGGTTTGGGCACCCCTGTTCCAACCCAATGATGCCTCCTGTAGTTTTGTGTTTCAAGAGTCTTCTTGCTCCTTGACCTTCAGCCTCACAGACCCATTCACACAAATGGACAGCTTCAAAAAAATGTACTTCTGTTCTCCTCTTTTTATCTGACGCCCATTCTGCAGGTACGTCCGTGATCCAGGTAACGGCCCACGATGCAGACGATCCAGCCTACGGGAACAGCGCCAGGCTGGTCTATACGGTACTCGAGGGCTTGCCGTTCTTCTCCGTCGACCCCCAGACGGGTACACAATGCTGAGGGCGGGATGGAGGGAAGTGGCTCAAGCATCACCTTATGGCTGAGGCCAAGAACCAAATGGGTTGGGAAGCAAATATCACACATTCTTCAGAACTGGGGCAAGGTAGCATTTGCTTTATTGTAGAACTCAGGTTTAGTTTGCAAGCACAGAAAGGTTGTTAGGTTCAGGCCTGGATTAACATTGGCTTCAGACTTGCCCCCTGTGTTTACTCTCACCTTTTCTAACTTAAATCCTAATCTTGAAAAAGGGTTAGTAAAGCCTTTTCTTTGCTAAAACTAGGTCTTGAAGTGGCAGTGGGGGAGAAGCTGACCCTAGAATAGGCTAAAGATGGTGAAAGTCATCAGAATAATCAGCCAGAGAAATTTCCTTTTCTGAACTACCATGTGGGTGGAAGTATGAGAAGAGCTGTAGTTAAACAATTATAATTTTCCTCCTCTCTAGAGATATCGCCTCATCTTTTTGCTTTCTGGAAAGACTAATATAATCTCTGCTCTGACGTGTTTGAGAATTATAGGTGGGCAGGCTAACGGCCGAAAAGTGCCCTGAATGAATGAGCACATATGTGAGACTGCACTATAGAGGAATCATAGAATCATTGAATGAGTTAGAAGGTGCCTATAAGGTCATTGAGTCCAACTCCCTGCTCAGTGCAGGATTCCAAATCAAGGCAGATCTGATGGAAAGTTGTCCAATTTTCCTTTGAATGCCTCTAGAGCTGTAGCGTTCACCACCTCCCGAGATAATTGGTTCCATTGTCTTACAGCTCTAACAGTTAAGAAGTTTTTTTCTGACTTTCAACCTATATTTGGCTTCTTGTAACTGGAGTCCATTATTACATGTCCTGAACTCTGAGATGATCGAGATCAGATCCTTCCCTTCCTCCTTATGACTATCTTTGATGTTTAAAAGTGGTTTGAAAACAATGCTCAGCCTCTGAGTCATCTTCTTCTTCTGCCTATCTCAAACCTATTCCAATCTATGGCTCATTTTATTAATCTTAGCTCTCTTTATTTAAGGTCATGGAAACTTACACACCATAGAGCCTGTTTAAATTACCTTTTCATAGCTGATCTACCCAGCTGTGATTCCGGCAAGGCCCATCCACACCATTATTTCAATTACCCCTTCATTTTGTGTTGGGACTAAAGCTATGGAAATAGAGTTTGGAGAGTGTAAATGTCTATAAGTCCTTCAGAGGTGGAAAGTTGCTTTCTTTTTAACTGCACCTCTCGCCTAGAGACAGAATGGCTGATAGCTTTGCAAGCTGTGGGATTCCAAAAATTAACTCCAAGCAATGCTTATCTATCTATCTATCTATCTATCTATCTATCTATCTATCTATCTATCTATCTATCTATCTATCTATGATGCTTCGTCTCTTTCTCTCTCTATGGTGGCAGGTGTGATCCGGACCGCAACCCCCAATATGGACCGGGAGATGCAACAAGAATTTCTCGTTGTGGTGCAGGCCAAAGACATGGGGGGACATGCCGGGGGCCTTTCAGGAAGCACAACCGTTACTGTCACACTTAGCGATGTCAATGACAACCCACCCCGCTTTCCACAGAGTAAGTTCAAAGGTGTTGGTCGGCTTTGGGCTTGTAGATCTTGTGAATCAAGATATAGGCTCTGTGCATACTCCGGTATTAGCAAAAACTTGGAACATAGCTCTGAGGCTGAAATCTAGTAGTAAGTTGCAGCTTATGTCGTCGTTGACTGCAACTCTTATCCAAGAATGCAGTTTTTTCCTGAAGCAGGAAAAATGTCATTGGAATGAATTTGTTTAAGGTGGATCCCAGCTTGCCTTGAAGTGACCCACATGCTATGATCACAGAGCCATCTCCTGTGGCACATATGAAATGAGACATTCAGAATTCAACTAATGTAGGCCCATTGAATCAGTGGAGACTGGGGGAGTCAACATCTAAGCAAGTTCCATTGATTAAGGGCCCAATTCTAGTTGTAACTTACAGATGGATTTTAGCCTATAAGCATCTACTCAAAAGTATGTAAATTGTGATGAGACCATTAGCTGACTAACTTCAGATGTTCAGAGAATAATGCTCTCTATCCTTTCTTGAAAACACTAAAAATGAATCTTAACAGACCTTTTGCATATCAGACAGATTCCTTAACACATTTTTGGTGAGAGGCAAAATCAGCTAGTACTCAGGATAGATTTTACTTGCTGATATAATGTTTTGATCTATAGAGCCGCCCTTGGAGTTTGACATTATCAAGGATTTTAAATGCAATAATATATATACAAAATCACCAAGCTCAGAAATACACACCATACACTATCCTGACAACCTTGATATTACCATTTTCAACGGCACTTAGAGTACACATAAAACATTCACTAAATCAAATACTGTGATATCTTAAGCCAGCAGCAGAAAGACCATAAATGAATTAATGTCCTTTGTGAAATGCCTTGTGAAGAGATGTGGCCTTGAAAATATTATGAACTAATAGCACAAAAAGATTTCCTTCTAAATTGGTGGCTCTCAAAACCTGGCTCATTGTTTGTGCCAACATAACCAACTTTCAATGCTCTTAGGAGTTGTAATTCAAGAACAGTGGTGACGCAAAGTTCTCCTCTTTTAATGGTTCTTTTACCATAATATCTACAAGCTCTAAGGGGGACTGTGGTGGCTAGGTGGTTAAGACATTGTACTTGATGACTGGAAGGTCAGCAGGTCAGCAGTTTGAGATCCGAGTGCTGCACAACTGAGTGAGCTCCTGTCGTCTGTCCTAGCTCCTGCCAACCTAGCAGTTCAAAAGCAAGACATTGCAAGTAGATAAATAGATACCACTTTAGTGGGAAAGCAAACAGTGTTCTGTGCACTCTGGTGTCTAGTCATGTCTGCCACATGTCCACGGAAACGTCTGCAGATGCAGACAGTGCTGGCTCTTTGGCTATAAACAGAGATGAGCACTGAACCATAGAGTCAGATACGGCTAGCTTTCAAGCAAGGGCAACCTTTATCTTTACCAACAAGCTCTAGCCAGTATAACCAATGGTGAGAGGTCAGGGACACTATAGTTGGAAGATATATGATGAGTGAGCTAGTCCCACTCTTGTTCTAGAACAGGCTTTTGTTGACATTCATGATGCTCTGAATATCACAAAGGCATAGGGCAGGGCCATAGCGGGGGGGGGGCAAACCCCTCCTGAGCTCCCCCCTCCCCCGTGGTGCCAATGTTATATATGTGAGTGTGACATTGTTGCCCCTCCTGAATTTTTTTGTCCCCCCCCCCTCCGGCAAAAATAAATAAATCTAGAATCCTGGCTAGGGCCCTGGCATGGGGATTTCCAAACAGGGAAATGGGAAGTTCTGGGAAGGAGGCTAGCATTCCCCCTCTTTTGAATCTTGCAATTTGTTTGTCATGGAAATACACTCCATCCACAAATGTTTGCATTCCTCCTGTTGTGTCCATAGAAAACGGGGGGGGGGGGTGTCTTGAGCAGGTAGAACTAATGGGAAGAGAAGCTCCCTGAACTAGTAATGCACAGAGGAATGCACAGAGGAATGGGTGTAGATTGTACACTGCAAAAATCCCCATGTTTGACCGCAGCTGGAATCCGTTGGAACTGGTAGGAAAAGCTGTCAAATGGGAGGTGAACCAAAGTCAGCACCAGACAGATCTAATTAACTCCAATTGTCCCCCTCCCTTTCAGTGACACTACAGTACGATTCCTTGACTTCTGGGTGAATTGAGGGTTAAGTTCTCGTGTTTATTTAGTAGGCATCCATACTAACATTGTTTTCCATGGTCTGAGAAACGTCAGCTCTTGAATCTTCTTGTAGCACAGATAGGCTCTGAGGGGAGGGGGCTGTTGGACTTGACGGCTGAATTTTGCAAAGAAAAACCAGAGTAGTTGACTAAGGAGGAATCTAACAGCTCATGCTTTCCCATGGATGACTATTCTTAAGAAGGCGGGTAGGAGCAGGGTGTACTTAAGCCAGGTCAAGTCTCCTACTTGACTTAGCAGACCAGTCTTTCACTACCTAGGTTTATTGAGTCTCATTATGAACATGCAGGTTCCTACCAGTTTTCTGTTGTGGAGACAGCACCTCCTGGCTCAGTGGTTGGGCGGTTGAGAGCACATGATCCTGATGAAGGGGAAAATGCCCTCCTTGCATACAGCATCTTGGATGGAGGAGATGGAGCAGAGGCCTTTGCTATCCACACAGATTCGTTGGGGCAGGATGGCATCATCACCGTCAAAAAGGTTGGTTCTTGTTCCTTCCCTTCCTTCCTTCCTTCCTTCCTTCCCCAAAGGTACAAAAAGTGAGGAGCTAATGATGACTGATTATGTTAAGCCAAGTAGAAGAGTCACAGTTGTGATGGACCAAATCAGCAATGGTTGGCAACAGAGTACTTAGAAAAACTTGACCTGAGACCATGATGGCTAACATTGGCACTCCAGGTGTTCTTGGACTTCAATTACCAGAAGCCCAAGTCAGCACTCCTGCTGTCTCAAAGTTTGTGGAGTTCAGTACAGTACTTCTAATTCTAGACCTTCATTATGGCATTTGAGAGTCAAACTGGATGTCAAAAACAATTAATGTTCCTTGTAGTTAACCCATTTTCCTTCCGCTTATGAAATCTCTCTGGAGAGACTGTGCCAGAAAAACATCAGATTTGTCAGTTAGCCGCCATTTACCTTCCCCATGACCAAGCACAGAACATGCAAAATGCAAGATACAAAAGTGATGAAAATCAGGTACTGTGACAGACAGAGGTCTTTTGCTACTTGGAAATATCTGATAAATGTATTTTCAGGATAAGCTTCTTTCTGTTTACTCCAGTTGATGGTGTGCCATTAATTTGGTATTCTTTTGTGATTTCCACATTCTCCTAGGCTTCAGAATATCACTTGCCATATTCTGTCACTGACCACCCCACTCTCCTTTATTTAATTTTCCTTCCTTCCTATCCCTTTTCTTTACTCTTACGGGAACCTCTCTACTCTACCGCCCTCTTCCAGCCCCTCGATTTTGAATCCCGACGCTCTTATACCTTCCGAGTGGAAGCCACCAATACAGTAATTGATCCCCAGTACATCCGCAAGGGACCTTTCAAAGACGTGGCCACCGTCCGTATCACAGTAGAGGATGCTGATGAGCCCCCGGCCTTCTCCCGCCCAGAGTACCATCTGGCCGTCTATGAGAACAGCCCTCCGGGGATGTTGGTGGGCAAAGTAGTTGCCGTCGACCTCGATTCACCCAGCAGTGTCATCCGGTAAAGGCAGTGGGAGCAGGGTGTACGGGAGTGCTTAGGGGGTTGTGGGGTTGTTTGTGTGTGTGTGTGTTGTGTGTGAAGTTACAGTTGCTCCATTTATACCTGGTTGCCATGACAACCTGATACCCCAGGTTCCCCCCCATCTTCTAGATACTCCATCCTGCCACACACAGATCCTGAGCGCTATTTCAGCATCAACCCCCAGGAAGGGACGATTCTCACCTCGGGGCCGCTCGACCGGGAAGTGTTACCTTGGCACAACCTGACTGTCGTGGCGACTGAACTTGGTAAGAGACGAGTGGGGGTGAAGACTCTGTTACTGTCCAACATGTGCGTCTTTGTTTCATTCCCTCCTCCAGATTCTTGTAAGGATGAGGCCCTATAACAGTGACAGCAAACCTTTTAGAGACCGAGTGCCCAAACTCAATGGGGGGGGGGGGATGGTGAACTCTGTGCTGGGGGGAGGGAGGAAGCACTCCCATTGGGCTGCTGAGCAGAGGGGAAGGGTGAACTTTGTGCTGGGGGAGGGAGGAAGCGTTCCCATTGGGCTGCTAAGCAGAGGGCAGGGCAAACTATGTGCTGGGGCAATGGCATGCATGCCCACAGACAGGGCTTGGACTGTTCCCGCTGGCATGCATGCCATAGGTTCGCCACCACTGCCCTATAGCAAATATTTCTCCTCACCCAGGAGAGCACCAAAGGTATTTTTGTGGCAAAAGGGAGGAGATTGAGGACAAGGGACTATGTTTTCTGCAAAGCCAATCTGTGGAAGTAAAACTTTAATTTTGTGCAAAATGTGGCTTTTCTGATGCATGCGGGTTGGAAAGATTAGAAACACTGGAGGGGTTCTTTGCATCGTTTTTAACAACAACCCTGATTTTCTGCTTGCTGGAGGCAATGTTCTTTGCTTCTCAAAGGGAAAAGGCACTAATTGTACCACAGAGACTGTTTGTGCAAATTCCAGAGGCTCGGGGGGGGGGGATCCTTTTTTTTTTTGCTCCCCAAAATGCCTTACTGAGTGGAAAGAACCTAAACCGCTTTCTCAAAACCTGAGCTGCAATTCTGCTCTGTAGCAGCCATGAAGAAATGGCAGCAAGAACATGAAAACTGGAAGATCTTCCTTAATCTTATTTTAACTGCTTAAACACATGATTTTTAACGCTCCGTTTCCGCGAGGCTGTGAAAATTAATTTAAAATATTTCTCCACTATGTTTTGCCGTTTGATTTTAATTTTTAATGATAAAAACCCAAATTTTCCATTACGAAGGAATTGGATGATGGTTAAAGCAGATGGCACAGGAGAGGTAGGGAGGAGCGAGGTTTTTCTCCAAAATATCTCCTTGTGATGGCCAGAAGCTTGGAAACTACAAGAATGAAGTATTTAGCTGGGCTTATTTACACCTCTAATCTAGTTGTTGATAAATGCTTTTATTTATCAACCATCTGCATGAAGGAAAATTTTGCTCTACCCATTACATACACACACACAATTTCATTTTATGGGGCTTGGATGGTGTCATATATGGTCTGGTGTGTTTCTCTTTGGCTTTTCTGCCCGCCTTGTGCTGCCGGGCGAATTTGATGGCTCTGTGGATAAATGATGTTTACTGTTTGCCCTTGTACCTTCTGGGCTCACAATATATATTACGTGCACATTGTGTATGGCTGCTGACTTTACTGCATTTCTCATTTTCTCCCTCCATCCCTTCCCCCCTCTTTCCCTCTCTTTTTCCATGCCACCTTTTGACCACAATTACCGCCATGCCTGGGTGTACGTCTGGCCTGTTGACCTGGGTTGTTGCCTGTCTGTCTCCTACCTGGCTGCTCCATCTTTGGCGGTCTCTGGCTGTTCTGGGTTACCCTGACTTCTGCCTCACTGAACTGTATCCTTTGGCTGTGTGGAAATGCACGGCTTGGGGTGGGGTGACCTTTATGGATGTCCCTATATGGACGGATTCCTTTGTCTCTCTGGATCTTCGTTCCTTTCCCTGTTGCTGATGACTGTGTGTGTCCGTTTGTGGGTGGTCTGCCTGTTCCCTTTTGCTGCACCACACACGGTGGATCGCGGTCTTGCCTCGTGTGATGCCCGCTGCCCACCCCTCCTCTTGCCCTCAGATAGCCCCACACAGGCTGCCCACGTCCAAGTGGCCATCCAGATTCTAGATGTAAACGACAACCCGCCCCAACTGCAACACAACTACGAGCCTTTTGTCTGTGATAACGCAGGCCCTGGCCAAGTAAGTGCCCCCCCCCTTTGGGGTTTGGGGAAAATGCAGTGGTGCCTTAGAGAAATTGGGATCAGTTTACTGTAACATCCAGAATGACACCCCTGCTAGCAGAACAAGCTGGGGGGGACTTGAAAGGTGCCGTCCAAATGACCTTCCCAAGCTCTAGCAGTGATGGAGCTTGGCTTCTGCTCCCAGTCTTTCCTCTTCTTTCCCACCCAGCTAGTGCAGGTGATCCGGGCTGTGGACCGAGACGAAGATGGAAACATCAGCCGCATTATCATTCGCTCCTCAATTGGAACGAGGGAACCCAATTTCACAGTGCAAGACAACAAAGGTAAAGAAATGCACCCATGTTTTTCTATGTACCTTTTGAAACTGCAGTGGCTTAGTGGTTAAGACACTGAACTTGATGACTGGAAGGTCAGCAGGTCAGCAGTTTGAGACCCGAGTACTGCAAGACGGAGTGAGCTCCCATCATCCGTCCCAGCTCCTGCCAACCTAGCAGTCTGAAAGCAAGAAATTGCAAGTAGATAAATAGGTACCACTTTGGTGGAAAAGGTAACTGTTCTGGCATTTAGTCATGGCTGCCACATGACCATGGAAATGTCTGTAGACACAGACGTGTCTGGCTCTTTCGGCCAGGGGAGACCTTTATCCTAGTCTTGAAAGTTGGACTCGTCTTGATTTTGCTGCTAACAGACTCATATGGACGCCCTTTTGGAACTGTCTTGTGCAGCTTTTGATTCAGAGAGTGGCCAACAGATGTTGCAAGTAGATAAATGGGTACCGCTTCAGCGGGGAAGGTAACAGTGTTCTGTGTTTGGTGTTTAGTCATGTCTGCCACATGACCATGGAAACGACTGCAGACTCAGAAGTGTTGCCTCATTGGCTATAAACGGAGATGAGCACTGAACCCACGAGTTGGATACAATTGGCTTTCGAGCAAGGGTGACCTTTACCTTTGAAACATATTTCCATATGTATTGGGAATTTATTCTCCCCCTTTTTAAACATTAAATCCTAAGATCTGAATAGATAATTATCCAAGACAGCCAGGCTCTAGCTAGCGCTTCCTTCTGCTTAGGTACTCTACACTGGCTGTCTCCTCAACTTTAACAATTTCTCTAGTGAGAAGAGCATGAGAATTAAATTGCATTAAATCTTCTTTAAACTGTCACTGGGAACATTACGGAGCCAATATCCATGGTATGAATGCTGCTGGGGTCATATATTTTAAATGGCCAATGCATTTTTATAGTTTATCGTCTTTTTTGGCATTTCTTCTGCATTACTTGTTAGAATATCTGAACTCAACCTTTTTCTCACCAACTTCTGTCTCCCCAGATAACACTGCCTCCTTGCTGCTCCGGGCCACTCGTCTGCCTGCCCAAGGGGCATCCTTGCTGGTGCCACTAGAGCTAGTGGATGGCGGCTCCCCTGCCCGCACGGGTTCCCCAACTCTGACTGTGAGCATCTGCCGGTGTCGCCGAGACGGGGCCATGCACTCCTGTGGCCCTGAGGCTCTGGGATCCCCCGCTGGCCTCAGTACAGGAGCCCTCCTTGCCATCCTCGCCTGTGTTGGCACGCTGCTTGGTGAGAAAGGGCACAAACGGTGGTATGTCAGTGGCAGCTGTAGGAGCCGAGAGGTCAGGCTAGGGATGGTTTTGCAAAATGGAAGGAGCAGACGAGCCTCAGCGGCACTGGAGGCTGGTGACTGCAATTTATGTGCTGGGGAAATGAATATGCTTTGGATTTTACGGTGAACTTTACAGGAGAATACCCTGAAGACAAGCTTGGATGGCTCCTCTAAAGTTCACGCTACAAATCAAAGTGGATTCAACCCATGAAATATTTCACCCCATGAAATTTGAGTTGAGTTTCCACCGGCTGAGGGGAGATTCAAACCCTGCCCTCCAGAGTCCCAGTCCCATTTCACCCCATGAAAATTGAGTCCACACCATCCATTTAGACCAGAGGTTCCCAATATAAGGCCCGCAGGCTGGATCCAGCCCAAGGTGCCATTTCATGTGGGGGGCCCACCCCTCCAAGGGCATTTGAGAAACAAAATGGCCACCCCTTTGAAGCTGTTGGGATAAAATGGCCACCCCCATGTTGCAGGCAGGGCAAAAAGGCCATCCGGCCCTCAAAGCTGACTGAGAGAGCGTGACCCGGCCCCTGGCTTGAAAAAGTTGGGAACCCCTGATTTAGAAGATTTACCAGCCACAGCTAAATACAGGAGTGAGGGTGAGGCCAAGTCTTTCTTGGATGACCCTCAACTCATAAGGATAGTGATTCTGAATCCTGAAGGTTGATTTCCAGAAGTAGACTGATTGCCTGAGAATAGCCCATGCAGTATTACAAATTTAAGGTGAAGATCTCAGGACTACTGCAGTGGGGACCCCAGCACCGGAGAACATTTAGGTACCCAACATAGTACAGTGGAGAGAGTGACAGGCTAGGACTCTGGAGGGTTTGAATCTCCCCTCAGCCGGTGGAAACTCGCTGGTGGAGTAGAACTATTAAAGCCTCCCCTTAAATATTTCATTTGCCTCAAAAGCCCTATTAGGGTCCCTATAAGTCAGTTCTGATGTGATGGCGTATAATTAGCTAACTAGAACTTTCTGGGTCAAGAATGGGCAACATCTGACAGAGGTGTGCTTTACCTATGTTTTACTTCCTGAATCCACAGAAGGCTGCACAATGCCGGTGTCACATCACTCTATAGCTGTATTGCTGAAATTAATTTGCACAGAGAGAGAGAGAAAGAAGCAAGGTGGATGGACACCGTTCATATTATTTTTACAATAAATCTGTGGCCTTTTTTTTGCTGCACTGCTGAAATGCACAGCAAACAAGTACAGGGAGTATTGGTTGGAGAGCAGAAGTAGTAGCAAGAAACCTGACAAGAGAACTCTGGGATTTGTAGTTTTTGGGGTTTTTAAAAAAAGGGAATTTCCTTAATCCACAAATTCTCAACCTGCAGCAAACAGCCCCATTTCATGTCATCCCCCCACCTGCCTTCACCACACCAGGAAATGCCATGTGGTAGAGGAAGGACAAAACGGCCATCTGGCCCCCGAAGCTATCTGAGGGAACGTGACCCGACCCCCGGTTTAAAAAGGTTGAGAACTACCTTAATCTCTGGAGTTCAGGAAGGAAAATATTCAAGACAGGAAGGGGGAAATAGAATTAGTTGTGGTTATCAAAAACAAATGGAGCATCTCTAGTGAAGTGGGTTGAAAGCTCATAACTTTTTGGAAGGAATGTTGATTTCATCAAAAGAAATATCTAAATGTCCATATCCCATACGTATTGTAACTAATCAAGATAGGAAGTGTTTGAAGAGCATCTCACAGATGTCCATCCTTGCTAACGCTTTTTTCTACCGCTCTTCTTTTTTGACCCTACCCAACCTCTGCCTTCAGCTCTGGTGCTGCTCTTTGTCGCCCTCCGGAGGCAAAAGCAGGCAGCGCTGCTCCCCTTCGAAGAAGAAGACGTCCGGGAGAACATCATCACTTACGATGATGAGGGCGGAGGTGAAGAGGACACAGAGGCCTTTGACATGGCTGCCCTGCAAAACCCTGATGCGGCCCCTCCACCGCTTCCGCAACACCGGCGCCTCTTCCGACGAGACGTCCTGCCCCGTCCACATTTCCCAACTGCTTTTCCTGCCCGGCTCCCACCACAGCCTCACGATGTGGCCAGCTTTTTGGTGGCCCGCTTGAGCGAGGTGGATGCTGACCCCTCGGTGCCCCCCTACGACTCCATCCAGGTGTACGGCTATGAGGGACAGGGCTCTTCCGCCGGCTCTCTCAGCTCCCCTGGTTCCTCCTGTGCTGGTGACAGCGAAGCAGGGGGTTACGAGTACCTGGAAGAATGGGGCCCACTCTTCCGGACACTGGCAGAGCTTTATGGTGCTCCGGAAGGGCCATCGTCCACCTGACAGAGGTCCCACGGGGGATACTTCCACAGACAAAGGTGGCCTTTGAATCCCTCATGGCCCCCTTTGTGCTGCTTGTTCTTCCCCCTTCTTTCATTTCTTCCTTGTTCTCTGTTGTCCTTTAGCAGAGTTCCCCAACCTTTAGGTTTTGGACTTCAATTCCCAGAAGCCTAAGTCAGTACTTTGGCTGATCAGTGCTTTGGGGAATTGAAATCCAAAGCCCAAAGGTAGGGGAACATGCTTTAGAGAACTCTTTTTCTTACTCATCCTCTTCAAACGTCTCCCCACATGCCTGTTGTTCTTTTGCCTTGTCTTTCAGTCCAACAAATGTCTTCAATTTTTCCTTTCTATGATTTTCATTATAAAGCCCTAGTTCTGATATGTCTCTCCCTTTACAATGACTTATAACGGGAGAGTGGTTAAACTGCTGTGCCAAAATGTTGTGAGTTCGATCCTGATGGGGATGCAGGTTGACTCAGCCTTCCATCCTTCCAAGGTCGGTAAAATGAGTACCCAGCGTGTTGGGGGCAGAATGATAATCAACTGTGAACTGCGCAGTAAACCCATTGGTGTGGATTCTCAGGTGACCACAAAGAAGAAAAACAGTTACAGGTCAGCTACTTGTCATTATAGAGCCCTGATGGAGCAGTGGTTTAACTTGCAATACTACAGCCAAAACATTGTGAGTTCAATCCTGATAGGGATGCAGGTTGACTCAGCCTTCCATCCTTCCAAGGTCAGTAGAATTAGTACCCAGTGTGTTGGGGGCAGAATGCGAATTACCTTGTGAACCATCCAGAGTGTGCATAAAGCTCCAAGGGGTGGTATAGAAGTGTAATTGGTATTGCTACTGATACTTGGAACTTCCTTTTTCCAAAATTCGCTTTCTTCCCTTCCTTGTCCCTGCATTCTTTCTCATTATTACTAAATCCTCTTTTGTTCATCTGTTTTTTTCAATGTGTTTCCTTGCCTTCTCCGTCTCTTTGTTATTCACATATGTTGTGTTTTCTCTTTTTAGTTTGCTGTATTGGTGCTGTGCTTACTATGTTTTGTTTCCTTCCTTCCCTTTCCTCCTCTTGTATAAAAATAGTCTATGCATTCATTTTCTCCCAAAGTCCTTTGGTACCAAACCTACCCACCTACCAGGACCCTCTTAAGAATCGAGTTTTGCCAGCATGGATTTAACTCTCATTCAGCTTGCTGCCCCTTTCAAATCCTGACACGTGGAGCTGGTCAGCCAGGGCAGGGTGGGGGTTCTTCTGACCTGCCCTCCCCCCCCCCTTGCATCGGTTCCTAAGATTTTGGTGGAGGTACCAATTTGGGTGGAGGTTTGAACCTGAATTCTACCCTTTGGACGAAGGAAGCCTGTCTCTCTTTGACTACCACAGCAGGACTTTCCATAATCCGGGACGATTTTAATTCTACAGAGCTAAGATATAATCGGTGTCAGGTGGGGACATCCATGTTATAATTTCGTAATAAACAATTTATTTTCTAAAAAAATAAAAATAAACCAAAAGAAAGATTATTGTGGATGGTGTATCTAAGAGCAAGTGAGCCACAGTTTATACAGTTTGTGAAGAGCCAAGTTCTGGTCCAGTCTGGGAAGTAAATGAGGTCAAACCTGTATAATGGATCAGGGCCTAAGATCTTGGTAATCCAGTTTTTCGATTCAGCTGTGGGTCAAAAAAAGGGGGCAGGGGCAGATCTATCTGTTGTTAGGTGAAACGGCTCCAATTTCTTGGAACAGTAGCTATGTTAGTCTGTGTTTCAGGCATAGGTTAAAGGTAAACATTTCCCTTTCTTGAAAGCCAGTAGTATCCGACTCAAGGGGTCAGTGCTCATCTCTGTTTCTAAGCCAAAGAGCCAGCGCTGTCTGCTTCTGCAGGCGTTTCCATGGTCATGTGGCAGGCATGACTAAACACCAGAGCGCACGGAACACTGTTACCTTCCCACCAAAGGGGTCCCTATTTATCTACTTGCAATTTCTTGCTTTCGAACTGCTAGGTTGGCAGGAGCTGGGACAGAGACAGGAGCTCATTCCATCCTGCAGTACTCGGGAATCGAACTGCTGACCTTCCGCCTCCCAGTCAGCGTCTTGGTGACTTGAGCCACTGCAGTTTCAGGCATATCAGAGAATAAACAAAATAAAAAAACAAAAGCGCTGTAGCACTTTAAAGACTAACTTATATTTTAATGTGAGCTTTAATGGATCAAGTCCATTTCATCAGACATGAAGTTTCACTCCCATGTCTGAAGAAGTGGACTTGAGCTGCGAAAGCTCACATTGAAATATAACAGTTAGCCTTTAAAGTGAGGCAGCATTTTTGTTTTTGTTTTATCTTGTTTATTCTCTGATAGGCTCCAATTTCTGGATCCCTCACACTAAGGATGGGAAAGGATTTGTGTCTGATTGCTCCATTAAAAAATCACTTTGGTGGGAGTGATCTTCCTTAATGCAAGACCTCTGTTCATGGAGAAATCAACCTTGGCATTCCAGGTGTTCTTGGACTTCAATTCCTAGAAGCCCAAGTCTCTGTGAAACCACACGAATGGGTTTACTGCATGTATGCACAGAGTAAACCCATTCGTGTGGATTCACAGAGACTTGGGCTTCTAGGAATTGAAGTCCAAGAACACCTGGAATGCCAAGGTTCACCAACACTGCTCTAGAGCCTAAAGCAGTGGTTCCCAACCTATGGCCTGTGGGCCGCATCTGGCCCATGGCACCATTTCATGTGGGCCCCCCCCACCCTTCCAACGGCATTCAAGAAACAAAAAATCCACCCTTTTGAAGCAGTTGGGATAAAAATGGCCACCCTCATCGTGCAGGCAGGGCAAAATGGCCACCCGGCCCTCAAAGCTGACTGAGAGAACGTGACCAGGCCCCCGGCTTGAAAAGGTTGGGAACCCCTGGCCTAAAGGGAAATAGTCTGTGATCTCATGTATGTCATCTGATCACCGGGAAAGAGTTCGCCTTGGCCTGTGGCACAAGAAGTCCCCCAAAACAAGCTGTTTCCCCAACTGATTGTACCTTAAGCACCCCACCTTCTGCCTTAGACAGTCAGTGTAAGCCCTTTTGAGAGTTTATGCAGACACAACCAAGGGTTTTACAACCCACTTCAAATAGTTTCCCATTCAGAGGAAATGCGCAAGCTAGTCCGTTTCTCCCCACTGGTTCTCCTCCGTAGAAAATCATTACCGAGGAACTTTATAAAGAAAGCGGTATAAAAGATGTCTCCCTGTGGCGGTGAAGGGCACAACCAAAACAACAGGAACTCAACAGAAATCTTTAAAAGACTGTCAGGGACACCCAGTATCAAAGAAAGCAACATTATGAGAATGCAGGGGTATAATGTAGTACCATAAGGAACATGTTTCAGTGCAAAGAAGAGAAGGAAATTATTAGATGTTCATGCAGTAGAGATGAAAGCAGTTCAAGTAGTTTGCATTTGTTGATACGCAAAATTCAAGAATCTCAAGTGAGCCCAGGGGTGCTAGAGTCTACGGTTCCCAATGAAATTTTGGCAAAAAGATAAACTGTTCACTTTAACACCTCCAATTCAGTGACAAGAAAGTATGCAAGGGAGCAAGCTCCCCCCCCACCTCTGTATTACACATCAATAAATGGGGATGGGGAAGGAAGGACAATAATTTGTTAGCTTGAAGAACATGGAAGATTGGTTTAATATAGTTTTAGTATATGCGAGTGACAGGCATGACTAGACACTGGAGTGCATGGAATGCTGTTTAACTTCCCACCGATGTTGTACCTATTTGTCTACTTGCACTTTCTTTCTTTCAAAGTGCTAGGTTGGCAGGAGCTGGGACAGAGAAGGGAGCTCACTCCATCATGCAGCACTCAGGTCTCGACCTGCTGACCCTGCTGACCTTCCAGTCATCAAGATCAGCGCCTTAGCCACTAAGCCACCGCAATATAAGAGGAACGGGGAGGGGGGATAAAAGTGGGGGGGCTGTTTTCATTGCCTGTCTATGCTTTGAAGAAGAAGAAGACAGCAAATCCACCATAACAGGATTGTAACAAAGACCAACTCAAAAGGTAAAGGAAGGCTGTGACTCTCTCTACAGAATTAGAAATTAGGGTTTACCCGGGGTCAATAGGAATAGCTGCAATATCTAGGCAGAACCTGGAAATGTTACTCTACTTATCCACCACCCCCTTTTAAATCTACAAAATCCTTTCTCGGCCAGCATGGGTGGGAGGGGTGGGGGATTTTTGATGCAACGTCTCCAAAACCCACCTGTAAATCCAGGAATGGGAAACAGAGGCAGAGATTCTGTCTTGAGTTCCATTAGGTTTAGAGTCAAGGGCAAAGCTATTAATTATATGTCTATATACTGTATAGATCAGCGATTCCCAACCTTTTCAAGCCAGGGCCCGGGTCATGCTCTCTCCATCAGCTTCAAGAGCCAGATGTCCATTTTGCCCTGCCTGCATGATGGGGGGATGGCCATTTTGTCCCAACAGCTTCAAAGGAGCAGCCATTTTGTTTCTCAAATGCCGTTTGAGGGATGGGGGGCCCACATGAAATGGTGCTGTGGGCCAGATCCAGCCCACGGGCCTTATTTATTTATTTATTTATTTATTTACTCCAATTTTTATACCGCCCTACTCGGTTGGGCCGACTCAGGGCGGTTCACAAGCACAGAGTAAACAGCAAGTCTATAGACACATCATGTAAATACAAAAAAAGAGAGGAAAAAAATAAGTATCAACACCATAAACAGCTCAACATCGTTACATCATAAAAAGTTCAGTCAGTATCAATTTCAAACAATAATCAAAAAATTACAAAATTGGGAACCCCTAGTATAGATTATCATTGCCTTTGTTTTCTTGACAACTGTCCTGAAAGCAAAAGCCTTGACAGCTCTTTCCCTGCCATCACTCGTGGCTGGTTCAGTGCTGTTATTATGGGTCCTGCCTGTGACGCTGAGAGGTGATGGTCTTTGAATCCACACTGTTCCTTACCTGAATCATGTGATCTCCCACCCACCCACAATTTGCTCCTCTCTCTGGGGGGGAATTTCCCTACATGAGGATCTCTTGTTTCTTCAGCACAAGCCTCACAGTAAGACCAAAAAAAAGTGGCAGGTAGAGTCTACGGACACGACCATCAGGGATTTAGTGCATGAATTCGATGTTTTGAATTATGCTCATGAGTTCATTTATTTCTTTTATTTCATTCATTAGTTAAGGGTGATGTTTCAAATGGGGGAAAATAAAGACATTATGTTCATAAAATCTAAGGTTTTCTGGGCTAAGGTAAAGGTCACCCTTGATCAAAAGCCAGTCATATCCGACTCTAGGTTTCAGTGCTCATCTCTGTTTATAGCCAAAGAGCCAGCGCTGTCTGTGTCTGCAGACATTTCCATGGACATGTGACAGACATGGAACACTGTTTACCCTCCCACCAAAGTGGTCCCTATTTATCTTCTTGCAATTTCTTGTTTTTGAACTGCTACATTGTGTTAACCCAAAACCATAAATCCCAATTTCATTGGTGTTTATTATTTTTTATATTTAATTTTTCAATAAAGATGCTTTTAACCTTTATTTTCCATTATCCCCGACTCTACCCACTATACACATGTGTCCATAAGCAGCCCACTGTACACACAACAATTCACCACAGGTGAATAACTGCAGAGGATCTATTTTTAATAAATATTTCAAAAGTCAAACCGCAAAGTAAAAGAGTTTTTCCCTCACAATTCCTTGAAATAATTTCTTCAATAAAAGGGAAAGCCAAAAAGGAAAGTGGTAATGATTCAAAGGAGAAACTTGCTACAATTTTCACAATAATGTATTTATTCTGATGTGGAGAGATACTTTTTTTGAAGGAAAGAAAGTTAGAAAGAAAGTGTCTTTTTTTGTTTTAAACCTTCATAGAAAATGTTTCTGAAGTCCGATCCAAATTTTATAAGTGTCACAAGAAAGGTTATTATGTCCTCTATCAATCGCATTTTGGATCACTTCGATCAGTTGATCGGTTTGCTTGTAGGCTCACCACCAATCAACCCCCCCCCGAAATGTCATTTTTAAGAGTCAAGTTTTTCCTTAATATCTTTGTTGTTGATTCCTGCTTTGGTGTCATTCTTCTCCACATGTTGTATTCGAACTGTATCCACCTCAGGAAGTTCTCATATTCAGTTTCTAACGCAGTTTTCCCTTTTATTTTTGCATTTTTGTGACCTCATTTGAGTGTTTTCTGTAAAACACTTCATAGTTTCCCCCCCCCCCAAGTCCATTTTCAAATGTAATAGTGTCACCACAAAGATTATTCTTTCCTCTTTCAAACGCCCTTTGGGTCACCTGAATCGGTTGTGTGGTTTGGTCACTAGGCCACCAGAAACCAACCCCCCCCCCCAGTGAAGATTGCAGTTTTTCAAGGCAACATTCGGAAGCAATGATGTCATCACTTTGTATTTTTGGCCAATGGCTCTTTACATTTCTGAAAGTCACCAAGACGAGCTTTCAGTCGATGTAACCATTATTTTCATGGGTGCTTTAGTTTTGTGGCAGCAGCTCATCAAAAGTACATGATTTTCTTTACATCGCAAAAGCTGCCAGACCACCCAACCGAAACATAAGACGTTCATAGAATTCATGTCAGAACAACATAACTCTGCATAGTGTGTAGTAGAGGCAGTCTTTTCCCCACACATTCCATATGGAAACTTATTAAGTAAAGGTTGCCCTTGCTCGAAAGCCAGTCGTATCCAACTCTAGGTTTCAGGGCTCATCTCTGTTTATAGCCAAAGAGCCAGCTCTGCCTGTGTCTGCAGATGTTTCTATGGCTATGCAGCAGGCATAGAATGCTGTTTACCTTCCCACTAAAGTGGTACCTTTTTATCTACTTGCAATGTATTCAGTGATGGGATGTCAAAAATTCTACTACCACGCCATGACGTCACGGACGTCATGGGCGTGGCCAATGTCATGACGTCATGACGTCATGGGCGGAGCCAACGTCATGACGTCATGACGTTGTGGGCAAGGCCAAAAATAAAAAATAAATAAATAAACATGCACACAGACCCGTATATAACTTAAAGAAATAAAATAAAGAAATAAATAAAATAAAATTTAAATTAAAGTACAACCACCCACCGAAAACACAAATAAATCACCCACCCACCCTAAATATAAAAGCCTCACTTACCTTCCTTGGCACTGACGAACCTTCATGTGGCCCGGGGCCACCCGGCAAGGCACGCTGCCCCTGACTGCCACGGCCGCCACAGCCGCCTGCAGCCCCTGCCTGGCCACCGAACTCCCACGGGCACGTTGGTGCCTGCCCGCGCCGTCCGCCCACGCTGCGCCGTCCTAGGGACTTGGGCCGGACAAACCCCCATGCCCTGGGTAAGCGCGGCGGGGCTCGCCACCACCGCATCATCTTCCGCCGGCCGCCGGCAGCTTCCTCGGGCATGGGGGTTTCTCAGGCCCAAGTCCCTAGGACGGCGCGGGTGGGCGGCGCGGCGCAGGCGGACGGCACGGGCGGCGCGGCGCAGGCGGACGGCACGGGCGGCGCGGCGCAGGCGGACGGCACGGGCAGCGCGGCGCAGGCGGACGGCGCGGCCAGGCACCAACGTCCCCGTGGGAGCTCGGTGGCCGGCTAGGGGAGGTGCCCTTCTCTTAGGGCTGCCGCCGCTGCTGCCGGAGCCACTCTAAAAAGAGGCGGCTCCAGCTTTGGAAGATTTTTTTTTTTTTAAATTGGATCCATTTGGCTCCAATTGACTGCGCATGTCCAGAAACTCAATTTGACGCATGCGCAATGCGTCAGATTGAGTTTCTGGACATGCGCAGTCAATTGGAGCCATTTTATCTCTGATTTTAAATTTTTTTTTTCCTTTCGGTCAGGCGTCCGGAACCGGACGCCCCAAAAGTGGACTTCCCCTCACGGAGAACCCTCCGGGATTCATCTTACCGGTTCCAGAGATCCGTCTGGAACCGGTGACATCCCATCACTGAATGTATTGCTTTCACACTGCTAGGTTGGCAGGAGCTGGGAGCTCATTCTGTCACACAGCACTTGAGACTCGAACTTCTGACCTGCTGACCTTCCAGTCATCAAGTTCAGCGTCTTAACCACTAAGACACCACAGTCCCTAAACTTTATATTAGACGGCCATTTTGCCCTTCTTCCACCACATGGCACTTCTTGGGGTGGTGGGGGGCCACATGAAATGGCATGAGGGCCACAACTGACCCACAGGCCACAGGTTGACAATCCTTGATCTACAAACTAGCATTTTCAAAAACTATTGTACAAGCATTTCCAGAAGGATCCAGAATGATAAAGCCACCTACCTATGCCTATCACATGCGAATGAGTAAGAGCAACTGATATTTTAAAAGATAATTCATGATTCTGCAGTGGAACAGGCAAAAAAAAGGAGTAAAGCTTCAAACAGCATTGTTTATCAGATCTTATTCTTATGCTCCTGTCTGAAATCCCGCCAGTTACCATCCCAAACCAATCTAAAACACACACAGGAAAGTCTTTATCTTACATACAGCATACTGAGATATATTCTTTACTTTATTGCTGCCTTACAATTCAGGACCTGAATCTGATGTCCTTAACAGCTTCTAAGAATACCTGCCCAGTTCTCACTGTTAACATTTTCACTCCACATCATTTTTCTCTTATCCTCCCCCCTCGCCACCTCTTCCAATTAGGAACAAAGATCTCTTTTGCTCCCTAAAATAGTCAGGTTAGAGCAGTGGTTCCCAAGGTCGGGCCCACACCCTACAGGGGGGTTTCAGTTCCCAGAAGCCTAAGTCAGTCCATTGGCTGATCAGTGTTTTGGGGAATTGACTTAGGCTTCTGGGAATTGAAGTCCAAAAAACAAAGGTTGAGAAGCACTAGGTTAGAGGCTGCTAACAACCAATCTTCTTATTCGCACCTTTCTATGTTGTGACATTTTTCCTCTCCTTTTTTGAAAATGCTGTACACAGGTATTTGAATTTCTCCCTGCTGCTTATAAATCGAAAATGCCACAGGGGTGCAAAAGAGCTAAAATTGTGCCCCCTTAAGAATGTCCTATAATCACACTTTCCCCAGAAGCAAAGTGCTAGCATGGCAGTTTGGCTGCATGCTGCCGCTTTGACATCAGAGGAGGAGGAGGAGGAAGTGGTGTGCAAAAATAAGTAAAAGACATATATATATATTTCCTTTTGCAAGATGTCAACTGTAATATACGAGGTCCCACAGGTCAATCTAGAAGGTGAAAAAGCCACCTATCTCTTTTCAAAACCAGCTTGCAATATTATTAAAGCGCCAAAGACATGCCCAAAATAGGAACATGCCCCTGAAGCCTGGTAGGAAACGCATAAAGATGTCTCCTTCAGGCTAGCAAAGAAAAGTAAAAGAACAAAAGGATGTGATAAAGTTTTGGCTTTTTAAAACAACTGTATTTAATGTATCAGAGAGACTGAGGTGGCTTAGTGGTTAAGATGCTGAACTTTATGACTGGAAGGTCAGCAGGTCAGCAGTTTGAGACTCGAATACTGCACGACGGGGTGAACTCCTGTCTCTGTCCTAGCTCCTGCCAACCTAGCAGTGCAAAAACAAAAAAATTGCAAGTACTGTAGATAAATAGGTACCACTTCGGTGGGAAAGGAACAGTGTTCCATGCATTCCAGTGTCTAGTTATGCCTGCCAGGTGTCCCAGAAATGTCTGCAGATGCAGATAGCGCAGGCTCTGTGGCTATAAACAGAGATGAGCACTGACCCGTAGATTCGGATACGACTGGCTTTCGAACAAGGGTGACCTTTACCTTTACTAGTTCATGTATCACAAGGGGACAGAATGAAAACTGCATGGAGTGTATCTTGCATCCCATGTTGCTGTCCCTTGCAAAGAGAAAAAGGTAAATTTGACATCCCAAGTGTTCACAATCATTTGCCCTCCATTTGAGGATACTGCCACACCCATCATCCCCCACCACCCAGTACACAAACTGTGGCTGGGTGGAGATCTTGGGAGTTGTCCTTTCATGCATCAGGAAGGCACTAGGAGGATGACTGAACCCAAACTCTTCTGGCTTGGATATAGAGTAGCCAGAAGCTGTGAAGATCCACAATGTAAGAATATGGACCTGAAGTCTTACCAGACTGTCCTGCCATCTGTTCATTATCCTCCCGCAGGACACTTCCCACTGCCCATCTGTAAAATGGGAGTAATTGTCACCCAGACTTTAAAATGCAGCATGTGACGGGAAAGTAAAAACTTTAGGGGAATACAGAGGCGTAGCTACCGCCGTATCTGCCGTATCAATTATACGGGGCCCCCGGGCCATAGGGGCCCCCAACGTGCGTAAGCAAAACAAATCTTTACCCTTCCTAAGGGCCACCAAACAAATTTTATACACACAGAAAGGCAGAAAAGCCAAGAGAGATGAAAGAAAATACTTTTTTACAGAAGATGTGTATTTTTATATATACTGCCTTGAGTGGAGCTTCCATTGAAAAGCAAACATAAAGGTCACCCTTACTCAAAAGCCAGTTGCATCGGGCTCAAGGGTTCAGTGCTCATCTCTGTTTATAGCCAAAGAGCACTGCGTCTACAGACATTTCCATGGTCATGTGGCAGGCATGACTCGGGTCTCGAACTGCTGAACTGCCACCAGTCATCATGTTCAGCATCTAAACCACTAAGCCAACACAGTCCCATGCATCAAAATGGCTGAGTCGCTTGTGCGAGTAGGGCGGAATATAAATTCAAATAAATAAATAAATAAATAAAGTATAAATAAATAAATAATGGAAATTAATTCTGCAATTAACTGCTGTTAGTGGTAGTTTCTGGTTTTTGTTGAGCGATTACACCAATTATTTATTTATGCATTTATTTAAACATTTCCCATCCTGCTTTTTAGAAATATCAGTGGTAAGACTGTCTCTACCTTCTGGTTTAGAAATGGAAAGAAAATGTGACACAGATGGGGAAAAGGGATTTAGGTATCTGGCTGCAGGTTGGGAGTTCGATCCCCCGTTGTGCCTTGCAGAAGAGTCAGCCTGTGGGCAAACTGCACATTTCCAGAGCATCTGAAAAATAAAGGGAGGATAAACCAATGCTGAGCATACCTAGAAAAGCCCTGGAAAAGGATGGCCATAAGTCAGAATCAATTTGACACCACACAATTATGAAGAGAAGAGTTTGTCTAGTGTGGTTTAGTGGGTAAGGAACTAGGACTGAGACGATCTGGGTTCAATTAGCCAACTTTGCCATGGAAACTTACTGGGAGGTGGAACTGACTCAGGGTAAAGGTCACCCTTGCTCGAAAGCCAGTCGTATCTGACTCTAGGGTTCAGTGCTCATCTCCGTTAATAGCCAAAGAGCCAGTGCTGTCTGCGTCTGCAGATGTTTCCATGGACATGTGGCAGGCATGACTAGACACTGGAGTGCACGGAACACTGTTTACCTTCCCACCAAAATGATATCTACTTGCAATTTCTTGCTTTAGAACTGCTAGGTTGGCAGAAGCTGGGACCGAGATGGGAGCTCACTCTGTCATGCAGCACATGCATCTCGAACTGATGACCTACTGACCTTCCAGTCTTCAAGTTCAGCTTCTTAACCAAGCCATCGCAGTCCCTGGAACTGACCCAACTACTTAAATATTTCACTTTACCTTGAAAACCCTACAGGGCCGCTATAAATCAGCTCCAATTTGAAGGGACATAACAATAACAGAAGAGTTAAAATGCTAGCTCAGGCTCTAGTCCTCAAAGCAATAAATTTAAAAAATGCTGAGGTGTGTGTACATGTTTGTTTCAAAGTTCTCATAATCTGAAACCCTAAATTGTAGTTTTTAGGGTACACGTCTCATTGTCCACCACTAGTGAAAGAGTGTCTGTCTGAATCCTGGTTTGATCCAGTGGTGTTCCAACGCAGAGTTTTGTAAATGTACACATATTGTACGATATGGCAGGAATATTCAATTTTTTATGCCATGAGACAAGAGCAGAATTTTAGTGAGTATAGTGTGGTTGCATAAATTTATCTATTCAGGCTTTGCAAGAGAACCAGTGCCGTCTATTCATAAAAGTACCACAGCAGCAAAAGGCATAAGACCTAGCAGGCATTAAATCTGCTACATTTTGAATGTTAACACTCAAAAAATTCAAGGAGTCAAGTGGCGATGAAAGGAGGCATTTTTAAAATTTATTGTGAATACATTTTTTCACTATTGTTAAGCTAAAGAAAAGCCAGATCGTCGAGACACCAGCAAACTCTGCTTCCGTGGACCAGAACAAGTTAGTAGATTATCAGATGGTCACTTCTTTAATAAAGAGTGCAAATAATAATGGCTATAAAATCAACCTCATACTCATGATATTATTACACTACATCACAAAAATATATATATATTGTCTGCTTCTTTGGTCTAATTCATGTGTTCTATACTAAATTAAGTGCGCTGAATCAAAATCTGAGGTCCAATTCTGCCTAGGACATCAGGATTTTAACTTAATAATTCATATAGATGTAATTAGCTACATTATTAACACAGTTATGCCTACTCATCTTTAGCTCAAGACAGACTCACTATGTCCTAGCTATACTATCCAATAAGATGGTTTTGCGCTAGAGACAAGCCCTTGGTCCATCTCGCCTTATATACCTATTCCTGACGACAGCTCACTGACTTGCCCAAAAATGCCCAGCTGCTGCTGGAACATACATGCCCCCAGGGAACATGATTTAGCTGAGACAGCAGCAGACTCAGTGGTAGCTGCAACTTTTATAATGTCCCCATGTAAAAATACAGTACCCAATTACTGACCATTTGAACAGCTATAGCATGCCTGTAACTTAAAAACTGTATGTTATAGGCAAATTCTGAGTTCAGATTTGGAATCTGCACACTCGATATCATGTAAATCACATGTGTTGTTCACAGTAGCAAAATCGTTGTTGTGCAGTGTTATTTATAAAGAAGGATGGACTAAACAAAACAAAGAAGGAAGCTTCTGCCCGCTGTTAAGAGAGTCTGGGGTCAACAGTCTTTTGTACAGCTTGATCAGAACTGGAAAAGTTACTTTCTTCAGAAGACCATCGTGAACTATTCTCTGGTGGCAAAAAAGCTCCAAACTTGATTTGATGCTGAAGTTTCAACCAGAAGTGTTGATGTGGGAAGGTGGGAATAGCATTCATGTTTTCTGTTTGGCACTGGAGGTATTTGGCAGTGATGGATTAGAAGTCTTCTCCATCTCTCTCTTGGTTCTCCACCACATCACCACCCAGAGGTTCTAGCTACCTGGAGCAAGAAGAACAGCCATTTTGGGAAAGTCTTGGCTTCTATCTACTGGGGCAAGGGACAGAAGTCCTGGAGGCTGCACTGGTGGGACAGAGAGAGCCTAGGGCCGGCAGTGATTGCTTTTCTGGCTGCAGCATCTTTGTCTGTAGTTTAATTTATATGCAAATGAAGAGGGCGGGCCTGTCCCCTCTGTGCCCAGCACTCCGCGAATATTAATTACCTTCAGAATGGAGCATGGAAGAGCACAATGTGACCACACATTCCCACCCACTCCTTATCTAGGGACACGTCCACGGCTGCATCTTTCACCCTGCCTGTTCCCTTTGGCATGGCTGGATTTTCTACTCCCCTTTTTCCGATCCTTTAGTTTACTCCTTCCTTGTGCGCATCGACCACCCTATCTCATCCCTTTGATCAAGCGCTTGTTCTTATACTGTATTAATCTTTTTCATCCTTTCCCCTTGATCTCCTTCTTCCTGTGCTGGCCCGCTGTCCTTCCCCACCACTCTCTTCCCCTGGCCTTTTAAGAAAACACGTCTTTCCCTGTATCCACTTCTCCTTCAGTTAAGTTCGCCATGCTCTTCTCAGCCAAGCAGCCACTCCTGTCCTCCCTCTGACACCCATCCACTTCCTTACTTGGTTATTTCTTCTCTATCTGCTTGGGTTAAACTGCAGCCAAAAGGTTGTGAGTTCGATTCTGACCAGGAATCAGGGTTTGAGTCAGCCTTCCATCCTTCCAGAGGTCAGTAAGATGAGGACTCAGGGGGCTAAATGATAATTAACTTCTGAATCACCCAGAGAGGACATTAAGCGCTATAAAAAGGTAAAAGTTTCCCTTGCTCGAAAGCCAATCGTATCTGACTCTAGGGGTCAGTGCTCATCTCTGTTTCTAAGCTGAAGAGCCAGCGTTGTCTGCTTTTGCAGATGTTTCCATGGTCATGTGGCAGGCATGACTAGATACTGGAATGCACAGAACGCTGTTACCTTCCCACCGAAGTGGTCCCTATTTATCTACTTGCAATTTCTTGCTTTCAAACTGCTAGGTTGGCAGGAGCTGGGACAGAGACGGGAGCTCATTCCATCCTGCAGTACTCGGGAATCGAACTGCTGACCTTCCGCCTCCCAGTCAGCGTCTTAGTGACTTGAGCCACTGCAGTCCCTTTAAGAACTGTGGGGGAGTAATGATAATTTCATGTCAGAAAAGAGTCTGGGTTGAAAGGATTTTTGTGGAAGAAGCTCCATCCAGGGAACGCCTAAAAGGGGCTCCTTTCATGTCCTCAAGATCTTTTCCCACGGAAGCGGTCCCTATTGGGTGCTCAATCCGTCATGGGCCTCGAACTGCTGACTTACCAGCCTTCCAGCTAACAAGGTAAACTTCTTAACCACTGAGCCACCGCAGCCCATTAATTTCGTGCCAGAGATTACTCTGGGTGATTGAAAAGATTTTTAGGGGATGCCCAAATGAGGTGCCTTTCATGTCGACCCTTCCAGTCTCCAGCTCAGCGACTTAATCACGAAAGCCACCTGGAATGGGGCAGGATAGAAAGAGCGGGATTGCTTTGCTTCTTTGGCTTTGCATTACACCAATGGTTCCCAACCATTTTCTGGCCATGCCCCACCTAAACATCTCTAACCCACCCACCCCACCTGACATATGATTCTTATTATTCAAAAGGTGAACTCCTATTCATTCACAAGCCTAAAAGGTCATCCACACTTAATAACTCATTCTTGAATCTCTCCTCCGCTTAAAAAATTGAAATGCTCCCCTTAAAAATCAAATTGCCCCCCTATGGGCTGTGTGCCCCACGTTGGGAACCACGGATTTACACCCTTTTGTATTCCTTCGCCGCCTTCTCCTTCTCCAACCCCCCCCCGCCATCCTTCCTTCTCTCCCTTCACCAGAGCGTGAAACAGCTAAAGTGCTGATAATTGCCAACCTCCCCGCCGCAGCCCCCCAGCTCCGCGGCGCCTGCTAATGGACTGACACCCCGTGGCGCAGGACCCGGTGATGGCAGGACCTGGCACGGCCTACGGACCCCCACACAAAATAACACCCAATGGAAAGGGAGGGAAAGAGAGAGGGAGGGAGGAGAAGCGAGGAAATCAGGATGGGGTGGGGGTTTGGGGGGTACCAAAGGAAGAAAGGGAAGGTGGAAAAGGTCAAGAGGAGGAAAGGAGATGATAAGCAAGCAAAGAAAGTGGGGAGGTCTTCTCCAGTTTGTTTCCCCCCCCCCTCTCGATCTAGTCTGGCGAAGCATTCTGGCGCACCTGGAAACTTGCAGATTTTTGAGATCTGAGGAATGTTCTTCATCTGAGAAAGTGGGTTTTCCCTAACTCCCTGTAGATGACAGCCTGTGTGAATGTGGAGAAGTACAAACTATCTCCCATAGGATACAATGCACACTATGCCCCTCAACGTGCACTGAGGAGGATCTTATGTTGGCAAGAGGAAATGCTGTTGATGTGGCCCGATGGTGGGCAGATGTCATCTAGACATTTTAATTAATTTAATAGATTTATATAGCGCCCTATCCACCTCTGGGAGGTGTACACAGCAATATTACCCCCTGCTGTGCCATTTACTATCTAAAAACAAACACAAAATCTACAAAAAACTATTTAGGGACTGCCATGGCCAAGATGCTGCCTGGAATACTTCCGAATACTGCAGGAAGGAATGAGCTCCTGTCTCTGTCCCAGCTCCTGCCAACCTAGTAATTCAAAAGCAAGAAATTGCAAGTAGATAAATAAGGACCACTTCAGTGGGAAGGTAAACAGCATTCCGTGCACTCCGGTGTCTAGTCATGCCTGCCACATGACCACGGAAACATTTGCAGATACAGACAGTGCTTGCTCTTTAGCTATGAAACAGAGATGAGCACTGAATCCTAGAGTTGGATACAACTGGCTTTCAAGCAAGGGCAACCTTTTTCACCTCAAAGCACTTACTGCACACTCTCTGGGTGGTTCACAAGTTAATTAGTAGTTGGATTCCAACACACAGGGACCTCATTTTACCAACCTTGGAAGGATGGAAGGCTGAGTCAACCTTGTGACATGGTCAGGATTGAACTCACAACATTCTGGCTGCAGTACAGCTGTTTAACTAGGTTGAACCCACAAGGGCTCAATAAGTCAGGTTTTAAAAGATCTTTTGCAAAAGGACCCTCTTCTTTCTAGAAAAGGTAAAGTTCCTCCTTGCTCAAAAGTCAGTCATATCCGACTCTAGGGTGTGGTGCTCATCTCCGCTTACAGCCAGCCAACGCTGTCTGCATCTGCAGACATTTCTGTGGCCACGTGGCAGGCATGACTAGACACAGGCACACAGTAGAATGCTGTTACCTTTCCTGCCAGAGCGGTACCTGTTTATCTACTTGCAATCTCTTGCTTTTGAACTGCTAGGTTGGCAGGAGCTGGGGCTAGGTGGGTAGGAGCTGGGACAGAGACTGGAACTCACTCTGTAACCCAGCACTCGGGTCTCAAAATGCTGACCTGCTGGCCTTCCTGGTCATCAAGTTCAATGTCTGACTTAACCACTAAGCCATCACAGTCCTCTCTTCTCTCCTACTGTATTACTTTTTGGTAACCAACAGCCTCCCCCCCACCCACCCAATTTGCCCATTTTGGCAACATGAAAGAAACATGTGAATCCATCTCAGCACGTTGGCAGAAAGGGGGTGAAGGAAAAGGAAAAGGGGGAGAAGTGTTGGAGCACTTCGAAAGACCCCCAATTTATGTTCCATGCGCGCTTGGCCGGCTGAACACACACCCCCTCCCTTTCCCTCGTCGCAGGCTGGCAATCTCAGACACAACAACAGCTCTTAAGCGGTCCAGGGGGAGCCGCATCTGTCTCGCTTACCACCCTGGGCACGCGCTGTTAATTAACAACTGGATGGGCCTATCCCGGCACTAACGAACCCAGTCTTGCATGGGCAGTTCTCTGCCTCCTCCATTCCAACAGCATAAAGAACAGGGGAAGCAGACTTCTTGCAAGTCCCTCAAAAAAGGAAATAAATAAAACTGAAATGAATCGAATTTTTTAAAAGTGGTAGCCGTGTTAGTCGGTGCAAGCATGTCAGAGAGTAAACAAAATAAAATAATAATAAAAAGACTGTATTTTAATGTTCGCTTTCCTGGATCAATACAAGAGTTAGTCGTTAAGATTCCACAACGTTTTTTGTCTTTTTTTTGTTTTGTTTGGATTTTAAACTCTCGGATATGAAATAAATCGGTTAGCCCATAGGAGCGTCTGCTTCCAGGAGCGGCAAGGGCGACGTGGGCCGGATGAATCTGTGTCAGGGCCGGATCTGGCCCACGGGCCATAGTTTGGGCACCCCTGCTTTAAGGAAGCCCAGGGGAAACGCGCCCCAAAATTCTTGGGCTGAGCCCTCCCTTCTGGTTCGCACCCGGAGCCGGCGTGGCTGGGAAAGGCGAGCCAACGAGGTGGAGGATAGTGGAAGGGTGGAGGATAGTGGAAGGGGGGGGGGAGAAGTGTTGAGGGATCATAGGGCTGGCAGGTGAAAAGGGAGAAGAAAAGAAGCGGGGACGAGGCAAAGGCGAGGGAGGACGGCGAGGAAACGCGAGGGGGACGCGGTCCCTCCGCCAGCCTTGCCGCAGCCACGGCGGGGAGATGATGATTAAGATAGTGGCCGACAAGGGCCAGCGCGCCGCCGCCCTGAAAGGCAGACGCTGCCGCCCGTGCTGCGAATAGCAATTAGCCCTCTTCGAGACAGAGACAGCCTTTGCGGAGCGGGGGAGGCTCGGGCAGCAGTTCTAGGGGAGGCGGCGGCCCCTTCTCGTGCTCAAGAAAAGTCACACACACACACACACACACACACACACACACACACACACACACACACACACACCATTTTTTATTTCAAGCTTTTGTAATGTAGTTCATTTTTTTAATTTCCTAACCACCACCACCCCAGCCAGCATCTTCCACGCTCTGCCCAGCTACTGCAGCCCCCCCCCCCCGAAAAAAGGAACTTTCCTAAACTCTGATCGCAATCCACAACGCTTGCTAGACAGGAACGCGGGAGATGATTCATCCCCCCTAAAAAAGAAAGAGAGAGAGAGAGAGAGAGGAACTTTGCCAGCCAGACTCTGATGGCTAAGGGGATTACCGTGGTAAGAGATTGCAACTAGATAAATAGATGCGGCTTCTGCAGGAAAAGTAACAGCGTTCCATGCACTCCAGCCTGTCATATGACTACGAAAACGTCTGCAGGTGCAGACAGCGCTGGCTCTTAGGCTGTAAATGGAGATGAGCACCAGACCCTACAGTCGGACATGACTGGCTTTCGAGCAAGGAAGACCTTTACCTTTAGGACATTTTGGCGCTCGCTGCTCCTGCGTAGGGTGGACAGAGGTCGGAGGCGACTCGAGGGGTTTCAGCAAGGGCGACAGAGCCTGTAAGAAACTTTCCTAGGTTTAGATCAGTGATTCTGTGGCCTATGGCATGCTGCCTGTGGCACCATTTCATGTGCCCCCTCCACCGCTTCCACCACACCAGGACGTGCCATGTGGTGGAGGAAGGGCAAAATGGCTGTCTGAGGGAGCATGACCCGGCCCCTGACTTTAAACGGTTGTGAACTCCTGGCTTAGATCCGAAACCCCTGCCAATGGGGGCTCTGGTTGGTGAGCATAAAGAAGAAGAAAGGACTTCCCCTTCTGGTGATGCTGTTCACCAGGTATCTATTTCTTCTCACGCTGGAGACAAGAAGGGAGGGAGACCAAAAGGACACCCCAAGTGACAACAGACAAAGTCCCAGGGAAACATCAGGAGGTGACGGATTGCATTGCTGGGCCGAAGGACGTCCCGGTAGCAAGACGGAAGGAGATAGAGGCAGCAACACAGAGATAAACGTGCCTTTATCAATGTTCCCTGCTTGTTGCATTGTCCAGTGAGGAGATAGCAAGAGCTATAGAAAACCTGGGCTAGGCATCATTCATTTATCCAAACAAGGAGCAGGCCTCCCTGGGGGGAATTGGGGGTCTGTCCCCTTCCAGTTGCACCTGGTACGTGGCCCAAAGAAATTGCAGCATCCAAAAGCAAGACCATATCAGCTGTTGCTCCCAATTCGTGCAGTGGCAAGCAGGTGATCCTTTGCCTATTCTTCCTCAGGAAGGAGTCTGCAAACCTTAACCTACTGCTGGTTCATATTGGTCTATAATGGTCCTGGCTGACCTGCAGTCACTCAGTTTGACTTCCACCAAGCAGTATCTTAATCAGAAGAGTTGGTTCCATACTGGTTTACACTGGCCCAAAGCTCCCCACCCTCTTCCGCCATAATCTATGCTGCATTGCCATCTGTTACATACTGGCATACTCTGTCCCATGCTGGTTTATATTGACTCAAGATGGTTTCTTACAAGCCGTACACATTTTTCACCCTCCTGATGAATTATTGCTTTGGATTTACTGTTGTTCATCAAAATTGATATTTGTTTCTTCTCTAGACTAAGCCTAATAGTGCCATTGCTACAGGACAGTGACCTGCCACTTTCCATTCGCCAATGTTTCGCTATTTGTATGCACGCCCATCCTAGCCTGCAATCCATATTTTGTGCTCTATTGGTTGACAGAAATTAAATGATTTCCAGAACTGCATAATGGATGCTTCAGGCTAGAACCGACAGGAACATCTTAGTTGAGAGCAGCCTCTCCTTCTTCATTTTTCTCGGAGTCTTCGTCTTCTTCAACCGTGGGCCCCAAACCACGGTAGACCTCGCTCAGATCTTCCCGCGAGAGACAGACCCAGCCGGTTGGCCGGACGTGGTACAGATCCACGTTGCCCCCAGAGTAGGCGTCTCGGTGGGCGGCATGACCTACAGCTTGGCGGGCCAGGAGGAAAGCTTCCTGACGTGGCAGGTCATAGCGATAGGCACCATCCATTGCGCCATAAGCGTAGGGGGACCCGGAGCCAACAGAAAATATGTCCCCAGAGAGGCAGGTCCCGTCACTGTAGATATAATACAAACTGGGGCCTGTATGGTCCCAGCCACACAGGAGGGTGGCCACGCATAGGTCTTCACTGTGGCATCCATGCAGCAGAAGGGACAGCAGTTTGGCTGCCCCAGCAACGCTGGGCAGTCGTCCTTCGTGGAGATGCCTCAGGCGCAAAGAACAACGCAGGAGACGGAGCCAGGTGGCACAGTCGGCCGAGGTTCCAGATGTGGTGGCCAAGAGGTGCGGATGGAGAGTGATGACCTTTCTGGAGGCTGGGTCGGCCACAAGGCCTCTGCAGGAGGAGCGGGTATCAGCTGCGACCACCACCCCGTGATAGCAGCGGAAGGCCAGGGTGGTTGTGCCGTGGGACAGCGAGAAAGGCGGGCGAACCACCATCCTACAAGGGGATGACAGAGGCCAACGGGGCACTGCTGGTGGGCAATTCATCCCCAGGACGTCCTGGAGAGCCATTCTGGAGGAATGCTGGAAGTGACTGGGGAAAGGACTTAAGAAGACAAGCAGGGGAGATGATGGGGTGGGAAAAGCAGCAGAGAATGGAAGTGGAGGAAGCCTCACATGTGAGGTAAGGATTGTATTTCACAGGACAGAAGATCTGTTGCTTTCCTCCCCTAAGAACTAATTGCTTTCCTTTTTATTTGTATTTTGATATTTTGAGTGGCTTCATTTTCATTGAACTAGTGGTCTGCTTCTGACCGCTGTGTATGAGTATTGCAAAATTAGAAGGGGTGAGACATTGTAAAGAATAACAAAGAAAAGACACAAAGGAACATTGTTGGCATATTTTTATACACGTTTCTACTCCACCATCCAATGCTCTCACACACAAGATTTCTCTGAAAGTACTTTTGAATCAAGGGTATCGTTTTATCCTGCGTGCAGAACAAAAGCACGACTCCCTTTGACCCAATGGAGGGGCAAATCTGTCCCCCTACCTACACAAACCGACTCAGCGCATGAGCTGCCCATAATCTTATTTAATACCATTGAAGAAGAAGAAAGGGAAAAAATAGCTAAGCCCATGAATAGAAACAATATCAAGGAATTGCTTTTTGCAGATGATCAGGCATGGATAACAAGTACAGCTAAAGAATTACAGCAACACTTTACAACCCTGGACCAAGAATGCAAGATATATGAGAATCAGTAATGAGAAAACTGAGGTTATGACAATTGGAAGGACCACCTTATGTTACCAGTACCAACAAGGCCATAGCCAGGATTCTAGGTGTGGGTGGGCAAATATTTTTTCAGGGTGGGCAACAAAGCCTCTTTTCAGTGCATTCCTATGAGAAACCACGCCTTGCCAGGGAAGGCAAACTGCTAATTCAGGGTGGATCAAGCCCACCCTGGAACCCCTCTGGCTATGCCCCTGAGTGCCAAACATGGACACTTACAACAAAACACAAAAGGAAGTTGGTCATCATGGAAATGAGATGTCTGAGGGAGGCTGCTGGGGTGACTAGAAGGGATAAAATCAGGAATGAGATTATAAAGGAAAGAATTAGAATAGAATTAATCCTAAATGATATACAGAGACAACAAAGAAGGTGGTTTGCCCATTTAGAGAGGATGTCTTGGAATTCCATACCATACAAGGCATATGTGGAAAGAGGAGAAGGACAAAGAACACGAGGCAGACCCAAAGGAAGATGGAGAGACAACACCAAAGAAATATTACTACTAAACAATGCTGGCGGAAACCGCTAGATATGCCAGAGCAAGAAGCTTGCATCTCCCTCGACCCCCGAAGGGGTAAAAAAGGAAGTAAAGAAGAAGATTTTCATAGGATTCAGAAAGGCAGCTAGAATAGGGTGCTTGGCTGCAATTCAGAAGCTACAGCATGCCATGAGATTCATGGTGCAACCTTAGACTCGTTGTTTTCTCTTAGCTTGACCTACTTAGTTGACTTGTTGTGAGGGCAAAATGGGGACAAGGAGGGCCATCTGCACTGTCTTCAGCATACTGGGTGAAATGTGGGATATAAATAAAATGCAGAAAAGTCACATTTAGGCCACAATCCTGCATCCATTTGACAGGGAGCTGATTCATTGCACTAAATGAATCTTACTTCAGAATCGCCGCTATGCGAGGCTTATGCTCTTGCTTGCCGTGAGCCATTGGGACAGGGATTTTGCGGAAGCCCAGATGAACAAATTAATACATGGTTTGTCTGGGGCCATGTGTATGGGCTGCAGGGGAGGCAGAAGTGACAGGCCCCCTTCTCAGCAAAGACCCTAATCTACTTTTATATTTGGTCTCCTGGGGGAACCTCTTTAGGACAATGTTTGACAGCTAACTGGCAGCTGGACTTATACTGCCAGACATGTCAAATATGCTTTTGCTGCATGCAATTTTGCTCATGATAAATACCACTTAGTTTGCTCATCTTAGCATCTACCGTTTATTGATAAAGATAGGCCATCATTGCAAAACAGAACTTAGTTCAAGTTCTGCTAATTTATTTTCGCCTGTAGCTGAGTTTGGCCTAGCACAAAGAAGAGGCTGGACTAAACTAGTCTCCAACGCTGGAAGGGATGCTTTCTCCCCACGTCACCTCCTTCCCTGACCTAAAACAGACTCTGCCTTGTCAGCAGCTGTCACCCTTAACTGCCTCTTCTACGTCTCCCATCAAAATGGGATGCCGAGTCCCCAAGCAGCGTCGACCCAGCATCTGGGATGGAGTGGGTGGGGTGGAGATGCAGGAGAAATGCATGAGAGAAGCTAAGGATGCAATGGATGAAACTAAAGAGATGGCGTGAAGATGGACAAGGTAGCAAGAAAGCCCCGCTGGCTTATCTCCCAGGCTTGCACATGATCTCTGGTTCACCTCTAAGCCGCCTTATCTCTATCAGAGTTGTATTAACTCAGCAATGCCAAATCCATTCCAGACCTCTAGGCTCGTAAGCATCCGAAATCATTCTCGGCATTTCAGGAGGAGAACCAGTTAGTGTTCAAATGCGGGCACTTGGAGGATTTGATGGAACTAATTTAAAAATAAATAGTTGGCTAAAGTGTAATTAAAGGTCCTTAGCCATTAAAAGACAGAATGAATTGATGAACAAATAAAAAGAAAGCAGTTTGAGGGCAAAAGCAAAGGAGGGGACAGCTAAAAGGAATTGCTTTTGAGAGCGCTCTGGGGCTCCGCATAAATCAGAAGCAAAATATTTTACCCCTGTAACTGCCTCTGGAAAAAGATGAAATGTATTGACTCAGCAGCCAAAAAAAGAGAAAAGGGAAGAGTGAGGGTGGCAGTTGCAGGTTGGCAGAACACACAGTGTGACAGACATGCTGCCTTATTGTATCAGTTGATAGGAGTGATAAATCTCTGCCCTTGTCTATAATTGCCCAGCCCAATCATTAGGCAGAGGGAGGTAACAGCCTCAGGTGGTTGATGCTCTTGGGGGGGGGGGGGAAGCAGTGGTGATATTCCAGCTGTTCCCCCGGACTGTCCATGATTTTTCCTCTTTGCCAAAAGACAGAGCTCTGGTGCTTCTTAAGCCAGCCCATTGCCCTCAGGTATAACGAAGAGCAATGGCTGAGCACCAATTTGAAATAAGTTTCAGCAAGCAGGGCATCCATCTTCTACACATAGACTAGACATCAGCCAGGCAAGAAGCTGCAAGTTTGCTTCAGCCAGATGTTGTTACCTGTCATAAGTGTTGTTGTTGTTGTTAAATTAGACTTGTATGCTATCCCACTTGCAGAGCGATTCTGTGCAGCTAACAGAGATACAAAATATGACATTTCAATTGCAAGATACCACATTATCACAATACAAAAACATTCCAAAACATTTCAAAAGATCCAATTACAGTTACAAAATATCAAAATATCATTATACAAAATGCTAAAAAGATATATACAGTACATGAAAAACATCATAAACTCAGCCCCACCAACTATGTCAGAGAGAAAGTCCGGTGATGGTGGCGGCAATGTACTTGTGACCAGCTGGGCGCTCAGCTGTTGCTCCTTTCCCTCAACCAGACTGGCTGAGAGAGGGTCCGGAGAAGCGGCGACAGTGGCAGAGCTCTAGTATATGGTACATGTTTGATTCAAGGTTGAAGACATTTGTAGGGATCTTGGCAGCATTGCTTCTCCATTGTTTCTCCTGGATCTATCAGTGGCTTTTGATACCATTGACCATAATAACCTCGTGGACAGGCTGTTGGGATTGGGCATTAGAGGTTTGGATTTACACTGGCTCCTATCCTTTCTTGGTGGCCAAGTCCAAAGGGTGCAGATGAGAAAGGATTTGTTGGCCCTTTAGGTATAACAATATTGGCTGCTGCAGGGGTTGATCATCTCTCCTATGTTTTTTAACATCTATATCAGGAGTTCTCAACCTTTTAAAGCTCTCAGACAGCTTCGGAGGCTGGGTGGCCATTTTGCCCTTCCTCCACCAGATGGCACTTCCTGGTGTGGTGGAGGTGGTGGGGGCCACATGAAATGGTGCTGTGGGCCACATCCAGCCCACAGGCCACAGGTTGAAAATCCCTGATCTATATGAAGCCACTGGGTGAGGTCATACAGAGATTTGGAGTACAGTGTCATCAATGTGTGGATGACACACATCTCTGTCTCTCCTTTTCATCTTTAGCAGAGGATGCCATCCAAGTTCTTGACCATTGCTTGTCCATGATAATGAACTGGACGAAGGCTAATAGGTTAAGGTTGAGTTCAAACAAGACAGAAGGTCAGTTGCTTGGAGGGTTTCCTGCTCGGTAGGGTGGAGTCTGGATTTGGCTAGATGGCACCCTATCTCCGAAGGATCAGATTCAGGATCTAGGCATGGATCTTGATTTCTCCTTGGAAAAGCAAATATCTGCTGTGGCCAGGTATGCCTTAATCCATCTCAGGCAGATTGCCCTGCACCGGCCATTCCTAGATAGGAAATCCTCCTGACACTGGACCATGCATTAGCAATCTCAATAAATGATTATTGCAATGCATTCTATATTGGGATACTTTTGAAGATGGTACAGAAGCTGCAGCAGGTGCAGAATGCAGCTGCAAAACTCATGTTGGAGTTGTGTAGATTTGATCATATCTCATTGACTTGACTCTCTGCAGTGACTCCCTGTAAGCTTCCATGCCTGATTCAAGGCTCTGGTTTTAACATACAAAGCCCTAAGATGATTTAGGACAGTGAGGGTGAACCTTGCCACTCCATATGTTCTTGGACTTCAATTACCAGACTCCCAAGTCAGTGCTCCTGCTGATCAGGGCTTCTGGGAATTAAAGTTCAAGAACATTTGGTGTGCCAAGGTTCACCATCACTGGTTTAGGACCTCAATATTTGCTGGAGTGTCTTTTCTTGAGGAATTCTGCCCAAAAATATGCCTTTCTTAGAGCAGATGACTGAGAGTACTCAACTCCAAGAGGAGCATGGAAAACCACCATGAGAACGCAGTCCTTCTCTGTTGCGGCCCAGATACTGTAGAATAGTTTACTTGAGTCACATTCGTCAGACCTCAACAACTGAAGTCTTCTGCAAGCTTTTGAAACCCAACCTCTTTAAGGAAACATTTCATGATATTCTTCCACTGGTTTGATCTGTTCACTGCTGATATTATTTTGTTTTGGCTGCCATTTATGGATTGGATTTTAATGTAATTGTGTGGGGTATTTTTTAAAAAAAATTATATGCACCTTTGGCTTTGTATTTTTGTGTGAGTTTGCTTTGTTTCACATTTGGTATTGTTGAGAACCAGCCAGAGTGGCCATCTGCTTAGATGGCATCAATCAATTGGCAGCTAGAGTCTTGCTACTATCATGAGGCTGTGAGTTCCCCAGAGAGAAAATCTCACTCCACATTGTTTTATCTTTGGCTTCATTTATTTCAATGGTTCCTCTGTTCGTTAAGAAAGATAATAACTTATTTTATTATTTTCCTTTGATATTCCATACAGAAAGCAAAGATAGCGACTCCCGTATTGCACAGTACTGTATTTCCTTCTCATCGACTTAAAAGCTTCTTCCATCATTGGGCCAACAGGTCTTTCAAGTCCAAAGTTGCCCTTAGCCAAGATGGAGCCAAATGTTTTCCTCCTAACGGAGATAACGACACTATCCCTTTACAAAGATGGCGGCGGTAACTTCGCCAGGATGGCTGGCAAAGAGAGCGAAGCCGCCTCAAAATGGCGTCCGCGTTTTAAGTATCGCGCTAGCTTTTGCCCTCACTTAACATGGCGACCAGAGCCTATATAGGAGCTGGGCCGTGACGCTTCCCTGAGTCACGGTGACCAGCCCTTATCCAAAATGGCGCTGGCCAGTCTGCTGGGGCCTCAGCTGCCGGTGAACGAACCCGGGTACTTTGGTTTCGGGGCCGGGAGCGAGTTTCGCCTCCCAGCACTGGGTTCGTGCGGCGGAGGCGCGAATGTGGCGGGTCTGCCGCTTGCTTTGGCTGCTCCTTGTGCCAGCCTGGGCCAAGGCGCCGAGGCGCGGAATGTCAACATTGAGCTGGAGCATGGCACCACCACGCTGGCCTTCAAGGTAGGTGGGGAGGAGAAGGGAAGGGGTGGTGGGGGTAGACTTGATGGGTGCTGGAGGCTTTGGTTAAACTGGTTCTTTTCGAGGCGCACTGGAAGAATTTGGGATCAGGTCTAGGCCTGCAGCCAACCGACCCAGATTTAGAGGTGGGAATGGAGGAACAATTGATACGGATTTGCAAAATGGGTGAGGGTTACAGTACTGGCTTGCAACCTTTTAGATCAGTGTTTCCCAACCTTTGGTTCTTGGACTTCCAATTCCCAGAAGCCTAAGTCACTACATTGGTTGATCAATGGAAGTTGACTTTAGGCTTCTGGAAATTGAAGTCCAAGAACCAAATATTGGAAAACATTCTTTTAGACCACGATGTTCTCCGACTAAAACTTCCAGAAGCCTACACCATTGGCAGTCTTGGCCAAGATTTGTAATCCAGGAATGTCTGGGACCTCCAAGGTTGGGAAGCTCTGGTAGAGGACAGGATAGATTAAGGAGGGGCTTAGATTTAGACATAAAACAGGTGTGGTGACTTTACATGGTGTTCAGGTAGGTTTCAAAGAAAATTGGCAGAGCTTAGAGAAAGTTGTCTTTTTGGACTGCAGAATATTTGCCTGGCTGAGCAAGTCCGAAAGTTGTAGTGGGGCAGGAAAAGGAAAGTAAACTGTCCAGTCTGTAGATGTTGATGGAAAGTGAGCATCTTTGGGAAGTAGGCAGCTTCCCAAAGCTAGAGATATGAGGGGTTTGATGGAGAATGGAATTTACTGGAAGGTATGAAATGAAACAGGATTAAGAGAAATAAATATTAGTACAGTACTAATAAGCCAAAGCATCCCTTTGCTTCCTCTCTCTGATGCTAATGGCAATTATAGCAATTATACTGTGGTTAGTGTAAATTAAAGGGAGTCACCAGATCACCTCTGTTTTTAGGAAAGGTACCAGTACTTAAAACAATTTTGCCAGTTCCAGTCCCTTGTGGTTACCCTTGGCGCAGTTTCACAAGCCTTGGTGCCTATTTAGGTTGGATATGTTGGTTAAAGATAGAGAAGAAGGCTGTATTTGTACCTGCCATTTTGAGGGTTTTTGCCCTGTCTTAGGATAGCAATCCTGTCACCTTGCCCATGGGATCAGGTGAGAGAAATTCACTTGAGGTCACATCTGTTGTGGATGGAGGCAGCAGTGGCTTGTAGGCATCTTTTATTCCTCATCTTGAACCTTCTTTGCTTCCCTTTTTCTCTAGTTTCAGCATGGTGTGATTGTAGCTGTGGATTCGCGGGCAACGGCAGGTGTTTACATCGCTTCACAGACAGTGAAGAAAGTAATTGAAATAAACCCTTATCTGCTGGGCACCATGGCAGGGGGTGCAGCGGATTGCAGCTTCTGGGAGCGCCTCCTGGCTAGACAGTGTCGCATCTATGAACTTCGCAACAAGGAGAGGATCTCAGTAGCTGCTGCCTCCAAGCTCTTGGCCAACATGGTGTATCAGTATAAAGGCATGGGGCTCTCCATGGGTACCATGATCTGTGGCTGGGACAAGCGAGGACCAGGTGAGGATGGCTCATATTTCCTTGAGAGCTTTCAGAAGTCATAACCATTCAGTCCACTTAGTGACAACCCATTAAATTCTAGCTATCTTTAAGCTTTGTATATTTTTAGATGTTGGAAGCAGAGAAAATGGCAGCCTGAAATCTATCTCATTCTGTTGCAAAACAGATTGCAAGATGTGTTTTACTTCCGCTTCCGGTGAGAGGAACCACGTGACCGGCCCCCTGAACCATGTGACCAGCCCGCTGAACCACGTGACAGGCCTGGGCCCAAAAAAGTTTAGTCACCCCTGTGTTATATTCTGCTTGATCTCTAAGCTACTTGACAGCTTGCAGAATGTCAGTAGTGAAACGATTAAAATCCAATTTACAGTTTGCCATAAAAAAGAAGAAGCATGCTAAAACAACTACTTACTTCTTTACTTACTTTAATGCGCCCGTGCACACGCACGCACACACCATCTAACATAAATGTTACTTTGGACAACATACATATAACAGTAGGAATAGCTAGCTGAAATATTTAAAATATTAAAAAGGAGACCAATTAAAAGAGCAAATTAAAATTATATGCTAAATACCTTACTTAGAGGGAAGGCCTTTGCCAGCTTTCAAAAAGTCATTAATGATTAAGTGTAGCATATCTTGTTTGGAAAGGAGTTCCAGAGCCTATTAAATAATAATTGAATGCTGTCAAGTCAGTTCTGGCTTATAGTGAGCCTTTCCAGGATTTTCTAGGTAGACAGTACTCAGAAGTAGTTTACCATTCCCTTCTGAGGGCATCCCTAGTAGACTGTATATCTTGTTCAAGGCTACACAGGTTGGCTCCTCTTCCAGGAAACAGTGAAGAATTAAACTCCCAACTTCTAGCTCCACAGTCAAGATACCTATACCACTGTGCTATCTAGTCAGCTTTCTAGAGCCTAGGTCAGGGGTGCTCAAACTATGGCCTGTGGACCGGATCTGGCCCCTGACACCAATTCATCCGGCCCACACTGCCCTCATCGCTCCCGGAGGCAGAAGTAAAACATGCCCATACCAGTGCATTTTACTTCTGCTTCTGGGAGCGATAAGGGTGGCGCAGGCTAGATGAATTGGTGTTGGCTGGATCAAGCCCGTGGGCCATATTTTGGCCACCCCTGGGTTAAGCAGAGAAAATGGCATCTTAAAATCTATCATCCTGTTGCAAAACAGATTGTAAAGTGCGTTTTACTTCTGCTTCCGGTGGGAGGAACCACGTGACCGACCCACTGAGCCACGTGACTAGCCTGTTGGCCCGAAAAGTTTGGGCACCTGTGGCCTAGGTAAAGGTCTCCCTTGCTTGAAATCCAGTTGTGTCCGACTCTAGGGTGTGGTGCTCATCTCAGTTTACACCAAAGACTCAGCACTGTCTGCATTTGCAGAGGTTTTCATGGTCATGTGTTAGGCATGACTAGACGCTGGAGCACATGGAACACTTACCTTTTACTGCCAAAGTAATACCTATTTATCTACTTTCAATTTCTTAGTTTCAAACTGCTAGGTTGGCAGGAGCTGGGATAGAGATGGGAGCTCATTCTGTAGTGCAGCACTCGGTTCTTGAATCGCTGACCTGCCAGTCAAGTCCAGCAGCTTAACCACTAAGCCACCACAGTCCCTTCTAGTGCCTAGGCACCTCTTAAAATCACAAAAGGAATTTTGGATCTCCTATTTAAAACACTTTTGGAGGCACATAAAAATCCCTAGAAGGCTTTGGCAAGTCAAAGGGAAGTTGTTGGCTATCTTTGTTATACAGTACTAAAGTGCACTTGAGCCTTGTTCGGTCATTAAAATTTGAGACTATATAGGATTTGTAAGAGTGGTGGGGCTATAGGGGCACAGGTGAGTGCCACCCTCACCCCACCCCCAGAAATCCTCAGATCTTTACATATACAGCAAATTCCACTCACTTGAATGACAGGTTAATTAAAGCACGCTTCCAGTTGTATAAGTGTTGTAAGTGTATCCTGTTGAACATGCTCTCAAGTGTTCCTGCAGACTTTCTCTTGAATGTGCAAAGGCCTGGATATTTCTACATAGAAAAAGACTGGGAGTGTGTAACTCCTGTGACTCTATCCCTATTTTGCTTAAAGCCCTGAAGTTATAATTGCCTGAATAGGGCTTTTAGGCAGTACCGTAAAAAGTGACCGCAGACTTTTGCAGTGGCCAACATTACTAGTCTTCACTGTTTTTGTTGCATAACATAATTGGGTTTGTTAATCTGATGGAAATGCCACAGAATTTACATTGGTTATTCCATTGGTTATTTCTTAAATACCCTAACTGTGGAGTGTATTTGAAAGGCTTTGTATCTAGTGAAATGTGCTTTGAGATTTGGGATATAGAGGGCATGCACTTATTTATTTACCTTTATTTCTCTTTACATTGCCATATAGCTCTTGTTCCATATTATTAGCATGCCTGTCCATTTATTTCTTCAAACTCTGTTTTCAATGCGCATCTTCCTCTCCTTGAATTCCAGATCTCATATATACGGTATGAAGTATCATTTCCCTGCACCCCACCTTCTCTCAAATCTGTCCCTCCAATTTCAGGAAATCTCTTAAAATTTCCAAAGTGCTCCCCAAACCCACTGCTGTCCTTTGTTCTCTTAAAATCAAGTTTTCTTGAATACCTTTTTTAGCCTTTGTATAGGATTTCAAGATTTGAAGCTTTATGTTGTGGCTATTTTTGTAGAAAGAATAACACTCATTGTTCTGAATTGTTATGGTTTGTGAGCATGATAGCTTTTTCCAGAAGGGCAGAGAGCCAGAAAAGAGTGGTCATGGAAGGATTAGTTCCTTTGGGTTCTGAAAACCATTCTGGAAGATTGATTACAGCAGGAATTGTAGAGAGAAAGACTCCTTGACCTCTCTAAATTTAAGCTAGGATTTAGAATGACTTCTGTTGCTGAAGCTTTGTCAAAACCAACCTCAACAGTCCCAGTTGCCAGATTTCCTGGGAATTCACATATTGAGGCACTGCTGCGATATTGGATGGAGTTGTATTGAGAAAATAGTACTTAGAAACTATAGGTAGACAGTGAGTTCTGTGGGACATCCTGCTCAAAAAAATGGGTTGGACATCTCAGTGCATTACACATCTGGAGCCAGAGGTTGGGAGTTCAATTCCCTATTGTGACTTCTAGGATAAGAGCTAGTCTATGCAGAGTTGGACAAGCTGCACAATCCCAGGGCATTCTCAGTAGAAGGGAATGGTAAATTGCCTCTACTTAGTGACTGCAGTAGCTTAGTGGTTAAGATGCTGAACTTGACGACAGGAAGAGTGGTAGGTCGAGACCTGAGTGTGGCATGACGGACAAAGCTCCCATCTCTGTCCCAGCTCCTGCCAACTTAGCAGTTTGAAAGCAATAAATTACAAGTAGATAATAGGTTCCACTTCGGTGGGAAAGTAAACATTGTTCTGTGCCTGCCACATGTCCACGGAAGTGTTTGCAGATGCAGACAGCGCTGGCTCTTTGACTATAAACTGAGATGAGCACTGAGCCCTAGAGTCAGATAAGACTTACTTTCGAGCAAGGGCAACCTTTATGTTTACCTATTCTCTACTTAGAAAACCCTAAGAAGTGTTACTGTAAACTGGAATCCAATTGATGGCATGCAATTATTGTTATTGATATAGTGGTATAAATATTCAGACTGTTTCTTCTCAGTTGTCAAGCGTGAAGGGCAATGATTATTATTGTTGGAACAATTGGCAGTAACTCAGAAATTTTCTACCCTATCTTTCAGGCCTCTATTATGTAGACAGCGAAGGAAATCGCATCTCAGGCACGGTTTTCTCCGTGGGCTCTGGTTCTGTATATGCCTATGGGGTGATGGACCGTGGCTACTCCCATGATCTTTCAGTTGAGGAAGCCTACGATCTGGCTCGTCGTGCTATCTACCAGGCAACTTACCGTGATGCCTACTCAGGGGGCACAGTCAACCTTTACCACGTGCGCCAAGATGGCTGGATCCGTGTCTCCAGTGATGATGTATCCAAGCTGCATGAAACGTTCCAGGACAAAGCCACAGAGACAGTGGCTTGATTTGATGGATTCTGGGGGGAAAGGGTGGCATTGAACTTGGGTCTGTCGGTGTGGCTAGCCATAGAAAGGTCAAAGAAATGTAAAGAGATTGGATTATAAGTCAGACATAAAGCAAATAGAGAAGACTTGGCCAATAAAGTGGCAGAAGGGTGGAGTCTATAGGTTGGCCCGCAGGGTGACAGAATATTTGTCTCATGCTCATGACCCCATGATTCATGTAATAAAAATGTTTCCATTCTGATTTAAATTTCTGCTCTCTGAACAGTTCTGTGTCCGGTTGAAGAACCAGGATGAGCAAGAGAAATCTTGGCTGATGCATTATCATCAGAGGTGTAATATTGGCTTTGGACTCTTGCCAATAGAGAGATACCCTGGAGAGGAAAACACAGTGGCAGGCTGTGTGGGTGTGAATGATTGGGCATAGGACCTTGGGAGATAAATGTCTCTTGAAAGATTAAAAAAAAAGCAGAAGGTCGGCTATCCCCACAGGCCCCAGATAATGTTAATGAAGGGTGGGATTTTTTTTTTGAGGGGGGGGAATCAAATGATTCTTGGATGGCTTCTTTCTTTCTCTAATGAATGTTACCTGTTCTTTTGGACACACTGTTCTTCATCTTATCTCAACATACCTTTATAAGATCAATAATTTGACAAGGATCCTTCCCCCCATCTGTGTTCCATTTTGATCTTTACAAAAGTACATGGCAACATTAACCCTTTCTGCCTCCCTTCACCATGCAGAACCTTCCCAAATAGTTTTATGCACTGTTGCATTTGTTGATTCCCACCCAATTGATGCCAAGGCTGCGTGTGCAGCGGATGAAACTTAACATGAGTGGAAAAGGTTATTCCCAGCTGCAGGGCAGCAAGAATAGAAGGAACAAGGCAGGCCAAGATGGAGGTGTGGTTGCATAGAAGGAAGGGGGAGTCTTTGCTCAGATCTGTCCTTAATGCTTACTAATGGAGGTAGAAAATATTTTTTTAATGGAATGAGATGTGTAGAAATGCCCCCCTCCCAGCTGTGAAGGAAGCAAAAAAGATTGCCAGAAGAATCAACAAAAAAGAGGGGGATGCTGTGTGTCCTCATACACACTGTGTACATGAACGGTGCTGATGGAAATAGCATCAGAAGGAATGGAAAGGTTAGGTTTATATGAAAATATAAACAAGACAAGGCCATTGAGAAACAAAATGTGAAAACAAATGGTGACAAGGCTCAAAGGATGGGTTTTGACTTGGGAAGGAACATAAAATGGCCTGATTGTACATGTGTAGGAGGGAGGAAAACAGTGCCCAGCTGCTATAGGTGTCCCCTGCTGGGGCCCTGCTTAGGAATGTGTGCAGCTTGGGTGTGTGTTGGTGTGCGTGCAGGAGATTGGCCAATCAGGGCAGAAGAGGGGGAGCAGGGGGGTGTGGCGGTTGGCAGCAGGGTGCACATCCTCCCCTTTTGCACACACACACGAATACAAAGAGCTGCACGACCTTCTAGTATCCTTTTCCCAGGGACGTTTGGGAGTGGGGGGTGGAATGGAGGGGGTGGGGTGGGGTAGGAAAACTGGGCAAGGCAAAGGGGGGCATTCCACCCCTCCCTCGATTATTTGGCCTTGCCAGGGGAAATATACGACAGGTTGGAGGATTGTACGTGACAGAATGAGGGAGGGGAGAAGCAGGCGAGTGGGATGTACTTGGCAGAAAAGACATGCACATGCAGGCTGGAAGTGGCTCTGTGGGCTTGTTGCACACGCATAAAGAGGAACAGAGCTGCACATGTTGCAAGTGTGCAAGGGTGTGGAAAATATCGAGACGCCCAGAATCCCACCCATGTAGCTATTCTTCATAGCCTTCTAATTTGCCCATGAGGGCTTTAAAGCGGAAAATAATCTTCCATTTTATTGGGGAGGAAATGGAGATTCTAATCAGAATTAGCTGTGATGGTGGCAGATAAATTGGTAGTCGTTCCAGGCTGCTTATTTTTGTGCAAAAATAACATGATCTCTTTGTGATTTTACGAAGGTGGACAGAGTGTTTGGAGAACAGAAATGTGCAGGAGAAAATGAGCAAGGAATTGAGGATATGAATGTGCCAATTAGGCACACACGGGTGTGTTGACAGGCTCAGACTAGGAGAGGTGTAATGTGAGGATTTGCATGGAAAGTTTAATCAAGTGTACCGCCTCTTGTCTCCATTTAATCTTGCTTTTGTTTGTACAAGATGATGGTTAGAGACTTACAGGGGCTTATTTGATATGTGGGGTGCCATCTGCATTAACATGCATTAATCATTCTTTTGTTCACATAATCAGGGAGAACTAAAAAGCAAGGAGAAGCGTGGGTTTCTTTTGCCCCACTTTTCCCCATCTGTCTTAGTGAGCAAAAGTAATTAGGAGTAGAATTGTGACAGGAGTCAATCTGGATCAGGGTTAGCCCCACCATAAAAATCTATTAGAATTGTGGGTGACCCTAAAAAGCATAATAACACTGACATAGCCATGAGCAACAAGCATAGAAGTTTGGGCTAATAAATTGAAAGATCTGTAATATAGGATTTTGTCAGGGATTTTGGAAAGAAGCTGGGAAACAAGCTGTTGTTTTAACAAAAACCAAGCAATGCAATAAATGAATGATAAATGAACAATTAAAAAGGCAATAAATGAATGTGGGCTGCTGGGCTTCAGAGGGCTAGCAGTGTTTGTTTGTTGCAGCAAAAACATCAGGGGGTTGCGGCATCTTAAAGGCGAACACATTTCTCATGACATCAGCTTTGGTAAACTAAAGTCTATTTTGTCAGTTGCGTGGAGTGTTATCTAGAATCATGCATAATACATACATTGCACCTGAAATTCTGGATCACACTTCACATGGCTTGCATCTGATGAAGGGGACTACTGAGCAGGTTTGCCAGAGGTGATGCCATTGTGCCATTGTTAAGGTTTGGTTTCACAGAATGCTGTGTAGATTTGGGCAGGTTTTTGTAGAAATTTTAATACTTCCTCCGTGTGTAGGCCAGATGTGAAACTGCCAAAATGAAGCACCTTTTGGTGATGTCATTCTACATCTCCTTTCACCTGATCCAGTGTGAGAAAGATTAGCCGGCAACTCAAGGTTGCCGTAACCAGGGCAAATGTGGTTGAAAATTACCAAAATCTTCAACAATGCTCTACCCAAGGATGCTTAACCTGCGGCCCACGGGCCAGATGCAGTCTGTGGCACCATTTCATGTGGCCCACCACCTCCACCACACCAGGAAGTGCCGTGTGGCGGAGGAAAGGCAAAATGGCTATCTGGCCCCTGAAGCTGTCTGAAGGAGGTTGAGAACTGCTCTACCCTTTGCTTTGGGTAGAATTAAGAAAATAAGACGCCATCCTAGTTTTCAAGATGGGCCTGATGCTCTCTATTATTCCATTATGGAGCTAAGGAAAACAAAAGGTAATTGCTGAGGGAAAGTTCACAGAACAAAGACCCTTAATGTTGTCTGAAAGCATGTGGTGTGTTTTCCGAGGACCGTTGTCTGGTCTGAACTTGAGTGAGGGCACCCATTGGGACGTGAGCATCTTGAGGTGACCTTGGTTAGCCATTTTGTCTTGACAACGTTTGTGGAAGTACTGGGACGACACGATATTCATTTACTTGACAACTTTTATAATAAATTCTGAGAGGGTTTTTTTAAAAAAATCTTTAATATTTTGTATGACACTTTTCATAAGACGCTTCTGACGTGTAGTCCGTTCAAACCCAGTGCCTAACACGACGTCTTTTGAGGGGAGTCACGGAAACCTCTCCGCCTTGCCATCTCTGGAAAGCCGGCCATGAAAAGCCGCTGCCCTCACAGATCTCCTCTAAGAACCCTCCATTCCCCCCCCCCCTCGGTTCCTTTCCCTGCCCTTTCTTTACTCATCCTCGGGGGGCCCCTAGGCTCCACCGTTTGTGACCAATCGGCTGCCCCCGGCTCCTACGCAGGAGCCAATCGGAGTGCGAGGAAGGAAGGGGGCGGGAAAGCGATCGAGAACGCGCGCGGCTCTCTTCGTACACGGCGGCGCGCTCGCGTTCTCCCCGGCGCCAGCTGCACACGCCGGCGTTTAGAATGGTGGGGAGCGCAGAATTCGAACGCCTACTAGGCGCATTTCCCGCCCCGGGGCGCGCGGGATTTAAATATGCAAATCAGGAGGCGGCTTCTCTGTTTTGATGTCTGGGGAGGAAAACGGGGGGTCCATCCGTAAATGGCTGGTAGAAGGATTAGTTAATTTTTTTAAAAAATGAATTAGTTAAATAATATTTTTATTATTTTTTTAAAAAAAATGTTAGTTAAATGCCATCAAGTCAGGAACGATTGATAGAGACTCTAATAAAGCTTTCAAGGTACAGTACCTGAGATTTTAAAAGAGATGTTTTAGCAGTTCCCATCCCTCGTGAGCCTTCATGGTTGAGCAAGGATTCGAACCCACATCTCCAGGATTCTATTTTAAGCTGCTGCACCCAGTGGTGGGATGTCAAAAAATTTACTACCCCACCATGACATCATCACAGTGTGAGCAGAGCTAATGTCATGATGTCATGGGCGGAGCCGACATCATGACATCATGATGTTGTGGGTGGTGCGAAAGAAAAAAAATTAAAAATAAAATAACCACACACACACACCTCAACCCCCCACACACCCCAAACACAAATCTGTCACTTACCTGTTAGTATAAGTGCCTGGGCAGTACCATGTTGCAAGATCGATATGGTCATTGTACCAGTTCTCTTGGGTAATATGCCTTAATGTAAATGTAAAACAGCTGTACCTCCTTAAGGGTTTTTCAACTGGAACAGCACAGATGTAGCTTATTGATGAATTAACTCAAAGACTTTGCTTAAAAATCCCATGCCATGCCGCCAGACCTGTTGGCCGCCAGGCCTTTTTAGGAACTGTGGTAGTACGTCAATATAGGTAAAGGTATTAAATACACATTAAAGTACACACAGACACACCACATCCAAAGGTGAGTCACTTACCGTGGGGAGCAGGCTATAGGGAACATCAAGCTAGCAGCTTATCTTCCTTCTCCCCGCTTGGGATGACAAAAAGGAGGCCGTGCATACGCGCCAAGCACTGTAGGCATGCATGCACACAAAGTGCTTGGGGAACATGCATAGTGGGGGAACCAGTGAAAATGTGACCCCCGAAAGTGGTTCCTCCCAAAAGCTGCTGCCGGTTCTCCAGTACACTGGGAAAAGTTACTACCAGTTCAGGAGAACTAGTGACAACCACTTATATCCCATCACGGCTTAAACCTAACCCGAACCCGAACCCTACCCTAACCCTGCACCACAATGGGTACCTCTTGCAGTAGTAAAGGTCTCCCTTGCTCGAAAGCCAGTCTTCTCCGATGCAATAACAATTACACTTATATATCGCCCAATAGCACTTAGTTTACTCTCTGGGTGGTTTACAGGTACAGTACTGTAATTAGCATTTTGCCCCCCAGCATGCTGGGTACTCATTTTACTGACCTCGGAAGGATAGAAGGGCTGAGTTAACCTTGATCCTCAGGATCCAACCACAACATTTTTGCAGCAGTACGAAGTACTGCCCCACCAGGACTCTAGGGGGTGCTCATCTCTGTATACACCCAGAGAGCCAGCACTGTCTTCCATGGCTCATGTGGCAGGCATGAATGGATGTCATAGTGCACAGAACTATGTTACCTTTCCCACCAAAGTGGTACCTATTTGTCTACTTGCAATTTCTTGCTTCAAACTGCTAGGTTGGCAGGAACTGGGACACGATGGGGGCTCCCTCTGTTGCACAGCACTTGGGTCTTGAAGTGCTGACTGCCAACCTTCTGGTTGTCAAGCTCAGCGTCTTAACCACTAAGCCACTATGGCCCTTTCTCCTGTAATTGCCTTCCATTATTGCAACCTTATTTACCATCTCCAGCTTGCATGTTCTAGAGGGCTTGAGTATTTTTCTTTGATGCTGGCTGCTGGAGATGTTCCCTGGGAGAACCCAGCAAGCTTCTTCAGAGCTAAACATGTTTGAAAAGACTTAGTTCTCTTGCAAGTTCTGACTTGCAACTGGTGGGAAAGCTTTAATTTTAAGCGATTTCTGCTCTGTAAATTTTGCTGGAAGACTCCACTGGAAAAGGAATCAAAAGCTGGAGAGAACTTCCAGACTGGAGGCTCATGCTGCTAAAGGGCAAAGAGAAGAAAAGGAGAGACTTTTGGCTTGAGAACAATGTGTTGATTAAAATGTTCACAAATGGAGCAAAGTAGCTGCACTATTTTCTGCAGTATGGATAGCTTGGCTGATAATAGTAATTTCATGTTAGAAATTATTCTGGGTTGAAATTATTTTTGCTGGAGAAACTCCACTCAGGAGTCGCCCGAATGAGGCTCCTTTCATGTTCCCAAGATCTTTTCCCCACCAAAATGGTCCCTATTTATCTACTTGCAATTTCTTGCTTTCAAACTGCTAGATTGACAGGAGCTGGGCCAGAGAGATGGGTGCTCAATCTGTCATGCAGTACCTGGGACTCGAACTGCCAACTTGCTGGCCTTTCAGCTAACAAGATGAACTTCTTAACCACTGAGCCATTGCACCCCCTACAGCCTGACTGATGACCATGTGCCTTTCCAGATGTTGGTCTGTAATTGGCATCAGCCCCAGGTAACTTCAGCCAGTGGTAAAGTACAATGGAAGTTAAAATTCTGTCTAATAACATCTCAAGGACCAGCATGCCGCCATTGCTTATGTGGAGTAAGATTTGAAAGAGCCCAGCTCTGAGTTGATTCGGATTCAAGTGTACAGGCAGAGCAAGGCACCAACACGAATGCTTGACCTCGCACCGAGAGCATACATTTAGTGTCAGAATGGATGCAATATCAAGCGACTTGCCCTAGTTCTGCTGGCTTTCGCTTCCACATGAGTTGCAGAGGGTTGGGACATAATTATGTAAAGAGCAAAAGACTAAATCTAAGACGCCTGGTTTGTGCAGATCTTTCCTGGGGTTTTCTAGGTAGAGAATACATAGACGTGCTTTACCATTCCTTTCTTTTGGTGGTGTCCTGGGATTGTTCAATTTTCCGAATGTAGCAGAGGAGGCACAGTAGAGATTCAAAACTCCAGCCTAATCAATGGAAGTAGTCTGCCAGTCTAATAGCTGAGGATCCAATCTCCCCTACGTCACTTGGAGGACCCTGTTTAGGCTGTGGGTTGGAGTCCCTAAATGCAAGCCCAACATGCTCAAGTGGGGGCTGCTGGCGGACAACAACACAAGGTGTGAATGTGGATAGATACAAAATCCAGCTCATTTACTGGTCTGCCGATTGATGCCAGAGGCATGCACTGATAAGGGCTTGGGTTTGGGCAATGACAAAGTGAAGAAAGTGGCTTCATTTTGGCAGTCCAGGGTTTGATCAGGACATGAAAGAAGAATAAGGTTTTTTAGCAAATGATAGGGCTCTTTCAAATACAGGTACCACATGACCTAAAATAAGCCATTTTTGACACCCCCTCTCCCCTCTGTGACTTTCAGTGACCTTTGACCGACCCCCCCAAATCACATGGTTTGAAGATAGATCTATGGCCAGCTGGATGCGAAAAGCAATGATAATTTCGGAGTCACGTGACTTCATGCCAAACCCCTCGCCCCGTGACTTTCCGTGACTTTTGGTCAACACCCTCCACCCCCTAAAATGGTCACATGTTATTTGAATGACCCCATATATATTTAAGGAATGGTTTACTAGTTCCATTCCTCAGTGAGCTTCCATGGCCAATTGGGGATATGTATGCTGGTTGGACAAAGTCCTAGAGGTCCATTACTCTATCCACATTGTCACACTGGGTGCCCCCCCCCAGACCCACACACACACACACCACAGTCCAAAAACTTGTATTTTCCTTAAAACTTTGTTGCTTCTGCAGTTGTGTCCCTAGTAGTGTTATGGGTTTGCCCACACAACAACTCTGGAGTTTCTCTTGCCTTATCTAAGAGTGCTGGAATCCAAACATCATCCTAAATTCATGAGCTATCATGTCATTCAGTGCCACCATCTTGTTCTCCCCTCCAAACTCCAAAGATGCCAAGTGTTGCCGGTGTAGCTGCAAGCAAGAGCCAGGAACTCACACAGCTGCTCCACAACCACCATCTTCACCGGGAACCCCTATAACGGTTACAGGAACTGGGCTGGCAGTCCAGTCTTCAGACCAGCTCTTGCACGTCATCTACCAGAGGGTGGAAAAGGCAGTTAGCCTCGCCGAGGTGGCGTTGAGCCTGGCAAAGGCCAACAACAAAGCCTTGAGACGGCTTGAAGAGGGAGTGGGAGCCTTGTGCAAGGTCGTAGCCCCTACACTCAAAGACAGCCCTCCATGTGTTTCTGAGGAACATCAACAAAACCAGGACATGGGAGATGAGGAAGAGCAAGAGGCTGAAGGCATCAGAGATGGTGTCCAGGTGGTCATTGAAGAGTTGAAGCAGCTGGGAGCTGCTGCAGCTTCAGGACAACCAAGACCATTGGGTTTCTCACCTGTGCAGTTGGAAGCTGGAGGACTTGATGGGGTGTGTAGGTTAAAGATGAAAGGGCTTCTTGGTCCATCCCATCCCACAAAGTGCAGACAGTCCCTCTGGTCAGGCACAGATGGCATTGTAAATATTTGATGGCCAATCTTGGCTTCCTTGACAACAACCTACTCAAGAGAAAGGCATTTGGGAGCTATGCCAAGCTCTCTCTTGCTATTGTGTTCTGGGGTGGAGGGGTTATAGCAAGGGCAAAAGGTCTATGCCAATCTGTGTATGCATGATACCAGAGTTGATATGGGAATAAGCTCATAGCATCTTCTGGTGATTAAAGATACAGTACTAACAAAGTTGACACTGGGAGAAAATCCTAGCAGTTGTCCTTGAATGTTTCCAGGGACAACACAAAAATACCTTTGATCCTCTAGTTGTTCTTTGAGATAAGTATATACTGTACAGTGGAACCTTGCTTAACAAGCGGCTTGGTTAACACAAAAATCATATTTTTGTTGTTCAGTTGCACAGTCGATTCCGACCTTTTGCAAACCTATGGTCCATTACCTGCCAGACATCACTGTCCTCCACCATCTTCCTCAGCTCGCCCAGCTCTGTGCCCATTGCATCTACAATACCATCTAGCCATCTCATTTTTGGCCGCCCCTTCTTCTTTTGCCCTCCACCTTTCCCAGCATCAAGGCTTTCTCAAGTGAATCCTCTCTTCTCATTTGATCTCCAAAGGACTTTAGCTTCATCTTTACTATTTGACTTTCTAAGGAGCAGTCAGGGTTGATTTCGTCTAGGATCGACCTGTTTGTTCTCCTCGCTGTCCAAGGTACTCTCAAAACTCTCCTCCAGCACCAGATTTCTGAGGCATCTATTCTTCTGCGCTCAGCTTTCCTAATGGTCCAGCTTTCACAACCATACATTACCACCAGGAATACCATTGCTTTGACTATGCGAATTTTTGTTTGCAAGGTGAAGTCTCTACTTTTAACTATGTTCCCCAGGTTTCTCATAGCTTGTCTCCCAAGCATCAGTCGCCTTTTTATTTCATGGCTGCAATCACTATCTGCATAAAATCTGCATAAAAATTGCATAACAAAAGAAAATCCATAGAAAATAGTGGCTTGTTTAATATATATTTTTTTGGAACTGATTAATTGGTTTTCAGTGCATTCCTATGGAAAATTGCATTTCAGTTAACAAATTTTGGTTTTCAATGCATTCCTTATGGGAAATTGCATTCAATACATTCCTATGGGAAATTTGCTTTACAAATTTTTCGTAGTACAAAAGGTCCCAGAGAACACATTAAAATTGTTAAGCGAGGTTCCACTGTATATATTTTTTTGTCAGCGAGAGATAAAAAGAGGATTTAAAACCAAATGCATCACCTAACTGTTGGAAATTTTACATTTGTGATACAGAACAATGTAGTACAGTAATTTAAAAGATCGTTCTCCATCAGCTTTTCTTTTGTGTAAAAGTATGTTGGAATGGCAACACAATGGAATAGGAGCACAGCAAAAATGAAATAGAAGTCTTTGGGTAGAAAGAGATAATGCAGCACCTAGTTTATACAAGTTTTTATCTCTGCAGGCACCAGAAGAATCCTCTACTACTGATGTCTCCATCCAACAGGTTTATACTACACCCTCTTCTCCTGTCCCCCAGATCTCACTTCAGTCCCTAGGCTTAGATGATCCTGTCTCCTGCCCGGAAGTATCTCCAAGCAGCACTGCCCTAGAAGACTCCCTACACGGGGAGCCTCGTTTCTCTTTGGGCTTTGCAAGCTTTCCTTGTCGGAGCCGAAATACCGGACCAAAGAGTGCTAGGCGCAAGAGGGACCTTGTGCTTTCGGTGAGTTACCTTTAGCTATTTACTCTTGGAAAGAACTTTAAATACAACCAGTAGCTTGAAGCTTATTCTAATTAACTTCTGAGGACAAACTGCTCTGTCTTAATAATTTGGAATTATTTGACTCTCATATCTTTTTTCTCTTTTCCAGAAACTGGTCCATAATGTCCATAACCACATGACCAATGATAAGCGGTTTGATGGCTCTGAGAGGTGACTTTTCATTGGCATTGACTGATTTATTTATTTGCATTTATATACCACCCTCCTCACCGAGGTGACCCAGGGCGGTTTACATCACATAAAACATACCCACATATCAATCGAAAAACATTCCTAAAACCTCAGATTTAAAATTATAAAAGCGTTTAAAATTCTTATAATTTTTTTAAAAATCAACACATTATAATAAATCAAACAATTAAAAGCTAGCACTTAAAAATGACAGAATTAAAAGATTAGAACGCATTTCCTCTATTGATCTGGCAACTCAAATTCACCTTAAACTGAGTTTGAATATCTTATATTTCAAGCTTCCATATTACTGTACGTTAAGACCTCATGCAATGCAGTTCTATACAAAATATTTTCACTTAATTTCCAGAAAGTAGCCATATTATGTAGTCCATGGGTTCCCAACCTTTTCAAGCCAGGGTCGGGTCATACTCTCAGTCAGGTTCGATGGCCGGATGGTCATTTTGCACTGTCTGCACGATGGCAGTGGCCATTTTGTCTCAACAGATTCAAAGGGGTGGCTATTTTGTTTCTCCAATGCCCTTGGAGGGGCGTGGAGGGCCACATGAATTTGCATCATGGGCCAGATCTGGCCCACAGGTCTTAGGTTGGGAACCCCTGACGTAGTCTGTCTGAGCATACATGAAGAAAAGCAAAACAAAAAGTAAGATTTATGGTACTGTACCTTTAAGATTAACACACTTGTTTTGTTGTGGGCTTCACCACTATCCTCTTGGGAGACAAAGGTGTGAATTGTAATCCACCAAAGCTCACACTGAAACTAATCTGTTAGTTTTAAAGGTGCCAAAAGATTCTGTTTTCTTTAGCTTTTGTTATACTGGCCAAAAATCTAAGTGCATGCTTATACCAGCACTAGGATTTTGGCTACTCATAACTAAACCAGATTAAGTTTGAGGGGACTGACTCCCAGACAAAGTTTGAAATGTTGCCTTTTCTGAGTCCCCCCCATCCATCATGAGATTCTGGGAGTTGTAGTCTCAAAAAATTAAATTTTGAAGCTCTGCACCCTGAAAGGTATGTTAGTCAAATTAACTTTTAAAAAGCTTTTTTAATATGTAGGTATAGATGGAGTTAACAAATACAAAACCAGTTGGTGGTAGTAACAGAATAGTCCTCAGTTTGGTTGAGGCTACATTCAAAGGTGCTTACTTTGAAGCAAATGGGTACAAGAATACCTGCTAAGGTAATCCTAAGAAAATACTTCAATCTATGAATGCCATTTAAGTTAGTGAGACTTATTTTTAAGTGAATGTCCTTGAGTTGGATTGTAATACTGTACTGTATTTGGTTAGCTCCAATGAAGAAATCTGGTCTAGTAAAGGTAATGGTCGTTTTTGCTTGAAAGCGAGTCGTATCTGACTCTAGGGTTCAGTGCTCATCTCTGTTTATAGCCAAAGAGCCAGCACTGTCTCCATCTGCAGACATTACCATGGACATGCGGCAGGCATGCCTCAACACCGGAGTGCACAGAACTATGTTCACCTTCCCACCGAAGTGGTCCCTATTTATCTACTTGCCGTTTCTTGCTTTTGAACTGCTAGGTTGGCAGGAGCTATGACAGAGACGGGAGCTCACTCCATCGTGCAGTACCCAGGAGTCGAACTCTGACCTTCCAGTCAGTAAGTTCAGCATCTTAACCTCGTGAGCCACCGCAGTCCCTCTAATCTCCTTACTTTCTCTCATTTCTTTCTTCAATAATTTTGTTGGAGGAAATATCTCATTTGTAAATACAGTAAAACCTCGAATAACGTTAAAACCTGGTTCCACAAGTCTTGGCGTTATCCGATTTTTAGTGTTATCCGATGCATGTTAAAATCCTATGGGATCCATAGAGATACATTGTAACCGCACAGGCTTTAGCGCAGTGATGGGATGACAAAAATTCTACTACCACGCCATGACGTCACGGACGTCATGGGCGTGGCCAATGGCATGACGTCATGACGTCACGGCCGACGTCATGACGTCATGATGTTGTGGGCGGGGCCAAAATAAAAATAAATAAAAAATAAAAATAAACATACACACACACCCCTCCCTCTCAGCCCACCCACCCAGACACAAATAAATAAATAAAATAAAAACAACCACCCACCCAAAACACAAATAAATTACCCACCCACCCCAAATAAAAACCCCTCGCTTACCTTTCTTGGGACCTGGCACCCCGATTGCTGTCCACAGCCGCCGCCGCTGCCGGAGCTGCCTGCACCCCTGTGGCGTCCTCCTTGGGCCGGTACCTTTTTAGCCCGGCTCCGGCCATGGCGAGGGGCGACGGGCAGCCGCGGCTGCCGCGCCTCCCTGGGCCGTCCCCATGCCGCACCGCCGCCGCCTACAGCTTCCTCCTCCGCAGCGCGCGGCAGCCGAGCTCAAAAGGGACCGACCCAAGAAGGAGTCCACAGGGATTCAGGCAGCGGCAGCTCCGGCGGCGGCGGGCGGCGGCTGTGGACGCCGGGTGCAGGCACCCGGCCCACAGGCGCCCGGCGGAGGCGGCGGCAGCGGTGTACCCCGCCGGGCGTCCCCAGGGCATGGGGCTTGTCAGCAGCGGACGGCCGAGGCAGCCCTCAACGTGCCGCGGGGAGGCGCCCCCCTCAGAGGGCTGCTGCCGCCGCCGCTGCCCTGAAAGTTCTAAATGTTTTGAAAATCGGAGCGAAAATTGCTCTAATTGACTGCGCATGCGCAGAAACTCAATCTGACGCATGTGCAATGCGTCAGATTGAGTTTCTGCGCATGCGCAGTCAATTAGAGCCATTTTCGCTCCGATTTTAATTTTTTTTTTTCTTTCGGTCAGGCGTCCGGAACCGGACGCCCCAAAAGTGGACTTCCCCTCACGGAGAACCCTCCGGGATTGGTCTTACCGGTTCCAGAGATCCGTCTGGAACCGGTGACATCCCATCACTGCTTTAGTGGTTGTTATCCGATGCATCCCATAGGATCTTAATGTTATCCGATGCAATTCTTCCCCCCAGATTGCTTAATGTTATGCGATTTTAGTGTTATTCGATACTAATGTTATCTGAGGTATTACTGTACTGTACATGGACCTGTTACGGTATTTATGCTTGGCCTCTTAACTTCCTCTCTTGTAGCATCAAGTCTTCATGGAATATCACTGTAGTGAAATTCTTGCTGGAAAAATTGAAACATGAATTGGTATCAAATCACCATAATTACACTGACAAAGAGCTAAAAGGTAAAAATGGAGATGGATAAAAATGCTGTGCCTCTTTCATTTCTAGGTTTTATTGTTGGAACATAGCCAGGAAAAAAAAGGTTATTTCTCTCCATCATCCATCATCCTTTTGTTAAAGACAAATTTGCATTTGAGGGAAAATGAAACAAAAAATAATCATTTTTGGGGTGGTTTTCTTCTCTCTTTAGCAGGTGTTCCCACCAATGGTGGGCTCCAAAAATCTTTACTACCACACCGTGGGCTTGGTATGGTAGGCGTGGCCAGGGAGAAAGCCCTGCATTGCATCTGAATTAGGATTACAGTACAGTACTGTACTTTATTACAAAACTTGGATGGGCTGGGGCAACCAGAATTTCTGCTACCAATTCTGGTGAACTGGTGGGAACCTGCTGATGCCCACCACTGGTTCCCACCCTTTTCAAGCTGGTGGCCAGGACACGCTCTCTCAGTCAGCTTTGAGGGCCGGATGGCCATTTTGCCCTGCCTGCACAATGTTGGTGGCCATTTTGCTCCAACAGCTTCAAAGAGGTGGCCATTTTGTTTCTCAAAATGGTGTGGAGTGGTGGGCCACATGAAATTGCGCTGTAGGCTGGATTCGGCCTGCAGGCCTTAGGTTAGGAACCCCTGCTCTTTAAAATAGCCATATATCTTCAGCACTTTCTTTTTTTATGACATCTGAAATATTGGTTGTTTACATAGACACAAAAATGTTAATATTCTCTGGACTTAGAACTTGCTTCCAGGCTTGTGACAATTCTTCATCTCCCCACTTGTTCTATTAGGTGCTTGTGTGGCCTACTTTCTAACCAAACGCCGTGAGTATCGCAATTCTCTCAACCCTTTCAAAGGGCTCAAGGAGAAGGAGGAAAAGAAACTACGCAGTAGACGCTATCGGGTAAGGCTCAAGTCAAGAGGACTGAGGAGCACTTCTTTACATTTATTATCCCAAGACGACTATGCTCTGACAACACTGGCAGGAATAAAATTCCTTCAGATTTATTTCAAGACCTTGGCAAATGATCAAAACATTTTTTAAAATCTTAAAACTGAAAAAGGGACTTCAGGAATCTTTGCTTCAAAGAAAGAAGTTGCTTAACCAAATAAATTAATTGGTGGCTGCAATAAGTCTTATTGCAAGACGCTGTTCTGCCTTTAAAAGGTATCCCTTGCTCGAAAGCCAGTTATGTCCAAATCTTGGTTTCAGTGCTCATCTCTGTTTATAGCCCAAAACCCAGCGCTTGTCTGAGCAGAGTTTCTCCAGCAAAAATCCTTTCAACCCAGAATAATTTCCGACACGAAATTATTATTATTGAACAACATCTTAAATTAAGTTTTGCATTTAGGTTTAACTTTAAAATATAACCTTTTTCTTTTTGGTTAAAATAGTGTTAGGTGATGGTAAAGAAGAGATAGAATAGTGTGAAGGTTTATATATGCAACCCGTTCACATATAATGCATAGAATACATAATCCTACTTGAGCCTACTGAGAAATACATTTTACTAAGTTAAATCATGCTTATACTATAACACTGGAATCTTGACATAAGTTATATTCAGTTGAATCCCCACATAATTATGCTCCCAATAGACTCACAGAAATCAATGAGATTAATTTGGTCATGCCTGACATTTTCCCACGGATTTCAAAGGTCATCTCTAAGTATGACAAAATAATCTATTCAGCAACAAAAAAAATTCAAAAGAGAAAACAAATGTATTCTGGCACCTTTAAAACTAACAGATCAATTTATTCTGATTTTTCATGCATCTGCCCTCTGAGGAAGTACCTTGTAGCCCTTCAAAGCTTCCACTGGAACAAATTTGTTAGTCTGGAAGGTGCCACAATACCTTTGCTTTTCCTGTTTTAAATATATGGTCTCCTTTATAGAAAGTCTCTGCATAGAATGATAGAATAACTGAGTTGGAAGGGGCCGCTTAGGCCATCGAGGAATCAAAATCAAAGTAGATCTGTAGAATCATAGAGTATCTATAAAATCATAGAACATGTAATATTTTAATGCTAGTTTTATGAAGATTTGGAAGTGAATCCAATTTAACCAGCTGTACCTTATTTCAGAGTAAATATGAATGGGCAAAGGTAAAGGTTGCCCTTGCTTGAAAGCCACTTGTATCTAATTTTAGGGTACAGTGCTCATCTCCATTTACAGCAAAAGAGTCAGTGCTGTTTGCATCTACAGATGTTTCCATGGTCATGTGGCAGGCATGACTAGACACTGGAGTGTACTGTTATCTCTCACACCAAAGTGGCACCTATTTATCTACTTGCAATGTCTTGCTTTCAGGCTGCTAGTTTGGCAGGAGCTGGGACAGAGATGGAAGCTCGCTCCATTGTGCAGCTCTCAGGTCTCGACTGCTGACCTGCTGACCTTCCAGTCATCAAGTTCAGCGTCTTAACCACTAAGCCACCGCAGTCCCTAATATGCATAGGATATGTTAAAGATGCATAGGATTGAACTGTAAAGAGTCAACAGTTCTGTTGATTGAACTTATGAAGTGGACTTCGTCCATGAAAGCGCATTGTTAAATACAGGAGTTAGTCTTTAAGGTGCCACAAATTTTTTTGTCATTTTTTTTTTTGCTGTTCTATTTACTCTCAGATATGTTTGCACAGACTAACACAGCTACCACGTCAAACATTTTACTTAGGGGAGATTGTTACCATCATCACAAAAACTTTATTTCTAATTTGCATTTCACTAGCTTGCGGGATCCTACGCCTATCGCTTGGATGTTGCTGCCACCAAACGTAATAGGGCTCACTGCAGCCTAAGACACAGGAAAAATTGTTTGTTAAAAAAGAGTAATAACAGGATACTGGATCATTATGTCTGCATCCCACTTGTTTCACAGCCTCATTTATCAAAGCAGAGCTTGCTAGTCTTCTCGTAAAAGAAAAATGAAGCCTGTCTCAGGCCAAAGTTAAGCCCTCCTGGAGACCTCCCTGCAGCGGTAGGGAATCACCTTCGCTGAGAGGAGCCGAGATTCAGGTGGGAGGGAAGCAAATGAGCCATCAGGCTTGGGCTGCCAAGACGTGTTTGCATTATAAATGGCCATCGGTGGAACAGCATGTGCTTGCTTTCTGCTGGAGAGTTCGTGCCTCAGCTCTTTTGTCAAACTGGTGGGGCGAAAGAGGGCTGTGATATGAGTGTGTGTGTGTGTGTGTGTGTGTGTACGTGTGTGTGTGTACGTGTGTGTGTACGTGTGTGTGTGTGTGTGTGTGTGTGTGTGTGTGTGTGTGTGTGTACATGCACACACATACTGGTGCAGGCTGAAGATGTAAAGAAGCAGTCCTGCTGATGCTGTCTTTCCAGAATCACCACCACCACTATGGCTGGGACTGATGGGCATGGGAATCCAACAACTTTCCCCACTGGGTGCAATTTGCCCACCTGCTGTATGTTGTTCAGGCTTGAGCTAAGGTACAACCAAACAGTCAATAAATTAAACTTGTATACCACCCTACTCGCCAGTTCTGTAGTCCTCCAACACTAGGGGAAGGCAAAATAGCAGAAGTACAATAAAGGAAGTGATTCTGCAAAAGATGGACAAATCACAGTTTGTGTGGCTGTGGGTACCAAAAGGAATACATGCACCAAAAGTAGGAGAGAAAGACTTTATTGTAGGTATGCATATGGGCTTTCAGATCTACAATAAAACCTTTCGCTCCTACTTTTGGTGCATGTATTCCTTTTGGTTCCCACAGCCACATGAGCTATGATTTGCCCATTCCGTGCACTTTGGTAGTCTAGGCATGCCTGTCACATGTCCACAGAAACATCTGCAGACACACAGCACTGGCTCTTTGGCTGTAAATAGAGATGAGCACTGAAACCAAGAGTCTGATACGACTGGCTTTTGAGCAAGGGTGACCTTTATCTTTATATTGGCTTTCAGCAAAGAACAAGAGACAAAAGTCTCCTTATAAAGAAGGCTAAGATAGACATCACACATCTCCATACACAAAATTCACAATAGGCCAGAACTAGTCTGACTGCAGTGGCTCAAGTAGCTAAGATGCTGACTGGAAGGCAGGAGGTCAGCAGTTCGATTCCTGAGTACTGCAGGACGGAATGAGCTCCTGTCTTTGTCCTAGCTCCTGCCAACCTAGCAGTTCAAAAGCAAGAAATTGCAAGGAGATAAATAGGAACCATTTCAGTGGGAAGGTAAACAGCATTCTGTGCACTCCGGTGTCTAGTCATGCCTGCCACATAACCACGGAAATATCTGCAGAAGCAGACAGTGCTGGCTCTTTAGCTTTGAAACAGAGATGAGCACTGAACCCTGGAGTTGGATACGACTGGCTTTTGAGCAAGGGAAACCTTTACCTTTTAGTCTGACCAGGAAGGGCTGCAGTGCCTCAGTGGTTAAGAAGCTTGCCTTGTTAGCTAGAAGGTTGGAAAGTCGGCAGTTTGAGACCTGGGTACTGCTTGATGGATTGAGTGCCCATCTCCGTTTCAGCTCTTGGGGACATAAAAGGAACCTCATTTGGGCGTTCCCTGCGCAGAGTTTCTTCCACAAAAATTCTTTCAACCCAGAATAATTTCTGACACGAAATTATTATAGTCTGACCAAGCTCCCTTGTCTTGTACCAAGTTCTTTTGCATAACAACTCTCTTTTTTTTTACTTACCGGTACTTCTTTGCAGTGCACAAAGACATGGGGGGGGGGGGGGAGAGACTTTTTACTCTTTTTTTCACCTAAAGTTCAAAATGGTTATGATGAGGAAAGACAAACCAAAAGCAAGGTGAAAAGACTGCAATTGCAGGGGTGGAGGCAGAGGTGATATCCTGCTTAGTATGATTAATTAGGTTCTCTTTTGCTTTACCACTTAGCTTTTCGCAAACCGTTCCACGATGGCACGTTTGCTAGGTCCCGAAGAGCAACGCATATGGCACAGCGTAACGGAGGAGCTCATGTCCGACGAGGAGGACAGTTTAAGAGAGCCAGGGGTGTGGGTAGCACGGCCACCCCGCTTCCGAGCCACTCCACTCACTCAGCTCTGCTACCGGCTCGATGCCAATTCAAAGCATGGCACCAAAGCCAATCGGGTGTATGGGCCACCTTCGGACCGCCTGCCCTCTGCTGAAGCCCAGATCCTGCCCATGTATCTTTACAACCCCCATTTTCAAGAGGAAGAAGCCAGGGATGGCACCCCCTCTTACCCGCCCAGCCACAAAAGCTTTGGTCCGGACCTCAGCTCTTTTGTTGAAATCAAAGTGGAAAAGGACGAGTAGCTTAAGATGGCTGACTTTGTTTAACAGAAATCAAAACAAAGGAGAGAAGATGGGGTCAAACGACACAGTCTCTACCGCCTTCCTCAAGCTGAGTACAAAGCAGAATTGTCTGCTGTGCCTGAAATGGCTTTTATGGATTAACACACCTTTTTGCTCTCCAGGGAGCCCTTTTTAGGTCATTACCGAAGGACCATGGTAAAAAAGAAAATCTTTTCACTGTGAAAACGGCTGATCAGGACACAAGAGGATGGCTGTGTAAAATGTGGAGTGTGTGGAATTGCAAACTCACTCTCTGAACCAAGGCAAATGTAAGGCAAAGCAGGAATTCCCATAAAAATTGACCGTGTTTTGGACTAGTTGCATCACAAACATGGGGAAACGGTTCCCACTCAATAATAGCTTTCTTTCGTCTTCTAGTTCTTGGTCACAGAAGGCAAACAGCTGTAGGATTGTTGAAAAAGCTGGGAAATACTCAGTGCTTAGTTCAAATGCTCCTGGTAGCAGGATGTAGGAAAATATTGGGATCTTCCTTAATAGTAGTTATTTTAAAATAGCAGCATAAAACAATGTGCTTAATAGGATTCTGCTTCTTCTGCGAATATTATTTTTCTCTTTCTTTTTCTAGGCTTTGGGACAACTATGCTGGAGTCTAGAACACGCGGGTTCTATCTCTTGCTGGCTGATTAAAAATCTTACATGTAGAAGAGGCAAAAAGAATTAAGAGACAGAAGTCTCTGTTTTTACAATGCCCCCCCCCCCTTTAATTCCTCAGGCAGGTTTCTGAAAATGCTGGCTCTTGATTGTCAAGCTCCTGGCTCGCTGGTGCAGGAGCAAAATTTAAGCCTAGACAAGGAAAGAAAACAAAACACTTAAGTTAATTTGCTGAAATTTATACTGCTTGGAAAATGACTATTGACTGGTGTGCTGGTAGACTTTTTAAAAAAGGTTTGCTTTAAAAGTGTCAATCCTAATCACTAGTCCTTCCATTATTATGCATAGCTAGGCAGGTGCATTCCAGTGCTGTGCAGATGCTATTGTGTCAGAGTCATTGGGTAATTTTATGAGCCATCTCTGTCCTCTAGTGGCTCCGTTGAGAAATACAAAAAAGATGAATAATCTCTCTCTCTGGCTGGGTGCACACCTGTTATCATAAAATCAGAATAGCTGAGTTGGAAGGGGTCTTTTGGGTTATCGAGTCCAACCTCATTCTCAGTACTGGCATATGAATAAAAGAAAATCTGACATACGGTGGTCCAATTTTCCCTTGAATGATTCCAGTGTTGGAATGCTCAGCACTTCCTGAGGTCATGGGTTCCATTGTCATACTGTTCTAACAATTAAGTTTTTCTTTTTACTCAGCCTATATCTGGCATCTTGTAGTTTCAGCCCATTTATATGCGTCCTGCATTCTGAGATGACCAAGAACCGATCCTGCCCTTCCTCTTTATGGTTATCGTTTGGGTATTTCAAGAGTGCTATCCTATCACCTCTCAACCTCCTTCTCTCAAGGGTAGACATGACCAGTTCCTTCAGTCTTTCCTCAAAGGGCTTAGTTTCCAGCCCTCTAATCATCCTTGGTGCCCTTCTCTGGACCTGCTCCAGTTTGTTTGCATCTTTCTTAAAGTGTGGTGCCCAGAATTGGACTTCGTAGTTTAGATGTAGTTTAACTAGTGCTGAATTGAGGGGGACTAGAACCTCACCACTTTTGGAGACTACACTTACATTAATGCAGCCTAAAATAGTGTTGACCTTTTTGCAGCCACGTTGCACTGTTGACTCATGTTTACCTTTGTTATTTGCTGGGAGTTTTTTTTAATCTGGAGTGCAGTGCCTTAGAAGTTAAGGTGCTGAACTTGATGACCAGAAGGTTGGCAGGTCAGCAGTGTGACCCAAGTGCTGCATGATAGAGTGAGCTCACATCTCTGTCCCAGCTCCTGCCAGCCTAGCAGTTCAAAGCAAGAAATTGCAAGGAGATAAATAGGGACCACTTCGGTGGGAAGGTAAACAGCATTCCATGCACTCCAGTGTTTCATCATGTCTGCCCCATGTCTACAGAAACGTCTGCAAACACAGACAGTGCTGGCTCTTTGGCTGTAAACAGAGATGAGCACTGAACCCTAGAGTCAGATACAACTAGCTTTCGAGCAAGGGCGACCTTTACCTAATCTGGAAAAAGAAGTAAGAGTAGTTTGGGTTACTCTACTTTCTGTGGTTCTTAGTCCTATTTCTGTAGGCTCACTCTGCTTGTTGGCTGCAGCCCTGAGCCAGCTTGTTTCCATGCTACAGACAAGATTACTTCCTTGACCCTATTGAGCCTGGCATTCTTGGGGGACTCAAAGATTAGATTTCACTTACAAGGGTTGGAAACTTCTCATTGCAAGCAGGCAGCACAGGACATGCGGGGATTCTAGGACAGTTGACTGATTACACTATATGCCATCCGCATACAGATGTCCTTGTGTGCAAATGCTGACCTTCCTAATTGACAAAGTAAGGAAGCAGTCAGTGGATTAATGGCTGTGTTTCGGTTCTCTTTTTTAAATTGATTTTTTGGTTATTTCTTGGAATCACTGTTGCTCAGATAAAGAAACATCAACATTCATTGGGGAATGGACCTAGTTGAAAGGTGTTAATGTAATTCCTACAAAAGAGTTTCCACAGACACCAGTTTAGTTTTAAATCTTACTTGCTGTGTTCAGGCTATAAGAGGGTTTCTCAACCATGGGCCCCCAGGAGTTCTTGGACTTCAATTACCAGAAGCCCAAGTCAGTGCACCTGCTGATCTAGGCTTCTGGTAATTGAAGTCCATTAACATGTGGGGGCTCAAGGTTGGAAAACCCTGTGATAAGGCATGCAGCTAGGAGAGCCTAGAAGCATGTGGTTGGATGCTTCATATATATTCATTTGAGCTTTAGAGTGGTTTTGCAAGGTATGTATATGGTAATGAAAGTGTGGATTTCTCACCTCCCCCACTTTTTAAATGGAAAAGGTAATTCTGTATATGGCTATGCAGAAGCGAGTCTTGTTAAATCTGTTGGAACTAATTCCCAGGAAAGTGTGGGCCAGGATACCTAAGAGACGGCATCGTCCCAAGGACATCTGCCCGTCCCATGACTAGAGCAGACCGGAGAGGCTCTCTGGTTGTGCCATCAGCTAGAGAGGCTCATCTCTCTAGCACTAGAAGGAGGGCCTTCTCTGTGTCCGCTCCGGCCCTGTGGAACCTCCTGCCAACTGAGCTGTGCCTCCAGGCAGAGCTGCTGCCCTTTCAGAAGGGTGTAAAAACCTGGCTGGCTGGTCAGGTCTGGGGTATGGGAGGCATAATGACCTCAGCCTGCTGGTTGGTTTGACCTCCCCCCCCCCCCGCTCCCATAAGTTTTAAAGTTTTAAATTATACAAAGATTTAGTTGTAATTTTAAGTGGTTTTAATTATAGATTTTATCTATGTTCCGATGTTTTTATCATGTGTTAAACTGCCCTGGGTTGCCTTCAGCGAGGAGGGCAGTATAGAAATTTAAATAAATAAATAAATAAATGAGTGCTTCTAAGATATCTACAGGGTGGCCTCTAAGTTCCTACTCACACAGCAGAGATACACTGGATACATAAAATATATGGATGGGTAGGGACTTATTATGGGCCACCCTGTATATCACTATATTTTATTAAGGTTGATTTTTTTTTTTACCAAATCCTGTGAGGATGATAGTTTACTGTAGAAGACCAGAAGCTCTTTCCTAGCAGGCAGATGGTCAAGGTTCTCAAAACATACCAGTACATAAACAACTTAGGTGTTTCTCTTCCATCACTCCTTTAGTAGTTTAATGTATTATGCAAACAGTGTGTTCTAGTTTCTTAATCGTTTGTACTTGCTAGAGGAAGACTCTGAACTCCAAGCAGCTGGTTCCAAGGCCAGCAATACACAGGCTTGGCATTGGAGCAGAAGAAAACAGGAGTTTGTTTCAGAACATCCCATTCTAGACAGGCAAAGGTGTGTAGAGTTTGTTTTTATAATGCAAACTCATTTTGAATGCATTCCTATTAAATGGACATCCATGGAACATGATGTGCTTGCTTTATCCTCTTAAAATGGGCATAGAGAAGATGAAAATGTACATAAAAGTAATCAGTTAAAATAAAAAAAGGCACCCACAACTGTCTGCAATCATAAATATTTGAAGCTGCAATTTAGAAATGACTGCTGAAATAATACAATAAAAGTATTACAAAACAATAAGTACTGCGGAGGTCAATTAACGAATGTGAGAAGGACCTGCGGCCTTGTAGGAAAATTTCGACTCCAACTCCCATAATGCCTCTTCTTAGAGACCATCCTTCTGGGAGTTGGAATCCAAACATCTGGAAGGCCAAAGGTTAGCACAGAAAGGCGGCCGCTGGGGAAAAGGTTTTATGAATGAATATTCATAACCAATCAGAATAAAAAGAGACCGACAAAGTCCCGCCCCCTCGGCTCGTCCCTCTTTTTCTTGGCGGCGGAGGCTTCCCTGAGCCCCGCCTTTTTTCCAATTGCAGCTTCTCATTGGTTGGTTATCTGCTGCTAGTACGTTCTAAAGGAGGCGGGGGTGCTGCCAATCAACCCCGAGTTCCCGCCGTCGCCGGGGGCAACTGTTTACTTCTGGGACTTGACGGGGCCGCGGGCACAACTTTGGAACGCGTAGTGCGGGAGCGCGCAAACCGAACGCTGGGAAGGGCGGGAGCGCGGGCCGCTGAAGGGGAAGGAAAAAGGCGGGAAAGGCGGTTCCTGACGTCACGGCCTGTGAAAACAAAACTCCAGAATTGGATTTACTTCAGCGTGAGCTTTCCCCTCACTTTCCACTTTGTTGTTTGCGAGGCGGCTGTTGTCAATTTCTGAGCCATATTACCATTTTTCTTGCCTTTTTATTTTGGGTCGGTGGAACGGGAGGGGGGGGGGATTTGCACGTGTGAATGGGTTGACCTGTATTTGAGGGTTTCTCCTTTCTCTGCTTCCATCTGCTTCCCTCCCCCTCATTCCCGTCGGGGTGCTGCTGCCTATTGCAAACCAGGCATAAATTCAACTGGCGCAGCTTCCTGCCTCGGGTGCATTTGTTTTTAAAAGAGGCTGCACCAGTTGAATTGCCTGCCTGTTGCACTCCACCTTCAGTGGCACAGAGGTGAGTTGTGCCTTAACATGGCTCCTTGCCCTCTGGGGAGTGGCTTGGCAGTGATGTCCTCCTCTAGGGAAGAGGCCTGGGGCTGGTAAGGGGGCGATGGAGTAAAGCAGGAGTGCCCAAACTACGGCCTGGGGGTGGGATGCGGCCCCCCAACGCCAATTCATCCGGCCCACGAAGACCTCGTTGCTCCTGGAAGCAGAAGTAAAACGTGCCCATAGGAGTGCATTTTACTTCCACTTCCAGGAGTGCTGAGAGCTTCACGGGCCAGATGAATTGGCGTTGGGAGCTGGTAGGATGTCAAGAAAACTTATAATGAGATGGGAACAAACTAGAGCAGCTACACAGAAGGGCAACAAGGTTTTCATCCAGCCCTTGTGTAAATACAGTAATGTAACAGTTCGGTTTTTCAGGCTTAAGGGGTTTCTGGTTATGTGGTTCTATGATGGACAATCATATGTCGTTTACTCTCAGCTTAAGTAGTTCCCTTTCTGTGCCCATAAGTCCACGTGGTTGCAATTTGTGGGGTTTCGTGTCCATGGAGCACTCCTTCAACTTAGCTGGTTATGGTTGGCATTATCTAGACTCTTGATCAGTGGTGGGTTGTCAAAAATTTTACTACCCCACCATGATGTCATCACAGTGTGGGCGGAGCTAATGTCATGATGTCATGGGCGGGGCCAAAGAAAAAAATAATTATAAAATGAAATAAAAATAAACACACACACACACCTCAACCCACCCACCCACAACACAAACATGTAAATAAATTAAATAAAAAATACATTAAAATACACCCACCCACCAGTGAAAAGGTAAGCCCCGAAGGTGGTTCCCCCCAAAAGCTGCTACCGGTTCTCCGGGACACTGGGAAAAGTTGCTACCAGTTCTGGAGAACTGGTGAGAACCTGTTACATCCCATCGCTGCTCTTGATACATTTTTGGATGCAAATCTAGATTCCTTGGGGACTGCAGTGGCTCAAGTGATTAAGACGCTGACTGGGAGGCAGAAGGTCAGCTGTTCAAAACCCGAATACTGCATGACGGAATGAGCTCCCGTCTCTGTTTCAGCTCCTGCTAATCTAGCAGTTCAAAATCAAGAAATTGCAAGTAGATAAATAGATACCACTTCAGTGGGAAGGTAAACAACATTCCATACACTTCGTTGTCTAGGCATGCCCGTCATGTGTCCATGGAAATGTCAGCAAATGCAGACAAGGGCTATGAACAGATGAGCACTGAATCCTAGAGTCGGATATGACTGGCTTTTGAGCAAGGGTGGGCTACATTCCTTTTTCTGATCCTAAGGCTTTGCAGGCTGGCAGTGTCTAGTATGCATTTTGGATACAATTTGTAGCCAGGGTTGACTGTATCTTTCCCCAGTTCCCTTTACATGATGGCCCATGCATTTATTCATTTAACAAAAATTATACAGTACTGTATAACCTAATAATGTGCACCTACCACCAGTGGGACTCTATATACCTTCAGCCCATTATGTATAATTTGTTTTATACATTTGTTCCCTCTTTCCAAAAAGATTCATTTTCTTGACCTTGTCTTGCTCCTTTCACTAGAACATACAGTGCTCAATAAATTCTCCTCAAAGTCATTTTTTGATAATCCCTTCTCTATCTTTAATTCACATGTCAGTCTATCATTTATTGCTATGTTCCATAGTTCTTTAAACCAGTCCATCTCATATTCAGAGTCTATTTTTCATTTTTGGATCAGTAAGTAATTTCAAGACTGTAACCGGTGGCTTAGTGGTTAAGACGCTGAGCTTGGAGACCAGAAGGTTGGGGTTCGATACCCTAGTGCAGCATGATGGATCTTGGGGACATGAAAGGAGCCTAATTTGGGCATCCCCTGTGGAGCTTCTCCAGCAAAAATCCTTTCAACCTAGAGTAATTTCTGACACGGAATTTATTTATTACAATAATTACAGTAAAACCTCGCATTAAGAGTGCCTTGCTTAGAGACTAACTTGTTTAAAGAGCAGAATTTTCTCTGAATTGTTGTCTCACTTAACTAAAATCAGCAAAAAAACTCGCTTAACAACTAAATTGGGGTTCGCAATTCGCCCCTGCCAGAAGTCACAATTGGTCACTTACAGTGGTGTTTCACTTAAAGAGCAAACTTGCTTAAAGAGCAGTCCCGTGGAACACATTATGCTCTTTAAGCGAGGTACCACTGTACATGTACTTATTTCTTACAATCTGTTTGTTTCCAAAGTCTGCTAATAATGCTACCCTAGGACACATCTCTTAATTTTGTGGACAATATTTGATTAATTTCTGCAAACCCTTTTTCCAAACCTTTTTCACGAGATGGCTTGAGCTTTATCCGAGTTTTGCGTTTGTTGAATCTTGTCCTTTTCCTTCCTGGAATATCAGTCTCTCTTAGCATTGTTTGAGTTACACAGTGTCCTTTCTTCTCTTTTTATAGGTGGTTTTCCCTATTAAAAAGCTCATGGCGACTGCTTCAGGGACCGTTGGCACTGAACTGTTGCAGCAAGGTAACTTTCCTAGGGGCTCCCTGGGGCAAATCGAACTAGTCCAGAGAGAGAGACTTCATTTACCCTCCTTCTCTTTGTGCCCCACAGGTCACGAAAGATGCCTGCCTCCCTGCTCTTTAATGGAAAAGGACTTGACTGACTACCCTGGCTTGGCTAACCTTCTTATGGACCTGCCAAAATATATGGACTCCAGTGGGCTCAGTGTCAACTTGGCACAACAAATGGAGGAGGTAGAGCATGAGCTGTCCTCTAGACTGTTCGACATTTTCATGGCTATACTGTGCCAGTGTGGATGTAATATTGTTGGACATAAAAAGCACCATCCTGAGAATGTAATCTTTCATTATTGTTGTTATTATTTTGATAGTGCAGGGAAACACATGACTAGGTCTTATGGTTGCAGAGCTGAAACAAAAGACAAACAGCAGGACTCTTAACGGCTCAGTGAATTACTGTCTGTTTGCCTTTTACCTACCAGCAGCTGAAACGGAATAAATTTTGCAAGATAACTGCATTCAAATCCAGGTTGTGAAATGCTTACAGTAGGATTAGTTCTTCCCCCGCCATTGCCATATATAAATAGCAGCAGGCTATTTTAACAACAGTGTACTTAAATGTACTTAATCTATCAAGTACATGCTAATACAACTCTTTCATTTATATATATATATATTTAGGCCAGAAAAACATTACAATTACGCCGAACAAACTGGCTGAAATGGGAGGCACTGTACCGGCTTCTTCAGGAGGCATTAAGGGAACTGGCAGCTGATCTTGCTCCACAGGACAAAAAGGTGAGGAGGAGAAACTGAACAAAGGTAGGGTGTGTGTGTGTGTGAGAGAGAGAGAGAGAATCGGGTGAGTGTGTTGAACTAGGATGATGATGAGCTCTAACAAGCCTTGGAGGCAGTAAATAGGCTCCAGAAGGGGAAGAAAGAATTCTGTGGTGATAAATAAACTGCAAAATTAATGTGGTAGACTCAGAGCATGGGAAATTGAGATTAGGTGGTACTGGAAGGTGTCATAGTGATTCTGAAAACTCTGGCCCTCGTGTTTTGAACCTCAACTCTCAGAGCCTCTGAATGTTGTTAGCTGAGGCTTCTAGGAGCTGAAATTCACAACAGATGAAAGCTTGGGAACCCTATTAGAGAGGACTTGCTTCTTTACAGAGCAGAAAACACATTTAGGAAGGCTAAGCCAATGTCACTAATGGTTGGAGATGTTGACAAAGGGTTCTCTTATTCCCTAATCCAGTGATGGTATACCTTTTAGAGACCAAGTGCCCAAACAGAGGAGCGGAGTCTGTGCGAGGGAGGGAGGAAGTGTTCCCATTGGGCTGCTAGGCAGATGGGTGGGAGAAACTGCTGGGGGAAGGAAGAAGCACTCCCATTGGGCTGCTGGGCAGAGTGGCGGGGTGAACTGCTGGAGTGATGGCATGCATGCCAGCAGAGAGGGCTGGGAGTGCCATGTCTGGCACGTGTGCCATAGGTTTGCCACTAATGCCCTAATCTTTTGTTCTTGCCCTCAGTTTTTAGAGGTCCTGGAGCAGCAGCTTCTGGTAACTGAGCTGAAACGGACCCTTGATCTTGATTGTTCCTTACAAGGCGCCCAGTCATCTCTCTTGGGTTTAGAATCCTCTCACATAATGGAGCTTCTCCCTTCTAACCAAGTAAGATCACAACACCATTTCCCAAGAAAAAGAGTTCTTGAGAGGCCAGAATACACACAGGGAAAAATCCTTTCCATTCAGAATGCTCTGCTAAATATTTATCTCCTGCTTGAATGGAGGAGCATTTTCTGCTGTTTCAGATATTCTAATTTACATAATATGGATTCTTCTGTTACAGTGAGGCAAAGGATTGATGCCTTAAATACCCATAGTTTGATTAGATTATTTTTTTGCTCCATCACATTTCTGCTGCCCTATATACTGAAAAATATTTGGGCTGAACTGTTATTCAAACAACCCTGGAAGTTTTAATACTGTGAGGGGACCAGGGAATACTAATGGAGTACTTGGAAAATTGTTTGGGCCCTTGCAAAATTGAAGTTGTTTCTGTGTGGCAGTTTACTCTACAACCCATTTTTAGCTGCCAAACCGGGTATGAAACAGTTTGGAAACTTTAGTGATTGTTCATTCTCCAGAATTTTCTTGCCTTCAAATACAGTACTGTACTAGGTAATACCAACTTGTTTGATATAGGTTAACATTGTTGGTTTATTTTTTAAACCAAATGCACTATCCAAAATTTATCTGCAACCTTATTCAATATAGAAATGCCTATGTTTCTTTTTACGTTGATTCTATCAGTCCCTGGAAAATAGATGGGGAAGAAGTAGAAGCAGTGACAGATTTTACTTTCTTATGATCAAAGATCACTGCAGATGGTGATTGCAGCCATGAAATAAAAAGGTGACTGATGCTTGGGAGACAAGATATCCTGGGGAACAGTTAAAAGTAGAGACATCACCTTGCAAACAAAAATTTGCATAGTCAAAGCAATGGTATTCCTGGTGGTAATGTATGGTTGTGAGAGCTGGACCATTAGAAAGCTGGGCACAGAAGAATAGATGCCTTTGAGATGTGGTGTTGGAGGAGAGTTTTGAGAGTCCCCTGGACAGCGAGGAGAACAAATAGGTCAATCTTAGAAGAAATCAACCCTGACTGTTCCCTAGAAGGTCAAATAGTAAAGATGAAGATGAAGTACTTTGGACATCAAATGAGAAGAGAGGATTCATTTGAGGAGGCCTTGATGCTGGGAAAGGTGGAGGGCAAAAGAAGAAGGGGGCGTCCAAAAATGAGATGGCTAGATGGTATTGTAGATGCAATGGGCACAGAGCTGGGCAGGCTGAGGAGGATGGTGGAAGACAGTTGTCTGGTGGGCAATGGTCCATGGGGTCGCAAAGGGTCGGAATCAACTGAACAACAAAAACTATGTGTTTTCCTAAGGTTGTACATCCAAGTTATTACAGGATTTTCTGTTTTCAGAAATGAGGGAATCAGCCATTTACTGTTTGCTCCAGCTGGCCTAGATGCAACTTGAAATCTGGAAACAAAACAAAAAATCTTGATCAGAATGCTGCATATATTCCTTTATTTATAGTAAAGATTTGCCTGATTATGTATTTTGGAATCTTTCTCATAGAATGAGACAGTTTGCTTTGTTTTATGTATAGGGGAGAAATACATAAGTCTCTTAGTCTGTCGCTTCCCACCCCATTACTAATAGTTGTTCATACTGACTGTAATCATAATCTTTACTGTCCTGTTCATTAACTTGTGAACCGACCAGAGTGTGCACTAGGTGCTATGGGGCGGTATATAAGTGTGATTGCTTTGTTTTGCTTACTGTCCTGCTGCCTGCTGAGGGTGTTTTATGTATAATCTAGTACGTTCATTGCTGTCTGAAAGCACTCTCAACGTTTCCAGTGTTTTTTGAGTGGAAGCATTAAATGTTGCATTTCTTTACTTTTTACTGATTTGGCCTCCCTGTTTCTGCACTTTGCCACAGGAGCTGGAGGAAATGCGAAAGCGTCTCCCTGTGGAATTAGAGAAATATCTGAAGTCCAAATGCTTGGCTGTGCTGAGTTACTATCGTCCAGAGAGTGGTACGGTGCACTTTTGGCTTTGAGGGGATTGTGGGATAAGGAGCCCATACAGGGAGGAGAAAGGACCATTCAACCTGAGTGCCATAAAATGTGCAGTTGTGGAAACACCTAAAGATAGGGTCTGGTGTTTCTTGATTCTAGCCTTTTCCTCTTGCAGATGGTGCAGGGGAAACAGCACGGGCAGCTATGTTTGTGGCCCTACCAGAAAAGCTGGTTGTTGAAAAACAGCGTTTGAAGGAAGCCCAGACTCGACATGAAGAACTTGTGGGATTGCTGGAACAACAGAAAGCTGCATATCCCCAGGTAACAGGAAGATTATTTGATAAGAATATTTGGTCTTTTATGTTAGCAGAGTTAGGCTTTATGGTAGCTGGACATTCTTCAGTTTAAGGCTGCCATTCAGCAGTTTTAATAATGGTAATAAAAACGATCAGTCTGTACCTCATTTGATAATATCCATTGCCAGTTTGATGGGCCTGTCACAACTTCATCAGAGCACCTCTTTGCCAGATCCTTTCAGGGTCTGTATATTTACAGTGCTCTTCATAATCACAGAGGCTGAAAACTTACAATGAAACTGAAGGTGTAGGTCTAACCTGCATTCTTTTTTCTATGCTTTTGTGTTCCGGTATCACTTCTCCATGTGCTGCAGGTCCTGTTACGCTGCTTAGCCATACTGAAACACTTGGCTCGTGAGAGTCGCCTTGGTACACAGTCTCAACTGGACAGTATTAACGCCCAGTACCTGGAGATGAAGTGTAGTGCCATGTTCCTTAAGATATGGTAAGGTGTTCTATTCTTTCCATTCATGTCATGGTCAGGGAGAGGCTGAACTTGGTGGCCATAGTTAAGTGGAGATACCTCTTGAGTCTCTGGATTAGGATCATAGAATAAATGAGGCCATCGAGACCAACCAAAATGAAGTGTGTGGACCAAATAAGATACCAAAGTGATCTTCTGAAGACTACAGGAAGAGCATGGGAGAGAATCATAGCTCCTCACAACCCAAAAAATTAAAACTAGAATCAGATGCCTGATTATCTTTGCTGTGATCCCTCCCCTCCCCTTTCTTGGGCATAGTGTGACCTGTAACAGGTACTGGGGCTAAGCTTTGACCCACCAAAATTATAGTTCTGCAGATTAGGAGTAGACTTTTTAACTCTCCCTGCACGCACATCTAGTGTTTCTTTTAAACCAAGGATGGGAAATCTGTGGTTGTTTGAGCTCATGAAGAGAACTAGAATCAAGTACTGTATAAGTGTTGAAACTTCCACTATAGCCTTCTACAGTTTTAGGTTTTGGCACAGATCAGTCATCTGTGAGTGAAGAGCAGGATAGACCTGAAGTGGTATGTTTGAGATTGGCAGGAACTTTAGTCTGTTATCTGCTAAAAGATTTTCTCTAAATAACTCTTGTCTGTCATAGGCTTGAGCAACTGAGCATCCTTGTAGAAACTTATGCACCTGAGAAAGTGGCTGTGCACCGGATGATGAGGTAAGCTATTGTGGGGGTGGGGATGCTTTCGCTGGGAGCAGTCTCTGTGCATGGCAGGGGTGCCCATACTTTTTGGGCCGTGGGCCAGTCACGTAGTTCAGGAAGGTGGTCACTATGGCCCAGGAGCCAGATCCGGCCCACAGGCCGTAGTTTGGGCACCCTGGTGAATGGCAACAGACCTAGAGAGTAAAAGAGTGGGCTTCCATGGGGTATACTGTTGTAGAAGGTGTGAATACATATAGCAGATAGTGATTAGTGACAAATACAGTACTGTTTTCTTGGCAAAAAACTTGTTTTCTTAAATAAAATCTCTGAGGTGCCCTAATTCAGGAAGAGCCAACTTGTATATTGTTTTCTAAAAAGGGACTGTGGTGGCTTAGTAGTTAAGTCGCTGAACTTGACAATTGGAAGGTCAGCAGGTTGAGACCCGAGAGCTGCATGATGGGGTGAGCTCCCCTCTCTGTCCCAGTTCTTGCCAACCTAGCAGTTCAAAAGCAAGAAATTGCAAGTAAATAAATAGGGACCACTTCAGTGGGAAGGTAAAAAGCGTTCTGTTTTCTAGTCATGCCTGCAACATGTCTACAGAAACGTCTGCAGGCAAGGACAGTGCTGGCTCTTTGGCTATAAACAGATGAGCACTGAACCCTAGAGTTGGATATGACTGGCTTTTGAGTAAAGGTGATCTTTATCTTTACCTATGGTATATTGTTTAAAGAGAAACCAAAGTCGTTTTCTGAATTTTAGAACCCAATACATACATGTCTAACCCATAAGTGTTTGTGGTTTCTGTGCAGCTCACCATAACCCCTTGTTACAGAAGTGCATCTTTTTTTCTGAAGGCTTGATTGTGGTACACAGATGTTATTATGAAAAGGAGCATCCTATAACAAGAAATTACAGGAGCAGCTAAAGAGATTGTGACAAGTTGGGGAAGGACGGAAATATATGTTTCCCAGTGCCTGATGAATTATGCATTTGAATAATTTGTAAATTAAAAGAAAGTGTGTGGAAAAATAATAAAGTTAATTTAGTTTAATTTATATACCACCTTTCTATGAGGTGTACCCACTCTGGCAGTTTACAATTCAATAAAGAAACAAAGAATTTAAAAACAAGAAAATATAAACACAATAGTATAATAGACTCATTTCCTAGCAGTGCCAGGTTAAACTTTTGTCAGTACTGTATGTATAAAATTAATCCCAGATATCCTGTGCAGTTTTGTTGTTGTTCAGTCAGACAGTCGATTCCGACCCTTTGCAACCCCATGGACCATTGCCTGCCAGACACCTCTGTCCTCCACCATCCTCCTCAACCCGCCCAGCTCTGTGCCCATTGTGTCTACAATACCATCTAGCCATCTCATTTTTGGCCACCCCTTTCTTTTACCCTCCACCTTTTCCAGCATCAAGGCTTTCTCAAGTGAATCCTCTTGTCTCATTTGATGTCCAAAGGACTTTAGCTTCATTTTTACTATTTGACCTTCTAAGGAGCAGTCAGGGTTGATTTATTTTAAGATTAACCTATTTGTTCTCCTTGCTGTCCAGGGGACTCTCAAAATTCTCCTCCAACACCACATTTCAAAGGCGTCTATTCTTCTGTGCCCAGCTTTCTAATGGTCCAGCTCTCACAACCATACATTATCATCGGGAATACCATTGCTTTGACTTTGCGAATTTTTGTTTTCAAAGCGATGTCTCTACTTTTAACTATGTTCCCCAAGTTTCTCATAGCTTGTCTCCCAAGCATCAGTCACTTTTTTATTTCATGGCTGCAATCACCATCTGCAGTTATCTTTGATTCTAAGAAAGTAAAATCTGTCCCTTCTTCTACTTCTTCCCCATCTATTTTCCAGGGACTGATAGGGCCTGTGGCCATTATCTTGGTTTTCTTGATGTTGAGCTCAAGCCAGCTTTTGCACTCTCTTCTTTCAACCTAAGGAGCAGCTTCTTTAGGTCTTCCTCACTCTCTGCTATTAGGGTGGTATCATATGCGTATCTCAAATTGTTGATGTTTCACCCAGCAATTTTGATTCCAAATTGTGATTCCTCCATCCCTGCACTGCAAATTATGTGCTCTGTGTATAAGTTGTGTGCAGTTACCCAGTATAAATAAAACTAAATTGCTTCCTTAGGGACAGTCTTCAGGAAATGCTAAGCTTGACTTTCTGCACCTGGCTGTTTGTTCATTCTTTTCCTAGGGACAATCTGCAGACAACCCTAACCCAAGAAGAGCAAGAGTTAGCCACCTCCAGAAAGATCCTTTCCAATTACGAAGTGCTGGGACCTGAGTTCGAGGAACTGGTGAAAGATTATGCCCAGCTGCAATCCGCCATTGAGAACAGGCGGTGGGTATTGGCAGAGTTCCACAAAGACTGAGATGACTGGAGAGCACAAGAATGTCCTAGACTGAATTACTGACTGACTGAATTTTGACTTGTTTGTGTGTAATGGCTACTTCATGCAATAAACTTTGGTGAAAGAGATAGTTAAGTGTGTCCTTGTTATTTTCTTCTTACTAGATGGGAACGTTAGTTTATCTCCCTGTCTCGATCATTCAGCCATATTTCATGTTTCTAGACAAAGCAGCTAGGGACTGAAACAAACACTTTCATTTATCCCTAGCACGCTGTACTGTTGAATTAAAATGTGGAAACTCAAAAGTGTTAATTTTTTCTAATTCAAACTGCTAGTGTGTAGCAATCTACAGACTTGATTTTAAAAATTCAGTAAAGCCCCGGGTTACGACAGAAGTAGTTCCAACAGCCTCCGTTGTAATCCGAAAAAATTATAAACTGAAACACCCATAGGAATGCATTGAAAAATAAAAAGGTCTTGAACTGATCGTTGTAAACCAGAAAAAATGCATTAAAAATTTGTAAATTGGGACAGCATTTCTATAGGATTTGTCGTTGTGAACTGCAGCAAACTTAAACCGAGGTGGTTGTAACCTGGGGTTTTACTGTACAATAAAACCCCGACTTACGCATGCCCCAAGTTACATAAAATTCGACTTACATAATGATTTTGTGCTAAAACCATGTCCTTATTTACATAAATGTCCTGATTTACATAAATGTACGTAACACGATTGTCTATGGGTTTGCTTCGAGTTACATGAAAATTTCAATTTTCCTATGGGTTTGCTTCGAGTTATGTAAAAAACTGATTTAAGCAAAAGCCTACGAAACTGACTTTTTACGTAAGTAGGGATTTTACTGTATATGTAAAAAATAAGGGACGCTGCCGTTCTTTGGCAGTATGTATGACAATTTGAACATGTTCATGTATCTTTAGACCAGGGTTTATGGCTCACGGGCCGGACCAGGCCCACTGCCATTCCATCTAGCATTCTAGCCCATTGCCACAGCACCCAGAAGAGGAAGTGGGTGCATTTACGTCAGCCGTAAAACACACCTGTGCATGCATAAATGCGCCTGCACATGCATAAACACAGAAGTGGGCACATTTACGATAGTTATACGGGTGTCTGGGGGTGTGGTCAGCCCTGTGACAGAAAAAGGGCCACCTCTGCTTTAGACTAACAACTATTGTGAATTTACAGCCAGTGTACAAAATTAAATTGTTGTTTTGTAACTTTTTAACCTAATTTTAACTTAATTTTTAATATTTAATTAACTGTACTTGAATTTTAATATGTATGAAGCAAGTTGGAGTGTCATATTGGCCGTGTATTTACTATGTATTGTTGTTTTAAACCATGTCTTTTCTGGTTTGTGTTGTAAGCCGCCCAGAGTTGGGTTTACTTAATTGGGGCGGGATAACAAATTGGATAAATAAATAAAATAAAAATACTTGATATAAGTCCAGCTATGAATTCTCAGTCGCTGAGTCGCTATTCCTTAGTGCAGAAATCTTTGTATAAAAAGATTAGATTTTGCTGTAAAAAACATGAAAATAAGCATAAATGGTCAGTAAAATTTAAAGATAAAAAATTCCTATGACCATTGGAGTGGGGGTGAAAATAAGTGCCTCTTTCCGAGCCAGCCAGGAGTCGAACCTAGAATCTTCTGATCCGTAGTCAGACGCGTTATCCATTGCGCCACTGGCCCTAAGACACGCTTAAAGAATACGCAGCGCCCCCCTTATGTAGCGTTGGAAGAAACATGCCGTTTGGTACTGTGGTCTGTGCGGCAATGCATCCTGGGAGTGAGTTTGATTCCATTGGGATAGCAATGCATGCTGGTCTTTGTAGTACAAACAAAAAACCAGGGAGACACTGTGCTTTTATTTTAAAAATAATTAGAACCAATAAAAACGACTCGGTGTGGCAACTTTTAAGGTCCTCACAAGGCTTCATCATCAGTTCAAACGATGTATGAAAAGGAAGGGAATTATTAAGGCCAGGCCGGAGGGCGCGTTGCCTTTCGGGAAATGTAGTCTATTATATTATTCCCCCCACGCTGGACCATGACGGGAAATCGAATTTCTGCCTCATGCTTTAAAGCAGAAAGGGAAAGCGACGCCCCTTGTACCCGCCTCCGACTTGGATTTTGATTGGCTGCGCCTTCCGTCCGGCCAGGAAACGCCCTTCTGTGATTGGCCAGCTTCTCAAAGGGACGTCTCTGATTGGTCTGAGGAGATAACGTGGGCGTGGCCGTCCGGGCTCTGGCTTCTGCGCGTGCTGGGCCATGTCGGCGAGCGCGGCGGCGATGGCAGCAGCCTCGGTAGGGCCAGGCGGGGCCAGCGCGGGAGCTGCTCGCGTCTCCTGCGGGAGGGACCTCAGCTGCGTCCCGGAAATAGCGGGCACCCTTGGTGCGGTTGCCCGGCAAGGGTGAGGAAAAAGCACGAGGACCTCCTCGGGTGACCTTTGGCCCCTCCCCACCTGACACGGTGACCTCTGACCTCCGGCCTTGGGGTCATCTGCGGGTTTGCCCTCCCGGGAGGAGGTTTGGGGTTTCTTTTATTTATTTATGCCCCTTTCTTGCCCAGATGCTAGTAGGAGGCGTTTTGATGACCTTTGACCCATGCAGTGGCTCCACCCTCTGACTTTTGACCTGACCCTCCAGGTCTGTGGTTCTGTTCCCTCCCCTGCAATTTATTTATTTATTTATTTGTTCCAATTTGTTATCCCGCCCCAGTCGGGTAGACCCAAAAAAACATAGCTTAAAACCACAGTTCATAAGTCAATAATAGTAAGCACATTGCAAGGAGAGATCCCACATGCAATGCTTCTGCAGGTGCGCAGGTGCAGAGGTAGCAAGTGTGTTAATTGCACAGAGAGGAGTCCAATGGTGTCGGGACTAGTTCTTCTGTTACTTTTGCCTCTCTTCAATCGTGACCTGTGGCAGAATAAATTGGCTAAACCATGGGGTTAAAAAATATAAGGTCTGTGATGGGACAGAGCCAAAACCTGCCTGGTTTAACTGCAGCAAAGCCAACAGGGTCTTGTGGCTCTTTAAAAATAATTTTATTTGGTGTGAGCTTGGAAGGGCTTGGGTCTGCTTCTTCAGATGCAGTTGAAGAAATGAGCTGCAACGCATGAAAGTTCAAATAAAATTTGCTAGTCTTGAAAGTTAGGAGCCACAGTGGCTTAGTGGGTAAGACGCTGAGCTTGACGACCAGAAGTTTGGCAGGTCCGCAGTTCAGGACCCAAGTGCTGCATGATGGAATGAGCTCCTGTTGTCTGTCCCAGTTCCTGCCAACCTAGCAGTTCAAAAGCAAAAAAATGCAAGTAGATAAATAGGTACTGCTTTGGCGGGAAAAGTAACAGTGTTCTGACATTTAGTCATGGCTGCCACATGAACACAGAAATGTCTGCAGTGGCTTCCCTTTTGGAACTGTCTTGTGCAGCACTTAATGGTTAAATCACTGAGCCTGATGACCTTAAGGTTGGCAGATCAACAGTTCAAGATCCGAGTGCTTCATGAGGAAGTGATTGCACATCTTCTGCCCCAGCTCCTGCCAACCTAGCAGTTTGAAAGCAAGGAATTGTAAAAACTGTAGATAAATAGGTCTGCTTCAGCTGGAAAGATAATAGTACAGTATCCGTGTCCAGTCATGCCTGCCACATGACCATGGAAATGTCTATGGATACAGACAGTGCTGGCTCTTTAGCTGTAAACAGAAATGGGCATCACACCACTAGAGTCAGACACGACTGGCTTTCAAGTAAGGACAACCTTTACCTTTATGCTGTATAACATGTGACTCGTCTTTTTGAGAGTTCACTGCTGTATAATGGCCGCTGGCTTGGATGGCTTTTAAGGAATGATTTAAGAGTTTTATGGGAGATAGCTTTTAGTATAGGGCAGTGATGGAGAACCTTGGCACTCCAGCTGTTCTTGAACCTCAGTTTCCAGAAGCCCAAGTCCCTGAATCCACATGAATGGGTTTACTGTGTATATGTGCAGTAAACTCATTCGTGTGGATTCACCGGGACTTGGGCTTCTGGGAATTGAAGTCCAAGAACAGCTGGAGTGCCAGTAAACAGATTCATGTGGATTCACAGAAACATAGCCTTTGGGGAATTGGAGTCCAAGAACAGCTGGAGTGCCAAGGTTTGCCATCACAGGTATAGGGCATTAGCTATGACAGGTGAATAGAACTTGCCTGTCAAGGAGCAGTTGCAGACATTCACAGAGAGCTAAAATTAGGGATATGTGCAACACCGTGAGAAGAATAAACAACAACAACAAAAAACCAACTTTGCAGCACCTAGAAGACTAACTTTAACAGTTTATTTTCTGATATGTGAGGAGATTAAGTTTCATAGCTCAGTAGGCCTAGTGACGGCTGGAAAATAGATAACCTTGTATTGCAAGGGAAGAGAAAAGAGAGAAAGAAAAGATGTTGAAGAGAAACACATGCCTTGACAAAGTCTTCTAGATGCAAGTCCAGAGAAGGCCTTTTCTTGAATGTTGATCAAGCACAACTTCGACCAGAGGGGTCCAAACTATGGCCCATGGGCTGGAGTTTGGACATCCCTGCCTTAAGTAGAGAAAACACCAGCTTAAAAATCTATCTCATCCTGTTGCAAAACAGATTGCAAGGTGTGTTTTGCTTCTGCTTCCAGTGGGAGGAACCATGCAACTGGCCCACTGAACCCCTGTGACCGGCCCACGGTCTGAAAAGTTTGGGCACCCCTGACATAGATGATGATGGGATACAGCACGGGCTTTTTACCTTTCAATGCTAGGAGCTTAATTTGTCCCATTTCTTCCCATCCTGTATGATATCTGCTTCTGTAGGTTTGATTTCCTCTGCATGCCTGTTTTCCACCCTCGCTACAAAAGAGAGTTTTCCCTCGAGCCAGCTAAAAACCGACCAGGACCTCAGACCCGCTCTGACCTGTTGCTCTCAGGAAGAGGTAAGAATTTAGGAATCTGTAGCTGAAAGCCTGTTTGTAGTGTAAGCCAAGCGGTAGTATTCAATCCATTCCTCCATTATAAAGCATCTTGACTATAATTTTCAGGAATTGTAAGTGGGGAAGCTTAGTTTACTAGGCAGGAACAGACCAAAGGTTACGACTCGGTTAACATTACGAAAAAGTTTTTTGCCTTTATTGCTTTCACCTGGACAAGATTTATTATGTGAAAATCAGAGCTCAGGAAAGGTTTTCTTTGTAACAATTCCCAGAAACCAAAGTGGTCTTCTGTGTCTAAGCCAGATGTGAAGCTGCCAAAATGAAGGCACCTTTTGGTGAGTTCATTCTGAAGTTCCTTTTGCCTGACCTAGTGTGAGAAAGATTAGCTGGCAACACACCTGATTGTGGTTCAAAAATACTATAATCTTCAAGGAAGCTCTTTCTGTGTATCGCAGATACAAAGGTGAACCTAAAGACTAAAAGCAGAAAACCACTTTTCAACTTCTGGTAATTACATTTCCTTTCCATCCGTTCTCAAAAGCATGGTGTGAATAACAATAGCTTTAAAGATGGAATTAGCCTGACTAAGAATAAAATATCTACTACAGTACTGGGTTTTTTTAAACCATCATACTAGTGAATGCCAGCAGAACAGATGTTTTCCAGTATAAATATTTGAAGATATTCAGACCTGGAATTGGACAGAAGTCTAGGGGAATGAGATTAATCATTTGTGGAGAAGTAATTGAAAATACTACTGCATATGCATATAATATTTGGTACAGTTAAAGTTGGTGAATGAGAAAAGGAAAATTCTTTTGGTTGTTTTGAAAGGGCGTTTATATTCTCAGCATGTGTCCAGGCGCTGAACTGTCTGTCCTTCCCTTGCCCAAATGAAGGTTTTGCTTGCTCTGTCATAGATTGGAACACACTGATTGTAGGCAAACTGTCCCCATGGATCCAGGCTGATTCCAATGTGGAGAAGGTCCGCAGGAATTCAGAGGTGGTAAGTGAGCTTTGCAGGTGAAGGGATAGATGATTGCACCATCTTCTTGTGCCATATCCGATTCCAAATACTGGTGATCTTTATGGATCCCATCAACATATTGTAATGTATCGTTTGTAAGCCGCCCTGAGTCGCTACAGTGAGCGGGCAGAAATGTACATTTGAACTAATGATGATGATGAAGAAGACTCTCCTGAGAATATAATGCAGTGGCTCACAAGTTCTCCTCAGCCCCAGCCCAGAATGGATGAAGCTGCTGCCCTCCATCAAGATAGATTCAAGTGGGGTTTAATCCACTTGGGGACTATCACGCTTCCCTATGGAATTTGCCACCTAAGGCTGTTAGTCCTCAGGGTTGTGAGGTTAGTTAATTGCCACCTGAGTTGCTGGCAGTAAGGTCTACTCTATTACCATAGCAGGATAACCTGGCCAGACTGGTGGTTTTGCAAACACTCATAGAAATGTTAGAAATGTAGAAAACTTAAGCTGTCTTTTAAGACAAACTTGGTTCCTATAGTCCACTTCTGACTGGTAGCAGTGGCTCTTTGTGATTTAATGTGTCCTCCTTGTCCGTACCCGTATCTAAGTGTGGAAGAGAGCTGGGCCTTTTCAGCTTCCCAAACTAGCTGAAATTGCTTATGTTTGAAGAATGGTCGTAAAAAAAAAATTAGAAAAAGCTGGTGTAATAAACATCTCACATAGCTTGAAAAACACTCTTAGGGTAGCCTTAAGACGAGTATGACTTGATAACACAAAATGTTAACAGCTATTACTTCTTTATTCTTTGCAGGCTATGTTGGAAGAGCTCAATTTTGGGGCCTATTTAGGACTCCCTGCGTTCCTCCTCCCCCTAAAGCAAGCAGACAACCCCAACTTGGCACGTGTTTTATGCAACCATATCAATACCGGTCATCATACTTCCATGGTATGCCTAAAATGTACTTTCTACCCCAACTTGCCCAAGCAGCTCAATATAATTCATTCCCTTCATTCTGACTTGATACTGCATCTCTGGAGACATTTTCCTTTCCTGATTTGTTTCCAAGCTGTTAGTCTGTGTAGACTGTTATAGGGTTGTGTCAATCGAGCAAGCGCTAGTCTAGGTTGATGGAGCAGTAGGGCCTGAGATTTTGTGCAAGCCACCCTCTTAGTTTGGGAGCTGATTTGCTACCAGGAAACCTGTACAACATTCTTAAAAATGCGCTTGGCAGCTGGAATGTTGTCAGGTCAGTCGTTCCAGACCGGAGTGCTACACAACAGAGTGAGCTCCCGTCTCTGTCCCAACTCCTGTCAACCAAGCAGTTCGAAAGCAAGACATTGCAAGTAGATAAATAGGTACCACTTCAGTGAGAAGGTAAACTCTGTTCCATGTCTAGTCATGCCTACCACATGTCCACGGAAATGTCTGCAGACGCAGACAGCCCTGGTTCTTTGGCTGTAAACAGATGAGCACTGAACCCTAGAGTTGGATATGACTGCCTTTGAGCAAGGGCAACCTTTACCTTAATATATGACAAGGACTGCAGTGGCTTAGTGGTTTGTTCCTCTTGTTTTACATTCCTCTTACTTTTACCTTCCTCCAACTTCAGTTCTGGATGCGAGTTCCGCTACTGGACCCGGAAGACCTGAGAGATGACGTGATTGAAAATGAACCTGTGCAAGGGATAGAAGAGGAGTATTCAGGGGATGAGAAGACGTGGCAGTGGTGAGTGAGGAATTGGGGAATGTCAGGAACCCTGGGAAACATTCAAACGCTGGGACGAGATGGATAGTGGAATCTCTTCGTTAGGATTCTCGGAATGATTGACGCCCACCAAGAAGAGGTAGAACTTTCAGAGCTGAGTCTACAAACAGAAGTCTTTGCTAGATCCGAGCTGAAGTCTACAGTGGGAGCACCCTAATTTGACTCATGATATGAGAGATGGAGGGGCTGTGGTGGCTTAGTGGTTAAGATGCTGAGCTTGACAACTGGAAGGACGTCATGTCAGCAGTTCGAGACCTGAGTGCTGCGCGATGGAGTGAGCCCTTGTCATCTGTCCCAGCTCCTGCCACCCTAGCAGTTTGAAAGCAAGAAATTACAAGTAAATAAATAGGTACCTCTTCGGCAAGAAAGGTAATGACATTCCGACATCTAGTCATGCCTGCTACATGACCGGGGTAACGTCTGCAGATGCAGCCAACACTGACTCTTGGGCTGTAAATGGAGATGAGTGCTGACTTCTAGCTTTCAAGCAAATTTTGACCAAATATCATTGACACTCTTTAATGCAAAAGCAGCCAATTTACGATTGACCTGTTGAAAACAGCTGCTACTTTTTAACCTGTTGCTTCTGGCTTTCTCAGGTGGCATAATTTCCGGACCCTCTGTGACTATAACAAGCGCATCGCTGTGGGTAAGTGCCATAACACCAAGAGGGGGAAGCATCCGAAGGAGGGCTCTATGTGGTGGTGGTGGTGGTTTTAATTGGGCTTCATTTAATTTTTGTTATCTATACATTTATTCAGTTTGTTTATTCTTTATTTTAATTACTTATATATACAGTACAGTAAAACACTGGATAACGATTGGATCAGATAATGCTAAAATCGCATTAACCTTAAGTAATCTGGGGAGGAGAATTGGATCGAATAACATTAAGGTCCTATTCCCCAACGTTATCCGGTTTTAACGTCCAAAACAAATGCTAACCGAGGTATTACTGTATGTTGGTAACAGCGGCAAGACTGATGATAGCCGAAAATTGGAAAATGTACACGAATTTAAGGATTGGTATAAAGAATCATGGGATATGGCTATCTGATAATTTGACATAAAAAAAAAGGTTTGGTAAAGCCAAATGACTTTAAAGATATTTGGGTTGAGTTTATTGATTCTTCTTCTTTTGTGCCCTGATCAACCCCTAGACTGCCAAAATGAAGCCACTTCGCTTTGTCATTGCCCAGACTTAAGTCCTCACCAGCGCATGCAAGTGCTGCATGCTTCTGGCAGTAATCGTCAGACCAGTCAATGTGTTGTTGAGCGCCAGCAGCCCCCACTTGAGCACATTGGTCTTGCATTTAGGGACTCAGACCCTCAACCTATTCAGGGTCTTTCAACTGACATTTAGGTTCCTCAGCCAAATCCTCCTTTAATTTTGCTTCCTGTCCAGTGAGCTCCTCCCTCCATCTTCTAATTTGTTTTTGCTCTTATGTCTGTTTTTGCCATAAAGCAAAACCAGATCAGACCAAAGTTTATTGATTATGTTTTGGTTAAGAGAAAGGGTATGAAACTGGGGCCAGAAACATACAGTTTTGAGAAATAAGAGTCAAGATGAATGATGTGGATTTTATGAACAATAAATGAATGAATAAAACGCGATGCGGCAACTGGACCCTCCCTTTCGTTTCCTCTTTAACCCCCTTGCTTTCTGTGTTCCTCAGCCCTGGAGGTTGGGCCTGACCTGCCATCCAGCCATGTTATTGACCGTTGGTTGGGGGAGCCCATCAAGGCCGCCATCTTGCCCACCAACATCTTCCTGACCAATAAAAAAGGCTTCCCTGTGCTCTCCAAGATGCACCAGCGCCTGATTTTTCGCCTGCTGAAGGTCAGCCTCTCTCCTTTCCACCTCCCTTTCCCTCCTACTGCAATAGCCCTGGTTGACTTAGAAAAGTTGACTTAGAACAGTGGTCCCCAAACTAGGGGCCGGGTGCGGCCCCTGATGCCAATTCATCCGGCCCACGGAGCCCTCGTCGCTCCTGGAAGCGGAAGTGAAATGCGCCCGTACGGGCGCGTTTCACTTCCGCTTCCAGGAGCGACGAGGGCTTCGTGGGCCGGATGAATTGGCATCGGGGCCCGCACCCGCCCTCTAGTGCCCGGCTCCCTGAACCACATGATTGGCCCATGGCCCAAAAAGTTTGGGCACTCTTGACTTAGAGCTACTCCTCTTCCCTGTACTGGGACCCTGGATTTGTTGGTTGCATGACAGTTGCCTGTCTAGATGAATCCAGACAAAGACAGACATGTCATTGCCCAGAAAACCTGTTGCTTGTCTTGGTCATGGGTTGCATTTCCACCTTAAGGACCAGGGTCTGCTTCTTTGGAAGTGGTTCTGAACCTTCTGTAGGTGGTCTGTGCGGCTGAAACCAGATGTTCTGCACCCATTCTGTGCTATGTTTGGGTCATGTGATGTACAATGTGTTTATATCACCTTTACGGTTCTTATTTGCCACTGGCCCATCCGTATGCCCTTGCTTGACCTTTGAGATGGGGTTTTAATAGCAAAAGATATTAGACTGTCAAGTCCTACAGATGGGACTATGTTTCTTCTATGTTTTAAAAGCAGTTGAAATCGTTTCTTTTTAAAGAGGCCTTTGAGAATGTTTTGTCCATGGCTGAGCATTAGGTATTTTATTGTCTCCGTCGCCAATAGGGTTTTTTGAATTTTTAAAAATGTGTTTTTAATATGTGAGTTTCGTGTTGTTAGCCGCCCAGAGTAGGAAAACCTCCTAGATGAATGGGGTGTAAGTAAAATAGACAGACAGACAGACAGAATACTTTTTCCTATGGACATGTTTCTTGCATTTCAGGGTTCAGAAAGTTTTTAATTCTAGTCTCCTTTGGAGTCTTCTTCCATGTCTAGGTCAGATGTGAAATTGCCAAAACCGCCTGGTGAGTTCATTCTGCAGTTCTGTTTGCCTGACCTTAGTGTGAGAAAGATTAGCCCGGCAACACAAGGTTGCCATTACCAGGATACACCCAATTGTGGTTCAGAAACACCACAGTCTTCAAGAAGGCCCTTTCTGTATACCCCAAAATCACTTTGGTGTGATTTTAGTTTTCTGTGTGTTCATATTGGGATTTTTTAAAAATCTGTGGCTGGCTTCATTTTTTGAGTCTTAATGGCCTGCTTGTCTAATTTTGGTCTTAGGGAGCAAAAGATAGATCAGAAATCTGCATGGATGGATGGATATTCATTTATTTTAACATTTACATATTGCTTAGAATCATAAAATAATGAGCTGGGGGGGCAATGGAAGAAGATGAAGGTTTTAGATTGTAAGTCCCTTGGAGCAGAGACCCACCAACCCTGTTCTTTGCAAAGGGCTATGGAAAGAGATGGCACTGTGAAAATTCTTAGACCTAGTACTACTATTGGTAATCAGTTATTGTGGAATGACCCTCGAGTGTGTCCTGACTCTGTTTTTTGTTCCCATTCTCCAGCTTGAGGTCCAGTTCATTATCACAGGCGCCCACCACCATTCTGAGAAAGAGTTTTGCTCCTACCTTCAGTACCTGGAGTATCTCAGCCAGAACCGCCCACCTCCTTCTGCCTATGAGCTCTTTGCAAAAGGCTATGAAGACTATCTCCAGTCTCCACTGCAGGTAAGCCTTCTTTTCTAGGCAGAGGCAGGGTGAGGCTTTTTTTTAAAAAAAAGTGTGGCAGGTAGAGTCTAAGGACACTACTGTCAGGGATTTAGTTCGTGAATTCAGTTGTGTACTTTTGATGAGTTGCCACAACAAAACTATAGCACTGATGAAAATAAAGACTCTGCCATATGAAAGATCGTCTCGGCGACTTTCAGGAATGCTAGGACTCAATGGCTGGGAAGGCAAATTGATGATCTCATTACACTTGGAAGTTGCCCTGTAAAAATGACATTTTTGCTAGGGGCATCTAGTTGTCGGTGAGCTTGCGACCAAACCACTCAACCGATCGTAGTGATCCAAATTGTATTAGATAGAGGATAAAATAACCTATGTTCTGGCACTATTAGAATTTTGTTTGAGTTTTCCAAAAAGTTTTTATGACATTGTTTATCCCAAAGTCCTTGACTAGAATCCCGAAAAAACTCAGATAAAAAGGACAAATTTGTCTGAAATTGACCCAAACCACTTTCCGTGGTTGATAGAGGCTGCTGATGAGGACATTGGATGGTTTTGCTCAGTTTCCAACAGATTTGTCCCTTTCATTTGAGCATCTTTGTGATGTCGTTCGAGGTTTTTTTTGTAAACGTTGTCATAAAAACTGTTTCTGAAGTCTGACCAAAATTCTAATAGTGTCATAACACTAACACTAAATGGAGATGAGCACTGAACCCTAGAGTTGGATACATCTGGCTTTTGAGCAAGGAAGGGAGACCTTGGCCTATGTGCAAAAGGGGCAATGGAACGTCATTTCTTTCCAACCTTTTCTCTGTATTGGGGGTTCCAAGCCTTTTCAAGCCAGGGCCCAGGTCACGCTCTCTCAATCATCTTCGAGGGCCGGACAGCCATTTTGCCCTGCCTGCATGATGGGAACAGCCATTTTGTCCCAACAGCTTCAATGGGTTTACCATTTTGTTTCTCCATTGCCCTTGGAAGGGAGGGCACATTAAATGGTGCTGCAGGACTTAGGTTGGGAACCCCTGTTCTGTATTCTTCTTGGCATGAGGTCAGGCAAAATGCAAAGCCCTGTGTGTTTGGGAGAAGCTGTATTCTGTGTGCTTTTGTGGATTGCCACACCATCTCCACCATCCTCAGTCGTTTTCCCTGCATCTCAACCCCTTCCATACATCACCAGTTATGAACCTCTCTTCTTGATGCTTCTTTCCTGGTAGCCCTTGATGGACAATTTGGAATCCCAGACTTACGAGGTCTTTGAGAAGGACCCTATCAAGTATTCCCAGTACCAACAGGTGAGTGTGTTTTAGCGGGAAACGGATCACACCTGCTAAGATGGTATTAGGTTAGGGGAGTCAGCAGATCTTAGAAATCCACGGACATAATTTTCCTGGTGTTTAAACCAGTCCCTTCCTCCTGAAATTAAAACTGGATGGGGGTAGTTGTCTGCTTTTGATTGTTTTCAGTGTGTGTGTGAATGTGTGTGTATCTGTCCAGCCATCTATCCACCCAATCATTGACCTTCCTTCCTTCCTTCCTTCCTCCCTGTCAGTCTGTCTTCCGTTCAGACTCCATGCCAACCCATTATTTTCTTCCCTCCAGGCTATCTACAAGTGCCTACTAGACCGTGTGCCTGATGAGGAAAAAGAAACAAACATTCAGTGAGTATGGATCCGAGCCTTAGGTGAGAGTGGCTAGGCACGCATGGACACCTTGGTGAAGGATTTGGAGAAACAGGCTAGAAGGGTTTTGAAGACACAGCTAGCCCTCTGCCCCTTGCTGTTGGCCTGTTCCTTGCTGCATTATAATTTTGTCCGTGCCTGTATTCCTCTGCAATTAGAACTTCCCACCTTAGCGGGAAAGAAAATGTCTGCTGTTTTGCATCGGCTGTAATGTTGCCCCTTGACATACAGGGCTGTGAAGTTGAAATGCATACACTGACCTTCTGCTCAAAAAGGCATAATACACCCAATTCCCCAGACTGTCTCTTTCCATTCTCTTGAGGGAAACAGAAGCAAATTTACTGCTAGTTAGCATTTCTGAAGCAAGAAATTGCAAGTAGATAAATAGGTACCACTTCGGCAGGAAAGATAACAGTATTCAGTTTGCTGTGGCATCTAGTCATGCCTGCCACATGACCACAGAAACAGATGCAGACGCAAACACCACTGGCTCTTTGGCTGTAAATGGAGATGAGCACTACCCCCTAGAGTTGGATACAACTGGCTTTCTAGCAAGGGAGACCTTTATCTTTTTGTCTCGTGAAAAGTGTGATATTCCACCACGCCTGAGCACATCCAGCAAAACACATGCTTTAATAAATATCCCCATTTTCTTAAAACTTCTGGATATTTATTTAATTGCAAAAATAATTAGAACATAGAATTCAAGGGGAGTGAAGATGTTTCCACTTCCTTGGAAATTAGTTGGCCCAAACCTAATTGAACACAGTGGGATGCATTACTGAGTTAATATAAAATCAGGCTGAATGTGCTGGTTGAAATGGAGGAACCTGCCAGCATTGAAGGATAGAGCAGGAGGAGTTGGATTACATCAGGGGTGCCCAAACTACGGCCCATGGGCCAGGTTCCGGCCCCTGATGCCAATTCATCCGGCCCGCAAAGCCCTCATCGCTCCTGGAAACAGAAGTAAAACATGCCCATATGGAAGCGACAAGGGGTTCCGGAAGCGACAAGGGCTTTGCGGGCCAGATGAATTGGTATTGGGCCAGATCTGGCCCATGGGCCATAGTAACTGGCCCACAGCCCGAAAAGTTTGGGCACCCCTGGCTTACATGTTTGAAAAAACTTCCTTCCTGAATGCATCAAACATATCAGTACATGTGATAAATCTTCTTTCATCTCCAGATCAGACTTTAAGCTGCCAAAAGCAAAGCGAAGAAAGTGGCTTCATTTTGGCAGTTTCTGGTTATAATCAGCAGGCCAGCAAATGAGCTGAATTCTGTATCTCTCCACATTCACACAGCATGTTGTTGTCTTTCAGCAGCCCCCACTTGAGTATGTTGGTCTTACATTTAAGGACTCCAACCCTTATCCAGTTCAGGGTCCTCCAAGTGATGTAGGGGAGGTTGAGTTCCTCAGCCATATCCTCCTTTATTGTTATTCCTTGTCTAGTGAGCTCCTTCCTCCATCTTCTAATTTGGTTTTACGCTTGTTTACCCTCAAGAGTGTTTGTTCTTGCCATAAAGCTCTTCCTAGATCTGAACCGGTGGACTTGAGGCTCATATCTGTTCAGAGGATTTGAAAGGTCCTTCTCTTGCTTAGTTCTCTGGGCTTCTGCTGCTATTTCTCTCCTTATCTTAGGTCAGGGATTCCCAAACTTTTCGGGCCATGGTCTGGTTACATGGTTCAGGGGACCCGTCATTATGGCCCATGGGCTGGATCCAGCCCCTGATACCAGTTCATCCAGCCTGCAAAGCCCTCGTGGCCATATGAGCACGTTTTACTTCCGCTTCCGGGAGCAACGAGGGGTTTGTGGTCTGACTAAATTGGCATCGGGCTGGATCCGGCCCACAGTCCATACTTTGGCCACCCCTGTCTTTGGTGAAGCAATACCAACAAGAGGTCTATTTTCTCAACTAGTGTAGGTTTGAGGCATCCTGTCACTATGCACATTATTTGTGATAAATGAAGGCCCACAAACCTGTTGTGATGCCAGCCATTCTGTTAATTTACTTTACAGTAGGGTGCTCACCTTTGTTTAATGTGTGTGTGTGATGTGTTTTCTGAGTATGGGGTCGTAGCCTTTCCAGGAGTATTGCTTCCAGCCCATTGCAGCGCATCGAAAACAAACCGTTAAAATGAGCATTTTCTATTTATGCCTCTCAGAATCAATTGCCTTTCCCTCACTTTCCCTCCCCCCCCCCTTTCAGGGTGGTCATGGTCTTTGGAGCAGGACGGGGGCCCCTTGTCAACGCTTCACTGCGAGCTGCTAGGCAGGCCAACCGGCGTATCAAGATTTATGCTGTGGAGAAAAACCCGAATGCGGTAGTGACGTAAGTGCTTCCTAAGGGCCCTCTCTGTATGTGGGCACCGCTCTGTAAGAAGGCCATATCAGCTAATATGAAGAACAATTGGTGAACACTGCAGAATTTTAGGTAGTCCCCCCCCCCCCGGATATTTACTCATTTAATGCATTTTTACCCCCAGTCTTCCCCAGCCATTATACTCATATACCACCCCATAAAATGACTACAGCTGCTTAGTGGTTAACACACTGAACTTGATGACTGGAAGGTCAGCAGTTCGAGACCCTAGTGATGCATGGCAGAGTGAGCGTCTGTCTCTGTCCCGGCTCTTACCAACCTAGCAATTTGAAAGCAAGAAATTGCAAGTATATAAAGAGTTACCGCTTTGGAGGGAAAGGTAACAGCATTCCATGCACTGGTGTTTAGTCATGCCTGTCACATAGCCACGGATATATCTGTAGGTGCAGACAGCACTGGCTCTTTGGCTATAAACAGAGATGAGCACCGAACCGTAGAACTGGATACGACTGGCTTTCGAGCAAGGGCGACCTTTACCTTACCGCCCCAATAATGCATAGTGCACACTCTAGGTAGTTCACAATGTAATTAGCATTTTGCCCCAAGACACTGGGTACTCATTTTACCAACCTCTGAAGGATGGAAGGCTGAGTAAGCCTTGATCTCCATCAGGATCAAACTCACAAAGTTGGTAGCTTTGACTGCAGTACAGCAGCTTAACCACTGCCTGCCAGGGCTCAGCAAGGGGTCCTCCAAATGTTTTGGACTACAACAACCACCATCCCCAACCAACATGGCCAGTAATAAAAGGTAGTGGGGTTTGTCGTACAGCACATCTGGCAGGTAACAACGTAGGGAAGAATGCGTTCATCATCAACAACAGAAAAAACGAAACAGAGAGTGGAGTGATCCTTATACAAAGCAGATTCTTGAACAAGGGTATACCTTTATTGGATCAGTAAAAAAATGTAAATATTACATGCGTTTTTGTGAGCCAACATCCGTTCTTCAGACGTGCACCGATTCCTTGTGGATCATGCTGGAAATTGGTAAAGGGGAGTTTGAAAAAAGAATTAGAGCAGATAATAAGTAAGAGTTGTGTGACAGACCCTGCCTTCAGGCGTACAGTCTACAAGTCATGACACACAGGGAAGAAGCGGGAGGAAGGGAGGATAAGATTTGCATTTTAAAAATAATTGTCTGGTAACCATGGTTACTAGTCAGTTGCTTGGACAAGTAGGAAGGTGTTTGTGTGCTTCCATGTTATGTGTTGCCTCTCAGTACCCTGGACACGTCACCCGCAAAGAGGAAGCAGAATGACGGAGGAAGCCACAGTCGTGGAAGTTTTACTGCTTAGGGTTTAATATTAGATTTCTGTTGTTGCTATTTTTGTCCCTGTATCTCAGTATCTGCTCGGGGCATCCAACTCTGATGACAGCCTCTAAAGCAGTGATGGCAGATCTTTTAGAGACTGAGTGCCCAAACAGAGGGGCGGGTTGAAATCTGTACTGGGAGGGATGGAGGAAGCGCTCCCAATGGGCTGCTGGGCGGAAGGGCATGATGAACTCTGTGCTGGGAGAGGGAGGAAACACTCTCATTGAGCTGCTGGGCCGGGGGTCAGGGTGAACTCTCCTGGGGGGAAGGAGGAAGCGTTCCCATTGGGCTGCTGGGCAGAAGAGTGGGGCGAACTCTGTGCCAAGGGTGGGGCGTGCCCACAGAGAGGGTTCTGAGTGCCCCCTCTGGCACGTATGCCATGGGTTCACCACCATTGCTCTAAAACAGTGGTGCCCAAACTAAGGCCCGGGGGCCGGGTGCGGCCCCCACGCCAATTCATCAAGCCTGCAAAGCCCTCGTCGCTCCTGGAAGCGGAAGTAAAGCGCACCTGTATGGTTAAGGCTCTTTCGGGTTAACCCTCTGTACCAGCGTGTTTTACTTCTGCTTCCAGGAGCGGTGAGGGCTTTGTGGGCTGGATGAATTGGTGTCGCAGGCCGCACCCAGCCCCCGGGCCTTAGTGACCGGCAACTTGAACCACATGATCAGCCCATGGCACAAAAAGTTTGGGCACCCCTGCTTATAGTGGAAGGCTCACAGGATCTTTCCGCTGTCTCAGGATCTTGACTGCTTCTCTCTTGACCCCTCCTTGCAGACTGGAGAGCTGGCAGTACGAGGAGTGGGGTTCCCAAGTGACTGTGGTTTCTCACGACATGCGGGAATGGGAGGCTCCGGAGAAGGCCGACCTCATGGTTTCGGAACTGTTGGGGTCGTTTGCTGACAACGAGCTGTCCCCAGAATGTCTGGATGGGGCTCAGCACTGCCTTAAAGGTGAGGCTTAGCGAGTGGAGTGTGGGGAGAGAGAGAGAGAGTCTGTCTGTCTGTCTGTCTGTCTGTAGAGAAACATCAACAGGACAATTGAGGTTTAAGCCGCCACCACCACCCCAGCTTTGAGCATCTGTATTGGGGCAGGCAAAGCAGCTCTCTGTTGTGTCCTGAAGTATCTACCTACCACCCTTAGCAGTGGGGAAAAATGAATTTAGAGGAGAATGAAGATTCTTTTCCTAGATTCCTCCAAATCAGCATTTCTTTTGTCTAAATCAGGTCAGGAGGGGCCCAGATCCACTCATTCTCAAGCTAAAAAAATCCTTTTCTAGAAAAAGACATCTTAGCAATAGCAATTACACTTCTATACTGACCCTCGGGACTGCAGTGGCTCAAGTTGTTAAGCCGCTGAACTTGTTGACTGGAAGGTCAGAGTTGGATTCCCAAGTACTGTATGATGGAGTGAGCTCCCGTCTCTGTCCCAGTTCCTGCCAGCCTAGCAGTTTGAAAGCAAGAAATTGCAAGTAGATAAATAGGGAGCACTTCGGTGGAAAGGTAAGCAACGTTCCTTGTGCTCCAGTGCCTAGTTATGCCTGCCACATGTCCATGGAAACATCTCCAGACTCAGACAGCACTGGCTCTTTGGCTATAAATGGAGATGAGCACTGAATCCTAAAGTCGGATACGACTGGCTTTCGAGCAAGGATGACCTTTAATACGCTTAGTGCATTATCTGGGCAGTTCACAGTAATTAGCATTTTGCCTCCAACATGCTAGGTACTGATTTTACCAACCACAGAAGGATGAAAGGCTGAGTCAACCTTGATCCCCAACAGGATCAAACAAACAACGTTCAGGCTACAATACAACAGTTTAACCACTGCTCCATCAGGACTTTTGGGTTTTATACAATTAAAGCATTGGAACCATTTTGGGGTCATTTCTGGGCCTGGTACTGCTTTGTCCACCACTTCCACCCAAGGCGTTTCCCCAGACGACCTGCTAAGTGGATCAGTTAAGCTTAAAGTCTAATTCAGTTCTAAACCTTTGAAGCCTTTCCTTCTTGTTCTTTCTCTTCTCAGAAGGGGGTGTGAGCATCCCCTGTGACTACACTTCTTTCCTGGGCCCAATCTCTTCCTCAAAGCTTTATAATGAAGTACGTGCCTGTCGTGAGAAAGACCGAGACCCTGAGGTAAAACTTCTCTGTACTGTACATTGTTTTTGCTCTAAACGTCCACAGATCCATTGATTCTCTGTGCTAGAATTTTTTAAAAAATTCAGAAAAGCAGAATCTCATCTTTTGTAAAAAATATCACAGGAAAAAACCCCAGAAATAGACCTGATCGTAAGCAAAATGGTAGGGACTGCAGTGGCTTAGTGGTTAAGATGCTGAACTTGATGACTGGAAGGTCAGCAGGTCTACAGTTCAAGACCCAAGTACTGCATGACGACGGAGTGAGCTTCCGGCTCTGTTCCAGCTCCTGCCAACCTAGCAGTTCAAAAGCAAGAAATTGCAAGTAGATAATAGGTACCATTTTGGTGGGAAGGTAAACAACATTCCTTGCACTCTGGTGTCTAGGCATGCCTGCCACATGACCACAGAAACATCTGCAAACAGATAGTGCTGGCTCTTTGGCTGTAAATGGAGATGAGCACCGAAACCTAGAGTTGGATATGACAAGCTTTCGAGCAAGGGCAACCTTTATCTAAGTAAGAGAATACAAGTGATGTAAAAGGCAAGGTGATTAAAATAGTGGCTCTGAAATTTGTTAATTTTCAGCATATCCAAGAATCATGTTTGCCAAGGCTGTGAAACTTAATCATTTAAATCAGGGGTTCCCAACCTAAGGCCTGTGGGCAAGATCCGGCCCACAGCACCATTTCATGTGGCCCTCCACCCCTCCAAGGGCATTCAAGAAGCAAAATGGCCATCCCTTTGAAGCTGTTTGGACAAAATGGCCACCCCCATCATGCAAGCAGGGCAAAATGGCCATCCAGCCCTCAAAGCTAACTGAGAGAGCACGACCTGCCCCCTGCCTTGAAAAGGTTGGGAACCCCTGATTTAGATTGAGCTAAAATAATAAAAGAGAGACTTCTAGTACCTGAAAGGTTTATGCACTTGTTATGTCAGATGCTTGTAATGAAATAGACTCCAGTCCATTGAAGTTTATACTCTAGCACATGTGCCATCACTTTCATTGTTTCAGTTTCTTCACCTCACCTGTAACATTTCTGAGCCCAGTTAGGACTCTTTCAAATATCACGTGACCATTTTAGGGGGGGGGGGGGTGTCCAACCAAAAGTCACCCGGGAGGGTGTTCGGCATGAAGTCACGTGACTCCAAAATTATTGAAAAGTTCCTTACGCAAGACTTGGGGTGGTGCACAGGTGGCGGAGCTAAGCACAGAAAACGGAGAAACCATGTGATTTGGGGGGGAGGTCGGTCAAAGGTCACGGAAAGTCAAAAAGTGGCCTGTTTTAGGTCATGTGGTATTTGAAAGAGCCCTTACTTTTCAGGTCCCCCAGGAAGCTGAATGCAAGTGCCTGGCCTTATCTTTACAAATAATTTTGTTTGCATTTGATTATGAACTATTTCAGGAATCCCCCAACAACAACAACACAATCATTATGACTATATTGTTATTCTATATTGTTATTCATTGTTCTGAGTATAGCATCTCTCAGGGGTGCCCAAACTTTTCAGGCCGCGGGATGGTCACGTAGTTCCTCCCACTGGAAGCGGAAGTTAAACATGCCCCCACATGTGCAAAATGCTGCCATAAATGCACCTGCGGCTGTCGTAAATGTGTTTACTATAGCAATGGATGGTTTACGGCAGCATTTTGTGCATGCACAGGCATGTTTAACTACTTTCAGGAGTGGTTTGGGCCAGATTATTAGGCAGTGTGGGCTGGATCCGGCCCACAGGCTGTAGTTTGGGCACCCGTGGTATAGCTGCTCCATGTAAGGCTTCTAAAAACTGAATGGGAGTTCAGGAATTCTCATTCAATTACAGATGTATACATTCCAGAGAGTATTAACAGATTTTATGAGGAGCTTCTTATTTGCTTGTGTGTAAAATGAACGTCAGGAAGCCACAGAACAGAAAGCACAATTGAAAGCGCTCCTGTAGCCTTGAGCTGCTGTGTGAATGCTTGATTTAGCTTTTAATCTGATGATGCCTCTTTGCATGTAGGCCACTGCAGAAGACAGAGAGCTTGAAATGCATTTTAATCGATTGATTTGGTTTCTATGCTGCTTTTGTTCAAGCTGGCTAATGATTAAGTAGAACAATTGCCATTACAAGTGGAGGACAGAATGAATTAAAACGGGTGGCATCTGGAAGAGCACAATTTGGAGGGAAATAACTGTAAATTGCTGGCTGGATTGCTTAGTGGTTTAGGTATCTTGCTGAAGAGCGAGGGTCTGGTTGTATAATTCCCCACTGTGTCTCCTGGGAGAAGAAACAGCCTATGTAACCCTGAGCAAGCTGTACAATTCTAGGGTGCCCCCATAAGAAGGGAATTGTTCATTTTCGTGTCAGAGATTACTCTGGGTTGAAAGGATTCTTGCACAGGTTCCTTTCATGTCCCCCATTGTGCAGCTCTTGGGAATCGAACCCTTGTTTCCCGTCTCCAAGCCTAGTGCCTTAACCACTACGCCACCAGGGGTGTGTGAGAAACTGCTTATAAGAACTCTATCTAGAGACCCCTGGAAAGGGTCACCATTAATCAGAATTGACTTGACAGCATGCAATTATGATTTAATTGTAAATCATTAACAGAGTGGGCAGGTAATATTCTGGGCCACCGTCTGGTCTACACAGAGAAGCAGATACAGACACATTAAAAAAATAAAGTTCTTATGCTTGCTGGGAGGGGGGTACAAGACAATTTTGCTGTACTTCTCCATATCTGCATTAGTTGAAGGGTGGGTGGGTGGATGGTCCTTTTTCAAAACTAGAAGCAATTTCCAGAATTGGAATGAAGGATAATAATAATTTTATGTCAGAAATTATTCTGGGTTGAAATGATTTTTGTGGAAGAAACTCCACTTGGAACACCCAAGTGAGGCTCCTTTCATGTTCCCAAGAGCTGGGACAGAGATGGGGGCTCAATCCGTCATGCAGTACCCGGGTCTTGAACTGCCAACTTGTCAGCCTTCCAGCTAACAAGGCAAGCTTCTTAACCACTGTATCACCGCAGCCCTGGAGTAAATGATCATCAAGTCTAAACCAGTTGCTCCCCCTCCCCTAGAAATATGGCAAAATTATTATAGGATGCAAGGTTGTTGGTTTTTTTTAATTAAAACTTTTTTGAAGGGGTCAGAAAGCTCAGATCTCTGGCATTTCCCCATCTTTGTTCTGATGTGAAACTGCTGAGAGAGGAGCATTACTGCTCCTGTAGCAGCAATGGATATTAGAACGGTCTCTTAATGCATATCCTGCTTCCTCCTCCTCATTTGTATCCTCTTCAGGCTCAGTTTGAAATGCCTTATGTTGTTCGACTTCACAACTTCCACCAATTAGCACCGCCCAAACCTTGCTTCTCCTTCAGACATCCCAACCCAGGTAAGATAAAATGCTGCATCTGAGTCAACCGTACTAGCAGTGACTTGGAGGGTAGCACTCAGGATAGCTAAATCTCCAGTTGTTTAGATGGGGAGAAGACTGATAATTGTGATTTTGAAATAACACAATTGTGTTAGGTTTTGACTCTGTACACATTTTTGTTAGGCTGGACATTAGGGACCTTGGGATGGTGAAAAAAAAGTTCCAAAATCTATTGCCATGGAAATTTTGAACTTTTATGATATTACTGCAGTCTGGCCAGGTTGTCCTGCTATGGTAATAGAGTCCAATGATGGCCAACTTTAGTACTCCAGGTGTTCTGGAACTTCAGTTCCCAAAAGCCCTGATCTGCAGGAGTGCTGACTTGGGTTTCTGGTAATTGCAGTCCAAGAACTTCTGGAGTGCCAAGGTTCGCCATCACTGGAGTAAATCATACTGCCAGTGACTCAACACCGAGTGCCAGGTGGTGGTTAGCTAACCTGACAACCCTTGAGGACTAACAGCATCAGTGTTGAACTCCACAGAGAAGGAGTGATGGTCCCCAAGTGGATTAAATCCCACTTGAATCCATCTTGATGGAGGGCAGTGGCTTCATCAATACTGGCCTGAGGCTGAGGAGGACTTTGTGTGCCAAAAGGGCTCAGGACGAGAAAATGACTCCAACTGGATCAGTGGTACTATGGGGGTCACACTGTGATGCGGAAGGCAGCTGAAAGGCCACTGCATTCTCAGGACAGTCTTCATGGTTGATCACCATGAGGATTGCCTATACAGTATTTGGATACTGCAGAAGAAGAAGAATGATTTTACTGTAGCAGCCCCAGTTTCATAACACACTGCCTGACAAAGACTCGTGTGTAGTCAAAATCTAGCTTCTCTGCGTGATTTTCCTGGTCTATTAAAGGTATCGCCAACCCTTTTCTTTGGAATAGCTTTCATAGGTTTGTTTCTTTTCCATCCTTGGAGGAGCTTGACTATGAATTATCCTATATCCCTCAATGTCTCCCCACCCACCCCCATGCAGACCCCATCAAAGATAACAACCGCTACCAGACACTAGACTTCCAAGTAGATGTGAACACGGTGCTTCACGGGTTTGCCGGCTACTTTGAAACCACTCTCTACGGAGACATCACTCTCAGTAAGTTGTTTGGAGAGAAGAAAGGCTGTGACGTAGGCAAGGAAGAACAGGTAACATAGCTTTGAGGTTGCGGAACCCGTCACATTCAGTGTTTTCCTCCATTTGCCCTTCTCCCAGGTATTCGTCCAGAGACTCATTCACCGGGCATGTTTTCCTGGTTCCCTATTTTCTTCCCCATCAAGGTTAGTATCTCCTTAAACATCCCCATGGGCAAAAAAATATCTTGTATTGCTGAGAACAGGAAGCATTTTTCACCCAAGAAATCGCCAAGTGTGATACGCATAACTTTTGTCTCTGCGCAATTTACTTTCAAGATGATGAAATAAATGTGTTTCCCATGAGAATCAAACTGTATTCCTTGAGACAGTGGAATCTAGATTTATTTCATGCCCTCTTAGCCATGACTATGCCTTTCTTTGCAATTTCATCTCTGTTTTGTGTTTATTTATCTTGTCCTAATTTTCATGGTTTTATTTTCTCATGTCTTTGTTCTCTCTCTCATTCATTCACTCACTCACTCACTCACACACATGCATGCACGCATGCAGTTTCCTTGTGCCAGTAAGAATGGTTAGATTTTCACTTGGATGAAAAAAAATCAGTGCACACTTGGGTGAGCAAAACAGAACAAAATACAGTAAAACCTCGGTTAACATAATTAATGCATTCCCCAGGACATTTGTTAAAACAAAAATTAATTAAACCGAATTTCCCATAGCAATGCCTTGCATGCCCTTTCCCATAGCAATGCATTGAAAACCAGTTAATCCATTCTGAAAAAAATTCCTTAAACTGAACCACTATTTTCTATGGCTTTCCTTTTGTTATGCAATTTTTATGTTAACCTAGCCGTTTGTTAACTGAGGTTCTACTGTAGTGGTTTTAGATTTGTAGTTGTCATTTTCATTTTCTTCTTCTTCAAAAAACAAGAGGTTAAAGACAGGTCTAACTATGCTTAACAGTTGAGATCACCTCTGTACAATGATCTTCTCTAGGGTTCTGGCAGGATTTCTACTGCTAAGGAACATAGGCTTATAAGTCTACATACCACAACTCTATTAGGTTGTCTGTAGTCTATTATTGGGTATTGAATGGCTTCTCTGCTATTAATTATCCTCTCTCCACAGCAACCCATGTCTGTACAAGCAGGTGAGCACATCCGGGTGGCCTTCTGGCGTTGCAGCACTTCCAAGAAAGTTTGGTATGAGTGGGCTGTAATTTCCCCCATGTGCTCTGTCATCCACAATCCCACAGGACGTTCCTACACCATTGGATTATGAATAGGAGTCCAACCCTTGTCTTGAATGGCCTCATTGCCTCTAACCCTGAGACACTAGAGACCCCCTTCCACTCCAGAATCGCATGAAATACTTGTTTTTTTATATATATATATAAAGAGAGACACAGGATCTTCCAACAGTTGCCCGGTGACAGTCAAGAGAATGTTGTTTGCTTGAATCTTCTTGTTTTGATCATGTCTTTCTGGTCTATGAAATTTCAATAAAGTTGCTGAAGTTTGAGCTGCTGTTCCACATGGAAGCCAGGATTTGGCTGTAGATAAGCTGTATAAAGGGGCCACGGAGCATAGTGGTTACAACACTGAGCCTGATGACCAGAAGGTTGACAAGTCAGCAGTTCAAGATTCTAGAGCTGCATGACAGAGTGAGTGCCCGTCTTTCGTCCCAGCTCCTGCTAGTCTAGCAGTTCGAAAGCAAGAAATTGCAAATACTGTAGATAAATAGGTACCTCTTCAGCAGGAAAGGTAATGGTACTCTGTATCCAGGCGTGCCTGCCACATGACCATGGAAATGTCTACAGATACAGACAGTGCTGGCTCTTTGGCTATAAATGCAGATGAGCACCACATCCCTAGAGTCGGATATGACTGGCTTTGGAGCAAGGGTAACATTTATCTTTAAACTGTATAAAAAGTGACTTGTCTTTTTGGGAGTTCACTGCCATATAATAGCCGCTGGCTTTGATGGCTTTTAAGGAACGATTGAAGAGTTGTACGGGAAGTAGTTTTTCGCAGAGAGCTTTACAGTATCTATGCCATGTGAATAGAACTTGCATGTCAAGGAGCAGTTGCAGACATTCACAGAAAGCTGAAATTAGGGATGTGTACAACTCCCTGAGGAGAAGAAGAAGCAGAGTGTTTCTGTTCTTGCTCATCCATTTACCAAGATCATGAAGTCATGACAGTAAAATGAATTACAAAACAGTTTACACCTTCAGCAGTGTACTGCTTCTGAAAGGCTAGCCAAAAAGCAATAGATATATCTAACAGAGTGGAGCGCACAATTGGTGTAGTCACATGTCTCCTCACAAAGCCCATCTTCCTTGTAGGGCTACCAAGGAACCACACTCTTTTTTGAGAGACTTCCGCACAAAGAGCTACACAATTCATTTGATTTAAAAATAAAAGCACTAGGAGAGAGATCAGAAGCCTTGTCATTACCAATAGCGACATCTGTTACACAAGGGACAGGCTTCCCCCATTTAAGCAAGAGGCGCTGTAATTCCAGCCAAATTAAAAAATGTTTCTAATTTTGCAACTACATGTACAGGGTGTCCCGTAAGTCCCTATCCGTCCATATGTTATGTTATATTCAATTATGCATATGTCACCAGTATTCTTGCACTCATGTACTTGCGCTCATGTACTTGTCACAATATGATCTTCAAGTGTAAATGGGCTTAAATCAGCCATATTTCTCTGGGGAAAAATAGGGGGGGGGGGTTAAATATAATACATGCATAACTGAATATAACATGGATAGTAGGGACTTATTTATGGGCCGCCCTGTACATATTGGCATATGCAAATCCGTATCCTCTTTTGTTGCCCTTTAAAAATTCAGGCAGCCTCCTTTTTGGTGGCGCCTGAATGGCTGTTTTAAGCATAGAAGTATTCATGGGTATTGAATGGCTGATTATAATTATTATTTTTAAAGAAACCGGGTGCCCAGCAGTAGACCCGGTGGTATCAGCCATTGCAGGCTGTGTGGCAGTAATGTCAATGGAAGCCATTTGCAACTATGCAGTGGCATAGTTTGTGGGTGAAAACAGGATGCAGGACTGGGGACACATTATCTCCTGGGAGTGTGGGGGCTCAGTGGTTAAGACGCTTGCCTTGTTAGCTGGAAAGCTGGCAAGTCAACAGTTCGAGACCTGGGTACTGCATGACATATTGAGTGCCAGTCTGTCCCAGCTCCTGCCAGCAGAGCAGTTCAAAAGCAAGAAATTGCAAGTAGATAAATAAGAACCACTTGGGTGGGAAAAGAGCTTGGGGACATGAATGGAACCTCATTCAGACGTTCCGAGCGAGTTTCTCCAGAAAAAAAATCCTCTCAACCTAGAATAATTTCTGACACGACATTATTGTTATCTCCTTGGGTCTTTGCTGGGTGTGAGTTTCTGAACATAGCCAGCCAACAACAAAAGCTTGGCCAACCAACTGGACATTGGCAACTGCCTGGGGAAGCATTTTATTATTATTATTATTATTTATTAATTCAATTCATTTTATTTCCCACAAATTATTTTTTTGTGGGAAGGTGTTTTTGGTAATCGCACAGAGCAACTAGGCCTCAAAAGAAGTAAGAGCCCTTTTGTTGCCATGGAAACTGCCCAGGGCCCCGCCAAGAGCTTGGTGATCTTCGACCCCCCTGGCTGGAAACAGCGAGCGCGAGAGAGGTCTTTTCCCATCGCCACAACAACAGCGTGACCAATCGCAGCTTCGTTTACACTCCGGATAGCTATCCAATCAGAGCAGGCGACTGAAAAGCAGTGGTTGCTTGGGGCTCTTTGTTCCAGCCCTCAAGAATTTCAGCCAGTGGGAGCCGCTGTAGTGAACAATACCTCCTTTATATTTTTTTTCCCGTCGCCTCAGCCAATCAGACCTTATCTTTAGCAACTTCGCCGAATCAGCTGTAAGGAGATCCCGCCTCTCCTTCTCACTCATTGGTTCGTTTCCAGAGAGGCGGGGTAAGAAACAAAGCCTCTCTCCCCGGCTGATCTATTACCAAATGAGCGTCGACGTTGGCGATGGAAATCCCGCCTTCCTGCCTCGCTAGGTCCAATCGCTGCTAGATTCTCCTGGAACTCCGCCTTCCTCTCATCTCTTTCTTCCTCCTCTCTTAGCCAATCAGCCGCCTCGAGGCCCCACGCGCATGCGCCCTGAGGGCCTCGCGAGGCGAAGTAGAAGGGAGGGGGGAAGAAAGGAGACGAGTTGGCCGCCATCTTAGTGTTGCTGCTGAGGGGTGCCGCAGCTGCCGCTGCTTCTGAGGGAGAGAACGGAAGACGCGGAGCCAACCAAGGCTGAAAAGACTGCCGAGGACGAACGGCCGAAAGGGAGGGGGAGGTGGGTGACTCGTTTTTGAGGAGGGAAGGGGAAGCCCGGAGTCTAGCGGGTCCAGCCCGTGACGTCACGGACGCGGCGGTGACGTCAACGGGAGGGGTTCGTGGGTCCCTCGCCTTCCCAAAACAATGGGGGTATCGGGAAGAGCGGGCCGAAGGAGGGGGAGGGGGAGGGTTTTGCGTCAGAAGGGGGCGTGGCTTGGCCTGTTGGGTACATTCCTTGTCTAGTAGTAGTTGCTAAGGTGGGGAGGGGGGTCTTCCCTTTTTCCCCCCAGCGATTGTAAATGGGGGGGGGGGGAATAGACTGCAGGGAATCAGTTCCATTTTGCCCGAGGACGGGTGAGGGGCGAAAATAGGCCTAACTAGCGCCAAGGCAGGTAACAAGATGGTGCCTCGGAGGATGGAATTGGGGACTCAAACATGGCGCGGGTGGGATGCGCTTTAATTTGGTGTCGCGAGAAGTCTCGATCCCTGTGTCCGAGGACACCAAAAGAACCATAAAGCGGGTCAGGGATTTGGGGGACTCGTTGGGGGAAGTCCTTGTTGGGTTACCTTTGCTTTAGTGGTTCTTTCGTATCCAGATCAAACTTTGGACTGCCAAAATGAAGCCAACTTCTTGGCTTTGACGTTGGCCAGATTTAAGTCCCCATTTGGTACAGGTTTCCAGCAAATGAGCCGGATTCCATATCTCCACATTCACACAGTATGTTGTCTTCCAGCAGCCGCCACTGTAACATGTTGGTCTTGCATTTAGTGACCCCAATCCTCAGCCTATTTAAGAGGTCCTCCCAAGAAATGTAGGGGAAGTTGAGTTCCTCAGCTGTTTTGGTTAAGCCACCTGTGTCAGTAACTAGGTACTTCCTTGAGGATCTTGGTTGGAGAAATGGAGTAGAAATTTTCAAAAGGCATAGAGGTGAAGCAGGAGTATGGTAGGTCATGAGTATAAGACAGCATCCTGTTGAACTCTCAGTTGTAGCAGTTCTTTACTGGTTTCTTCATAAAGTCAACTGGATGTATGTGTTCACAACAAAATTGGTACTCAAAGATGCGAAAAAGAGCAATCATTGATTGCAGCCACGGGAGTAGGGTTAGAAATACCCTTTTTATACCCTATATCGGGAAACTACTCCTTTTCTTTTTTGTCTTTTTACATTTTTTTTTCACTAACAGATCCAGAGGTTCAATTTGCAGGTTTTGTAGGAGGATTCAGTATTCGGAGGTTATTTGAAACAAGCTTCAGTGTACCATTGTACATAAAGAATGGTGTCTGCCTTTAGAGTTGGCTGAATAGGTTGGCTGAAAGCTTGTAGGTTATACAGTATTAAGAAAAGCTTGGAGCAGAGGGATTAGCTAGTTAGTTTCCTGTTAACCTGGTACTCTTAAGTAGAACTACAGAGACCATGATGCCTAGCTGAATTGGCAAAGGGCTTGACATTGGAAAACCCCAAGTGCAGTAAGGCTAATTTTATGTGGAGCATATGTGTGATTTCTGTGGTCAAAGTGCAGAAAAAAATTGAGGAAGTTGGAGTAGTATGTTTTGTTTCTTTAATAAGGAAGCTGGCAAGCTTACATATAAAGGAGGTTTTTGTGTTGCTTTTGACATGAATTTCAGAGATTTAGGAGTGGATTCTTTAGAAAATGGGCTCTAGATCAGGGATTCTCAACCTTTTCAAGTCAAGGGCTGGGTCATGCTCCCTCAAACAATTGAGGGGGGTGGACTGGTGTGCCCCCCACCGTGATTTACGGCTGCCATGAATGTGTCCATGACTATCATAAACACATTTATGATGGCCATAAATGAGTTGATGGCAGTGGCTGGACCAAGGGAGGAGGTGGATTATTTGGTATCGTGGGCCATAGGTTGAGAACACCTGCTCTAGATCTTGACCCTCCAGATATTTTGGATTTCAGCTTAGAGAATACCTGATGTTTCAACTTGGTTGATGAGAGCTTAAGTACAGTACTGTACATTGGTACTTCGTATAACGAACACATCGTATAGCAACAATTTTGCACAACAAAGCAATGGCGATACCCCATATAACGAATTTTTTCCATTATGCAGGGTTTTTGGTAACTGGGGTATACCTGGTTAACGAACTTTTTTTTCTGTTATACGGGGCATCTCCCATTCGAACTGCATAACAGAAAAAACCTGCTCCGTGGAAGGGAGTATTTTTGTTATGCAGGATTCTACTGTATTTGGAAAACTGGAAGATTGAGTGCTACTGTTTCATAATATTGTATAAACTAGGAGTATAGTATTCCCCCTTTGTCAGTCTGCAAGCTGCTTTGAGGACAGACAAAGGTATAAGTTTGAAACAGCAGTTGAATGGAATTGCTGATAATCTTGAAATATAAGTGGTTTTGATGCTTTAGAAGTGTAAAACCTATGGCTGTTTGACTCCAGCTCACATCAACCCAGCTGCTATGGCTAATGATAAGAGATGACAGAAGTTGCTGTCCAGCTATGTCTGGAAAATCAGTCCTGCTTTTTGAACTGTGAAGACTGAGAATACCTCAAATGCAAGTGAGCTCGCTTGGTTTGGTTGGATCCAGTGTTCTAGTAATGTACAGTGCTGGAGTTTTATTTTGTTTTGTAATTTGACATAGCCTTGCAGTAGTTAGTAGGTTATGTTGTAGTTTCCTAAAGTCTAGAACGGGGGTCGCCAACCTTTTTAAGTTGGAGGCTGGGTCACACTCCCTCAGACAGTTGAGGGGGCCAGACTGGTGGTCCCCTCATTGTTTACGGCTGCTCTATATTGAATACTATTAGAACTTATTAAGGTGGGATAATTTAGAATCTGCTGTGGAGATGGGACTCCAAATCCTGCATTTGATTTCCATTATCTGTTTAGGATTTCCTCCAGTTTTCTAGAATCTTGTTTATTTAAGCAGGTTAAAATAAGCAAAGATGTACTCTTGAAGAGCTGGTGGGACTAAGAACTCCTGTTTGGAAGTCTGTAGGGGTTATAGAGGGCTTTTAATGTTTGAAGTGGTAGGTGTGTTAGTCTGTGCAAGCATATCAGACAGTAAACAAAACAAAGACAAAAACATAGTGGCACCTTAAGGACTAATTGCTATATTTTACTGTTAGCTTTCATGGATCAAGTCCACTTCTTCAGACAAGTGGATTTGATTCACGAAAGCTAGCATTAAAATATAACCGTTAATGTATATAGAGCTTTTAGTAAACCCTGTCTGGTTTGGAGGAACACTTCTGCAGCTTCGTTATAGCTTCTGATTCTTCAGTAGTAGCTCTTTTCCAACTAATTTGGACCAGACATGGAAGAAATATTTAGGAACTTGTCAAGAAAATTTAATTCTGTTGAGTTACATCCTATGGTTTATAATGCATTCTGATTTTCTGCCTGAATAAGCCTCTGGAGGATGGAAAGTGGCTGCTTATTTTAATTTCCCTTTGTGTCCTGATAAATTTTCAGTTGCCATTCAAAAATACTGTTCTTTGCTCATTTTGTTTTGTTAGTGGCACAAAGTCAGTAGTAGTGTACAATGCTGCAGAGAAGAAACAGATTTACGGTACTAGAGCTTCTGATCATAGTGGTGTCTTTTTTTCTACCCTTTCCCTGGCCAGCTGACTTTAGGAGCTAGTCAGATGTTCAGTTCTGGTCTTTCCAATGTTGGTGTAGGATTAGGGCCGTGGTTGGTGGAAGCTTGTACTTAAGGTCAGGTGTAGGGTAGGCATAGGACATTTGGCTGCCCCCCCCCCCCCAATTGTTGTCTCCAGGAATTTCCTAAGCCAGAATTCTAGTAGCTGTAGCTAAAAAGTCCCACGCCTTGGAGTTTGGATACACAAACCTGTGCATTAGCTTGAAGAAAATGGACACTTGATGGGAATAGTTAAGCTCCATGGGAGATGAAAGGGAGTAGGGGAACTCTGAAAGGCACTCTTTATAAAGTCTGTTGAGCAAAGAGACTACCAGTCTACTTATTCCTTGCAGCTTCTATGGAGATCAACCACTTCCTTCCGTTTGTACTCCTTTAGGTTGGTGGATATCACTCTACAGCAGAGTTTCCCAACCTTTGGTTTTTGGACTTCCAATTCCCAGAAGCCTAAGTCAATTTCCCAAAGCACCGATCAGCCAATGTACTGTCTTAGGCTTCTGGACCCCACGTTGGGAACCACTACTCTAGAGAGATTAAATAGACATGTGTACAAAACCCTTTGCTAACTTGGATTTCTTGGCTACAGCCACCAGAATTCTGGCTCAAGGCATTCCCAGTGAATTCTGGAAGCTGAAGAGAAAATAATAATCCAGAAGCCCCACGGAGGACTTCCATATGGCCACTTGCGGCATAGATAGCTAGGGAAAGTTTGGAAGTGGGCTAAAGTGCAAAGATGTTTGAATTCCACCATGTTCAGGAAAGAATCCAAAACTATAGCAGTATTTGGTGACAGGAATAATGTTTGTTTTAACATAAAATTAGACATAGTCTGGGAATTTTCAACAAAGCGTTATCTGTTTTGCCAAAGATTTGTAGCTCTGCTGTATGAATGTGTGGTTGGAATTAAGTCTCGTTGAATTTTGGAACTTTCCCCGTATGTTAATTCATTATCAAGTGGTCTCCTTGAGCCTGAATAAAGGTTTTTTATAACAAGAAATTGGAGTTCTCTTTCACATGTAAATGGACATTACTGTTTTTCTATATTCTTTCCCATACAAAATGTTCCTAGGCTTCCTTTCCCAATCTGTTCCCTCCCTCAAAAACTAAAACAGAATGCCTCTGTCTTTCCCTGTTTTCCAGACCACTCTCCCCCCAGCCAAAGCATACTTCAACCAATGTTTTAAAAACCTGTTCAAGAGGCAAACCTTTATTCAGTAGGAAACAGACTGGTGTCTTCATTCTGGACTCTATAAAGAATTTTTCAGAATATGAAATCTCTTGCGTATTTGTGTGACGTAGTTTCTAAAGCGGTTTCTTTCATGGAGTAGATTTTTTTGAGGAAGCAGAACACTAGGATAGATTGCTTTCAGGATGCTGTTTTGTGTGAGAATCTGCCAGGCCACTAGGAAAGATCTCCCATGCTTTTTGGACCGTGGGCCGGTCTCATGGTTCAATAGGCCGGTCATGTGGTTCCTCTCACCAGAAGCGGAAGTAAAATGTGCCTTGCAATCTGTTTTGCAACAGGATGAGATAGAATTTTAGGCTGCCATTTTCTCTGCTTAAACCAGAGGTGCCCAAACTATGACCCGTGGGCTGTATCTGGCCCCCAATACCAATTCATCTGGCCCACATTGTCCTTGCCGCTCCTAGAAGCAGAAGTAAAACATGCCCTTATGTAGACATTCCAGAATCCCAGAGGTCAGTAGTTGGGGATTTGGTTGGGATTGCAGATCAGTTAGATTCTAGAACCTTACTCAGTTCTGAGGTTTAGAATGAGCTGTATCCAAGCAACGTATGGTCTTTGCCTCTCTTGCTTAGCCGACTTCTCAATTTCACTCATGCCTCCATCTTCTCCAGGCTGTGGTCAGATTCTTTGCCTGCTAGACATCCTTCTCCACTAGCAGCTCCTGTGTCTCGGGGTGGTGGGGAGGCCACCCATTTGGGCCAGCCATGGATCCGGCATTCCCCAATCCATCCCAGAACCCAGTGAGTATTCACTTTCCAACCCCCTTTTCTTGGGTGGTGGTTTGTTTTTTGGAAGAGGGGGTTTCATATGGCACAACCCTATCTTAACCCTTTCTCCTCTTTGCAGAATCAAGAGGACGGCATGGCAGCAGACGACTTTGACATTGTGATAGAGGCCATGCTGGAGGCCCCATACAAGAAAGAAGAGGTGAGGATCCTGAAATATTAACAATCATACCTCTAGAACAGGAGTCAGCCATACTCTCAAGGGTGTGATTTGGTGTAAACTGCAGTATTTTGGACAGAACCTTGAAAATCACATTATTATTTTTTCCCACTTATTTGAAAATAAAAATAAGACTTTCTATATCCGTCTAGAAAGAAAATTTCAAAGAAAATTCCCTGACCTGTGTGGGTGCTTCTGTGTTTGTGTGTGTACATGTGGCATTGGAATGTTGAAAGGTTTTTCCAGGCTTGGTTGTAGTGATGGTGCAGATATGAAATACTGGTATACAAACAGAAGGAAACAATTAGTCCTGATTCAAAAGCAGGAATAGCTATACAAAATAGATAACAGAAATTGTAAAAGGAAGTATAGCTGTTAAAAATAAAGTATAAAAATTGAATCAAAATACATGAAGGCTACTGTGCCTAGGTACAAATTTCCATTGTTTATTGTGTGGAGTAGTCCGATCATCTTAAAAAACATAAGGTTGCTAGAGATTGTATTGATCAAGTGATTAAGCTATTTCCTTAACAGCAATGGTGCCAGATGCATTTCTGTATTATAGCTGTGCTACCATGTTATATGAACACTGTTCTTGGGCACAGTGTTCAAAATCCTGTTGCTTAGTGTAGTAAATTGCACTGAAGTCCTCCCATTGAATCAATGAGGTGAATCGACTCTTCCATACACTTTGATTCAGTGCACTGACTGCAACATGCTATGCTAAAATGGTCACAATTCAAGTAGACCCATTTGGATTAAATGATAATAACAGAGGAGTGAGCTTGCTAAATCTATATTGATTCAGAAGGCTTGCTTTAGTATGATTTACTATACTGTGCAACAGGATTTTGTCCAGTTAGTGCTAAGTAAGCTTGGTATATTTTGATTCAAGTTTATTTTTAGTAATAGCTTTTTAGCTTTGCTTTTAGCAATTCTATTTTTGCTTTCCATAATCATTTTTGTCCCATGTGATTATAGCAATATTTCTATTGTTCACAAGTCTCAAAATGTTGTCATGTTGCTGTATCTAACATTAGTAGTCTTTTGCCAGAATCAGTTTAGGAAGTAACAAATATAAAAGCCTGATTTAGCTAGGTGCTCTGATCTTCAAAATTAATCCCAGGTCTCGCATGACTGCCTGGAGAAGGAGTCGTTTGTACTGAAGGGCAGCAATGTGAACTTTTATCTTCAGATTTATGCATGGCTTCAGTACTGTGCCTATTTTTTGCTTCACCCAGAAGCATTACCAGTAAAATGACATTTTAAAAAATAGTACTTTTAGGAAACTTTAGAATTTTTCTTCTTGTGATTCAAGTCGTCTTAATTGTCTATCCAGTCATTCATTGACTTATTTCCATCCAGTATTCACCAAAAATAAAATAAAAATTGTCTGCTACTTGGTCTAAATCAAGTGCACTGAATCCAAATCTGAAGTCCAATTCTGCCTTGGACAGTCGTGGTGAACCTATGGCATGTGTGCCACAGGTGGCACTTGGAGCCCTCTCTGTGGGCACTCGTGCAATCACCCCAGCACAGCTTTTGCCCCGTCTTCTGCCTAGCAGCCCAATGGGAGCACTTCCTCCCTCCCCCCAGCACAGAGTTCACCCCACCCCTCTGCCCAGCAGCCCATTTGGAGTGTTTCCTTCCTCCCATGTTGCTGTGTTGGCACTTTGCGATAAATAAATGGGTTTGAGGTTAAAGTTTGGGCACTTGGTCTCTAAAAGGTCCTCCATGACTGAACTAGGACATCAGAATCTTAAGTTAATTATGCGTACAGACCCAATTGTCTGGTTTATTAACACAGCTGTGCCTAATCATCTTTAGCTCAAAACAGACTCACTATGGCATAGCTGTACTATCCAATAATATGATTTTGCACTAGAGACAAGCCCTTGGTCCATCTCGCCTTATACAGTCAAACCGTGCATAATGAATGCCTCGCATTGTGAAAAACTCGCATAATGAGCGGACATTCCACAAACCTTTCCGACTCACATAACAAAAATGTCTGGGGAAAACCCGCATAACGAAAAACTCGCATAGCGAGCAGCCTCGCAGAACGAAATAATTTCGTTATGTGAGGTTTGACTACCTATTTCTGACATCAACTCACTGACTTGCCAGATATGCCCGGCTGCTGCTGGAACATGCATTCCACCAGGGGATGTGATTTAGATGTAGTGGTAGCATGCATAGCGGTAGCTACAACTGTTATGTTCCCATGTAAAAATACATTACCCAATTACCAACCATTTGAACGCCTTAAAATCTGTACCTGATAGGCAAATTCTGAGTTCAGATTTGGAATCAGCACCCTCGATATCATGTAAATCGTGTGTTATTCCCAGTAGCAAAATGGTTGTCGTGCAGTGTAGTAGATAGTAGGCAAGGAACATGTGATGAGCTTCCCCTCGGTGTCAAATTAGTTTGATCAGGGTATTGGGAGTGGCAGTGTATGCTTGTGCCCCCCTCTCCCTGTGTGTCTCAGTGACCCTTTCCTGCTGGGCCCACCCCTCCTGTGTTTGCTCCAGGCCCAGCCAGGACCCTCAAAGACACCAGCCGATCCCCCCACAGCACAGGTAATGTATGAAAGCGATTGGGAACGGTGAGGGATGGGAATAAAGTCAAGACCAGGCTGGACATCATGAGGGGAGGGGGGATATATTCTTACTCTCTTCCTTTCAACCCCTTTTTCTGTCTCAGCCACCTCAGGAGGAGCAAGGAAAAGAAGCAAAGAAAGACAGTGCCCCCAGCAGCAGTGGGGAAAGCAGCAGGTAAGGCAGCAGACTTATTTTCTCAGCCCCTTCCTCTCCATCCCCACCCTCACTGTGCATCACTCTCATCTTTCTCCTTCTTAACCACAGCAAAAAGAAGAAGAGCAGGAGTCGTAGCAAGAGCCGTGACCACAGACACAGGTAGGGATGGCTATGGGTCAGGAAAGGGAGAAGGCAGGATATAGTATAATGATGGTGAATCTTGGCACTCCTGGTGTTCTTGGACTTCCAATTCCCAGAAGCCCAAGTCGGCACTCCTACAGATCAGAGCTGGGAATTGCAATTCAAGAACACCTGGAGTGTCAAGGTTTGCCATCACTGATATAGTAGCTGAAGCCCTTTATCCATTTGCTGGTGAAATGTGGGAGTTGTAGTCCAACTACGCCTGTATGGTGCCAGGTTCATGAATGCCTCTATTGGACATGAATGAAATGCAATGCTTACATAGCAGAAAACAAGTTGCCAGCTGCTCATAGACCACCTTTGTCTTATGGCAAACCTTGGCATTCCAGCTGTTCTTGGACTTCAGTTCCCAGAAGCGTACACGCAGTAAACCCATTTGTTTGGATTCACAGGGACTTGGGCTTCTGGGAATTGAAGTCCAAGATCAGCTGGAGAGCCAAGGTTCTCCAACACAGTCCTATAGCTACCTTTCTTAATCTTCAGCTTAGGTGGGCGAATAAACCATCTACTCTCTGTAATTTCTCTCTGTTTCTCCTCTCATTGAGCATACTCTCTGTAACTTCTCTCTGTTTCTCCTCTCATTGAGCAAATGCAGCTTGGGACTGCAAGAATGTTTTATTATGTACTCTATAAACCCACAGTGGACAACCTCTGGTGGTCCAAGAGATAACGTACATTTCCTTCTGGACCTCAAAGGGCCACTCTGCATTCTTTCCTGCCATATACATATGGTATTTATTCGTTTATTTTGAAAAATCAGAAAATATTTCTCATGATTGAGGATAGGGTTGCTTGGGTGCCCCTCAGAGGCACTCAAATATTTTTCAAGCCAGTTTTTTGGAAAATCTAAAATGCAAAGAGATAGACCGGGATGCTCAAACTTTTTGGGCTGCGGGCTAGTCACTATGGCCCGTGGTCTGGATCTGGCCCCTGGCGCCAATTCATCTGATGGTGAACCCCTCGTCACTCCCGGAAGCAGAAGTAAAACGTGCCCATATGGGCGTGTTTTACTTCCACTTCCAGGAGCAATGAGGGCTTTGTGGGCCGAATGAATTGGTGTTGGGGGCCGGATCAGGGCCCCAGGCTGTAGTTTGGGAACCTCTGAGATGCAAGTTAGAATTGCTAGTCCTGCTTCAGTTGGAGAAGCAGCCAAGAGAGTGGCCAGATAGGTCGGCCGCCTGATCATACCATGTTCTCTCAATCCTTTCCAGCCGTAGTCGGGACCGGGATCGCCACCGTAGGCGCAGCCGCAGTAAGGAACGCCGCAGCCGCCATCGGAGCCGCAGCCGCCATCGGAGCCGCAGCCGGGACCGTAGACGCGGCACCAGGTCTCGCAGCAGAGAGCGGCGGCGAGAGGAAAGAGTGCGCTACCGAAGCCCCCCTCCTCCTGGGTAAGAGAAACTGCACGCATAGTTGGAAGTTTTACACAAGAGCTCAGATAAGGAGTCATTGGCAATTATACTGCAATTGTCTACTCAGTACTCTAGTACCTCGGATAACGTTATGACTTGGTTCCACAAGTCATAACGTTATCCAGTTTTTAACGTTGTGCGATGCATTGATCACACAACATTTAAAAAAAGCCCTGTTCCCTTTCCGAAGAGGAAAGGGAACGTAGGGGCATCTGGTTTGCTTGGGGAGGGACCTCCAGCCAGCCCGATCTTAAAGCAGGCAGCCTACCCGGGATGCCTGCCTTGGGATCGGGTTGCCAGGCACCTCCAACCACTCCGATCTCAGGCTGGCTGCTTTGGGATCACGGTGGCTGGAGGTGCCTTCCACCCCCAGCCAGCCCAATCCCAAAGCAGAGAGCCGTAGCGCCAGTTGGCTGGGGCATGGAACAGGCATGCCCAATCTCCCCCCAACCAAACCCTGTGGGCTTTGTGGCAGAGATCAACTTTGGGGAATTTGAGGCAAACAGTTGCACTGCACAACGTTCTCTTAATGTTGTGTGATGCAAATGTTTGCCTCATTCCCCGATGTTCCGATTTTAACGTTATCCAAAGCATTTGTTATCCGAGGTATTACTGTACTGTCTGAGCCATCTCCTGAAATTTCTTTCTGAGAGTCCTGGTAGTCAGTGAGCTGTCAGTTAGTAGCCCACACATTGCATTGGTCCTTGTTAGTAATGAACTTTGGCTTCCAAACACCTGCATTTCTAGCCTAGCAACTACCTAGGGTAAAGTTACACCTATTGGCTTTGATCAGGGATGCCCAAACTTTTCAGGCCATGGGCCAGTCACATGGTTCAGGGTGCATTTTACTTCCTCTTCCAGGAGCAATGAGGGCTTCATGAGCCGGATGAATTGTCATTGGGGGCTACATCTGGCCCGGGCCATAGTTTGGGCACTGCTGGCTTAGATCTTCAGCCACAGGCTTTGGACCTGTTCTTTCTTGGGATTTGGCAGCACTTAATCTGTTTGCCAAGAGACTGTGGTGTCTTAGTGGTTAAGACGCTGAACTTGACAACTGAAAGGTCGGCAGGTCAGCAGTTCGAGATCCGAGTGTTGCATGATGGAGTGAGCTCCCATTTCTCCTAGCTCCTACCAGTCTAGCAGTTTGAAAGCAAGACATTGCCAGTAGATAAATAGGTGGCACTTTGGTGAGAAGGTAACAGCGTTCTGTGCACTCCAGTGTCTCGTCATGACTGTCACATGAACACAGAAATATCTCTGAGCGCAGACAGTGCTGGCTCTTTGGCTGTAAACGGAGATGAACATTGAACCCTAGAGAGTCTGACAGGACTGCCTTTCAAGTAAGGGAGACCTTTCCCTAATCTGTTTGCCATGTCAGAGTTTAAATAGGCTGTTTTACACCACGTTCTGCTACCTTGTCCTGCAGGCGGAGATTTGGACACAGCAAGAGTCCTCTCTACCGAGAGAAGAGCCCCCTCCGGTGAGTGTCTTGATTGAACTTCCCTGTTTGCCTGGGTGAGCAAATGTTTTTTGCTCCCTGCTTCTGTCCTGGTTTAAGTTTCACCCAAGCCTGAGTAACCTTTGTTGCTTCTCACAGGGAGCCTTTGGGCAGTCTTAGCCCAGAGGAGCGCGATGCCCGCACCGTGTTTTGCATGCAGCTGGCTGCCCGGATTCGCCCACGCGACCTGGAGGACTTTTTCTCTGCCGTTGGCAAGGTACCCCTTATCCATGACAGTGGTTGTTATTTTTTTAATTTCCGCCTTTTTTCTGTAAATAGTTCTCAAGTCAAACATCGTTAAAGTCAGTTTAAAGCAATACAGTACTTAAAGTCATAGTAATAAGTGAAACAGTTTTAAAAGGCCAGATTGAAAAAAATGCATCTTCACACCCTTCCCAAAGGCCGCAAGAGTGGGGACTGCTCACAGCTCCAGGGGGAGTACATTCCACAAATCTGGGACCACCACAAGAAAAAGCCCTCTCCCACCTGCCCATCAAGCAGGCCTCCACAGGTAAAGGTACGCTTGAGATGGCCTCCCCTAAAGATCTTAGTAACCGGGAACTTTCAGGATGAGACAGGCAGACAGTCGTCCCTTGGATAACTACGTCTCTAGTCAGTTGGGGCTTTAAAGGTTACGCCAGCCCTTTGGATTGGGACCCACAGAACAAGTAGCAATTGGGCAGGTCTCTCAGTATTGAAGTAACACAATCTTGGTGTTGAGATGCCATAGCGCTGCACAACAGCAATTTTGCTACTGGGAATAACATGTGATTTACATGCTATCGAGTGTGCTGATTCCAAATCTGAACTTAGAATTTGCCTATCAGGTACAGATGTTAAGGTGTGCTATAGCTTTTCAAATGGTCAGCAATTGGGTAATGTATTTTTATGTTGGAACATTATAACAGTTGTAGCTACCACTATGCCTGCTGCCGCCTCAGCTGAATCACGTCCCCTGGTAGCATGCATGTTCCAGCAGCGGCTGGGCAAGTCAGTGAACTGATGTCAGAAATAGGTATATAATGCGAAATGGACCGAGGGTTTGACTCTAGTGCAAAACCATCTTCTTGGATGGTACAGCTAGGCCATAGTGAGTCTGTTTCGAGCTAAAGATGAGTAGGCACAGCTGTGTTGATAAACCAGATAATTTTTGCTACATTTGTGGCAAATATACCCCATGTGATCAATGCAAGAACCTAACCAAGAGGGTGAGCTTTGATAACTTAAGATCCTGACGTCCTAGGTGGAATTGGTCTTTAGATTTGGATTCAGCGCACTTGGTTTAGTATAGGACACATGGATTATACCAAATAATAGACAATATCTATTTTTTGTGATGCAGTGTAATTTGCATGATTTGAAAGTTGCAGTCGCTCTTTAAAGGCAATTCCACATAGAGTGAATTCTAGTATTCAAGAACCAGGGCAACTAAGGCAGGAATTACGGCTGCCAAGTCAGAATGACTGAAGAGCGGCCAGAGTGTTTTGTGGCATTGTGTAAAAGGATTCCTTGGCACTCCTGAGCTAGCGGATACTTTGCTATTTCAGCAGCCTTTCCTCTCCTCCTTTGACATGCTGCTTTCCAGAGCCCTAGATATGGTCACTCTGTGGTCCTCCAGCACATGTTGAACAGTTCCTGTGTGCTTCAGCCAGCAGTGCAATAAACCTCTGAAGGGCTACCGGTTTCCATCCCAGCTTTGCCCCTTCAGGTCTAAAGTTCCAGTTTCACTTGGGGGATTTAGACTAGCTTTAGCCAAATATAAAGGAATGATCACGTTGAGCTTTTTGACTTGTAGAGTCTTACACTGACATTTGTTCTCACTCCCGTTATTATTTTTTTGTCTCTGTTCTAATCTTGCATAGGTGCGTGACGTGAGGATCATCTCTGACCGAAACTCCCGCCGCTCCAAGGGCATTGCCTACGTGGAGTTCTGCGAGATCCAGTCGGTGCCGTTGGCCATTGGGCTGACAGGCCAGCGCCTCCTCGGAGTGCCCATCATTGTGCAGGCATCCCAGGTGTGAGGCGTGAAAGAAAGCAGCTAGAATGAATTGGGGGCTTGTGGGGAAACCGGGCTTTGACAGAAAGGAGCATCCTTTGAAATTGGTGTGACATTAAGAATGCTTATGAGAGGGTATTGAGGAACAGTGTGTGTGAGGATAAAGGAGATCCAGGAAAACTTAGCAGTTGAGTTTGGGAAAGGTTGTGGAAATCTTTTTAACATCGAAGGCCCAGGATTAGGTCCTCTTGATGTGTTCATACAGATGTTCTCACTGCCTGCCATTGGTAACAAAGAGAAACCGCTTAACACTCCTTTAGTTTTCTGCTGGCTGTATGGAATTAGTAGTCACACCGTGGAAATTATTATTATTACCATGGGAATTATTATATCACAAGACAATGCTGCAAATTTTCAAATATTCACCCACCTGGGGTTTTTTTAGCTCTTTCTAACTTAACCCACTCCAGGACCACCAGTGGCTTAGTGGTTAAGATGCTGAATTTGACGACTGGCAGGTCAGCAGTTCAAGGCCCAAGTGCTGCACGACTGAGTGAGCTCCTGTCACCTGACCCAGCTCTTACCAACCTAGCAGTTCGAAAGCAAGGAATTGCAAGTAGATAAATAGGTACCACTTCCACGGGAAAGATAACAGTGTTCCGTGCACTCCAGCATCCAGTCATGGCTCCACATGTCCACGGAAACATCCGCAGATGCAGACAGCGCTGGCTCTTTGGCTATAAACAGAGATGAGCACTGAACCATAGAATCAAATACAACTGGCTTTTGAGCAAGGGAGACCTTTACTCGAGTGGCACAGTGGTTAAACTGCAGCACTGCAACCAGACGTTTGTCAGTTCAATCGTGACCAGGGCTCAAGGTTGACTCAGCCTTCCATCCTCCAGAGGTCGATAAAATGAGCACCAAGCATGTTGGGGGCAAAATGCTAATTAACTTGTGAACCCCCCATAGAGTCCACTAAGCGCTGTGGGGCAGTATAGAAGTGTCCTTGCTATTTACCAAACTAACCCACTCACTCCGCCCCCCCCCCCTTTACGTCCTTATTGTAGGCGGAGAAGAACAGGCTGGCTGCCATGGCGAACAACCTCCAGAAAGGGAGCGGGGGGCCCATGCGGCTCTATGTGGGCTCCCTCCACTGCAACATCACCAAAGAGATGCTGCGGGGGATCTTTGAGCCTTTTGGCAAGGTGGGTTGAGGGGAAGGAAGGGTTGGAGAGAAACACGGGACGCAGCGTGGGAGTGTGGCAGGTGTGGCTCATGTTTGCCTTTTCCTGTTCCTTTGTCTGCAGATTGACAGCATTGTGCTGATGCGTGACCAAGACACCGGCCAGTCCAAGGGTTATGGCTTCATCACAGTATGTAGTGGGGTCTTCCCCATGGGTGTGGGTGGTAGTGGGTGGGTCAGGACTCTGTTGATGTTTCTCTTGAGACTTACATGACCCTTTCTCCCTCAGTTTGCAGAGGCAGAGTGTGCCCGGCGTGCCCTGGAGCAGCTGAACGGTTTTGAGTTGGCAGGCCGGCCTATGCGGGTGGGTCAGGTGACTGAACGGCTGGATGGCACCACTGATATTACCTTTCCTGATTGTGCCGACGAGTCCGACCGAGGAGGTCTTAATCTTGGCGCCACCAGCTCCCAGCTGCAGCTGATGGCCAAGCTGGCAGAAGGTGAGGCTCCTTGCAGAAAGAAAGCCAAAGTAAAAGGCGCAGAAACAGTTCCTTGTGTTTTGGGGGGGGGGGGGGATTCACAGCAGAAACTGATTTTATTCCTTCCATTGGTATAAGTTGCTTGTTACCTTTGCTATTCCCAGAGTAGCAAACGAGTAACTAGAAATAATGCACAGTTGGGTTTTGTTTTGTTTTGTTTTGTTTTTTGGGGGGAGACTGTTTGAAATTCATAACAAGCAATACCAATTATACTTCTATACCTGCTCCACAGCGCTTAGTGTACTCTGGACAGTTCACAAATTAATTAGCATTTTGCCCCCCCAATGTGCTGGGGACTCATGTTACCGACCTTGGCAGGATGGAAAGCTGAGTCAACCTTGTTCCTGTCAGGATTGAGCTCACAATGTTGTGGCTGCAGTACAGCTGTTTACCCACTGTGCCACCATCCCTCTTAGGAACAAGAAATTAAAAATCTCTACATGTAGCAGTTGGATGTCTGGCAGTCATTTCAAGGGTGTTAATGGGGCTGAAAGGTGGTGCTCAAATTGTCAGTAACAGCTCGCCTTTAGATTTTGGTTCTCAAGGTATTAACTGAGCGCAGATAGTCCCGCTTGTGTCCCCCTGCCAGGCCCGGATCTGGTCCTTGACACCAATTCATCTGTCCTGTTCCGGCCTTGCCTCTCCTGGAAGCGGAAATAGAACATGCCCGTGTGGGTGCATTTTACTTCCGCTTCCAGGAGTGGCAAGGGCGGTGCAGGCCAGATGAATTGGTATTGGGGGCCAGATCCGGCCCATTGGGCTGTAGTTTGGGCACCTCTGGTTTAAGCAGAGAAAATGGCAGCCTAAAAAGCTATCTGATCATATTGCAAAACAGATTTCAAGGCAAGTTTTACTTCCGCTTCTGGTGGGAGGAACCACGTGACTGGCCTTCTGAATCACGTGACTGGCCTGTGGCCCAAAAAGTTTGGGCACCTCTGATTTAGGCCATTGCTCTTTTAATCCTATAAATGTGGCTCAGTGATAATAGGCAGGAAGAGGGACGCTGTGAAAGGAGACTTTTGGGCCAGTACAGCTTCATCTTGCAAAGGACATCAAAAGAGTACAGATACGTTTGAACCAATATCCTTTCATGTTCATCAGTTTCTTAGAGGGATGTGCGAGCAGGGAAGAAGAAAGAATGGGTCACCCCCACTTTTATCTTGCTTTTCGTCGTTACTGACAAAGGAAACGGCATGAGCTACCGCAGGTTGCCCAAGCCCCATTTGCTCGAGTCTCTCTCTGACATGAGAGCGCATTGCTTTTTTTGTGAGCGCTGCGCTTTAAGGAAGCTACAGTGTCATTGTCTCTGGTGTAAAATTGTGAGGCTCAATTAGGTAAAGTGGGTAATTCTCCCTGGATATGTCTGGCATGCTGGCAAAGAAATTAGAATGCTGTGAGAGGATAAAAGAAAAAGACCGTCTGGAAATGATGACAGGGATTTAGCGGAATACAGGGGCTGGGAGTGAAAAATTCCTTTTCTTAATAATGCTATTATCTACGCAGCAGCTTAAGTGTTTTTTTTAAAAAACCTTAGTCATGCTATGTGAGAAATCCTTTTAAGTTACTAGACACTTCAGAGGGTAGCATAAAATGGTCTTGTGTTTAACTTGCCATGTTGGTGGATGCAGGACCTTGAGGACGATATAACATTGGGTAGGATGAGGAAGAAACTACCTGGAGCTATTTGCTTCTGGTGGTGCCCCTTGCCATTTCTTTGTGCCTGGATGGGTTTGATTTATATTATAAAGCAGTGGTGGCGAACCTGTGGCACGCGTGCCAGAGGGGGCACTCAGAGCCCTCTCTGTGGGCACATGTGCCGTTGCCCCAGCACAAAGTTCTCCCAGCCCCTCTGCCCAGCAGCCCAATGGGAGCGCTTCCTCCCCCCAGCACAGAGTTTGCCCCTCCCCTCTGTTTGGGCACTCGGTCTCTAAAAGGTTCGCCATCACTGGCCTGAGGTTATTTCTGTAACTCACCGCTCTCTAGCCAGGAGGTGTGGAATGGCCTGAGGATTGCTGTGAGGGAGCCATTTCGGTGGAAAGCCTGAGGGTCTTGCCTTTCTCTCTACTCCAGCAGGTTCTGCGATTCCTCTCACGACTACAGCAGCAGCTCAGGCGGCCTTGCAGCTCAATGGCGCAATACCCCTGGGGGCGCTAAATCCAGCTGCTCTGACCGGTAAGGTGCAGAGTGTGCTTCAGTTGAATGTGGATTGGTCGGGATGTTGTTGTTACTTGACCGTTGGCAGGAGTCTGGCATGGCACATGCTCGAGCCCTGTGATGGCGAACCTTGGCACTCCAGCCGTTCTGGAACTTCAACGCCCAGAAACCCAAGTCTCTGTGAATTCCACATGAATGGGTTTACTGTGTGTACGCACAATAAACCCATGCATGTGGATTCACAGAGACTTGGTCTTCTGGGCATTGAAGTTCCAGAACAACTGGAGTGCCAAGGTTTGCCATCACTGCTCTAGATCCCTGATGTGTGTGACTATTGGTCATAAATCTTTAGCCAAAGGTAGTCAGTTTTCCATTTGCGTCATCCAGTAACACGACAGCCACTGAATTGTTTGAAGGGATGAATCAGAGAACTTTTGTGAAGCTGCTTTGTACTGTCTGAGACAAGTTAACGTGTCCAGGCCGATGTTGTCTGATGTTTCTGAGATTTAATGGCGCAGTTTACAGCGGCATTCAGGAGAGATCTTTTTCCAGCTTTCCTGTTTGAGAGCCTCCATTAAAATTGGAGGTACCAGTGTGGCTCAAATGAAAGATTTGCCTTTCCGCTGTCCCGGGTGTCCTATCTCTGCCTTCACTATGGCCTCAAAAATTGACCAAACTCGACACTACTTCTGTAGCTCAGCTTAGGGTGGGGGTGAAGTTTATTTGCTCCTGGGATTGTTGTTTTCTTGCTGCTGGTAGAGAGGTTGGTGATCACAGTCCCTAAATCTCAGCTGGAAGGGGGTGTTTAAATAACTTTTTTCCTCTCTGCCGAGCTGTTCAGAAAAGATTGTGTCATTCCTTGGGGCTGTGATTTTGAACCTTGACAGTCCAGCTCTTCTTGAATTTGACTTCCCAGAATCCCAAGTCTCTGTGAATCCACCCATGCATGTGGATTCACAGAGACTTGGACTTCTGGGAATTGAAGTTCCAGAACACCTGAAGTGCCAAGATTCACCATCACTACCTTAAGGTAGCTATTTTAACTCTGACAGTTATGTCATAGGTGTTTTTTATACAGTATATTGTAAGCCACCCTGAGTGGTGCTCGCATAAAGAGGGCGGGGTATAAATGCAAATAAATGAGTCCAATTCTCCTTGTGTCCAGCCCTCAGCCCAGCACTGAACCTGGCTTCGCAGACGTTGGCTTCCCAGTGCTTCCAGCTTTCGGGCCTCTTTACTCCCCAAACAATGTGAGTGACTGAATCGCAGAGACTTAAAGGGAAGGAAGGAAGCAAGCTCCCACCACAGACTCCATACCAAATTGTGCATGTTTTTTTTTATTTCCCCACTAAAGATTTAAAATGAGATTTGGCTTGTGCTTTTTTTAAAAACCAATGTATGAAAATAGTCCTTTCAGATCCTAGCTCAGTTGTCTCCTAGTTTGGTAAAATGCTCCACCTGCCCCCTCTTTTCCCACCTTATCACTCAGCCCTTATGTGACTCTCCACGCCTCTAAACCTTACTGCCCTCGCAGATGCTGTGTTGCCTGTAATAGTTCTTTCACTCGAGGCTGGGTCCCCTTCATGGCTTTACGCTCTGTTATGTAAGATTTTTAATTTTTGAGAACCAGATTCTCACACTTTAAAAATTTGAAAGAAAAGTTTCAGCAGTAATAATTACGTGTCAGAAATTATTATGGATTGAAAGGCTTTTTGCTGAAGAAACTGCTCAGGGAACAGCCAAATGAGTCTCCCTTCATGTCCCCAAGAGCTGGGCTAGAGATAGGTACTCGGTCTGTCATGCAGTATCCGGGTCTTGGCATTGCCAGCCTTCCAGCTAACAAGACACGTTTCTTAACCACTGAGCCACCACAGTCCCTTAGTTTCAGCAACAAAAGCAAAATGTTGTGACTTTGTGGCTGATAAAAGGATGTTTACTTATTTTGATTCAAAAACTAGCTCTAATGCACAACAGGTCTGTTCATTACATGGGAGGTGTGCAGCTGAAAAGCCTAATGTTGAATCTAGGCTGTAAAGATAACTGAACCCGTTATCTTGCTGTCACAGGACCCATTCCACCCAGACAGATACCACCCCTTTCGGAAGCCAGCATAAGATTTTTGCTGCTTCAGAGTACGTAAGGTTCTGCACCATGGCTAGGGAACTTTACGATCGGTTTCAATTCCTGGTTGTTTTGCTCTTGAACCAGCTAGACCAGACAAGACAGTGATGGCAAATCTTGGCACTCCAGGTGTTCTTGGACTTCAATGCCCAGAAACCCAAGTCTGTGAATCCACAGGAATGTGCAGTAAACCGATTTGTGTGGATTCAGAGAGACTTGGGCTTCTGGGAATTGAAGTCCGAGAACACCTGGAGTGCCAAGGTTCGCCATCATGGAAATGGAACATTCAGAATTTGGTAGCAGTTGTCGACAGGAACTGGAATTACTCCCACCAGCCCTTGCTTTCAACCACAAACCCAAAAGTCTTCTGTAAAAGTTCCGTCGAGGCGTCCTTTCTTAACCGCTGCTCTTTCTCTGTTTATTACAGGTAACGTGACCTGGTTCCCCCCTGCCCTCCTCCTCCCACGGAGCCAGGCGGGGAATAATCATCTCCACACCATCACCTCACCACCCCCCATTGGATATGAGGCAGGGGGATGGACTATGAAGGAACATTCTCCCCCCACATCCCAAGGGAGAAAAAACCCTTCTTAACACGAACTGATTTTATTCTGATTTCCCTCCCACCATAAGCTGGAGGGGAGGAAGCTGTGTTCTGTCTCTTGGTTCTGGGTCACCATTGGAGGGAGGTGTCTTTATGCCCTATAGGCAGGAGGAGCCTGAGAAGGACTGGGAGACCCATTTTCCCCCCAATCGTGGGGTTTTGGCATCTGATATTTTCCCCCCTCCTGGCAGAGCCCATTTAGGGCTAGAGTGTCAGGATGTCCATTTACCATTCCTTTCCTCCCCACCCCTTTGCTCTCTGACGGTGTGTTGTGGGTATATTTGCTAGACAGCTTTCCGAAGTGGCTCTCTCGGCAGGTGCAGCGTGGATGTTTCTGTACATAGAAGAAGGGGAGAGTCAAGAACCAGCATTCAGGTGGGAGGTCTGGGCCCTCTCCTTCCCAGCAGTGTTTTACTCTTCTCCTCCCCCACCCCACCCCTCCCCATGCCTGTAAAGAGGTTGCATCCAGCGTGGGACATGCCATCCCATGGCCTCCCTTCCCTTCATCCATCCATCCTTTTTCTTGAGTCTGCATCCTATTCTTCTTGGTGGTCCCGTTTTCCGCTGCACCTTCCATCCGAGTCCCTCAATTCTCCTCTCTTCCCCCCCCCCAATTCTTAGCCCTTTCAAAAGATGTATTTGGATTTAATTTCTTTTTATCTCGTTTTATTTTCTTTTTTTGTTCTTTTTTGCTTATAAACGAATAATAAAAGTCACCAAATGTAATCAGGCATCTGTCCCTCTTTTTTTATAACTCGTCATCTGCTGCTCGTATCCCAGCGTTCATTTTTCCTGGAAGTCATTGTCTCTGTTGATGGATGTGTCTCTGGTGACTCAGTAAGCCAATCCTGGCATGAAACATGCAAACACACACTGTACACTGAATAGATGGTGGAGGGCGTGGTTGAGTTTGACAAAGCTTCCCTGGTCGTCACTTAACCTCTTCATGACTGCGCCGTTCTTCAAAGTGATCAGTAGCAGTAGAGATGGTTTGGCGCCAAAGTGGGTGATCTACGGCTGCTGCCTCCCAGGTTTGTGGGTTTATACCTGACACTTTCATGTTTTGTTTCAGCAGGTTCTTGTAACACTTCAAAGGAGCTCCACGAGGTCTTCTACCGGTGCTAAGTTCCCCATTTGACAACGAAACCTGGAACCATCTTAATGGTTCCATCTTAAACAATGGCCTATGATAGAAGCTTTACTGCTATTTACATGTGCCTTCACAAGAACTGATATTGGTCATCCCACTTGATATTTAAGATAGACCTTTGCAGAAACTGGAATGCATAGGGTAGGAATGGTGTGTGATTCCGTGCATAGGAAAAAATGCAGAAGGGATGCAAAATCTGAAGACTTGGGAGTTCTCCCTGTGCTGTTCTTCAGCATCTCCTTAAATTCAAATAAAAAGTAATAACAAAACCATCTCCTGAAAGCTCCAAGGGACCTTTCTTAAACACACCACAGGTGCCTCCATGAATTGCACTGCACAATGATGATTTTGCTACAGGGAATAATACGTGATTTGTATGATACCAAGTGTGCTATTTCTAAATCTGAACTCAGAATTTGCCTATCGCATACAGATTTTAAGGTGTGCTATAGTTCAAATGGTCGGTAACTGGATAATGTATTTTTACATGGGAACATTATAACAGTTGCAGCCAACACTGCCTGCTGCCGCCTCAGTTGAATCACGTCCCCTGGTGGCATGCATGTTCCAGCAGTGGCTGGGCAAGTCAGCGAACTGATGTCAGAAATGAGGTGAGATGGACCAAGGGCTTGTCTCAAGTGCGAAACCATCTTGTTTGATAGTACATCTAGGCCATAGTGAGTGTTTTGAGCTGAAGATGAGTAGGTGCAGCTGTGTTAATGCTCGATGCAGGAATCTGAATCAAAGCAGATCTGACAAGGTGGTCCAATTCTCTTGAATCCCTGCAGTGTTCGGGTGCTCAGCACCTACCGAGGTAGTTGGTTTCATTGTCGTACTGCTTTAACTGTTAAGATGTTTTTCCTGATATTCAGCCTATATCTGGCTTCTTTTCGTTTGAGCCCATTATTACGCATCAAAGCTTTTGAAATGTGGATCTGCAGATGGCTGCTAAGAATATCATGGGTCAACTATGTGACTAATGAAGTATTGCGCCAAATGGATAAAGGACAAGAACTCTTTTAAGACCATTAAGCCAAGAAAGCTCCAATACCTTGGCCATACCATGAGGAATGGCATAAAATATAGAATACTCCAACTCACTCGTCAAGGAAAGATCCCTGGGAAGAGAGACCTTGGACATAGACGAACTTCATGGCTGAAGAGCCTGAGAGGTTGGTGTGGCATGTCTTTGGAAGGACTGTTCCGAGGAGTTAAGAGGAAGACTTATTGCCATGATGATAGCCAGTATCCGGAACGGATCTGGTTTTTATGTACTGTGACTTTTGTGACTTTGTAATCCGCCCTGAGCCACCTGTGTGAGTAGGGCGGAATAGAAATTTGAATAAATACATACATACATAAATACAGCACCTGAAGAAGAATTACGCTTCCTGCACTCTGGGATGACAGATAACAGATCCTATCACCCCCACCCCACCCCTTTATGATTATCTTTCAGGTATTTGAAGAGTGCCATCATATCCCCTCTCAGTCTCCTTTTCTCATGGCTAAACATGGCCAGTTCCTTCCATCTTTCCTTACAGTGATGGCGAACCTTGGCACTCCAGGTGTTCTTGAACTTGAATTCCCAGAAGCCCTGAACAACAGAAATGATGACTTGGGCTTCTGGGAATTGAAGTCCCAAGAACACCTGGAGTGCCAAGGTTTGCCGCCACTGTAATAGGGCTTGGCTTCCAGTCCTCTGACCATCCTTTTTGCCCTTCTCTGTACCTGCTCTGATTAGCTTGTCTATAATAATTATTTCATGTTAGAGATTACTCTGGGTTGAAAGGATTTTTGCTGGAGAAACTCACTCGGGGACGCTCGAATGAGGCTCCATTCATGTACCCAAGTGCAGCCCTCGGTTACCAAAACCGGACCTTCCAGTCTCCAAGCTCAGCATCTTAACCGATAAGCCACCAGGAGCTCCAAGTCCCTGGCCCTGATCTTCCCTCGTATCTTCCTTCACCTGCTTAATGAATTGGAAAACAGAGCATATAAGGCAGGGGTGCCCAAACCTTTTGGGCCGTGGGCCGATCATGTGGTTCAGGGAGCCAGTTACTAAGGCCCGGGGGCCGGGTGCGGGCCCTGATGCCAATTCATCCGGCCCGCAAAGCCCTCGTCGCTCCTGGAAGAGGAAGCAAAACGCGCCCGTACGGGCGCGTTTTACTTCCTCTTCCAGGAGCGACGAGGGCTTTGCGGGCCGGATGAATTGGCATCAGGGCCCGCACCCGGCCCCCGGGCCTTAGTTTGGGCACCACTGATATAAGGTGATGGTTTGAGTCACAGGCTCTTCTCGTCCCATAGTCCCTGTTGGCCGACTTGTGGTCTTAAACGATGTTTCTGTTCCCAAGCCTGGATGTGGAAGACAACATGAATAATCTGCACGACTCAGTATTGACTGCTTGGTCATGATGCTGGTACTTATGACTTGAAAATGAAAAGCAAGGCTACAGCTGGAAGAGGGAGGAAATTCCAGTGTGTCTTATAAAATGCCATGTACAGAGCATGAAATTCTCTCTTTCTTTGGAGATGACCTTGACAAGTTATTTCTTAAAAGGAGAGATGTACCATAGGTTAGATCCTACCCAATGGGGATATTCTTCCACTCTGGGCAGGATACAACAATTTTAAAAAATTACAATAATAACATAATGAAATTTGTCCAAAACAATAACCTCAACCAAATAAATTATGGACAAAAAGTAAACAATATGGTAGGTAAAGGCAAAGGTTGTCCTTGCTTGAAAGCTAGTCATATCTGACACTAGGGTTCAGTGCTCATCTCTGTTTACAGTCAAAGAGCCAGCGCTGTCTACGTCTGCAGGTGTTTCCGTGGACATCCGGCAGGCATGCCTCAACACCAGAGTGCACAGAACACTATTTACCTTCCCTCCTAAGTGGTCTCTATTTATCTACTTGCAATTTCTTGCTTTCGAACTGCTAGGTTGGCAGGAACTGGGACAGAGACAGGAGCTCACTCTGTCATGCCTTACCTGGGAATCGAACTCCGACCGTCCAGTCAGCGAGTTCAGCATCTTAACCACTTGAGCCACCGCAGGCCCTAAACAATAATGATGATCCCCAACCCCCACATAGGGGGCACTTCCTGTGGTTGAGGAAGTGTGAGGCAGTCCTGGTGGCACAATGGTTAAATTGCTATCCTGCAGCCAAAAGGTTCTGAGTTGTGTCCTAATGAGGATCAAGGTTGACTCAACCTTCCATCCTTCAGTAAAATGAATACCCAGCATGTTGAGGGCAAAATGCTAATTGATTTGTGAATTGCCCATAGAGTGCACTAACTAAGCACTTTGGGGCAGTACAGATGTGTCATTGCTTCTGTTAATCCTTTTTCTCCAAACGATGCTCCTTCCACCCCTGCCCCCCATCATTGCATCTTGACACCTCTTTCCCCGAAGCCTTGATTCCTGTTTAAAACGGGCTCTGATGGAAATGTTTTAACCTGCGCGCGCACTCAATACTTACTTGAGGGCTATGGCAATGGGAAACATGTTTGTCTCCATGGCAACTCCCCAGCTGTGATCCACAAGGACGTTTCTATGGCAAAGATCTCCCTGACTTGTTCTCATTCTCCCTCCCAGACATCCCCCCCCCCTTTTGCCTACTTCCATCCAATTTGTAGATATTTGAGCCAAAGGAAGGGGAGGGACGGCGGGCTGAGGGACACAAGGGAACGCAGCTATGATGCTCCCTTGGGTTCTCAAGGGTGACAGCCTGGCAGTCAGCAGAGGAATGATGTGGCCAAGCAGCAGGGAGCCTGTTTTGCTTCCTTGGGGGAGCCACAAAAACCTGGCCTCTGGTAGAGGAACCTCAGCCTGGTTGCTTCGTCTATGCCAGTGGTGGCGAACCTTGGCACTCCAGATGTTCTTGGACTTCAATTCCCAGAAGCCCAAGCCCCTGTGAATCCACACGAATGGGTTTACTGCGATTCATCCGGCCTGCACCACCCAGAAGCAGAAGTAAAATGTGCCCGTACAGAAATGTCTGCAGACACAGACAGCGCTGGCTCTTTGGCTATGAATAGAGATGAACACTGAACCCTAGAGTCAGATACGACTGGCTTTTGAGCATGGGTGACTTTTGCCTTTACCTATAATTGACAAAGACTCAGGTTCCAATCCCCATTTGGCTGAGCCGCCTGGATGGGTTGCAGGTGCTTAACCTTTGCCCTACCTTGCAGGGCTGTCCTGAGGATAAGATGGAGAGGGGAAAAGCTATATACGTTGGCCTGAGCTTGGTGGGACAGCAAGGGATGTAAAAAAAAATGTAAAATACAAGCGATAGCCATCTCTGGCTCAGGAGCAACTTATATTAATTACTCTTGCACAAGTAAACGAAGAAATCTGGAGCAGTTATTTAAAGCAGAGTCTGCTTGGGGAGAAAAATGTGAGAAAGTAAATGCCTTAAATGGTTTAAAGGCATTGCATGTCTAAAAATGTCTATATGGGAAGGACTTTTTTTTTTAAAGAGGGGGGCCAGATGCATGTGGCCTTCCCTGAAGCTATTCAGTTCCAACTCCCATCATCCACAGGCAAAGGGTGACACAGCATAGGATTTGTAGTCCCAGGAATGATGAAAAACCTGCAAATTGCCCACAGAAAAGAGAAATGTTTCCCCCCTTCTATTAAGTCCCTTTCAAGACACCAAATTCGCCTTTAGACTCTTTTTCCTTTTCTCTTCCTGCTCCCAAGGAGAAGAAGTGATGGGAAAAGGAGACATTTAGGAGTTATGAATAAGTTGATGGCAGGAGGTGACTTTAAGTAAAGATGAAGATCAGCCTTGCTCGGAAGCCAGTCCTATCCAACTCCAGGGTTCACTGTTTATTTCTGCTTATAGCCACTGTCTGCAGGCATGAGCTGGGCCACTGTGAGAGGGGGATGCATCCCGGTGCACTCTCACCTCTGGTGCCCTGGGGCGCAAATAATAATTTTATTATTATTTTATCTGCCCAGTGCACTCTACTTTAGATTAAGCCAGGGGTGCCCAAACTTTTTGGGCCGTGGGCCAATCAAGTGGTACAGGAAGCCAGTCACTAAGGCCCAGGGGCCGGGGGTGGCCCCCGACACCAATTCATTCAGCCCGCGAAGCCCTCGTCGCTCCTGGAAGCGGAAGTAAAACGCGCCCGTACGGGCGCGTTTTACTTCCGCTTACAGGAGCGACGAGGGCTTCGCGGGCCGAATGAATTAGCGTCGGGGGCCACCCCCGGCCCTTAGTTTGGGCACTACTGGATTAAGCCATTGCTCCTTCAGCTTGGAGCAATCGTTTATACTAAAGTGCCGTGTGCCGGACGAAGCAAGTGATGGGGGGGGGGTGTCCAAGCAGTTTCCGGGGTCAGCCTTCTCCCTTGCCCCTTGGTTGCCACCCCTCGCCCCTGTCCAGCACCCTCCCATGGTGCCCAGTACACCCCTGACTGTCTGCGCCTGCAGATGTGGACATGTGGCAGGCATGCATTGACACCGGAATGCGGTCCCTATTTATCTGCTTGCAATTTCTTGCTTTTGGACTGCTGGGTTGGCAGGCGCTGGGACAGAAACGGGAGCTCACTCCGTCATGCAGCATTCAGGTCTCGACCTGCTGACCTTCCAGTCGTCAAGTGTGCCGTCTTAATGACTATGACTTAAGATGGAACAGTGGGGTGGAGAGAGACAAAGGCTTTCGAGCAGTGGTGGGATGTCAAAAATTTTACTACCCCACCATGATGTCATCACAGTGTGGGCAGACCTAAAATCATGATGTCATGTCAGGGGGGGGGGCAAAGAAAAAAATACAAAATAATAAAAATAGGGAGCTTCAGGCTATAGGGAGCTTCAGGCTAGCAGCTTCTCTTCCTCCTCCCCATTTGGGAGGACAGCAAGGAGGCCGTGCATATGTGGCAAGCACTAGGCGTGCATGCACACCAAGTGCTTGGCATGCATGGGCAGTGGGTGAACCAGTGAAAAGGTAAGCCCCGAAGGTGGTTCCCCCCAAAAGCTGCTATAGGTTCTCTGGGACCCTGGGAAAAGTTACTACCAGTTCTGGAGAACTGGTGAGAACCTGTTACATCCCATCACTGCTTTCGAGGTAACCGGAGGAAGGCTTCACTCTGAAGTGATGGTAATTTTGCAGAAAGGAAAGGGGGGAGAATATGGAGGGCTTTGTTGCAGGTGCCACTTCTGACATCAGGCGTAGGAGGCCCCCCTTGGAAAGCGTTGACAGCTTCAACCGTCAGCCTGTCTCCTCTGCTGACAAGGGGAGGCACAGCATGAATCTTAAGCAGGCTTCCCGTGCTGTCTTTCTGCTCCATGATCTTTTCTCTCTTTCTTCAGGGCTTGTTATTCCTCTCCACAAGACCCTACCTCACAGGGTTGTCATGTGTGGATCCCTCCCTCTCCCCATGGGTTTCCTGTAGGATGGGAGGGACGCTGAAGTCACTAGTTAAATAAAGAAGCAAAGTTCAGGTTCTAAAGCCCAAACTACGGGCCGGATCCAGCCCATGACACCAATTCATCCGGCCCACGACACCTTTGTCACTCCTGGAAGTGGAAGTAAAACGGGCGTGTTTTACTTCCACTTCCAGGAGTGACGACAGTGTCATGGGCCGGATGAATTGGAATCGGGGGCTGGATCTGGCCTGCGGGCAGTAGTTTGGATGCAGATAAAATGGCAGCCTAAAAAATCTGTCTCATCCTGTTGCAAAACTTTGTGGTGGGAGGAACCACGTGACTGGCCCGCTAAACCACGTGACTGGCTCACAGCCCAAAATGTTTAGGCACCCGCCATTCTAAAGCCTGGTTGGAGAGGAAAAAGCCTTGTTTAGGACAATTGTTCCCAACCTTTTATTCAGCCATGCCCCACCTCAGCATCTCTAAAATCCTGATATCTCCCCTGTCCTGTGACATAGAATTCTTATTATTTAAAAAAAATGAACTCCTATTCACGTGCAGTAAAGTCTAAAGGGCCATTCACTGTTAATAACTCATTCTCAAATGGCATCCCTTTAAAAATCAAATGGCCCCCTGTGGGGTGTGTGCCCCACGTTGGGAACCACGGGTGTAGGAAAACTGTAGGTGACCCACCCATCTACCTACAGTTACAAGCACAATTGTCTACTCCTGGGTAGGAAGGAACAGGGAAAGAGTTCTTCTGAGCCTATATTGAAAGCCTACCAGTATCTCACTTGCTATGAGCGAAACATAGCTATTTCCTCCTAACTATTATCTTATTTATTTAATTATTTATTTATTAAATTTTTATGTCACCTATGGGGCTTATTGTCCACTCTGCGCAGTGTACAAACAACTAGCGCTTCTAGCTTTAACTCTTCAGTAGTGGCAAACTTATGGAATGCGGGTGAGAGGGGGCACTCAGAGCCTTTTCTATTGGCACGCGCACTATCAATCCAGCACAGTTTGCCCCGCCCCTCTGCCCAGCTGCCCAATGGGGATGCTTCCTCCCTTCCCCCCAGCACAGAGTTTGCCCTGCCTCTGTGCCCAGCAGCCCAATGGGAGCATTTCTTCCCTCCCCTGTTTGGGGTAAGATGTGCGGCTCTCATGCAGCATCTGGGTGCGGCGTGGACAGTAGCACACCGCACTCTCATGCAGCAAGGAGACCTTTGAGTCTGTGACGAAGGTGAGTTTGGCACTCGGTCTTTGAAAGGTTTGCCTTCTATAAAAACACACACACAAAAACGGAGGACAATTTTAATAAGGTCTGGGAGAAGTCGGGAGTCTCTTGGGCACCCCAACCGGTGGGCAAGTTTGCCTTGTTTGCTGCCTTTCCCCCAGGCGAGCGACTCCAGCGCAAGGCAGGAAAGCCAAGGCTGCCTGGTAAAGATTTAGTCTTTGAAGGCAATAAGTTTGGCTGGGAGTAAAAACTTTTGAATCCCACTACAGTATTTGCAAAATAAATAAATAAATAAATAAATGTCTGTGTGTGTGTGTGTGACATTTAGAGCTAATCTGATTTACAACCAGATTTCATCTGCTACTGCTAGCTGCAGAAAGCTACATTAATTTGCAAACTTCTCTGCTATGCTGATTAATCACTCTATGCCTCTATAGCTGGTGTATATATATTCAGGCCTTGATGTCTCACTCCTGTGTCAGATGAAGCGGGAGTGATCCACAAAAACTCACATTAAAAATATAGCAATTAGTCTTTAAAGAGCTGCAGCTTTTCTCTGTTTTCTGATATGTTTTTTGAGGGGGTTGCTCGGGTAGTCTCTCTTTCCCCTCTCTTGAAGAGTATGAAAACAAGACAAAACAAATGGACAAAACAATAACATTGTGGCATTTTAAGACCGACTGCTGTATTTTAATGTTAGCTTTAGTGGATCGAGTCCACTTGGTTTGACCTAAGAGTGAGACTTCATAGCGTTAATTTCTATATCTTAGACACTTACTGACACCCTCCCATTCTATGTCGGGCAGCCATATCAGGTACAGAGGAACATGTTTGGCTGGAAAACCTAATAAGGGTTCAGATTTATTATAATAATTTTGTGTCAGAAATAGTACCGGGTTGAAAGGATTTTTGTGGGAGAAATGCTGCTCAGGGAACGCCCGAATGAAGCTCCTTTCAGTCCGCTCAGTCCGTCATGCAGTACCCGGGTCTTGAACTGTTGACTTCCCAGCCTTCCAGCTAAAAAGGCTAGCTTCTTAACCACTCATCCACCACAGCTCCCCTTCAGATTTATTGCCATGAAGTCATGTGGCAGGCATGACTGCACAATGAAGCACATGGATTGGTGTTGCCTTTCCTGTCTAAGCAGTACCTCTTTATCTACTTGCAATATTTTGCTAGACTCACCCAATCTGCTCCTTCCTAGTGCTATAATTTTGGGATGGGTTGCACAGACCGTAGTTTCCTTCTCATGTTTGAAATATGAGGGCACCCCTTATATCCTCCCCCAGTATAGTCACACACACAAGACCATCCACTACAATCAGTGCGTCCTGCACAGGGGGAGAATTCATCTGGATGACCCCTTTCCCAGTACATATTTCTTATACACAAGTATTTGTCCATAGACTTATAGGAGTCTTTCCAGGACGTGCTTCCACACTTAACCCTGGCAACTTTGTCCATAGCCTCACAAACATCGAAGGTTACCCTTAGAGGTTCCTTTCCTTGTTTGAGGGCCACACTTGAGTTTAGGTAGTGTAACACGGAATTATGGGGTTCAGTGACCAAGCTTAATCCTACCCAAACAGACACATTTATTCTGATAGGAGTTGTAGGATGATAGCATACTCGACCTTCATTAATGGTCTGGCATAGGTAGTACATGGCATTATTATTGACACATGTTTCAATTCTACAACATGTTGATTTGGCCATTCCATGTCAACAGAGCCTGGTTTCCTTTCCCCCGTTTCTCTGTCTTCAACCCATATCTCCCACCACCACGACTCGGGAAGAAGCGCAAACGTGGTACTGAATGATGCGTTGAGTGCCTGTCTCTGTCCCAGCACCTAAAAACCTAGCAGTTGGGAAGGAAGAAATTGCAAGTAGATCAATAGGGACAACTTTGGTGGGGAAAAGATCTTGGGGACATGAAAGGAGCCTCATCCGGATGTCCCCTGAGCTGAGTTCCTCTTGCAATAATCCTTTCAGCCCAGAATAATTTCTGACACGCAATTTAATCACCTATACTAGTCGTTTTGCTTTGTAAGATATTTGCATTCTTCCTCATCAAGTCCCTTGGAGAATGTTTTTCCTGATGCCCTGGACTACAGATCGGGTCATTTCAGAAGGCTGATCTTCTTTGTATTATTATTATTATTATTATTATTATTATTATTATTATTATTATTATTATTATTATTATTATTATTATTATTATTATTATTATTATTATTATTAAACTTATATGCCGCCCTACTCGGCGAAAACCGACTCAGGGCGGCTCACAACACAATCAAATACAATGCAACAATTCAATAGAACAATAAAATGTCACAACACCATGAAATATACATCAATAATTCGAACAATAGAATATCATAAAATACAGTACAGTAAGACGAAGGAAGAAAGTGAAAGCTGTTATTTAAACGGAACTTTTACATATAAATCTGAACTGGCTGAAGGGGTGTAAAACACACACACAAAAACGGAGGACCATCTTAATAAGGAAAATTGTGACTTTTCCTTTTGTTTATTGGCTGCCTAAGTTTGAAAGAAGATCAAAGTGTTGGGGGGGGGCAATGGGTGATGAAATTAAGGGCGGAGGAAAACGAAAGTTAAAGAGCTGCCTTAATCGAAACTTAACTCGAGAAGAAGGAAGAACACCAAAGGAGGAGCACAGCCATTCAAGTACCGTATTTCTTTGGCGTTTTCATTGTTTCTCTTTTTTGTATCCTTTTTCTCTTTTTTTTTTTACCTTATAGTGCTCTCATTTCTTTTAGCCTCTGTTATTTTTGATTTATTTTATCCTGGTGTCGTGATATCTGATTCCCCCCCCATCTCCCCCCTTTTTTCTTTTTAAGTTCTGGTCATATTATAACCTACCTTGAATTCCCCCCTCCCATAGTCAATTTATTCAATTTATTAGTATTAAAAGGGATCTATCTGGGTTACTACAAACTATAACTTGGTTAGGAGGGAAATTTTAAAAAAAAAGCAATTAAGTATAAGCATTAATTATTTCTCTTAAGGTATAAATATCAAATACTATGTATTATTGATTGGCTGATCTCCCCTCCTTTTGATTATTTCTTTATTAATTATGATTGTAGAAGCCAAAAATTGATTTACTGTGCCATATCAGAATTGACTTGAAAAGGGGGAACTGAAATTAATTATCTGGAGTATATTTGATTTATTTTTGATCTTTGTAACACGAAGGAGCAACGGGACCAGTGGTTTGCCTCTAAGTTCTCTAGAAGATGACAACCCTCCACCTCCACCCTTGGAACTTGATGCCAGCAGAGATCCTGGCCCATATATTCTCCTTCCTTCCTGTCAGAGACCGACACAACGTCTCACGCTTGTGTAAGCTCTGGGCTACTGTCGTTTCATCTGCCTCGGTCTGGTGCTTCACCGAAGTCCAGTAAGTCTTTCATAGCTGGGGCAGCCCATTGGGGACTCATCAATCGGGCAAACAACCAACTCACCCCCTCCTTAGTGGGTTTCTGTGACTGACTCTAGTTTGTAATATTAATACAGGTCTGTGCTGTGAAAACTTGGCATACGTGCAGTAAACCCATTCCTGTGGATTCACAGGGACTTGGGCCTCTGGGAATTGAAGTTCCAGAACAGCTGGAACGCCAATGTTGACCATCACTAATACTGGTAAAGGTCTCTCTTGCTCAAAAGCTAGTTGTCTCCAACACTAGTTGTCTCCCTGTCTGTTTCCAGCCCAAGAGCCAGCACTGTCTACATCTGGAGACATTTCTGTGGACATGTGGCAGCAAGATTAGATGCCATAGCACATGTCATGCTGTTACCTTTTCTGCCAAGTCAGTACCTGTTTGTCTCCTTGCAATAGTTTGCTTTTGAACTGCTAGGTTGGCAGGAGCTGGGACAAAGACAGGAGCTCATTCCATCCTGCAGTACTCGGGAATCGAACTGCTGACCTGCCAACCTTCTGGTAGTCAAGTTCAATTTCTTACCCACTAAGGCACCATTGTGCCTTATGTAGGGAGTGCACATTCCTCCTAATGTCTTTTGACGTGAATTTGATGAACGTCTTACGTTTCGATTGGGTGTTCTGGCAGCTTTTGCAATGTAATGAAATTCATGTACTTTCGGTGAGCTGCCACCACAAAACTAAAGCACCCACGAAAATAATGGGTCACATCAACTGAAAGCTCACCTTAGTGACTTTCAGAAATGTAAAGAGATATTGGCCAAAAATCCAAAGCGATTATGTCATTGCTTCTGAAATTTGCCTTGAAAAAAAATGCAATCTTCACTGGAGGGGTCGGTTTTCGGCTGCCCAGTGACCAAACCACACAATCGATTCTGGTGACCCAAAGTCTGGTGACCCAAAGTGTGAATTTTTCGCACAGCGAGCAACCTTGCAGAACGAATTAAATTTGTTATGCGAGGTATGACTGTAGTTTATCCCTTTGGCTGGTTCCTATAAAGATGAGATTAGAACATGGAGCAAATTCCCTGCCCTCCCACCCATCTAACCTCTTGACTTCTTTCCTCTCCATCCTCTTCCAGCTGTGATTCAGAAGAAACTGACCAGGAGCAAGAGGCGGTTGTTGGCGATACCTCTAGCACGTTTCTGCAGAAGATACAGCCCTATATGAGGCATATCCGATACTTCAAGCTAGTTCTTGACATGTCCCTTGAGATGAATCGGAGGCTGGCCTGCATCCTCTTAGAGGAGATGGCAAGGGAGAGCCGCAGGTTGGAAGGAATTCAGATCGTGTGTTATGGCAGAAGCAAAGTTACCTTTCCTTGGCTTGTCATCCTGCAGGGATTGATACAGCTCTTCCAGGGCATGGACGAGGCAAGCATGCAGCACATTGACTTCCGGAAGATGCCTTTCATTTTCGACAACATGTTTATCTTGGAGGTGGCCAGATGCTGTCCGAACCTGCGCACCCTCCTCATCAACAACCATGTGGCCGGTATAACGCTGCCACACAACGTTGTTGAGGTTCTGAGGCTTTGCCCCAAACTCTCTACCCTGGGGATCCCTTACATTGCCCTTTCAAGGAGGATGTTCCAGGAACTGTTGAGACCGATTCGAGAGCCATTCAAAACCTTGGAGATATTCTGTGCCATCACATACCGGTCTATCGACATCCCTGCAGACTGTTGGACCTCAGTGAGAGAGAGGCACCCCGGTTTCCGTGTCTGTCTGGAGTTTGCGGCAAACATCACAAACCACGAGATAACTTGGGTCTTTAATCCTCACATGCCTATCTCTGAGTTGCATTTAAATGCCTTCACAGACATTGCCACTCAGGTGAATCTGGTGACTAAACTCTATGCTGGGACTTTAGAAAAGCTGGTGCTGCACTCGAGCCCTTGCGCTGATTTGAACCTGGCATTGATTCAGCTTGCCAAGGCCTGCTCACGTCTGAAAGAGATCCACTGCTTCTGTGAGGTGGACCTAAAGGTGGTGGAGGCATTTCAGTGCCACTGCCCACACCTGGAAAAGTACACCCTGTCCCCCACAATGGTCTTCTGTGACAATCCACCAACAGTAATCCTATCACTAGATGAGGAGCCAGGGATGTACTTTTGGGATGAAATGGCATTAGAATAAGGTGTAATCAAACCCAATTCCTGATGCAGCTGCCGTCTTAGAAGAAAAGTCGGAAAGTCGTCTTAAAGGACCAAGTTGACAGACTTTTATGTAACCTATGGAGGTAAAGGTTCAAGACCTTATTCAGATATGGTGTAAGAAACAGAAGTCTCCCTTTGATCTGGCCATGTTTTTATACATACCTTTTAAAAAGAAACCACTTTTTTTATACTGCTGCCGCTTTCAATATTTTTAATTGTTGTTGGAATAGTCATAGTAATTCACAGTCACAAATCAAAATAAAGATGTGCATTGGATGATGTATTTTTGCATCCCTCCCTGATAGTGTTATGGGAATAAAGATTGGATGCAAGGAACAACTTTTCTGACAGATGTTATGTGCTCTGTTCAATGACAATTGCATTTCAGAAATTATTCTGTGTTGAAAGGATTTTTGCTGGAGAAAACCGGCTCATGGGACGCCCAAATGGGTCTCCTTTCATGCCGCCGAGGTGTTTTCCCCAAGAAATGGTCCCTATTTATCTACTTGCAATTTCCTGTTTTCCAACTGCTAGGTTTGCAGAGCTGGGACAGAGATGGGTGTTGAAACTGTAATGCAGTACCTGAGTCTCAAACTGCCAATTTGCCAGCCTTCCAGCTAACAAGATGAGCTTCTTAACCACTGAGCCATCACAGCCCCTCTGTTAAAGCAAAGGTGGGAGGAGAGGGAAGGGTGGGTCATTAGAAGAGATGTTTGTTCTTCGCCCCAGGCGGCTGAAGACTGCGCGACGCCACTGCCTTCACTGTTCTAGGTCAGTGTTTCCCAAATGCTGGTTTTTGGACTTCAATTCCCAGAAGCCTAAGTCATTTCCCCAAAGCACTGATCAGCCAATGTACTGACTTAGGCTTCTGGGAATTGAAGTCCACTAGTGGGCTGTGTACCCCTTGTTGGGAACCACTGTTCTAGGTGAAGACAGAAGGACTAGAATCTGTCTTCACGTACAGGGTCTAGGATTGTGGGAAATTATACAGTCTTGCTTCAGCAAATATTTCGTTACCTTCCCTCGGCCTCACCCAGCCTGCTCATTCCTGCTTCACAGAATCAGTAAGTTGGAAGGGGGCCTTTTAGGCCATTGATTTGCAGGAATCCAAATCAAGGCAGATATAACAGATCAATGTCCAACTTGCTCTTCAATGCTTCCAGGTTGGAGCGCTCACCACCTCCTGGGGTCATGGGTTCCATTGTTGTACTGCTCTAACAGTTAAGAAGTCCCCCCCCCCCATTCTCAGCCTATATCTGACTGACTTTCCTTAGTCTGAGCCCATTATTACGTGTCCTTCACTCTGGGATGACGGAGAACAGATCCTGCCCCTCCTCCTTATAACCATCTTTCAGATATTTGAAAATGCTATCATAGTCCCTCTCAACCTCCTTTTCTCAAGGCTAAACATGGCCAGTTCCTTCTCTTTCCTCCTAGGGCAGAGATTCTCAACCTGTGGCCTGTGGGCCAGATGCGGCTCATGACACAATTTCATGCGGCCCACCACCACCTCCACCACACCAGGAAGTGCCATGTGGTGTAGAAAGGGCAAAATGGTAGTCTGGCCCCCAAAGCTGTCTGAGGGAGTGTGAACCGCCCCGCCGGCATTAAAAGGTTGAGAACTCCTGTCCTAGGGCTTGGTTTCCAGTCCTCTGATCATCCTTGTTGCCCTTCTCTGTACCTGCTCTAATTTGTTTGCATCTTTCTTAAAGTGTGGGCCTTTCTCGTCCTTATGGCCATCTGCAAACTTGCGATCGGAACAGCCCCACGGCCAAAGAGATGATAAAAGCAGGTGGTCTATAATACAAAAAGAATGGCTTTAATTGAAAAGAAGTACACAGCATGAGTTACAATACCCTCTGCCTCCTGGCTTTGGGAAGAGGCAGGTACAGAAGGCTACGTCCCCCAAACCCCTCTCGTTTTTGGAATCTGAAGGCAATCTCCGAGAAAGGAATTAAGACCTCCGCTGCTTTTAAAGGATTCTTCCATGCCGCAGGGCAAAGCTGGTTCATAATTAAAGGTGGCCGTCTGCTGAGGGGCTTGGAAGCCTTTAAAGCAGACAGATTTAAGGGCAGCCGATAGATTGAGGTCCTCACCCTTTGAAGAGAACAGCTGGAGTTTGTGCCTTTAGGAGGTTTGTTTTTTTTAAGGTTATTTACTACTGGCAGGTGAGATTTTCTGAAGGGGAATCTATCTGAATTAAAAATATGCTCTTACATGGCTTTGTGAGCTTTCCTGACTTTGATGATGATGATGATGATATACCTCGGTTTATGAATTTGATGCATTCTCCGGTACATTTCGTATTGTGAAAAATTTGTAAACTGAGGTATCACTGTACAGTACAAGTAATACCTCATATAACATTAGTATCGAATAACACTAAAATCGCATAACATTAAGGAATCTGGGGGGAAGAATTGCATCAGATAACATTAAGATCCTATGGGATGCTTCAGATAACAACTGCTAAAGCCTGTGTGGTTACAATGTATCTCTATGGATCCCATAGGATTTTAACATGCATCAGATAACACTAAAAATCATATAACACCAAGACTTGTGGAACCAGGTTTTAGTGTTATATGAGGTTTTACTGGTATATGTATTTCCTTGGGTGCATTACCAGAACTGGCCACTAGAGGCCACTGCCTGCAATGGGGAAACTTGCTTTGTAATGCAAAAAAAAAAATAAATAAATTGCAAACGGAGGAATTATTTTCGATGGATTTTCATTCGTAAACCAAAAATTGTGTTAACCGAGGTGTTCGTAAACCGAGGCGGCACTGTAATAATAATAATGCAGGGTGATGTCCCCCAAAGTGGTCTTTCAGGTGATATTTGTGTTAAAGGAGAAGTCCATGCATTAAAGCATCTAAAATCAAATTCCTTTTTGCTAAAGTCTTTTTTTTAAAGAATAAATGAATATTTGAGATGAAGCATAATTAGGCAAATAAAATAGCTTCTCAGCTGGTTAAAACAGACATCCAGATCAGTACCCTAAATGTTCTTTGAAAGCAAGGTGTGGAAAACTAGAAAACTTATCAGCTTCCATTATGCAGAAGTATATAAATAACCAACGGTTCCTTCAACAGGTGTAGTTAATAGTTTTTAAAAAAGAAGAAGATAGACATTTATGTAACTGCAAAATTATTCCTGTTCATTGGATCCTGTAGAGACTCATTCTAACGTCTGGCTGGGCAGAAACAGCTCCTAAAGTTGAGGTGACCAAAAATGGAGGAAATAAGTTCTTTCTAGCACAAGCCCATTAATTTTAGATCCTTTTCTTCAATGTGAACACAGACAGTGAAGTGTGCCGAAGTCTAGGCATTGTGTTCATAACAATAAATGAAGATTACCCAAGCTTTTGTGCCTTTGGAGTGTGCGTGCATGTGTCAAAATCCCCTTGAAGAAGGTGTGGGCACTGGTGTGTGACAGACAAAGAAACACAAATCGAGAACACAACTCCTGAGACTGTTGGCAGAAACACATCGTACGGGGCTGACACCTTCAAGGGTGCCTTTGAAAGGTGAAATTCAAAATTATAGCAGACGAGAAGACATAATTCGCTCACAACGGTACTCGAAGGAAAAGCAAGAGGCACATGAACTGGAAGAGAAAACGGCTCCTTCCAGAATGTAATAAAGCTTTCCATAAGGAATGTCTACGATAAAATGGCCCCTGAAGCACCCAAGGTCGGTGCCAAACAAATGGGAAAGAAAAACAAAAGTCAAACTTATCAGGTGATGGATGAAAACTAAGTAGGCTAGGAGGATCCAGGCAGCCTTGCTACGCTCAAGAAGAGACCTTTCCTTGAGTCATGATGGCCATGATCCTGACCTCAACATCTGAGGGAAGAGGTTGATCTGTTGACTCCTTGGGCGGTAAGCAAGGAAAGCAGCCAATGGTGAGATTCATAGCACAGAAAGGTCATTGCAGGATTTTGACCTCTGCTTGAAGAAGCGTCCATTGCGGGGCACCAGGCTGGAGAGGAACCGCTTGGCTTTCTTCGTGAGGCTCTCCCGGCGGCCCCCGGCCCCCTCCTTGCTCTGGCCGTCCCCCTCGAGCCGGTGGAGGCGGAGGCGGATCTGGCGCACCACGCCTTCGAAGAGCTCTTCCGTGTTGTGATGCAACGCCGCTGAGGTCTCGATGTGTTTGCAGTTCATCATGACAGCTAAACTTCGGCCCTCTGTGTCCAGGGTTCAAGAAAGAGAGAGAGAGAGAGAGAGAATGTAATCAACTATAACATTGCTTCGCTGACATTGAAAACAAACCCATTCTTCCCTACAACTACTAAAATGGGGGAGCAGATGGCTGCAAATATGGCCAGGCTGGAACAATGCACCCCAATTTAAGTAGCTTATTATGTACTATTGTTCTCATTGGGGCCATGGTGGCGTAGTGGTTAAGATCCTGAGCTTGACAACCAGAAGGTCAGCAGTTCTAGACCTGAGTGCTGTGTGATATGGAATGAGCTCCTGTCGTCTCTCCCAAGACCTGCCAATCTGGCAGCTCTAAAGCAAGACCTTGCAAGTAGATAAATAGGTACTGCTTTGGCAGGAAAGGTAACAGCATTCTGTGCATTCCGGCCTCTGTGGTCTGCCATATGACCATAGAAATGTTCGCAAATGCAGACGCTGGCATTTTGGCTGCAATGGAGATGAACATACACCCCAGAGTCTGACACGACTGGCTTTTGAAGAAGGGAGACCTTTACTTTTAACTATTGTTCTCAATAGTTAAAATTACTTCCTTAAATTACTTCCCTTAAATTACTTCCAGTTCCCAGAAATCATAACAGAGTTTTAGGGATTCACGAGATTCATTCCCACCTCTGGGTGAGTTTTCGTGATCGAGAAGGGATTTGAACCCAGGTCTCTTGAGTCCTAGTCCTACACCAGGGGTACCCAAACTTTTTGGGCCGTGGGCCGATCATGTGGTTCAGGGAGCTGGTCACTAAGGCTCGGGGGCCGCACCTGGCCCCCGACGCCAATTCATCCAGCCCACGAAACCCTCGTCGCTCAAGGAGTGACGATGGCTTCGCAGGCCGGATGAATTGGTGTCAGGGGCCGCACCCGGCCCCTGGGCCTTAGTTTGGGCACCACTGTCCTACATACTGTCCATGACACCATGCTGACTCTCATATTATGTATTAGTTATATTTCCATCCCATCTTTTCCTCTAGAAAAACTCAAGGCAGCATTCCTTGCTTTCGTTTCCTCTCCTTTCACAACAACCCTGTAAGGTGGTCTAACTGAGAGAGAGAGAGAAAAGTTGGCGGCACTTTAGATAACGTACCCTCCCTTGAGACCTCCCGGGATCGGGCCAGGTCACTCTTGTTCCCCACCAAGATAATAGGGGGATCTGTCCGAGGGTTCCCCGCTCGCAGGCGCAGAAGTATGGGGGTCACCCGTTGGAAGCTGCGGCGATCCGTCACGGAGAAAATGACCAGGAAAGCGTCTCCTGTTTGCAGGCAGGATTCCTGCATCCATCCTCCTGGGTCTCCCTGCAGAAACGTTTGGTGGAAGCGAAAGATCACACTGTGGATTTCATGTGGATTTTTAGAGAATGAAGGAATTAATCTTTTCACTGCACAACAACGATTTTGCTACTGGGAATAACACATGTGACTTACATGATATTGACTGGGCGGATTCCAAATCGGAACTCAGAATTTGCCTGTCACATACAGATTTTAAGACATGCTCTAGCTAACTGGGTAATGTATTTTTACATGGGAACCTTATAATAGTTGCAGCTACCACTATGCCTGCTGCCGCCTCAGATGAATCATGTCCCCTGGTGGCATACATGTTCCAGCATTGGGTAAGTCAGTGAGCTGACATCAGAAATAGGTATATAAGGCGAGATGGACCAAGGGCTTGTCTCAGTGCAAAATCATCTTATTGGATGGTACAGCTAGGGCATAGTGAGTCTGTTTTGAACTAGATATGAGTAAGCACCACTGTCTTAATAAACCGGACAATTTTTGCTACATTTGCGGCAAATATACCTCACGCAATCAACTCAAGAACCTATACACATAATTAACTTAAGCTGCTGATGGCCTAGGCAGAATTGGACTTCAGTTTTGGATTCAGCGCACCTGATTTATTATACGATGAGACCAAGTAGCAGACAATATTATTATTATTTTGTTAATGCGGTTTTATGAATGAAGCTAAATCACAACGATACCCATCCATACAGTAACTACAGGGGACGTTGGCCAATTAGAGAAATCTTAGCTGAAGAGCTACATACATTTTATTGAAAAGCAGAGCAAGCGACCCTATATAGATGTTTGATAATCATAGCAGAGAAAGTTATGGGCTCTCCCTAAATCTCTCTATAGTGACAACAGAGGCAAATAAACTGCCATTTCTGTGGGTGTCTGTTTATTCCTCTCATGTTTCTCTTATTTTCATGGATTTTACTAACCCATGACTCAACATGAACCCAATAGTTCTATGTGACTCAGAGGCCATCCAGCCTGTTACATCAGTGTGTTTGGATAAGGGAGAGAATGTCATCATATGGGAAGATTTACATCAGGGATGGAGTCTCCAGAATCTGTGGCACTCTAAGTCCCATCATCCACCGGCAGTGCTGGTGAACCTTGCAGGGAATTACATCCCAACGTCTGGAATGCTGGCGGCTCTTTGCAAATCCCGGTTTACACATATTATATTACAACGCATCATAATGTATGGATTAACTTTTTTATTATAATTGTTTATCTGTAAGCTTTAAGGACAAAGCCTTTCAAAGCAGCTTACAAATAAAATCATAAAAAAAGTAATCATCAAATAACTCTGAGGCCATCTTAAAACCTTAAGCTAACGCAGATCTTTTGACCCTTGGGAGTTGTTCAGTCAGACAGTCGAGTCCGACCCTTTGCGACCCCATTGACCATTGCATGCCAGCCGGCACCCCGATCCTCCACCATCCTCTGCAGCCCAGACCACTACGCCCATTGCGACAACAATGCCATCTAGCCATTTCATTCTCTGCTGCCCTCTTCTCCTTTTGCCTTTGATCTTTCCCAGCATCAGGGCTTTCTCCAGTGAGTCCTCTTTTCTGAAGCTTCAGCTTCAGTATTTGTCCTTCCAAGGAGCGGTCAGGGTTGATTTCCTTTAGGATTGACTGATTTGATCTCCTTGCAGTCCAGGGGACTCTCAGGAGTCTCCTCCAGCACCACAGTTCAAAGGCATCTATTCTTCTGCGCTCAGCCTTCCATATGGTCCAGCTCTCACAGCCATACATGACTACTGGGAATACCATTGCTTTGACTATGCAGACTTTTGTTGACAGAGTGATGTCTCTTCTCTACGTTTTCTTATGCTGCCTAGGTTTGCCATAGCTTGCCTCCCAAAGAATAAGCGTCTTTTTATTTCATGCCTGCAGTCACCATCTGCAGTGATCTTAGATCCCAAGAAGGTAAAGTCTGTTACTGCTTCCATTTCCTCACCTTCTATTTGCCAGGGAGTGATGGGTCCACATGCCATGATCTTGGGTATATATTTTTTTTATGTTGCATTTCAGGCCAGCTTTTGCAGTCTCCTTTTTCACCCTCCTCAAGAGGTTCTTCACTTTCTGCCATTAAAGTCCCTCTGAGAAACCACAAAGCTTGTGTCTAATTCTTTTCTCTTAAAATTTCCCCAGCCACTTCAAAACATTCATTCTTCACGCTTTTACAAATTCACATTTGTATTCCTTCCTCCTGAGAACCTTGCTAGTTCCAACATTAATTTGCATACCCATGCATGCTTTATTTTTGGCGCATGGGTGGGGAATTCCATGCAAAGCTTGCAGACATGTGCCAGTTACCCTCCCCACACTTCGGACCTCCTTGAAATGTGGGGACATATTTCCCTTAAATTACATGGCAACTCAGAAATAACAGTAAGACTTCAAACAAACAAACAAAAAATAAATAAAAGTTTCCATATGGTGCTCTAGTTTTGCATCCCAATATATTCCTCAAGATTCATCAGGACAAGTAGCTTTTAAGCCACTCTAAAGGTGTTTCAGTTAAGTCAACATTAAAATTCTCAGTGCCATTCTTAGACGGGTTTACTCAACAGTAAGTTGAGGCAAATTCAATAGTGTTAATGCAGGAGTTCTCAACCTTTTAAAGCCAGGGGCCATTGGGTCACGCTCCCTCAGACAGCTTTGGGGGCCGGATGGCCATTTTGTCCTTCCTCTACCACATGGCACTTCCTGGTGTGGTGGAGGCAGGGGGGGGCACATGAAATGGTGCCGCAGGCTGCATCCAGCCCATGGACCGCAGATTGAGAATCCCTAAGCTAATGCTTGGCTTGATTTAGACATGATTTTACCTGAATACTGTTAACCCTGAATCAGAATCAGAACTTGCCCTTTTTAATTGAATACTTTTTCTTCCTGTGAGAAATATCTTGATTTTTCACATTTTAAAGGCATGCCTACCTGGTCCCAGATATCGTATAATATCAAGGTGACTTCCTCCTCGTCCACAAAGAACCTTCTTTCGTAGGAATCCTCTGGGAGACAAGAGAAAACAATGTTTTTCCTCCTTTTTTACTCACCAGGGGGAAAAAAGAACAGTTGAACTATCCAAAATATACAGGGCGGCCCGTAAGTCCCTAACCATCCTCTCTGTGGATACACTGGATATATTAGATATATAGATGGGTAGGGACTTATGGGCCACACTGTACAATTTATGGTAGACTTTTACAAGAGTGATGGACCACCACAATGCAAATAACTACAGTTTATGGTGGAAAGTCAAGGGAGCTTCAGGGTACAAAGCTGATCTTTGTTGCTTCCTAAATCATTTTAATACAATATATAAAATGTATATATACAGCACACATCATAACATTTATATAAGAGATCAGAATAAAATCATCCAATTATTTCCCCCCTTCTGCATCTGGTAGTGCTCCTCTGCCTTCAACAAGGGCACAGCACACAGAAATCCAACAAGGAAAGCTTGTACATTTCCCCCCTCCCCTCAGATTTTGTTTCTGTTGCATCTCAAAAGAGTGAGTTAAAATTGTGCCTCATGCATAGTTCTTAAGACACCATAAAAAAAATTGGACTACAATTCCCAGCATCCCTCAGTTAGGGAATATTTGGAGCTGTAGTCCATGGGACTACAGTGGCTTAACGGTTAAGATGCTGAACTTGACAACTGGAAAGTCAGCAGGTCAGCAGAGTTCAACGGTGAGAGCACCCGTCCTCTGTCCAAGCTCCTGCCAACCTAGCAGTTTGAAAGCAAGAAATTGCATGTAGATAAATAGGTACTGCTTCAGTCAGGACTGTAGTCAGGATTCTAAATGCGGGTGGGCAAATATTTTCAGGGTGGGCAAACTGCTAATTTAGGGCGTGTGATGCCCACCCTGGCCACCTCCTGGCTATGGCCCTGGCTTCAGTGGGAAGGTGTTGAGTCATGTCTGCCACATGACCAAGGAAACATCTAGAGACACATAAAGTCCTGGCTCTTTGGATGTAAACAGAGATGAGCACCACTTCCTAGAGTCGGACACGACTGGTTTTTGAGCAAGGGAGACCTTTAGTCCATAAATGCAACTTTTCCAAAGCCTACTTCTTAGAGCAGAGGTTTCCAACCTATGGCCATTTCTTACGGCCCACTGCTGCACCCAGAAGTGGAAATGGACACATTTATCATTTATGTCAACTGTAAAATATGCCCTCACATGCATAAAAGCATCCATGGCTGTTGTAAAAATGGAAGTGAACGCATTTTTGGCTGTTGTAAATGCACCCGCTTCTGCTTCCGGGGTGTGTGGTCAGGCCCATGCAGCTTTCGGGGGCGGGCATGGTCAGGCCTGCAGCGTAAAAAAGGCTGGGACCCCCCCTCCTCTCTTAGAAGAATAAGAGGGCAGATAGAGGGCCTGCCTCCTATGCCCTCCTGCCAAAATATCTTCCTCTTCCTCAACTTACCTGCATGTTCCTCCTCGTGATGGGTGCCCACCTTTAGACCGCCAAAGATGGCTGCCAATGTACTCTTTCCCACACCACTCTCGCCCAAGATCATGACTTTGTACGGACCCCGGCCAACGGCTGGGCTCACTCCTGCACTGCTGGCCACCTCTGGCGAGCTTGGGGGAGAATCCAGTTCATCTACAGCTGAGGCTCTCACTAACTGGTGTTTTATGGGCAAAGGCATGCTCCCACGCCGAAGTCCGGCACCCGGTAGCGGCGACGGTAAGGCCATGGTAGATGACATCTGCGGGAACAAGGTTGAGTTCATGGGAACCAAGAATGAGAAGTCAGCATCTGTGTACGTCACATAACAATGACTGTATATAGCGATTACACTTACGTAATGTCCTATAGCGCTTAGTGCACTCTCTGGGCCATTCACAAGGTAATTAAGCATTTTGCCCCCAATCTGCTGGGTAATAATTTAACCATCCTTGGAAGGATGGGTCAACCTTGAGCCCTGGTTAGGATCAAGCTCACAACCTTTTGGCTGCAGTAAAGCAGTTTAACCTCATGCGCTACCAGGGCTCTATAAGGACAGGTTGCTTACCTGTAACTGTTCTTCTTCATGGTCACCTGTGAATCCACATGAATGGGTTTACTACATGTATGCGCAGAAACCCATTCGTGTGGATACACAGGTGACCATGAAGAAGAACTCAATAGAGCGTAAGATCAGAAACAGATATTGTAGGTAGCCCATAGTTAGAACATCATTATATTTAACAAGAATATAGCAAGCAGTAACTCTTATATACAGTCCCATAGCTCTTTGTGCACTCTCTGGGCGGTTCACAAGGTATTTAAGCATTTTGCCCCAAATCTACTGGGTACTCATTTTACGGACCTCAGAAAGGATGGAAGGCTGAGTCCACCTTAATTCCTGTCAGGATCAAACTCCAACAGTTTTTGCTCATGTTTATGCTTAATACACATGTCTGCTAGTAGAATACTCTTCTTACTAGAAGTTTCCTCAATATTTATTGAGATTGTTGTTAAGGTTGGTTTTGACCAAGACCTCTTTGCTGTCCCCCCCACCCCATCATAAATTGTTTAATGCATAGCCTCACACACTGTCCTGTGGGGCATGAAAATTTATAAAATGAAATTATAGCAGCCCAAAAGAGGGATCATGAAACACAGATTGTGGTCTTATAATATTGTTTTCATCAATAGGATCCTTCTTTGAAGCCAATTTGGGGGCGGGGGGAGGTTTGAAGCCGAGAAGTTTACAATAGATTAAATTCCTTTTAAAAATGAATAATTGGCTTTATCTTCAAGTAGCTGTTACCACAAAACAAATCCCAGAGGGTATGTGAAGGGATGAGATCTCATTAATTTTACCAACCATTGTTGAGGAAAGGAGACATAATAGTTTTCGGAAACGAAGCAACAAATACATGAGCAAATATCAAAAGCAAGTAACACCCCCTTTCTCTCTCTCTCTCACACACACACACATCAACCAGTTGATAAATACAACTCTTTCACACACACTCACTCACTCTCTCTCTCTCTCTCTCTCTCTCTCTCTCTCTCTCTCTCTCTCACACACACACACACACACACACACACACACACACACACACACACACACACACACACACACACACACACACACACTCAAAATGAACACACACAGAGTATGTATGTGAATCACAATCAGATAAACCCACCTGTCACACAAACACATATAAATAAAAACAAATTGTATATACAGTATGTGAATCACGATCAAGCAGATAAACTGATAAACTCACCTCTCTCTCTCTCTCTCTCTCTCTCACACACACACACACACACACACACACTACATATATGAATCACAATCAGATAAACCCACCTCTACTGTCACACACACACATATACCCAAATACGGAGTATATCTGTGAATCACAATCAGAAGCAAATAAACCCACCCCCTCTCTCTTACACACAGAGAGAGATTATACATACGTGAATCACAATCATTTTTCTTTGTCACACACACACATACAGAAACACAGATTGTATATACTGTGTGAATAGCAATCAGAAGAAGATAAGCCGATCTCTCTCTCTTTTACACACACACACACACACATGCATTCGCACGCACATGTGCACACACACCTCTTTCCTACCTGCACACATACAATTAAAATTAGATGTAGATAACCGGCCCTCTCTCTTATGCACAATGCAAATCAGAAGATAAAGCTCCTCTCGGTCTGTCCACATACAGACACTGAATCAAAAGCCACTCCTAGCCAAACCCATCCTTTTCCTCTGCCTCTTCTGACACAGATATGCTCTGATAAAATTAGAAACAGATGAACCATTTCTTGTTCTTTCCTTCTGCCTCTTTCTTCCTTGCCCGCCCTACAGAGCTGGGGATGGAAAAGCACATTGTCCATATACAGTATATGTCTCATGACAGCTGTTTCCTTCCACTCCAACTCTTTCTCCATGGCTGCACAGTACAAAGACAGATGGGCAGGCAGGCAGTCTCTCTCTCTCTCTCTCTCTCTCTCTCTCTGGGAAAGACCCAGCGGATCTGGGTTTGTCTTTTTAGGTTTCTTGGATTCCTTTGATTGGGGTTGATTCCATGAACTCACCCCAATTAATGCTTGCGGGGGTATGAGCTGTTGCTAATTTTAGCTCACACAAACATACACACGCACACTTGCCAGGTGCTGCCTACGTCCACCTGGTTGGAAAGCAAGCTGTGTGTTCTTGCTTTCTCCTTGTTTATGTGATATGTTTATTTTGGGAGAGAAGTAGGAGGGAAGTCTTTTTAAAAAAAAAAAACCAAAAACCAAGAGTCCTTGCTCCCTCCCTCACTCTTTTATTGGCAGAGGTTGTATGCGCCACAGGGATTCTACCTGCATTTTTAATCTTTTAACTTTGCTTGGTTTTAATCTCTTTTAATATTAATTTTAGACAGGATTTTATATTGTGTTTTTATGCCTCTTTTTGAAGCTTTGTTAGCCGCCCTGGGTCTCTTTTGAGGAGGGCGGCATATAAGTCTGATTAAATAAATAAATCCCCACCACCAGTGGAGATGCAGTTGTGCTTCACCTGTTGAATTTCTGCCTGCAGTTCAAACAAAGCACAGAAACTCCTGCTTGGAGAAGGAAAAAGATGGCATTTTTCATGGGGGAAGATGGATGAGTATAATTTTGTGACACAAATTCCAAGTGTAGTGAACAAGAGGGCACAATAGAACCCCTCTTTTCACCTATAACTCTTCACTAAGCACACGTGGACACACACACACACACACACACACACACACACACACACACACACACACACACACACACACACACAGAGTCTCTCAAAATACTCTCCTCCATATCCCAAATCATAAATGAATAGATCCCCACAAACCCACTGTTCAGAAACACACCTGGATCAACACTCAATTCAGATGTTAATGCATGAGGCATGCTTCACACTCAACACTATCACACGTTTAAGATACACTTGTGAAGTCCTTTCATCTCTCTGCTACTGTGATACACAAAGCTCACACATTTGCCCGTATTCACAAGAACATCTGAACAAAGGCACCTGTGAGCGCATTTGGTGAAGGCCCAGTCTTAATCGGTTGCTACAATCTTGGCAAAGGGGAGGGGAAATGAGAATTATTGTAGCACTTTAAATCCAAATAGATCTATGCCAGATTTTGCAAATAAAAAATCCGTCAACAAGAAACAAAAGAAAAACAAAATAATAATAATAATAATACAGTACAGAGAACGGGAAAGTGTTTTGGAACCTTTAAAGCCTAACTGCTGTCTTCTAATGTGAGCTTTTGTGGGTCAAATCCACTTCCCCAGACAGGATCTGTTGTTCCTCAGAAATCCATTTCCATTCCTTCCTATATCAGAACCATGTGGCTGTAATACCACACATTCGGATATAATCCAATTTCCCACTATCTGAGGTCACATTGACATCAAAGTAGAAGCAAAGCTATCCAAAACACCTACCTGAACTCAAACAGCCTCGGTTACATGGAATATATACCTACTATATAGGACTGCTCCACTATGCATCAAACTCCCACATGGAACACGGACCCACTGCTCACCCAAAGGTGGTTCTCTGATCACAGTACACAGATTTGAAAGCACACATGCTCTGGGAGAACACACATTCCACAGATGGGCATGCACTATACAGACCGAAATCTCTCCTATGCCATGAAGCCTGGGCACCTCTGTACACTTAGACCAGACAATATCCCTTGCAGAGGATGATGGTGACCATGAATGAGGTTCTGTCGACACATTCCCTCCTGCTCAGAATAGCGGGGAAATGGTAAGAACAGCTTCTCTGAAGAGTCCATGGGAGTAGAGACCAGAGCAGGAAAAACGTACGAAATTTAAAAACTTGCAGATTTATTTTGGCAAAGAGGTGCCAAGATAACACAGCAAACACTCTTAAAATGAATCTAGTTCCAGTAGATTCTCAAGCTTTAAGGCGGCAGGAATCCATGTGTGCTGTAAAGGCGCACTGACCCACGCTTGGGTCATTGGAATAGTTAGTATCCCCACTGGACATTGGATTGTCTAGAGGTTTCCATCATAAGACAGAACCATCCATCTTTCCATTCTCAGGAGCTTATGACTCTTGCCAGCATCCTTCTGACCAGCCTTTCTCCAGCTGAATTCCAGCTGAACAGGATGGTCGAATTGAAAACACCACAAAGTTTGTTTTGTTTGCTTGTTTGTTTTTAACAATAATAGTTTGGGTGGTGGGCCATGTTACCACCGTGGGCAGCAGCTTCCTTTTGTCAGATGCCCGGGCAAAGAGGTGGGTTTTCAAAGAAAACAGCCATCTTGCGGGCATTAAGAAACTTTGCTTTTCTATCTAGGTAGAGGTAAAGATTGCCTTTCAAAAGCCAGTCATATCTGACTCTAGGGTTCAGTGCTCATCTCTGTTTACAGCCAAAGAGTCATTGCTATCTGTGTCTGGACATTTGGCAGGTATGACTAAACACCAGAGTGCATGGAATCTGTTTATTTTCCCACCAAAGTGGTACCTATTTAACTACTTGCAATGTCTTGCTTTTGAACTGTAAGTTGGCAGGAGCTGTGACAGAGACGGGAGCTCATTCCATCGTGCATCGGGTCTCGCACTGCTGACTTGCCGACCTTTCAGTCATCAAGTTCAGTGTCTTAACCACTCAGCCACCACACTCCCACTTTTCTACCTAGGCGGTCTCCAACAGAGGCACACTGGCTCAGCCATGTTCTCATACCCACACTGGCTGGCGCTCTCAATGCGCGCAACCCTGCCGGCTGGGTATGCAACTTGTCTCTCACCGAGACATCTGCTGGAGGCACATTGGAAGAAGACACAATAGCTACACTTGAGGCAACAGCCGCCCACCTCTGGATCTCACAGGTCTTCAACCCTTCCTCACTGGATCCTTCCTCCCCACCAACACTAGCATCCCCAGCTCTCTACCTGCTTCACACGAGGAGGAGGCGGTGACAACACCCAGAGTTTTCAGCCCTTCCTTTGCAAAGAGATCTTCTTGCTGCTTCTCTCCCCACCCCCTCTGCTTTGTGAGCTGCCCCTCTCCCCCTTTCAAACGACACCCTCCCACCCCCAGGGAACCCAACATTTAGAAAAATGAATATATAAACATTTCTTTTAAAAAACCATAAAGCATCATCTACCTGGGAAGGCTCTCCCTGGAGAGGAATGTTTGAAAAGAGGGAGTCTGTGAGCATCCTCTCTGCCCATGTAATATAAAAAATTTTAAAAAAGGGGAGGCAGGGGTACCCTCCAACCCACCTGTTTGCGACACACCAAGATCCAGAGGACGTGAAAAAAAATTGAGGGGATCCCTGGAGTGTGCCCACAGCTCCTGGCAGCTCAAAATGTGGAGGAAGGGAAGGGGTGGGTGGGTGGGAGAGGCATTAGCAGGAGGGCTATGTTAGGTTGACAGGCAGGTAGATCTAGGCAAAGGGGGGGGGCGTGTTTCCGAAGATGGTACAGGATGGAGGGAGGCAGAAAGGTAGGAGATGATTGGAGGATGGAGGGGAAAAAGGGGGGAGGAGAGAAGGAGGGGAAGAGAGGAAGGCAGGCATGGCCAGATGGAGAGATGGATTAGAGCTTGTATATGGAGGATTAAGAAAGTGGATGGGTGAGTGGAGTTGTAAACAGCTAGGCAGACCGTTTCCTCTCGAAAGGAGAATCAATAGGGTGATGAATTATAGGGCGAACCAGCGATGGATGGAGAGGGAAGGCAGAGAGGAAAGGGAAGGTGGAATGATGGGCACCCAGACCTTTATGGACCAAAAACTGAGCCCACTTCCACCTCTGCAGCTGAGGAATGCAAAAGTACGAAAAAAGACAAGACCAAGGTAGCCTTGGAAATCATCTTGTTCATTTCTTTTATGGCAGAAGAGGGCCGTCTTTCTCTCCACCAGTTCCTCCTTTCCTCCCCAGTCCAGCGGTGCCCTAAAGCCAAAAGAAGGTGTTTCGGGGGGGGGGGGAGGTGCCTGCAGATGGCTCAAGGGAAGTAAGCCAAGCCACATGTGTCAAATAGAGCAGTAAGAGGCTACGTATGCACTTAAAGAGGGACCACTTCGGTGGGAAGGTAAACTGTTCTGTGCGCTCTGGTTTTCTAGTCATGCCTGCCACATGACCACAGAAATGTCTGCAGAAGCAGACAGCACTGGCTCTTTGGCTATGAAACAGAGATGAGCACTGAACCCTAGAGTCGGATATGGCTTTCAAGCAAGGGTGACTTTTACCTTTACCTATGCACAGTGTTTGAGAGAGGGCTGTATGAACCTGTAAACAGGTGGGAAAGTTTCTTTTTTGGACCACAGTTGTCTAGAAACCCACTGCCAGGATGTTACAGGTCATACTGGCTGTCGGTTTATGTGACTTATAGTAGTAAATGTAAAGGTCGCCCTTGCTCGAAAGCCAGTCGTATCAGACTCTAGGGTTTGGTGCTCATCTCAGTTTATAGCCAAAGAGCCAGCACTGTCTGTGTCTGTAGACATTTCCATGGACAGGCATGGGCAGGCATGACTAAACACCAGAGTGTATGGAACGCTGTTTACCTTCCCACCAAAGTGGTATCTATTTAGCTACTTGCAATTTCTTGCTTTCGAATGGCTAGGTTGGCAGGACATGGGACAGAGACAGGAGCTCACTCCATCATGCAGCACTCAGGTCTCAAACTGCTGACCTGTCAACCTTCCAGTCATCAAGCTCAGCGTCTTAACCATTAAGCTACTGCAGTCACTTTCTGTGACTTGTTGTTCAGTCGCACAGTCGATTCTGACCCTTTGTGACCCCATGGACCAGTGTCTGCCAGGCACTTCTGTCCTCCACCATCCTCCTCAACTTGTTCAGCTCTGTGCTCTGTCTACTATACCATCTAGCCATCTCATCTTTGGCCACCCCTTCTTCTTGCGCCCTCAACCCTTCCAAGCATCAAGGCTTTCTCAAGTGAGTCTTCTCTTCTCATTTAATGTCCAAAGTACTTTAGCTTCATCTTTACTATTTGTCCTTCTAAGGAGCATTCTTGGTTGATTTCTTCTAAGATTGACCTATTTGTTCTCCTTGCTGTCCAGGGGACTCTCAAAACTCTGTGACTTATATGCACACATATATATTCCTGGAAGCAAGAGGGAAATTGAAGAGGAAAAGTTTGCACAGACAGTGAGATAGAGTGAAGCAAAGAAGGGTGAAATCAAAGCCGGGTAAAATTATAGCAAGTCTTAAGTGGCTAGATAGAAAGCACACAGGGCTGGACAGATGGTTTCATGAACAGATGGATGAAGACCATCTGTCTCATGTGTACTGCAAAAGTTACTGTAAGTAGATGAGCAGGACCTTCCTTTGCAAGCAGGCTTTGAAGCAATAATTAGGATTCTCTGGAATGTTATAATTTTAGAGGGTTTAAAAATGTTTCTAAAAATGTTTTTAAAAATTGCTTTCCATCACTGGTTTAATATCAACAAAAGTTTATTTTTAAATATATATATATAGTTAATAATATTTTTAAAGACTGTGATCACTGCAGCTTTAATTCAGGAGTTCTTAAAACTTTTTGAGCCGGAGGCTGGGTTACGCTCCCTCAGACAGCTTCAGGGGGCCGACGACCATTTTGCCTTTCCTCCACCACATGGCACTTCCGGGTGTGGTGGAGGTGGGCCACAGGAAATGGCACTCCAGGCCGCATCAGGCACACAGGTCACAGGCCGAGAATCCCTGCTTTAATTGTTGTCAACCACCTTGGGTTGAAAGGTGATAGGTGATTAAATACATAAGTGAATTGTGTAAGGACAGAGGCAGTTTGGGATGAGAAACGGCTTAGAATGGCTGCAGTGCCTTGTAAGAACGAGAGAGAGAGAGAGAGAGAGGTGAAGCATTTTCTTGGAGAGTGGGAAAGGTGCATAAAGACAAGGGGTTCTTTCCAATGAGGGATGGTTCTAAACACAAAGGGATGGGCAGGGATAAGAAGGAGATTCTCCTTCTCTTTAAAGATGCTGAATTAGCTGCTGGGTCTAATTAGGCAGAGGGTAGGGGGAATTATACCATTAGTCATGGGTGGGAGGATGCTAATGAGGTATAATTAATGCTCACCGGGAGGGGGGAAGCAAGGGCCCCCCTGGGAGACACACTGCAAACAAGGTTGAGGCTGGCTGCATTTATGGGTGTACCCATAGAGACTAGGTGTGTGTGTGTGTGAGAGAGAGAGATGCCTGCCTGTCTCTTGGTTCTTGCACATCTGAAATTAGAGGTGAGGGATGCAAAAAGGAGAAGATGATGTGGAGCCTAGCCTCTTAGGATTCTTAAGTCACAAAGGTCCAGAAATTCCAGGGTCAAAAATCTGATATGAGAAGGGCAGGTATTTATACTGTCACAGAACAGGCCCTTATGATGCCCTAGAGAAGAAGCATCAGAATTTAGGCAAAACCAGGCAGGCTTGCCTTTTTTTGTGCAGCGCTTTGACATAAACACAACACACCTACCCAAATGCCTTCACACTGGCGAGCTCTCATGACAGCTCAGAATGGGCACAGCTGCGTGCTAAGACTTTAGACCAGAGGTTCCCAACGTGGGGTCCAAACCCCACAGAAGCCTACATTGATCTGTGCTTTGGGGAATTGCGAATTGGGGACTTAGGCTTCTGGGAATTTGAAGTCCAAAAACCAAAGGCTGGGAAATACTGCTTTAGAGTCCATTAATTTCTTCCTTGCTCAAAAGCCATTTGTATCCAACTCTTAGGGTGCGGTGCTCATCTCTGTTTATAGCCAAAGAGCCAATGCTCTCTATGTCTGCAGACAGTTCTGTGGTCATGGCAGGCATGACAAGATTTTGAAGCACATGGAATTCTGCTACTTTTCCTGCCAAAATGGTACCTATTTATCTACTGTACTTGCAATATCTTGCTTTCAAACTGCTAGGTTGGCAGTAGCTGGAAAAGAGATGGGAGCTCACTCCGTCATGGAGCACTCAGGTCATGAACTGCTGATCTTCCAGTCATGAAGTTCAGCATCTTAACCACTAAGTCACTGTGGCCCCTTTAGTCACTATATAAACCTTCCTCTTCCTGAGCCACCTGTCCACAGGTCTGCCACCTAGCCTGGAGACCTGGTCCAGCTCACCTGCTGCCTGGAATTTCATTAGGCAGCCCTCCATATTATATTTGTGTTGCTTTCTATGCTTCAAATCCCTTACCCGTTCCTTGTCATCAAAAAAAGATGTGAAATCAATGTCAACGTTCCTTAAATCATTACCCCAGAGGGGATTTGAACTCATGTCACTCCTCTCAACCTTAGATGACAGTTTCTAGGCTGTTGGCAGGGAAACAGCCTGAGGGGGTCCACAGGGAGCTGTTTAAACGCGCTGCATTTCAGTCAAATTTTCATCTATCTTTCTTCGTGCAGAATTACCACTTCTGTTTTCTGTACCTGCTGGATATTTGCACCACATTAAGCGTTGCATTATTAATACAACCCCTGTCCCACCTGTAAACAAGGTCTAAATACAACCTAGTTGATCAGATTTGGAGCCACACAGAAGATGACCTCCAGCCTCGTCGCCTCAAACTGACAAGCTTAAATAGCAATAGCAATTGCACTTATATACTGCCCCCCCCCCTACATTTACTGTACTCTCTGGGCCGTTCATGGCAGAATTAATTCCTCCTGAATGGATTGATCAACACTGACTGCTTGTGACCTCCGTTTTCAGTGGCAGCAGTGCCCGAAAACCTTGTATCTCCCTCGAGAGAAGGAGAAGGATGAGGAGGACAAGAAAGGCAAGGAGGAGGAGGAGAAGAAAGTTCCCAAGATCTCAAATGGCAGCAGCTGAGATTCTGGAAGCTGCGCTCTGAAAAGCAACATTTTTTTAAACAGGTAAAAAAGAATTAGCCTGTATTTTTTCTTTCTTTCTTCCGTGTCTACATCAGAAACTGCCAAAATGAAGACACCGTTTGTGGGGTTCATTCTGGAGTTCCTTTCACCTGGCCTAGTGTGAGGAAGATCAGCTGGCAACACAAGGTTGCCATTACCAAAGTACGCTTGATTGTGGTTAAAAAAATACCACAATCTATGAGGAGTCTCTGTGTACCCCATTAGCCTGTGTGAAGCAGTCGCAAGAAAGTTGGAAGCGACTCTAAAAGGCTATCTAGTCTCACCCCTCACCTAAAACTTGGTCCACCCCATCCCTAAGTTAGGCCAGGGCTGTATCCAGGATTCTAAATGTGGGTCTTTTCAATGCATTCCTGTGGGAAACCACATCTTGCAAGGGTGGACAAACTGCTAACTCAGGGTGGGCCGAGCCCTCCATGCCCCCCCCCTCTGGCTACAGCCCTGGGTTAGGCCTTCACCTGTTCCATAAACCAAAGATGACTGAAGGACATTACCATGAGTCACTTCCTCAGTTTCACCTGCATGCCCCCAGGTCGCCCTTGCTCGGAAGCCAGTTGTATCCAACTCTAGGATTCAGTGCTCATCTGCTTACAGCCAAAAAGCCAGTGCTGTGTGTCTGCAGATGTTTCTGTGGACATGTGGCAGGAACATGTGCATGGGATGCTGTTTACCTTCCCACCAAAGTAGTACCTACTTATCTACTTAGAATGTCTTGCTTTCGAACTGCTAGGTTGGCAGGAGCTGGGACAGACATAGGAGCTCACTCTGTCATGTAGTACTCAGGAACTGAACTCCGACGTTCCAGTCACTGAGTTCAGTATCTTAACCACTTGAGCCATTGCAGTCCCTTAAACTCATATATTTCTTGTCCCCCCATCAAAACCTGTTAGAGACTCTTTCGCTTGTTCATCTTCAGTAATTCTGCAAATCTGCAGTTAACAATCATCCCAATCTAATGACCAGCGAGCTGAGCCAATGCGTTTGTATCATGGAAGCCCAAGGTACGATGAGAGCCGTAATCTGGAGCGTGACCCACTGGGGCAGGCTTGAAATTTGCACAAGCAGTTTTCCTGAAATGAGAGTGAGGCAAAGGTCTTGAGTGTGCCACGGTTCGCCCTTTCAGTTTTTTATTTGCTCCCTTGTAAACCCACAGAAGGGAGCAGGAAACCATGAATCTACAGAAAGTCTATACCTGTGATGGCGAACCTTGGCACTCCAGCTGTTCTTAGACTTCAGTTACCAGAAGCCCAAGTCCCTGTGACTCTACACAAATGGGTTTACTGTGTGTAATTTCCAGAAACCCAAGTCCCTGTGAATCCACACAAATGGGTTTACTGTGAATCCACATGAATGGATACATGTAGTAAACATGCAGATTAACAGAGACTTGGGCTTCTGGGAATTGAAGTCCAAGAACAGCTGGAGTGACAAGGTTCGCCATCACTAGATCACAATTTCAAACTCTGCAAGCTTGTGTTGGCTCTCAATTAGCTGGCAATTAGCCTGGGAAACCCAAAGTGTAAGGGGAGGGGAATGAAGCATAAACATTCAATTTCAAAGTTTCTTTTAATTCTTAGCATAAAATTTATAGGCAACAGAAGGCAAGATAACAAACAGAACCAGTTAGTGATCACAGCTCAATCACAAAAAAGAAAATTAACACAGTGCAAATATTTTCTCATATAATTCAGTGCTACCCAAACTCACACCCGGGGAGGGGGGGCAGACAGCAGGAAAACATGAATTTCAGGTTCCCATTAAATGTCACCACTGACTCACCAATTTCTTGATTAGAACCCCTGCCAGAAAAATTATATAATTTTATAAATAACACACAGTCACACATAAAACTCTTGCTGCATTGGTAAACAAAGTCAGGGGGTCCAATCTATAGCATGCCATGATGCCAATAAAACAATCATGCCAATAAGACACTGGGTTCTCTTGACTATATTTTTCAAGAGGAAGGTTTTTACCCTAGGAATGCCACAGTAAAATTCAACCACTGCCCTCCACAGAGAGCAGATACCTAACCTGATTTCTTTCTTTCCAGTGGAATCTCCTGATTTGTGCAGTTAAAAATGCACCCATTGGGTCAATTCTTTTTTACTTGGCTTCACTTTTACCTGCCCCATATGAAATTTGAATCAACAGCCGTAGTTTTGCTTTGGAATAGATCTCCAGATTTCTTGAAAATCTGCTGGACCTTTTCCCTTTGTGTATTTCCAACAGGATGTTAACAGCTCCTATTTCTGGCCTGTTTACCTCTCAGACTATTGTTTTAAAAACAAATAATTGAACAGAGAATTGGGTCAAACAGAAAATGAATACAGGTTATGCTCTTACATTTCTGAGCAAAGTTCTTCATCAAAATTCTATGTTTATAATCTACTTCTGCTGTTGGCATTTACAAATATGATCACCGAACTCTGAGGCAACACAATTTACCCCTACAGTTCTCATCTGGTATTCTTTTAAACAAGTATTTTCAACTTCATTGCATTGTCTTTTTCCATTTGTGCGTGCATGCATGAATGAATGTGTAAAACAGGCAAAAAGAATGGAGAAGAGATTTCACAAAAATGTTATACCTCTACACATCCAAGAAATAGGTTTCCATTGGAGCATTTATCTTTTAATTATTTAATTTAACAACAACAAAATAGGCAATTTTGAGAGTTACTAGATTGGATCACTATCTTAACATTCTTCAAATAGATTCAGCCAAGACATCTAATGGAGATTTTATTTTAACAGGTTTATCCAATTATGACATAGTCACAATTCAACCCAATGTTAACTATACTAAAACTATGTTTTGGCCAATCTATTCTCACCATGCTCCTATCAAATCTCATTTTGTTTTGAAAACAATCTTTTTAGTAATTCAAGCGGGCAGGTATTATGATTCCACTTTTAAAAAAATAAAAATGATCTGTATATTTTCATGTAATGCTGCTCATTTTATATGTATTCGGATGTGCGTTGTCAGTATAACTCCTTTTTGTCAGTACAGTATAACAGAAACCAGCAACTGGTAAAATCTTAACAGATCACTGACCCCAAAAATCTCTCTTTTATCTTTCATACAAAATTATCTCTATTTACAGTTGATTGGATATATTCCATGTGCAAAATTTAACTTCGTCCATCTGCTGATAGTTTTAAAAAATAATTTACAAAGCAATGAGCCATAAATTTTTTAATTATTTTCTTCTTTCTTTTGTCAAAAGGCTGCAAACCTATTTACTCATGAGTAAGCCCCATGGCGTGCCATGGAAATAACTCTTAAACATGCATAGGATTGCATTTTATTTCTCAACTTCCATAAAAGAAGTTTCAGTGGAGTCCCTGAAGTCATATATTTTCTAGTTTTCCTCACTTATTTTAATATATCTACAGCAGGGATGCCCAAACTACAGCCCATGGGCTGGATCCAACCTGACACCAATTCATCCGGCCCACGCCACCCTCAACGCCCCCAGAAGCGGAAGTAAAATGCGCCCGTACAGGCACATTTTACTTCTGCTTCTGGGTGTGACAAGGGTGGCGTGGGCCAGATAAACTGGCATAGGGGGCCAGATCCAGCCCACAGGCCATAGTTTGGGCATCCCTGAACCATGTGACTAGCCCATGGCCCTAAAAGTTTGGGTGCCCCTGCTCTCTACAGCTTCATAAATTGCTTGCTGCCTTGCGACATTACAAAATTCGGTCTTTGTCTTTAAGGGTTTGAATGTCTCTCCGGGTTTACTTTGGATTACCACACAATTATCTCCTGTTCTCTTTGCTTATAAGCAGCCAGATATCGATAGTGCCTGCACACACAGAGCATATTTCATTTCCATCCCTCCTCCTCATTTTTAAAGAACATTTTTTAAAATGTCAAGTGCATGTACTTCTATCACTTCCCGTACAAAGCCAGGATTTCAGTGCAAAATGAACCAAAAACTTGTCACAGGCAGCTTTCAAAAATATCGAGATAATTGGGTGGACCTATGTACCCTTTTCTCTCATCTTATGACACAAACAATAATTCCAGGAAAAGAAGTGTGAGAATGAAGGCTGTTTCTGTGCTCCTTGAGGTATGTAATACCCCTTTTCTATTACCTGCCACTGGGAAAAAACAAGGGAATAATGCCTCTCGGGGTGGGTAGACAACATACATATCCTTACACCTGGTTTTTTAAAAATGGGGAGGAGCAGAAATGGCCTTAGAGCAGGGATTCCCAACCTTTTTATGCCGTGGGCCTGACCACACCCCCTGGACAGCTGAGCGGGCCGGACCACGCCCCTCGGAAGTGGAAGCATTTATGGCTGTCATAAATGCAGCCACTTCCACGTTTGTGACAGTTGCAGGTGCGTTTATGCATGCATGGGCGCTTCCACTTCTGGGTGCAGTGCTAGTGGCACAGGCCACATGAAATGGTGCCACAGGCCGGGTCCTTGTGACTTTTAAGGGATATGGTGGGCCCAGTTCTGATGTAATTTGAGAGATAGTCTTGTATCCTTGAGACCACCTGCCAACCTTTTTGATTATTATTTTTTTCCACTAAGGGGCAGAAGGAGTTTTTTTAAAGCTTAACTCCTCTATTTTTGCAAAAAATAAAAATTAGGGAGTTGTGGTTTATGGGGATGAATCTGCCTCCGACATCCAGGGAGGAGTATGTGTAGCATCCAAATCTCTATAATCTATCCCACCCACCCCCTCACATTTAGAATTGTGGTTTTCCTCTGGAAAATCTAAGTAGTCCCCATCTATCTTGTTTAAATTTTTTTTCCAAATCATAAACTCTTTTTAAAAAAATAGTAGTGACCAACCTGTCACTTTTTCAGTTTCAACTGGCAAAGTTAGTGCACACATCCTCCCACATCTGGTTTTAAGAATCATGATTTCACTGTCATACAAATATACTTCTATTTGGTCAGAGGGGGACTTTCAAACCTTTTATAAGACTAGAAAGGCATCGAGCAGGACCCAGTTAGATGATTCTCCTGCTCAAATTGCCAAACTTGGTGGAGAAAAATATCCATCCCTTCTCTCACCCTACATTAACTACCGGGAAATTATTTCTTTCCCTTCCCACATGCTGCAAAATTTGCCGCTTTCAGGAAAGGGGGCAAGAATTGTTAGTAGGAAGCAGGGCAGGTGAAAACTTCCCACCCTGTAGGTCGAGGTGCATTGATTTCCGCTCCGGAAAGTTCTTAAAGGCAATTCCAGTGTTGGATAAAATTAAAAAGGCCGGGTTTGCCCAAATGACAAAGAAGGGTTTTCAGGTCAAAAGGGGTTCGTCATCCGCTTCCCAAATTGCAGTGGCATGGAGAGTCTCGAGTCGAGGTTCTGTGAGTGGCAAGAGGAGGACATCATCCTCATCATCTGGGGACGGTGGAGTGCTGAGGGAATTGCCTTGATCTGCAGTGGAAGGTGCCGCAGGGAAGAGCCGTACGCGGAGGTTGTGCAGGACCCCAGAGGGCCACCGAGCGGGAGGGGGCGGAGCCTCTGGCTGCGGAACGGGTTCTGCGGGAGTGGGTGGGACCTTCTGAGGAAGAGGCGGGGCTTGTTCTTCCGCTTGGCCTGAAACGCTACTTTCATCCCCCGGGAATGGCTCAGGTGAGGTATCAGGTACTGTGGACGGCGAAGTCGTGGAGGCAGGGCCAGTAGTAGTTGAGGAAGAAGGCGGAGCCAGCTGGGGCAAGAGTCCCAAACGGCGCAGGCGTCTTGCCAAACGGCGGACAAAGCGATTCCGATGTGGACGGCGGACCCCGTTGGCGGCTGTAGTGGTAGCCGGGTCCCTACGGATCATGTGCAACAGGGACCGCAAATTCCCCAACACTGAATTCTGAAATGAGGGTGAGCAAAAGGAAACAGTGAACCAAATATGAAGGCTGGCGTATATAAGTCACAGGCATCGCAATTATAAAGTGATGAAACATCAGCCTTCCAGAAAGCAAACTGCCTTCAGGCTGCTGTTTCTGTGAACTTAAATTGCAAAGGAAAACCCACCATCACCTCCTAATAAACAATCGCCGAACAAGTATGTGAAGCTACAATCAGCACAGTTGCAGAAACTCTGTGGAAGGATAAACAAACCTTCTTTATCTCTTTCGCAAGCTGCGCGTCCAACTGTAAAGCTGGCGCTTCATGTAAATGGAGCCCTAAATGTGTTTAACAGCTAGAGCTTCCCTCATGGAATCCTTACAGCTTAAGTGTGGTGAACGAGCTGGAAATTTTCCATTGAGATCGTTTTGCTTTCCCTCCAGAGAACGAGGCTCTGCGAGTCCTTTGATGGAGGGCCCATTAAAATTAGAACCACACTAGACTCACCAGCACAAGAAAAACAGTTTAAACCCCTCTGCATAAAACATAATCATTTATTCAAGTCTCTTGTGTCTTTGAATGAAGTGAGCTCACAATATTTGAAGACCTCTTCAGAACTAAAGCAGTATGGAAGGCCGAATATTAACATTTAAAATACATCCCAATAAGATGATAACTAACTGTCCGGTTTTGTAGTTTTGCAGACTATGACCCCTCTATCCCTCATTTTTTGCCTATTGGTCCTTCCTTTCTCAGAATGAACTTGGACATAATTCGAGCACCATTTCCCTGGCATAGCTGTTACGGACATGAATATTATCAATATTTTTTCAGATAGTCAGGAGAGACCTATCTTTGCCTTATGGAAAGCCATGTCAACCACGTCACAGGATAATATAAATGTTACGCTTCAGAAACAATTTAATGAAGGGAATTTTGTCCCAATAAAGGTAAAGGTCTCCCTTGCTTGAAAGCCAGTCGTATCTGACTCTAAAGGTACCGTGCTCATCTCCATTTACAGCCAAAGAGCCAGCGCTGACTGCATCTGCAGACATTTCCACGGTCCTTTGGCAGGCATAACTAGATGCCGGAACACTGTTGCCTTTCCCGCCAAAGTGTTACCTATTTTTCTACTTGCAATTTCATGCTTTTGCACCAGGAACCAAGGTTGGAGTGTGAAGGGAAAATAAAAGTGGAAAGGTGGCCGTGCCTTTTCTTGAGAAAAAAACAGATAGGTAAGTCAGCGGTCTCACCTGACTGGGGGATTCGGTGGGAAAACCATCAACAGGGGGAATGACGCCACGAGCGATGAGCTGCCCGTAGGAGGGTGGGGCCTGGCGTTGCACCAGTTGGGCTTCCATCGGTGACATGGGGCTTAAAATACTGTAGAAGGAAGAAGAGACTCTGAAAATTATGTTTGCCTTTCGCCCACCCTGATTATTAAACATTTTTAGCAAGGAACAACATCCTCAAGCCATCATCCTACATCTCTCTCACACACACCCCGTCTGCTTTAATAAAACCTTATTTCTTGCATCCTTCACTTTTGGTGGTAATTATTATATTTTGAGTGGCCAGAGCTATATCTCCCTATTTAATTTAGCCGCCCATCTTAAACTTCCTACACACAGTGGAGGGCCAAGGTTCAAGGAACACTCCAAATTTAGTTTCCATACATGCCGGAACATTAAGAGCCCAAATCCTATCCAATTGAGTGTTGTGTTCCCAAAACCAATTATTTACAGGGACAGAACGAACAGCAAGTTTAGGGAACTGTAATTTGTCTCTTGCATCCTCCAATAACTGATGCACAGAAGATCTGTCTAGATCAAGGATTCTCAACCTGCAGCCTGTGGGTTGGATGCGGCCCACGGCACTATTTCATGTGGCCCACCATCAGGAAGTGCCATGTGGTGGAGGAAGGGCAAAATGGCTGTCTGGCCCCCAAAGCTGTTGGAGGGAGCGTGACCCAATGGCCCCCGGGTTAAAAAGGTCTAGAACTCCTTGACTAGATTGCTCAGTGGTTTAGGTATCCGGCTGTGGAGTCAGAGTTTGGGAGTTCAACTCTCCACTGGGCCTCCTGAACATCTAGCCTGTGTAGCCATAGTCAAACTGCACAGTCCCAGGATATCTCCAGAAGGGAATGTTAAGCCACATCTGAGAAGTCTCTATCTAAAAAACCCTGGAAAGAATTGCCATAACTCAGAATTGATTTGATGGCACAGAAATATTATTTGTTATTAACTCAGATAGGCAGTAAGTACTAGATTTGCCTTTATTCTTATATCTGTCCTGATAAGTAGTCAGAGTCCTGGTGGCACAGCGATTAAACTGCTGTACTGCAACCAAAAGGTTTAAGTCCGATCTTGAACAGGGCTCAAGGTTGATTCAACCTTCCATCCTTACAAGGTTGGTAAAATGAGGACCCATCATGTTGGGAAAAAAAATGCTAATTAACTTGTGTACCACCCAGAGAGTAGTACACTAAGTGTGTTTGCTTTGCTTTAGTCATAGATGGGCTTAAATTCTATCTCCTCTGAGGCTGCCCAAATACACCAATAGATCTTAAAGTAGGGAATCCCACTGTTTAATTTTGTGCTGTGCAAAATCTGTTGTTTTGCCTGTCCAGAATCCCCCATCAGCCAATCTTTGGTAATGATCCCAGCTTCTAGTTATTATGAGAAGAATAAAAGCTATTGCATTCTTCCACCCTGTGCATCTTTTTATATACCACTGTCAGGTCCTCCCTGTTCCTGCCCATATCTAGGGATGGAATTTGGGGGTTTTCTGGCATCCAAATGCCATAATTAAAGGCCTAAATTAGAAGGCCTTGAGGTTTAGTTAGGCCAAGCTCAGGGGGGAAAACTTCCAAAGTCAGGAAGCAGCAGCTTGGCCTAGTTGTGCCTCAAAGGCTTCCAGTTGAGGCCTTTCTGTCAGGTGTATCACACTCCGTGATTGGTAAGGAACCTGAAAGGTAGACAGAATCAAGTATTATAGTATTTGCAGTTCTGAAAATCTCAGCCTTATCTATCAAGTCACCTTGCCTAACCCCTTACCCAGTCCTGCCTTGCTAGCACATTTTGCTTCCCTCTCCCATTGGCTCTACACACCTGCCCACATTTCCCTCAAACCCTTCCCGGCCCTTACATTTCCACCTGGCCCCCTCACCCAAACTCGTGGCTCCGGAGGGCGTAAAGGCGGCAGGTACAGCCCAGCGCAATCACCAAAAGGAGCCCGCACACCAAACTGCCAATGACTGCCGCCGTCACCACCTTACGCGGGAGGAGGTAGGTGCAATTGGCCTCGTCTGAACCATCGAGGCAGTCCGCTTGCCCGTCGCACACCCAGCTCTCGTAAATGCAGCGCCCGTCCCGGCAGCGGAAGTTCCCTGGCTGGCAGCTGTAGCAATGGCGCTCGTCGGCTGCGTCCGCACAGAAGGTCTGGTAATTGCAGCGGTCAGCAGGGGCATAGCAAATGGCACCATTCATTCCCTGGCCCCCACAGGCGTACTGCCCTGGCGGGCAACCTTGGCAGCTTTCTTCGTCAGCGCCATTGGCGCAATTCCAGGTTCCATCGCAGCGCTCAGCCGTACTGTAGCATGTGGCCCCTTCACCGTCTCCCCCACCACAGGGGAAATCCCAGGGCACACAGAAGCCGCGCACATGGTAGGTGGCATTGAAGCCGCGGCGGGTCGACCCCAGCACCGCCTCGTACAGGACCCAGGCCTGGCTTGTACGCGAGTCCACAGTGATGACTTTGCTGTTACTGGTGTAGTCTAAATTGCGCAGCAAGCGTGGTTCAAGTGTGGTTCCGGGGGCTCCTTCGTAGACACGGAGGGAGTCCCCTAGCCCCAATTCAAGGAGGGTGAAACGAATGCTCAGTGGCCGGCTGTCATGGGCATCCAGGACCCATTGACAATGCGTGGAGCCCAGGTAAGAATCCGAGGCAAAGCCTGGTGAAAAGAAGACGCCGTAGAAGCTGTCCAGTGTGAGGTTGCACGGAAAGACCGGCGGGGCTTTAGATTCTGTAGCAGAAAGAAAGGATGCATCAAAAAAGAGTGAAATATCTCAGACGACAAGCGGTAAATCCACAAGTCACAGTGATTAAAGATGGGTTTTATTTTTCACTTCTGGATTTGTTCCAACATGATTTTTACAGTGGCATGGACAACCCCAGTGACTTGCACAAGACAAATGATGGCCTTCTGCCATGGACTGCACCATGTCCAGAAATTGCAATTTTTGCCTTTCAAAATCTAAACCAGGGGTTCGTAACCTTTTTGTGCCACAGGCTGGACCATGCCCCCTCAGACAGCTGAACTGGCTGGCCACAGAACTCCCCCGCCATAAACGGTGCCATAAACTGTGGCAGGTGCATTTGCAAAGGCGTGTTTACGGCTGTCGTAAATCCTTCTGCTTCCAGGGTTGTCACCGTGGGCCAGGGCCAGCCCGTGGGCCGGAGATCGTAAACCACTGATTTAAACAGGAAGTGGGCAAACAAGTACTTCATGTTCCTGGTTTGTTTGTTTTTCATTTTGGGGAGCTTCTGGGACTCTGGAGTATTTCCCCCTCCCTCAACACTGCTCTTGGAGCCTTCCAAGACCAAAAAGGAGATCAATTTTGGGCAAAATAAAACAGCTCACATAGGTATACAGCAGTGGTGCCCAAACTAAGGCCCGGGGGACGGGTGCGTCCCCCGACACCAATTCATCCGGCCCATTAAGCCCTCGTCGCTCCTGGAAGCGGAAGTAAAACGCGCCTGTATGACGGAAGTAAAATGCGCCTTGAGCTCACTTCAGGTTGCCACATCTGTCCACTCTTTATCAAGGCCATAAAACATCTGCTGAAGGTTGAGAGGATAGTTCCTTCTTATGATTTTCTGAAGAAATTGTCCTTAGAACATTTGATTTAGCAAGGCATTTGGCACATACCAATCTTTTATCCACGATTACTTTTTGTTTGCTGGTTTAACATGCTATCTCCTAACTCAGCGATTTCATTGGCTACAACCCTGTTGCTTAGGGAAGTAAGCCACACCTAGAGTTGACCCATTTAATCAATGGGACTTAACAGAGGAGTAGACCCAGACATATTCTCACTGATTTAATGGGCACATTCTAGTTGTGGTTTACTAGCCCAAAATGCTCTTAGAATTTTTACTGTAATGGTAGGAAAAGTCAGCATTTTAAGTATAAGCCTCTTGAGGGGCTTGTTTCAGTTGAAATGTGGTCCATAAATCTTCTAAATAAGGTCAAGGTAGAAGAACTAGAGATTTAAAATGGTGGATTAATCAGCCCAAGCTTTGACTGCCCTATTCGTTAGGGCCAATCTGTATCTGTACCGATTAATTTGGACCGATAGAACAAAACATTAAGAGAACTGTCTAGAAGAATGATGGCATATGTAGGTGGATACCACAGACGTTGAAACAACTTGGTGAATGGGCAGGAAAAAGTCTGAAAAAGGAGAAACTGACTGAAGGAATGCATAAGCCAGATGGAGGTGTGTAAATCAGGGATGTGGCCCACAGCACCATTTCATGTGGCCCTCTACCACACCAGGAAGTGCCATGTGGTGGAGGACTGGCAAAATGGTCGTCTGGCCCCCAAAGCTGTCTGAGGGAGCATGACCCAGCCCCTAGCTTTAAAAGTTTGAGAACTCCTGGTGTAAATCAATGGATGGACAAAATGAAGCCATAAATCAGGGGTTCTCAACCTACAGGCTGAACCTGGCCTGCGGCGCCATTCTATCCGGCCCACCACTGCCGCACCTGGAAGTGGAAGCGGGCACATTTACATCAGCCATAAAACATCTGTGCATCCGTAAATGCGGAAGAGGGCATTTATGACAGCCATGAATGTGCTCACTTCTGGGGATGTGGCCCACTTATCTGTCGGGAGGGCATGGTCAGGCCCATGGTGAAAAAAGATTGGCCACCTCTGCTATAAATCATTGGGACAGGAATGAAACTGGGTTGGAAGAAGAAACTTCCCTTCTCATGTCATAATTTTATCCTACTGTATCAAAGCTGTGCGCTTTTACTGTGCGCTTTTACTGCTTTCCATACCTCTCTCATATCTGAGCTGAAACCCACTCCCTGACACAAACTTCCACCTGTAGGTCAGGGTGACGTTTCCCCCCTTGATCCGGAAGGGCTCCGGGGTTTTGTAGCCACAGATCTTCCGAAGAGGCTGATAAGGGGATTGAATTATCAGCATCTCTGAACTACTACAGGAAAGAGAGAAACGCTGGAACCTACAAAAGAGAGAAATTGAGAAAGAGAGAACATGAATCTACATTAGATTTTGTTTAATGTGCGATACTACCCACCAGAAGCGTAGCGTGCCTTGGCGGGGCCCCGTATAAAAATTTGTTTGGGGGCCCTTAGGAAGAGTAAATATTTGTTTTGCTTACGCACTTTGCCCCCCCCCCCCGTGGCCTGGGCCCCCCGTATAATTGATACGGCAGATACGGCGGTAGCTACGCCCCTGCTACCCACCCCAGAAACCCCACACATTTTGAAAGAGAAATTACTGGTTGCTGGGAAGTGGTAGATCTATAGCATTGATGCCCAAACTAAGGCCCGGGGGCCAGGTGCGGCCCCCAACGCCAATTCATCCGGCCCACGAAGCCCTCGTCGCTCCTGGAAGCGGAAGTGAAACACGCCCATACAGGCGCGTTTCACTTCCGCTTCCATGAACGACGAGGGCTTTGTGGGCCGGATGAATTGGCGTTGGGGACTGCACCCGGCCCCCGGGCCTTAGTGACCGGCTCCTTGAACCACATAATCGGCCCACAGCCCAAAATGTTTGGGCACCCCTGATCTATAGCAATTACAATAGCAATTACACTTATATACCACTTCATAGCGTCTGGTGCACTCTCTGAGCAGCTCACAAGCTGATTAGCATTTTGTCCCCAACATGCTAGGTCCTCATTTTACCGACCTTGGAAGAATGGAAGGCTGAGTCAACCATGATTCCTGGTCAGGATCGAACTCACAATGTTCTGGCTGATGTATAGCAATTTAACCACTGCGCTACCAGGGCTCTCAGTAGGTTTACTATATGAACAAGATTTGCCTCGGATAATGCTAAAATCGGATAACGTTGTTTGCCTCAAATTCCCCGACGTTGATCTCTGCCCCAAAGCCTGCATGGCTAGAGACCAGTGTGGCTGGGAAGCTGACTGGAGAGTCCCCTCGCAAAAGCAAAGGTACATTACTGGCGGAGATCTCAGCCTCAACAGGCACATAACAGCCCAGTGGGATTGAGGCTGGGACTGCCAGGGGGGTGTTTGGGGAGAGATCAGTGACTGCGACCCCCAGTTCCTTTTCGGAAAGGGAACAGGGCTTTTAAAAAACATTGTGCAATCAATGTGGAACCAAGCCTTAGCGTTCTCTGAGGTACTAGAGTAGTTTTTTGGGACATTAACACCTGGAAGAAATCTTGAACTGGCCCACAGGTAACTAGGGAAGGATGGATTATGGAAATTGTTACCCACTTGGCATTTTAGTCTTGTCCCCCCTTTACCTAGAATTCGGGCTGGGAGAGATCCTACATACTTCTCAGCACTGTAGTCCAAAAAAAAAAAATGCATGAAAATCCCATGCCTAGATGTGAGATAGGAATGAGGCTCAGTTCCATTCAATTCCCACAATGGCACAGTAGATATAGGTAAGGTAATGGGTCTCCCTTGCTCAAAAGCCAGTCATGTCTGACTCTAGGGGCCGGTGCTCATCTGCGTTTACAGCCAAAGCGACAGCACTGCAGATGTTTTCCTGGTCATGTGGCAGGCATGACTAGACACCAGAGTGCACAGAATCCTGTTACCTTTCCTGCAAAAGCGGTACCTATTTATCGACTTGCAGTCTCTTCTGAGCTGCTAGGTTGGCAAGAGCTGGGACAGACGAGGGGGACTGACTATGTTGTGCAGCACTCAGGTCTTGGACTACTGATTTACTGACCATCAGCATCTTAACCACTAAGCCGCCACAGTCTCAAGAGTAGATACAGGTATCTTCAACTCACCTGAGATAGATGATGTCCTCAGGTCCACCTAGGATCACCCAGCTGCAGCTACTATAGGACATTCCGAGGTAGGAAGGGCTTCGGATCTGGCCCTGAGGTTCATTTCGGTAATCAGGGTAACCTTGACAGACCCCTACGCAAAGAGATAAGTTTGGTAAAATTAGGAGTGATTCCCCAAGTTTACAGCTCACTTCCCTCTTAAGGATTAAAAACCTGGCTGGCAGAGTAGGTATGGGGTGCCAGAAATAGGGCAACCCCCACCTGCTGGTTAATCCAGTAATTGTTCTCTCTTCTAATCTTTTAATTTAATTAAATCTAATTTAAATGTTCTAGTTTTTTAAATTTTAACTTGTTTTTTGAGATTGGGTAACTTCTAATTTTTAATCTATTGCTAGGGTGGGTGTTTTTTTAATGGGGATTTTTAGATGGTCGATTTGTTTTTGCTTCCTAGTTGTAAGCCACATGGAGTCACCGGAGTGGGACGGTAATATAAGTTTAAATAATAAATAAATAAATAAATTTCTTTACCATTTTTTAAACTGTAGTTTCCCTTCATGATATGTTTTAATATATTCTATCTATTGGTGTTCTAAGATCATTCCTTAACACCTCCTTGAGCCATGGTGGTGCACCTTGGCCCTCCAGGTGTTCTTGGGACTTCAGTTCCTAGAAGCCCAAGTCTCTGTGAATCCATATGAATGGGTTTACTGTGGGTATGCAAAGACTTGGGCTTCTGGGAACTGAAGTCCCAAGAACACATGCAGTAAACCCATTTGTGTGGATTCAAAGAGACTTGGACTTCTGGGAACTGAAGTCCAAGAACACCTGGAGTGGCAAAGTTCACCATTACTGTCCTAGAGTTTTCTCCTTAGCTGTCTCTGCTTCCAGAACATCTTTTATTCTTTCCAAAACTCACTTTAAAAGTGGCCTCTTCCATAAATCCTCTGGCACAACTTCCTAGACCTGAAACCAGCCCTCGGTCAGCGATACTGAAAATCATATCTTGACCAAAATCCTATTCAATATTTATGTGCATGGGAGATTTCCACAGTGAACTGAAGAGGCACCAGTTATGTGTCCATGACAAGGCGCACCGCCAGCGTCCTGTAAAACTGTCACCACAGTTTCTGCCATCGAAGTTTTGTGTGCATAAATACAAGCAAGCTTTTGCAACCAATGAGGAGGCTGTTTTTAGTGGGAAATGCGATATTTTTCATTTTTGTATGTTTGTTTTGCTCCAACAGCCATGGATGTTTCACTGTCCTGAATGGCCTAAGGCAGAGGTTTCCAACCTAAGGCCCACGGGCCTCATCAGGCCCGTGGCACTATTTCATGTGGCCCACCACCCCTCCAAGAGCATTTGAGAAACAAAATGGCCATCCCTTTGAAGTTGTTCGGACAAAAATGGCCACCCCCATTGTGCAGGCAGCGCAAAATGGCCGTCCGGCTCTCGAATTCACTGAGAGAGTGACCTGGCCTTTGGTTTGAAAAGGTTGGGAACCCCTGGCCAAAGGAACAGAAAAGTTAAACAAATGTTAATTTTTTAATGTGCCTTTAAAATTATTTTAACTCAGAAGACATATTACTATGATAATATGTTTAATCCTTATCTAAACCATTGTAGGTTCTAAGCTCTATTTGTTTTTTAATAAATTTGTAAACTGCCATGGGTCCCTGCATTGCAGGGGTGCCCAAACTTTTTGGACTGTGGGCCGATCATGTGGTTCAGGGAGCCGATCACTAAGGCCCGGGGGGCGAGTGCGGCCCCCGACGGCAATTCATCCGGTCAGCGAAGCCTTCATCGCTCCTGGAAGTGGAAGTAAAACAGGCGCGTGGGCCGGATGAATTTGTGTTGGGGGCCACACCTAGCCCCTGGGCCTTAGTTTGGGCACCACTGCTGTATTGGGTGGCACAACAGGAACAAAACAAAACTACAGAATACTAACCCATGTAGGAAGAATAGCTTCCAGTGGCCTGATTTATACCTAAGGAATAGAAAGCACAATTAATCAGATGCTAGAGAAATTCTCTGTACTGTATTAGGTTCGCTAGAGGAAAACACAAGAAATAATCCGATAGGTTAGTAAAATATAGGACTGCAGTGGCTTAGTGGTTAAGACACTGAACTTGATCACTAGAAGGTCGGCAGGTCAAGACCCAAGTACTGTATGACAAACTGAGCTCCTGTCTCTGTCCCAACTCCTGCCAATCTAGCAGTTCGAAAGCAAGAAATTGCAAGTAGATAAATAGGTTCCACTTCGATGAGAAGGGTAAACAGCATTCCATGTCTAGTCATGCATGCCACATGTCCACAGAAATGTCTGCTGACACAGACATTGCTGGCTCTTTGGGTATAAACAGAGATGAGCACTGAACCCTAGAGATGAATACGACTGCATTTTGAGCAAGGGTGACCTTTACCTTTATCTAGTAAAATATACTTTTTGTCTAGGCTTCTGTGTCCTGGACCCTATTTTCCAGTTGTAAAGAAAACCCAGCATCTAGCAAATATACACGATCAGGAGTACAAAAGAAAAAAAATCTAAATAAATAAACTGAGAGCTCTAATAAACAATAAGATCAAGAGACTTTAAAGTACAAGGACTACTTGTAAATCCCCAATATTATTCAAATTAAGAACAATCACACACTTACAAAGACAAGAGGGAGTTGGATTCAAGCTACATTACATGCTTTTAGATCTCAATGCAGTCAGTAAGATGGGCCAGACGTGACAACTTAAACGAAATGGATTTCAATGGGAAATCAACTTTTGCCATCTGGATCCAACACAGTTTTTAATTTCTCATTGCTGAAAGGGAACAATTATTTCCCCCCAGTGGGAAAGATACTCCTAATTGTGACTGAGTCCCAAATTTCAATGCAATCTGTTTTAACAAACTCTAACTCTGCCACATTATATTCCTCTGTAAATTTTCCGCTTGACATATGACAGCGCTGAGATCAGTGATTCCAAGAGGCCAAATTTCTAAACCACTGGTTTTCTACATTTTGGTATTCTGATTAATTAGGGGGGAAACCCTCTTTGTAAATATAAACCTCTAGTAATCATTAGGAATAACAACTGGGGGGAGGGGGAGAGAACTGGGATGAAATTAGCCGTGTCCCCCATTCCTGGCCCTAAGTTGGCCAGAGATACCCAAACAGCTGGAATGAGCAAGGTTGGCAAAACCTGGGTCAAACCCACAGTGGTTCTCAACTTTGAGTCCCCAGATGTTCTTTGACTCCAGCTCCCAGAAATCTCAGCTGGCACAGCCAATGCTGAAGGCTTCTGGGAACTGTAGTCTAAGAACATCTGGGGACCCAAAAGTTGAGAACCCCCACCTACCCACTCCCGTCTGTGAGATTTTTGGGCCTGTTTTTCAAAACATGAACATTTCTGAGCTCTGGGTTGAAACATCCACATGTTCCAGAGCTTCTGCCATAAAACCCCAAAGGCCAAGGAGAGGATCTGGATGGCATGGATCTCCACTTTCCCATACTGTATTACCATTTCAATTAAGAAGACAAGGGGCTGGGGTGGCTCAGTGGTTCAGAAGCTCGCCTTGCTAGCTAGAAAGCCTGCAAGTTGGCAATTCGAGACCCAGGTACTGCATGACGGATTGAGCCAGTAGTGGGCAGCAAAAAATTTTTTGCTATCACACCATGGGTGGAGCCTACATCATGGGTGGAGCCTATGTTATGGGCGATCTAGTCATGCCTGCTATATGGCCATGTATACATCTGGAAACAGGCAGCACTGGCTCTTTGGCTGTAAATGGATATGAGCACTGCACTCTAGAGTTGGATATGACTGGCTTTTGAGCAAGGAAGACCTTGAACCACTTGCAGGGAAAAAAGCTGATGGGGCAGGGCAGGGAGGTGGGCGTAGCCACCCAATTTTGCTCCCCCCACTGCCCGAAGGCCACCCAATTTTGCCACCCCCTGCCCAGAGGCCACCCAATTTTGCTCCCCCCCTCCAGAGGGGGTGCGAACCTGTTGCTGCCCACCACTGGACTGAGCCCCCATCTCTTTCCTAGCTCTTGGGGACATGAAAGGAGCCTCATTCAGGCATCCCTTAAGCAGAGTTTCTCCAGCAAAAGTCCTTTCAACCCAGAATAATTCCAGACACGAAATAATAATGATGATGATGATAATGATGATGATGACAGGATATCCAAAGGGTTAAATAGAGGTGGCTCTCGAGAGACAAGCAGGCGACACCCTATCTATGCATGTTGTTGTTGTTGCTGCTGCTGCGATTATCATCCTCATCATCATGCAAACATTCTCTTACCCCAAAGGAGTCCTAAGTAGAGGAAGGTCCAGGTGACTTTGGGAGGCGGCGGCATCCTTTCTTTTTGGATCGGGGCCCGTCCTAAGAAGGCTGCTTGGCTTCTGCCCTCCTGCCTTCCCCTTCCTCCTCTCTCCTAGTAGTGACTCTGTCTTAGAGGGTCTCCGAGATGCCCCCCACCCACCCCCAACCCAGAGGCGACCTATGGGCGGCTGCCGATCCTCCTATATATACCCCCCCCGGGGCAGCGCCTCCCTCCCTCCCTCCGATCCCCCCTTCCTTCAGCCTCTCCTGTCGCCCATCCCCGGAGGCCTCCAAGCCTTCGCCCCGCGATCGCCGGATCGATCCTGCCTCCCGGAGAAACTTTGTTTTCCTTCTCCCACTTCCTGCCTTTGCAACTTTGTGAACCAGAGGAAGGTCACGTGGGGGGAGGCCTTTTCTCTCTCTCTCTCCCCTCCCCTCCCCTTCCCTTCCCTCCTCCTCCCGTTCACACGTATACACACATCCTTCCTCCTTAACCACTTCCTAGCGTGGTCGGCTTTTTGCATTTTAATTTTTAAAAAAATTGGTGGGGGGGGGGGAAAGGAGGACTAAAAGGTGAGTGAGATCCATCTTTAAAAAAAAAACCCACAGAAATGCAAATCCTATAACAGTGATGGCAAAGCCTTGGCACTCCAGCTGTTCTTGAACTGCAGTTCCCAGGAGTCCAGATCCTGCAAGAGTGGTGACTTCGGCTTCTGGGAATTAAAAGTCCCAAGAATACCCTAGCGTGCCAAGGTTCTCCATCACTGCCCTATAATAAAATGCATTTCGCCACCGGTCGCGGAATCAAACCGGAGTGACACCGGTTTGACCTTGGAAACCAGAAGGAATGATGTGCTTGAAGAAACGCTATCCCGTGTAGTTCTCTGGCTCAGTGTCCTTTGAGAAAGACGGGTTCCCTTTGTGATTCCCAGGGTTGCACGGGCGCCCCAAATCCAAATGCCTGCTCCCCCCCAAACTTGTATGTCGAATCTAGCACTGGCCCTTTAAATGTAAACGCCGGTTTCGCATTCGGTCCCCGAGCCTTTTTCCCCTTATTGGCCTGGCGCCTCCTGCCGGCCACGGAGCGGCTTTGCAGGCGCTTTTTGGCACCACCTTCAGGCTTCAAAAATGCAGAGTTTTAAAAATTGCAAACTCAGGCTCGGGTTACATTCCCTGTTTCGGTGGTGCGGATCCGTCCCCGTTTTCCACTGCCCATGTTAACTCTTCGCAAACCACTGGATCCCGAGGTGCGGCTATTTGCGAAATTGAGTTTTCAGAAATCCCCATATAGTGGACCATGGGAGTTGTAGTGCATAAAGCCCACTTTATTGCGCCTCTGGTTCTTCCTTTTTTGCCAGCAGGAGTACAGTGTATAAGAACTTAGGAAACTTTATTTTAAAGCAGAGGTTCTCAACCTTTTCAAGCTGGGGGTGGTGGTGGTGGTGGCCGGGTCACACTCTCAGTTAGCTTTGTGGGCCAGATGGCCATTTTGCCCTTCCTGCAGGATGGGGGCAACCATTTTGTCCCAACAGTTTCAAAGGGGTGGCCATTTTATTTCTTCAATGCCCTTGGAGGGGTGTGAGCAGTGATGGGATGTAACAGGTTCTCACCAGTTCGCCAGAACCGGTAGTAACTTTTCCCAGTGTCCCAGAGAACCAGTAGCAACTTTTGGGGGGAACCACCTTCGGGGCTTACCTTTTCACTGGTTCCCCCACTGTGCATGCATGCCAAGCAGCAAAAGAAGAGTATTTTAATGTATATTTTATTTATTTATTTAATTTATTTACTGGTTTGTGTTGTGGGTGGGTTGAGGTGTGTGTGTGCTTATTTTAATTTTATTATTTTTTATTTTTCTTTGGCCCCGCCCATGACATCATGACATCATGATGTTAGCTCCGCTCACACTGTGATGACATCACGGTGGGGTAGTAAAAATTTTGACATCCCACCACTGGGTGTGAGCCACATGAAATGGCACTGTGGGCCAGATCTGGCCCATGGGCCTTAGGTTGGGAACTCCTGTTTTAAAGACTGAAACTCACAGGATCCCACAGCTAGCAGGGCCCGCAAGGAAATTTGGAGAGTAGCCATTTTATAAAGCCATTTCTCCAAACTCTGAGCATGTGCAGAGTTTTAAACTTTTTTCCCTGGCTGATGTTCTTTTGTGTTTTGGCAAAAGAACCTCTTCCTGAACTGTTTTTTGTTTTACCAGTACCCAATGACTATTGTTGCACTCCAGCATTCCTGCAAGATGTGGATGGCTGGGAGAGGTACAAAAATACTATCTCATCATAGTGGCAAGTGCAAAACCAATACAGGCTCTCACCTATATTAGTAAGCAAATCTGCAAAAAAAAAAATCTCTGCTAACTGGTCGAAACACCACTCAGTGTATTGCAATAGTGGAGATCATGTGAAAATACCATGATTTCTACCATAATTAGGTGTTCACGCATGCAAGAAAAGTTTGCAGGAAAAATGGCTGGTATCAGAATCTGGGTAAAACACACAGAATCACGAATCTTAGGTACTGGGTTTAATGTGCACAGAAGCCCCTTGTTAGATCTCACTGGGATCTACCTTACAGGTGTGGCAATGTCACTAGAAAGACAAGAACAAAATATCTCTTGAGTGCATTCCATTTTCCACCCAGCAACCATAGTCACGTCTCAAAAGTCACTAGAGCTGGAGTTCTCAACCTTTTCAAAACAAGGGCCAGGTCACCCTCCCTCAGACAGCTTTGGGGGCCGGATAACCATTTTGCCTTGCCTGCCACACATGGCACTTCCTGGTGTGGGAGAGGCAGGGGGGCACATGAAATAGTGTTGCAGGCCACATCCGGCCCCCCTGGCCATAGTTTGAGAACCCTTGTACTAGAGCGAGTTAGAAGAGGAGTTTTGTGTGTGTGTGTGTGTGTGTGTGTCTTCCTTAAGCTTCTCCACCTCCCAGTTCAGCAACAAATTCTTGTTGGACTATCAGGGCCATTAAAGCACAAGAAAGGAATCACACTTGTATAGTGCCCCATATCGCTTACCTCGGAAAGATGGAAGGCTGAGTCAACCTTGAGCCCTGGTCAGGATCGAGCCTTCTGTTTTCAAGACAGCAGTTTTGCTACTGCACCACCAGGGCATTAGCCATATTTTTGTACTTTCTGCACTCTTGTTCAATTGTACTACTTTGGGGGTGTTGTGTTTAAAAAAAGCAAAGCAGGATAAAGTCGGACATTTCGCCTTCCCCTTTCTCTGTGCAGACATATGTGGTGAATACAGAATCAGGCCTCTAAGTGTTTTGAATTAATTAAGCTAGAATAACAGGGTGTCTCTGCCATATTTTCTCCCGGCTGTCTTTCATTCTTTCATCTCTTTTTTTCTCTCCCCCACCCCATGGAAATTGGACCGTTCCCTCTCCAGACGTGGTTCTTGGGGTTTACATTTTGCTGATCTTAGATTTTTTCTTTTCTTCCAGGCTTCCCACTTCCGCTGTTCCTCTGGCTTTTTCTCCTCTTCTCTTCGGGTGGCTGGGATCCAGGGCTCCTGGGTTCTCTCTCGGGAAAGGGGAAGGAAGAGGCTTCATTCAGCCGTCCATGCAGGTCCCTTTTCCTGCTACCTGGGAAGAAGACAGAGCTTTGTGGCATGGATGTAATGAAGACGGGAAGGATGGTCTGTAGAGGAAATGGTGAACGGGCAGCAAAATGTGCTGCGGTGGAACAAACGGGGGGGGGGGAGAGTCCCTAGATCCGGGGTGCCCAAACTTTTTGGGTTGTGGGCCGGTCATGTGGTTCAACGGGCCTGTCATGTGGTTCAGTAGGCCAGTTACTTGGTTCCACCGGAAGCAAAACACGCCTTGCAATCTGTTTTGCAACAGATATGTTTTGCAACAGGATTAGATAGATTTAAGGCTGCCATTTTCTATGCTTAACCAGAGGTGCCCAAACTATGGTCCATGGGCTGGATGGCCCCTGGCGCCAATTTATATGGCCCACACCACCCTCATCGCTCCCGGAAGCGGAAGTAAAACGTGCCCATACGATGGTTGTAGACCCATACAGGACTGTTTTATTTCTGCTTCCAGGAGCGACTAGGGCAGTGTGGGCCGGATGAATTGGCGTCAGGGGTTGGATCTGGCCCACAGGCCGTAGTTTGGGCACCCCTGTCCTAGAGCTCTAATTTGTGGTGGAAAAGGAGGAGGAGAAACAGCAGTGGGGTCAGTATAGCCATGAAGAAAAGTTTTAGGATTCTTGAGTGTGTGTCCTGGGCCATTGGGATTAATGAAGGAAGAAGGGGGAGAAAACTCCCTATATGCAGAATTCTTCCATCCCTTGCTTTCATCTTTTTTTGGCAGAGATTTTGACTGAAATGACCAGCGCACACACAGAGAGGGAAGCTTTCCAACTCAGCAAAATCTGATTTTGCTGAGTCAACAATAGGATCTAGTGTCCCCTCCTCCATGGGTGGAGGATAAAAAAATGGATCAGAGAAAAATGTGGGAAAGAAAACAGAGGAGGAAAGTGTGCTAAGAATGGAGGAAACCCATATCCCCCCTTAGCTTTATTCAGCTGCTCCCCCCCCCCCAATTTCCTTCCTATATTATCCCTTTTCTTAGCCTCCAAAGGCCTCCCATTGTGAACATGTGTTTCTGAGAATCGCACTGCAAAAGGAGCATGAATCACCAGCTTTTCCCTCCAAGTTAGAAACCTCTTCCTGAACTTGAGGTTTACAATTCCCAAACTTCTTCAACTGTGAGCAGGGGATGATGGAAGTTCTAGTACAAATGAGTGAAGTGGGTGAGTCAAGATGCAAAGGCAATAGCCAGCCTCACTTACATTCCCCTGATTCATTCAGCGCTACCAACCAGAGACAGGATAAGTTACTTTTAGAGTTGACAACTGGGGATTCTGGAGGTTGTAGTCCAATTTGTATCTCTTCCAACCTCTACTACCAATCTTGCCTTGTGATCAGGAGTTTTAAAGGGATTCTGTTGGATTCACTTTAGGACCATTTCTTTTTTTCTCTCTCCTACTTTTGGTGCATGTATTCTTTTCAGTGCCCATAGCCACATGAGCTGTGATTTGGCCATTTTCGGCAACCACTGTGTATAGCTTTTAAAAGTCTAGACACACTAGCCAGGGTGGGTGTACGAGAGATCCCAGTGCATTGAGACAAACTCACTGTTTTCTAGGCATAAAGTACTTGCAAGTGATTTATCCTCTTTCTTCAGGACCACCATGTGCCCAAGCCCGAAGCTACACAGGTGGCAAGACACATAACTGCAAATCCTACACATGCTTCTCCAGGTGATCTTGGCTGACCCTTCTCCCAAGAGGCACAGCAGGGATTTGAACTTGTCACCTGGCTTCTTCCACAGCCAGGCATTCCAACACAAAACGTCTTAGGTCGCCCTTGCTCGAGAGCCAGTTGTATCCGACTCTAGGTTTGGTGCTCATCTCTGCAGATTTTTCCATGGGCATGTGGCAGGCATGACTAGACACCGGAGTGCACAGAATGCTGTTTACCTTCCCACCGAAGTGGTTGCTATTTATCAACTTGCAATTTCTTGCTTTTGAACTGCTAGGTTGGCAAGAGCTGGGACAGAGACAGGAACTCTAAGCCGCCCTGAGTCACCTTGGCGAGTGGACGGCAATATAAATCTAAATAAATAAATAAATAAAACTCACTCCATCATGCAGTAGTCGGGTCTTGAACTGCTGGCCTGCTGGCCTTAACCACTAAGCCACCTCAGTCCTTAAAACACCTAACAAATACTGTACTGTACTTATAGTTCTCCCTCTAATGGCCAGTATTGATATTGTGCCTTCAAAAAACCAACATTCAGAAGAGGAAACAAAGAAATAGGATGGATAGGAGAATGTCATTTCATTCTAAAAATCTTCCAAATAGCCTCTAAAAGTGAACAGAAATTTTTGTGAAGTACTGTGGGCATTAGGCAAAACATCACAAGTAAATTTTCCTTTTGAAATGGAATAATTACACTCTTGTTACCAAACATGACGTTGTTACGGTCAATAATGTTACTTTTAACTAGTTACCTGCAAATGTTGGCCAAAGATTCCCTAGCCCTGCCTCAATCCGTCCATTTGATATTATGATCAATAAATTTGTCCAGACCTTCCCTGCATAAATTGATGTACAATGGTATGTCATCTATTTTCATAATCATCAGCTGCTACTCTTATCCGAGCTTACAATTTTTCCTGGAAGTCATTTTCTCAGTTGATGGATGTGTCTCTGGTGACTCAGTAAACCGATTCTGGCATGAAACATGCGATCACACACATTACACTGAATCAATGGTGGAGGGCGTGGTTGAGTTTGACGAAGTTTATGTGTTTGTCGCTTAGCCTCTTAATGTCTGCGGTGTTCTTTGAAGTGATCATTAGCAGCAGAGATGGTTTGGCACCAAAAGTTGGTGATCTACGGCCGGCCGCTGCCTCCCAGGTTTGTGTGTTTATACCTGACACCTTCATGGTTTGTTTCAGATGGTCCTTATGACGCTTCAAAGGAGTTCCACGAGATCTTGTACTGGAGCGAAGTTCCTCCTAAAGAATTTGATGAGGAAACCTGGAACCATCCATATGGTGGACATGCCCTTTCCATCTAAGGCGATGGCTTGTGATGGAAGCTTCAATGCTATTTGGATGTGCCTTCTCGACATCTATTTTAATAGTAATAAGAATACATTCCAATTCTGTGTGTTAATGTCTCCACGAGAAGGGACCATTCAAAGCTTATGGTGGCGTTTCTGGACTGCCACTCCATGAGATGTGAATTCTGTGATTGATTTTTACCTGTTTGCTTTTTTACCTCTGGCCGAGGGCTTATCCTTTGTACTGATAAAGCTCAGTTCAAAGTTGTGTTTGTCGCTGTGTCATCCGTTGCCAAAGGACACACTTTATGTATGAGGAAATAACCTAGAATGGATTTCAAGAATAGCAATGGACTCTCATAACTCTGGCCTGGAAACCAGGGATAGCCAAAATTTGTGTATGTATGTGTGTAAGACTGTGTGTAAAGGTGCCTCCTTAGTAGGAGCACAAAGTGAGTGATGATGTAGACTTCACAAGACAGGGCAAAGTCTGAGATGCGCCAGAATCCTAAGGGGTCTTCCTGGGTTGCCAGAAGCTGTGCTTTATTGTTCTAATGGATTTAATCTCTCCACCCCTTGTCCGACACCCAAGCCTAGATATCTACCTCCAAGGGTCCTGGTCCTGCCCAAAGTCCCAGCTGCTGATTTCTTCTGACAATCAGACCTGTACAATCCAACCTTTAAAGCCTTATCAGGAACCAAGTCCTGCATTGTTCGCAAGGCACCCCAAAATTTTTGATAAAAGGTGGAGGCATCGGTATATACTGTATGCTGATAAATATGCATGTAAATAGCAATGATGGATTCAATGGGTCTTCCATTTTCAGGAATGGGCAGCAACAGTGGTGGAAAGTGGCACTGGAGGTGGGAGAGGATCTTTCCTAGGCATCCAAGCCACCTCATGTTGGTGCAGCAAAAAGGAGAGAGGGGAGAGAAAGGAACTTCAAAACATTTGATTCTTCGAAGCCCCCTATGCTGGCGAGCCATCCTAGGGATAGAGCTGGAAGATGAGACCTCCACTGCACCCGTCGCCTTCTTGTCATCCACTTCATCCTCCAAATAGTCCCACGCAGTCGAATGGGACAAACCTTGCCCCCTCCCGTGTCTTTCAATGGGAGTCTACGTCCAGTCACCTACAACCCCCAGAATCCCCAAACCACAAAGCGCTTCTTTTGCTCCGTCCTCCTTTCTCCTGGGCCAGGAGGAGCCTGGCCTGGCCTCTCTTCTTCCTCCCTCCTCTTCCAGGGGAGTTTCTCTCCCCCCCCCCTCTCTCCATCCCCCCCACCCCCACCCGGCGATCCCCACTCCGCCCTGCTTCGCTTTGGACTCCTTCCTTCCCTCCCAAACCCTGTAATTGGAGCGAGACTCGGAGCCCGACGACCACGTCGCCAGATCGAGCCGAGGGCGAGGAGGACGCGCGCAGCCGGGGCGAAAGGAGGGCTCGACGGGGCGGAGAAGCAGGGAGACAGCCTAGCCAAGTAGCCCAGAGTAGCCGCGTAAGGGCCGGGAAGAAAGGCTCCGCACCCGCGCCGGGCAGCAGGAGGAAGGCAGGGCAGGGCAGGGGGGGTAAAAAAGGGTCCCGCCGTCGAAGGCACTGCGCGCTCGCCAGCCAAGCCCTCGCCCACCCCGGGAGTCCCGCGCTTTGCGCCCCAGGATGGCTCCGACGTGGTGGGCCCCTTTCCTGCGCCTCCTGCCCCTGGCCGTGGCCTTAAGCGCCCTCCTGCACCCCGGCTTCTCCGCCTCCCGAGTCAGCCCCGAGGTGAGTGGCGGCGCCCCGCGGGGGACGGGAGAAGAGACCGTGTGTGTTCCCATCGGGGCCAGATATGTCTGTGCGCTCTGGTGGCTCACCACCACCTTTCCTTTCTTCCCTCCTTTCCTAGGGGTCTTTCGATCTACTGCTCCTCTTTTACCCCCCCCTTCCATCCCTCCATCCGCCAGTTTTCCCCTTCCTTTCTTCTCCCCCTCCTCTGTTTCCCCCCCCCCTCTCCCTTACCAGGACGCAACAAACTTTGGTTTAGTTTCCCTTCTTTTCCTTTTAAGAGCCCTTATCTTTCCTCTGCTGGCATATGCCTCCATTCCTCTGCTTGCTTCTGCTCCTGTCCCCTTCTTTTGGGATCCCATCCCTGGGGGCTTCTCCATCGTACCCGCCCCCTCTCCAAATAGCTCTCCTTCGCCTCCTCTCAACTTTCCCTTTCTTTCCCTTCGGCCTTCTTGTGCCAGACTTTATCTATATCGAGATAGAGATCTATATCTGTATTGACCAATAGATAGATAGACAGACAGACAGACAGACAGATAGATAGAGAGTGCCAAAAGTATATACAAATTTAAGATATGTTATCTACGTCTTTTCAAAGTTTAATTGGCTTAAGCAAAGCATTTGGCAAAGTACCTCCTGGTTGCCTGCTTATCAAAAGAGATAAAATTGGTCTGGTAGGATTTGTTCAAAATATACTTTCTTAGAATGAGTGTGTATTTATATACAGTATATGTATTTGGCACCCTCTATATAGATATCTTGCTGCCCCTTGGGAGCTTACAGAAGTTACACTCTGGGGATAACAACTCCAAAACTCCTGGGAGTTGTCATCCGAAAAGAATATAACTTCTCCAACCCCTGGTCTCTTTCCGTTGAATTCCCTTGTGGCTTCCTTCTTTGACTTTCTTGTCTCTACTTGCCTTGTTTCGGAGAGGGCTCCGTTTTTATGCCTCATTTCTCTTTGGTGTTTCACCCTTAATCCTTGAGCCTGGCCTCCTGCCTTTGCTTTTCTGCAAGCTTAGCAACTATGGAAGGAAAGATGCTTTAGGAGATTTTCTTTCTTTCTTTCTTTCTTTCTTTCTTTCTTTCTTTCTTTCTTTCTTTCTTTCTTTCTTTCTTTCTTTCTTTCTTTCTTTCTTTCTTTCTTTCTCTCTTTCTCTCCCCTCCTCCTAAACCTCCTTTATTTCCTTGCTTCATCTCCCAAATTTCTTCTTGTATTTATCTGTTACCCTTTGCACTTTCACAACCCTTGCCAGTATTCCTTGGCACTGATTTTTTTCTTCCGTAAAACCCCCACATAAGTTATTCCTCACGAATCTCACTGTTGAGTTCCAGCGGTCTTTCCCCAATGTGACTTTTCTTTCCTAAATTACTCTTCAGTTTCCCTTTCCGTCTCTCTCTGGGTCTTACTTCAGCCAAAATTCCTGTCACCTTTGCTCTCATTCTTTTATTTGCATTCTTTTCCCATCTGGTCTGTCTATCTACATTTCCTTTGCTCTTTCTTTTACTATCCTTACTCCCCCCCTTTCTTTTTCTTTTCTTGGATGTGTTCTGCAGCTGGACAGAGAGCTGGTATTTCATATGCCAAGGCATTTTCTGTTCCATTCCTTCAGTTGCCAACTTTTCCCTTTCCCTCACATGCTTGCTTATGTACTCCAATTTTTGGACTCTAGCGCTTTTCCTTCTTGATTTTCTCATCCAATTATCCATCATCTAAAAAAAAAAAAAGAGAGAGAGAGAGAGAGAAATAGATACTTCTGCATTTTCCCCAAAGAGCATCTGGAGGATTGTAGTTTTTGCCCAGTGATGGTGAACCATGGCACTCCAGGTACTCTTGGACTTCAATTCCCAGAAGTCCAAGTCTCTGTGAATCCACAAGAATGGGTCTACTGCACGAGACTTGGGCTTCTGGGAATTGAAGTCCAAAAAAACCCTTGGAGTGCCAAGGTTTGCTATCACGCTAGCCAAACCTCTTCACTTTGTTAATCCTTTATTGGTGGAACTTCTTAAAAACTTCTTTGTTGCCTCTCCCCCCCCCTTTTTTTTTTTCTGGTTTGGAACAGCATCACAACTTCGGTTTCTTCCAACTTACTTGGCTTGCTTGTTTCTCTGAGCTGCCTTTCCTCTTCAGTTCGTTTCAGTACTTTTTAATTGTACGTGTGCATTTGTATTTGTTTTGGTGAATTACAGCGTTGCCTTTTGATCACCTGGGAGCAACATGCAACAGTTAATAAAACAGTCACACTGTTTCTTTCTTATTCTCTGTTCTTTTAATTGGCTTGGTCATCTTTTGTGTTTATAGTTCAAGTTATGTTGGGTCATCAGCCATTTCCTCTTCAGGACCCTTCCCAGTCCCAAAATGTACTTATGGGGTGGGAAACTGCTGGCTTGCCACTTGTTTTGGATTCCAGGTCTTTGAAGCCCCAGACAGCAAGAGAGGATGATGGGAGGTGTAATTCCAAAAAAATCAAATGGTTTTCCCCCGTTCTTGATGTGGGCATGGGATTTCTTCCTTTGTTGTGAAACCAGCATCCCTCCCTCCCTCCCTCATTCGTATTGAACTTTATGGCTGAATTCCAGATCATAACCAGAGTAGATCCACTGAAGAATTGGCTCACAAAGTCCTCACTGATCCTGTGGGTCTAACTCTACTTATTCCTGGATTTCAGCCTAGGATGCCCGTCTGCCCACAATTTTGAAGGAAGTTTGGAATGGGGATGATTGCTTCTGGTGGTTGCTTGGGAAGACAAAAGATTCCTGTGCACATATCAGGGCATGCAAGACCCTTTCAAAATCTTTTTCTCTCACTCCCTCTTAGCCTGTGATCCTGTACCTATTGTAAATCCCATCAAACTTTTGGAGATCTGTGGGATTGCCCCATCAGAAATGTCCAACTTCTGTCATTCTGCCAGTTACCTGTCCTCTCCATCTGTTGATCCAAGCACATCTTTTGTGTTTGCTGCCTGTCTTATCCAGTCACACCAACTCTCCTAATCCACATTCCCGTCCGCCCACTCTTTAGTTGTAAATATTTCTGGTTTTGCCCACCCATCTTTTCTGTCTTCCTGATGCTGCTCCCAGTTACGCAATCATTCCTTGAAGGACAAAAACAACCCGACTTGAATTTCTTCCAGCTTTCCCCCCAACCATTTCATCTCAGCTCTATGTCTTTTTCTGGTACATCCTCTCTGATTTTCTCTCAACACCCCCCTCCCCCCCAAAAAAAACTTCCTCACTTTTCCTGCTCAGTCCAAGACTCTTCACCTTTTTCTACTGTGAAAACTTTGGAAGCAGTAAAGGAAGAGAACCAGGGGAGGATTTTTTTATTTAGAAGGAGGATTCTGAACTGACCTCAAATGGTCTGGGCTGAACAAAGAAATCAGCTTTTGGGGTGGGCGGCTTTGAAGAAGGAACCAGGAAAAAAGGGGGGGGACACCAGAAGGAAAGCATGGAAGAAAGAGTTGATGGAAAGCTGTCAGAGAAAATCAAAGTGCACAATTGTGTTAATTAAGTGAAGAAAGTCAAGGATAAGAGAATGGGAAGGTTGTGCTTTTTTCTCTCTTGCAAGATTTCTTTGGAAGGAAAGAACCAGTTCCAGGTTAAGGAAAAAAGCAGGGATTCTCAACCTGTGGTCTGTGGGCCAGATGCAACCCATGCTACCATTTCATGTGCCCGCCTACCACCTCCACCACACCAGGAAGTGTCATGTGGTGGAGGAAGGGCAAAATGGCCGTCCAGCCCCTGAAGCTGTCTGAGGGAGTGTGACCCGGTCCCTGGCTTTAAAAAGATGGAAACTCCTGGGAAAGAGGAAGGGAGATGGAGCGTATTGGGAACAAAGGCTGGCAGGAAAAGGGCAGCTTTTCTTGTGGGTGTTCCTAGCTAATTTTTTTTCCAATGGGGAAAGCCTTAGGATCAAAAAGAAAAAAGAAGAGGAAGTGATCCTAGGGCTAGGGGGCCAAAGCAAGGCGTGCAGCCGAGGGAAATGGGTCTGTGTGGCTGTGACCTTAAGCCCATCAAGATCCGGAAAAGAATGACTGGATGAATGAGGTTGAAGTGAATGCCAGGAATGACGATATATGGAGGAGAAGAGACAAAAGTGGGCCTTGTCTTAAACACCCACCCCCCAAAGAAAAAGCCTGGCGGACAAGATGGATGACCCGGGGGGGGGGGGCTTGTGGAGAGCAGATTCCAAGAAAGTCTTCGGCCTAGAGAGGCGGGCAGGATGGTTAACTCAGTACCCAAGATGTGTGGGCGGTGGATTGTTTGTGTCTCTTTCTCTTCCAAGGAGTATTTTTGGGACTGTACAGATGAGGCACAGCAATCTTAAAAAAATATATATTGCAAGGGCTTGCTTTTTATCTAAGCAAGAGAACTGGAATTGGAGATGGAAAGCAAGAGAGAATGCATGGGAAAAGCAGGAAAAATGGGTGGGGGACGGGACATGGGGTTCTTTTTTTATCCCCAAATGTTGGGGAAAGGTCAAAGGCAGAGTAAAGGTGGAGGTGAAGAAATAAATAAATAAATAAAGAGGCAAGAAATAATTGGCAGGGCCAGAGGATGTCAGAATTAGTAAGGTTCCTTGTGACCTAAGTAGTCTAAATTCCTTTGCATTTTTAAGAAGTTAATGCCCCTAGGTTCTGAAAAATGTACAGTCGTGGGACTGCTCAAGTGGCTAAGACACTGACTGGAAGGCAGCAGGTCAGCAGTTCGATACCCGAATACTGCAGGACGGAATGAGCTGCTGTCTGTGTCCCAGCTCCTGCCAACCTAGCAGTTTGAAAGCAAGAAATTGCAAGCAGATAAATAGGGACCACTTGGGTGGGAAGGTAAACAGCATTCCAAACAGCATTCTATGCGTGTCTACTCATGCCTGCCACATGACCATGGAAATGTCTGCAGAAGCAGATAGTGCTGGCTCTTTGGCTATGAAACAGATGAGCACTGAACCCTAGAGTCATATATGACTGGCTTTCGAGCAAGGGTGACCTTTACCTTCCTGCCAAAATAGGAGGGGCCTATACCTCTGAAAAGTTTGGGTTTAGACCCCGCCCCTTTATTTTAAGTCTGACCCACACCCAAAATAAGGGTAAAGAGATCTGGGACTAGGTAGGTTGGGATTCTAAACAAACTTATTTTGTATGAAACACATCAAGAATTGTGCTGCAAAGTGTTAACTGTATAGCTGCTTATCTTGTATGAATGTTTGTTGCTTGTGTGTGAAGGGACTACTATGGCTTAGCTGTTAAGACGCTTAACTTGATGACTGGAAGGTTGGCAGGTCAGCAGTTCGAGACCCAAGTACTTCATGACAAAATGGGCTCCCGTCTCTGTCCCAGTTCCTGCCAACCTAGCAGTTTGAAAGCAAGAAATTGCAAGTAGATAAATAGGTACCACTTGGGTGGGAAGGTAAACAGCATTCTGTGCACTCCGGTGTTTAGTCATGTCTGCCACATCTCCACAGAAACGTCTGCAGACGCAGACAGCACTGGTTCTTTGGCTATAGAGATGAGCAGTGAACCCTAGAGTCAGATATGACTGGCTTTCAATCAAGGGTGACCTTGTTGCTTGTGATGTTTTAATAAGGAGTATGAAAGCACCCATTCTTTCTACCATTGAACTCTGAAGTTCACATTCCTTTAATAATATCTCAAAAAGAGTATCTGTAATGCTACATTGATTAAAATCCATATAGGGCAGTCATCTACTTAGGACGCTCACATAAATGCACAGAATTTCAATGTTAATTCATCAGTAGACAGGTTACAAATAGCGTTTGTATTGTGTGTGTGTGTGTTACAATTCCCAGAATTGCCAGTTAACCAGAGGAGGATTTTGGGACTTGTTGCCCACGGAAAAACTGCATTTCCAAGTTCTGTTTCAGGCAGATGATTAATCAGCCAAGAAATCCAGGGCTGGTTGGCAATTGTTATAAATAAAACTTGCAAGGAGAGGAACAACAGCTGTGTTATATCATGCAGAGAGCGAGAAGCCAAAGGCAAGGTTTGCCTACATATTCTTGCCAATGGCTTCTAGCCATATAAGCAGTGTGAGAAAACCTGGATCACAACAAGAGATTCTTCTAGTTCAAAATCCCTTATTCTGTCCACGGCTAACCTGGTGTTTGATGTTTGTTAGGGAGTCTACAAAGTTGTGCCCCTTTCGTTTGCCCGACTTCTGGAGCTGGAGGCTCTATTTTAAGCAGGGTGGCTCACACCTATAGACAGAACCTACCATGGACCGCTATTGTTCTCTTTTCATACTAGATGTTCCAGGAGCCATCATCATATCTTTTGACAGATGATGCCTAATTATGCAAATTAAGTGGAGAAGTGCCTACCTTCTGTCTGACACAGTTTTTTTTAGTGTTTTGCAAGCAGGGGAATGTCTGTTTTCTGTAAGTAAACTGAAGGCAGAACCTCCAGCTGAAGGAGCAGTATAGCTTTAAATACAGCCCATGGCACCAAATCATCCGGCCCACACCTTCCCTCCAGATGCCGCTTCCACTACCCTGTTACAAAGCATCGTTAGGGACACGCGGAGGGGACAAGGATTGAGGCGGCAGTGGCAGCTGGAGCGAGGGCCGGATGATTTGGTGCCATGCAGCTCTTCCAGGCCAGAAAAAAGGGAAGCGGTGTGAGGGGTCGCTGGCAGTGGCAGTAGAATGGTGGGTGGCTCAGGGTGGTCACCGCTAGTGGTGGGGACTTATTTATTTATTTATTTTTATTTATTTATTTATTAAATTTAATACCCCGCCCCAATCGGGGGGACCCGACTCTGGGCGGCTTACATTCTAGTAAAAACAGAAATAAAACCCAACTCCATATTACTAAAAACATCAGAATTAAAAACATCAGAATTAAAAATCAACACCGAATTAAGACGACGCAGGACTACACATCAGTATTCCCATATTCCAACCCAGGGAGGCAGGACTTGGAGTGGTCCTGCCACTGCTGCCACTGGGACCACCTCGAGACCCCACTACTCCCCTCCTAACACCCTTGCTAGCGGGACCACCAGTCTGGCCCCTCAACAGACTGAGGGGGCATGAATTGGCCCCCGGCTTTAAAAGGTTGAGGACCCCTGCTTTAAGTGAGTACCAAATCTTCCCAGCCACCCAGAAGAGGAAAAGGGCATCCATTTTGGTATCTCCTTTGCCATATTTTTAAGAGACCTCTGATTTCTGCTGGGAGAAAGGAGGAATTACTGGCATAAAAGTTTCTGTAAAATTACCTAGCCATGATTTACGTTGGGGAGACTGAAACAGAGATAAAGTTTGCACTAATCACTTGGTAATAAGGAGTTAATGCTGCCCTTTTGTCAATCCTCTCCTCTCTTTTCACTTATCATCCTCTTTAATTCATGTTTCCTTGTTTCCTGGGTTTGGTGGCCCTTCAGTCATAGCCTCTTTGAATCAGCGGATATTGTGCAAGGAATGAGCCCTGAATGGCATGTATAAGTGTTGGGCATGATTTTATCCAGCCTGAACGTCCTTCACCACCTCCTTTCTCCTGTCAAACCTCTAATTTCTTCCCCCCCCCCCACTACCGCATACGTCATTCACTTCCCCCACCCCACCTTAATTGCTTTGCAGCAACCAAGGTCTTATCCTAGACAATTTGGATTTTGCAGGAACCTCAGCCAGCTTTTTAATTCCCCTGCTTCCCTCCCCCAGCTGTGCCCAGGGGTCACTCACTGGGCCCGGAAATGACTGCAGACAGAGTGAATCACAATACCAGTCAAGAGGAGGGATGGGAGAGGGAAATTGAGACAGCCACCAGGCCTGGATGCCCTGCAGGTGGTCTTTCAGGAGCAGTGGATATAATACAAGATGCAAAATTAAAAGAGCGGTTAGAGAATTAGTGGGGGAAATGAAAGAGAGGTCAGAGAGATTGATGGATGAAGTCACTTCCCTCAACCTACTAGCCTACAGAGAAAGGGTCCCCAAATTTTTCAGGTCGTAGGTCAGTCATATGGTTCAGGGGGCCGGTCATGTGGTCCAGTGGTGGGATGTCAAAATTTTTACTACCCCACCATGATGTCATCACAATGTGGGCGGAGCTAACATCATGTCATCATGATGTCATGGGTGGGGCCAAAGAAAAATAAAATAATAAAATAAAATAAAATAAAAATAAGGACACACACACCCCTCAACCCACCCACCCACCCACCCACACAACACAAACCAATGGTGCTTTAGGCTAGCAGCTTCTCTTCCTCCTCCCCGCTTGGGAGGACAGCAAGGAAGCCATGCATACACGCCAAGCACTGTAGGCGTGCATGCACACCAAGTGCTTGGAGCACATGCACAGTGAAAAGGTAAGCCCCGAAGGTGGTTCCTCCCAAAAGCTGCTACCGGTTCTCCGGGACACTGGGAAAAGTTACTACCGGTTCTGGAGAACTGGTGAGAACCTGTTACATCCCATCACTGATGTGGTCCCTCCCACTGGAAGTGGAAGTAAAACACGCCTTGCAATCTGTTTTGCACAACAGGATGAGATAGATTTTAAGCTGCCATTTTCTCTGCTTAAACCAGGGGTGCCCAAACTACAGCCCATGGGCTGGATCTGGGCCCCGATGCCAATTCATCTGGCCCATGCTGCCCTAATTGCTCGTGGAAGTAAAACTCACCTGTACAGGTGCGTTTTACTTCTACTTCCAGGAGTGACAAAAGCAGCGTGGGCCGAATGCATTGGTGTTGGAGGCCAGATTCAGCCCACAGGCTGTAGTTTGGGCACCCTTGCTCCAGAGGCACAGGGCTATACCTGCCATCATACTGAGCTAGGAATATGTGGATGATGGGAGTTGAAAGCTAGCTCATCTGATGGGCATTGGATTAGGGAAAGCTTGTAGAAGGATAGTTGAATGAGGATTTATTTATTTATTTATTTATATTTCACATTTGCTATCCCGCCCCAATCGGGTGTACCCGACTCTGGGCGGCTTACAAAACAAATACAATCACAAACCCACAATAAAATACTAATAATTAAAAAAAATTAAAACTGTAAAAGTTCATAAAAACAGGGGACAAGCAGCCCCACGGAATGGATGGATTTTTGTTGTTGTTCAGTCGCACAGTCGATTCTGGCCCTCTGCGACCCCATGGATAATGTTAATAAAGTGGATATACGGGGAGAGGGGGGGAAGATAAAGATTATATGGCGATAGAATCCATGAAGAGGAAAAATATTGTGCTTTGCTATTATTTATTCAAAACAATGCTTGAAGCTGCTGACAAATGTAATTGAAAACAACAAATTATAAATGCAAAGGGCAGTAAAATTGCAAAAATATCTTATCAGAGATAAATAATTTTTTAAAAAAGACAAAAACCGTTCGCTTTCATAGATCAAGTTCACTTTGTCAGACATAAGAGTGAAACTAGCCATTAATACTATGAAGTATGTGTAGAGATGTCTGGGTTAAACTAGGATCTTGAAATGGGATAGGCACAAAGGATTAGACAGAGTTTTTGTGGGATAGTTTTAGACACGAAGTGTGGGAGTAAATAAAGGATTTTCGAAGCAAACAGTGCTGGGTGTTGAATATAGAACACTGTTCTGGTAAAACTTCTGAATGTCTGGATTTCCCCTATGTTCTTTTTTCAGTTGTGGTAGGTTTAAGACTAAGAGATAAGACTGGAATTTATGGTCAAGCCTACTTTATGGTCAAGGTTTTGCCTCAATCCATGTTTGTTTTCTGCTGCCTTTCTCCCACAAAGCGACTCAAGACCAGGGGTTCCCAACATTTTCAAGCCGGAGGCTGGGTCACGCTCTCTCAGTCAGCTTTGAGGGCTGGACGGCCATTTTGCCCTGCCTGCACTATGGAGTGGCCATTTTGTCCCAACAGCTTCAAAGGGGTAGCCATTTTGTTTCTTGAATGCCCTTGGAGGGGTGCGGGCCCACATAAAATGGTGCTGTGGGCCTGATTTGGCCCATGGGCCTTAGGTTGGAACCCTTGCTCTAGACTGCTCACAGTAATTCTGATTATTATGATTTTGTATTCTTCTTCTCCCTCTGTGACTGGGTTGTCCTACTTTGGGTTGCACGTATGGGCTCATGGGAGTGAATGCCCAGTGTATGAAACCAAATTCTTCCCCCAATGTAGACAACTAACATACAGTGGTATGCTGGTCCACAGGGAAACAGGGACTCATCCCAGTGCGCCCCAGCAACTGGCACCCCCCCAGAGGCAGGCAGAGGTAATGGGAATGTATGGGATTTCTTCCCACAACCCTCCCATCACTTCCTGTCCACCGCCCTCCCAAGATCCCCAGCACATCCCTGCTCGCATATCAAGGAAATGGGTGATTTAGTCCTTTCTTCCATGCTATCTTTCTAGAAGAAGGGTTGGCTGTTTGTTTGAATGGAGGAAAATGCAGTCCAATACTGCAGTCTCACTCACACATCACATTATTTAAAGGCATATCCCTCCTCCCACCCAGTGTCTGTAAATATACCTTGTTGTTACTCAGACATGAGTGAGAACAAGGTTTATTTACAGACTTTGGCAGGGAGGATATGCCTTAAATAATGTGATATCGTTGTTGCTGAAAATGGGCAATTCACAGTTCATGTGGCTGTGAGTACCAGAAGGAGTACATGCACCAAATGTAGGAGAGAGAGAAAGGCTTTATACTCGCCCTCAACTGTGCAGTAAAAAGACAAAACCCTTTTTATAAACAAGGCTAAGACAGCCAGGAGACCTATGAATAACAATAGATCAGAACTGCTTTGACCAGGTTCCCTTTAACATGCACCAAGTCGATCTTAGAAGAAATCAACCCTGACTGCTCCTTAGAAGGTTCAATAGTAAAGATGAAGCTAAAGTACTTTGGACATCAAATGAGAAGAGAGGATTCACTTGAGGAAGCCTTGATGCTTGGAAGGGTCGAGGGCAAAAGAAGAAGGGGACGGCCCAAGATGAGATGGCTAGATGGTATTGTAGAGACAATGGGCACAGAGCTGAGCAGGTTGAGGGGGATGGTGGAGGACAGGAGTGCCTGGCGGACAGTGGTCCATGGGGTCATCGTAGAGGGTCGGAATTGACTGTGCGACTGAACAACAAACAAGCAAAAAAGTTCTTTTACCTGCATACTAGCAGGTACCTATAGGCATGAGTAGGGGACAGGTACTTTTTACCCTTCCATTCAATAGCTGTTCTCTCTATTATTTTCCCTCCTGGTGATTTCGGCATCAGTGGATACATCGCTTGAAAGTTACTTTTTAAGATCACATCTCTCAGAATCCCCCTAGGCCAGTGATGGTGAACCTTGGCACTTCAGTTGTTCTTAGACTTCAGTTCCTAGAAGCCCAAGTCCCTGTGAATCCACATGAATAGGTTTACTGCACATACAGAGACTTGGGCTTCTGGGAATTGAAGTCCAAGAACAGCTGGAGTGCCAAGGTTTGCCATCACAGCCCTAGGCCTTAGTAGACTGTGGGAGTACAAAAGAAAAAAATAGGTACCTTTTCTAGATTTTGAAGCAGCATCTGGATCTGTTCTTTACCTAATCTCTCTCATGCTCTTGTTCTGATTCCCCCTTTAGGCCTGGCTACAACAATATGGCTATCTACCCCCCGGAGACCTGCGAACCCACACGCAGAGGTCCCCACAGTCGCTATCAGCCGCCATCGCTGCAATGCAGCGGTTCTACGGGCTTCAGGTGACGGGCACGATCGACTCGGAGACCTTGATGTGAGTAGCCTCTTTTGTTCCCTTCAAGCTCCTCTGCTTCTTACTTTCCAAGCTGAGGGACAGTTTTTTAGCTGACCAAATAATCAACAACCTTGGAAGAGACAATTTCCAGATGTTGTAGTCCAACAAAATAACTTTGCCAAGCTACCTCCTTAACTACTAGGATCAAGCATTCAACTGAGTCGGCCCAATCCGAGTAGGGCGGTATAAAAATTGGAATAATAAATAAATAAATAAATAAATAAATAAACTGAGCATGTAGGACAGGGGTGAGCATACTATGGCCTGTGGGCCAGATCCAGCCCACAACACCAAATCATCCGGCCCATGCCACCCTCACTGCTCCCGGAGGCGGAAGTAAAACACTGATGGCATATGCACAAAACACTGCTGTAAATGCACCTGGGGCTACCGTAAACAGATCTGAAAAGTTTGGCCACCCCTGATGTAGGATGTTTCCCTCAGAAGTGCAGCTTCTTCATAGTTGAATTCAGTTATCCTGGAGGAACAGCCATTTTGTCGGATATGGCGAGACCTGAATTAGCTGTCATGATTGCAAGGCAGTCTATATTTTTGGAGGAGAGAAAGGCAGGCAGTTTTTCTTCTTCCGTGTCTAGGCCAGACATGAAACTGCCAAAGTGAAGGCACCTTTGGGTGAGTTCATTCTATAGTTCCCTTTGCCTGACCTAGTGTGAGAAATATTAGCCAGCAACACAAGGTTGCCATTACCAGGTTATGCCTGACTGTGGTTATAAAATACCACAATCTTCGAGGAGGCTTGGAGTCCTTTCTCATTCAAGGGACTCACTTGACATGGTCCTCCTTTTGTTGGACAGAAAGCAAACTTCTCTGAATGCAAACTAGGTATTTATTAAAAATTTTTTTGCATTAATGGGAAATTCCAACTTCAGGGCAGGCAGAGACTTCAGGAAACTTTTATTGAACAGCACATATGATTCTTCAAGGATTCTCGAAATGCTGGTGGCAGGAGCAAGATGTTATGAAACCACCTAAAGGACCATGATGTAACCAAGAGAAAGGAGTCGTCTGTGGTTGTGGGCAGGGTGGCTGGCTGCCTGCCTTCGGTTTCCAGCGTTGGCAAGCAGTGCGCGTGGCTAAGCAACATCCTGTCCCCCGGTGGCCTTGCTGCTCCAAACAGAGTGGGCAGTGTCTGGTCTAGTTTGGGTTGACCCAGTGGAACTCCACACCACAAGAGACGGGCGAGGCCTCAAAGGAAAAGGAGCAAGAAGGATTTTAAGTAGTTCTTCGAGAGGTCTTCAAAAGGAAAAATGTCAGCTTCACCTCAGAAATTTTTGAAGTGGTAGCTGTGTTAATCTGTGCGAGCATATCAGAGAGTAAACAAAACAAAAAGACAAAAAACGTCTTGATGTGCCTTAAAGACTAACTCTGGTATTTTAATGTTAGTTTTCGTGGATCAAGTCCACTTCGTCAGACATAAGAGTGGATTTTTATCCTATGCATTTATACATCTGGTCTAGAGGCCCAGAGTAAATAACTCATTGATTTGGATATCCATCTCTTGAACCAGCCCACTCTGCGCAGCTACTCTTGGCCTTTATAGGTAAAGGTAAAGGCCACCCTTGCTCAAAAGCCAGTTGTATCCATCTCTAGGGTTCAGTGCTCATCTTGTTTATAGCCAAAGAGCCAACGCTGACTGTGTTTGCATATGTTTCCGTGGATATGTGGTAGGCATGCCTCGACACCGGAGTGCACAGAACGCTGTTTACCTTCCCACCAAAGTGTTACCTATTTATCTATTTGCAATTTCTTGCTTTCAAACTGTTAGGTTGGCAGGAGCTGGGACAAAAACGAGAGCTCACTCTGTTGTGCAGGACTCGGGTATCGAACTCTGACCTTCCAGTCGTTGAGTTCAGCATCTTAACTACTTGAGCCACCATAGTCTCATTATAGGCCTTTATACCAGATGTACAATGAAAATCCACTCTTATGTCTGATGAAGTGGACTTGATCTATGAAAGCTAACATTAAATTACAGGAGTTAGTCTTTAAGGTGCCACAGCATTTGTTTGTTTTTTGTCTTTTTTTTCTGTTTTGTTTACTCTCCAATAAGCTTCACCTCAGCCTCAGTCAATAAGGACTGAGAACAGAGACAAGTGCTGTGCATTTCTCATAATGTTAGGTGCACAGTAAGCTGGCGAGAATGAAATCAGTGTCTGTCCGCCGATATAAAACTGACAAATCATGATGGGAACCCCAGAATTTCCTTGGCAGGTCTATTAGTTGGACAGAATAAGGACAAAAATAATGAAGATAAACTTTGTTTGAAATGCTTGATGTCGATTTCTAAATCACACAGAGTCCTTCCCTAGGTTTAATATTTAGCGCATCCAATCATAGTATCATAGACTAACTTAACTGACCTTTGAGTCCAACCCCCTCAATACAGGAATACAAATTAAAGCCATACTGACACATGGTTGTCCAATTCACTCTTGAATGTCTCCAGTGTTGGAGCGCTTATCACCTCCTAAGGTCATGGGTTGCATTGTTGTATTGCTGTAACACAGGGGTTCCAACCTTTTTCAAGCTGGGGGCCGGGTCATGTTCTCTCAGTCAGCTTCAAGGGCCAGATGGCCATTTTGCCCTGCCTGCAAAATGGGTGTGTGTGTGTGTGGGGGGGGGGGGCATTTTGTCCCAACAGCTTCAAAGGGGCAGCTATTTTGTTTCTCAAATGCCCTTGGAGGGGGTGGGGGCACATGAAATGGCACTGTGGGCTGGATCTGGCCCACAGGCCTTAGTTTGGAAATCCCTTCTCTAACAGTTAAGACGTTTTTCCTGATATTCAGTCCATATCAAGCTTTCTGCAGTTTGAGCCCATTCATACATGTCCAGTAACCCATTAATAACATACATGCCTAGAATCCTGCTAGCTCAGCCATTGCTAGGGACTCCCTGTAACCCTCTTTAAGAAACTCTATAACCTCATCCTATTAAATAAATTCCATTACTCATTATATTACTCCTTGGGTTGTCGTAGAAGTTTATGCATCTAGGGAGATTGTTATCGTCCTTATACTGTATCTTCATGGTGTTTGGTAATGTACTGTCCCTGTCCCTGTCTGAGGTATAATTTGAAGAATGAATGAATGGGTATATCTCTGCCCCATGGTCTAAAAATAGGCACAAGAGAAGCAGAAGAGGAAGAGGTGGGAAACTGAGATGAGGTAAACACGGAAGGAATACGTAGGTTATTACAGTAATTAGGCTTGGCGGCAGGGTATAAGGCTAGAAGGATGGTACCAAAATTAAAAAAAGAAAAAGACTCCGTGTTATGGGGCAAAAAATAAACAATGTGGGTGTAGCATGAGTAAAGCTCATGGATGCAGAGCGTGGGTGACAGGCAGAAATGACAACGTGATTGTCCCGTGTTTATATGAGTGAGAGAATATTTCACATCTCCCAAGGTTAAAGCCCATTTTGAGTAGCAGAGACTATAATATTATCTGCCACACTGCTTAGGTGTCCCTGTCCCTGGATCTTCATAGTAGCTGAGAGAATCAATATTGTCCCGGTTTGCAATGCAGAATATTTGAGGCTGGTTTGGTGTTGGATGGGTAATCAAGATTTGTTAAAATCAAGTGTTTTTACCCAGCTTCTCCTATGGGTGCAAAGTTCTTTACTCAGCATGAAGGCATAACATGACCCCTTGGCCCATGCAGTCCCACTGTGAGACCTTTGACTTTTGAGGCAGAAAACACACATAACATCCTAGTCCATCCAGAAATTCTTTTTAGCAAATCTTTATTGAAGTTATAGAGAGCAGCACAAGAGGTGTCGGAGACCAGCAGTTTTCTCCAGCCTGACTTCCATCCAGTCCTCTTTGAACATTATCCGTGTCTCAGGATCTCGGAGGTTTGTCATGCTGAATCCATTGCCTTTCCCCTTCTTCCATTTCAAGAAAAACTTGAGTGAAAGAGGCAGAAATTGTCCTTTTGCCAGACTTCCAGGGAGGCAGAAAACCGTCCTAGGGGAAGCAACCACTCACCAGGTTGTTCGTGGGAAACAAGAAGAGCCTTTGTTGCAGGGATGATGGTCCTTTTGCATCCGTAGGACTAGCACAGGTATACCTAAGCAGGTATACAGTCTTGCAGTGGCACCTTTTTGAAGTGCAGACAATCATGTAGTGATAAATCAAGTGGGCTACAGGTTGGTGCTGTGTGCATTAAGGTAAAGTTTTCCCTTGCTCGAAAGCCAGTTGTATCTGACTCTAGGGTTCAGTGCTCATCTCTGTTTCAAGGCCGAAGAGCCAGCGCTGTCTGCTTCTGCAGATGTTTCCATGGTCATGTGGCAGGCATGACTAGACACCGGAGCGCACTGAATGCTGTTACCTTCCCACCAAAGTGGTCCCTATTTATCTACAGTACTGTACTTGCAATTTCCTGTTTTTGAACTGCTAGGTTAGCAGGAGCTGGGACAAAGACGGGTATAAAATTATCCGTTCAAGCCCTAACCAAGGACCTAAGAAGTGTTGAGGTAATGTCTGAGTACATATGCAGTTCCTAGTAGAGTTGTTTTTGGGAGAATTAGGATGTTCCAAGTCCAATTATGATGCTTGGTTTGATTTCACATTAATTCATTTGTGTTTTAACCTCAGAATTTGATTCACTGTGTTTTACTATGACATCCTGGTATATTTTTATCTGTATGTGTTTTGAATGGCTTGAGCCCCAGTTATGGGAGAAGTGAAGGATGGATAAATAAATTATATAAAATATGTTAGATTGTCAGGACAGTCTGCATAGCCACATACTCTATGACAGCCAAAATATTCAAGGTGATCCAGAGAAACAAACCACCTCCTGGTGGTTTTCATCTCCTGCAAGGGCAGGACTTTTGTAAAGCTAATGTTTCTTATCTGCTCATTTGAGATCACAGGGTCCTCCAAAATACTTTGCATCATAATGGGGATGGTTCAGTTTCTTCTTTCTCCCTCCCTAACCACTTTATGGATTGCAGCTAAAATCTAAGGATTAAGGGAAGTTGAAGAGCATGACAGTTAATGGTCCCAACCAACAGATAATTATTTACAGTACTGTATATTGTTTATAGCAGGGGTTCCCAACCTTTTCAAACTGGGGCTTCAAGGGCCAGATGGCCATTTTGCCCTGTCTGCATGATGGGGGTGGCCATTTTGTCCCAACAGCTTCAAAGGGGTGGTCATTTTAATTTAATTAAAATTAAATTAAATTTTGTTTCTTGAATACCCTTGGAAGGGTAAGGGGGAACATGAAATGGTACCATGGGCCGGATTTGGCCCATGGGTCTTAGGTTGAGAACCCCTGGTTTATAGATATAACTATACTCATTATTCCTTCCAATTAAAAATGTCAGCGTTTTGACATGTTGAACCATGGCTCTAACGGAACATTACAGGTCGATTGGTAGAGTGTTTTTTTGTTTGCCAATGGACAGCAGGAAATGTGGACCTCTTTTTTCCCCCCTCCAGGGCTATGAAGAAGCCCCGTTGTGGTGTCCCAGATAAATTTGGAGCAGAGATCAAGGCTAATGTCCGTCGCAGACGCTACGCCATCCAGGGGCTGAAGTGGTCAACCTACGATCTTACCTTTTGGTGAGGTTTGGAAGAGGAGCAGATATGGCTCAGGGAGATGAAGGTGGGGCAGGGGAGGGGGATTGGCACAGAGGAGAGAGAGGAAATTAATTTGGGGTTCTAGGTGCCTCATGGCAAAGGTAGGCAATCTAGAACTCAAGATGGTGGGGGAGATGGGAAATACTGATCAGCTACGAGAAGAAAATGCAGATTGAGTTTCTGTTGCTGCATACTTGGCAGAATCTTGAATATGAAACCAAGGTAGGTTTTTGTTTTGTTGTTATAAAAGTGTGAGGGAAGGAAAGGAAAACACAATATAGTTACAAGCAGAAGTGAGGACTCTGTTGTCAGTTTGAGTGGTGGTCTGAGAATTCTGTCTGAAAGGCAAACCTACCCATAAAGCCTCTTTCTTAAATTCCTTGTTCTTCACACCTACTTCATTGCACAATGTGTACAATTTACAAACATTTCTCAGGCCAGTCATGAGGACTTGAGACTTAAATAAAAGAAAATATTTAAATAATTAGTTATTCTGTTGCAGCACAATTAATGAAAAGTAATACCTTAGAGATGACCAAGCTTTATTTTGCATAGGCTTGAAGGGTTTTTACATGTTTAGGTTGCCACAGAATGTTTTGTTGTTTTTCAAAAGGAAGATGTTTGGAATTCCCAATCTCTCTCTATCTCACATTTCTGGAGAACAGACGCTTGCAACTCGCACAAAAGTTTACAGAGTTTTTTATTTCCATCCCCAGATTTTTAGAGAAAATCTTGGCGAGTTAATGTAATGTTAGAAATTGGACAAGGAGATATTAAAGCAGGGATTCTCAACCTGGATGCGGACCATGGCACTATTTCGTGTGCCCCCCCCATTGCCTCCACCACACCTGGAAGTGCCATGTGGTAGAGGAAGGGCAAGATGGCTGTCCGGCCTCTGAAGGTCTCTGAGGGAGTGTGACTCGGTCCCCAGCTTTAAAAGGCTGAGGATTCCTGTATTAAAGCAAAGCAATCACCGCTCCAGAGTGCTTAATGCACTCTCTGGGTAGTTCACAAGTTAATTAGCATTTTGCCCCAACATGCTGGGTACTTATTTTACTAACCTTGGAAGGATGGAAGGCTGAGTCAACCTTGACTCTGTCAGGACTGAATTCACAAAGCTTTGGCTACAGTACATCACTAGGGCTTTAAGTAGGGAAACGTAGAACCCTGGAATTGACACCTGTTCTCTAGGATACCCCAAAAGCTATACATCATCATTTATTGGAAGATGCTCTCATGGTGCATTGGGTAAACTGCTGTGCTGCAGCCAGAATGTTGTGAGTTCCATCCTGACCAGGACCAAGGTTGACTCAGCTTTCTATCCTTCTGACAACAGAAAAAAGTTTGGGCAAATTGCTAATTAACTTGTGAACATCCCAGATACTACACTAAGTACCATGGGGCGGTATATAAAGGTAATTGCTATTGCTATTGATGTCTGAGCTTTGGTATAGCCCCCCCTCCCCTTTATTCTAAAAAAAGATTGAAATGGCTTTTCTAAGAGTTAGATCCTGGCAGCAAAAAAATAAATTCTTCAGATAAAATATCCTTGTTAATTTTGATTATGGTGTTTGAACAGCGGCTTTTGCACGCTAACAAAACTCCTTCAAAGTGGCGACCGTTGTCGTCACCTCATCATTTGTTCATCATCTTGTCATTCTGTTCGTAAACCCTCCATCCCAAGCACCAGGATTTCAACTTCTGTTTCCTTGACAGCATCCAGAACTATACGCCCAAAGTGGGTGAGCACGCAACGTTCAGTGCCATCCGGCGTGCCTTCAATGTATGGCAGTCAGTGACGCCTCTACGCTTCCGGGAAGTGTCTTACTCGGACGTGCGGGAGGGCCGGGAGCCACAAGCTGACATCATGCTGTTCTTCGCTGAGGGCTTCCATGGAGACAGCACCCCCTTTGATGGTGAAGGGGGCTTTTTGGCCCACGCTTACTTCCCTGGCCCCCATATTGGTGGCGACACTCACTTTGACGCAGCAGAACCCTGGACATCTCGCAACGATGACCTTAGTGGTGAGTGGATGCTTAGGGCAATGATGGTGAACTTTGGCACTCCAGCTGTTCTTGGACTTCAATTCCCAGAAGCCCAAGTCTCTGTGAATTCACACTAATGGGTTTACTGCGCGTAGTAAACCCATTTGTTTGGATTCACAGGGACTTGGGCTTCTGGGAATTGAAATCTAAGAACAACAAGAGTGCAAAGGTTCACAATCATGGGCTTAGGGTATAGGGGAAGAGAACAGCTGGGAAACATGACCAAGAGGATGTATATCAGACTTGGAGGTCATGACTAATACAGCCTTACGTGTGAATAAGTCCATCAGAAAAAATTGATTTCCCAGTTTGAGAGAAATACACTCTCCTACTGGGGGAAATCAAGGAGGAAGCAAATTATAGATTGTGTTTAATTTTTAGCACCTATTTTTTGATCTGAAATATCATTACTAGACTTTAAACATTTTCAAGAATAAAACAATTGTGCTTATTTTTTTTATTCAGTCAATCTCTTGAAGAATAGTCAGCTGAAGGAGAAAAGCCCCCATTTCTCTTGCATGAACTCTTCATCTCAGTCAACCGTTGGTCTTCGTGTTTAGTTTTAATTTTAAACTGTACATAGAGGGTTTTTTGTTTGGGTTAAAAGGCAGTTGGATGATAGTGAAGGAATGACGGAGGGGTCTGACAGTATCTCACAGATAAAATAAGGAAGCAAAAAAATAAGAGGAGGAGAAAAAGTGGAAAGAATTGTTGGTGGAGAGTCCCTCTTTCTCTTACTCACCAGTATGACATCAGACAGAACTTTACCTCCTTTTTCCAGTTGTCTGGACTTCCTTTATCTCATAATACTTGTTCATCTAAAGAGGAAGGAGAGGAAAAAAATCTTGTATTTTACTTCCTTATTCTATTTCAAACTAGCTTTGGTTGGATTAGAACTGTCATCCTCAAAAAGAGAACCAGTCCAGTGCTCTGATGCCATATTGAATGAAATGATTTTGTTTCAACTTGGATGGGAAGTATCCTCTTCCATTCAACATCTTGCAGGGGACCGAAACACTGTTGTTTTAAGTCATGTCTTTTTTTGGTAGTGTTGTAAGCCGCCCAGATTTGGGTTTACCTAATTGGGCCGGGATAACAAATTGGACAAAATAAATAAATAAACACACCAAGAGATGAATGGTGGACTCTTGCTAAGCCATTTCAGAGAACAACAATCTGTACTTTGCTTTTCACATTGCAGGAAATGACATTTTCCTGGTCGCTGTACATGAACTGGGCCATGCTCTCGGGTTGGAGCACTCAAGTGATCCGTCTGCCATCATGGCTCCATTCTACCAGTGGATGGACACAGAGAACTTTGAATTGCCTGAAGATGACCGGCTTGGCATACAGCAGTTATATGGTATGTCTAAACATATCTTAACATACTGTGACATCTCATCCCTAGCCTGATTCTTTTTCAGCTGGGTTGGTCCTGTTTTACCTGATGGTTTTTGGACTTCAGTTCCCAGAAGCCTAAGTCAATCCCCCAAAGCACTGATCAGTCAGTGTACTGACTTAGGCTTCTGGGAATGGAAGTACCCCTATGGGATCTGTGGCCCACACATGAGGGAACACCCCTATCCAGGAACACTATATCTTTGGTCATTGGCTTCAGAAGGCCATCTCCATGAACCAGTAATTGGAGACATAATGTTTTTGGACAGGGAGGCTCCCTTTTAAGATGTTATGGCTAATTCCTTTAAAAAATCCATTTCTAATAGTGGGTCTTGATTTGTTCTCCATACACTAGATGGGTCCAAACCAAAGTTGTCTTCCAACCTAACCATAACCCGGGAGTTCTCAACCTTTTGAAGCCAGGGGCCGGGTCACGCTCCCTCAGACAGCTTTGGGGCTGGACGGCCATTTTGCCCTTCTTCCATCACATGGCACTTCCTGGTGTGGTGGAGGCGGTGGGGGGGCCATATGAAATGGTGCCGTGGGCTGCATCCGGCCCACGGGACACAGGTTGAGAATCCTTGCAATAATCCTTACTTCTTAACTCAGCTTTTTCCAAGCTGACCCTGCAGTTACGACTGAATTGTACTTGGCCATGATAGTTAGAGACGATGAACACTGGAAAGCAGCAGTCGGAGGAGACCTACTTAACATTTTGGTCATATCTTGAGCCACCCTTTTAACTCTTCTGTTCCTTCACCCTCTCATGTCCTAAAACAGTGGTTGCCCAAACTAAGTGCTGGGTGCGGCCCCCGAGGCCAATTCATCCGGCCCGCAAAGAACTCGTCGCTCCTAGAAGCGGAAGTAAAACACGCCTGTAGGGGCACGTTTTACTTCCACTTCCAGGAGTGACAAGGGCTTTACGGGCCTGATGAATTGGCCTCGGGGGCCACACCCGGCCTCCGGGCCTTAGTGACCGGCTTCCTGAACCACATGATTGGCCCACGGCCCAAAAAGTCCTAAAAGGTAATTTATTTTTCATCCTTGTTTTCAGGTAGTGAAATGAACCCCCCCAGTAAACCTCCACCAGTACCCCGCACCACTGTGAAGCCCCGTGCCCCACCTCGGCCACCAAAGAACCCGTCGCATGGCCCCAATATCTGTGATGGAAGATTTGACACCATTGCTGTGCTGAGGGGAGAAATGTTTGTTTTCAAGGTGAGTCTGGTGGGAGAGATGCAAATCATAGCTTCAGCCGGTGGGGCAGGTATCGGGCGAAGGAAAAGCAGAGCGTCTGGAAGGATTACGACCTGTCAGACGGGACTTCAGTCCTCCTTTAGAACTACATCTGTTTCATCTCACAGTCCTAGCACTGAGGCAATATCTTCTGTTTAAATATATACACAGTATATATTGAACGGAGTTGTGGTGGCTTAGTGGTTAAGATGCGGAGCCTGATAACCAGAAGGTTGGCAGGTTAGCAGTTTGAGATCTGAGTGCTGCACGATGGAGTGAGTTTCCATCATCTGTCCCAGCTCCTGCCAGCCTAGCAGTTTGAAAGCAAGAAATTGCACGTAGATAAATAGGTACCGCTTCGGTGGGAAAGGTAACAGCATTCTGTGCACTCCAACATCTACTCACATGACTATGGAAACTTCTGCAGATGCAGACAGTGCTGGCTTTTTTGTTGTAAATGGAGACGAGGACGACCCCAGACACAACTAGCTTTTGAAGAAGAGAGACCTTTTTCTTTACCTATATCAGGAGTCCCCAAACTATGGCCTGTGGGTCCGATCTGGGCCTCGACACCCATTCATCTGGCCCGTGCTGCCCTTGTTGCTCCCAGAAGCAGAAGTAAAATGCGTACAGGCGCATTTTACTTCCACTTCCGGGGACGACAAGGGCGGCATGGACCAGATGATTTGGCATCAGGGGCCGGCTTCAGCCCATGGGCTGTAGTTTGGCCACCCTTGACCTATATATTAAACATGATACACCAAGACAAACTGCATTTTTCAGCAGAAAGAGTTGTGTTCTTTACAAAATAAGGATATTTAGCAAAGCTATGTTTTTTGTATAATTGCTTATTCTTCAAATTACTATGATAGCAGACAGAGACTAGTAGTTGGACCACTGAAGCTTTGGTCTTGAGTGCTGAAAACTCTACATCGAATGCCCTTGAGCTTATGAGATTTCTCATACATTTTCAGGTTACCTGCTTGACTTTAAAAACTAGGAATTTTGAAGAGGCAGGAAGGGAAGGGCATTCAGGATGCAGAATTCTGCGTACCTGTTTCAGACCCCATTTTCATTTCTCTGGACTGCTGTGTTTCAGGATATGTATGGCCCCTATTTTACCATCACACCACCCAAAAATGCAAAGATCCCCCCCGTACTCGAATTTATCCTAAAAGATTTATACTACTCTATAATATAAATCTACTGAAAGCAGCTTACAGTGAAACTTTAAACTACAAAAGATAGGCCCCGTTGGAGTTGTACTTTGGTTGGCTGGCAAGGATCTTTGGGCTTAGCCAAATTTTTAGCCATGGCATTTTGTTGCATAGTTGAATCCGGCCCTTTGAGACCCCTTGGACCACTGCATGCCAGACACCCCTGTCCTCCCCCATCCTCTGCAGCCCACTCAGCTCTATGCCCACTGCATCAACAATGCCACCTAGCCATCTCATCCTCTGCCACTCCCTCTCCTTTTGCCTTCGATCTTTCCTAGCATCAAAGCCTTCTCAAGTGTTTAAACAGCTGAAATTCTGGGATGCTGCTCAGTTGTGTGTGTGTGTGTGAAGTGTTATTAAACTGTTTACAGAGTTGTAGCCTTTTGTATTATTGCATTTCTAACTTTTTGTTTAACATGATAATATTGGCCAGTGTCTTTTTGCCTAAACATGAAGCAAATGTCCCCACCCACCCACCCACAATCTGACAGGGACCCCACAAAGTGCCTATTCGCTTACTGGTTGTGTGATTAGTCGCAAAACTGATCACCTAGTGCAGCAGTTCCCAACCTTTTCAAGCTGAGGGCCGGGTCACACTCTCTCAGTCAGCTTTGATGGCTGGACAGCCATGTTGTCCTGCCTACACGCCGGGGTGGCCATTTTGACCCAACAGCTTCAAAGGGGTGGCCATTTTGTTTCTTGAATGCCCTTGGAGGGTTGGGGTGGGGTCACATGAAATGGTGCTGTGGGCCAGGTTCGGCCCATGGGTCTTAGGTTGGGAAGCCGTGACCTAGTGGGATGCATGCCATTGCTGACTGAATTGGCCATCTACTCCATGTTTAGGCAATAGGGTAAGAGCTAGTGTCTTCTTATGTTTTGACTTGGTAACTTAAAAACAAACAAACATTTATGACCTTGTTTGTGTCTCCGCATTGGGAGAAAGGCTGCCTGGAAATGAAATGATATAAGTGAGTGACAGATAATAAAATGTAATAGCAGCTGAAATGACAAAGCCCCCTAAAGCAATAAAAGTCAAAACTACAAATACATAACAAACAGTGACATATAATAATACCATGGGAGATGCAATTCTGATAAAATCAGAATCAACTGTCAAAAGCAGATGTCTTCTAGAAACAGCAAACCAAATTGATTTCTGGCTTAATTACGGGTTAAGTGAAACATACATTTATATTATCGGATGTACCTCCCATTATCTGCCATCTTGGCTTGATGTGCTTTGGATCAGAGGGAGAAAGGCAAACCAACTACCTTTAAAAGGCGTAAGTTGCCCATCCTTGCTGTAAAGTTTTCTTGAAGGCTTGTAATGTTGGCATGGCACAAATCAGTTGGGTCTACATCAGGGGCGCCCAAACTTTTTGGGCTGTGGTCCAATCATGTGGTTCAGGGAGCTGGTCACTAAGGTCTGGGGGCCAGGTGCGGCCCCGGACACCAATTCATCCGGCCTGCAAAGCCCTCGTCGCTCCTGGAAGCGGAAGTAAAATGCGCCCGTATGGGCACATTTTACTTCCGCTTCCAGGAGCGACGAGGGCTTTGCAGGCCGGATGAATTGGTGTCTGGGGCCGCATCCGGCCCCTGGGCCTTACTTTGGGCACCACTGGTCTACATTCATCAGATCCCATTGACTTCAATAGGTCTTCTCTAAGTACAGCACAATCTGGATCCAATCCATTGTTCCATGTACTGACTGATGTTTTGTGTATATATTGGCTGTATATATTGTGCTATTTCTTTTTAAAACCCACCTAGAAAAGAGGGATTTTGCACGTTGGAGTTTCGTCTTATTTTGTGCAATTTATTCTCTGCAGTTGCTTAGTGGTTAAGATGCTGAACTTGACGACTGGAAGGTTGGTAGGTCAGCAGTTCAAGACCTGATTTGTCCACGATGGAGTGAGCTCCCATCTCTGTCCCAGCTCCTGCCAACCTAGCAGTTCAAAAGTAAGAAATTGCAAGTAGATAAATAGGAACCGCTTTGGCAGAAAGGTAAATAGTGTTCCACGCTCTCCAGTGTTTAGTCATGCCTGGCACAAGTACACAGAAATGTCTGCAGATGCTGTTTGGCTATAAACAGAGACGAACACTGAACCGTTGAGTCAGATATGACTGGCTTTCAAGCAAGGGCAACCTTTACCTTTAGCTATTCTCTTATATCATCTATATCTGTGAAACTGAACATGCTTAAAGTCAAAATAAAATCTGGCCCTTTCCAGGACAAATGGTTTTGGCGAGTCCGGAACAACAGGGTGATGGACGGGTACCCGCTTCCCATTGGCCAGTTCTGGGTTGGCCTCCCTTCTACCATCAACACAGCCTATGAGAGGAAAGACGGAAAGTTTGTCTTCTTCAAAGGTGAGTGATAAAAGCTTTTTTTGATTCTTAAACTCCAGTTCCAATCTCCCACAGAAGCCTTCCTGGCTTTCGTATTCAGTGAGCTGTCATCCAAAAATCTAAATTTTCCTCTTTGCCATCTTCAGTTTAGTGGATTATTATACCCTACTTTGTTTCCGAGGGTAAGAACGTCTTGCCAAGTCTGCCGCCTGAGCTGTTTGGAGCGCTAATACGCTATTAAACTATATATATATTATTTTCCCCTCCTTGAACATTCTTCTGATGAGTACAAATGGAGCGATTTAGATACTGTTGTTACATGATCGTTTCAGCTCTGTGGAATGTCAATCAGCTTGGCTCCAGACAAAATTGATCAACCCATGCCAAATCCGTGGCTTGGCTTCTCCTTGGCTTTGGCTGTAGATGTTAGAGCAGGGGTGCTCAAACTGCGGCCTGGGGGCCGGATCCAGCCCCTAATGCCAATTAAATCTGGCACACGCCACTCTTGTTGCTCCCAGAAGTGGACGTAAAACGTGCCCGTGCCATGGCATGGGCCAGATGAATTGACGTTGGGGGCCAGATCCTTCCCTTGGGCCGTAGTTTAGGTACCCCTGAACCATGTGACCAGCCCACAGCCTGAAAAGTTTGGGCACCCCTGTGTTAGAGCAACATCAGGTATTTGTTTCCTGTGAGATCACTGAGGGATCTTTGGTTGTCCAGGCATCTTCTCTGAATTTTTGTGTAATGTCCTTGCTGGGGTTGGTCTGATTTTTATTCTTGTTTTTCCTGTGTTGTCCATAGAAGGTTGGTGAAAGTGCAGAGGTTTACACAGAAAATGTACCCACATAGAGACACGAATAGCCACACACGGATAAAACTAGAGTGCCCAGTGAAGCAGAAATATTCATATATGAAGACATGTTATATTTACTTTTTAAAGTGGCCTTGAAGAAATTACTTCTTTTATTATTTTACTTTTGCTCAATTTTCTAAAGAAAGCAAAAGCTAAAACATCATGCCTTTGTACTGGATTTATATATATTTTTAATTGCTATAGTGAATATATATTAAGCAATTAACTAATACCGGTCTGGCCAAGTTATCCTGCTGTGATAATAGAGTAGACCCTCCTGCCAGTGACTCAACTTCGATCAACAGGTGGTGGTTAATTAACCTGACTATCCTGGGTGGCAAAATCAACAGGGAAGGGTGATGGTCCCCAATTGGATTAAATCCTACTTGAATCCATCTTGATGGAGAACAGCAGCTTCATCAGTACTGGCCTGGGGCTGACGAGGACATGTGCCAAAAAGACTCAGGACTAGAAAGTGACTTGTGGGACTGGATCCATGATACTGGTGTCATGCTGCAATGTGGAAAGCAAATGGAATGCCGCTGCATTATATTGTTCCCAGGACAATCTTCATGGCTGATCGCCATGATGATCACCAATATTTGGAATCAGATATGGCACTTGAAGAAGAAGAATTAACTGATCCTTATAGGATGCAAAGCAGATATCTTTGAAGTACTATATGATGAGTAATTGTGTGTGCATATATGTGTGTATGGTTTCCATTTCTGGTGGACAAAGGAGACCTAGAACCAGTGGTGGGCTCAATTTTTTTTTTACTATCACACTGTGGGCATGGTGGGGTGGGTGTGGCCAGGGGGGAAGCCCTGCATTGCACCTGAATTAGGACTACTTTATTTCAAAATTTGAATGGACAGAGGGGCCAGCCAGAATTTCTGCTACCTGTTCTGGTGAACCGGTGCGAACCTGCTGATGCCCTCCACTGCCTAGAACATGATAACCAGGACCATCTTGTGCTTCTTCCAGCTGTCCAATTTTCACTTCTGGATATAACCATCCAGTTGTGTTACCAACACTTCAGTGAATAATATTTCATGTAGCCACTTCTGGTTCTCAAGATGTTGTGGAAGGTGACATGAAATGAGATGGAGGTGTAGTTTGGTTTTCCACTGTTAGAGAGCAGTAGACCTTTATAGAACTGCTGATACATTTTTGAGAGACCAGCTTGTTTTTTCTCTCACACAGGGGACAAGCATTGGGTATTTAACGAGGCCACCTTGGATCCTGGGTACCCCAAACACATTAAGGAACTGGGCAGAGGGCTTCCCATAGACCGGATTGATGCAGCACTTTTCTGGATGCCGAGTGGGAAGACCTACTTCTTCCGAGGAAATAAGTGAGTTACTGATAAGCCACTGCCCCACTGCTATTGAACTCCCTTTTCCTTGGGGCTGATGGGTTTGATGAAGGACAGGGGGGTTGGGGAATTGTGCCTTTTCAGAGTATGATGGACCAAGTCATTGGGTGATGTGCTTATAGGTGGGAGTATGTTAATTAAAATGTAATTGAAAGATATATCCATCCATCCCTTTCTGTTTTAGGCACTGTATGATTTGAGAATGGGTGCAGCCCTTCACAATCCAGGTAGATTTCTGGAGATTGTCTGCCCCTGAACTTAAATAAACTGATTGTCATTCAACAGTTTATCTTGTGTTGATGTGGGAACAAGGAGGCAAAAGGCTAAACAGGAGGACTGCAGGACAATCTCTTTTTTCCAGCTCATGGGAAGACCCTTCTCAACTTCCGCTGAGACTTCACTACACATTTTTGAGCCTGTCTTCATACTGTTCAGTTTTAAAGAAAAAACAACTGATACTGTTAGGATGTCGTACTCTATACCCAGTCTCAAAAAACCCTCGCTTTTGTTTTTGTAATATGATTATATGGTAGATAAAATTCAGGTTAAAAATGAATTATGTCTTGCTCGTTTAAGTTCAAAGATTTGACTGTTTTTAGGTACAGCTTCCAGTTTTCTGTGGGTTATGAAAACTGCAGTTCTAAGCCTGTTTCTCAACAAATAAACACACTTAAGTTATTGAGACCTGTTGTGTCAGTATAGCCAGGATTGCATTGCAAATATTTTTCTTGGGATTTCTCAAAAATTGCCTTCCTGGATGAGAAGTACCACCTAGCCAAATGCCCCTGACAAGCTCAGAATGAGCACATGAAGATCAACTTTCATCATTTATGGTCAACAAGTTATATATGTGCTGTTGATGACTCAGTTTAACCCTTCCAAAAACATCTAAGCTCAAGAACCACATCATGTTGTATACTAATGATCTCCAAGAGTTCATTAAAGAGCTGTCTAGTTTTCCCAGGGAACACTGAATTATCAAGTTATGATCTTCGAAGCCCATCTTGTTAGAAGCAATGCTACCAAGGGGAAACAATTTAATTGTTAATATTTATCCTCTGCAATTTCATATTGTTTTCTTTTAATTACTCAGATATTACCGCTTCAGCGAGGAGAGTCGGACTGTTGAGGCTGACTACCCCAAGAACATTGATGTTTGGGGAGGGATCCCTGAATCACCTCGGGGGGCATTTATGGGCAACGATGAAGGTAAGGAAAGAGCTGGAGAAATGAGATAGGAGTGCCATCAGAAAGTGATGGGGATGAATGATGGGAGGGGTTGATGGGGTCCACCTTGAAGCTAATTCGAAGGGGTTAAGTTCTTTGCCCACCCTATAGAAGCCAGTTCCTAAAATTCTGTCATATGTTGGTGCAATCAAGAAACAGAAATCAAGATGGGCTTCCTTCTCAGGTTGGTGACTGTGCCATAAAGATTGATTGATGGATAGTAAAGGTAAAGGTTGTCCTTGCTTGAAAGCCAGTCATATTCCACTCTAGGGTTCAGTGCGCATCTCTGTTTATAGCCAAAGAGCCAGCGTTGTCTGTGTCTGCAGACATTTCTGTTGACATGTAGCAGGCATAACTAACCACCAGAGTGTACAGAATGCTGTTTACCCTCCCACTGAAGTGGTAGCTATTTATCTACTTGGAATTTCTTGCTTTTGAACTGCTAGGTTTGCAGGAGCTGGGACAGAGATGGAAGTTCACTTGGGTCTTGAACTGCTGACCTTCCAGTCACCATGTTCAGTGTCTTAACCACATTGATGGAAGGATCTATACAAATTGGAGTCAGTTTTGATCTCAATGGCCAGGGTCATTGGGTAGAGAGCAGCCACAGAGGGAAGGCTCACATGCTGCATTTTGGGGCACAGTAGTTTGCTTATTTTGATTTTACTTTGTCTTCTTCCCAAGAAGTTAAAGAACTGTATCAATGGTTCTATACTTGCTCCTTCCCTCCATCCTTTACTTCAGAAGTGGGAACTTTGTGATCAAGATTTGAATCCAAGCCATTCTTATTGTTGTGGTGATGGCATATCAATTTTCCTAATCGTAAAGGGAATGCAATAGCTACAGATGCAACACAAAATTAATCATGTTCTCCTGGGGCAGGATTACGGTTGCTGCCTCCATGTAATCTTCTGCCAGGACAAAGATGGACAAATTGCCCAGCTATAACTCTTTGAGCTTTCATAAGGAGTTAAAACTGGGCTTCTGCTCCCTGCCACTATTGAGTCAATGTAGGCCAGGGGTGCCCAAACTTTTTGGGCCATGGGCTGATCATGTGGTTCAGGAAGCCGGTCACTAAGGCCCGGGGGCCGGGTGCGGCCCCCGATGCCAATTCATCCGGCCTGTGAAGCCCTCGTCGCTCCTGGAAGTGGAAGTAAAACACGCCCATACATGTGTGTTTTACTTCCGCTTCCAGGAGCGACAAGGGCTTGGCGGGCTGGATGAATTGGTGTTGGGGGCCGCACTCCGCCCCCGGGCCTTAGTTTGGGCTCCACTGACGTAGGCTCATAAAATGACTCAGTGGTGACAACTGGTATTAATTGATTATTAAAAGAATTGAGTGTTCCTTATGAGTCATGGTTTTCTTAAGGAAGAGAAAGAAGGGGGAAAAACACACACACACCCCAGCTGAGATCAGAAAATTGTTGCTTAAAGAATATTAGAACTGATTTTAAAGGGTTATTATAATTTGCTTTGGGGGCAAAAAGCAGCCTTAAATTTGGAAGGACTTCTTGCAAATTTCTAGTGCAAAATTAAAGTAAATCTAGATCTAACTCAGTGAAAATCCTCATTTGGCAATGGATATATAATCTTGCTTTTTAAAATGTCCGAGATGAAATAAACTTTCTTTGGCTCTATAATTTAAGCACTGAATGGAGGTTTGGCTCAGAATTCAGAAGAGGCCCTGAAAGGAAAATCTGGGCTATAAATTCTGTGTTTGCAATTTAAGAAAAAGAGGGTCAAAAAATGAAATTTATATCCCAATGTTTATGCTGTAAAATTCAGAGCTGGAATTCCAAATTTGCTTCAGAAATTAAATATAGCTTTCACCACCCTCAAGACTGCAGTTAGAAATTGTTATGGAAGCTATTGTCTGACAAACATCACATTCCTATGTTTTGAAAAGGGATTCCAGAATTTCACATTTCCTTCCTGTGTGTTCTTGGAGAGTTGTGTAATTTGTCCCCCTGCTCCGTTGTTGAATCTGTCTCATTTTTCTTTATTCTCTTTCTTTGTCCGTCTTGAACCCCTATAGCTTTCACCTACTTCTACAAGGGGGATCACTACTGGAAGTTCAATAACGAGAAGTTGAAGGTGGAGCCCGGATATCCCAAATCCGTGCTCCGGGACTGGATGGGATGCAGCTCGGATGACCGCCGTGAAGGAGAAGAAGTGATTATCATCGAGGTGGACAATGGAGAGGAAGCAGAGGTCAATGCGGCAGCCGTGGTCTTGCCCATCCTCTTGCTCCTCACCGTCTTTGCGCTAGGAATTGCCCTTTTCATCTTCAGACGTTACGGCGTCCCCAAGCGGTTGTTGTATTGCCAGCGTTCTTTGCTGGACAAGGTGTGACAAGGCGAGCCTCGTTACCTGGGCCGGGAGGGCAGGGCGTTCCTGTCTCCTCCTCTCTCCCACCATTTGCTACCACCTCTCCTCCCGTGTTGTTCTTTCTTGAACCCCCTTCCTTTGCTTTTCCACCTGGGCCTTCAGTTCCCGCTGTGTTTTTCTCTTACCTTTTCAGCTACTCTCCTCCGAGCCTTCCCGCCTTCCTTCCGATGCTTCCTCCAGATTCCTCTGTTGAATGTTGTTAAATATGTGGTGTCTTCCACTTCCTCTTTCTCTGGCTTCTTCCCCATCATCTTCTGCACCTGTTCACCTGTTTCTGCTCCTACCTTCCCTGGTCCTCCTGCCTCTCCATCTCTCAAGTTGCTTTGAAGTCCCTTCCGATTTTTCCCATGTGGTGGGTGTGCTGAGCACGCTCCATAATGTTATCTTGAGGAGGTGAAAGAGGATATCTTCTGCATTCTGGTTTTTTGCTCTGCTAACCCTACCAAGGCCTACCAAGGTAGCCATCGGTTGACCTTGCGGGAAAAGGAAGACTTTACGTCAACTCACCAGCTTGCAAATTGGGGGTGTGATAAGCCAACGTAACAAGGTTTTCTCTCTTGGGGTCCTATTGGGTTTGCATTATCATGGCCAACCCGTGTCAGAAACTCAAGATCAATCCTTACCTGTCCCTTCCTCCCCAAATTTCCTCTTTGGCGGCTCCCCAACCATTCCTTCCAAAAGCAAGTGGAAACCTGTGATGGACATCTTTCGTTGACTTATTTCAGAAGGAAGGTAGGGTCTTCAAAAGGGCTTGGCTTCAAGGAAGAACACATAAGAAGACACGGCCCAGATTGGGAAAATATCCCTGGTGGGCGGTGTAGAAATTTGATGAATAAATAAATACATCAGATAAGTCGGGGGAGCTGTACAGAACAGGGAAGGAGAGGTCAACACATTCCAAGGGGGAAGGGCAGGGAAGTTGAATGGCCTTAAGCATTCCAAAGGGAACGGTATCATTCCATTGGGCGTGGCTTAAAGAGGGAGGAGGAGCTGCGGCTGACCAATAGAAGTGCTTCTTTTGATTACCGCTGCAGGAAATAGAAGGGAAGTCAGTTGTTGAGATATAAGGGGAGGGGCAAAAAATGTGGGGCATGGCGTAATTGCCCATTCCTCTCGGGTGGGTGGTACCTTAAAGGGCCAGACCAGATTATTTGTTTTTATTTTTTTTTTGAGAGGAGGGGGAAAGATCTCCCTACAACATTAATTGGAAAGGGCCACAAGTACACAAACACAACAGAAAAAGAGAGGAAGTTTGAGAATATGAGAGAAGGGAGGGTGGTTTTGGTTTCCAGGATGAGAAGGAACGGGATAGAGGTTTTCAGTTAGGTTCAAGTTTTGGCAACACGGTTTTGGGGGGAAGGAAAGTGTTTACTCCAAAATTCTGCTTCCACTTGCATGAGGTTTACAATCGTTGCTTCTAATCCATTCTAGATTCTGCTAAAATAGCACAGCAGTTTACAGGAAGAGGACAAAAGAGGAAAAAAAATTATTGTACCAGAAATGCCCCTCAAACTGCCTTTTATCCTCCTTTCTTAGGGAATTATTTTGTGTTGAATATGTTATTTTAATTATTCTATAGAAATGACTTTTTTTAAAAACAAAAAATTAAAAAATAGTGCATTTACAGGGTGGGGAAAAATAAAACGGGTCGGGCAAGAACCTCAATGCCTGCAGGCCGGGATTGGGGTGTCTTGACTCTCCCTGTTTTGACCATTTTTTTAAAAAAACTGGGGTGGGGGAACTGACTCTGGGTCATGGGTTTTCAAACGGAATTAAACTGTGTTTAACGATACATTTTTGTTGTTGTGGGTGGGTTTTTAATATTGTTTCACTTTTATTATTGTTATTATTTTGCTATTAATAATAAACACCCATTCTTTTGGAGGGAAATATACATATATTGCCGGGAGCCCGTTGGCTTTTTAAAAAATGTGTTACTCCTTTTAATCTTTAGCAATAAAAACCCCATTTCTAGGTAGAAATGGACTCAAAATGTTGGGAGTTTAAAAAGATTTATTATTATTATTTTTGTCCCCCTACAAGTTGTCCATAACAATTGTGTTATTAAAAAAGAATTACCAACTAATTTTAAAAAGAAAAAACCAACAATAAATGCTGGATTTTCCCCTTTTTTAGTAGCATTTTGTATTACAGTGTGGTTTATTTTTCTTTTGGGGAAATAAATAAATACTCTGGGGAATTTGGATAAATTTCTGAAATGGTTCTTCCCTTTTCTGTTTTCCCTGGTCAAAAGGACAGAACATCTTGTTATAAAATTGGCAATATTTGGCCCAATTAAGTTTTGATTAATCCAATGACATTTTTTTTTTGAGGTGAGCATTTTCTAAGGATTGCGGCCTGTCATCGTAGAACAAAATTTTGTGTTTAAGAACAAAAGATACTTCAACACTTTGACATCATTTTCAATAACGTATTGGGTAATTCTATAGAGTCCAGGGTATTATTTCATATGCAGTTTTGGGCCAGGCCCTCCCGTTTCATAAAGGGAGGAATTCCTAAAAGGTAACAAATTACTCTCCGTTTATTTTACAAGACATGCTCTCTAACTAGCGTGGTGCTTTGGATGCAGATATTCAAGGCTTTGAAAAGTTGCCTTTTCTTTTTGATATGCAGTTCCCAGAATCCTTCAGCCAGTATGGTTACTTCTTTTAGAATGATAGAAAACCCATTTTATGAATCCCATTGATTTCATGAAAAGCATGGAGAAGCCACGACCGCTCGAAGACTCGGATGTGAGTGGGGATGAGACTGCGCCACTGCCAGTGCTGAAAGGAAACTTTAATGACCAGTGTGGTCAGCTTTTCAACATCCAGTGAGAAGGGGATGCCAGCTTGACTTTTGCCCTAGGCAAGGAAATGGCTTGGCCAACCTTGCCAGGAGACTTTGACTGTTCAGTGCTACCTATCAAGACCAAATAGGGGAACGGCAAATTAATGTATTGAATATCAAGTCAACTGCAACTTGTGACAACTCTTTCCAAGGCTTTCTAGGCATAGAGTACAGTATTTGCAAGTTGTCTACCCTTCCCTTCAAGTTGGGGCTGTGTCACTTGCCCTAAGCTACACAGATTGTCTCTTTTTCTGTGGTGCATCATGGGGAATTGAACTCTCACCCTCTGACTCTGCAGACAGATGCCCAACTCTCTGAGCTATCAAGAAAGGGCTTTGAACAGTGGCCCTAAGGCCCATGGGCTATTTCATATGGCTCCCCACCCTTCAAAAGGCATTCGAGAAACAAAATGGCCATGCCTTTGAAGCTTTTGGGACAAAATGGCTTCCCCCATTGTGCAGGCAGGGCAAAAATGGCCGTCTGGCTCTTGAAGAGAGCGTGACCCGGGGCCCCCGGCTTGAAAAAGTTGGGAACGCCTGGCTTTGAAGGCCATCAAAACTAAACCATGAGCAGCTGCAGATTCCTACCTAGCATTTGGGGTAGTAATGGAGATGTTTGAAAGGAGCTGTTGCTTCCTGGCAGCTCGCTCCATTCCTTCATCTCCCTTCCCTAACAAGTCCTTTGTTATTGTGCAGTACTTGGATGAGTTACTATTTTTTGGACTCCTTCCTCCCAAAAACTCCACAGCAAGCTTTTTTGTTGTTGTTCAGTCGCATTGTAAGTCCAACTCTTTGCAACCCCATGAATCACTGCACGCCAGGCACCCCTATCCTCCACCATCCTCTGCAGCTCTATGCCCATTGCGTCAACAATGCCATCTAGCCATCTCATCCTCTGCCTCCCCCTTCTCCTTTTGCCTTCAATCTTTCCCCGTATTAAGGCCTTGGCAAGTGAGTCTTCTCATTTGGTGTCCAAAGTATTTTAGCTACTTCTTCAATATTTTTCCTTCCAAGGAACAGTCAGGGTTGATTTCCTTCAGGATCGACTTATTTGCTCTCTGCTATCCAGGGGACTCTCAAAACTCTCCTCTAGCAGCTTCTATTCTTCTGCGCTCAGCTTTCCATATTGGCCACAGCCAAAAGAAAAAGCCAGCATGAATGCTGACGTTTTGAAAACCTGGCTCCTGTTTGTCAATATTGCATATTTGTGTGCAGTTTCCAGCAATGAGACAGTCGCCGTCACCGTCATGGGACTTGGGTTTCTCCCTTCCCCTCAGCCTGGAGTTTCTTATTTTTGTAATTTCCCCATCCTCTTGCTGGAATGGAGAAGCTTTCCAAACAATTACTCAGACGCACGGTACAGGCCTTCTGAGGTTCTGAACCCTCTCAGAAGGCTTACGATGATACTTCTTAATTCAAAAGTGTTTATGTGCCCAAACTAACACGGAATAAACCTGCGAAGAGCCACCCCATGTAGCAAAAAACTATCATATTAAGTTCATATAATTCAGCGACAACAGGGGCGAACCAGTGGCCCTCCAGATGTTGCTACATTCCAACTTCCTTTACATCCAGCTAGGACAGCCAATGTTTGTATTTAATTATTATTTTTTAATTTTTATTTTGGATTCTTAACGCAGGGTGGGTCATTCAGTATAAATGGGGGCGTGGAAATAGGTTTGTTAGAATGGGCAACTATGGAAACAGGATGGAGGGCTAACATTTTGCCGTCCAAAAATAGTTCAATAAGATCATCATTGGCAAAACCTGAATGCCAAGGTGCAGAGAGAAAGAAAGAGAGGGTTTCGGTGTGACGTAAAGGCAGAGCAAACAAGAACAAAAGCTCAGTGCTTCTCCCGCTCAAAAATTGTGGAGAATTCTTGTCTCTCTCTTGTTTTTGCAATGAGCTGGCCTTGCTATCTGAAAATTGCCACCCTGTCTCTTGAGTAATGTTTATTTTGAAAGTTTGCTTCCTAGTATTTCCCTTTGCAAATCAACAGCACAATTCTGGGAAAGTTCTGTGCCATGGAGGGATTTGTTTCTGTTGGTTGGAGGTAGGAAAAAAACAGGACTTGATCTGAGGGTCAGACAAGCAGCACTTTGTATGTGACCAGGGGCACTGCTTTCTTCAGACTTTTGAATGTTTTAGAGCTGAGATGCAGCCCTTAACAGCTGCCAGGACACAGACCTGTTGACCCCATTTTGGTTCAAATTAAGAGCCAAATCTCTTGCAGAAAAAAAAAGTGCTTTTGAATGCAAGATGAAGATTTAATAATATCGATTCTCTGGAATTATCCAGTTCTGTTTATCGTAACTCTTTGGTGTCTGTGATGAGCATTCTAGCACATCCATTTAACAAATAGCATTTTACGTACTTAATTTCTTTTTCACAGAGAAGTGAAGCAGTCCATTATTCTTTGATGTCTGTTTCTTTCTTTGTTGAAAACAACATTAGACAGCCAGAGGAGGGCTGTTACATTGAATTCCATTTTTTAAAAAAGCAATAAATTTATTTATTTGAGTCAGTTTGATTTATTCCTTGCCTTTCTTGCAACACTGGGAAACTTAATGGTTTAAAACAGGGGTTATCAACCTTTTCAAGCTGGGGGCCAGATCATGCCCCCTCAGGCTGTTTGCAGGCCGGACCAGTATCCCTGCCGCTGCCGCCAATGCTTCCGCTGTTCTTGTCCCCTCTGCCTGGCTTGGCGTGTCCCTAACATGTTCTGTAGCAGGGGAGATGTTGTGCTGCTATGGAACGGCGTTAGGGACACTCCAAACCAAGTGGAGGGGAAAAGGAAAGCGGCAGCAATGGTGGCGGTGAGAGCAAGGGCATGGGCCAGATGAAATGGCATTGTGGACCAGATCCGGCCCACGAGCAATAGGTTGAGAATCTGTGGTTTAAAAAACAGCCTAAAGGAGTTGATAGTCAAAGTGTTATGATTTATTGTTTTGAAAGGGTACCAGGTTATTAGGAAACAGCTCCAAGAAATTAAGAGAAGTGGCAGCTATTAAATTCACACAGTCAGAGATGGCTAAATGATGCTCACTCCCCTGCATCCTGTCTCCGCCAATGTGACGTCCGTGTAACCGCGACTTCCCACTCAATCCAACTGAGTAAGGGATAATTCGGTGGATAGGAAGGACGACAGCAAGCCATGCTATGAGATGTGGCATTACTAGAGGGGCCGCCAGAAAATGGAAGGGGAGAAGGCTAGGGGTGGCTTTCTTTTAGGGGTGATGTTTGAACTCAATGCAAGTGCTAAGCTTATGCATCTTTCTGTGTTTTCTTTCTCCCTGTTCCTCTGTCCTCCCATCCCAAATCCTTTGGCTATCTTTCCGGGTCCCGTGCGCTTGGCTGAAGTCCCAAGTTCTGAGCTCACCGTGCTTTCGTGGCTGCCGCATCTGGAAGCAATTACAGATGTGGGATGGGAGGGGAAAAAGACACGTTCAAAACACAGCTGGAATTAGCAAGGCCGGGAGGGCGGGGAGGGGTTGGGAGAAATTAATGGCATATATTTCTTCTCCCTCCTGGCTGCCTCTCCTCCTTCCCCACCCGTGTTGTATAGGGCTTGGCTATATTTTCATCCATTTTCCAGTAGGCTCCCCAAGATGGAAAAAAAGGAGGGTTTTTTTGGAACGAAGAACAGGACCAGCAAAAATTCTCCTCCGTTTCCCACCCTGGCTGAGCCACTGACCCAGATGTAGCATGGAGGTTCCTGTATTAGAAAGCTAAGCAGATATAATCCAAAGCTGGAGAGGTTAGACTAGAGGGAGGGATGGAGAGGCCAAGACCTAAATGTCAGATGGGATGAAGGAAAGAAAGGTTGGAGCAACAGCCTTCTATCATACCGGAGCCATCAAGAGAAATGCTGGTAAAGGTCTCCCTTGCTTGAAAACCAGTTGAGTCCAACTCTAGGGGATGGTTCTTATCTCCGTTTAAAGCCAAGGAGCCAGCGCGATGTTCCTGTGGTCATGTGACAGGCGTGACTAGACATTGAAGTTTATGGAGGCTGTTACCTTTCCTGCCAAAGTGGTACCTATTTATCTACTTGCAATTTCTTGTTTTTGAACTGCTAGTTTGGCAGGAGCTGGGATAGAGATGGAAACTCACTCCATCGTGTAGTAGTCAGGCTTCGAACTGCGGGCCTTCCAATTGTCAAGTTCAACAGCTTAACCACTAAGCGGATGCAGTCCTTTTTAGAGTATAGGGTGCTCTTAACAATTTAAATTCAATCTAATTTTTAAAAGATGCCATTTGCAATAAAACAAAATAAATCCATGTTCCCCTCTCGCCCCATTTTGAGGGGAAATAAAACCTCTCAAATTTTGGAAAGCAATTAATACATGATTCTAGCATCAAAGGCAGGGGTTCCCAACCTAAGGCCCGTGTCGCCATTTCGTGTACCCCCCCTCCAAGGGCATTAAAAATGCCCACCCCTTTGAAGCTGTTGGGACAAAATGGCCACCCCCATCATACAGGCAGGGTAAAATGGCGATCTGGCCCTCAAAGCTGACTGAGAAAGCTTGAAAAGGTTGGGAACCCCCGGATCTAACAGTTGGGATGGGGACACCTCCCCCCCCCCCGCCCTTTTTACTTCTTTTCTTAGCCATCCTTTTTCTCTCAGCCTTGCACCACCGTGACCTCAGCTCAAGCTGGCCAGAGAGGTTCCCACTGGGCCAAGGAGGAGGAGGAAAGGTGGGGGAAGAGAAAAATGAGGGGGAGTTAGAAGGAAAAAATTTCAAAGGGGAATCCATATAGCAGAAAAGAAGGCAGAATGGCCTTCCTTTGCCAGAGAGGTTGCATTCTTTCCAAGCTGGCCCTTAGCCAGCCCCTGGTTTGCAGCCAAGCTGGGATCTCCCCCAATTCCTCCCCCAAAAAATATATATAAAAAAACCAACACTTTCCAGGCCAGCTGACAGCAGAAGAATAATAAGTCTAGATCCGTGATGGCAAACTTTGGCACTACAGATGTTCTTAGACTTCAATTCCCAGCTTGGGCTTCTGGGAATTGAAGTCCAAGAACATCTGGAGTGCCAAGGTTCGCCATCACGGGCCAAGATTGACTCAATTTCTGCCTTGCTTTCATCTCTGAAGGCTAGACTGCTAATGCAAAAAGACACTAGCAATTTAAGTTATCTTGGAAGCTCCCTTCTTGTGGTGAATAGAAGTCACCTGGTAGACTAGCAAAGGTACAGTGGTAGTCTTTTGCTTATACTCAGAAGGTTTCTGTTCCTTACTTCCACCACTGAACTTTGGTCCTTCCTTTCAGGGTCTACGTTGGGTCTAGTGTGGAGAACAGATTCTTTCCCAATCTTGTAATTGCTTTTCTGAATAACGAAGTAAAGATCTCTTTGTTTTCTTTGTGATGTGCCCAGATGATCTTGGAAACCCTATTTGGGAAGCTAGCAGGGCCAACTAATAATAATTTCGTGGCAGAAATTATTCTGGGTTGAAAAGATTTTTGCAGGAGAAACTCCGCTCAGGGAAAACCCAAATGAGGCTCCTTTCAAGAGCTGGGACAGAGACAGCCATTCAGTCTGTCATGCAGCACCCAGGTTTAGATGTGCCAACTAGCCAGCCTTCGAGGTAACAAGGCGAGCTTCTTAACCACTGAGCCACTCCTGCCCCTTCCTTGGGCCAACTAATAATAGTGTTAACACAATGCCAATATTATTTGTCCTGCAAGTGATTCTACAGCAACTTAAGCAACACAATCACACTTATATACTGCCCCATAGCGCATAGTCCAACCTCTGAGCGGTTCATAATTAGCATTTTGCCCCAAACATGCTAGGTACTCATTTTACCCCTCAGAAGGATGAAAGGCTGAGTCAACCTTGTGTCCTGGTCAGGACTGAACTCACAACATTCTGGCTGCAGTACAATGGTTTAACCACTGCTCCACTATGGCTCCTACCTTGCTGAATCACAATGTATACCTTTCTTCTCCTGAGCTTTGATTCTTCCACTCATGCAAGCTGGTAATTATGAGTCCTAGAGAGCTTAACATTATATTCAAACTTGTAGGTGAGAAATCTTAGCATTTGCAGATTTCCTCGGCTACAGCTTCTGTCAACCTCTGCCAGCATAGGCAATTGTCAAGTTATGCAGACTATTCCAAACCATGTAAGATAGTACCAGGTTACCTAAGCCCTAGTTCAGTGATAGCTAACCTTGGCATTCCAGGTGTTCCTGAACTTCCAATTCCCAGAAGCACAAGTCAGGACTCCTGCTGACCAGGACTTCTGGGAATTGAAGTTCAAGAACACCTGCAATGCCAAGGTTAGCCATCACAGCCCAGTTTATTGTGCTCAGAATGGCATGCCAGCTCTATCCAAGTTTGCTGTTGGGTTATGAATTGTGGCTTGTTAGGGTTGAACAAGCCACATTCCCAGTTATTTTGTTTGCTGTTCAGTCACACAGTCGATTCCGACCCTTTGTGACCCTATGGACCACTGTCCGCCAGGCACCTCTGACCTCCACCATCCTCCTCAACTCGCTCAGTTCTGTGCCCATTGTCTCTACAATACCATCTAGCCATCTCATTTTTGGCCGCTTCCTTTTTCTTTTGCCCTGCACCTTTCCCAGCATTAAGGCTTTCTCAAGTGAATCCTCTCTTCTCATTTGATGTCCAAAGTACTTTAGCTTCATCTTTACTATTTGACCTTCAAGGGAGCAGTCAGGGTTGATTTCTTCTAAGATTGACCTATTTGTTCTCCTCACTGTCCAGGGGACTCTCAAACCTCTCCTCCAACACCACATCTCAAAGGCATACACAGCTTTGCTAACTGCTGTGTATCTGCTTTGATCAGTTTACATACATGGTGAATCCGAGTGAAATGGTCACATGTAGCAGTACATGGAAAAGTTACGGTTGGATGCATAAAACATAATGCGCAAACCCAACACAGAGAAGCAGGCCCTTAGTTTCATCCATTAAGAAAAACAATGAATTTAAGTCAGGGGTTAGCAATCTTTTCACACTTAGGGACGGGTCACGCTCTGTCAGCTTTGAGGACCAGGCAACTATTTTGTCCTAACAGCTTCAAAGGATTTGGCCATTTTGTTTCTTGGAGGGATGGGGGCAAACGAAATGGCACCACAGGCGGGATCCGGCCCATGGGCCTTAGGTTGGGAACCCCTGATCTAAGTATTAGGATCTTTTGCTTTTGTGTCCCAAAAAATGTGGATTATAATAGGGTATTAAAATATAACAATCAGGCAAGCCTTCAGGTTCTGCATGCTTCATTAGGCTGGATCAGCAAAGCCTACTGCAGAGGAAGAAACAGTAAAATCCATAATCCCAGCTAGATGTTAACACTGCAGGCTGTGTAGTTAAAGTTCAAGGTGAGATGAAAATTCAGACGACTCAGCTTGAGCTTCGCTGGCAGCATCTAAGTTTGGCAACCTCTGACTTGATGAGATTTCTGGGGGTCCTCTTGGGACTCACGACTATTGCTTGAAGAGGAGGCAGTCATGGCCAGGAGGGCTTTTGCACAACTTCGTGTTATATGCCAGTTACACCCGCTCCTAGACCGGGACTCCTTGCTCATGATCACCCACGCTTTGGTCACCTCCAGACTTGATTATTCTAATGCGCTCTACATGGGGCTGCCCTTGGTGACCATTCGGAGGCTGCAACTGGTCCAGAATGCGGCTGCCCGGGTGGTGATGGGGCGTGGGCGGTATGCATGACATTTTAAGTGTTCAAGAATGGTATGATTTGGCAGCTTTATGATTTTCACATGTTGATTTCAGTTTGCCACCAGACCTGATGGTGAAGTGGTTGAACTGCTGTACTGGAGCCAGAACATTGAGTTCAATCCTGACCAGGGTTCAAAATTGTCCCGGCCTTCTATCCTTCTAACTCAGATAAAATGAGTACCCAGCATGTAGGAGGCAAAATGCTAATTAGCTTGTGAACCACCCAAAGTGTAACTGCTATTGCTATTCTTATCTGAACACAAATCTAAGGCTGGCACTTTTAACTTTTGCACAGCTGTTAGCATTCTCATCATCTCCAGGAAGCTTACCCTGTGTATGTGCTCCAAATGGAAAGACACAAAAGGGAGGCCAAATTGCTTAGTCTTTACCTGTGATGGTGAACTTTGGGACTCCAGGTATTTTTGGACTTCAAATACCAGAAGCCCAAGTCAGCACTCCTGTTGATCAGGGCTTCTGGGAATTGAAGTTCCAGAACAGCTGGAGTGCCAAGGTTCACCATCTTTGCAGACCCCTTTCCTTATTCTTTTGCTGCATGAGTTGTGCATGGTGAGATCTGAATCTTCCTACACTGTGGTGTTGAAATCGTACTTTCCCTTCCAGTAGTTCAAATACAGATCTGGTGGGATTGACTTATACACCCAAAAATATGTGAGAGGGGAATGTCCTTAAGACCTCTGAAAATTGTCTACTTCTGCCCCTAAATCCAAGTCCATATCTCAGTCAAGCACTGCAGACTGAATGGATCATTTCCCATCAAGTACTAGCAGGCTGAGTTAGGAATAATTTAAGTCAGAAGTTGGGAGTGCAATTCCTCACTCTGCCTGACAAAAACTACCCTATGTGATCTTGGGCAAGCTGTACAGTCCAAGGGCGCCCCCTGCTGGAGAGAATGATAAACCACTTTTAAATCTCAAACTAAAAAAAATAATCTTAGAACGGATTACCATAAATCAAACTTTAGTTGGCAACATGCAATAATTTTCGCCAAGCAGCCCTGAACCACTGTAAAATAAGAAGCACAACGGTTACAGGGTTAATTTTCTTTGTCCAAAAGTTGCATGTCTGGCTCTATAACCTGGTCATTTCCCCAGCATAAACATTATGCTCAGGACCATACAAGAGATGGATTATGACAGGCGCGTTATGGGCTGGAAGGAGCAACGCCAGCAACTTTGCTGACATTGACCAGGCCAAGGTCTGCTTCTCATTCCCGTCTTCCATGTCACGTGGATGCCCCTGCTCCAGTGCATTCCCAAAAACCACAATGCACAAAAATGGCTACCACGCGTAAACAAAGTTGTTCAGGGGTCCCTGGAACGGGGAATGGCTAGTACTAGCACTGTTGTCAAAATGATAAGGGAGTTCTCTAATTTCCCCTCTCTTTGCTATAAAATTGGAGATCTTTTCATACATCAAGTGAGACGTTACAAAGGAGGAAATAAAGAGCTTATTCATTTAGAGGTCGGTGGGGAAAAGCCTCCTTTTGGCTGGAGTCTGTTGCTTCTCTTCTTCTCCTTTTCCTCCTCTTTTTCTCTCTGCTGGGCTTGCCACTTGTCAATTGCAAAATCCATCTCCTTAGAAATCATGACAATACGACGCTGAAAGGGCGAAATGGAGAGAGTGGTGGTGGTGGTTAGTACATCTCTGAGAAAGTTCTTTCCCTGCTTTCCCTAGACATTAGTACACAACTCCAATTCATTTCTGAGAACAACACTGAAAGGTCGCCCTTGTTTAAAAGCCAGTTGTATCTGACTCTATGGTTCAGTGCTCATCTCTGTTTACGGTCAAAGAACGAGTGCTGTCTGTGGCACCAGAACACAAGAAAAACACTCTTTACCTTCCCACCAAAGTGGTACCTATTTATCTACTTGCCATTTCTTCCTTTTGATCTGCTAGGCTGGCAGGAGCTGGGACAGAGATGGAAGCTCACTCCATCATACAGCACTCGGGGCTCAAACTGCTGCTCTGCTGAACTTCCAATTATCAAGTTCAGCATCATAACCAGTGAGCCACGGCAGAGTTGTACTTTTGGTTAATAAGACTTTAGGCATAAGTGGCTTGTTTATCAATTAATTCAGTCAAGCAACTCAACAGTTTTAATTGTCCTAGAAACACCAAGCAGCTTCAGCATGATTCAAGAATTCACACAATGAGAACTCTGAGACTTTGAAAAAGGGGGTGCAAACGATATTTAAACCTCAATTCTGAATCTGTAATATAAACAGTTGGCCTGTTTTTAGCATCCTAGACTCCACTGTGAAGTGCAGCAGATGTGCAATGCAGTGGATGATATTTTCTATTTAAGACACAGAAGAGGTGGTTTCAAATCCTTGCTTGACTAGAGAAACTCACAGGGAGGTGGAACAGGTCAAACCTTTCTGTAAACACCTAAAAGGTCAAGGTTTCTCTTGCTCAAAAACCAGTCATATCCAACTCTATGGTGTTGTGCTCATCTGTTTACAGCCAAAGAGCAGCACTGTCTGCATCTGCAGACATTTCCATGGCCATGTGGTAAGCATGACTATATGCCGAAGTGCATGGAATGCCGTTACCTTTCCTGTTGAAGCGGTACCTTATTTATATACTTCCATTTTTTTTGCTTTCAAACTGCTAGGTTGGCAGGAGCTGGGAGAGATGATTGGACCTCACTCCATTGCACAGCACTTGGGTCTCAAACTGTTGACCTGCCAACCATCTGTTCGTCAAGCTCAGCATCCTAACCACTAAACCAGCCTTAAAAACCTGACAGCCCACAATAACCAGTCCTGGAGCCCCTGTTCTATACCCTGAACTCACAGCACTAACATTTCCTTAGTGCTTGGGAACTGGCTCCAACTTACCGCAAGCTCTTCATTTTTTTCCTTCCGACGGATGCGATTCATTTGTGGTGGGGCAGGCCGCCCATCTGGGGAAATTAGAAATAAGGTAGCTTACTCCTGGTCCTTCTTTATGCTGTAGCATAAGGATGTGATTTTGTACATTTCAGTGTGAGTTTAGGAAGTTTACTTTACAGACACCCCTTCTCTCCTTCTGTATGTTTTTATTCCACTCTCTATTGAAACGCTGCAATACTCCCCCAACATTGTTGCAGTACATCTGGGACAAATATTTTGCTGTAATGAACCCAGGAAGTTAATTCTCTGAACTCGACTAGAAAAGGACTCTTTCCACCCTGTTTTTAATCCCAAAGCCAGCTTAAAACCTTTGCTGCTTCAAGGTGTGTGGAACCACCACTTAGGGTTGGGGGAATCTCTTCTTGGTTTTCTCCTTCCTGGTTAACAACGACCAGATCAGGTAGTATTGTGCAGCCAAAGCAAACCTTCTTTAGCCACATCCAACCCTGATGACTTGCTGAAATGTTTAAAATTACACCCCATTATCAAACACTCTTTACTCTCAAATATTATAGGCCGGGCCTTCCTGATACACAAGCACCACAATGTTCCAAAGCAAGTTGAATTTCTAAAACAAACAAAACAATCACACTTATATACCACCCCATGGCGCTTAGTACCCTCTCTGGGCAGTTCACAAGTTAATTAGCATTTTGTCCCCAACATGCTGATTTACTCTATTTCCCTTATAGTGACCAGAATACACCTGGAGGAACTTATGCTGCATAAACTGTGATATTACCTGGTGACAGGGATATTTAATTTTAACTGAACAAAAGTTACTTACACCCTGCCCTCCTTTCAGGTTCTGAGGCTCTCTAGGATTCTCCCTCACTTCCAGGGAAGCCTTTGGAACCGTCAGGATGGGGATGGGGAGGAGGAGATTTAATGGCTAAAACCTGCTCACAGTGGTCCCAATTCTTATAATGGCAACCACACAGTGATCTTGGGCTATCCCCCAAAAGCTTCCCCTGGATAAAAGGGAGCCATGAGAAATGTCAAAATTTGTAAGTGGGGGATAGAGAGCTCAATTCAGTTTCCTGCTTGGTGGATAATGGTGTTATCCTACTTGCAAAGTTGTGGTAAGAGGATTTAGCCTCTGTACTGTAATTTTATTCCTTAAGTTGGGTTCTTATTTTGCCCTGATCTCTTTTTTTTATGTAAAGGCCGTTCACTTCTTAAGGCCCTGTTTTATTACTTTTGCTTTAAATGTTGCTTGGAAGATTTTTTTTTTTTGCTCCCAAAACACCCAGATAATATACATTTACTTAATATAAACTCTTTTTCTTTTTCCTTACCAGCAAATGACCAGTCAGGGAGATCTATTAAAGGCCCATACAGTGAAGGATTTACAGGAAGGCCATTCCTGGGGAAAATAAAACACAAACCTTTGAATGCCAGGAATTAAATTAAACAGAATAATAAAAGAAAAAGGATACTGCTGATCCTGTTACTACCGAACATTTTGTGTGTGTGCAACCAAGTCAGTTCTGACCTATGGTGACCCGTTCTGGAGTTTTCTAGGTTTCTCTTCAGAACATATTTTTTACACTGAAAACCTTACTAGACCATTTTAAGTTGATTCTCAATCAATGGCAGATAATGTAACTTAACTACCGAGACCCCTTAATTCTGAATCTCACAAGGATCCATTGTCTCTGGATTCATGCACCAATTTATAATCAATTCCAGGGCCAAAATACCATTGGGATTTTATGCACACCATTAAACTTTACAATACTTCCAAGTGATTAAACCCCAGTAGGATTTTTACCAATGCTCCTGAACCCTCTAAATGTTGCAACAATGGGCAGCTGCAATCCAACCACATCTGTAAGATCTCAATTTCCTTTCCTGCTCTCTAAATATTCAGATGCAGTTGCTGCCTTCCACCTTGTAGTGCCATTTCCCCAACTTCCCCCTTAGTGCCAGTATTGTTGTTCCCTCCACCATGGCACGCACTTCACTCTCCACGGGCCACCTGCTTGGTTCACAGTGCTGCAGTGGAGACTTCGAGACAAAGCAGCAACTTTTGCCACAAGAGGCCCTAAAGAAATAAAAAGCAAAGGAAAAAAAATACAGAATTAAAGTAATACCACAATGTCTTCTAACATGACTACTATTTTTTTAAATCTATTTTAAGGTTAATTTCATGGTTGTATTTACTATATTAGACCACTGAATTTTAGAATACTCAAAACTTCATGTACATTATCTTGATGATTATTACAGAGGTTCCCAACATTTATACGCCATGAGCCACACCACGCACCCATGGACAGCGGAATGGGCCAGACGGGTGGTTTCCTGGGGGTAAGCGGTGCCATAAAACATGTCCGTGGCTGTCGTAAATGCATTTACAATAGCTGAGGGCACATTTACGGCTGTCACAAATGTGTCCGTTTCCACATATGGTGATGGCGATCACCACTTGGCTGGTTGGCTCTAAAGTAGAACAAAATATAAAAATCCTCTACATTAAGCATGTGTATTATAATTTAGGGTGTTCTTTCTCAAAACAGGGTAGGGAAGTTATTAGCGTATTGGACTAGGGCAGTGATGGCTAACCTTGGCACTCCAGGTGTTCTTGGACTTCAATTACCAGAAGCCCAAGTCAGCACTCCTGCTGATCAGAGCTTCTGGGAACTGAAGTTCAAGAACACCTGGAGTGCCAAGGATAGCCATTACGGGACTAGGTCTTGGAAGCTGTTGGTTCATATCCCCACCAAGTGATACTAAAGTCACAAAGTAACCTTGGCCAGTCATTCCTTTTCAACCTAGTCTACCTTACAGGGTTGTTTTTGGAAAAGCTGGGCAACAGAACCACATGTGCTACCTCTAAAAATAGAGCATAAATATCATTATTAAGAATCCAGTAAGGTAAATAAATGGTAATAAAAAAAAGTCAGTGCTCAACTCAAGAACTGGTGTTTCTGGTTCTGGTGAATAGGTTTTATTAAGGATGGTTTGAAATTCCAAAGCCAGCAAAATATTGTGTTTCATTACAATCCAGAAAGCAAAATAAATTGGACAATAGTTGCATTTAGAAATCATAACACAGTATACCCGCTAAATCAGGGGTGTCCAAAGTACGGCCTGTGGGCCAGATCCACTCCCAATGCCAGAAGTAAAATGCGCCCGGGGTTTTTTAACTTCTGCTTCTGGGAGCGACGAGGGTGGTGCAGGCTGGATGAATTGGCATTGGGGTGGATCTGGCCCACGGGCCATAGTTTGGACACCCCTGAACCATGTGACCGGCCTATGGCCTGAAAAGTTTGGCCACCCCTGATCTAAATCTCTGGAAGTGGAGATTTAAATTTCAAAGCAATCTCTCTCCCCACCCCATAAGGATGAATTGCAAAATGCTCTTTTTAAGGCACACACGCAAGCATCATGGATTATTGAGTCAAACGCCAATACAGTATAATTATTGCACAGTTATTTTTAAGAGAGATTCTATATACTGTATGTCTATAGAAGGAAGTCCTTGTGAATTGCGATAGGATTTATTTCCAGGACTCTATTAACAGGATTAGAGCCTTCTTTGGCTATAATAAGCCCTCAATGGAGTTTATTTCTGACTAACAGAAGTGCATGAAAAAATTGCACCATCAAACTCACTCTCCCGCCACCCGCTGCAACTTTTCCCACTGCAAACATCTCCTTACTTATCCTTTCGGTCCCGCAAGCTGCCATTTTGACGACCAGAACGACAAGAAAAGACCGCTTACTGGCATTCGCTTACTTTGTACGGAAAATGTCCGTATGGGCGCCGCCATCTTTGGGAACCTAAGATGGGCGCTGGGAGGTGCTCGCTTGCGGCCGGAAGAGTTCTGCCCTCTAGCGGAAGACTACCCACATGGACGCTAGGGAGGCGCCATCTTGTACGGATTATTTCCGCAACCTCCTAACGCAACAGGAAAGAAGCCTTGACGATGGTGTCATCATGAGGGTAAGTTTGACAGCACTCCCCTAACAGGTTTTTATGCTATTTGTAAACTAGGACTAGCTATTTATTTGTTTATTCTCTTTGGTTTAAAATGGATGCTTATTTAACTCCCTGAGAGCGGCCATTTTGAGTGAGGAAACGGAAGACCCGGATGTAGATACCGGAATCCAAGCGCCATTTTGTAATGAAACAGGAAGTCGTCTTCATTCACCATGTTAGGTTAAGGAAGAAACTTCGAGTGCCCTTTTTAGGGCCGAAACGGTCACTCTCCGCATAAGGAATGGATTTCCCACTCAAAACTTAACCTCCCAGTTCTAGCAATTGCCCAAAGCTTGTGCTCTTCTTAACTAAATGACCTATTCCCCCCCCCCCCAATAATAATGTACGCCAGGTTACGTTGGCCGCCATTTTTGTTAAGGGATGAGAAGGCCTTCCTTCCATCTTGAATACTGGCTAGAGTGCCGGTGCCGCCATCTTGGGTACTGGTTGCTAGGGAAGCCGTTGCTCTTGGTAACAAACAAGAAGAGAGTCAACCCGGACGAAAGGCAGGAGTTTGTGGTTCGGTGCTCGTATGGAACCGCGGGCTCGGGTTCTCCCGGCCGGGGGTGGTGTTTGGGTTGTGACGACCCTGCTTCTTAGAAACGTGCTCAGGGTCGATGCAATCAATGTGGAGATTTTGTGATTCATCATCTTCTGCTTCATTTAATAGATACAAACATAATAATAAGAATAAATAGAAAAACAATTAAAATTAAGTGAAATACTGTGGAAAGCACGATAGCTAGTCCACTGAAGGGCTTGGATGGAACGCATCTACTTGCATTATGATGAATACAAATATAATATTTCTGTATGTTTTTGCTTTTGTGCTAAAATGCAGTTCCTGAAGGAGTAAAAGAGGAATTAAAGAAGAAGCTAAAATGCAGAGGAGCTCTGACATAGGAAAAGAATGGCAACTGATTAATGGGGGTGTGGGTAATACAATACACACACACACACACACATACTTAACCCGAGTCCCTTTTCACAGCTATCCTAGTCATATATACTGTACTCTGAAATATCTTTCCCACATGCCACTGGAGTGGAGCAGTCATTAAGGATAAGATAGCAAGTGTTTCAGCAACACAAATACCTTTCTGTCTGAAGATGAATTCTGTGTGATTTGGAAGCTTACTACACATCTCAGTGAAATGGATAGATCTTGATATGGATGGATCTCAATTTGCCATTCAGCTGTCTTTCTCCCACCCATTTCAAAATTCATCTGTTCATAGAGGACAAGGAGAACTGCTGCAATTTTTCACTTAGAATACTTCACCAGGCTCAATTATCTTCAATGTATGTTTTTGGAATCTGTTTTTTTATATACAGAGGGTGCCAAAATGTATACACATTTTAAGATACAGTGATGCCTCGCTTAAAGAGCATAATGCGTTCCACGGGATTGTTCTTTAAGCGAGTTTGCTCTTTAAGCAAAACACCATTGTAAGTGACCAATTGTGGGGGGGATTGTGAACCCCAACTTATTTGTTAAGCGAGTTTTTGGTTGGTTTTATTTGTTAAGCGAAGCAAACATTCAGAGAAAATTCTGCTCTTTAAGCGAGTTACTCTTTAAGCGAGGCACTCTTTATGCGAGGTTTGACTGTACAGTGGTACCTCATTTAAAGAGCGTAATGCGTTCCACATGATTGCTCTTTAAGTGAGTTTGCTCTTTAAGTGAAACACCATTGTAAGTGACCAATTTTGACTTCTGGTGGTGGGGAATGCAAACCCCAATTTAGTTGTTAGTTGGTTAGTTTTAGTTAAGTGAGGCAACCATTCAGAGAAAATTCTGCTCTTTAAGTGAGTTTGTCTCTAAGCAAGACACTATGCACGGTTTTACTGTACGTACTTATATTTTACTTGTTGAAGTTGAATTGAATTAAGTAGCAATGTGTAGTATGATGTTTTCTCAAAAGAATGAATGCTAGCATCACCATGCGACAGGAAAGACAGTAAAAGAAAATGGTGGAATCACGGTTGTCATTCGAGAAGTGCAGGATAATTTTGAAGTGGTATTTGCAATTCTAGATCTAGGTCATTGTGGAAGTACAATGGCAACGGAGGCGTAAGTATGCAACAGAACTTCCAGCATGCCTAGTAATTGCATGAATTCATGATAATTTTGAGTGTGATGTGCACAAGGGAAGATCCAGGATACAGTACTTTGGTCAATGTTGCTCAAGCAATAGCTCGCTGTAATCAGAAGTGTCTGGACGCTGATGGTCACCACTTTGAGCATCCGTTGTAATTGCAAAATCCAAATGTGACTTGTATTCATCGTTTCTTATCAGTATATATTGAGTACTGTATTACAATTTTAATAAAGTTTTTTTTCTTTCTTAAAATGTGTATATATATTTGGGCACCCTCTGTATTTCTCTATTGAAACAGGGCAGCTTGTTTTGAATGCATCACGCTGGTAAAAGAGGCAAGCCTCTCTCTGCCACAAGTCTGTTCTTGTCTGCAGAAGAATTCTGTACAAGTGGGAGGCTTGCTGCCATTCTGGATACAGAAGGTCTGCTGCAAGAAAAGTGTTATCAGTGTGAGTAAGTGTCAGTGATGGAGAAACACTTCTTGAGGAAGTAACTAATGTTCACGGAGGGCATAGGCATGGAGAGAGAACAGTAATCTCTGCCAATCACTTGCCTTCCCTTGTGCTAAGGTAGGAACCCCCCCCCCCCCGGCTGCCCCCACCTGGCACCAGATGAACTTTGGACTTACTCAGTGGCTTATCCTCCCATATCCCCCCCCCTCACCCCGCCTACAACAACCCAGGTTAGTTCCTCAAGTTAAAACTGCTGTCCTGGCAATTTCATTTTCCCTTTATTCTTAAATCTGTGTCTCCAAGGACTGGAGGGGAAGCTGAGCCGGAAATGGTGAGTGCCTGTCAATTTATATATCTCATCAGCCTCTTCCTGCCCTTAAAGTCCCTAAGGGTCTCTCTTGGTAGCCAGTTATCATGCGCCCTAACCCTAGACCTTACGATTTCCACAAGCTGAAACCTTAGATTTGTTTTCTCCTAGGTTCTATGCTCTAACTCACTCAAATGTACTCTTTTCCTCCTAGAAAGATTAAGAAATCTACAGTGCCTGTTTTCCAATTTCTGTAAATCACCTAAACATCTCTGCTTTGGCGTTTTAGATTATGAGATAGTGTTCTGGCAACCTGAACCACCCCATGCTTACTCACTGCTTGTCAAACTCTTATTTTTTTAACTTTTTTTTTAGAGATTGCACACTTTCCTGTTCAGATGAATTAGGCTAACCAGAGGGGAGGAGGCATGTCCTGGATCCCGCTATTTTGGGGACAGAATAAGTGCTCCAAACCAACTCTTTCCTTCCTAACGTTTGCCTGTCTTCTGTTATAGTGAAAGTTGCCCCAGGAAGGCAGAGAAAACCCTCTTGAATTGATACAATTTCCTGACAGTAACCGCTTGTTTACAACTCTTGGAAACTACTGCCTCCTAGAGGTGAAAACCATCCAGTTTTGGGGTGTAAGTGGTGCCTCCTAGAGGCAAAGCTTGTAAGTGAACCACGTAGCCTTTGGTTGAATGATGGCTAGCCCGACTGGCGCCGTGGTGACCACTCAGGAAAATCCCCCCACTAAGATGACACTGAATGGGAATGCCAAAGAGCCCAGTGAAGACTCTATGAAGCTGAAGAAGGAAATCTCCCTGCTCAACGGGGTCTGTTTAATCGTGGGCAACATGATCGGTTCGGGCATCTTCGTCTCGCCCAAGGGGGTCTTGGCCTACAGTGACTCTTATGGCCTCTCCCTCGTCCTCTGGGCGGTGGGAGGCCTCTTCTCTGTTTTCGGAGCTCTCTGTTATGCTGAACTGGGCACCACCATCAAGAAATCGGGAGCCAGCTACGCTTACATTTTGGAAGCCTTTGGGGAGCTACCGGCCTTCATCCGCCTCTGGACCTCCCTTCTCATCATCGAGCCAACCAGCCAAGCGGTGATCGCCATCACCTTTGCCAACTACGTGGTCCAACCCTTCTTCCCTTCCTGCGAGGCGCCCTACCTGGCCTGTCGGCTCTTAGCTGCTGCCTGTATCTGTGAGTGGGGCCGGTTGGGGTCCTGTGGGGTGGGGGGAGGCTTGTGGGGGAGTTGGTGCTTCTATGGGGACAGCAAAGCAAGGATGTATCACGGAGTGAGCAGGGGTGGACCTGTGGGGAGAAATAGCATGCTTGAGAAAGTAACTTCTCTTTTTGCTGGGGCAATGCCAAGGCTGTTGTAGCATCAGGCAGGTCAAAGGCCATGCTTTCTGCCTTGCCTATCTAATCTCGGTTTTTTATACAGTATTTCCCTGACCTTCCATCTCCTACTGTGCAAATCTTCCTCTCCTTTTCACTACTGAGCCATGGATTTGAATCTCCATACGATTTAGGGGCAGGTGGGAGTGCGTGGAGTGAGCTGGGAAACTTTAGCTGTGTTGTTGAACAATGGCAAAGCAGTATTATTTCCGGCAGTTTCTCTTGCTCTTCAACTTAGAGTTTTTATTTCATTCCTTTTGGTAACCCATAGCCACCTCAGCTGTGATTTGCCAATTTTGACAACAGCTGCATTATACAGTCTAGAAAAATTCCTCTTTCTTTTTACCCTCTATTGCTGATGGGATGTTTGATGACTTGGAATTCAAACACTGTGGGGTTTTTTATAGATGGTCTACCATTCCATCATTTCAAAAGCCTGCAAATCTCTGCCTTGATCTGTTAGCAAGTGGTGTTGTGACCTCAGCATTCTGACTTCTTCTTGTTCTGCTGTAACTGAATATTGGTGATCCTCATGGCAATCAGCCATGAAGACTGTCCTGATAAAATAATGCAGTGGCTTTTCATCTGCCTTCTGCACTGCAGCATGACACCCGTACCACAGATCCAGTTCCGCGAGTCACTTTCTGGTCCTGAGCCCTTTTGGCACACAAAATCCTCCTCAGCTCCAGGCTAGTATTGATGAAGCTGCTGCCCTTCATCAAAATGGATTTGAGTGGGATTTAATCTACTTGGGGACCATCACCCTTCTCTGTGGACTTTGGCATCTAAGGCTGTTAGTCCTTAGGGTGTTCAGGTTAGTTAACCACTGCCTGACACTTGGTGTTGAGTATCTGGCAGTAGAGTTTACTCTTTTTGCATAGTAGGGCAACCAGGCCAGACACCAGGACTTCTAGCATCAGTTTACCTATTTAATTATATTCATTTACCAGATTTGAACGTAATGAACAGGTATCTGTTTTTTTTCAGGGACGATTTCCTTTTGGCTTTTCCCTTTTCTTCTTCTTCCAAATCTCTTGTTCTCTATCAACCTTATGGCACATGACCCAAACACCTCAAATTCTCCTCTTGTGGCTCTTCTGTCTTGTTTCCCTTGCCAGCTTTTTAGATCGAACCAGGCAAGCTTTTCTTTCTCTCTCCCCCCCCCCCCGTTTGTAGCAGGAGGGGGGCTGTCACCTGAAGCAGGCATTGTGAGTGAGCCAAGGACATGGTTATGGAGACTGTCTCAACAAGCCTTCCTTGCTCAATTTACTAGGTGCCTCATTCCCATCTGTTAGAGCTTAGGAAAAGAAGTAAGGATGCGTTTTGATGCGTTAATTTTAGGAGATAAGGCAGCTGAAAGCCAAACGTGCTTCTAGCTAGACAAGCCCATGCATGCTCCGGGCTGCACAATTCAGATCTCCTTAGGTTGTGCTGCCTACTGCCTTTGTGTGACCTAAATAGGAGTTAGTTAAGCAAGAGAACAGGACTTTACTGGCTTAGTGGTTAAGATGCTGAACTTGATGACCAGAAGGTCAGCAGGTGGGCTGTTCGAGACCTGAGTACTGAACAGCAGAGTGAGCTCCTGTCACCTGCCCCAGCTTCTGCTAACCTAGCAGTTTGAACACAAGAAATTGCAAGTAGATAAATAGGGACCACTTCGGTGGGAAAGGTAACAGCATTCTGTGTGCTCTGGTGTCTAGTTATGCCTGCCACATGGCCACAGGAACGTCTGCATGGCTGTAAACGAAGATGAGCACCAAACCCTGGAGTCGGATATGACTGGCATTCAGCTTTTACCTAAGGAAGAGAAGAAACTCTGCATATACTTAGAAGGATTCAGTTGTCATGTCATGTGTTTCTGATTCCTGCCCTTGTTACCTTCAGCCCTAGACTGAGCTTCTAGCTGCAGTGGCTCAGTGGCTTGCCTTGGTAGCTGGAAGGCCGGCAAGTCAGCAGTTCAAAACTCAGATTGAGTGCCTGTCTCTATCCCAGCTCTTGGGGACATAAAAGGAGCCTCATTTGGCCATTCCTTGAGCAGAGTTTCTCCCATAAAAATCCTTTCAACCCAGAATAATTTCTGATACAAAATTATTATGAGCTTCTAGCTTCTTTATTTATTTTTCCTTCTCTCTTTCTGCCTTCTCACCCTTGATGGTAATTCTGGGTCTTTTTCCAGAAACCAGTGACTTCAGCATAGGGCCAGGCAGTGTGCTGAGTTGGCAGCTGTTGTCTGGATACAGCTGGTGAGAGATGTGCTGCGTCAGGCTCTTCCCAAAACCACTCTGGTTGCAACATATAGGAGTATGCTGCATGAGAAAGCTGTGGGCTTCTGAGGTCATGAAAGATGGCTATGGTGGAGGAAGAAATGTGTTCAGTGAGGATGGGTGCATTCTTCAAGCAAACGGAGGAGGTGGAAAGTTACTGTAGGGAAATAAAAACAACACAAAATATACTCAATATTTCTGTACCCTTTTTCGTGAGAATTCAAAACCTTTCCCCATCAATGTAATCCAACGAAACTCACACAGAGATAAATCTTAGTCTTTAGGATGCCATTATATTTCCAAAATTTTGATTTTTGTTCCATTTTACAGATGCATAAGCTGAGGCAAAGGGGCCATGATGGCTTAGTGCAGGGGTTTGCAACAGCTTTCTGTGTGCTCTGGCATTTTGTTATGTCTGCCACATGACCACAGAAACTCTGCAGATGCAGACACCACTGGCTCTACTTAGGGTGTAAACAGAGATGAGCACCCTCTGTTAGAGTCAGACACAACTGGCTTCCGAGTGAGGGAGACCTTTATGTTCACCTTTACCTAAGCTGAGGTCCAGAAAAGACCTAAAACCGCTCTCTCAGTTTACAGTTTAGGAGGGACCTAAAAATACACACGCAGAGAGAGGGAGAGGGAGAGAGAGAGAACTTTTATTTTCTGAACTGCTGTTTTAAGATACTTTGGAATTAACGCCGACGTCTCCTGCTTAAGAGTATTCCTGCCTTATCATCCTCTACAGACCTATCTCATTTCAAAGGCTGAACAGTTATTTTGATTTTGAAAATAGAACTTCCTTTCCTTTGACGAGTGAGCCAACCTTTGCTTGTCTCGAAGGCCCCTTTGGTTTGGAAAAAGGGCAAGTGTCATTCCCATGATGCCTTTTTAGTCATGCCCATGATGGCGAACCTTGACACTCCAGCTGTTCTTGGACTTCAATTCTCAGAAGCCCAAGTCTCTGTGAATCCACACGAATGGATTCACAGAGACCTGGGCTTCTGGGAATTGAAGTCCAAGAACAGCTGGAGTGCCAAGGTTCACCATCACAGACCTATGCCATGTCCTCAGACTTTTAACGCATTGACACAGCATTGGAAAAATAGCCCCATCCCGTCCCTTTTGGTTTGGCGTCCAGATAATTTCCGCATCACACGTCACTTTTTGGCTGGATCCCCTGTATCTTAGTTGAGATTATTAGCAGGCAAGCAGGGTAGAATAGGATTATTTGGGATTTTAGTGGGATTAAAGAATTGGAGGCGTGGAGAGGAAAGCCTTTGTAGTGCTCAGAACGGCTCATTTTGAAGATTCGTTAGAGACCCATGTGGAAACTAAAGCCGTTCCCATTATCTGTGGTTTCATTGCTGCTTGTGTTCAAGGCCTGATAAGAGAATGGAATTTATTGCCTTGTTTATAAAGAAACCATGTGTTGTTTTGCCAATGTCCTTGATTCCCCTTTTTCCTTGTTAGGGTTTTGGCATCTTCACAATCTAGAACTGGGAAAAGTTGTTCTGAACCTGGGGAGGAGAAAGATGGATTTTTCTCCCGCTATGCCCTGCCCTGCCTGGGGCTATTAGTCACAACAACGTGTTCCTGGAATAAAGATCAAGGTTGGAGAGATGCAATATAAAAGCAACAGAAGTCAAGGGAAGAGGGAGATAAGACACTTCTGTATTTCCTCTTGAAAACTCAGCATAATCTCTAAGAAGCTTTTTCTTCCAAACAGTTCTGCTGGATTTTTCTCTATGTTTGTTGCAATTTTGGTGATTCTTTACACATTTCTTCTTCTTCTTCCGTTTCTAGGCCAGATGTGAAACTGCCTAAACTGCCCTGCTTGATCTCCAACAGGCCTTTTTGTCACAGCTTTATGAGATGGGAACACTCTCTTTCTCAACCTGTGACTATTGTCCAGGTGAGCCGCTAGATTAGAGCAGATGTTCTCAATCTACGGCCCGTGGTGGCATCTTATGTGGCCTGCCGCTCTCGCTCCTGACACTACTGCTGCAAGCGGCGTAAATGCTGAAAACAGCCAAAAATGTGCCACCCTCGCCATCACCACCACCACCAGAAGTGGCGGATGCAGTGAAAACAGCAAAAAACACACTGCAAATGCACTTGCAACTGTCGTAAACACATTTATGACAAACCATGGATGCATTTTACAGCAGTGTTGCGGTGGCAGCAACTCATCCAATAATGCATTTTTCTTGAAGCAGGAAAAATGCCATTGGCGTAAATTTGTTTAAGGTGGATCTCAGCTTGCCATGAAGTGACCCTCACACTCTGATCTCAAAGCCATCTCCTGCAACACATATGAAATGAGATGCACAGGATTTAACACTGAGACTGCAATGAACTGCCGCAGCCTTGAGGATGTGGACATGGTGTGCCTTCACAGCCAGTCCATCTGGCATAGCTTTGTCCACCTCCATGACCATTGGGAATCAGAGTTCCTCCTCAACGGCAGTGTTACTGCGGGAGGAACCACTAGTCTGGCCCGCTCAGCTGTCTGAGGGGGTGTGGTCTGACCTGCGGCATGAAAAGTTTGAGAACCCCTGGCTTAAAGTCTACTCCAGTGTTTCTCAACCTTTGGTTTTTGGACTTCACTTCCCAGAAGCCGAAGTCAATTCCCCAAAGCACTGATCACCCACTGCCGACCTTCTGGTTGTCAATCACAGCAGCTTAACCGCTAAGCAACAATGCCACCACCAAATATTCAAGAGAGCCTGGACTATATCAAAGCACATGAGAGTCCAGGTAAGTCCTCCAACTCAACATTTCATTCATAAGAAAGCAAAGGAATATATTTGGAGATGTTGTCAGCTGCTACTCGTATCCGAGTATACATTTTTTCCTCCTGGAATTTAGGAAAAATGCTACTGGCGTGAATTTGTTTAAGGTGGATTGCAGCTTGCCATGAAGTGACTTACACACTGTGATCACAGATCCATCTCCTGCTGCACGTATGAAATGAGATGTGCAGGATTTAATACCGGACTGCAATGGACTGCTGCAGCCTTGAGGATATTATCAAGGTGTGCCATCACAGCCAGTCCATCTGGCATGGCCTCTTCTGTCTCCATGACTGTTGGGAATCAGAATCGGAATAGTGAAGTGGTTCCTCCCCTGCCCATTTTGCTGTTGGGCCCAATATGATGGTTTCCAGTGGCATTTCCTCCACTGAGGGGACCATCACTCCACCTAAAGGGCCTCATCCACCCGTAGCCGTTGGCCCCTTTAGGGAGTCAGGTTATTTACTGCCGCCCAACACTCAGGGTTGAGTCGCTGACTGTATGGTCTTCTCCATTACTATAGCAGGATGATCAGCCAGACATTTGGAGATGTCATCGTACAGGTTTGAGGGCTAGATTGGAGTCCTGATTCCCCATGGACCCAGTTTCAATTGGGGTCAGGTTATTTACTGCCACCCAACACTCGGCATTGAGTCGCTGGCTCTGTGGTATGCTCCATTGCCATAGCAGGATGTGCAACTATCTCCATCCTTTGTAACTCACTAAGACAAGCCATCATCTCCTCCCAAAGCTTGAGAAAAGAACCCAGAAATGTTCTCTTCCATCATTCTTGGGTCCACTTTCTCTCTGGGACTAGGAGCTAGACATTGTACATTTTAAAATTTCTTCTCCCCCATTCCCGCCATGCAAACTTTTGTACTACCTCCTTGTTCACGACAATTAATAGACTTTTTTTGGCCAAGATCCCTTATTCTTGAACAATGCCCTTTGTATACTTTTCTCTTGCTCAATATCTATTATCCTGACCAAGGGAGTTAGCTGACCATTTCCCGGCACTCTGTCTATCCATGACACAAACCTTTGCTTCTCTAACGACCACCCAGCATTACTTAAGAAAACACAAGCTGGAGAAGAACTAGGAGATAAAAGCTCGGCCTGCCTGAGTTAGGGCTGAGCCACATGAATTGTCAAGGGGCCCAATGTAAACAGAAGCAATATAGTTAACAACACTCCCCTCCTGTTGGGAGGAAGACTTCCTAACCATTGAAACTGGGTCCATGGGGAATCAGGACTCCAATCTAGCCCTCAAACCTGTACGATAACATCTCCAAATGTCTGACTGATCATCCTGCTATGGTAATGGAGTAGACCATACAGCCAGTGACTCAACTCCAAGTGTTGGGCGGCGATAAATAACCTGACTCCCTAAAGGGGCCAATGGCTACGGGTGGATGAGGCCCTTTAGGTGGGGTGATGGTCCCCTCAGTGGAGGAAATGCCACTGGAAACCATCATATTGGGCCCAATGGCAAAATGGGCAGAGGAGGAACCACTTCACTATTCTGATTCCCAGTGATCTTGGAGGCTGAAGAGACCATGTCAGATGGACTGGCTGTGAAAGCACACCTTGTTAATATCCTCAAGGCTGTGGCAGTCCATTGCAGTCCGTTAAATCCTGCATGTCTCATCTCCTATGTGCCCCAGGAGATGGCTCTGTGATCACAGTGTGTGAGTCACTTCATAGCAAGCAGGGATCCACCTTAAACAAATTCACCCCAATGGTATTTCCCCCCTCTATTTCCAGGAAAAAAGGCATGCTCGAATACGAGTAGCAGCCGCCAACAACATCTTCAAATATATATATCGCTTTGCTTCCTTACAAATGAAATGCTGAGTTGGAGGACTTACCTGGACTCTTATGTGCTTTGATATGGTTCAGGCTCTCCTGAACATTTGGTTAGTGGTTAAGATGCTGAGACTGACAACCGGAAGGTTTGCAGGTCATCAGTTCAAGACCCAAGTGCTGCGTGACAAACTGAGCGCCAACCATCTGTCCCAGCTCCTGCCAATAAATTGCAAGTAGATAAATAGGTACCACTTCGGCGGGAAAGGTAACAGCATTCCATGTGCTCCGGTGTCTAGTCATGCCAGCCACATGACCATGGAAATGTCTACAGATGCAGATAGTTTTTGCTCTTTGGCTGTGAATGGAGATGAGCACTGAGCCCTAGAGCCGGACACAACTGACTTTCAAGCAACTGAGAACTTTTCTCCTCAGACTAAGGAGTGACTATATTGAAAAACTGATTGGCAGCGATTAAGCTCTCCTGTGGTTTATTCTGCTGCTTTATTAAAGGTTGGAATTGATTGGGATGGTAATGATTGTTCCGTTCGGGTGGGCATGTCATTCTCCATAGTGGTGATGTGATGTGATCAGCATTTCAATCCTTACACGCCACCCCCCTGCCTTCTTTCCTTTGATCTTGCCTCCGCCCCTCTGCTGTCTTTTCTTTGTCTATCCACCTTTGCAAATCCTTTTGTGGTCCATTGTGCTGCTCCTTGGCTTTGAAAAGCTGCACAATGTTCTGGAAAAGTTGCCAGCATTCCAAGCACATCAGAGGAAAGGCTCTCATTTCATTTCACCTCAATTGCTCCGTTCTGTTATCATTCCCTCCCCCCTTTCCCCCCTAATTCCATTTTTCCTGCAGAGATGCTCTAATGTTAAACTAGTATAGCAAAAGACTGAATCGTTGCCCCGAAGTGGTGGTCTAACCCTTGTGTAATTTCTATTTGGTCTTATATTTCATCTTATACCATTATTGTTTCTTTTATGAATTTCTCCCATACTCTTTGCCCCTCTCTTTTACGGATGTTGTTTAAGAAATGGATAGTAGATAATACCATAGAATGAAGACCTAATGTTAAATGATAGTTTGATAGATCCACTCATCTCAACATTAATATTTCTGTCAATTTTATATTAACTAACTTTTATATTTAATATATTATACAGTATTTGAAAAGCTATTTGGAAAAAAAAATATTTGAATAGTTATTTATATTAAATCATCACCATCATCGTCGTCATCATCATCATCATCAATCAACTAACTACCTTACTAATATCTACCTAACAAGTGAACGAACGAACGAACGAACGAACGAACGAACGAACGAACGAACGAACGAACGAACGAACGAACGAACGAACGAACGAACGAACGAACGAACGAACGAACGAACGAACGAACGAACGAACGAACGAATTAACGAACGAACTAACTAACTAACTAACTAACTAACTAACTAACTAACTAAATAAATAAATAAATAAATAAATAAATAAATAGGGGTCACACCTTTTATAAGTGATGAATTTTATGTTCTTATTAGCCTTTTAGTATGCTTTAGATGTGTTGACTGTAACTTCCATCATCCACAATTAGCAGCTGTGCTGGCTGGAGATGATGGGAATGACAGTCCATGCCTAGGATAGACTGGCTTCAGTTCACAGTCGCCTTTGTCTACAGCACAGTTCAGGATTGCTCTGTAAAACCAGTAAAATGTTTGCTAGTATTAATTACTGTGTAGCATTATGCACTTAATTCAAATTATAGTATTCATTCCCATGTCAATGGTAACAGTTACACTAAAGATTTTGCAATGGTTTAATGGTAACATCAGCCCTGGGTTTGGGAGGCAGTATATTGACAGTGTATATTGTTTTTTAATTATATTTTTGAATTATTATCATTTAGCCAATCCTGAGAAAATAGAAAAGTTGCCCCAACTATGACTGATTAACCCTTTGAAAAAGTATGGGATTTATCCCAGCTCCAAATAATGCATTAGAGGCAACATCATTACTGTACATCAAATGCATTTGGTCTGAGTTTGTCATAAACTGCAAGTCTTTTAGACTCTCTGAGGTTCAAACCCAATGAGAAAAACAGCTTCTCCTTTAGTGCTTCATATTCAGATAAAGAGTGTCTGATTGTCTTAAGGGAGGGTTTTCTAAAGTGTCTTGGTTTGGGATGGGGGCTTGGAGTAACTTTTGAAGATACTGTATAGGTTTTTTAAAATCATGTCAGAAGCACACAAAGGTGCTTTCTGGGTTGGCCACTCCTGGTCTAAATTCATTTTCAACCCCCACCCCCCTTTTAAAAATTAAATTGCCTCCCCTGTGGGGTGTGCGCTCCATGTTGGGAACCATGGAACTAAACTCTTTCAGGACCTAGAAGAGCAAAAGGCCACCTTCCCTGACCACATGTTCTGCCCTACCTGGTCACTCCATTCTACACTGAAGGAAACAAAATATGTCACATAAAGTGGCGACCAAGAACCTGCAATTCAGATCTAGGCTTTTGTCCCCTTTTGATTTATCCTTTCTTCTTTGACCAACCCTGCCTATACCAATTGTCTAAAGATGATCCTTGTTTTGGTCTCCTTATGCAGGCATTCTCACTTTTGTGAACTGTGCCTACGTGAAATGGGGCACTCGGGTACAGGATTCGTCCACCTACGCCAAGGTCCTCGCTCTCATCGCTGTGATCATTGCTGGCATTGTTCGCATTGGACAAGGTATCCATTACATCACAATCCTTGGTCTCAAGCAGTTTGGTGGCTGGGAGTTTCTTAGAACCCTAATTCAAAAATTTACACACTTCTGTTGCTTCTCATAATCCTGTAGACCAGGAGTCCTTAACCTTTGAAAGTTGTGGGCCAGGTCACGCTCCTTTAGACAGTTCATTGGGCCAGACTGGTGGTTCCCCCTGTAAACGCTGCTGTAAAACACATCCGTGGCTATCGTAAATGCATTTGTGACAGCCGTAAATGCATAAAAATGCATTTTTGACAGCCACAGATGTGCTTACAGCTGTTGTGCTGGGCTGCATGAAATGGCACCATGGGCCGGATCTGGCTCATGGGCTGTAGGTTGAGAACCCCTGCTGTAGACCATTCTATGAAGAGAACACAGAAGGTTTGTGACACACACATAGGGGTGGGGGAGACAGGAATAGGTAAAGATAAAGATCATCTTTGCTCAAAAGCCAGTCCTATCTGACTCTAAGGTTTGATGCCAAAGAGCCAGTGCTGTCTGTATTTGTGGACATTTCCATGGTCATGTGGCAGGCATGACTAGACACCAGAGTACACGGAACACTATTTACCCACCCACCAAAGTAGTGCCTAGTTATCTACTTGCAATTTCTTGCTTTCAAACTGCTAGGTTGGCAGGAGCTGGGACAGAGACAGGAGCTCACTCTGTCATGTAGCATTTGGGTCTCAAACTGCTGACCTGCCGACCTTCCAGTCATCAAGTTCAGCACCTTAACCACTAAGCCACCATAGTCCTGACACAGAAATATTCAGGTCCAAACTCAGATTCACATCTCCTTGCTGCCTCTCTCGGATTTTTGGCTTGTAAGTATCAAGCAGTCATCCGGTAATGAACTGCACGTGTGAACAGGTGTCAGAAAGATCCCAGCCCACATCACAGAAGACACAACACTTTTTTTTTTGAACTGGTCATCCTCTCAGTCTGACCAGGTTATCCTGCTATGGTAATAGAGTAGACCCTACTGCCAGCGACTCAATGCCAAATGTCAGGCGGCAGTTAACTAACCTGACCACCCTGAGGACTAATGGCCTTGGGTGCTGAAGTCCAAAGGGAAGGGTCATGGTGCCCAAGTGGATTAAATCCCACTTGAATCCATCTTGATGGGAGGGAGCAGCTTCATCCATCCTGGCATGGGCTGAGAAGGACTTTGTGTGCCAAAAGGGCTCAGGACCAGAAAGTGATTTATGGAACTGGATTAGTGGTATGGGTGTCATGCTGCGATGCAGAAGGAAGATGAATGGCCACTGCATTATATTCTTAGGACAATCTTCATGGCTGAGATCACCATAGTAAAGGTAAAGGTTTCCCTTGCTCGAAAGCTAGTCGGATCCGACTCTAGGGTTCAGTGCTTATCTCTGTTTCAAAGCCGAAGAGCCAGCGCTCTCTGCTTTTGCAGATATTTCTGTGGTCATGTGGCAGGTAAAGGTTTCCCTTGCTCGAAAGCTAGTCGGATCCGACTCTAGGGTTCAGTGCTTATCTCTGTTTCAAAGCCGAAGAGCCAGCGCTCTCTGCTTTTGCAGATATTTCTGTGGTCATGTGGCAGGCATGACTAGACACCAGAGTGCATGGAATGCTGTTTACCTTCCCACCAAAGTGGTCCCTATTTATCTACTTACAATTTCTTGCTTTTGAACTGCTAGGATTACCATGAGGATCACCTATGTTCGGATTTGGATATGGCAGAAGAAGAAGGTCATCCTACTTCCAATGGCTTTTTGTTACTGATGGAGTGATTTCTGGAAACTCCTTTTTTCTCCTTGCAGGACATTCTGAGAACTTTACTGACTCTTTCGAAGGATCCTCTTGGCACGTGGGGAGCATTGCACTGGCGCTCTACTCGGCGCTTTTCTCATATTCTGGGTGGGATACCCTCAATTTTGTCACAGAAGAAATAAAAAACCCTGAAAGGTTAGCATTCAGTTTGCAACGGTGTGTCGTAACAACCTCTGGGCAAAATGGCAGGTTTTTTTGCAGTCATTTCCCCATGAGAGATCACAGTGGTTTTGAATCTTGCATGGAATGCAGCCACAAGCACTTATTGGTCAGTGCCTGCGACGTCATTTAGGACGAGCAACATTACTTTCTCTTGTTACATCCTATAATGAGTTTAAACTCTCTGTTCTGCATCCAGATAGCCTCCAGTGCTTCTCCTTTCCGCCTCTGTCTTTAATTTTCTGATTTTAGTTGGCATGATGCCTCCAGTGAAATTGGCAATTAGGATTCTCTTCGCTGTCCTGGTTTCCAATTAGATGGAGCCAGGCTGACATCTAATGGTCAAGATGAGGCATTACAGCATGGCTTGCTACTTGTGTTGCACAGGTTTTGTTAGTGGTGAGTTGGGCATGGTATAAATTTAGGATCAAATATGTTGGCTTTTACAGAGAAAAACCTATTTAGAAACCTGAAGGTGTGTTTTGGTTAAAATTTTGTGAATGGGAATTGGTCGGACTAAATTGTTTAAAATGCTAGGATAAGAGAGAGAGACAGTTTTTGCAATTTTCTTGGAAGTAAATTGATCCCAAATTGTATAATTTATGAAGCAGTCAACCATTTTCTGTTTAAATAAAGCAGGTTTTCTCAAGGTATTCGGGTCGCAGTCCTGACCCTGCTTCCTGGACTGCTGATCAAGCCAGTCACGTGGTTCCTCCCACCTGGAAGTGGAAGTAAAATGTGCGCAGCGCGTGCACAGTACATGCTTTAATTCTGCTTCCAGGATTGGTGAGGGTGTCAGGGGTGGATGAATTGACTTTGGGGGCTGGGTTTGGCCCACGAGCTGTAGGTTGAGAATGCCTGAAATAGAACATTGATGTTTAAAAAGTTAGACTGTCATTATTTTTTCAATATTCTTTTATAAAAGTGAATGAATGAATGAATGAGCAGGGGGATAAAATGATCTATTTGGGGTCTTAGGTAGCAGGAAAACCAAACAATTGGCCTTTGGAGCACAGGATAATTTGAATTTGGCATAGGAACAAGGAATTCTGTTAGATTGGCTTAGGGAACAGAGGGTTCTGGGAATTTGACTGGAGCAGAGCATTCTGGGAGCTTGGTCTTGGGAACTGGAGGATTTTGAGGATTTGGCCTAGGGAGCAAAAGATCAGGGAATTTAGCCTAGGAAGTAGAAAGTCTTGGGAACATGGATAGGAGAACAGGCTTCTAGAGGTTTGAGATCATAATTATGTTTACATTGTAGTCTTGAGTAGGTTTAGGATTCAGGGTGAGGCCAAGGAACGTATACATTGGAGGGTGGAAAAACTTAACCTTTCTTTGCTACTCTTCAGGAACCTCCCTCTTGCCATTGGCATCTCCATGCCCATTGTCACGGTGATCTACATCCTGACCAATGTGGCATATTATACTGTGCTGAACAAGAATGAGATACTGGCCAGTGATGCTGTTGCAGTGGTAAGTATCTCACCTATTTATAGTCGGTTACTTTGGACTCCAGTAGATTGTTCCATCCTGGACTGTTAACTTCTTTCACTTTCCCCGGGAGTGGGAGGGGAGAATTGTCTTATTCCGTGGTTGGTTCCAGCAACAGTTCCTGTGGCTTGCTAAAAACCAACAAGCTGTCATTGTCATAAGCTGTCATAGACTGATAGACAAATAGAAGAGGAAGAAAAGGAAGTAGTGACAGACTTTTACTTTCTTGGGATCTAAAACCAATGCAAATGGTGACTGCAGCCGGAAATAAAACGACACTTAGGAGGCAAGCTAAGGCAAACCTGGGCGCCATAAAGCATGTACTGTGCACGCGCTGCGCACATTTTACTTCCACTTCCAGGTGGGAGGAACCACGTGACTAGCTCGATCAGCAGTCCAGGAAGCAGGGTCAGGCCTGCGACCCGAATACCTTGAGAAAAGTAGAGATGTCGCCCTGCCAACAAAAGTCCTCATAGTTGAAACAGTGGTCTTTCCAGTAGTCATGTATGGCTGTGAGAGCTGGACCATAAGGAAGGCTGAGTGCAAAAGAATAGATGTCTTTGAACTGTGGTGCTGGAGGAGACTTTTTAGGGTACCCTGGACTGCAAGGAGATCAGATCAGACAACCGTAAAGGAAACCAACCTTGACTGCTCCTTGGAAGGATAGATACTGAAGCTGAAGCTCAAATACTTTGGCCACCAAGTGAGAAGAGAGGAGTCACTGGAGAAGGCCTTGATGCTGGGAAAGATGGAAAAGGAAAAAGGGTGGCAGAGGATGAGATGGTTTGATGGCATCATTGAGGCAGTGGGCATGAATCTTACAAGAGGTGGGCCTAGGCTGGAATTTATTAGCACTTCAACAGCATTATTTGCTACGCTGATTAGATTGAATTACCCATCCCTGTCTCTTCCGATTAGGTTGGGATTTCTGTTTGCCTTAAACCAGGGGTGCCCAAACTATGGCCTGCAGGCCGGATCTGGCTTCTGATGCCAATTCATCCAGCCCAGGGCGTGTTTTACTTCTGCTTCTGGGAGTGATGAGGGCTGCATTGGCTGGATGAATTAGTATCGAGGGCCAGATCTGGCCTGCAGGATGTAGTTTGGGCACCCCTGGTTTAAGCAGAGAAAGTGGCACCTTAAAATCTGTCTCATCCTGTTGCAAAACAAATGGCAAGGCACGTTTTACTTCCATTTCTGGTAGGAGGAACCATGAGACCAACACGCTGAACCATGTAACTGGCCCACTGACTCACGTGACCTGCCCATGGCCCAACATGTTTGGGCACCTCTGCCTTAAAGACTCCCAGTTGAATATGTCTGCCAGCTTGTTTTGTTCTCATGTGTTTTTCCTTTCAGACCTTTGGCAATCAAGTTTTTGGAGTTATACACTGGGCCATCCCAGTTGCTGTGGCTTTGTCATGCTTGGGAGGTCTCAATGCCTCCATCTTAGCTGCTTCCAGGTACCTGTGTGTATTTATATGTCTCCTTTGTGCCCCATTCAAAATGTATAGCTGTCTGAAAGCAGATTGGTGAAGTTATTGTATGTGACAGCAATCCTTCAGGGACTTGAACATGGAAGTTTAAAACATAAGGACAGTGGTGGCTTAGTGCTTAAGATGTTGAACCTGATGACTGGAAGGTTGGAAGGCCTGCAGTTCAAGACCCAAGTGCAGCATGATGAAGTTCTCGTGTCTGTCCCAGCTCCTGCCAACCTAGCAGTTCAAAAGCAAGAAATTACAAGTAGATAAATAGGTACTGCTTCAGCGGAAAAGGCAACAGTTTTCCGTGTGCTCCGCTGTCTAGTCATGCCTGCTACATGACCATAGAAATGTCTGCAGGTGCAGACAGTGCTGACTCTTCAGCTGTAAATGGAGATGAGCATCGTACCCTAGAGTCAGATACGACTGGCTTTCGACCAAGGGAGCTTATATTTGAGCATATAAGTACTATAGCTAATTCTCCTTTATGGCTATTCTTAATTACATGTCAGGACAGTAGCCAAACAAAATGTCAGACCAAATCTGAATGCTGACTCATTAAAGTTGCTCTTTTGGTTGTGTGAAGGTTTGATTATTATTATTTGGGGGGGGGGGGGGTTCAACAACGTTCAATACAGACTGTTACACTTTTCTTATTCTTATTTTTGCTGGTTTTGTCATGTGGGTCAATGTCTTGTCTTCTTGGCAAAATATGAGGGTGGAGGAGCTTTAGTGCCATCTTGCAAATAGCCGAGTCCCTGCATGAAGTTGGCATGTAGCATTTTTTAAATGCCACTCTGTATTCTGAGAACACTCTTGAGTTTGACAGGATATCCACCCCGCTGCCCACTTTGCATAAGGTGACATTCCCCCCCACTTCTGAAATGAGTCTCTGTTCCATATTTAGTCAAGGGTCGTTTGTCTCAGATCAGTAGCAGTTTCCTCATTTTTAATTATTCCCGACAGGTTGTTCTTTGTGGGTTCCCGTGAAGGGCACCTCCCTGACGCCATCTGCATGATCCATGTTTGGCGGTTCACTCCTGTGCCAGCCCTGTTGTTTAATGTAAGTTCTGTGGGAGACGGCCAAACTCAGCTGGGACTCTAATTCCCCAAAGTCCTTAGCCAACCTTTTCTCTAACACAAAGGTGGCCAAACTATGGCCTGGGGGCCAGATCTGGCCCATGATGCAAATTCATCCGGCCCACCCACCCTCGTTGTTCTCAGTAGTGGAAGTAAAAAACATCCATATGGGCATGCTTTACTTCCAGGAGTGATGAGGGAGGTGTGGGCCAGATGAATTGGCATTGTAGGCCAGATCTGGCCCCAAGCCATAGTTTGGGTACCCCTGGTTTAAGTAGAGAAAATGGCAGCTTAAAATCTACCTCATCCTGTTGCAAAACCAGTGATGGGATGTAACAGGTTCTCACCAGTTCTCCAGAACCGGTAGTAACTTTTCCAAGTGTCCTGGAGAACCGATTGCAGCTTTTTTTTTTTTTTTTTTGGGGGGGGGGGAACCACCTTCGGGGCTTACCTTTTCACTGCGCATGCGCGCCAAGCACTTGGTGTGCATGCACGCCTACAGTGCTTGGCACGTATACACGACCTCTTTGCTGTCCTCCCAAGCGGGGAGGAGGAAGAGAAGGTGCTAGCCTGAAGCTCCCTATAGCCTGCTCCCCTAGATATCCTAGAGAACTGGCTAGGCAAAGACTTAGTACCTAACTTCTTTAACTGTTGAAAAGTTGAAAAGTGCCAAAATGAAGCCATCTTGTGGTGAGTTCATTCTGTAGTTCCTTCCATCTGACCTAGTGTGAGAAAGATTAGCCAGAATAAGCTTTAAGCTCTGGTTTAAAAGCTCTGGTTGATTTGTGTTGTGGGTGGGTGTATTTTAATGTATTTTTATTTTATTTATTTAATTTATTTACGGGTTTGTGTTGTGTGTGTGTGTGCGTGCGCGCGCGCATGCGCGCACGCACTTATTTTTATTTTATATTATTTTTTATTTTTTTCTTCGTCCCTGCCCACAACGTCATGATGTTGGCTCCGCTCATGACATTATGATGTTAGCTCCGCCCACACTGTGATGACATCATGGTGGGGTAGTAAAATTTTTGACATCCCACCACTGTACAAAACAGATTGCCAGGCGCATTTTACTTCCACTTCCAGTGGGAGGAAACACGTGATCGGCCCACTGGACCACGTGACCAACCCACTGAACCACATGACTGGCCTGTGGCCCAAAAAGTTTGGGCACCCCAGCTCTAGCCAAATGAACAATGGAACGATGAGGTTGCAGAGGGTGGAGATTCAGGGTCTTGAGCCTAGCTGACTAGCTGTAGTCAAAACAGGTGAGGGCCAGATGTGGCTCATCTGTGGTCTAGAGACTACAAGGTTAGGCCCACAGACGCAAAATGTCTCTAGCAACCAGAGCATAAAATCTGTTCTGAAATCCGGGTGGGAGGACTGAAGTCCAGTAGAACGAGTCAACCTCCTAAATGACATAAACCAGCCATCTTGAAATCTTTCTAGATTGTAATGGCTGATATGGGTGGCTGTCTTCAGAACTAACAAAAGGACTGTGGTGGCGTAGTGGTTAAGATGTTGAACTTGGCAACTGGAAGGTCAACAGTTTGAGACCCAAATACTGCACGACAGAGTGAGCTCCAGTCTCTGCCCCAGCTCTTGTCAACCTAGCAGTTCAAAAGCAAGAAATTGCAAGTAGATAAATAGGTACCACTTCGATGGGAAGGTAAACAGCGTTCTGTGCACTCCAGTGTCTTGTCATGCCTGCCACATGTCCATGGAAATATCTGCAAATGCAGACAGCACCGGCTCTTTAGCTATAAACAGAAATGAGCACTGAACCCTTGTCAGATATGACTGGCTTTCAAGCAAGGGCGACCTTTACCTTTACCTTCTGAACAACTGGATTCCAGGATTGTTATCTGTTCCTTGTGGACAGATGTGTGGGTGGATCTTGAGCTTATGGGAAGAAGAGGCATTTTGTCCCTCTCACTCTTTCTGGGGCCTCACTCTGTTCTTTCTTTATCACAGGGTGCCATGACTCTGGTTTACCTTTGCGTAGAAGACATCTTCCAGCTCATCAATTACTACAGCTTCAGCTACTGGTTCTTTGTGGGCCTGTCCATTGCAGGGCAGCTCTACCTCCGCTGGAAAGAGCCGTCCAAGGAGCGTCCCCTCAAGGTAAGAGCAAAGGGAACATGCACAACCAGTTGTTCTTTTGCCTTGTAAAATAGCATACACAAAGGAGGGGTGTGACTAAAGAGTGACGGAGGCCAAGACTCGACCGTGAAAGATGAGACCTGTCTTTGGGCTGTACTTTATTTATCTATTTGTATTTATTTATTCTGCAAATTTCTATTGCCACCCAACTCGGCAACGACTCTGGGCAGCTAACAGCAATTAAAAGTAACATCAAAAACTAACTAAAAGCCCTTAAAAACCCAATTAAAAAGGCTAAATAATTTACCCACTCATCCCATCCATTAAAAGAGAGAGAGAAATCTTAATTATATAAGCCAGCAGGTGAGGGTCATGCCTCCATCGGTGCCCCACACCTGCCCTTCCAGCCAGGTTTTCAGTTCTTTCCTAAAGGGCAGCAATTCCATCTGCAGCCATAACTCTGTTGGCAGGAGGTTCCACAGGGCCGGTGCAGACACAGAGAAGGCCCTCCTTCTTGTGCTAGAGAGACGAGCCCCTCTAGCAGATGGTACAATTAGAAAGCCCCTCCGGTCCACTCTGGTTGGATGGACAGATGTTCTTGGGGTGGCGTGGTCTCTTAGATATCCTGGCCCACTACCATGTAGGGCAAGAGTGCCCAAACCTTTTGGGCTGTGGGCCAGTCATGTGGTTCAAGGAGCTGGTCACTATGGCTAAGGGCCAGATGCAGACCCTGACACAATTCATCTGGCCCACGGGCGTGTTTTACTTCCACTTCCAGGAGTGATGAGGGCTTTGTGGGCCAGATGAATTGTAAGGGGCCACATCCGGCCCTGGGTCATAGTTTGGGCACCCCTGATGTAGAGCTTTAAAGGGGTGCCCAAACTATGACCCAGGGCCGGATGTGGCCCCTTACAATTCATCTGGCCCACAAAGCCCTCATCACAGTGCAGCTCCCAGAGCAGTGGTGAGGTGCAGGCATAGCGCCCACACCCCCATCACCACCTGGGCAGCCACATTCTGGACCAGTTGCAGCCTCATGTAGAGCACATTACAGTAGTCCAGTCTAGAGGTGACTAGACCATGCATGACCATGAGCAAGAAGGTCCAGGACCGGGCGCAACTGGAGGATCACACAAAGTTGTGCAAAAGCCCTCCTGGCCATGACTGTCACCTGGTCATTGAGCACGAGTTGTGAGTCCAGGAGGACCCCCAAGTTACACACTGGGTCTGCCTGGGGCAAAAAAGCCCCATTCAGAACCAAAGATGATAGTTCCTGAGATAACGTAGGGCCCCTGACCCACAGCCACTCAGTCTTGCTGGATTCAGTTGTAGCCCGTTGTCCCCCATCCAGACCCCAACAGCCTCCAGACACCTGGACAGGACTTTGACAGCATTTCTGGGATCACCACGGGCTGAGATGTACAGCTGAGTATCATCAGCATACTGATGATACCTCACCCTGTGGGAACGGATGATCTCACCCAATGGCTTCATGTAGATGTTATGTAAGACAGAGTAATGAGGCTTGTGGCGGAAGGAAATCAATGCTGTGTGTTTCCTCGCACCACAACTCCAGAAGAGGGGAAGTTGGAACAGAAGTAGATAGCCAGGTATTCTCTCATTTCCCAGCACACTGGAACTCCAGGTGCTCTACTTGTGCATTCATTGTTATCAACCTGGGAAAAGCTGCCTGTTGAGGACTATCACACACCTATGCTTAGGTGAGCCTCCGTTATTGCAAGCCTCTCTTAAACAGGGAGGACGGCAGTGGCTTAGTGGTTAAGATGCTGAACTTGATGACTAGAAGGTCAGCAGGTGATCAGTTCAAAACCTGAGTACTGCATGATAGAATGAGCTCCTGTCATTTGTCTCAGCTCTTGTCAACCTAGCAGTTTGAAAGCAAGAAACAGCAAGTATATAAAAAGGTACTACTTTGGTGGGAAAGGTAGCAGTGTTCCAAGCACCCCTAGTGTCTAGTTCTGCCTGCCACCTGACCTCAGAAACGTCTTCAGACGCAGACAGCACTGGCTCTTTGACTGTGAACGGAGATGAGCACTGCCTGCTGGTATCAGACATGACTGGCGTTCTAGCAAGGGAGACCTATGAAGCCTGGGCAGCTTATCCTGAAGGATCCTCAGGCTGGTTGCAAACCAAAGGAAATGGAGGATCCCTGTCCCACTTTATGACCAGGTGTTGCTGCCCAAAATGTACCCTCAAAGAGTTCCAGCTGTGGCTCGCAGTGTTTGACCCTGCTAGCTGCACTTTGCAATCCCCACTTCTATCTAGATCGGGGTGCCCAAACTACGGCCCACAAACCAGATCCGGCCCCAACATCAGTTCATCCAGCCTGGAAGCGGAAATAAAACGTGCCGTATGGATGTGTTTTACTTCCACTTCTGGGAGCAACAAGGGTGGCGCTGACCAGATGAATTGGCATTGGGGGCAGTATCTGGCCCATGGACCGTAGTTTGAGCACCCCTGGTTTAAGCAGAGAAAATGGCAACTTAAAATCTATCATCCTTTTGCAAAGCAGATTGCAAGGCGCGTTTTCCTTCTGCTTCCAGTGGGAGGAACCACATGACCGGCCCACGTCTTGAAAAGGTTGGGCGCCCCGATCTACATACATGTTTCCCAACCTTTGGTTTTTGGATTTCAATTCTCAGAAGCCTAAGTCAATTCTCCAAACTACTGATCAGCCAATGGACTGACCTAGGCTTCCAAGAATTGAACTCCCAAGGTGGGGCATGGGCCCCACGTTGGGAAACATCGATGTAGAGATACCCAGCTGAACAGAACTCTGGACTGGCTGGAGGTGGTGGTCCATGCCGGTTCTTCCCAAGATCTGGAGTGAAGAATGGAGATGAAACAGTTAAGAGGAAGGGCCAAGGGTTTGCATGAGATGATAATGGCCTCCTTCCCACCTTCTTCTGATCCGACCAGCTGAGCATCGTCTTCCCCATCATCTTCTGCCTCTGCACCATCTTCCTGGTAGCTGTCCCCCTCTACAGTGATCTGGTAAATTCTCTCATTGGCATCGCTATTGCTGTCTCTGGCCTCCCTGTCTACTACCTGGTGGTGCGAGTGCCAAAGGACAAGAGGCCGCAGTGCCTACGTAAAATTGTGGGTGAGTAATGATGCCCTAACTTCTCTGGTATCCTAAGCTCTTCATCCCTACAGCACCCCTCCTCATCCTGGGAAGGTGTTGGTAGACTGCCCAAATGCCGACATTAAGGAATGCCCTTCCATCCCATATTCAAAGGGCCTCTTCCTCTACACAAGGGGTTACCAACCTTTTCAAGCCCGCGTCTGGGGTGGCCATTTTGTCCTAACAGCTTCAAAGGGAGTGGCCATTTTGTTTCTTGAATGCCCTGGGAGGGGTGGGGGCCACATGAAATGGCACAGTGGATTGGATCTGGCCCACAGGCCTTAAGTTGGGAACCCCTGCTTTACAGGTTTCATAAACTTTCTAAGGCTGAGCTATAATAATGAAGCCTTTCCAAATGTTTTGCTCCTGCCCTACTCTTCTTTCTCCACTGGGTCTTTGATCTGTTTGTTACCACTGCTTGTTGCTTTATAGGCTGTTTTACAGATTTTAATGGAATTGTACTTACATTGGGCATTGTTGCTACGTATATTTACTACTTAAGTGGGTACTTAAGTCATAATGGATTAGTGGTTAAGACACTCAGCTTGACAACCAGTAGGTCAGAAGGTCGAGACCCGAGTAGTGAAGGACAGAGTGAGCTCCCGTCTCTGTCCCAGCTCCTGCCAACCAAGCAGTTCAAAAGCAAGAAATTGCAAGTAGATAAATAGGTACTGCTTTGGTGGGAAGGTAACAGCTGTGCTCTCCGGCATCTAGTCATGCCTGCCACATGACCGTGGAAACATCTGTAGAGAGTGCTGGCTCTTTGGCTGTAAACAGAGGAGCACCATTCCCCAGAGTTGGATACGATGGGCTTTCATCAAGTTAGCCAGTATAGCTAGAAATGTGGGCCGATTGGAGTTTTTAAACCACATGCTCCCCGGAACCCGCAAAATGATGGGTGGGGCCCATCTGACCAGATTCCTGTTGCTTCCTGGCCTGGTTGTAAGTTACTTAAAACAAAGCAGGTCTCCCCAAAACCTCTTCATTTTGTCCCAAGGACTTTCTAGAGCAGTGATGGTGAACCTCGGCACTCCAGGTGTTCTTGGACTTCAGTTCCCAGAAGCCCAAGGTAACCATCACGGTTCTAGAGGCTATGGGAAGGAAGGAAAATGTTTATGTTTATGGGTCCACAAGCGGTTGGGTGAACACTAGAATTTACCTGCTTGTAGATTTTGTTCTCTCCCCCGCCCCCTCCACTGGTTTGACTTATCCTGTTCTTTCCTGCAGCTTCGATCACACGGTTCATCCAGTTGGTGTCCTTATCTGTCTTGACGGAGACCGATCCTACTGCAGAAGCCAAATCCAATTGATGGAAGAATTCTATCCTCCCTCCAATGTCCTCCCTTTTTGTAACAGACGCTCTAATTTATTATTTACTTCCTTGGGAGTTACGATAGCTCTCATCTCAGGAGTCAACGGACATTTCTCCTCTTTCCACTCCGTACTCGCAGCAGAGACCCAATAAAACCTCAGCACTCCATGTTCTTACTTGAAAATCGTTTCTGTGCCCCTCAAGAACTACTAATTGTTGGCAAACTCTTGATTTTAACCAGCTTGCCTGCCTTCCAATGGGTTGCTGAGATCCAACTTCTCATGGATGTCGGACAATATTCCTTTTCTCACGCAGACTTTGGAAAACGTGGGTGGGATTTATCTTGGACTACAACTACCAGAATCCTCTAGGTGACCCGGCTTTGAGCTCCCCTTCCTGCTTCAAGGAAAGGGTTGCCGAAATGCTTCTGAAAAGACCAGAACCACGCATGAAGCAATGGGATGCTGAAACGGACAGGAGTGGTGGTTGGCACACACAAAATATACACAATGTTGGGTGGAAGGTGAACACATCCCACATTGTACGACCTTTTCTTTTAAGCTAAACAGATGAGGAAGGGGAGCTGCGATGGCTCAGTGGTTAAGATGCTGAACTTGACGTCAGCAGTTCGAGACCTGAGTGCTGCGTGATGGAGTGAACTTCCGTCTCTGTCCCAGCTCCCACCAACCTAGCAATTTGAAAGCAAGAAATTGCAAGTAGATAAATAGGTACCACTTCGGTGGAAAGGTCACAGTGTTCTGTGATCTCCAGTGTCTAGTCAGGCCTGCCACATGTCCATGGAAATGTCTGCAAAACGCAGACAGTGCTGGCTCTCTGGCTATAAATGGATTTGAGCACTGCATCCTAGAGTCAGATACGACTGGTTTTCGAGCAAGGGCAATCCTTACCTTTACCCTAAACAGATGAGGAAGAGCCAGAAGGGAGAGAAAAAAGCTTCCTTTTATTGCTGCCCGCCGTGGTGGTTGTGCGGAGATCGTATGTACCTGCCTCCCACCCTGCCCACATCAGTCTTTGCGCTGCTCAGCCCAAGGTGTCTTCCCACGGCCTCTTACTTGACTGTGGCTTTGCAACCGACGTGTGTTGTTCCAAAGGATTGTGGCGAAAGGTCTGACGCAGCGGCCCTGGCAGGTGGGAGAGAAACATGAAAAGTAAATAGGTTAATCCTGGAAGTAAAATGACGAGGGCTTCGTGGGCCGGATGAATTGGCATCGGAGGCCGCATCCGGGTCCCGGGACGTAGTTTGGGCACTCCTGATGTAAAAGAACTATAACAGGAAGTAACTGAATATCCAAGTTCCAGTTTTGTGTATGTGTGAGAGAGATCGACTTCCCCAACATAAAATTCAGCAGAAGTACATGTCGTCTTTGTCATGGGTGGCATTTTTGCTGTGAAGGACCCATAAGTGGTCTCATAGGGAGCTGCAGAAATGTCATGTGTCAAATGGGTGGCATTTTGCCCACTTGGGGTGTGATGTCACATCCTGCGTCCCACTATCTCCAACCAAAGAACTCCAAAGATGCACAGGCTTTAACACACTAAACCAATTCCTACTGGCCGGATAGCTCAGTACTTCAAGAATTTGGCTGTGGAGCCAGTGGTTTGGAGTTCGATTGCTCACTGTGTCTCTTGGGAGAAGAGCCAGCCTATGTAGCTTTGATCAAGCTGCACAGCCCCATGGGCACCTCCCCCCCGATCAGTGGTTCCCAACTTTTGTTTGGCCATGCCCCACCTAAGCATCTGTAAAATCTTGATTCCCCCCCCCCCCCGGGTGACATATGAACTCCTGTTCACGTGGAGGAAACCTAAAAGGCCTTAACTTGGTCTAAACAGGCTTCCCAATAACATAACGCATTCTCGAATTGCCTCCCTCAAAAATCAAATTGTCCCCCTATGTGCCTGTGTGTCCCACGTTGGGAGCCATGGCCCTAGAGCAGAGGTTCTCAAAATTTTCAAGCTGCGGGCCGGACCACGCCTCCCTCAGACAGCTGAGTGGGGCGTGGTGGTTCCCTCCTGCCATAAAACACATCCATGGTTGTCGTAAATGTGTCTGCTTCCACTTCTAGTGGCGGTGAGTGATGCGGGCCACATGAAATGGTGCTATGGGCTGTGTCCGGCCCGTGGGCTGTATGTTGAGAACCCCCTGCTCTAGAGAAAAGGAATGGTAAACCACTTATGTGTTTCCAAACCTTTGGTTTTTGGACTTCAATTCCTAGAAGCTTAAGTCAATTCCCCAAAGCAATGATCAGCCAATGTACCATATATACTTGAGTATACGTCGAGTTTTTTAACCGCAAAAATGAACCCCAAAAGGGGACATGGTTCATACTTGGGTCAACGATCATGAGGGTTCAGAAACTGTGCCGCATTGAGACACGCTGACAATGAGCAGCGAGTGGGAACAAGGGATGGAAGTAGCTTACCTCTGGCTGCCATCTCTAGGTGGTTTTTGATGCGCATCTCACGCTCTTTCATCTTATGACCCAGCTGTGCATTTTTCCACCCTGGAGGGAAACACCAAAAGAGAACCACAGAATAACTGAATTGGAAGGGGGCCTTTTAGGCAATTGAGTCCAACCCCACCTGCTCCATGCAAACTGCTCCTTGGAAGCCAGACTCTTTGCAATATGACAAATAATAGATGAAAAATACTGGTGTTATTTAACTGGGATCATTATTCTAATTGCAAAAATCTGTGGGTGTGTAATGCACGTGTGTTTGTGCCTCTATTAAGCTAAAAAACCTTGTGAGATGAAAAAGCCAGAGACTCCAATGAGCCTGTCTTCTCGGTCACTCTCTAAAGCAGGAATTCCTAACGTTTTTAAGCTGGGGTCCATTGGGCCACGCTCCCTCAGACAGCTTTGGGGGCCAGAGAGCCATTTTGCCATTCTCCCACCACATGGCACTTCTGGGTGTGGTGGAGGTGGGGTGTGTGGGCACACGAAATGGCACCTTGGGGCGAACCCTGCCTATGGGCCGCAGATTGAGAATCCCTGCTCTAAAGGTTGCCCTTGCTCGAAAGCTAGTCGTATCTGACTCTAGGATTCAGTGCTCATCTCCGTTTGTAGCCAAAGAGCCAGCACTGTTTGCATCTGCAGATGTTTCCATGGACATGTGACAGGCATGACTAGACATTGGAGGGCACGGAACGCTGTTTACCTTCCCACCAAAGTGGTCCCTATTTATTTACTTGCAATTTCTTGCTTTCAAACTGCTAGGTTGGCAGGAGCTGGGACAGAGACTGGAGCTCACTCCATCGTGCAGCACTAGGGTCTCAAACTGCTCATCTGCCAACCTTCCAGGTCTCAAGTTCAGCGTCTTAACCACTTGAGCCACCACGGTCCCTCTAGACCAGAGATGCCCAAACATTTCAGGCTGTGATCCAGTAACGTGGTTCAGGGAACTGGTCACTATGGCCCAGGGCACGGATCCGGGCCCCAACACCAATTCATCCAGCCTGCGAAGCCCTCGCTCCTGGAAGTGGAAGTAAAACACGCCCCTATGGGCACGTTTTACTTCCACTTCCAGGAGCGACAAGGGCTTCGCTGGCTGGATGAATTGGCGTCGGGGGCCGCCCCCAGCCCTTAGTGACCTGCTCCTTGAATCTTAGTGACCTGCTCCTTGCATTTGGCCCACAGCCTAAAAAGTTTGGGCACCCCTGCGTTACACCATCCAGGACCATGATGGCAAACCATGGCACACCAGGTTTTCTTGAACTACAATTCCCAGAAACCCTGATCAGCAGGAGTGCTGACTTGGGCTTCTGGGAATTGAAGCCCAAGAACACCTGGAGTGCCAAAGTTTACCATCACTGATGATTCTAAGAGAACTGTTTTCACCACCTTGAGCCATACTAGACTATTAAGAAGCTTTGTTTCAAATGTTTTAGAAATAGGTCCCATGGGCCTGGGACAGGTCTGTGGAAGGACAAATCAACAACTTCCTTGGAAAAATGGCCTTTCCAGACAACCGGGGTGGGGTGGGAGTGAGGGGGAGAGAAGGGATGAGAGAGAATTTAAAACGGGAAATAATTCACGATTTTGGCGGCATAGAAGGCCATTTATTTATTTACATTTATTTCCCACCCTTTTGATGAAAACACTACTCAGGTGCTTATACAATATATAAAACATACATTGCATTTATTTATTTACATTTTACCCCACCTGTTTGGTGCAAGCACCACTCAACACCCCCCCCCCCCCCGGCCACAACCCAAAACAGTCATGCTGTGGATGGGAGATGATAGGCTGAGACTAAACCCAGACAAGATGGAGGTGATGCTGGAAAGGAGTAATCACAGGTAGAGAGGATTCCCATTAGCTTGGGGGATGTCGTTCTCCCTTCGAAGGAGAAGCGTATGTAATCTGGGCATGCAACTTAACCAGTCTTTGACCCTGAAAAATCAGACATCATTGGGGGTCAGGGCTGCATTTTCCCCAGTAACGTCGCATAGATTTCAGCCACCTGGGGCTTAAGCCAAATTTGCCGACGCCTGGTGGATGCTGGTACCGCTCCCGCTAGGGCTTCTGGGAATTGTAGTCCAAGAACACCCATAGCCCAAAAAGTGCTGCCCGGGGTGGGCCGCCCCCGGCCCCCCACCCTACGCCACTGATTTTTCCACCTGCAATGTATAGTCTAGTTCCAGTCTTTCCTGAATAGGAAATCACTGATAGCATTAACCCAGTGGTGCCCAAACTAAGGCCTGGGGGCCGGGTGCGGCCCCTGATTCCAATTCATCCGGCCCATGAAGCCCTCGTCACTCCTGGAAGTGGAAGTAAAACGTGCCCGTATGGGCGTGTTTTACTTCTGCTTCCAGGAGCGACAAGGGCTTTGTGGGCCGGATGAATTGGCATCGGGGGCCACACCCGGCCCCCAGGCCTTAGTGACTGGCTCCCTGAACCACATGACCGGCCCGCGACCCAAAAAGTTTGGGCACCCCTGCATTAGCCTATGCACTGGTAATCTCCAGAATTGACTACTGCAATGCCCTCTACATTGGGCAATTCTTGAGGCTGGTATGGAGACATCAGCAGACGCAAAATGCGGTGGCCAGGTTGATTGTAGGTATCGGTCGGTTTGAACATAATCATTCCAGTCTGGGCTAATCTGCATTGGTGGCCTGTGGTGCTCAGTACCAGACTCAAGATCTTGATGTTGACTTATAAAGCCTTGAATGGTTTGGGACTCAGCTATCTGAGGGGACGCCTCTTCCTCAAGAACAGGGGGGGGGGGAACGTTTTGTGCTGGGGGCCTGACCACACACCCCTGGAACAGCTGAGCAGGTCTGGCCACATACCTAGAAGTGGACATGTTTGCACATGCGGAACCACTTCCAGGTGCTGTGCGGGCACGCTTGCGCATTGGTGGTCATGTCCTCTATCCACTTCTAGGAGCAGAAAGGGTGGAGTGGGTTGTAATTTGGGCACTCCTGCTCACAAGTTATGCCCAAAGCACCCAAATATGTAAAGTCTTGAGTGGTCGTGCTGATAAAAGGTCCCCCTTGCCTGAGAACCAGTTGTATCAGACTCTAGAGTCCAGTGCTCATCTCCGTTTATGGCCAAAAAGCCAGGACTGTCTGCATCTGTAGATGTTTCTGTGGACATGTGGCAGGCATGACTAGACACTGGAGTGCACGGAACATTGTTTACCTTCCCACCAAAGAGGAACCTATTTATCCACTTGCAATTTCTTGCTTTCAAACTGCTAGGTTGGCAGGAGCCGAGACAGAGATGGGAGCTCACTCTGTCGTGCAGCACTCGGTTCTTGAACTGCTGACCTGCCAACCTTCCAGTCATTAAGTTCAGCATCTTAACCACTAAGCCACCACAGTCCTGTTCACACCTATGGATGCAAACAAACAATAGCCACTTTGAAAGCTTTCTCTGCCATAGCCCCCACTTCCTGGAAGGAACCGATTCTCCCCCCGGGTCACCTTCCACCCACCCTCTCCTTCCAACTAACCTTTCTTGAGGCTCTCTACAAAGCTTTCTTGGGGAGCCGCAGTGACAGGATTCTGTGGCTTTAGTTCCTCAATGCCAAGGCGGGTGCGAACGGCAGGGAGACGCAACACGGTCACCTGCATCAGTGAGAACACGTTGGAGGTCACCCAGTAGGTGAAGATGGCCTGTGGGGAAAGAAGGAGAGACGGTCAAACCTCCCCTGCCGTTTCACTGCGTCGTTGGGATGCATCCACAGAGAAACATGCCACAGCCCAGTATGGGGAAAGAGGAGCTTCGAGGGGTGTAAAGCAGTTGAAGGAAGGTGTGAGATGAAAATGTAAAAGGCTAGAATTTCCTCTTTTCTTCCTCCTGGTGGCAAAGTCAGTGAAATGTCATCTTTGCAAGTGGAAAAACCTTGTTCTACTCTAAGGAGGACTAGACGCTTATTAGTTGGGGAATCAAGAGCCAAATGTGGAAGCAAAAAGACTTGCCTTGTAGTTTTGAGACTTAAAAAACATTACATTTCCCAGAAGCCTCCATTATATAATCTAATATGACACAATTACTGTGAGTATGGAACAATTTTTAGATTTTAAAGGAGGACACAGTTAATGAGTGATCAGTAGAAAAGAGTGTAAGCAACAAATGTTTGTCTCTTATAAGTTGTGAAAATGCTGGAATGGTTGGAAAATACACTTGGAACTTTTAATTAAAATTCAGTGTTCAAATTTAATTTGTTATTCACACTTTGTGGAGGTCATAATGTCACAGAAAGAGTATGGCTAAACAAAGAGAGAAGAAGCATTACATCCCTAAAGCTGATGGGACACGTTCCATTTGAGTGTCTCATAACTTAGCTTTACCAAATGCTGAAGAAGATAGCATTTCTTCTTTGTGGTCTTTGTGACTCACACTGATGGGTTTTCCTTCCATAGAATGTTCCAGAACTTTTTAGAGTTAAATCCCCAGTACGTCCAAGTTATAATACAGTAAAACCTCATATAACACTAAAACCTGGTTCCACAAGTCTTGGTGTTATATGATTTTTAGTGTTATCTGATCCTCTATGGGATCCATAGAGATACATTGTAACCACACAGGCTTTAGCAGTTGTTATCTGAAGCATCCCATAGGATCTTAATGTTATCCGATTCAATTCTTCCCCCCAGATTCCTTAATGTTATGCGATTTTCGTGTTATTCGATACTAATGTTATATGAGGTATTACTGTACCTAGCTTTTAATTAAGTTTTCAAGCTTTTAAAAGTTTTTAATTTTTTAAAGTGTTTTTAAAATTGTTGGAAATCGCCCTGGGTCCCTTTGGGGAGGAGGGCGATAAACAAATATAAATAAATAAATAAATAAATAAATAAATAAATAAATAAATAAATAAATAAATATCCAGCTGGTCACTTGGCTGGAAGCTTTCTAAGAGTTCTTCCACCCCACCCATAATTTCTGATGTTCTGCATTGGTATATCCAGAGTCCAAACTGGCTGCCAGACGATTTGGACAAATATGTAAAAGCCGTGGCAATCTGCCTGCACTATCATCTATGGAAGCCATGTAAAAAAAGCACAAACCCCTCACCGTTGGGAAGGAGATGGTGAGTGGCAAGATAACAAATGGCATCACTCGGAAAACCACTTTCATAGCCCGGATGTTTGGATTTGACACTCCCGATTCAGCCCCAAGCTGCAAAGAAGAAAGAGAATGTTAATTCTTCTGTTGTCTGCCAGTTTTCTCCTGCCTTAACTCTCCCCATAGGACAGGGATGGGGAACCGTTTAGAGGCCGAGTGCCCAAACTGCAGCCCTAAAAAACACTTATTTATCACAAAGTGCCAACACAGCAACAAGGGAGGAAGGAAACGCTCCCATTGGGCAGCGGGGTGGGATGAACTCTGTGCTGGGGGAGGGAGGAAGTGCTCCCATTGGGCTGCTGGGCAGAGGGGCGGGGTGAACACTGTGCTGAGGTGGCTAAGTGCCCCCTCTGGCACACATGCCATAGATTTGCCACCACTGCCATAAGACATCTCCTGCTATCACCACCAAGGAAATGCTTTTCAAATTTTGGCACAGGCTCCCATTTGGGGTCTCAAGAGGTTAAACCTCTGGGAGAAGCAGGGTCTGAGGAGAGCAGGACACGTCCCTTCTTGCCAGCCAAGATCTCTTTAGCTTGAGTTTCTGCTCCAGGAGTTTCAAAAGGGTTAATAAGGTACACTCTCCATTGTTGACCATCTCCCTTCATTGACCATCTCCCTAAGTTGACCTAAATTTCATATGGACATACACCATCTGTACACAGCAGAAAGCCAATTTCTCTATAGATCAAACATATCAAACAAACATCGTTTGTTTTTGTGTCAGAGATTACTCTGGGTTGAAAGGATTTTTGCAGGGGATGCCCAGATGAGGTTCCTTTCAAGTCTCTCATCATGCAGATCTTGGGAAGTGAACCCATGTTTCCAGTCTCCAAGCCTAGTACCTTAACCACTATGCTACCGGGAGAGCTTAATAAAGCAAATTGCTCCATTTGTTATTTTTGCATAATACTAATTTTGTGTCAGAAATTATTCTGGGTTGAAAGGATTTTTGCTGGAGAAACTCCGTTCAGGGAATTTATTTATTTACATTTTTATACCGCGGTTTACAACTTCATAAAAGCATAATAAAACCCAACCCAAACCCATTGTTAAAAACATCAGAATTACAATTATAAAATTTAAAAAGTTTTTAAAATTTATAAAATTCCACAGGTCCCAATGATAATTTAAAAACTAAAAACAAAAGATTAAAAAGATTAAAAGACCAGGGGGGAGAGGGAGCTCAAATGCACAAATGAGGCTCTTTTCATATCCCCAAGAGCTGGGACAGAGACGGGCACTCAATCCATCATGCAGTACCCAAGTCTCAAACTGCCGGCTTGCCAGCCTTCCAGCTAACAAGGCAAGCTTCTTAACCACTGAGCCACTGTAGCCCTGTTTGTTTGTTCAAACAAATGAACAAACACTAGATGATTGATGAAAATTTATTTTCCATGTGGAGAGATACAGAATCTGTCTCATTTACTGATCTGGCGATTACTGCCAGAAACATATAATGTTGAGGACTCAAGTTTGGCCAATGACAAAGCCAAGAAAGTGGCTTCATTTTGGCAGTCTAGAGTTTGATTTTTTTACACCCACAAATCAACTCCGTTTCTACCTGTTACATTAACCCCCCACCCCGGGTAATCACCTTTATATCTTCGTTACTGAGAAAATGGGGAATGGTTCGGAGAACTATGTTACGTGTTGTTTCCAATCTCTGGGAACAATCGCAATTTACAGCCGCCCCTGGCCGGAGACAAGAGCTACGGAAAGATCCTTGCCGGCCCAAAGCTTACCTCCAAGATGGCCCACATGGTCGCCGTCACGGTCAAGGGCAAGACGTAGTAAGGGTCCGCGACTGTCAGATCCGAGAACCACCACAGCCCTCCAGTTTGCAAGCTGGGGACTGGGAGTTCGGCCATTTTTCGCAGGGCGAAGTAATACGAGATAAAAATGGGCATCTGAGAGAGAGGGTGGAAAGGAAATCTGTGAATTGGGGAGACATCTGAGCAGGGAGATTCAGGCCAAAAGCAGAGCTGGGCCCAGTTAGCGCTATGACCGAGACTCACCTGAACCAGGGGAACGATGAACCCTCGTAGCGGGTTGACGTTATGGGTTTTCTGGTACATGAGCAGATCTGAGTAAATTTTGGCAACTGCAAAACAGAAATACAGGAAATTGTTCAAAAAGCATAAAGCAGGGGTGCCCAAACCTTTTGGGCTGCGGGCCAGTCATGCAGTTGAGCGGGCCGCTTATGTGGTTCCTCTCACTGGAAGCAGAAGTAAAATGCACCCGTGCATAATGTTGCCGTGAATGCACCCACAGCTGTGGGTCATTTTACAGCAGCATTTCACACAAGTGTGTTTTACTTCCGCTTCTGGGAGCGGTGTGGGCCAGATGAAATGGTGGTGCAGGCCAGATCTGACACATGAGCCATAGTTTGGGCACCCCTGGCATAAAGTTCTGCTACTTGGACACCCTTTGCAAGGGGGTCCCATTATCCACAAAGCTACATGATCACGCTGGAGGGGAATGACGTTGAGTGGAGGCTGGTGGTTGATTTTCTCAAGTGGCAAACCCCCTCCAGATTTTAGTCCGAATTAATAGATTTTAGCTATTTCAGGCCTGAGATTCAGTACAGTGGGCACCTCGCTTAAAGAGCATAATGTGTTCCACACGATTGCTCTTTAAGTGAGTTTGCTCTTTAAGTGAAACACCTTTGTAAGTGACCAATTGTGACTTCTGGTGTGTGTGTGTGTGGGGGGGGGGATTGTGAACCCTGATTTATTTGTTAAGTGAGTTTTTGGTTGGTTTTAGTTGTTAAGCGAAGCAACCATTCAGAGAAAATCCTGCTCTTTAAGCAAGTTACTCTCTAAGCGAGGTGTTCTTCTTTATGCGAGATTTGACTGTACATTGGACAGCTTCTGTGAAGCTGAGAGTAAAACCTGGAGCTCCCTACAAAAATTAGAGCTACCAGCCTCTACTGGGGGGTTGTATTCTGACATATAGCAATTGCACTTATATACTGCCCCATATCACTTAGTGCACTCTCTGGGCAGTTCACAAGTTAATTAGCATTTTGCCCCTCCTACAAGCTGGGTACTCATTTTGCCAACTTCAGAAGAATGGAAGGCTGAGTAACCTTGAGTCCCATCAGGATCGAACACATAATGTTTTGGCTGCAGTACAGCAGATTAACCACTGTACCACCAGAGCTATAAAGGACACCTGGTTTGGAAAGGTTAGGTCAGGTATCTACCTTCCTTGAAGAACCCCTTTTTTTTGCCAACCTGCCTCCCAGTTCCCGTGTTTCCATCTCCTTAAAGTTGTCCTACTAGCCCTAGCCCAGAAGGGGCAAACCTATGGCACGAGTGCCAGAGGAGGCACTCAGAACCCTCTCTTTTGTCACAAATGCCGTTGCCCCAGCACAGAGTTCGCCCTGCCCCTCTGCCCAATAGCAACGCTTCCTCCCTCTCCCAGCACAGAGTTCACCCTGCCCCTCTGCCCTGTGGAAGCGCTTCCTCCCCTCCAGTACAGAGTTCACATTGTTCCTTTGTTCAGCAGCCCAATGGGAGCGCTTCCTCCCTCCCCCCAGCACAGAGTTCGCCCCACCCCTGTGCCCAGCAGTACAATGTGAGGCACTTCCTCAATCCCCCCAGCACAGAGTTCACCCCACCCCTCTGTTTTGGCACTTGGGTCTCTAAAAGGTTAACCATCACTGTCCTAGCCTCACCTCATTAATGAATTTTTTTTTATCTCCAGTAGACCCCCATTTTTAACCCCAACTCACACTCGTATTTGTTGCCTGACCGCTTGGCCTCATTCATTTGGTTTGTGAGTTCGGTTATCTTGGGCATGTGGTTGTTGAGTTTTACCGCCTCTCGTTGTCCCTTCACAATGAGCGGGAAAATCATGCAGCGAACTATGACCGTCCCTGAGTCGTTTGGAAGGAGAAAAGCGATTCGTTACTCGGTGGCGTGTTAATATTAATAGTTAATATTACATAGAAGGAAAGACTAGGAATCGCTACAATAGCCAACAGGCTGCCATTACCCACAAATACTTATTACAGTGGAACCTTGGTTAATGTAATTAATGAGTTCTCTAGGGAGTTTCTTACAGCGAAAATTATTTTAACCGAATTTCCCACAGGAATTCATTGAAAACCAATTAATCCGTTCCCAAAAAAAATCCGTAAACCGTGCCACTATTTTTATACAGTAGTTTTTCTTTTGTTATGTAAGCTTTATGTTAACTGTGCTGTTTGTTAACTGAGGTTCCACTGTATTTTAATTTCAAAACACATAAAATACACATAAAATTATACAAAAGCAAAACAATAAAAACATAGCAATATTTGGCTTATTACAAAATTTGCATTAATTATTCATCTTTGTTTATGTTGCAATAAATAAATAAATCCATATATAACATTTAACAATTGACAAGTGCATCCTCCACCTTCAGGCCCATTTCTTCTAGTTCATGTACAGTTATACCTGGCTTAAAGAGCACAATGCGTTCCACAGGATTGCTCTTTAAGCAAGTTTGCTCTTTAAGCAAAACACCATTGTAAGTGACCAATTGGGGGGGGGGGGGAGGATTGCGAACCCGATGTATTTGTTAAGTGAATTTTTGGTTGGTTTTATTTGTTAAGCAAAGTGAACATTCAGAGAAAATTCTGCTCTTTAAGCGACTTTCTCTTTAAGCGAGACGCTTTTTATGTGAGGTTTGACTGTATCTTAATTCTGTTTTGACTTTTATACCTTTCCCTATTTCCAGAAGCTAGTACTCTGACATAAACCCTTTAGATTTTTTAAAACACACATTCAATGATGCCTCCCCATATCTGTAAAAATTCATTCTTTATTGTCTCTTTTTAAATTTGTATTTTGCACATCAGCTTATCGCTCAATGCTAGATTCTATATTTCTTTGTACCACTTTTTCAAATTTAAGGAGATACACACTTTCCAATTCTTTGCTATCAACAATCTCACAGCTGTTATCATAATTATCAGTTTCTTCTTATACTTATATACCATTACCTCAATTAAATCCGTCACCAATGCAACCTTGGGACTCGTATATATTTTTAGAGATACTTCTACTTTGTTTTAAACACAAAATGCTGTTCGGTGGGCGGCTTTAGAAGCTTGTAAGACAGGGAAGAAGAAATTAAAATGAGCTCTAATGTAACTGAAGAGAAGATTTGAGTCTTGTTCTTAAGGGAAAACCAGTAAGTTGCAAAGAGATTCCCATTCCCCACCCTACCACCCCAGTGGCAACGGAATCCCATTTATTATGTGCAGCTCAATTTGTGAGATGGTCAAAAATACAGGCTAATTTATTGTTTAGCTACACCATGGTGCTTATTCTTCTTCTTCTGACATATCCGAATCTGAATTTTGGCAACCCTCATGGTGATCAGCCAAGATGACTGTCCTGACATAAAATGTAGTGGCCTTTCACCTGCCTTCTGCATCGCAGCATGACACCCATACCACTGATCCAGTTACGCAAGTGACTTTCTAGTCCTGAGCCCTTTTAGTACAGAATGTCCTCCCCAGCACCATGCTGGTATTGAGAAAACTGCTTCCCATCATCTAGATGGATTCAAGTGGGATTTAATCCGCTTGGGGACCATGACCCTTCTCTGTGGACTTTGGCACCCAAGGCCATTAGTCTTCAGGGTGGTCATGTTAGTTAACTACTCCTGACACTTGGCATTGAGTCACTGGCAGTATGGTCTACGCCAGGAATTCTCAATCTTTTAAAGCCAGGGGCCAGGTCACACTCCCTCAGACAGCTTTGGGATCTTGACAGCCATTTTGCCCTTCCTCCACCACATGGCACTTCCATGTGTGGTGGAGACAGGGGGGGGGGTATGAAATGGCGCAGTGGGCTGGCTGCATTGTTGAGAATCCCTGGTCTACTCTATTACCATAGCAGGATAACCTGGCCAGACTATCATGGTGCTTATAACAGAGGTATCCAAAATGCACATTTGTTTCCCCTTCTAATCCTAATGCTCCTTTCACCTGTGATGATGGCTCCCCACCAAGGTAGATGCATGTTGACATGAAGAAACTCTAGCAAGTTCTGGACGAGGCCCACTGGAGTGGAGTTGCCCAGACCCAGCTCAGCAATAGTCAGTTCATGGGTAGCCTGGCTAAGGTCTCCTGCAGAGGGAAGGGTCTCAAGAGGTGGAGATGCTGGAAATTCAATAGGTGGAGATGCTGGAAATTCAATAGGTGGAGATGCTGGTGGTTCAATAGGTGGAGATGCTGGAGGCTCAATAGGTGCAGATGTTGGAGGCTCAACAACCTAAAAAGAGAGAGGCAAGCCAGCTTCTTTACATCACCCTTGTGGATCTTAATCCTAAAAACTTCAACCCAAAATTGGTCTGTTTTCTCCCCAAGATACATTTGCAACCAACTACCCACCTGCATCATGCTCAGTTTCACCTATGCTACTTACCTGTGTGCCTGCGACCGCTGCAGTGCTTTGACATCGGATCGCTGGTCCGAATAAGACATAGCGGCAGCCGTTTGCGGGATCGAGACGTGGGAGGAAAGGAGATTTTACTCTTCGCCACATGAGCAGGTCAAACCTTTTATGGATCTGGAAAAGTAACTTGAGAGAATCAGCAACCTTGGGGAATCTCCTTAGCAAGAAAGACACATTACTAGGCTAATGCTGTCTTCCCTGATCTGGCTCCCATCAAATCCCGCAGTCATGCTAGTTGAGGACGATGGAAGAAGCTAATCTATGAAGATTAATGGCCACATAAAAGAGTGAGACGTGTCCTTCTCTGGCCCCAGCCCTGGTGGTACGGTGGTTAAAATGCAACCAAAAGGGCTCAAGGTTGACTCAGCTTTCCATCCTTCCAAGGTCAGTAAAATGAGTACCCATCATGTTGGGGGCAAAATGCTAATTCACTTGTGAACTGCCCAGAGTGCACTAAGTGCTACAGGGTGGTATATAAGTGTGATTGCTTTGCTTCTTGTCAGTGGGGCTGATGCCATATAAAAGCGCTAAATACTAATTTCTCCCCTTTAAACAGAAGTAGCTTCTTTCAGAGCAAGTCTTAGCCCTAATTAACGCAGGCTACTAATTCATTGCTTAGCTACACCAAAGCGCTTGTAACAGAGGTATCCAAAGTGCAATCAAAATCATGGGAAAAGAAAACCAGATCCAGGCAGAAGTAGCCTTCAAATGCACTGAGGTTCCAATCCTAGTTGCAAAATTAAAGGCTCGGTATAAGGCTTGAAGCAGAATCTGTGCAGATTTAGTGAAGCATTTAATTTAGAGCCAGCCTAAATTAAAGCTGCACAGTCCCAAGAGCTCTCACCCAAAGGAAGATGAAGGTAGGAATCCACTTCTGTATATTCCTTGCCTAGAAAACTCCGGAAAGGGTTGTTGTAAGTTAGAATTGACCTGAAGCCACACAATTATTTTTATTATTTAATCTACACTTTTATGTAACTGACTGCAAAGGATTTGAAGGTGGTTTGGTCTTGAATGTGACATGAAGAGCCAATGAGTTTACAAAAGACCTGTTCCTCGACAGTTCATGTCCATCGATCCAACAGCCTCTGTGTTTGGATTCCTATTATGGGGATACTAGTAATTAATTATTACCTAATTAAAATTATTTGCCTTAAAGCTAGCTTTCCCCCTTATACTTGCTTGTGTCAGCACAGTTTCTTAGATCCCCCCCCGTTGTCTGCCTAGAGCCCCGTGGAGAGCGAGGGATGCCTTATTATCCCTTTGGGTGATAAGATGCGAAGCAGGAGGAAATTCAACCGGTGCAGCTCCCTTCAGCAGATCCCCTTCCAAAGGTCACGACCCCGTTGAAGTCACACACAAGCCTCCTTTCCTCCTCCAGAACCGACCTTTCTGTGGAAGTTCCAGAGAACGGGGTTCGTCCCCGTGACCCCAGCCCGGCTCAAGGCGCCCCGGCTCGCCGAAAGAGCCGCCATCATCCCACGCCCCCAAAAGCATCCACAGGGCATCAGGGCACATGTTCAACCGGGGAACTTCGAGCATGCGCATGGAGGACGCATGATGAAGTCAGCGCGTGTCCGTCGCCACCATTTTGGTTAGGGGCAAAATCCCATTCCATTATACGGAGAAGGAAGCCATCTTTGGTAAGGGCAACAGCGGCTGTGTCTTCCTCAAACACACAAAGGAAGCGGGGGACATTTTTGAAAAGGGCATAGTTGTCCTTCATCGGAATATATAGGGCAATATATCGCCTGAGGGCAAGGCGAAGGAAAGAGGAAGTCCGCCATATTTGTTGTGGGCCACGTTGCACGTAAAGCCATACTAGAGACTGGGAAAAACGCCCTCGTCTATGAATTCCAGTCATGTCTCAAAATGGCCACTTGGGGCAGCCGAGGCTGATCCGTCCCTTCACCTCTGAAGTGGACTCTGGGAGTTGTAGTCCCAGTAAAATAACTTTTCCCAGCACTATGGGACCGCTCGTAGGCCAGGGGCTACACATTCTGCTGACTCCCCTTGTTTCCTCGGATCTTAATGAGGATAATTTGCGAGCAAGAAGTTAACAACAACAACAACAACAATAGGGATTGTGGTGGCTCTGTTTAGGAATCTCAGAAAACAAAACAAAACAAAATAAACAAAACAAAATAAAATAAAAAACACAGTAGCACTTTAAAGACTAACTGCTATATTTTTATTGTTAGCTTTCGTGGATCAAGTCCACTTCACCAGACCCACGAAAGCTAACAATAAAAATATAGCAGTTAGTCTTTAAAGTGCTACTGTGTTTTTTAATTTATTTTGTTTGTTTTGTTTTGTTTTCTGAGATGCCTGAACCACAGACTAACACGGCTACTATTCCAAAAAATTCTGGTTAGGAAGCTTGCCTTGTTAACTGGAGGGTTGGCAAGTCCGCAGTTTAAGACCTGAGTACTGCATGATGAAGTGAGCTCCTGTCTCTGCCCCAGCTCCTGCCAACCTAGCAGTTTGAAAGCAAGAAATTGTAAGTAGATAAATAGGGACCACTTTGGTGGGAAAAGATCTTGGGGATGTTACCTGAAATCCTGAGGTTCTTGTGTGGGCCCATGGATGCCCCATCACCTTTATTACCTGAATAGCCTTGCATTCCAATAGAAGTTACATTTATTTAAAATCAGGATCTATCTGGCAGAGGACTGAATGGAACCTTATGAAATATAAATGAGAAATGTAGAGTGTGAAAGAGTAAAGACTGAGAATACAGGACAGAGAGAAAACTATGATAAGCAGCAATCCAGAGAAACATGAATGAACAGCATAACATGATATAAACAGTATGAAAATATTCTGAGCCTTGTGTGGCAGAAGTCAAGGTCCAGGGCTGCTGGCTGCTGTTTCTAGCCAAAATTAGCAGCCGTGAAGATTTGAAGAACCTCTCTTTTTCTAGAGGATGGAACCAGAAGTCCAGGTGATCTCCAGATTGGCTCAAGAGAGGCCACATGACAAATTATTGGTGGACCTGTTCCCTCCTCCCATGAGGAGTAAATATGCCCAATACAGCATGTACACAATGGAGAAACCCCAACTACAGAGCCATAAATCTAACAAAGCCATAACATAAATCTAACAGAGCCATAAATCTGCAGATGGTGATTGCAGCCATGAAATAAAAAGGTGACTGATTCTTGGGAGGCAAGTGATGAGAAACCTTGGGAACATAGTGAAAAGTGAGTCCAGCCGGCCCCCTCTGCTCTGGCCCTCCTAACCAAAGCCCCCAGAGGGCAGGCTGGCTGACAAAGCAGATTTACAGCCCTTAGCTGCTTCTCATCCACAAGGAGGTTTAAACAGGTAGCGTGTTCAGAGGCTTGTGTGAATGCAATGCTTCTCTTACCCTTTTAGTCCAATGAAGACATGTTGTTCAAACAAACGAAGGTTTGTTGATCAGGTATATTGATCAGGTTCATAAAGCATAAAAGTCAGTAGCATAAGTCAGTCCAGTACAGTCCACAGGTAATTTAAGTAATCATTTTGAAAAGAAAGGAAAAGAAAATTCCACAAGCCAAACTGAGGTCTTAAGCCATTGAGATCCAGGAACGAACTCACTAACTGTTCTCCAAAATGGAGAATTCCTGGTCAGGTGGTTTAACCTTGGCCAATCAGGTAACAGAGAATAACTTTCTCAAAACAATGAATTGTTTTCACACATGTGGAGTCAGTGAAGACAAAACACGCAGCTCTGCTAGCTAGAAAGATAAGGAATACTGGAAAACAGGCAGTCTTTTGACACAGCCTTGAGGTACAGAGAAGACAAAGGATTTTTATGAGGCCTATTTATGAGGCCTAGCTAGGAAATTGCAATTTCAAGCCTTGGGAAGCATGAGAAAATAGGTCTTTTCCTGACAAAAGTAGAGCCATCACATTACAAACAAAAATTCATATAGTCAAAGCAATGGTATTCCTGGTGGTAGTGTATGGTTATGAGAGCTGGACGATTAGGAAAGCTGAGCGCAGAAGAATAGATGCCTTGAAATCTGGTGTTGAAGGAGAGTTTTGAGAGTCCCCTGGACAACAAGGAGAACAAACAGGTCGATCCTAGAAGAAATCACCCCTGACTGCTCCTTAGAAGGTCAAATAGTAAAGATGAAGATGAAGTACTTTGGACATAAAATGAGAAGAGAAGATTCACTTGAGAAAGCCTTGATGCTGGGAAAGGTGGAGGGCAAAAGAAGGGGGAGGCCAAAGATGAGATGGCTAGATGGTATTGTAGATGCAATGGGCACAAAGCTAGGCATGCTGAGGAGGGTGGTGGAAGACAGAGGTACCTGGCAGGCAATGGTCCATAGGGTCGCAAAGGGTCTGAATCGACTGTGCAACTGAACAAAAAAAATAAAAATCTAACACTACAAACCCTCAACCTAAGGTCCCTCAAAGCCCATCTTCTGAGGCCGAAATACACATCCTAAGAAAGGCCTAGGGAGAATCTACATCCTAATTTGGCCTACAACCAGCAGTGTAGAATACTGTACAGTATTTGTATTGAAATTCACAATTAGCTCTACTAGAAATCACAATAGTCCAGCAGTGGGGTTTTCTTTCATAGTCAAATAAGTCAACTTTTTAGTTTACACATCAGGTTACAATGATTATTTATTTATTTATTTAGATTTATTATCCCACCCCAATCAGGCGAACCTGACTCTAGGCGGCTTACAGAAAATTCATAAATTAAAACCTTGAGGTTCAGAATTACTTTAAAAAATCAATTAAAAAAAGAATTAAACCATGAATTTACAAAGATCTAAAAAATTTAAAAAGGTTAAAAAGTTTAAAAAGATTTTAAAAGTTTAAAAGAGTGAGGGAGGGGTGGCTGTCCCATCAGATCAGCCACCCAACATGGGACCCCATATTCCTGGAGCCCCACACAATAAATTCTTATTCATTGAAACCAACTAGCAGTGTACATATGGTAAATACAGATTCCTGGAAACAAAAGGGAATAGTCTTTGAGGCAATCTAGGTGTGACTTCTTGCTGCAGTCTTTCAGGAAGTTTGGATTAGGGTTTGATGCCCTCTGGGGTTTGTGTTAATTGTTCTGGGTGAGAGTGCCATATTGCCCTGGGAAGCAGGCTTTGAGATTGAAGAGAAATATTTTTAAACATTTTCCTACTTTGGAAATACAAAACAGAACATGTTAGAATCATTTTACAATATTTTTAGAAATTTCTGAAACATTTAATTGCAACCGTTAATTAATAATCAGGGATCAAAGGGTGAGGTTTGCCATGTCTATGGGTAGGCACGACTCAAAAGACGTGAAAACTGCATATTAATTCAAACTGCAAAGTCAATTTAAAAGCCTTATTTTCCTTTTGGCTTGACTTTTTGACAGGAGAAGAAGCAGGGAAAAGTCCCATTTTCAAATCGCCTGCACTTCTTAGAACCATAAACCAATCAGGAATAAGCTAATTTTAGTGTTTTACTCTCAAGGAGACCTTTCCTGATCAGGTCTGCCACCGGCCCTTGGCCAGCCAGACCTATCCCAGGCTCAACGAAACTTAGGGAGTGAAGACGTGATTCTTATCAATTATTTTAAATTTTATCCCAGCATTTAAAGTGTTAACCCTTGCCTCTGGGTCCCTCTTTGCTCTGATTTTTTTTTGCAATTTTTTCCCTGTTGTGCTAGTTGCCGATGCCGATGCCGATGCCGATGCCGATGCCTATTATTATTATTATTATTATTATTATTATTATTATTATTATTATTATTATTATTATTATTATTATTATTATTATTATTATTATTATTATTATTATTATTATTATTATTATTATTTAATAATAATAATAATAATAATAATAATAATAATAATAATAATAATAATAATAATAATAATAATAATAATAATAATAATAATAATAATAATAATAGGCATCGGCATGATGGACCCAGTAGGATGATCTCTTATGACCCAATTGCTACTTGCACGTCAGACAAAGGGGAGCTACAACGATCATCTCAGGAAACCATGGGTTCCACACACATCAGTCAGGGTTGATTTCTTCTAAGATTGACCTATTTGTTCTCCTCGCTGTCCAGGGGACTCTCAAAACTCTCCTCCAACACCACATCTCAAAGGCATCTATTCTCCTGCACTCAGCTTTTCTAATGGTCCAGCTTTCACAACCATACATTGCCACCAGAAATACCATTCCTTTGACTATACAAATTTTTGTTTGCAATGTGATGTCTCTACTTTTCACTACGTTCCCCAGGTTTCTCATTGCTTGCCTCCCAAGAATCAGTCACCTTTTTATTTGCAATCACCATCTGCAGTGATCTTGGATCCTAAGAAAGTAAAATCTGTCACTGCTTCTACTTCTTCACCATCTATTTTCCAGGGACTGATAGGGCCTGTTGCCATGATCTTGGTTTTCTTGATATTGAGTCTCAAGCCAGCTTTCGCACTCTCTTCTTTCAACCTAATCAGGAGCTTTTTAAAGTCCTCCTCACTTTCTGCCATTAGGGTGTTATCATCTGCATATCTCAAATTGTTGATGTTTCTCCCAGCAATTTTGATCCCAAATTGTGATTCCTCCATCCCTGCACTGCGCATTATGTGCTCTGTGTATAAGTTGAATAAGCAGAGTGATAAAATGCAGCCTTGTCTTACTCCTCTTCCTATTCCAAACCACTCTGTCATTCCACATTCTGTCCTAACTGTTGTTTCTTGATTCATATACAGGTTTTTCATGAGGTATATAAGGTGCTCTGGTATTCCCATCTCTTTAATTACTTGCCACATTTTGTTGTGGTCCACACAGTCAAAGGCCTTAGTGTAATCAATGAAACAGAAGTAGACTTGTTTCTGATATTCCTTTATTTTTTCCATGATCCATCTTATGCTGGCGATGTGGTCTCTAGTCCCCCTGCCTCTTCTGAACCCTGCCTGCACTTCTGGTAATTCTCTCTCCACATGCTGCTGCAGTCTATTCTGTATTATCTTGAGCATCACCTTGCTAGTGTGTGGGATGAGCCGAATTGTTCAATAATTTGAACATTCTTTGGCATTACCCTTTTTGGGGATTGGAACATATACTCATCTTTTCCAATCCTGTGGCCATTGTTGTGTTTTCCATATCTGCTGGCATATAGAATGCAATAATTTGATTCCATCATCTTTTAGGGCTTTGAAAAGTTCAACTTGGATGCCATCATCTCCACTGGCTTTGTTGTTTGCAGTGCTTTTTAGGGCCTTTCTGACTTCACTCTCTAGGATGTCTGGCTCATGTTCAATTTCCTCATCATTGTTATTATCAGGAGTGTTGAGGTCCTTTTTGTAGAGTTCCTTTGTGTACTCTTTCCATCTTTTCTTAATCTCTTCTGCATCAGCTATCTCCTTGCCATCTTTGTCCCTTATCATGGTCATTTTTGCTTTAAACATTCCCTTGATTTCCTGAATTTTTTTGAAAAGATCTCTAGTCCTGCCTCTTGGGTTGTTTTCCTCTATTTCTTTGCACTGTTCATTCTGGTAGGTTTCCTTATCTCTCCTTGCTTTTCTTTGAAATTCTCTATTCAAGTGATTGTATTTTTTCCTTTCTCCTTTGCCTTTTGCGTTTCCTCTGCTATTTTAAGAGCCTCATCGGACAACCACTTAGCTTTCTTACGCTTCTTTTCTTTTGGTATGGTTTTCCTTGCTGCTTCCTGCATGATGTCCCACATCTCTGTCCATAATTCTTCTGGTACTTTGTCTATCTGGTCCAAGCCCTTAAATGTGTTCCACACCTCCACTGGGTATTCCTTAGGGATGTTGTCTAGGTTAATCTGGTGTACACATAAACCTAGCCTTAAAGTGGGTGGCAAATTAAAATAATTAGAGAAGTATTTTTATTAGAAATAAAGTATACACAAATAATAAAAAGGGTAATTTCAAATTCAGGTTAACAAGAACACAAGATGGGATAGATGCGAATTGATTCTGCTTTATTGGGCCTCAAAGCCAAAAATGGAAGTGTGGAAATTATAGCCAGAAATGTTTAATTTGACAGACGTAACGTAGAAATCTGGGCTAAGGTGAAAGGACGTTGACTCTGAACCAGGGCAGTCTTCACTTTTCAAACTGCTGATTTCTTCAGAGCTCCCTGGGTTGAACTTCTTGCTGGAAGGACAGATGATCAACCACATCGCCGCACGTGCAGCCATTTTGTCAGTCAGATATGGTGATTCATCTGTTGTTGAGAACGATGATAGTGACTTTGCCAAGCAGGTTGAATGGTGGACGGTTCTCAAAACTTGGGATTTTAACAGTGTTTCCTTCAACAAGAGGGGAGAAAAATGAAAATGGTCATCAGTTTGATCCAAAGTAGGACATTAAGAAAACAAAAATAATCACTGCACAATAATTAGGTAAAGGTTGCCCTTGCTCAAAGGCCAGTCCTATCCAACTCTAGGATCTGGTACTCATCTCCATTTATAACCAAAGAGCCAGTGCTGTTTGCATTTACAGATGTTTCTGTGGGTCATGTGGCAGGCAGGACTAGACACTGGAGCACACAGAATGCTGTTACCTTTCCTGCCAAAGTGGTACCTATTTATCTACTTGCAATTTATCTTCTATTTAGTAAAAATAAAGTTCACCCTTGCTTTAAAGCAAGTCGTATCTGACTCTAGAGTTCAGTGTTCATCTCTGTTTCAAAGCCGAAGAGCCAGCACTGTCTGCTTCTGCTGACATTTCCGTGGTCATGTGGCAGTCATCATGACTAGACACCAGAGCACACGGAACACTATTTACCTTCCCACTGAAGTGTTCTCTATTTATCTACTTGCAATTTCTTGCTTTTGAACTGCTAGGTTGGCAGGAGCTGGGACAGAGATGGGAGCACACTCTGTCCTGCAGTATTCAGGAATTGAACTGCTGACCTCCCGCCTTCCAGTCAACATCTTAGCCACTTGAGCTACTGGAGTTCCTATTTATCTACTTGCAATTTCTTGCTTTCAAACTGTAGGTTGGCAGGAGCTGGAACAGAGATGGGAGCTCACTCTCTTATGCACCATTCAGGTCTGGAGCTGCTCACCTGCCGACCTTCCAGTTCAAGTTTAGCGTCCTAACCACTATTATTATATAAGTAACTAATAGTAGTGTGATAACTATATAATGTTAAAGCTGATAATGAAGAAATTGAAATGGTGAAAGTTTTCATAAACATTGGTTCAGTGGTGGGATGTCAAAATTTTTACTACCCCACCATGACATCATCACAGTGTGGGTGGAGCTAACATCATGATGTCATGATGCTGTGGGTGGGGCCAAAGAAAAAAATAAAAATACAAAATAATAATAATAAATAAGCACGCACACACACACATATATACACACACACCTCAACCCACCCACCCAGCCACAACACTTACCTGTAAAATAAAATAAATAAATAAATAAATAAACAATACATTAAAATACAGCCACCCACCCAAGCACACACACATACACACCCCAAACACAAATCAACCAGCGATTTTAAACAAGAGCTTAAAGCTTATTCTGGCTAATCTTTCTCACACTAGGTCAGATGGAAGGAACTACATAATGAACTCACCACAAGATGGCTTCATTTTGGCACTTTTCAACTTTTCAACAGTTAAAGAAGTTAGGTACTAAGTCTTTGCCTAACCAGTTCTCTAGGATAATATGCCTTAATGTAAATGTAAAACAGCTGTACCTCCTTAAGGGTTCTCCAATTGCAACAGCAATTGGAACAGCACAGGTGTAGCTTATTGATGAGGTAACTCCAAGACTTTGCTTAAAAACCCCAAGACAGGCCGCCAGGCCTTTTTAGGAACTGTAGTAGTACGTCAATATTGGTAAAGGTATTAAATACACATTAAAATACACACAGACACACCACATCCAAAGGTGAGTCACTTACCCTGGGGAGCAGGCTATAGGGAGCTTCAGGCTAGCAGCTTCTCTTCCTCCTCCCCACTTGGGAGGACAGCAAGGAGGCCGTGCATACGCGCCAAGCACTGTAGGTGTGCATGCACACCAAGTGCTTGGCGAGCATGCGCAGTGGGGGAACCAGTGAAAAAGTAATCCTCAAAGGTGGTTCCCCCCAAAAGCTGCTACCGGTTCTCCAGGACACTGGCAAAAAGGTACTACCAGTTCTGGCAAACTGGTGAGAACCTGTTACATCCCATCACTGCCTTGGTTCAATCATCAATCCAAGAGGGGATTACTGTATAGCCAAGAAAATGGAGAAGGACTGAAATTGGAATGATACAAATGCAGGAACTAGAAAAGATCATTGAGTGTAAGGATATATAATTGGAGACCTTGTCTAAGATCATCTGTACAATTGTGTTCTTGATTACCCTATAAGGGTGCAGAAGCTGAACAGTATAGAAAGCTGATCAATTTGAAATATCGCACTAGAGGACAGGGACTGTGGTGGCTTAGTGGTTAGGATGCTGAACTTGATGACTGGAAGGTCTTCAGATCAGCAGTTTGATACCCAAGTGCTGCATTGACGGAGTGAGCTCCTATTTCTGTCCCAGCTCCTGCCAACCTAGTAGTTTGAAAGCAAGAAATTGCAAGTAGATAAACAGGTACCACTTCAGTGGGAAGGTAAACAACATTCTGTGTCCAAGCTTCGACTCCCTATAGCAACCCTGGGAATAAGTATCATCTCACTATTCAGATCTTTGAGGCAAGAGTTAGGTCTCTGCTGTATAACAAATGTCACATTTTTATGATGGCGGATCCTGCTTTTTCTATCTGTATTTCAATTTGTTACTTGGAATCCCAATTTTCATTTAACATACTCCTCAAATAGACAATTTTATCCACTCTTTCGAGTTCTTGTGTTCCTGCCATTAGCTTGCTGTGAGTTGGTGCTCGGCTTATAACAAGATATTTCACCTTCTTGGTGTTGAGATCCAAGCCATATTCTCCGCTTGAAGCTCTGTCTAACTTGATCCAGGATCAACTGAAGATCTGCAAGATTTATGGCCAACAACACCATGTCATCAGCATATCGCAGTGATGGCAAACTTTTTAGAGTCTGAGTACTCAAACAGAGGGTGGGGCCAACTCTGTGCTGGGGGGGAGGAAGACGTGCTCCTTTGGGCTGCGGTGCAGAAAGGCGGGCAAACTGTGCTCTGGGAAAGAAAAAAGCTCTCTCATCAGGCTGCTGTGCAGAGGGGTGGGTGAACTCTGTGCTGGGGGGAGGGAGGAAGTGCTCCCATTGGGCTGCTGTGCAGAGGGGTGGGTGAACTCTGTGCTGAGACAATGGCATGCATGCCAACAGACAGGCTTCTCTGTGCCCTCTGTGGCACAGACATCACAGGTTCACCACCATGGGCATATCAGACATTATTCATGTATTCCCCATTAATTTTAATGCCAATGTTTGAATCTGATAGTGCTTCTGAAACCCCCCCCCCCCAACCCTCTCTAAATATATATTAAACAGTGTCAGGGACAACCCACAGCCTTTTTGCACACCTCTGGAAATTTGAACCTGCTCTGTCAGCTGCTCATCAATTTTTTGATACAAAATCAGTGATGGTATGTTCCCGGTTTTCACCTGAACCAATAGCAACATTCCCAGGGTTCGCCGAACCGGTAGCAACCACTCGGGGGAATTTTTTTTAAATTTGGAGCCAAAATGGCTCCCAGGTATTGTGCATGTGGCCAGTGGTGGGCTGTCAAAATTTTTACTATCCCACTGTGACATCATCAAAGTGTGGGTGGAGCTAACGCCATGACGTTGTGGGTGGGGCCAAATAAATAAAAAATAATAAAATAAAATAAAAATAAGTACACCCCCACACACACACCTCAACCCACCCACCCCAAACACAAATCAACCCACCCACCCACCCACCCACTCCAAACACAAACCAGTCACTTACCTGTTAGTATATGTGCCTGGGTAGCACCATGTTGCAAGATGGGTATGGTCATCGTACCAGTTCTCCAGGATAATATGCCTTAATGTAAATGTAAAACAGCTGTACCTCCTTAAGGGTTCTCCAATTGAAATAGCAATTGGAACAGCACAGGTGTAGCTTATTGATGAGGTAACTCCAAGACTTTGCTTAAAACCCCCAAGCCAGGCCGCCAGGCCTTTTTAGGAACAGTGGTAGTACGTCAATAGAGGTAAAGGTATTAAATACACATTAAAATACACACAGACACACCACATCCAAAGGTGAGTCACTTACCCTGGGGAGCTTCAGGCTAGCAGCTTCTCTTCCTCCTCCCCGCTTGAGAGGATAGCAAGGAGGCTGTGCATACGCGCCAAGTACTGTAGGCATGCATGCACACCAAGTGCTTGGTGCGCATGAGCAGTGGGGGAACCAGTGAAAAGGTAAGCCCTGAAGGTGGTTTCCCCTAAAAGCTGCTGCCGGTTCTCCAGAACACTGGGGGAAAGTTACTACCGGTTCTGGGGAACTGGTGAGAACCTGTTACATCCCATCACTGCGATATGTCAAACCTTCATTTGACGCAGGCTCAGTTCTATTTTTTTACTGCGCATGCGTCAAATGAAAGTTTGATGCATGCGCAGTTCCTGGAAAGGAAGGGCACAGGGAGCACCTGAAGAAGTGGTGGCGGCAGTGGCATTTCCGCACCTGGCCCTACCCCCAGGACACTGCGCCATTGCGGTGGTTTGCCGTCGCCACGGTTTGTCTCCGCGCCTCTGCGCCTCTGCCTCTGCAGCTTCCAACTTAGGGTAAGTGAGGAGTTTGTGTTTGGGGTTTTTATTTGTGGTTGGGGTGGGTGGGTGGGTGTATTTTTATTTAATTTTAATTTTATTTCTTTATTTATTTTATTTCTTTAATTTATTTATGGGTTTGTGATGTGGTTATTTGGTTGGGTGGGTGGGTTGAGGTGTGTGTATGTGTGTGTGTGTGTGTGTGTGTGTGTGTGTGTAGGTGCGTGTTTTTATTTTATTTTAATTTTATTTATTTTAATGTTTTTAAAAAATTATTATTTTTTAATTTTTGGGCTCCACCCACAACATCATGATGTTGGCTCTGTCCACACTGTGATGACATCATGGTGTGGTAGGAAATGTTTGACATCCCATCGCTGTACAAAATACTAATGAGTTGAATATATAGCTAGGAATGCCAAAGTAGGTGGGCAAGACTTCAACAGCAAAAACATAACAGAGTAGGATAGGGATGCGAAAAGTCCAATAGAGAAGGGAAAATATTGCACAAACAAGGAGGCGAGCAGAGAAGTGGACTCACCTGTTTCCAAGGCAGGAGCTATGGTGTAAATGAATGAAGGAGGTTTCTGTGCCATGTCCAAATCTCTGTTAGCAAATAATCTCTCGTCCAACTCGGAACAGGATCTTCCTGAAAATAAATTGCTTCAATATTTGTTTCTCGTGTTTTCAATTTTTAAAAAAGGGTACATAATAATAATAATAATAATAATAATAATAATAATAATAATAATAATAATAATAATAATAATAATAATAATAATAATAATAATAATAATAATAATAATAATAATAATGCTGTTGATGTGGCCCAATATTGAGCAGATGTCATCTAGCCCCTTTTAAATTCTATTTTGTTTTTAGGCATGTTAATTTTAGCTTTGTTTGTTATTATACGCTGGTGGTGTATCTGACATGAATAAATGAATGAATGGATGGATGGATGAATAAATAATAAAGAAGCTGCCTGATTATGATCTTCCTACAACGCTAATTAGGGTGTACATTTAATTAAGGAGACAAGGTTTTTGTATGTGTCAAGTAGACATGCCAAAGTTAAAAGGCACCCTTGCAAAAAGAAGACCAAAGTTTCCAAACAGGGCAGGATGGCAATCTTAATATCCGTAGTATGAGGAAGGTAACAAATCACATTCATGCTTATCCTGCAAGAACAACCATTATATATGTGGCAAATCAGCAATTCAAATGTGTTTTCCTCCTTCTCACACATTCCATGTGAGCCTAAAGGATTCCCATATGCCCGTGATGGTGAACTTTGGCACTACAGGTGTTCTTGGACTGCAGCTACCAGCAGCCAAAGTCAGCACTCCTGCTGACCAGAGTTTATGGGAATTGAAGTTCAAGAACAGCTGGAGTGCCAAGCACCAATTCTGGTGCTTCTGGGTGGAGAGTATTAGCCAGTGAAAAATCTTTGCTGCATGTTCTCTCACTGTTTTGCACATCTTTTTACAAGTAATGATCCCTTCTGTTAACATCAAACATTAATTAAATAATTATTAATGTTAAAGTGGTCGTTTCTCAATTTAATGGCCAGTCTCTATTAGCATCATGAATGTTAGGTTTCAGGTCTGCTGCCACCAAGTGGCTATAAAGAGAAATGCAAACATCCTGGAAGCCAAACAAATTTGCTGAATCCCCATTCTGAACCTCTGCTCCCTCCAGGTGGGTAGACTGAGTATTACAGCTTCTGAAAGTCAAACTAGACTTACTGTATTAGCATCCCACATTTTCAAGAAGGAGCAATCTAGTTAAAACATCTAGCTGTAATGGCTGGAAAACTTCAGTTTTGGTATCCAATTTTGAATATTGGCTATCCTCATGGTGATCAGCCATGAAAATTGTCCTGGGTGTTGAGTTAACCAGCCTCAACAATCGACACTGAAGAAATTGAGTCAGCAATCTTTGGATCCAAGTGAAAAAAAGTATTTATTTGGTTCTCCACGTCTGGAGAAAACCTATGAAGTGTCTGCTGTGATCTGTGTGCTAGCTAGCTCTCTTGCAGACTTCCTGGCATATCACAGTACACACACAAAGAGATTTTTCAGCCAGGAGAAAAAAGGAGGGGGAAGGTGGAAGGAGGAGGGTGTGTGAGGGGGTGAGATATGGGTATAGTGTTCTATTATAACTGACTGAAGAGGGGCCCCTTTCTTATCTCTTCAACGCCATTCACAGCTAGGCTTCAAGGACAGCATGCATTCCTTTCAAGAGGCTCACTTGTATTTTTCCAGTCAGTTCATACAGTAATGAAATCTAACATTCAGTATCAAAACCTAATACAAGTCTATGATCTATAACACAAGTATATAAAGGAATACAATCTTAATTAAGTTATAAATGAATCACTATACTGGGAACAATATAATACAGTGGTGTTCCATTTGCCTTCTGCACCGCAGCCTGACACCCATACCACTGATCCAATTCTCTGAGTCACTTTCTGGTCCTGAGCCCTTTTGGCACACAAAGTCCTCTTCATTCCCAGGCCAGTATTGATGGAGCTGCTGCCCTTCATCAAGATGGATTCAAGTGGGATTTAATGTACTTGGAGACCATCCCCATCCCCTGTGGATTTTGGCACCCAAGGCCATTAATCCTTAGGGTTCTCAGGTTTGCTAGTCAACCGTTGCCCAATGATCGGTGTTGAGTCACTGGCAGCAGGATCCTACTCAATTACCATAGCAGGATAAACCTGGACTTACTTATATCATATCATATCATATCATATCATATCATATCATATCATATCATATCATATCATATCATATCATATCATATCATATCATATCATATCATATCATATCATATCATATCATATCATATGTGTGGCCGACATCCCACTACGGTAATGGAGCAGACCATACAGCCAGTGATTCAATGGTGAGTGCTGGACGGCTGTAAATAACCTGACTCCTTAAAGGGGCCAATGGCTATGGCCAAATGAACCCCTTTAAGTGGGGTGATGGTCCCCCTCAGTGGAGAAAATCCACTGGAAACAATCATATTGTGCCCAATGGCAAATGAGCTGAGGAGGAACTCTGATTCCCAATGGTCATGGAGGTGGAATGTGGCTGTGAAGGCATCCCTTGTTAATAACCTCTAGGCTGCGGTGGTCCATTGATGTCCCAGTGTTAAATTCTGCATGTTTCATTTCATTTGTGCCGCAGGAGATGGCTCCGTGATCACAGTGTGTGGGTCACTTCATGGCAAGCTAGGATCCATCTTAAACAAATACATGCCAATGACATTTTTCCTGAAAACATTCTCAGGAAAAAAAAGTATATTTGGACACGAGTAGCAGCCAACAATTAAATTAAATTAAATTAAAGTATAGTATAGTATAGTATAGTATAGTATAGTATAGTATAGTATAGTATAGTATAGTATAGTCAAACCTTGCATAAAGAGCGCCTCGCTTAAAGAGTAACTCACTTAAAGAGCAGAATTTTCTCTGAATGTTCGCTTCGCTTAACAAATAAAACCAACCTAAAACTCACTTAACAAATAAACCGGGGCTCGCACCCCCCTCCCCCCACACCCCCCAGAAGTCACAATTGGTCACTTACAATGGTGTTTCGCTTAAAGAGCAAACTCGCTTAAAGAGCAGTCCTGTGGAACGCATTATGATCTTTAAGCAAGGTATAACTGTACAGTACAGTACAGTACAGTACAGTACAGTACAGTACAGTACAGTATAGTATAGTATAGTATAGTATAGTATAGTATAGTATAGTATAGTATAGTATAGTATAGTATGGTTGCTTCAGCCTGTTGGCTCATTTGACCCCTCCCTCTGTCTCTCTCTGTGTTTTTAAAAATATTTTTAATCTTTTTTAATCTCAGTAATTTTTAATCTTGATTTTTATACTGTGTTTTTATTGTGTTTTAAGTGCTTTTAAAGTCTGTTAGTCGCCCTGAGTCATTGTGAGGAGGGTGGTATAAAAGTTTGATCAAATAAATATATTATATTATATTATATTATATTATATTATATTATATTATATTATATTATATTATATTATATTATATTATATTATATTATATTAAATGTTTTCCTTATATGTGAGGCAAATGAAAACAGAACAATCAAAGTTTCAGAAGGAGCAGCATGTGAGGCTAAGTGGGGAAAGATTCCTGAAATGTAAGAGGAAGTTAATTATAAATGCTGCCTAAAGGGAATGACTTTGAAAAGGTAGAGGAGATGGGGTGTTGAGTACAAGCAGGAGTCTTTGAGAAGATACACCCCATTATAATTTTGGACTTTTATAAGCAACCATGCCAAGCAGAAGATGAGAATAGGTAGGCAGAAAGGAGAGATGGACTCACCTGTGTTTTCCTGAAGAAAAGTCACTGGTAGGGTGGATCAAGGACAAGGAGTCCCATAGGGAGAAGAAGGAAGCAAGACAGAATGACGGAACTGTGGCTGAATGTTTCTTGAAGGACTAGGGCAGCTTATATAGAGGTAGGAGAAGAGTTCGGAGAGATTGATCGCCTGTCACAAAGGATTGATTGAAACATTTCAGGAAGGAAGAGGCTGGATAAACATGGCCTTGAGTAGTTCTTCCAGAAGCCAAAGTGGCATGTGCATTCATGTGCTCTGATTATGATGTTCTTCAAATATTATTTCTGGATGTGTATTTAATTACTTGGAAGGTGCACCTTGAGTCAAGTGTGTCAAAGTTCCAAGTCAGTGGGGAGAGACTGTGGCTCTCCTGGTATCATTCAGCTCCATTCCCCACCTTATCAGAAGATTGCTGGCTTGCCCTGAGGGAGATGGGGACCCATCAACACCCAGAGGACCCCAGATCTCCACCCATGAGCCAAGAGGACTTTATTTTTCATGCCAGAAGCATATTGTCTTCCTGCTACTTTCCTGAGGCGGTCCTATCTCTCTTTTCCCATGCAAAGGCATGCATTTTCTCCAGTGTCTGATGAGTTCACCAGTCTGTTCTAACAGAATCAACCTCCAGACAAGGAGAGACAGGGGCCAAATACAAAGGCATAAGGAAGAGTCATAGATGGTGTAGAGTGTCTGAACTAGAATACACAGACCCCATTTTGGTACCTGATCTAACTCTTCAATTATTGAAATTATTGGCCCAAATCCTGTTACAGTACTTACTAAATCACATTGATTCAATGCAGATTTGGTAAATCAACTCCTTTGTTAGCTCTGTTGATTCAAAAGAGTAGGCCCATTTCAATGAATGGAAATTCTGGAGGAGTTGTAAAAAATGCAAAGAATACAGGAAAGAATGTGATAGCTTTAGTGGATAAATAATAATAATAATAATAATAATAATAATAATAATAATAATAATAATAATAATAATAATAATAATAATAATAATAATAATAATAATAATAATAATAATAATAATAATAATAATAATTGTGTGAGCTTTTGAGATCACGGTCTCTTCATCAGGCAGGCATAAAATAATGAATGAAAGTTCATGGTGCAGTGTTGTTGTGCCAGACGCTCTTCGTAGGAATGTATGTTGGACAAACAGGAAAAGATGTCGTGGTGTTTTCATCCCCATGGAGATGGGTAGTGATCCAATAAAGGCATCACCTCCCTCCTGCATTCTTTGCATTTTTTATGATTTGAACATGGATGAAATAGCTAATTCCCTTTGTTTGCCTCTGGAAGAGTTGACTCAATAGATCCCCATTGGTCTGGTGCTTTGCTAAACAACAGGATTTTGGCTTTCCATGTGATGATATGATACATCAAAGAAGATTCTTGAAACAGTGGTGTGATTTCAGTGAAACATCTAGAGAACTATAGGTTGCCACTTCTACCCGAAGGCAACTGTGCTTTTCATTAAATGTTCCGTGTGAGGATTCTTCTTCACCCATCTACATTCCTCCCCCCCTCCCGTGAAACAGAATGTCTTCTTAAAAATCTCTTTCCAGTGCTTGGGATCTCTAAAAAGGACCATGCCACCAGAAGCTCGATGTGTGTGGAGCCAGATTCAACCTATGGTTTCCTGAGATGATTTGTAGCTCCCCTTTGTCTGACGTGCAAGAAGAAATAGGGGCATAAGAGATCAACCTACTGGGGCCAAATGGGTTCCCATCCAAGGTGACAGAGGCAGAGAGTAGACTGTAATCCAGATATTCACTGTACTATTCCTTTATTTATTTATTTACCATTTACATGTCAAAGGGGAGACTATTTAATGAAAACCGTGGCATGGTTTTTTGTTTCCCACAAAGGAAAAGGTGACTTAATTTCTATTGCTGAGATTTAGTGACTAATTACATTGTTCATCATAACACTGATGACAGCACGAAATAAACGTATACTCCTATAAGCTGTTTTTTCTGGCATCACAGTCAATTCCATGTTCTGTTTCCAAGGCATGAGATATGGTGTAAATGAATGAAGGAGGTTTCTGTGCCGTGTCCAAATCTCTGTTAGCAATTAATCTCTTGTATGTTAATTTTAGCTTTGTTTGTTATTATATGCTGGTGGTGCATCTGACATGAATAAATGAATGAATGAGTGAATGGATGGATGAATAATAAAGAATCTGCCTGATTATGATCTTCCTACAATGCTAATTAGGGTGTACATTTAATTAAGGAAACCAGGTTTTTGTGTGTGTCAAGTAGACATGCCAAAGTTAAAAGGCACCCTTGCAAAAACAAGACCAAAGTTTCCAAACAGGGCAGGATAGCAATCTTAATATCCGTAGTGCGAGGAAGGTAACAAATTACATTCATGCTTATCCTGCAAGAACAGCCATTGTATATGTGGCAAATCAGCAATTCAAATGTGTTTTCCTCCTTCTCACACATAACATGTGATCCTAAAAGATTCCCATATGCCCGTGATGGCAAACTTTGGCACTCCAGGTGTTCTTGGACTGCAGCTACCAGCAGCCCGTGTCAGCATTCCTGTTGACCAGAGTTTATGGGAATTGAAATTCAAGAACAGCTTCAACTGCCAATGCTAAGAGGATGCTGAATTATTCAGTGACAATTCATGGATGTTGTAGTCCATGGCTGTCTGCTTATACATTGGGAAAATATGGCTCATGTTGAAGTACAGGTTATGTCCTATATCTATTGGAGGTATGTTCCGGATTCCTCCATGGATGTCTGACAAAGTGGAAAGCAGCAAACCTTACATTACAGAACATATATCTGAGTCATACAGGCAGGGGATATTCTTCATGCTTTTTAATGTTCAGGTTTTAATTATCCATGGGCATTTTAACAATTTCTGCAAAGATATTTGAAAAGATCACCTTTCTAAAAATGTAAACGTGAAAAACTACAGCACAAGCTGCCTGCACTTACAACTATTTCTCCAAAACATGCTCTTGAACGGCCTTCTACAGTCAAATGCACTCACTCAGATCACATCTGGCATTCTGCTCCCACAATGCGAAATGACATTATATTATTGGATACCCTTGGGGGCTGCGGTGGCTCAGTAGTTAAGAAGCTCACCATTTTAGCTGGAAAGCTGGCAGGTCGGCAATTCAAGACACAGGTATTGCATGATAGATTGAGTGCCCAACTCATTGCCAGCTCTTGGGGACATGAAAGGAGCCTCATTGGGGCGTTCCCCGAGCGGAGTTTCTTCCGCAAAAATTCTACCAACCCAGAATAATTTCTGACATGAAATCATCATCATCATCATCATCATCATCATCATCATCATCATCATCATCATCATCATCATCATCATGGGCCCAGTAGGATGATCTCTTATGACCCAATTGCTTCTTCCACGTCAGACAAAGGGGAGCTACGATCATCTCAGGAAACCATAGGCTCCACACACATCGAGCTTCTGGTGGCCTGGTCCTTTTTAGAGATCCCAAGCACTGGAAAGAGATTTTAAAGAAAACATTCTATTTCACAGGGGAAAAAAATGTAGATCAGTGAAGAAGAATCCTCACACAGAACATTTAATGAAAAGCACAGTTGCCTTCAGGTAGAAGTGGCAACCTATAGTTCTCTAGATGTTTCACTGAAATCACACCACTGTTTCAAGAATCTTCTTTGATGTACCGTATCATCACATGGAAAGCCAAAATCCTGTTGTTTAGTGAAGCACCAGATTAATGGGGATCTAGTGAAAGCTGACCGCAGAAGACTAGATGCCTTTGAGATGTGGTGTTGGAGGAGAGTTTTGAGAGTCCCCTGGACAGCGAGGAGAACAAATAGGTCAATCTTAGAAGAAATCAACCCTGACTGCTCCTTAGAAGGTCAAATAGTATAGATGAAACTAAAGTACTTTGGACATCAAATGAGAAGAGAGGATTCACTTGAGAAGGCCTTGATGCTGGGAAAGGTGGAGGGCAAAAGAAAAAGGGGGCGGCCAAAGATGAGATGGCTATGGTATTGTGGATGAAGTGGGGGCAGAGCTGGGTGGGCTGAGGAGGATGGTGGAGGACAGAGGTGACTGGCGGGTGGTGGTCCATGGGGTCGCGGAGGGTCAGAATCGACTGTGCGACTGAACAACAACAACTGATGAAGAGACTGTGATCTCAAAAGCTTGCACTATTTTTTAAGTGATCCACCAAAGATATCACATTCCTTCCTGTATTCTTTGCATTTTTAATGATTTGAACATGGATCACACAGCTAATTTCCATTGTCTGCCTATGGAACTACCTGATACTACAGAATAGCCTCCTGGCATGGACTTTTCAACACCAGAACAGCAACACAAACTCAAGAAACACCGGATCATAAGGTAATAATTTTTAATTGACTTTGATTTGGCTACAATTGGCATGCCTAGTGTATAACAACACCATGCCATGAACTTTTGTCAATAATTGTATGCCTGCCTGATGAAGAGACCATGATCTCGAAAGCTCGTGCAAGGTTTTTTTTAGTGATCCAATAAAGGTATCATCTCCTTCCTGCATTCCTTGCATTTTTGTAGCTCCTCCAGAATTTCCATTGATTGAAATGGGCCTACTCTTTGGAATCAACAGAGCTAACAAAGGCGTTGATTCACCAAATCTGCATTGAGTCAATGGGCTTGCTCTTGTGTGATTTAGTAAGTAACAGAATTTTAACCAATAGTTCCAAGAATAGAAGAGTTAGATCAGGTACCTAATAGGGCAGTGATGGCAAACCTTGGCACTCCAGGTGTTCTTGGACTTCAATTACCAGAAGCCCAGGTCAGCATTCCTGCTGATCAGGGCTTCTGGGAATTGAAGTTCAAGAACACCTGGAGTGCCAAGGTTCGCCATCACTGCAATAGGTGCTGTGTATCCTTAGTTCAGACACTCCACAACATTTATAACTCTTCCTCATGCCTTTGTCCTTTCTCTCTCTTTCTCCTTGTCTGGAGGTTGCTTCTGTTGGAACATTTCTGCGAGGTGGTGGTGGTATTTGGCGGTGATCCAACAAAAAAACCAGATTGATCAATCGAATTGATGTAAAGTGCACTTGAAAGAGGACAGAATAACCTTTCTTTTGATACTTATACAATTTGGATTGGACTTCAGAAACCTTTTTATGAAAGTTTAAACAAAAAAACACACTTTCTTTCTAACCTTTCCTTAAAAAAACCTCTCTACACAAGAATAGATACATTGGTGTGAGAATGGATACACTGTAGGAAGTTTCTCCTTTGAAGTCATAACCAGTTTCCTTTTTGGCTTTCCCTCTTATTGAAGAACTGCATTCAAGGAATTGTGAAGGAAAAACTCTTTTCCTTTGCAGTTTGACTATTAAAATATTTATTAAAAATAGATCCTTTGCATCCTTTTCATCTGTGGTGAGTTGTTCTTTGTACAGTGGGCTGCTTATGGACACATGTGCATAGAGGGTAGAGTCGGGGATAATGGAAACTAAAGGTTAAAAGCATCTTTACTGAAAAATAAAATATAAAAAATAATAAACACAAATGAAATTAGGATTTCTGGTTTTGGGTTAAAACAATGTAGCAGTTCAAAAAAGAAAAGAAACAAGAAACTGCAAGAAGATAAATAGGGACCACTTTGGTGGGAAGGTAAACAGCATTCCATGCCTGCCACATGTCCACGAAAATGTCTGCAGACACAGACAGCACTGGCTCTTTGGCTATAAACAGAGATGAGCACTGAAACCTAAAGTCGGATATGACTGGCTTTCGATCAAGGGTGACCTTTACCTTAGCTCAGAAGGCCTTCAATTTTATGAACATTTTATGAAAATGTTAATTTTATGAACATAATGTCTTTATTAACCCCCATTTGAAACATCACCCTTAACTTATGAATGAAATAAAAGAAATAAATTAACTAATGAGCATAATTCAACACATGGAATTCATGCACAAAATCCCTGACGGTAGTATCCTTAGACTCTACCTGCCACTTTTTTTCCCTCCATTATGCGGGGTATCACCAATAGTGCAAAAAGTTATACGGATACCACTGTATGTCCAGTTTGACTTTCAGAAGATGTGATACTCTACCTATCCACTTGGAGGCAGCAGAGGCTTGAAATAGGTTTGTTTTAAGGATGTATGCAGTTCTCTTTATAGCCACTTGGTGGCAGCAGTGGAGTAAAAATCTGCAATCTAATACAGGACTGTACTGTATTACTTATGCTAATAGAGTTTGGCAGCAAAGTTGAGAAAGGAACTGTAGCATTAAAAATGAATTTCTCTTCGACATTAAACAGAAAAAAATCATTACTTGTCAAAAGATGTGAAAACCAGCCAGAGAACACACAGCACAGAATAAAGTCTCATAAACGAACCATGATGGGCTGGCACCACCATTGTAATTTGCATCATAAATATTTTTTAATTCTTATGAACTATTTTGTTGTTGTTGTTCAGTTGCACAGTCGATTCCGACCCTTTGCGACCCCATGGACTACTGCCCGCCAGGTACCTCTGTCCTCCACCATCTTCTTTTTAAGCTGCCAATTAAAATGCTTCTAATTATGCCAATTCTAAGTTTTTGAGGCGTCTGGGATGGTGAAGGAATGCCTGGGACTTTCTATGACATAGCAGAGATTTTAACTGGCTTTTCCTTGAGTCTTGGTTTAACATTCACAGCACATTGGCTCTTATAATTCATATTAAAGTAAAGGTAAAGGTTTCCCTTGCTCAAAAGCCAGTTGTGTCTGACTCTAGGGTTCAGTGCTCATCTCTGTTTCAAAACTGAAGAGCCAGAGCTGTCTGCTTCTGCAGACATTTCCGTGGTAATGTGGCAGGCATGACTAGACACGTGAGCGCATGGAATGCTGTTTATCTTCCTACTGAAGTGGTCCCTGTTTATCTACTTCCAACTTCTTGCTTTCGAACTGCTAGGTTGGCAGGAACTGGGAGAAAGACAGGAAGCTCATTCCGTCCTGCAGTACTTGGGAATCGAACTGCTGACCTCCCGCCTTCCAGTCAGCGTCTTAGCCACTTGAGCCACGGCAGTCTAATTTGGTTTAATTTTAAGTGGCTGCAGTACCGATCATCTCCAGAAGGAGGCAGTAGAAGATCAGGAAATATTCCAGTAAATTTATTCAATGCAAAACAAAAATTAATAATAAAAAAGGAAACAAGTAAAATTGTTGATAGAAACTGTTCGTTTTCTATACTATTTGGGTACATAAGGCTGTAATCCTGTATGAATGAATGTAGTTTGAATGTAGAAGAACAAATGGGTGGTGGTGATAATTATGATGCTGCTGAGGTAAAGGTAAAGGTAAAGGTAAAGGTAAAGGTAAAGGTAAAGGTAAAGGTAAAGGTAAAGGTAAAGGTAAAGGTAAAGGTTCCCCTTGCTCGAAAGGCAGTCATATCAACCTCTAGGGTTCAGTGCTCATCACTGTTTCAAAGCTGAAGAGCCATCGCTGTCTGCTTCTGCAGACATTTCCATGGCCATGTGGCAGGCATGACTTGACACCAGAGTGCACAGAATTCTGTTACCTTTCCCACTGAAGTGGTTCCTATTTATCTACTTGCAATTTCTTGCTTTCGAACTGCTAGGTTGGCAGGAGCTGGGACAGAGACGGGAGCTCATTCCGTCACCATGCAGCACTTAGGAATTGAACTGCTGACCTCCCGCCTTCCAGTCAGCGTCTTAGCCACTTGAGCCACAAACACTAATAATAATAATGATTCCAACATGTGGCTCTAGTTAAAATGTCTCCCACCATCTGGATGCAGGTAGTTAAATTGGTAATGTCATGAAAGTTCTCGGTGGATAAAGGCATCCCAGCCTCGCTGTGCAACACAAATAACTCTGGCATGTTGTTGTTCAGTTGCACAGTCTGGTCCAACCCTTTGTGGCCCCATGGACCACGGCACACCAGGCACCCCTATCTTCCACTATCCTCCGCAGCCCACTCAGTTCTACGCCCACTGTGTCAATAATGCCATCCTGCGACCTCATTCTCTGCCACCCCCTCCTCCTTTTGCCTTCAATCTTCCCCACCATCAAGGCCTTCTCGAGCGAGTCCTCTCTTCTCAATTGGCATCCAAAGTACTTTAGCTTCACCTTTAATATTTGTCCTTCTTGCATAAATTTGGCATGGGAATTTTTAAAAGACGCTGCCAATGTCAAAATGTCCACCTGATGGCAGGAGAGGATTGGGAAATAAACTCCAGCTCTTCTGTCAAGTTAATTGAGATGCAGGGAAGTAAAGATACAGGTACAGTACAGTCAAACCTCGCATAAAGAGCGCTTTGCCTAAAGACCAAACTCGCTTAAAGAGCAATCCTCTGGAACACATTACGCTCTTTAAGTGAGGTACCACTGTACTGCTATTTCATAGAACATAGATGGAAATGTTCCCTCTCTACTAAAGAAAAGGGAGAACTAATATTTTAGGCAGAGCAGTTTGTATAGCGTGGTAGGAAAAGACTCCACCCACCCCCAAATAATAATAATCTCAGTCCTTGATTTAGTGGTCATTCGTTATTTATTTCCAGGGTTATTATTTTTTGGTTATTTTAAAAAAGAAATGTTTTTATTTGTCAGGATCAACTCTTTAATCTTTTCTCCTTCATTTGATCAAGTGAGAGAGGAATTAATGATACAGGAGCCCTAGTGGCGCAGTGGCTAAATTGCTGCTGATCATGTGGTTCAGGGAGCCCTTCACTAAGGCCCGGGGGCCGGGTGCGGCCCCTGATGCCAATTCATCCGGCCCGCGAAGCCCTCGTCGCTCCTGGAAGCGGAAGTAAAACGCGCCCGTATGGGCGCGTTTTACTTCGGCTTCCAGGAGCAACGAGGGCTTTGCGGGCCGGATGAATTGGCATCGGGGGCCGCACTCGGCCCCCGGGCCTTAGTTTGGGCACCACTGCTATATATGATCATTTCTTGACAGTCTACCATTGTCAGAGTCCCTTTGTCAGTTTCCCATTATTTTTTCCTCTCTCTATGCATCCCATATGGAGTCTCCAACCTTCTTCCTTTACTTTAGACCAGGGCTTCTCAACCTACGGCCTGTGCGCAGGATCCAGCCCATGGTGCCAAATAATCCAGCCCCTGACCTTGCTCCAGCCGCCACTGCCACCGGTGGAATCAGTTGTGATCTCATTTAAGGCCGTTGTAAATGCGTTTATTACAGCCATAAATGAGTCTGAGGCCATCATAAATGTGTTACAACAGCTGCAGACATGTTTTATGACAGTGTTTACAGTGTGGGGTGGAACCACCAGTCTGACCCACTTAGCTGTCGGAGGGGGCATGATCCGGCCTGCGGCTTGGAAAGGTTGAGAACCCCTGCTTTAGACTCTGTGAATTTTGACCAATTATTAATCCTATAAATACTGGTCCTGATTAGAATAGGCTCATGGGATAAAATGCTGAATGGCAAGCCAATCTTATACAAATCCAGTTGATTGATTGTGGCCCCCTGAACTTATTCCTTGATTTTCTGACTTCATAGGAAAAGAGGGAAATCTTTTAATGAATGTGATATAAAAGGCAAAGACATTTCCAAGACATCGTGGTTTCACACTGAAGAATACAAAACCTCCTTTACACCATTCATTCTTGGTGAAAGTCTCACTTGTGAGGTGTTTTTGTAAACTTGATATAGGGCCGGGATGGCGAACCTTGGCACTCCAGATTTTCTTGGTCTTCAATTCCCAGAAGCCCAAGCCCCTGTGAATCCACATGAATGGGTTTGCTGCGATTCATCTGGCTCTCGCTGCCCCACCCTTGTCGCTTCTGGAAGTGGAAGTAAAACATGCCCAAATGGCGCAAGGAGTGCAGTGTATAAATTCAAATGAATGAATGAATGAATGAATGAATAAGCTTCCTTACTACCAGAAATGTGTACCAATGAGGATTTAAGTTTGACCAACGACAAAGCCAAGAAAGTGGCTTCATTTTGGCAGTTTAAAGTTTGACCCGGATACGAAAGAAAATTACAACTTTCTCAGCAACTCATATTCTGACCCCTTTTGATGATAAATAGATGTCTTCATTTGCCCAACCCTCAAAAGCGGCTCATATTGGCCCCTACCACTACTTCTTGTGGCAGTGAATTCCACAGACCAGCCATGTGCCATGTGAAAAACCACGAATGTTCTCCTGTGCCAGTGTCTCACTATTCAGCTTCTTTTTGTGACCTACTGTTCTAGTGTTTATGACAGAGGGAGAAATCTGTTGTCTTTTCCCACTTTCTTGGTATCATGTATAATATCACACACTTCTGTAATGTTTTCCTTTACCTCATTATTTGATAAATCATTATCTAAACTAAGTAAACAACAGGAAAACCTTTCTTGCACACAGTTAGAAAATCAGCTAAGAGTGAGAATAGAGTTAGAGTTAGATGTGAGGCCGTGGTGGCTCAGTGGTTAAGACGCTCGCCTTGTTAGCTGCAAGGCCGGCAAGTCAGCAGACCTGGGAACTGCATGATGGATTGAATACCCATCATCTGTCCCAGCTCCTGCCAGCCTAGCAGATTGAAAGCAAGAAATTGCAAGTAGATAAATAGGGATCACTTTGTTGGGAAATTATTTTGGGGACATGAAGGGAACTTCATTTGGACATCCTCCGAGAATTTCTGACATGAAATTATTATTATAGGAAAAAAGGTCTATGAGAGGAAGAGATGACATTACAGTATATAGATATTCTGTGAATTTCAGATGTAAGACAGGAATTTCTAGACAAGCAGACCAGCAATTTTGACACCTAGTGCATCGCTGTCTATTGGTTAAGTCTGGGTCATTTGGGACCTACATGGGGAAAAGGTGAAAGAATGGAGAAAATGTCTGGGGTTGATGGCCGTAATGTTTCCATGCTAAAGCCCACCTGGTTTGTATTTCTTCCTTTCCAATGTGAAGCAGTTGAGGGTGATTCATGTACCTCTGGTGGGTGGATTCATGTCCTTCTGGGACCAAATACCAACAGGTGGGTTGCATCCTTCCAGCAGCAAATCCTACACCCTCTAAATCACAGGTTCCCAACCTTTTCAAGCCAGGGTCCGGGTCACGCTCTTTCAGCCAGCTTTGAGGGCCTAACAGCCATTTTGCCCTGGCTGCATGATGTTTTGTCCCAACAACTTCAAAGGGGTGGCCATTTTGTTTCTTGAATGCCCTTGGGGGGATGTGTGTGTGGGATTCACATGCAATGGTGCCATGGGCTGGATTCAGCCCATAGGCCTTAGGTTGTGAACCTGCTCTAAATCCTGGATCAAAATCCCTGCCCTGTGATACAGAAATTCTTCCCCAGAAGTTGCTGAAGTACAGGGTCACCAGTAAGTCTTTTCCTAATAATAATAATAATAATAATAATAATAATAATAATAATAATAATAATAATAATAATAATAATAATAATAATAATAATAATAATAATAATAATAATAATAATAATAATAATAATAATAATAATAATATCATATGTATCCAGTATATCTGTGTGCTGTCCCTCATTCTCACTGCATAATATTATGTGACACCATGTTCTGTGATACATTACCCTCAACATAGTAGGGGTTTTTTTTTGTTCCAAGTGACGTGGTAACAACTGTCTTTAACTCATCATTAGAATTATAACATCTAACATAATAACTTATGGATGGTTAGGGACTAACAGACTACACTGTAGAACGGAATCTTTCTGTATCCCCCAAATCTCAAAGAAAGGAGACTTCATTCAAATTTGGTATGTGTTTATTATTGTCCACTAAGAGCAATGATGACCATAAAACATGCAACATATGAAACTGTCAGTAATCATTGTGAGTCTATAGGGAGGGGAAAAAAGCAGGAAATGGAAAAGCAAGTGGGAGAAAATCACACTGCTAAATTCTCTGTGTTCTTTGAGAGGAAGAAACATTTCAATCTTATAGATAAAGAGAGTCTAGGAAAAATAGGGAAGGACAACATTTCACATTTTTGGATGGCAGAGCAATAGTTGGCAATTTTGGCACTTGGGGCTCAGGATGGGATTTTGGGGTGTCTTGGACTCAAAATCCCATAATTCTCAGGGAGTCTTAAACTTATCACAGAGTTCTACCCGATAAACAGACAAACACTCAGCTTGGAGAATGGTCTTCACTGGAAGGCTTTGCTCTGCCTCCCTCCTTGGGAGGTTCTTGGGTGAATTCTACCTCCACTCTTTTCATGGAACGGCACAAGATGTTAAGCGTAGAAGATTCTGGAACATTCACAACCGGAGATGAAGAGGCAGAGCTGAGCTGTGACTTCCTCTGTCTGTCTCTGATGAGGGAGGGCAAGAAAATGCTTTTATACACCATGATGGAGTACATTCTTGTATTCAGGGCCTGAAGGTGGTTGTTTTAGCTGTACCACCATGGAGAAAAGCCATTTCACCTGTTGGGAGGGATCAGGGTAAGGAGATTAGGGCTCTTTCAAATACTACGCAACCTAATATAGGCCACTTTTAACCCCCCTCTGTGACTTTCCATGACTTTTGACTGACCCCCCCTAAATCACATGGTTTGAAGATAGATCTACGGCTAGCTGGATGCAAAAAGCAAATGATAATTTTGGAGTCACATGACTTCACATCAAAACACCCCCCCCCGTGACTTTCCGTGACTTTTGGTCGACCTCCTCCCCCCTAAAATGGTCACACGGTATTTGAACAACCCCTTACAGTCATACAGCAGAGGTGACTAGAAGTGGCAGAAGGAAAGGCAATTGTTACAAAATCCCTCTGAATTAATTCCTTCTGTACTGTATGGGTTAAAAGTGAATATTTCCTCCTCTTTCTTCAAGCTTATTTGTATGAAACCCACCCACCCAGCTGGAAAGTGCAAGTAACATTTTTTCTGACATTAGTTTGTATTTTCAACTAAAGCATATGTCATTAATTTGCATTTCCTTCCATTTTGCCCTTTCCTTTTCCTGCAGCAGGATAGACAATGTTACAAGCTGTCCAAAGTTTACCATTTTGGCTTTCTCTCCTTCTTCCCTTCTTCAAGTATGTTTTGCTTCTCCCCTCACTCCCATAGCCAAAAGGAAGCTACAGAACAGTGATGGTGAACTTTTTAGAGACTGAGTGCCGAAATGGCAACGCCAAACCCACTTATTTATCGCAAAGTGCCAACACAGCAACAGGGGAGGAAGGAAATGCTCCCACTGAACTGCTGGGGAGAGGGGCGGGGCAAACTCTGTGCTGGGGGATGGAGGAAGTGCTCCCATTGGGCTGCTGGGCAGAGGGCGGGGCAAACTCTGTGCTGGGGTGACTGCATGGGTGCCCACAGAGAGGGCTCTGAGTGCCACCTGTGGCACGCGTGCCATAGGTTTGCCACCACTGCCATAGAACTATAGGATAACTGAGTTGGAAGTGCCTCATAAAGCTTTGGAGGTCAACCTCCTGCTCAGTACAGAAATCCAAATCAAAGCAAATCTGACGAGATGGTTGTCCAATCTAACATCTTAAGATCCCAGCCCTTTCCACTCACCTTGAACATTGTCACAGAGGCACTGTAACAGACACTGAGGAGGAACAGTGTGAAGAAAATGAAGATGGTGGTCCAGAGACTTTCTACTTCATCATCTTCCCAATAGCTTTGATTGGCCTCCACTGATAGTATTATCACTGCCAAAGAGGATAAAGAGATGTTATGTTCTGGTTCCCACCAAGAGAAGACATTCTAAGATTACACTTGGTGACTGACCCATAGGTATTTAACGGCTTCCTCACCCAATCGTTACTGAACTGAACTTAAAGGCAGAATTACAAACTCTGGTAAAATGCATGCAACTTTTGAAAAACTAAGATATTGAGAGTCATGGATTCCATCTGTTTTCATTTGATTCCTTCTTATCATTAATGCTATGCAAGGAGCAAGTAATCTTGCTCTTGCAACTATTATTCACAGAGTTGCTACAGCATAGGTTTCAAATTTTTATTTATTATGCAGGTAAATTGAGATGGACAAAGGGGCTCATTCTTTACCCCTTCCCCAACACCCTCCAGGTGAGATCCTAATCCTCAGGAGTAGGCTGTCCAGTCTGGATAGCAGTTTGGGTCTAAACGACCAATGCTACCCCCAAGCATCCTCACTTTAGGCTGTCAGCACCGTCAGCGGGCCACCAGTGTGCCCCCCCTCTCCGGGCACTGAACCTCATGATTTTGAAGTCCTGGATGTTTGGCACCCCATGACCTGCTCCTGATTAATCTTGTGAACTCACCTATCTCTGCTCTGACCCACACTACCCACCACAGCGAGGGGCTATCTCACAAATATGCCCCTAGCCCCCACCAGACAGACCAGCTCAGCCTGAAGGCCCCATTGCAGGTCCTCCAGAAAGATATCTAGACCAGGGATTCTCAACCTGCGGCCCATGTCCAGATCCGGCCTATGGCACCATTTCTTGTGGCCCTCCCCCACACCAGGAAGTGCCATGTGTTGGAGGAAGGACAAAATGGCCGTCTGGCCCCCAAAGCTGTCTGAGTAAGTGTGACCCGGCCCCCGGCTTAAATGGTTGAGAACTCCTGATCTAGACCCTTGTCTGAGAGGTGCACTCCGTCAGCTCAATAGAGCTCAGGCCATTCCACATGAATTCTAGGATGCGCAATCACTGAGCTCGGACCTGATCGAGATGTAAGCGAGTTAATAACGTGCACCACCATCAGGTTGTCACACCAAAAGGCGACAGATGAGTTTGCCTGCAGGCTGGCCCAGAGCCATAAGGCCCCCAGTATGGGAAATAAGTCCAAAAAGGTCAAGTCCTTAGTGATTCCCAGGGCATACCAGTAGTCAGGCCAGGGACCACAGCACCGACGGCCCATGAAATACATCCTGAAGGCAAAGGCACCAGATGCATCTGAGTGGACTTGGAAGTGTGCATTAAGCACCAACCATGATATCCAAAACGAAAGCCCGTTGAACTCCTGTAGGAACTGCTACCACACTCGGAGGTCCTCCCTCATGCCTGCCGGAATCCTAGTTATATGGTAGGCCTTTGACATCCCCTTCATTGCGTTGTAAAGCCTCCGCCGGAAAGCATGGCCCAGGGCTACCACCTTGCAGGTGAAGTTGAGGTGCCCCACTAACTCTTGTAGCTCTTGAAAAGTGGAATTCCTTCTACCTATTGTGGTATTCAGTCTCTCCCTGCAGGCAAACTCATCTGTCGCCTTTTGGTGTGACAACCTGATGGTGGTGCACGTTATTAACTCGCTTACATCTCTTGTCCTGTGGTTGTGTGGAGGCCTGGATTTCCCTGCCCCTGACTTGGCCGAACCCCGCCTTAAATCAGGCTGATGAAGCGTGGGGGCAAGAACAAATGGGGCACTCATGCTTGTATTTGCACTGCTTGCAGTTACAACGGCCCTGGTCAGAAAAATCCCAGCAAGCCAGGTGGTGTTGAACTGTCTGTCCCACCGGTAGGCAGGGAAATGTTTCTGCATTCAGCTTTTGAACCAGGTGCCGGTAATCAAACCTGTTGCCTAGCACTGGGCATACCGGGGTCATAAACTGGAGCCAAAGCTGCATATTCTGTTCATCCCAGCGCAAATTGGGACGTATAACTGCCCTCATTCTAAAGTTCTCGTCGTAAAGGAGCCAAGCCTGTCCTGGGAAATCCACGTACACCTGATATATGATATCTAACGTATTTGCTGGTGTATAACACGACTTTTTCACCCTGAAAAACATGCCTCCAAGTTGGGGGGGGGGTCATCTTATACACCGGGTGCACTTCAGTTGGTATAGACATAGCTGCCCATAGTGGCCTCCTGATGCTCCCCCACCTCATTCTACATACCATCCAGATGAAGAAAGAAGCTCTACATTACAATTGTGTCTCCCTTTCAAACTGGTGGGGAAAAAGAAAGGGTTTTATTTACTGGTACCTTCTGCCCTTATCTCTGCTAGGCCCAAAATGGAGGAAAAAGCCATGCTTCTTTGCAGGGGAAGCAAGAGGCTAGGCTAGAGCAATACTTCCTGCCTCAGTGCAATTGACCTGCCCACCCACTTTACCTGCAGCGCCACCACTGGTGGCTGGTGCAAGTACAGTTCTAAAAAAATCAATAAAATAATTAATATTACTGTATTTTAATTACTGAAACTCACTAGCAGTTGCTACATTTCCCACTCTTGGCTTATACTCAGGTCAATCTATTTTCCTGGATTTCAAGGTCAAAATAAGGTACCTTGGGTTATATTCGGGTCGGTTTATATTCATGTATATATGGTAGATAAATAAGTACCACTTTGCACTTGGACTGTTTTATATTTACTATACATGTTTGATAACATACAGCCTTGTGACAGTTTTTCTGCATGTCATAAACATTTGAATATAAATTAACATGTTGATATCAAATCTGATGTTCTGTTACGTTTTAATTGGTGTGTGGAAGGTGTGCGGAAGAGGGGGTGGTCTTATACAGCGAGTATATAACAAACTCTATATTTTGAGTGGAAATGTTGGGGGGTCATCTTATACACCCAGTCTCTTGTACACCGGCATATACGGTAGGTACTGTATGAGTGACAAGGCTCTAGCGAGCTGGACCTTAACGACCACCCCCATATAAATCAGAAAGGCAGGGAGCCAATTTGCTCAAGTCCTAGAGGGTTTCTTCCTCCTAGCCAACTCCTTTTCCTTCTCATCTTCCTTCCTTCTCCTTCTTATCTGAATCTCTATTCAGTAAACTAAATATGTCAACGTATCCCCCCCATTCTCCTTCGTAGCCATGAGTATGTGGTCACCCAATGGATTGGTCCCCAAAGGGAAGGGTCTCCTGTGGGATGGAATTATAGTCGCACAGAGTCGGGTTTACCTGATTGGGGTGGGATAATAAATAAATAAATAATAAATAATCTGTGTCAACCAAAGGAGGGTAAGACCAGAATGGGACGGATTAGGACGGGCACATTCTTTGGCAGGAAACCCCCCCACTAAGGTATGGTGCACTCCAGGTCATATCCAAACAAGGGGCCATGCCAAATGCACTGTCCCTTGCTGTACCAATGGTCGGTGGGAGCCAGGGCCAGAGTGGCAGTGCCCCACAAACCCCAATGTTATTGGTTGGGCCCACCCCCATTGGGTATGGTGTAGCCCCGGCACAGACTCACCTGGGAAGGGAGTACTAGGCCCAGCAGTAGCCCCTTCCACATCTACGGCTGCACTGCTGCCTACCGCACTAGCCTCTGTTGATATCAACTTGTCGCCTTCCCGCTGTTGGGTGCTGCTCAGGCCAGCAGCCTCCGTCTGCACTGATGACTGGCAAAGAGGGACAGAGACGTCCTGAGCTAAAACAGAGAAACTGTCACCCCCTGTTCCTTTTATAAAAATACATTTTTATTCTAAATAAAACTGTAAGTTACAAACAAACAAACTATACACATACAAAAAAACTCCCATGCATCATCATTTTACTTCCACCTGTAATAACACCCCTTTTTACCGCACCCATTCCTGAATAACATGTCCCCATTCCTGAATAGCTTCCAGCTCTACCACCTGCTGGGTGAGTGACTGGGCCAACCCCTTCCACTCCGCGGCCCAGCGACTCTTGGAGTCCCTATTAGACCTCCTAAGCAATGGTGGCACTACCGCTGAGGGCTGCAGACCAGCCCCCACTCCAGCACCAAAAAACATGCCACAAGATCTCTCCTCTGAGGAAAATAGTGCTGGTGGGGTGTGTGTGGGAGCCTTCCTCCTCACTGGCTGCTTGCTCTTGGACTGGCCAGAACCCTTTTTAGATACCATGCTACCGCAAGCAAAATGCTCGGTAATGAACGAGAGACAGAACATGGAGAGCTGCGCATGGCAACAAGGGAAATGGAAGAAACGCCTCACCCAGGGTCCGAACCCAGGGCTACTAAATCTGAAGGACTAGCACACCAACCACTAGGCTAGCTTGGCTGCTCAATGCCTAGGCAATTAAGGGCCCCCCAAGAGACACTCGCCCGGTGTCACAGCAGATAGGCATGACAAACAGGGGGCCAGGAGCACGGAGACTATCCTAGAAGAAAATCAGAGAGGAGAGGTAAACAGGGGTATTGTAAGGCCAATAGCCGTAGGGCACAGTCCAAAACCTGCCGTGGTGGCAGACTGCTGTCCCATGCTAGAGGCAAGCTGCCCAGGTGTGCAGACAGGTACAGCCTCCCTCCCTGCCCAATCCTATTTAACTGATGGGGTGACCAGTTCCTGTATCAGACCTTCAGCAACCTGCCAGGAATTCCACCCCAGAAAGAACAGCAAAGACAAATAGGTGCTAGGTCCTGGTTGCCCGCCCAAGATAGCCTCCTCCTAAGCTGCCCACTGCCGCAGCGCCTCAAAATGGCCGCTGCTGCCAGAGTTTGCTCCACACATGGCAGTTGACCTCACTGCCGGGTCCGCCCTGTGCTGCCTCCGGCACACAGCAGTGCCTTGCTGCCGTGCACGGGCACCAGAATCTCTTCTGTGCCCAAACACTGGCTATAGCCTGAACGCCATGCTGCCCCCGAAGCAAGCCTCCAGCCTGCGATGCAGCAGTCGGCACCCGCAACCCTCTTCTCAGCTTTGCATTGCTGCAAAGGGCAATGGAGGGAAGGAGCTGGCTTTTAAAGCACCCAATCTGACTCCTCCCCTTCCCACTCAGCATACCCTGGGCCATGCCTGCTGGTCAGTCCCATCTGAGGTCGGGGAGGCAAAGCTCCGCCCTTCGGCATGGCGCCATTGCGAGTGGCCCCTTCTGGGCTTATTTCTATGGAACCAAATTCTTCTGTCTACACCAGGAGTTATCAACCTTTTCAAGCTGGAGGCCGGGTCATGCTCCCTCAGACAACTTCGGGGGGTGGGACGGCCATTTCCCCTTTCCTCTACCACACATCACTTCCTGGTATAGTGGAGGTGGTGGTGGGCCACATGAAATGATGTTATGGGCCACATCTGTCCCAAAGGCTGCAGGTTGAGAATCCCTGGCCTACACAATCATTTGCAATTATGGTCTTTGTTACTGGGCATCACAAACCTACGATGTAACATGTATGATTCAAGAACAGAAATCTGCAAATCTGTAGGAAACCAATTCTTGACTAATTTTCCCTCATGATAAAGTCTATTCAAGACTCTGTACTGCCAATGTAGCATAGCACAAGGCCAGATGGAATAATCTGGCCGAATTCTGAGAAGACTAGAAGAAACTGTCTCAATTTAGTCTAATGGAGCTATTTTATGAGTTACTGGCTGCAGAAAACTATACTATAAACTTCATGGCTGAGCAGGGAAAGGAGCCAGGGTGTTGGGTTGTCATAAATAACTTTAACAAATACAGTGGAACCTTGGTTAACGTAATTAATGCGTTCTCCGGGACATTCCCCATAGGAATGCATTGAAAATCAATAAATCTGTTCCAAAAAAAATTTCCTCAAACCGAGCCACTATTTTCTATGGATTTCCTTTTGTTATGCAATTTTTATGTTAACTGAGGTTCCACTGTAAATCGAAATGGTCAATTATCACCATTGGGGCAGGGTAATGGGGGATCAGGTGAAGGGTTAGGCTTGTGGGAAGGGGAGGTGGTGCATTAGTGTGTGGACAGTTAAAAAGCATTGAAAATATTTTTACTAATAACATATCCCTTGAGGTAAAAGAAATGCAAATACGTTCCTTTTGAAAGCAACCTTTTGCCTGGTAATATTTTTTTTTCAACATAATTTCAGTTGTTTCTTCTCAGGGGTAGAACTTGTGGGGATTTTTTTTGAGGGAACACCACAGGGATTTCTCCTGAATCTTCGGCTATCTCGTTATTTTATACTCATTGATTCCTTTACAATGTGATTTTCCTGTTGTTTTATTATGTTGAGTTTTTGATTATATGATATGTACACATGTTTGAAAATATATTTGTAAGCCACCCTGAGTTGCGTGGCTGAGGAGACAGCATATAAATTCAAACATAAAATAAAGAAAAGGAACTGAAAGTAATGCAATGAATGATAGGATGAGCTAGTACTAACAACTGCAAGTAACTATAACAAATTATTTTTAAAAACCCGTAATGAGTAACATCTTTGAATTATGCTGAGCCAGGCTGCCAGCCTTCCTTCCTTCTGATACGTGTCAGTTCTAATTCCTAGTTACCAACACTTGACCGTGAAACCCATCCAGTCACCTCTCGTCATTCACCTTCTCTCGTCCTGATCTACTTCACAGATTGGGCTGTGAGGATAACATAAGACAGAGAAGTGCCATGTGGATTGCCTTGAACCCCTCAGAGGAAAGGTGGGATGGAAAATCATCACCACCCCCCTCTTGAGATGAAGAATTAAAAGAATAAGAATAAGTTTCTTCAGCTAGAAAGACCTTTGTGTGATAGCTTAAGCTATGACTTGCTTTGGGCTCCACCTCTTCCTGGACCTTATTTTCAACAACATGGGAGTGATAGGACCCTAGGGAATGAGTATGTCTGTGTATGTGTGTATTTCCCCATCTAACTGGCACTGTACATAGACTTGTGAGAGCTTGGAAAAGTTACTTTTTAAAGACCAGAACTACCAGAATCCTTTGGTCTACATAGCTTGTTGTATGGCGAAGCTGAAACTTTAGCATCTAACATCTTCCTCCATTCTGCCTGTCCTTCAAGACATTATGGCTTCGGTACAGACAAAGTTGATTGAGTCTGACCTTTAGAGCTGTTCCTCAAGTTATAATAATATATATGTCCGTTTTTGGTGTAAAAATTGTACAGAGCCTCAATGCACATGACGAACGTGATGTAAATGTAATCCTACCGGAAGAACGGTGTATCTTTTAAACATGGAGATAAATATGTAGGGCAAATGCTACGAAGCAGTGGAAGAGTGATGCTTAAGTCAGATGGGTGATATAGAAATGGAATAAAATAAACAAATAATTAAGATGGCTGGACGCAGGCCAGGAAGAGTTATGTGTGATTTGGGATCTAATGGCCACTTAGCCATGAGGCTTACAAGGTTTTCTCAGCTCTGGCTGACTACACAAGGTTGCCAGGAGAATTCAACATATGAGTCCTTAAATTCTTGTTTGGAAAGATGAAACACGGTTACAAGAGTAAAACAAATCGCCATCCTACCAAACCCAACCCATGATATTTTTGGGTTTTGGTTGTTCCACAATAATTCTTTATCTCCTAGCTACAAGTGGTTAAGACGCTGAAATCAGAGACTGGAAGGTTTGAGTTTGATTCCCGGGTACTGCACGACAGAGTGAGCTTCCGTCTCTTTCCCAGCTCCTGCCAGCCTAGCAGTTTGAAAGCAAGAAATTGCAAGTAGATAAGTAGGCACCACTTTGGTGGGAAGGTAAACAGCATTCCATGCACTCCAGTGTTGAGACATGCCTGCCACATGTCCACAGAAACATCTACAGGCGCAGACAGGTCTGGCTCAGAGATGAGCACTGAGCTCTAGAGTTGGATACAACTGGCTTTCAAGCAAGGGTGACCTTTACCTTACCAACAGTTTCCCCTCCACATCACAGAACCCATCCATCCACTTTGCACAAGTCATGACAGTACTGGAGGAGAACACAACAATGAACATCTCTGTTTCAGCCATGGAATGATTTCTTTGTTTTTATTTTGCCACGAGGCATGCATGCATATGTGAAAACTATTTACAAAAGGTTTGCTTTAACAATGGTAGGCAAAATTCTGGACTAGGGCAGAAAGAGACGTAACATGAGACTGAAGGGGGTCTTCATTTTTTGCCGTAGGGTTTCTCGATATGCTTCTGGATGAACTTCAGGCTTAGGCCCTCGTGGACCACCATGCAAGAGAAGCTATCGCCTCGGTTCCACTCGGACTTGCGCACAGTGAGTTCACTGAACATGATGGAGATGCCGTCAGCATCTTTGAAGACTGGGGTAATGATGTAGTTGTCTGGAGATAGGAGTTCGCTACCCTTGAGCCACTTCAGGCTGATATCATCGGGCTTGAATCCTTTGACCAGGGCGATGATGGAGACATATCTACCATTAGAGATGAGCTCTTCATGGTGGGGACGGAAAAGATACACACTGGGAGCGGTAGTGGCACCTTATTGTGTGAAGGGATGCAGAGTGTGGTAGAAAGAGAGAAAGGAAAGGGTTATTAGGTTTAGGCTAGGAGTGGCCAAGTTATGGCCTGTGAGCCAGATCCGGCCCCTGACACCAAGTCATTCAGCTGCACCACCCTTGTTGCTCCCAGAAGCAGAAGTAAAGCACACCATACGGGCGTGTTTTACTTCCGCTTCCAGGAGCAATGAGTGTGGCATGGGCCATAGTTTGGGCACTCCTGGTTTAAGCAGAGAAAATGGCAGCTTAAAATCCATCTCATCTTGTTGCAAAATAGATTGTAAGGCCACCAGGAAATTCCAGAACCCTGCCTAAAACCTGAAAACAGAATCCTGCTGTAAAGGTTTCCATACAATTATGATTCTCAGCTAACCCAGAAGCCTACTTGTGTAGGGTTGTGTTATTATAAAGGTTGTCTTTTGTAGATAGGTACATTGATAAGTAGACTTTGAGGGTGTGGGACAGAGAAGTCCTTGGCAAATTATATTCTGAGGAATCCAGGAAGCCTTCTATGAAGCCTAGGGCCCAGCAAATTTACTTTTCTGGACATACCAGGAATTGCCTAGCTGGTATTGGTTTTCTGCTGTAGATGTAATACATTCACATAGCCTGCTTTCCTAAACCTAATTTGTACTGTTGTTATGTGCCATCAATTTACCTCCAACCTAGGGCGCCCATTTGAGTGAGTGAATATCTTCTCATTAACAGCACTGCTCAAGGTTGCGGTTCCTTTAGGCCAGTGGTTCCCAGCAAGGGGTACACAGCCCACAGGGGGACTTCAATTCCCAGAAACCTAAGTCAGTACATTGGCTGATCAGTGCTTTGGGGAAATGACTTAGGCTTCTGGGAATTGAAGTCCAAACACCAGCATTTGGGAAACACTGCTTTAGGCCAACCTTTGGTGTCCCAGATGTTCTTGGACTTCAATGCCCAGAAGCCTCAAGCAGCAGGTATCCTGACTTGGGCTTCTGGGATTTGAAGTTCAAGAACACCAAGGTTGGCCACCCCTGCTTTAGGGAGTCAATGCAGCTCCTATTTGGTCCTCTTCTTTTTCCCGTTGCCTTCATAAGTCTACAAGAGAGTCTCCCCTAAACTACTGTAACATTTGAACCAAGAGTTCCCAACCTAAGGCCTGTGGGCCAGATCCGCCCCCTCGGTGCCATTTCATCTGCCCCTCCACCTATTCAAGGGCATTCAAGAAACAAAATGGCTGCCCCCTTTGAAGCTGTTGGGACAAAATGGCCAACCTCATAGTGCAGGCAGGGCAAAATGGCCACCCAGCCCGTGAAGCTGACTTGAAAAGGTTGGGAACCATTGATTTAAACTAATGAATTATGGCTTGTGACAACCCCTCCCCCCCAAGCTTTTACTTCTACTCAGTCTTTGGTCTCACTTACCCTTCTTTTTGTTAATTTTTGCAGTCCTAGGTAGAGGCAGGCCTGGATGTCTCACAGTGCAGGTAAAAGTCTCTTCTGACGTCCAGTCTTGTTCAGAAACTATCAAAGTGCTGTAAACTGTGGTGGTGCCATTCAGCTCATCTTTCAGAGAAAATGGTTCAGGAACTGGTATTGTCGACCTTTCCCGTGACCAGATGACTTCCAACCCAGATGTGCTCTCCAGATTGTTTATCACACAGGTGAGCTTGGCCTTTCTGTCCAGAAAGATTTCACTGGGGCTTGGGCTTTGAATGAAAACTTTAATCGCTGAGGATCCTAAGGGTGGAAGCACCCAGGTTAAGCCTCCCGTCCACATCCGTTTTTTTAAAAAATGAAAACATGTCTTGCAGGGGTGTGCTGGCTATACTAAAAGGGCGGTGGACAGGGGGGAGGGGGCAGAGCCTATGGAGTTGGGTGTGGAGTGACTGAGGCCATGGCAGGGGCCGTGGCTGGTTGGTGCATGGCAATACCCACCCGCACACAAACAGCGCCCTGCTGCCTCAAAGGTTCCAGCTTGGGTGGAAATTGACTTCAACCATTGTGTAGCCACCCAGTGTTGTACTTCTGCCCACCTCTGGGGGGCGCCAGACCCTGTGGAGCACCAGGACTTGTCCCAGTGTCCAAAATAGCCACCGTGGGCCTGATGTCTTGTAAGTACAGTATAACAAATGTGCCTCCTCTGGAGTCGTTAAGAGGAATCAATGAAATGAATGAAACAATAGCAACATTTGGGTCTGCTGGTGTGAGAAGATGCCATCTAGAAAGACTTCCCAAAAGACGGGATTTACGGTGGTGCACAAAGCATACGAGTTTTGCTTCTGGATGAGTAGAAGGGTAAAGGTAAAGGTTGCCCTTGCTCAAAAGCCAGTTGTATTTGACCCTAGGATTCAGTGCTCATCTCTGTTTATAGCCAAAGAGCCAGTGCTGTCTGCGTCTGCAGACGTTTCCATGGACACATGGCAGGGATGCCTCAACACTGGAGTGCATGGAATGCTGTTTCTCTTTCCACCGAAGTGGTCCCTATGTATCAACTTGCAATTTCTTGCTTTCGAACTGCTAGGTTGGCAGGAGCTGGGACAGAGACGCCATCGTGCAGTACTCGGGAATCGCACTCTGACCTTCCAGTCTTTGATATCAGTGTCTTAACCACTTGAGCCACCGCTGACCCCGTGAGTGGAAGAGCTGACCCTTAATTCTTTGTAATTAGCCTTCCTCCCTCTTTCCTTTTTGCCTTTTGTTTTCCACCCATGCCTACTCGGCTCACCCACTCACCCACCCAACAGGCAACAGTTCTATTACCTCCACACGTCTTGGCTGTTCTCCTCACTCTGCTCTTGCTCGCTGTGTGGACCACCTCGCAGACAAAACTCTCTCCATTCATGAAGTCTGACTGGCTGACGTTGACTATGCTGGTGGTACTGAAGGTGTGCCCATTTTCATCTTTCTTGGGAGTCTCTGTGAATGGGTACAGCTGCCCTCTTTGCTCACCCGCCAGCCACTCTACCGTCACATCTTGTGGATAGAAGCCACTGATCTGGCATATTAGTTCAAGGGTGGCATAAGGCGACTGAGAGTTACAGGAAGAATGGAGCAATTTGACTACAGGGGCCACTGGTGACTGTTGCACTCGGGCTAGAGGTGCAGGAGACAAACAACACATTATTATGAATACTCAACTTTTGGTAACAACAGTCTGTCAGTTGACAACTATCTCTGTTCCCAGATCACTTGGTTTCCATTAATCTTTTCATTCAATGTCATCTCTGTGGGAGCTGATCACTGATGTGGAAGCAATGAACCTGTGCTGGGTTTTACTCTGAACTCTACAACTCTTGATCCCTAGGTCTATAATAGGTTCAGCACCTCGGATAGTTCCATAAAACTCAAAGCAGATGCCCTGCATTCCTATGAATCCAGAAATAATTTCCTACTCTGTTATTCTCTTGGACAATGTTGAAATATAAAAATCAGAATCATGTACACCAAGGAATGCGACGTCAGATTTGTGCAGAAGGCAACACTGGAGACCTTAGCTACAAAAATAAAAATAAAATAAATAAAATAAAGGGATAATAAATGCAGCAGGTCTTGCTAAAATAGGCTCCTTCTGAATATAATCAGGAGTTGAATGTCATCATGTTTTGATTTCTACTGCTTAGATCAGGAGTTCCCAATCTACCGCCCATGGGCTGGATCTGGCCCACAGCATCATTTCATGTGGCCACCAATCCTATCCATGGCCCCTGAAGCTGTCTGAGAGAGTGTGATCTGGCTCCTGGCCTGAAAAGGTCAGGAACTCCTGGCTTAGATTCACTTTAATGCTTCTCATCTTGACCTTCTATCCTTAATGGGTAGAAAGTTACTTTTTCCAGACTGCATCCCTCCAAATACCTAAGGCAGAGGAAGCTTTGGATTATCTGAAGAACATGAGGAAGCAGCCAGAGCAGGTTGAGGACCCCGCCACCCCTCTCTCTGACCACCATCAACATATGGTAATGTAATGTATTGTTTGTAAGCCGCCCTGAGTTGCTACAGCAAGTGGGCGGCAATATAAATTTGAAATAATAATAATAATAATAATAATAATAATAATAATAATAATAATAATAATAATAATAATAATAATAATAATAATAATAATAATAATAATAATAATAATATGCAGATTCTGTGTCCCCCCAAAAAGGTAAATAATTTCATTTTTTGGCTGTTCTCCATGTTAGAAAGAGGACAATCTTTGAGAGTACTAGATGAGACTCAGATGACACAACTGAATTTATTACAACTGCTTTGTATATATTTTCTCTTTCCTGGTAGATGTAGACGCTATGGAAGAGATTAAAAAAAAGAGAGAGAGAAAGAAAATGGGGAAACCACAGTCCCTGAAGACTTACGTAGAATTTCTTTCCTTATTCTCGAGTTGGTAGGGCTGTGGTTGACTGTGCAGTGATATGATTGGGACGGCCAGTCAGAAGCTGGGATGGTAAGTTGGCTGCTCGAGGTGTAGAGACCACTGGAGGAGGCCCTGATGGCTGGGAAGGTCTGGATGCCAGTGGAGAGCCTTCCAGAATTCCATTCAATTGTAACTGGCTCAGGGAAGTAACCAGTAACCAAACATCCAAGGGAGACTTGCAAGGAGCTTGAGCGTTCTTGGTGACTGGGAATCAACGGGAACACCGATGGGGCCGTGGGGTTTGCTGCGAGGGAAAACAGAAAGAGACAACATGATTTCTGTTCATGCATCTACATGAAACCGCTGGGTGAGATCATTCATTCCCACGGGGTGAGGTATCATCAATATGCAGATGATACCAAACTGTATATCTCGGCCCGTGGAACCCAAACAATGCAATGGAAGTCCTTTCCAGGTGTCTGGAGGCTGTGAGGGTCTGGATGGTGGACAATGGGCTACAGCTGAATCCTGACAAGACTGAGTGGTTGTGGGTCAGGGGTCATGCGTTAACTTGGGAGCTACCATCTTTGTGTTACCAACTTTGTGTAATATGCCAGTTACGCCCGCTCCTAGACCGGGACTCCTTGCTCATGATCACACACACTTTGGTCACCTCCAGAATTGATTATTATAATGTGCTCTACATGGGGCTGCTCTTGGTGACCATTCAGAGGCTGCAACTGGTCCAGAATACAGCTGCCCAGGTTGTGATGGGGTGCAGGCATTATGCTCACGCCTCACCATTGCTACAGAGTTGCACTGGCTGCCAGTTTGCCTCCGGGTGCAATTCAAGGTGCTGGCTATTACCTTGAAAGCCCTATATGGTAGTGGGCCAGGATACCTAAGTGACCACATTGCCCTAATGACATCTGTCTGTCCCACCAGAGTGGACCGGAGAGGCTCTCTGGTTGTACCATCAGCTAGAGAGGTGCACCTCTCTAGCACTAGGAGGAGGGCCTTCTCCATGTCTGCTCCTGCCCTATGGAACCTCCTGCCAAGTGAGCTGTGTCTCCAGATGGAGCTGCTGCCCTTTAGGAAGGGGGTTAAGACCTGGTTGGCAGAGCATGTATGGGGTATGGGCCAGACGGCCACCCCAGTCTGTGGGTTCATCTGACCTCCTCTCTCTCTCTCTCTCTCTGTCTCTGTGTGTGTCTTATTTAATCTTTTTACTTAATCTTTTAAATCTTTTTAATCTTGATTCTTATACTTTATTGTGTTTTTTTTCTGTTCTAAGTGTTTTTGGAGAGTTTGTTAGTCATCCTGGGTCTTTTTGAGGAGGGCGGCATAAAAGTGTAAATAAATAAATAAATAAATAAATAGTACAGGTTCTCTCTAAATCAGGAGTTCTCAACCTTTTTAAGCTGAGGGCCGGGTTACGCTCCCTCAGACAGCTTTGGGAGGCCCAATGGACATTTTGCCCTTCTTCCACCACATGGCGCTTCTGGGTGTGGTGGAGGCAGTGGGGGTCCACATGAAATGGCACCATGGGCCACAGGTTGAGAACCCCTGTTCTAAATACACAATCTGTAGAGGAGACTTCAAGGCAGCAAGAAAAGAAGAAGACCAAATATGATATGGAATGACCCCATAAAGGAAGTCATGACCTAGACCACTGATGGCCAAATGTGACACTCCAAGTGTTCTTGGACTTCAATTCCCAGAAGCCCTGATCAGTAGGAGTGCTGACTTGGGCTTCTGGGAATTGAAGTCCAAGAACATCTGGTGTGTCAAGGCTGGTCATCACTGACCTAGACCCGTGTTTCCCAACCTTTGATTTTTGGACTTCAATTTCCAGAAGGCTAAGTCAGTTCCCCAAAGCACTCATCAGTCAATGTACTGACTTAGGCTTCTGGGAATTGAAGTTTCCCTGTGGGGCCCGCATTGGGAACCACTGACCTAGATTTTGCAAGAGTGAAGCAGGGCTTTGAATGATAAGACATTTTGGAAGTTACCTCTTCAAAGGGTCAGCATGAGTTGGCAGCAACTCAATGGAGCATAACCCCACTAAAGAGAGAGATATCATTTTGTACACCAGGTCACATGTTGCCTGAGAGAAGGAGGTATACTTTTATGGTAAAGGAGAGGGACAAGCAAGAAGTAGGAGAGCTTTGAGGAAAGTGGCCAGGATATTGCAAAAAGGAAATGAGAGGCTATGAGAAAAGTTGTAGATTTTAAAAACCATTGGCCATGAGGTAAAGAAACCAGAGGGTGTGGGCTTTAATCTTGTGTGAAAACCTTGAAAAGTTTGTAACTAACGAAAGCTAGAGTTTCTCACTAGGCCTGTTGGAAGAAGGGCTCGCCATATAGTAATAACTAATTGGACCTACATCTCATGCAAAATAAAGTTGAAGAACAAGCCACATTTATGCTTAGGAAGATGGCAGGAAGAGGACTTAAGGTCACCTCACCTTGCTTAAATATTTCAGATCAGTTATCCAGAAATTTAGAAAATGTAACATACTGAGCATGGAAGTACAGCAATGGTCAAATTTCTAGTGGAATCTTTGTGCCTTCCAGACTCTTTTAAAAGGTTTTTATAGCATGCTTTTGATGATAGTTTTAATCTGTGCTGCTTTAAACTTGTTGTGTTTGAAGATTGTTGTAAATCGCCTGGGTCCCTTTTGGGAGGAGGGCGATAAACAAATTTAAATAAATAAATAAATAAATAAAATAAGATTGCTTTGGTAGACTTTGGTGGGTTTTTAAGGGGCTGTGGTGGCTCAGTGGTTAAGAAGCTCACCTTGTTACCTGGAAGGCTGGCAAGTTGGCAGTTTGAGACCCGGGTACTGCATGAGTGCCAGTCTCTGTCCCAGCTCTTAGGGACATTAAATGAGCCCCATTTGGGCGTTCCCTGAGCAGAGTTTCTTCTGCAAAAATCCTTTCAATTCAGAATAATTTCGGACATGAAATTATTATTATTAGTGGGTTTTTAGAGGGATGTTGGGTTAAAAGGGGTTTATTCATTAATTAAACAAATATGCAGAAGGTCAGAAGGTGCATAAGATCTTTGTGGCCTGCAAGCTCGTTGAAGTTAAAGCACTGCTTAAAAAGTTACTTTTCTTGAGTTCATAGTTTTTAGAATTGCCACACTCAGCATAGCCAAAGACCATGCTAGCTGTAGTCCATAAAAGAACGGTCAGTCAAAAAAGGTAACTTTTCTAAGCTCTGAATTGAAGAAGTTGAGTTTTAAAGCACAGGTCCTGGTACATACTTTGGTCTGCTTAAACCAGTGGTGCCCAAACTTTTTGGGCCGTGGGCCGATCATGTGGTTCAGAGAACCGGTCACTAAGGCCCGTACGGGCGTGTTTTACTTCCGCTTCCAGGAGCGATGAGGGCTTCACGGGCCGGATGAATTGGCGTCAGGGGCCACACCCGGCCCCCAGGCCTTAGTTTGGGCACCACTGGCTTAAACAAACAGGAGATCAACATGTGTCTCTGTGACCCAGGTGGCACCATTGGCTGCTAATTTGGGACACAAGGCAAAACCTTTCTGCCTGTTTTTAGATCTTTCAGTTCTCAGTTCCTCTTATTTCAGCCCCATCTGTACTTTCAGGTACTCAGTATCCTGTTTACTACTGATCTATGTTCAGATCTGGGGAAAAAAAAGCTAGTCATAGGTCAAGAAAAAAAAAGCAGTTCCTAAACTAAAAAAATAAGATGGAGGGTGGTGGGGGAAAGAGAAAGTCAAACTTTGTGGGAAGCCTTTCAACCACATTACTTAGTAGCAAATAATAAACCAAATTATTTTATGCATCCAGTGGCAATTTCCTCCACTTTCCACTCTAAACTTAAAAGCCTATCCCCTAGTTATGGGTAACCAGAGGTTTTTGGTTTATCAGATAACACCCCCTTGAACAGAAGTTTTCTTTTTCATGGAGAAATGCGAGCTTGGAAACCTAACAAAAACATTTTTTGAGGAGGGAAGAGAGCCATTTGCAACCAAATACACGACCCACACATTTTATACATACTTAATTTCATCTATGCTATTCCAGGACAGGTAAGAACAACTTGTGGGTTTTCAAATTGCCTCTCCTCATGCACTGATTTTCATTCTAAGTCTGGTTTTTTTTGGAATTCAGCATCCTACAGTCATGGTTTGAAAAGGAAGCCATGTTATTACTGGCCTAGCTTCACTGCCTCTAAAACAGCTCAACACCCAGGGTTTTTCTTGGTGTCAGAAATTAGTTCTTTGCTAGGTTAAGAACCAGGACAATTTAAAACTCTGGCGACACAAGGAATAACTTTCTTAGCACTCTGGGTAGGGGTGCGACATTTTATGAGGGACAGGGTGTCTCTACAACATTAACTAGTTGTGTGGAAGAGGAGATCCCCACAAATTTATCCCACATGACCTGCTACACATGCTATAAAACATAATAGAGTTCTGTCCTCCACCATATATGGCGTCCCTTTGATTTATTTGATTAAAGGAGATGCTAACATTTTTAGCTAACCACAGCAACAACAATAAACAGAGGTTCCTAAACTTGACTTTGCCTGTGAATTATCTGATCCACACAGATGTGCCCAGATCTACTTAAAGCCTAGTCTGGGCCAAAGAGTGACCCTCTAGATCAAGGTTCCTTAAACTTGGCTCTCCAGATGTTCTTGGACTTCAATTCCCAGAAGCCCTGATCAGCAGGTGTGCTGTCTTGGGTGTCTGGTAATTGAATTCCAAGAACACCCAGAGAGCCAAGTTTTAGGAACCCTGCTCTAAATTGTGGTGGACTACAGATTCCATCAATCACAAGTCTCTGTCTCCAGTGGTGAAGGATGATGGAAGTGGAAATTTAAAACACTTAGAAGGCAGTATTTTTCTCCTCCCTACTTAAAATCATAGCTGGCCACCATGTATACAAGCTAACCAGACAAAACCTCAAGGTGTTTTCCTCTGAGCTTTCTGTGCTATTGCGGAATGAAAGCAACAGATGTAGGGTGGCCACATAAAAGGAAAAAGAAGGTTCCTGTGCTTTCAACGCCACAGAAAGAAAGATAGGGTTTCCACACGTTCAGTGAATCAGATCCTCTTTTGAAGATTGGTGCATCATCTTTCTATACAGAGGACTAGAGATTAAACAGCACAGGACCGTACATCAAACAAAAAAGCTGGTGACTGCAATGATAGTCTTCTCTCTGCCAAAAATAAATAAGTGGAGATATCTCTACCCACTGGTTTTCTGCCTGCGAGATGTCAGTGAAAGATACCAAAGCCTCACCAGGGAAAGAGAAAGCAGGCAATGGATTGCTACATGTCTGTCTACCTACTTACCTTGCAATCTACTTGCAACCTCACAGGTACCTTGCAAAGCTGGCATCCCGTTACACTACACTGTTGCCTCAGTCTTCCACTATTCCACCCACAGCGACTGAGTCTTGTCCTGCAGCCATCTGCTCTCACATGCTAGATCATCTACCCTTTGCAACATGGCACAGCCTCTAGATGTGCTAAACAGCAAAGCCCCATCATCCTCAGCTGGCATGGCCACTGGCAAAAGGGGACACTGAAAGTGATAACTCTACACATAGAGAGGACCCCCGGGTTACATAAGTCTACTCCAGACTGTCGCCATCTTCCTATGAGAAATCTTCTGTTCTAACCTGCTTATTGTACTCCATGCTTCTTAACATGTTGGTGGCCTCCTGTGGCTAAATTCAGCTGCTTAACCACCAGCTCTTGTTCATACTTGACTGCCTGACTCTCAAATCTTTAGATAGAAGCCAGGAGTTAAGCAATGAAATCTAGCTTCGCAACTCATGTATTCTATTCCCTTTGTAGAGAAGTACAGTATGTTCTTCTCTTCTTTCCTAAGGCTGGGAAAGATCTGATGAATCTTCCTCATTGCCAGTAAACTACTTCTTCTTCTTAAAGTGCCATATCTGATCCCGAATATTGGCTCTCCTCCTAGCAATCCACCATGAAGATTGTCTTAGGAACGATATAATGCAGTAGCTTTCCAGTTGCCTTCTGCATCTCAAGCATGGCACTTGTTTCACTAATCCAGTTCTGTTAGTCACTGAGCCCTTTTGGCACACAATGTCCTCCTCAGCCTCAGGCCAGTATTGATGAAGCTGCTGATCTCCATCAAGATGGATGCAAGTAGGATTTAATCCACTTGGGGACCATCATCCTTCCCTGTGGACCTTGCCACCCAAGGCCACTAGTCTTTAGGGTTGTCATTTTAGTTAACTGCTGCCTGATGATTGGTGTTGAGTCATTGGCAGTAGGGTCTACTCCCGTGATGGCTAACCTTGACACTCCAGGTGTTCTTGAACCTCAATTCCCAGAAGCCCTGATCAGCAGGAGTGCTGATTTGGGCTTCTGGTAATTGAAGTCCAAGAACACCTGGAGTGCCAAGGTTCACCATCACTGGTCTACTCTATTACCATAGCAGGATAACATGGCAAAACTGTAGGTAAGCTACTAGCCAAACCTAAGCCACCAAACCAACCTTCTCTACCAAGAATGGATCAGATGCCTGACCTAGTTGTCAAGAGCTAACCTGCCTGGCTGTCAACTACCAGGTAAAGCTAAGGACTTTTTGTGAACAGAAATCTCTGCTTCAACATGCTAGCTGGTTTTGCTGCATCAGGGGGTAGCTCTCTGGATACTGAGGTTGTTCCACCTTGGTAGTTTTCAGCCTACAAATCGTCCAGATATTTGAGACTTCAAGTCCCAGAAACTATGGACAGCATGACCAATGATGCTGGGCATGAAGATTGCAACTACTGTATCTGGAAAGTAACCCAAAGTAGGATTGCTGCTGTGGACCTCCAGATGTTTCTGGTCCCATAATCCTCCTTGACCATGCTGGCTGACCTGATGGACTCCAGAAGCATCTCAGTGGGGTAGAGATCCACCAGCTTTGTTTTAACCCATATTCTCCACCTCAACGCATTGATCTGGTAGAATTTGGGAATCCTAAGTTCTGTTGTATGTAGGCAGACACATGTGCACAACTACATGCCTTTTGAACTACTTACTTTCCAACCCACTTGCTACCTGACACGTACCTTGCAAAGCTATCATCCCTTTACTCTACACTGCTGTCTTATTCTTGCTTTCCTATATAGCACCTAAAGCTGTTGGTATTTAAAGTTCCCTCTCTTCTGATCTTCTGGAGCTCTCTCCTCCCTAAGTCTCCAGCCAAGCATAGTATTCCTAGCATTAGCTAGGGAGAAAAGGTGAATGTATCATGTACAACCCTTCCTCAATGAAAGTTGGTGGCATTAGCCTCTTCCAGTTGAAAAGAGGAAGACATCCTGGCTAGAACCTGGAAAGTTTCTTCTTTTGGGCTACAATTCCCAGAATTGGTTGGGGGTGGTGGTGGGACTCTTAGGAGCTATAGTAACTCCCCCCAAATTCTGGTCCTACTTGCTGTGTCAAGCTGGCACTCCATTCTTGATTTCCTGAGTTGGTTCTCCCACTTCCATCTCTTGACCTTTATAAATGTTTCAGATGACTTCACTTTCCTTTAATAATGAAAGCTAGGAATAACCACCAACCCCCAGAACTGTTGCTGTAAATCACCAGGCAGGACTGGAACCCAGGACCAAAGCGACTGGGTCCTGGGTTCAAGCCATGACATCTCCACATAGGGTTGGGAAACAAGCCCTGCATCTGAAACCCTGGAGAGCTGCTGCCACCAGTCAGTGTCATGCAATACTGAACTGAATGGGCAACTGAACTGATTCAGTATAAAGCCACTTCCTAGGTTCTGCTACTCAGATCGTGAGGTGGTTACTTTTTTAGTCTACAGGACCCAACAGCTTATAGTCATTGTTCATGCTGCCTGAGAGATGTTGGGAGTATAGTACTTAAAAGTAACTTTCCTCAGTTCTGTGTTGGCTAGCTTCCCTGAGATGGAGCAAGAACCCTGAATTTGACTTTCGGGGCTTCCTGTTTATTTGGAAACAATAATACATCTTGTACTAACCCCTAGCATGATCAGCTCTCCTTGGTTGTTGTACTCCTCCTGAATTCCAGTACAGAACCTGCCTCAACTCTTGCTTCCTAGCTGTGCTGGGAGAGGTGCTAATCCCTCTCCCACCCATGCAACCCCCTTGCTTCTTATGTATGCTTTCTGCTTCAGAGATCCAAACCCTCTGCTCCTCAACATACTAGCAAAGCTGTTGTAACTATTGTCAATAGATGTAGTCAGCTGGGAACACTGAAGCTCCCCATTTGGGTTTTAGACTGGTGAGACAAGCTAGGTAGCCCACTTGTTCCTCCTGGCTAGTTCCCTTAGAACCTGCTACTGCCTTGAGAGACCTGTAATGTTCCAATAATCTGGTTTGGACAAGCTTTTCCACCCTGCCTTGATTTCCCCAGTGCTTACCTGAATGCATGCTGGTGTACTGGAAGGGTAAGAGTTCCTCCAGATGACCATTGGAGTTGGGGCAGACTTTCTTGTAGTCTCTTCACAACCTTTCAACTTCCTTCTTTGGGCCTAATATATTTTCTGGAAGGGCTAGGTCAATTGCTGGCTGAGAGTTATCCCCCTGGCTTTCTGCCTGTTTCTTCCAGCCTGTTACTCACCTGGGAAGTCAGGGAATTCCCATGAAGGTTTCTGGAATCCTACCTGAGCCAGCTTCCTTGAAGCTTGACTCCAAACTAGGTGTCCAATAATCTTCTAGCTTAAGCCACAGGCTTGACCATCAAGCCAAGCTAGTTGGGGAATTCAGAGAATTGTAGGGGGGGAAAGTAACATCCAGATATCCCACTTGCTCCCTAAATGTGTCCAAAGACCTAATCAAGAAGGATTGGGGATAGAGAAGCTGGGCATCAGCCTTGAAGCAAATTCCTTCACGCTTCTTACTAACCAGGGAGGAGAGGTATTTTCTTGGTGAACTTCAACCTGAGAGAATGGTACTTTTCTCACAGGAAGTGATCTGGAATCCTTGCACTAGCTATGTTATGTTTGAGGCAGGCTTCAGAATAGCCTATTTGTACCCTCTCAGGTTTAAGCCTCAGCCAACTGGTCTCAATTATGTTTGGCTGAATCCCACAGCTTTCCTGAGGTCCAGAATTCTTCTAGCTGGCCATTAGTTGGATCTGCTCCATCTGAGCTTTTAGATCCCACTAGCTGTCTCAAATGGGTAAAGATTTTTCAAAGGCGGGGAGACCACCTAATTGGAGCCTGCAGTTGGGTAGCTCAAGTTTGAAATCGAGGGTGCTCTCAGCTGAATGACAAGCCCCAGCTTTAGAGAAGTTGCTTTCTGGGAGGACTACTCCTAGAATATCCATGCCAGCATGCGCTGCTGGGACTGTTATCACTGGGTAAGCTTTACGGAAGTGCTAAGGAGAATATCTGGTTTTACTAAGCTCAGAGCTTGGAATAGAACCTGATATTCTCCTTACCATCTGCAAGAAGCTTTCCAAGTAATCATTAAAAGGTAGAATAGTAGCTGACATCAAAACAAATAAATATTGGCCAAAATCCTCAACATTTTTTCCCATGCTTGCTGTGGTTCACTGCATGCACAGATGCCTTTTTATTCCAATTGCACAAGGATGATGCGTAAGCCCTCGTTTCAATAGGGCAGCCTACAGCTTGCAAGCTAGAAATTGCTGGAGCAGACATGCTTCATGATTTCCAGTAAGATTCAATGCATAGCAGTCTCAGTCCCCTTGAAGATGTCAGTTGAGTCTTGGGCTTCAGGGAGTCAGGGCTTTAAATCCAGGCCAATTTTGGGCTTGTTTTCAGGCTGACCTTCCAGAGGTCCTGGTGGAAAGACCCGTCTGGATTTTGCATGAAGGAATTCCACTTAGTTGCTCATAAGCCAAGGTACTAATTTGGGGGAATGCAACTAAGAAAATCTTATAGCTCACTATCAGTTGGGAAGCCTGGATATAAAAATATCCAATATGAACACAAATACTCCTGTTATCAACCATTCATCTGACATAAGAAAGCAAATAATAATACTAATAAAAGTGGAAAATACTGCTTTTATGTCTAGGCCTTGCATCAACTACTAATTTCACAAAGAAAGGGACTGTGTCTACCTTATCTAAGTTTCTACTTTCCTAGAATCCAGCAAACCACATACATACTCTTTCTGACTCACCAGATGAAAGGCTGGAGTTGATTGAAGCCACCCGGCTGTCTCTGAAAACCTGCCGTCTGTTTTTCTTTGGAAGTCATCTTTGTTCAAATGGAGGCTTCAGAGAAGTTCCCTCCTGATGTTCTCTAGACCTTGACCAAGAGAGAAAAAGAGGCACTTAGGACCTCCTTTGGATTGGCATAAAGCTCTGACCCCCCCTATTTTTTTTGTGTGCTTATGGTTGGATGATTTTGGGGGTCTATAATTGGCAGTGAAAGGCAGTCACCTGAAACTTTCACTCATCCAGAACTTCCCCTTTCTCCCTCCTGTTGCTTGTTTGTGTTGTCTTGTTTATTCATATGCAAAACCAGTTACTGAAATACATATGGTTGTTTATTGTGGTTAATCTGGACAGCAAATGCTCCATCCACCTGCTTTCACTTGTTTGCTTTCTTACTCATGTGCATCATAATTCAACTCAACTCAATCTAATCTAATTTGAACTAATTCAATTATACTAATTATATGCCTGGCGTATTATGGTCCATGGGGTTGCAAAGGGTCGGCCTCGACTATGTGACTGAACAACAACAAAATTATACTAATTGTTAAGTTGATGAAACACCTTTCTGTTCTAAAATTCTCAGTGGTCTGTAAGATATAGATCAGTGGTCCCCTACCTTGGGATGCCAGATGTTCTTGTACTAAAACTCTCAGAGGCTTTCACCATGGGCTGTGCTGCCCAAGATTTCTGGGAATTGTAGTCCAGGAACATTTGGAGACCCAAAATAGGGAACCACTGATATAGCCAATTTAGGCCCATATAAATGACCAATTCAAGGTTGGAAGAAGCCAGATTAGGAGCTACCTTGATTTAATTAACTATTTCAATGTTACTTCTAGTAGTATGAGTAAAGGTAAAGGTCACATTTGAAAGCCAGTTGTATCTGATTCTAGGGTCCAGTGCTCATCTCTGTTTATGCAGAATTCAAGATCAAGAACAAGAAGAGACACAACCAAAATAAGCTAGACCACTCTGGCTCTTCTCACTGTTGCCTCTGGCTCCATTACATTTTCTTTGGTGCCACCTACCACTACATTTATCTGCAGTCAAGGTCCATCTTGGCTTTAAACAGCCACTGTTGCTTTGTTGAGTGTCTGTCTTTGGTGACCCTTCCAGACATTGCATGTGCTTTCTACGTGGGGCTCCTCTTGCACCTGATATGAAAACTCCAGTAGGTCCAGAACATGGCTGCCAGGCTGGTGATGGTGGCCACATGATGAAATGCTCTTTGCTGCAGTTACGCCAGACCCCATCATTGGATGTTACCAAGAAACGTCTTTAAAGAGGCTTATAAGAACATTCTCCCTATAACCAATGAATAAGTATGTAATTGGACTAGGCCACCCCCTGGATAATAATTTCAACTCAGAAATTATTCTGGGTTGAAAGGATTTCTGCGGAAGAACCTCCACTCAGGGAATGCCCAAATGAGGCTCTTTTCATGTCCCCAAGAGCTGGGACAGAGATGGGCGCTCAGTAATTAGGAAGCTCGCCTTGTTAGTTGGAAGGCCAGCAAGTCAACAGTTTGAAACCCGGGTACTACATGATAGATTGAGTACCTGTCTCTGTCCCAGCTCTTGGGGACATGAAAGGATCTACACTTGGGCATTCCCTGAGTGGAGTTTCTCCTGAAAAAATCCTTTCAACCCAGAATAATTTCTGACACAAAATTATTATACATCCTGGATTCCATCCATTGTTATTGTATGTATATTTCTTGTTTAAGTATTGGAAACCGCCCAGAGTCAGAAAATATCCCAGATGGGCAGTATAAAAATTCAATGAATGAACGAAAAGTCCATGTTGTTTGAAAAGGAATATGCAGGTGAATCTGTCGGGAGTAGATACTTTACTCATTTCCAAAATGGGGAAGCGCAGTTATACCAGATGTTGATATACTTGTGATTATTATCTCTCCTACAATATCCCCCTGCATCATAGTGGAGTAGAGCAGCTCTCCATACAGCCACATGGGAAGGCAGAGTGGAGTAAGAGGTTGATTCAGCTCCCCCTGCTCATGCCTCCAGTTTTAGAGCTGTACCTGGTAGAAATAAGAAAAGGAAACATAATTTCCTCAGGTGGTTATCCAATGTGAATATAGAAACAATATTGGTATCTCAGCTGATATTTTCAGTCCCTCTTAAGACTTTAGCCTTTTCCTGGGATTCTAAGACTTTGAGAGCCACTTACCAGATTTGTATGTCTGACCTGGGTTACATCCAGCGCTTCCTAAGTTCTGGTGCTGGTCATGGAGTCAAAGCTATTTCCCAACAAGGGATTCCTTCTCACAGGGCTAAATTTATCAGCATGATACATAGAAAGTTAGCAACCAAAACCTTTTTCTGAGCATGGAAAGCAATGGCAATGGGTGTCATTTGCTCATCATTCATGAGAGGTCTACTAAACAAAAAAGGAGCACAGCACAAGACAACATAAGTAGCAGGAGCACATTTTTGGATCCGGAGGCGATGTCTTAACTGTGTGGATCATGAGTTTGCAATCTACTGTCTGCAGGCCAGACCTGGCCCACAGCACCATTTCATGTGACGCATCGTCCTCGCTCCCACCACCTCTGCCGGAAGCAGCGAAAGCAGCCAAAAACACACCACCCTCACTCCCAGAAGCGGTAAAAACAGCAAAAAATGTGCTGTAAATGCACCCTTGGCTGCCGTAAAAGCGTTTACGACAGCCATGGATGCATTTTATGGTAGCTTTTACGGCAGAGGGAACCAGGTGTCCAGCCCACTCAGCTATCTGAGGGGGCATGGGCTGGCAAATGGTGGGAAGATGTTGAGAACTCCTGGGTGGATGCTCTGGTGACTAGTAGAGACTGTTCCTATTTTTGGGAAAGCCACTGGTGGGGGGAACATTTCCTAATACAGTACAGTAAAAACCCCGGGTTACGGTGGAGGTTTGGTCCAGCCTCTGTTGTAAACTGAAAAAAAAAAGTAAACTGAAACATCCATAGGGATGCATTGAAAAATAAAAAAGGTCCTGAATTTATCGTTGTAAACTGGAAAAAAAATACATTAAACATTTGTAAACCAGGATAGCATGTCCATTGGATTGGCCATTGTAAACCATAGCAAACTTAAACCGAGGCGGTTGTAACCCAGGGTTTTGCTGTAGGTGATGGTGCCCTTCATCTTTAATCTATCCCACGTGTTCTTTTTCAGAAAAGGAAACAATGAATTACTGTAGTTACATGCATTTCAACTGGCTCCTAATGCCAACATTGAAAATATCGAAAGGACCCCATCAAGGTTTTGGTGAGTCATTCCGAAAACAGATGTCTCCTGTTTATGTGAAGCTTGAAACCGAAGTCAGGTGTTTATTGATAGATGTAGGGGGACAGATGTGTTGTGAGGCACTCCGAATAGAGACTCACTTCAGTGTGTGAATCTGAATCTGATTCAACTTGAGATGACCAAGGGCAAATGTGCTGAGGGAAATCAAAGTGAATGGCATCTTGGCAAGAACATCTCTTCTTCTCTGTTTTCTTCCACAAGAGTTTCTTGAAGATTGGCAAACCCCAGTTTCTTATCTGTGTTGTGTAGGCCTTATACAAGTGGTGGCAAACCTATGGCACGTGTGCCAGAGGGGGCACTCAGAGTCCTATCTGTGTGCAGGCATGACTAAACACCGGAGTGCACGGAATGCTGTTTACCTTCCCACTGAAGTGGTCCCTGTTTATCTACTTGCAATTTCTTGCTTTTGAACTGCTAGGTTGGCAGGACCTGAGACACTGATGGGAGCTCACTCCTTTGTGCAGCACTCAGGTCTTGAACTGCTGACCTGGCAATCCAGTTATCAAGTTCAGTGTCTTAACCACTAAGCCACTGCAGCCCCTGTCCATATATAGTGAGATGGAATAGAAAAGCATGGATGATCTTGATCTTGGTCTCCAGTGACACATCTTTACACTTGACAATCTTTTCTAATTCCTTTGATGTTGCCTTTGATGCTGCCTTTCTAATTTCTAATTTGATGCTGTCCCTGGCATCTGTATTTAGATCATAAGCTACATTTTTAAAAAAGGAATAGCTGTACAGTACATTGATTGAGGGACATTCAGAATATTCACACTAATTATCAATCTGTTTCCTAAGAGTCTGTTCAGAAGCTACGGCAGATGTTGGATGAATAACCAACATCTGCCGTAGCCTCTCCAGAACTCTCCAGGAAATTGAGAGGCAGAACAATAGATATAGGGAGGGGGAAACTTTATGGAGCAGCAAAGGTTTAATACAGGGGTTCCCAACCTAAGGCCCATGGGCTGGATCTGGCCCATGGCACCATTTCATGTGGCCCCTCACCCCTCCAAGGGCATCCAAGAAACAAAATGGTCACCCCTTTGAAGCTGTCGGGACAAAATGGCCATCCCCATCGTGCAGGCAGAGCAAAATGGCCATCTGGCTCTCGAAGCTGACTGAGGGAGCATGACCCATCCCTCAGCTTGAAAAGGTTGGGAACCTCTGGTTTAGTAGACTACCTCTAGTTAAGAGTGACTAGTTAACATAATGGAAGGTGATTAATTGACAAGCAAAAATATTACATGCAAATACTACTTGCAACAGGAACACAGAAGAACGCAATGCATGAGAACTAAACAGTAGATCTCAGAGTGGTCACTGTGTAACTTGGTGCTGTTGGATATAGAGCAATCAGTGTGATGCAACAAATTACATTACATTATTTTTATTCAGTTTATTTCAACATGTGACAGAAAAAGATAGGAGAGAAGAGTGATATGATCTCAGTAAGGTAAAATGAAGTTGTCGTTATGAAAACTCTGCCCAGGACTAGGCAACTTAATAAAATACAAACAAATACAATAGATTTTAATGCTGATGACATGCACCCTTTTGATAAATTGTACATCAGAATGTTTGTTAATGAACAGACACCTGATATTCTGGGATTTAGCCATAATTTCAGCAGAATAATTTACTGGGGCTGTAAATTTCAATGGCTGATTTGCAGTGAAAAGTCAAGAGAAGTCATGATTAATTTTAATGTATGCTCTAATTAGCTCATTGGGGTTGCTAAGTTGGTCATTTGGGGGGGGGGAAGCTAAGGTTTTGATAAGTGTTAGATTAGTACCCAAAATACTGGTCAGTTATTTGCCAATAAATGGCTGACTGACAGCAAAGCAAATTCTTTTCTTTTGCTGTCCTGCAAAGTGTCAAAAATATAAATTTTAATTTTGAAGGCAGCCTGTGATGGGGGAAGCATCCCCTCAAAATTTGGAGGTAAGGCACTTCCTGCCTTGATCTATGAGACACCCCTGTTCTGGCCCCAAAATCAGCTATGGGGACTCTGTAACACTTACAGAAATTGTTAGTGCTTTAACATTGTTTAAAATGAAAACAATGCCACCTTGAGAACATCGCAACAGCAGCTTATACTTTGAGAAAGACCAGCCATAGGTTATTATTACCCTCGAACCTGCTTAGATCACAGGCTACCAGAACAACACAGGATACTTCTACAGGTGAGATTTAAAAGTGGACCAGTAAAGTGAGCATCTCTACCATGCTTTACACAAGCTGTACCTAATCTCCTACTTTATCTTCCCATTGAAAGAGAGCAAATAGTTTTCCTTTTGCTTGTAAAGTAACAATAATCCTAATAAAACTCTCATAACAATGTACAAACATGAAACCAAACAAACCTGGGGGGAAGTAGCCATGATTTTATTGTTGAGACACTCATGATCAGGGGTTCCCACACTTTTCAAGCCAGAGGCCAGGTCACACTCTCTCAGTCAGCTTCCAGGGCCGGATGGCCATTTTGCCCTGCCTGCACAATGGGGTGGTCATTTTGTTCCAACAGCTTCAAAGGGGTGCACCATTGTTTCTCAAATGACCATGGAGGTGTGGGGGACCATATGAAATGGTGCCGTGGGCTGAATCCAGCCCATGGGCTTTAGGCTGGGAACCCATGCTCATGAGTCTCAAGATTTCGGGGGCCTCAACTTACTACGAAATATAGACCTAAAAATAATTTAGCAACTACCTTACCTTTTATTGTACCTTTTATTCCTGACCAGTTAATGAAATTACTTGTGATAACATGAAATTACCGGAAGCTACGTTACTTGGAAGGAGTTACTACAAAACTTTGGTTCTTAGGACGCTTCTCTTCAGCTTAATGATGCAACCATGAAATTCCTTTGAATCGTTGACAGTTTCCCACTAATTTGGAAATTCCTCTTCAGATTCAAGTTTCCTTCAGTCTGACAGTTTTACAGAGGAGACATTTACATGCACCATTCCACACAGTCCTCCAATTTGTTCTTTTGCTTGGTGAAAGTTGCTCTTTGTGTTTCTAGTCTTATATATGTGGGTCCATAGTGAGTGATTTAATATTTGTGACCTTATCCTTTGGATAAAATTCAAGACAGGTAACCTGAGGTCATTTTCTTCAGAGATTTCTTCACCACCTTTCTCATGGGAAGCAATATTGTCTTTGTTAATTATTACGTAGCAATTGCCAACGCAAACTGTGTTCCATAGGATTTAATGCCAGCTGTTATTAATGCTTCGTTGTGCCTTTCCTTCAAACTTATGGAAAATGAAACATTGTAGAGATACTTTAAATGGAAAGAAAATGTGGGTTCCCATTCTGCTTGTACTTCATGGTGAACAAGAAATGATGGTTATTTAACCTGTGGAAACAGAATTGGTCGGGGAGGAAGTAAGAATCAAATCATTCAACCATATTTAACAGAGAGGACTGGACTGAGCTTGACAGAACATCTCTAGGACATCAGATTCATTATGCTGCATCACAGAAAATAAAAATAAAATATTGTCTACTACTTAGTCTAATCTATCTATCCTATATTAAATCAAGTGTGCTGAATCCAAATCTGAAACCTGATTCTGCCCAGGACATCAGAATCTTAAGTTAGCAACTCTCATCCTCTTGGTTAGATTATTGCGTTGATTACATGGGGTATATTTGCCACAAATGTAGCAAAAATTGTCCAGTTTATTAACACAGTTGTGCCTACTCATCTTTAGCTCAAAACAGACTCACTATGGCCTAGCTGTACTAGCCAATAAGATGGTTTCTCACTAGAGACAAGTCCTTGGTCCATCTCGCCTTATCTACCTATTTCTGATGTCAGCTCGCTGACTTGCCAGGACATGCCCAGCCGCTGCTGGAACATGCATACCACCAGGGGATGTGATTCAACTGAGGCGGAAGCAGGCATAGTGGAAGCTGCAACTGTTATAATGTTCCCATGTAAAAATACATTACCCAATTTCTGACCATTTGAACAGCTATAGCAAGCCTTAAAATCTGTACGTGATAGGCAAATTCTGAGTTCAGATTTGGAAGCCTGATTTCAGGCCTGCTGGTAAGAGAGCCACATTGAAATGGACCCAAATTTGGCTTTTGCGCAAAGGGAAGCAAGTTTCCAATTCAGTTTGGGTATGGAACTCAAACTGAATTGATTGGGACCACATAGGATTTTTTTTTTTTTAAAGTACTTAAAAGTCAATCCCATGAATCTATTTGTCAACACGTCAGCAGTTTTACATCCTTCTTCAGAGTCTATCACATCTCCATATTTCATTAGCGTCAACTAAAAGAAAAAGAAGCTACATATGTTTCACCATTCTAATGTAAGTCAATAGATGAATGGCATAGCCAAATATACACTCTGATTCAGATTCCAGGTGCAGACTTAATCTGATGGGGCACAGATCATTCCAGACTGACTCAGAATCCATTCTGAACCTCCAAATCAGCCTTTGTACTGAACTGTGTGAGCCATGCACAGCCCAAGTAGATACATACCTGTATCTAGAACACTCTGGAATGGGTTGCTCTACATCAGTACCCACTTGATGGCACACGATTGTTGCTTTCCTCCTCCTCCTCCTCTAGGTCAGTGATGGCTAACCTTGGCACTCCAGGTATTCTTTGACTTCAATTCCCAGAAGCTCAAGTCAGCATTCCTGCTGATCAGGGCTTCTGGGAATTGAAGTTCAAGAACACATGGAGTGCCAAGGTTCGCCATCACTGCTGTAGGTAAAAACGAAGATCTCCCTTGCTCAAAAGCCAGTTGAGTCCAACTCTAGGGAGTGGTGCTCATCTCTGTTTACAGCCAAAGAGGCTGCAGATGTTTCTATGGTCAAGTGGCAGGAATAACTAACTGCCAGAGCACATGCAATGCTGTTACCTTTCCTACCTTTCCTATTTATCTACTTGTAATTTAATGCTTTCAAACTGCTAGGTTGGAAGGAGCTGGGACAGAAGACAGGAGCTCACTTTGTCATGCAGCACTCGGGTCTCAAATTACTGACCTGCTGACCTGCTGACCTGCTGACCTTCCAGTCATCAAGCTAGTGTCTTAACCACTAAGTCATCACAGCCCTTATTATTCTGTACATATATGCAATATAGAAAGCCATTAGATTTAATAATAACAAGAGCTTTCTTCACATTATACAGCAGGGATTCTCAACCTACAGCCCAGAGCACCATTTCATGTATTCCCCCACTGCCTCCACCACACCAGGAAGTGCCATGTGGTGGAGCAAAGGCAAAATGGCCATCTGGCCCACGAAGCTGTCTGAGGGAGCGTGACCCGGCCCCCAGCTTCAAAAGGTTGAGAACTCCTGTTATACAGTGTCATCAATGGTACATGCAACAGTGAAGCACTTGCTAAACTTAGTTTCCTCCTCATATTACCTTGATAAAAGTGACAAGGCCGGCATATAGGATAGCAGCAACAAAGAGTATAATGAACGTGGAGACTTTGTTCCAAACAGTGTCGGCTTCCTCCAGTTCACTGTACTCCTCTCCGTTGTGAACGTTACACCAGGCTACATCCAAGACGGTGCAATCCGAGGAATCTGCCAAATGTCATTACATGAAAAGGTTAACCCAAGGAAAAGAGACGGGAAAGGAAGCACTCCCATCTCAGAAAGCCAAAAAATAACAGAAAAAGAAACCTTGGAAGTAACAAATGTAAGAAGTTAAGAAAATCCTAACGAAGGGGAAAAGAAAAAATGAGAAACAAAGGATAAATAGCTGTAGTGCTAACAGTTTTGCTTCAGTGTGAGCTTTCATGGATCAAAATCCACATCCTCAGACAACCTCAATTTCTGACCCACAAGAGCTCACACTGAATCATATCTGTTAGGTATTTTTTTAAAACAAATTTTATTTTACGTTTCAAAACATAGCAGGAAAAAAGAGAAAAAATACACATATATAAAAAGAAAAAAAGAATAACAAAAATGCATCAAAATTAGCTTGATACGAAGTTTGTATTAATTATTCATCTTTGTTTATGTTATAAAAACAAATAAACAACAACTACATTTGACAATTGACACACACACCCTCCACCCGCAGGACCTTTTCTTCTATTCCACAAATCTCAATTCTTAATTTTAAGTTTCATATACCTATCCCTACTTCCAGAAATGAATACTTTCTTGACTAGGTCTGAAACCATTAGAATTTATGAAGAGATAGTCGATAAAGTCTCCCCATATATGTGAAAAATCATTATTCTTTATCATTCCCTTTTTATTTTTAATTCACACATCAGCTTGTCATTCAGTGCTATGTTCCAAATTGCTATACAATACATGAATTGTATAGCAATTTTCCCTATGGGATGCATCATACAACGATATTTTTCGCTAAGTGGTTTTTCCCATTGAAAAATCATTGTACAATTTTTTCCATAGGGAAAATTGTTATGTGATACACCATTTCTCCCCAAAACCTAATTGTTATACGATTTCATTGCTGTATGGGTTAATTGTTGTACTGTACTGTATTTTGTTTTATATCGGCCACTGAAGTGGTTATTAGTGTAACAGGCATTAGTGTTGTTTTATTGTTTTCAATCAGGGTTGCTTATTGGTTTCCTTGTTTTTCAATTGTTTTAAAACTGCTGTGCACGATTTGAGTAGATTTTACAGAAAGGCGATAGAAATTTACTAATAAAAATAAATAAATATTTGGTCAACATGGATTTATATATAGCATTTTTGTATTGTCTAACAACCAAGTGCAAAGGGTTATAATTTATTTATTTTTAAAAATTGAATTCTAACAAAATAGACTTAAAAGACGTCTACTTCCAGCCAACGTTTAAGGCAGGAATTCCGAACCTAAGACCTGTGGGCTGTTGTGCCATTTCATAAGCCCCCCCCAACCCTCCAAGGGCATTCGAGAAACAAAATGGCCATCCCCTTTGAAGCTGTTGGGACAAAATGGCCACCCCCATCGTGCAGGCAGGGCAAAATGGCCCTCCAGCCCTCAAAGTTGATTGAGAGAGTGTGACCTGGGCCCCAGCTTGGAAAGTTTGGGAATCCCTGCCTTAAGGGGTGATTAGTCCAAGAATGAGATTTGCTTGTGATACAGTTGCATCAATGCATGTTTGCTTCAGGAGTTGGGTTGAAGGACAGAAAGGGCCTCTTCAAGCCAGGGATTCTCAACCTGCAGCCCATGGACCAGATGCGGCCCATGGCACCATTTCATGTGGTCATCCACCGGCTGTGGGTCCAGAGTGAGCCATCTGGTTGCCAAAGGGCTGGTAGACATTTTGGGTCAGGGTTCCTTAATGGACATGTTGAACAAAAAGGGCCCAGGAAATCTTTGCCTATCCCACTCTGGTTGTCCTTGGAACATTTGAGCTCTCTGGGAGCCGTTCTGTCTTTTGATACTTGGGCCATGACCTGGTAAGTGGTGCTGGGAGAGTTTAAGTCAGGGGTGCCCAAACTTTTTGGGCAGTGGGCCGATCATGTGGTTCAGGAAGCTGGTCACTAAGGCCCGGGGGCCGGGTGTGGCCCCCGATGCCAATTCATCTGGCCCGCGAAGCCCTCATTGCTCCTGGAAACGGAAGTAAAATGCGCCCATACAGCTGATTAAAAAATTAACATTAAATAATACACCAAAATTAAAATCACTTTTCAAGGAAGCCAGATAGTTTATAGTTTGGGACAGGCTGATCTCATCAAAATCAGCCACATCTTTTCATGCGATGCATCATTTCAGACATTGTAGTAGTAGTAGTAGTAGTAGTAGTAGTAGTAGTAGTAGTAGTAGTAGTAGTAGTAGTAGTAGTAGTAGTAGTAGTAGTACAAAGCTGTATTTGGTTTTTGTGTCAGGAACAGAAGATACCAACCAAAAAAGGAAGAGGGAAATGTCTCATGACTGATCCCTTCAGTTGAACACTTTGGTAAGTTTGACTAAATTTTGGGATCTGGGACACACAAGAGGCTGACCAAAGAAGAAATAAATGAACGTCTCATTGACTATTACTTTATTACTGAAAAAGAAAGATATAAAAGGAATTAATGAAAATCTTGGAACAACAGATGGGCTGAATTAAGAAAACAAAAGAATGAGCTTGTCTTTGCAGTAAAAAGGATGAATCTGGCAGTAGTGAAAATATGTTTTACCAGAAAGGGAATTTGCTCTTCTAGTTATGATGTTCTCAGAGGAGATGTGGGCCACCAGGCATGTGTAGGAGACTCCCATTGTCCACTGGGTAGTGGGAACTTCAAGGATGCTTATTAAGGAACATCTCTGTTGTTCATGATCACATTTTAGGTCCTTGATATCATAACCTTTCAATGACACCTCTTTGTTGTCTTCCTCCCACTTCAGAAAGATCTCTGCTGGGTAGAAGTCCTTGGCTACACAGAGCAGCGTGACATTTTGGTCTTCACCAGAAGAGTAGTGCTGGATAGATACCTTTGGGGCTTGCATAGTACCTGTGTAGAAAAGTCAGACAAATGATCATGAAGGAGTACAATATTATGATGGCAACTATGGCTATCAACATATCAACAGCATACATGATAACTGGGTAGAACCACATGATTCTCTACCGCCTGGCCAAGAACAACCATGGCCTGTGTGGTAAGCTTTAAACAGACTAGATGCCAGGCTAGGAAGATCAAGGGCTCATCTGAGAAAGTGGGGTTTCCCTGCAGATGACAGTCTGTGTGAATGCAGAGAAGTACAAACTATTGCTTCTATGATACAATGCACACAGTGCCCCTCAAAGTGCACTGAGGGGGACCTAATGTTGGCAAGAGGAAATGCTCTTGATGTGATCTGATATTGGGCGGATGTCATCTAGTTCCTGTTTGTTATATATATGTTGGTTTCAGCTTTGATGCTATTACTGTATATGCTTTGTGGTGCCTCTGACACAAATAAAAAAAGGGTGGATGGTATTGTATTGAGATGTATGTTTTAGAGTTATTTAACACTTTAACTCCCAGAATTATTGTGGAAAGCATGAGAATCAAAAACTTTTTGGGAGGAGATTGGTCACTGCAATCAGAGGTGGACAGAGAAGGCTCACTCCAGAGTTTTGAACTCTTGTGGTCACTGGGTTTTAGTAAATGTAAAGGTTTCCCTTGCTCAAAAGCCAGTCGAATCTGACTCTAGGGTTCAGTGCTCATCTCTGTTTTAAAGTCGAAGAGCCAGCGCTGTCTGCTTCTGCATGTGGCAGAAAAGACTAGACATGGAACACTGATTAAAATACACTTCGCTCACTTTTATTTGGCATTATGCTACTATCTGATTGAGCTTTTTGGGTATGGTGGGTCAGCTGTTCAACATTATTGCCAATTATTTTGAAGATTAGCTGATTTAGGATATGACCACATTGGCAAAAAATGTGATGGGACAGGAATGAACTGATTCATATTTTCCTTTTGACCTTATCACATAAAAACAAGTCTTAATCAGCCCAGAGTTCCCACACTATCCATTTTTGCTTCCACCACTGGAACGATAGCTTGAACTGAGCAGAAAACTGTGTGCTGTGGTTGGTATGATGGAATGATAGCTGAGGGAGGTGCTGTGTCTTTCTTTCTGTAAGTGGCTGTCAGGACTGCTGCGCAGGACACCTAACCTTCCCCCACCTCATAGACCTAAAAAGAGATAAAATAATGAGAATAGGAAATTGCTACTTAGCCCTTGTTTACAGTTGTTCTCCTGTAGCCATGCCTCCTGTAGGGCCACAGCTATCTTAAGCTGCAGACAAGGCTGTCAGCCAATTTCCTTCTCTTCTTCTGCATGACCAATTAATAGGAACGGACCCAAGGAAACTGAATTTCCTGGTGTGCTTTCACAGCAAGTGAATTTACATTGGCCTCACTTTGTATTCACACCCATGACCTATTATGTGTACAAAGCCTCGAATGTTCAAACTCTTCCCATCCTTTCTTTAAACTCTTACCGTTCCTCCTGTAAGAGTATTCCTTGGTTTCTCCTAGGCCAGTAGGGATACTACAGTTGAATTCCGTGGTGGCTCTCCATTCCGTTAGATTTACCCAGAGTTGACTGTAGATCCAAGCAGTGCCATTGGTTTCTTTCAAGACTTTGGTTGTTACAGCATCCATATTGGCAGGCTTCCCATCCACTTCCCAACTGAATGTTGAATTGGGAATTATATTTGCAAGGGACACCATGCAGCTTAGAGTTGTGCTTTTGTTCATGAAGAGCTCTTCAAAGGATGGTAACTGCATATTGATAACTGCCATATTGTTAAGAGTTGGGACCATTCCTACGAAAACACACTGTGGTGAGAATACCAAACTGATTCTGAAAAGTGCTTCTTGATAACTTTTGCATCTGGATATGTATACCCATTCCTAACCCAAACTCAACAGATGCTGATGTAGACTCCCTTAGGAGCCTTTCACAAAATAAATTTAAGGAATGGCAGCCAGGAAGGTATGCCCACTGGTCGAGGAGATTCAGCATTGTTGAAATATTTATGGGCAATGATGATGTGGCTGTCTAATAACAAGGAAAAGGTACCCTGCAGAGGACAAAAGTACAGGTATTCTGTTTTTTTTTTAAATTAAAGATGCGAAGCCACTCTCTGTTCGCATGGGATGGAAGTCCTCTCCCCAATGTGACTGTGGAGAAGAAGACCAAACGGTGGACCACATCATATTTAGGTGTCCTTGACACACATTTGGAGGCACACAGGAGGATTTACATAGTGTCACAGATGAAGCTTTTCAATGTCTTTCAAACTTGGATGTGGAACATTAGCTAGGAACTTGAGATCGTCAATTTGTGCTTGCTGTTATATCAACATTAATGTAGATAATCATCATATGATAAATAATAAATTAAAGCTGACTTCCTTCTGTTTACCATTTGCGTATGTGACTTACCTGCATAATATGACTTATCGGAAACATGCACGTTCTTCTTAATCAAAATGTTGGTTGAGCTGTGATTTACGGTGCATGTATACATTTCCTGCTTGCTCCATTCTTCTGCACCAAGGAAAACAGTGCAGTTTTTCTGGAATGTTCCATCCGCAAGAGACACCACAGTTGAAGAATCTGAACTGCAGCTGGGGTTTTGCCCTTTGAAGTTCCACTGAATGTCTATATATTTTGGATAGAAGTTGGTAGCAAAGCAGATAAATGTGTGGTTTCCTTTACCCTCCGAGGTGTGGAATGCCATCACTTGTGGGATAGATGGTTTCAAAAAATCTGAAATGAAAAGATTGACCTTTGATTGAGGATTCAAACTCCCTGAGTGCAGAGAATGGCCTTTCCCATCTGTTCAATATGTATTGCAAAACGATGGGACTGACAGATAATTATATGCCTTTGGTGAATAACTGTATATGCTTTATTAGAAAATGGAGACCCCTAATCCAGTAACCTATTCTAAATATGGCCACAGTGCATAGCCATTAATATGCTGAACGTGACCCCCCAACTCAACAGAAGAATCAAAATCAATGCAGATTAGACAGAAGGGTTTCCAATTTTCTCTTGGATGCCTCCAGTGTTGGAGTGCTCTTCACCTCACAAGGTAATGAGTTCCATTGTTGTACTGCTCTAACAGTTAAGAAGTTTTTACTGATATTCAGTCTATCTTGCTTGCTGCAGTTTGATGTCCATTATTATGTGTCCTACAGATCTCGTCCATCTTTTAGGGCTGGAACTTTCCTGAAATCAGGGTTGTATCCTGTACACTCTACACTTGATCCTTGAGGTAGTAAAGATGGTTTTTTTTTACTCCCTTAATACCCACCTTAGGAGATCCACTTACCTATGGGTACATTTTCACTGGCAGTGATTTCTGTATCAGAGGACGAATGGTTGACCACACAGCTATAACGGCCACCCTTCCTTCCGGCTTCATCTCTGCCAATTTTCAGGACGCTGTAAGTGTTGTATATATTTTCCATCATCTTTGTCACCGTCCCATTATAGTACAGTTTTTCACTGAGGGCCACATCATCCTTCTTCCATGAGATTCTAATTTCCTTTGGGAAAAACCCGATCACATTGCAGATAAGAATCGAGGCCATTCTGCTTTCAAGCGATATGTTGAAGGAGGTTTGAGCAATGGTGATGGAAGGCTTTACAGGTGTTACAGGTGCTGTAAAAATGGAAAGAGAAAGGTAGCAGGAAAGACACAGTTAATTACAAAATAACGTGAGACCATTGTACATGCAATGCAACATCCTTGTTGACAGGTCTTGCATCCAAAGTCAGAATCGCCACAATGATGTCAAAGAGAAGAGGTGGGGGAGGAAGACAATCTGAATCTCACTTGCTACCCCTGGGCAGGCTGTAAATTCTGTGATTAAGCTCCCAAACAGTTCCTGGCTTTCCAAGACAAGGATGTAGGGAACAAAATACGGAAACAAGAAGTAAGGATAAATAACTTGGGAATTACAGTAGCTGGCTTCTAGCATCTAAATTCTCAGGAATCTGTAAGCTAAAGGTAACGATTGCCCTCGCTCGGAAGCTAGTAGTATCTGACTCTAGGGTTCAGTGGTCATCTCTGTTTATACCCAAAGGGCCAGCACTGTCTGTGTCTGCAGACATTGCCGTGGACACGTGGCAGGCATGACTAAACACCAGAGTGCATGGAATACTGTTTACCTTCCCACTGCAGTGGTACTTATTGTTCTACTTGCAATTTCTGGCATTCGAAATGCTAGGTTGGCAGGAGATGGGACAGAGATGGGAGCTCACTCCATCGTGCAGCACTCGGGTCTCAAACTGCTGACCTGCCGAACCTTCCAGTCATCAAGTTCAGCATCTTAACTGCTAAGCCACCGCAGTCCCTATATTCTCTGTACTCACCCTCAGTTTCTTTCTTGATTTCCACTTCTTTGGTGACTTCTTCATAACAAGGACCAGACACTTTGCAGGTGAACACAGTGCCTTTAGTCCATTGTGCCAAAGAGACTGGGTGGGTACTGGTCACATTTGGACCGCCGGTGGCTGTGCCTTTCACCATGTTGTTCTGAACTTCAGGGCTGGGCTTACCATCCACCTGCCATGTTATCTTGGTGTTTTTCAGGTTAAACCCTATTGCCGTGCAGGTCACTTGAGCTGCCTTCCCAGAAAGGTCTCTGTAAGATGGCTTGGTGATGGAGACAGAAGGTTGCTGCCTTAAGTCATAACAGGCTGGGAGGAAGACAAAAGGCATTAACATTAACGTTTAAACCAGGGATTCACAACTTTTTCAAGCCAGGGGCTGGATCACACACTCTCTCAGTCAGCTTTGAGGGCTGGATGGCCATTTTGCCCTCCCTCTATGATGGGGGTGGCCATTTTGTCCCAACAACTTCAAAGAGATAGCCATTTTGTTCCTTGAATGCCCATGGAGTGGTGGGTAGGCCACATGAAATGGCACCGTGGGCTGAATCCGGCCCATGGCCTTAGGTTGGGAACCCCTGATTTAAAAACTGCTATATTCTTTGGAATGGTTAGAAATATGATTTTGGCCAAAAGTCAATGCTCAGCTTTTTAGACTTAAGATCCGTTTAACTCAGTGGACTTTTCTTCTTAGTAAAGCATCCAGATCTAGGCAAGCAATAGTATCACTTTATTCTGCTTTGATCTGACCTCACCTGGAAATACGGTGTCCTTTGCTGATTGAGAACAATATGGAAAAGCAGAATGTGTCAAAATCAGAATGACTAAGATGGTAAAAGATCTTAGAAGCCAAGCTGTAGGACAGGGATTCTCCAACCTTTTTAAGCTGAGGGCCAAGTCACACTCTCTCAATCAGCATTGAGGGATGGATGGCCATTTTGTTCCAACAACTTCAAAGGGGCAGCCATTTTGTTTCTCAAATGACCTTGGAGGTGTGGGGGGGCACATGAAATGGCACCAGGAGCCAGATCTGACCCACAGGCCTTAGGTTGGGAACCCCTGCTGTAGGAGGTAAAGTTGATGGAGCGATCTTTAGCCTGGAGAGGAGAAGGGCCATTTTGTCCCAACAGCTTCAAAGAGGCATCCATTTCATTTCTCCAATGCCCTTGGAGGGGTGAGGGGCACATAAAATGGCGCTGTGGATCAGATCCGGGACATGGGCCTTAGGTTAGGAACCCCCGATATATATGGCTAGGGCCTAAAATGGTCATAATGGCTAATCTGAAATGGTATGTCAGGGTCACAGTGTCTAGCTCAGTGATATCTGAAACAAAAATGGTCTTCCAGATGAACCAGCTAAGCACATACTTATTAAATCTGCTGCTTAAAACCAAGATACCCACTGATAAAGTCTAAACACACTTCTTGCCTTTATCATTCATTCATCTTGACCAGGGAGTCTTAACCTGCGGCTCACAAGCCAGATGCGGCCCACAGTACAATTTCATGTGGGCTCCTCCCTCTTCCACCACACCAGGAAGTGCCATATGGTGGAGGAAGGACAAAATGGCTGCCCACCCCCCAAAGCTGTTTGAGGGAGCGTGACCCGGCCCCCGGCTTAAAAAGTTGAGAACTCCAGATCTTGACAATGCGCTCATCTCTAGACATCCATCACCATCTTATCTTTTTGGACCAAGCTCTTACCTTTACACTTGCTAGTGGTGTAGATAGTCACATTTTGGCTCTTTTGCTGGGGAGCCACTTTACATGTGTACTGGTCTCCTTTATCCCAGTTCTCTTTACTGACATTCCAATAAACAAAGCCAGTATAACCATTGCTGTTGTCTCGGTTGTCTGACAAGGTCACCTCGACCTTCTCCCGTGCCACCACTCCATTGTGAAGCCATTCCACAGTGGCTTTTCCAGGACCAAGACCCCGAAGGAGACATACCAGCTCCAAGCTGGTCGATGTGGTATCTTCATGGCAATCGGGAGAGAAAATCTGGCCTTGGATCAGTTTGGATTCTTTTGCACTGCAATCTAAGGAGCCAGAGTGGACAAAAATGGATGAGAATTGGAATACATACAATTATCAGGTGGAATTGATCCCATCTTTTAATAAAAACTAAAATATATAAGACCACTCATATAAAATCAGTCTTTTACGACGCAAAATAGGAATATAGCCTGAATAAACTAAAGTGAACTGGGAAGTAAAACCCACACACAGTTTGAAACAAGAGCAGAAAACACAATATACTCAAAGGTCTAAAAACGGTTGCTTAAATAAAGCTTCCTTTACTTTAGTTCAGGGGTGGCCAAACTATGGCATGTGGGCTGGATCTGACCCACAACACCAAATCATCCGGCCCACGTTGGCCTTGCTGCTACCGCAAGTGGAAGTAAAACACACCTCCGCATGTGCAAACACTGCTGTAAATCCACCTGTGGCTGTCATAAAAGCATTTATGATAGCCACAGATGCTTTTTACAGTGGGAAGAACCACATGACCGGCCCACTCAACCATGTGAAAAGTTTGGGAACCCCTGCCGTAGTTCTATCTAAAAGCAAGCAGGGAGAGAATCAGACATACCTCTGTCAAAGGCCTTTGGTCCTTTGGCTACCACACAACTCTCATGGGTATTCACATGGCTTAGTAGCAATATTGGGAGAACTTAAACATAAGCCTCCAAAATGAAACTCAAAATGCAAAATACTGTACTCCCATCTATTACTAATATATAACCAGAGTCTAAAACTTTGGCTGGATGTCTAAGTCACTGATAGTCTATGACAAAATAAAAATTTAATCTCCCGTATTGCTAAACAAAGAGTATAGTTTCTTTGTAACTAAGCTAACATTACCTAAGGATTTTGTTTAAAGCAATCTCAGCTTTATTGACTGCCCAAGGTCTTTGTGTTTATAGGGAGAAACCCTGTGTTATCATCATCTATGCCACATCTACTTGCATGGTAGTCTTAGAAAGCAACCTCATGTTTTCTATTTCAGGGCTCATTTAATTTGCAAAGTTTGAGAAGTTACATTATTTCTACTTTGATAGAATCATACATCAATGGAGCTGGAAAAGCGCTATAAGGCCATTTCATCCTACCTCTTGTTCAGTGCTGGAATCCAAGACAATGTATATCTGACACATGGTTGTCTAGGTAAAGATAAAGGTCACCCTTGCTTGGAAGCCAGTTGTATTTGACTCTAGGGTTCAGTGCTCATCTCTGTTTCTTGAAAAAGACCAGGGCTGTCTGCGTCTACAGAATTTTCCATGGACATGTGGCAGGCATGCCTCATCCCTGGAGTGCACAGAAGCTGTTTACTTTCTGACCAAAGTGGTACCTACTTGCAATTTATTGCTTTCAAACTGCTAGGTTGGCAGGAGCTGGGACAGAGACAGGCGCTCACTCCGTGTATAACAGTTTATTAAATTTCTCCAGTGTTGGAGACCTCACCGCCTCCTGAGTTAATTTGTTCCACTGTCATACTACTCTAGCTGTTATAAAGCTCTTCCTGTGATTCAGCTGAAATCTGGCTTCACACCTCCCCACAGCTCCCCACACATCTTTTCTCTCCTCTGGTGCAGTAGAGAATTTTCAAGAACTTTTGTGCATTTCTTGCTTGTCCCAAACAAATAAGCTTTATGGATCAACACAGTCTCCATCTTTACTGCTGCCCAGGAGAGCATCCCTTTCATGGCAAATGACAGCAGCTTCAAGGTGGAGGTGATAATTTCAGTCCAGACTGTGATGTAGTTGGTTTAATTCTCCTTGCCATTTTACTGTTCCAGATTTAATTTTAACTCCAAACATAGCTTGATCCTCAAAGCGATTGATTCAAACTTCAAACACTTTCTTTGTCATGGATTGTCTACTAATATGGCTTTGCTACTTCCATTACTATTTTCTCATGTCAGTACGTAAGGGAAGATGTGAAGAGTAACAGCCAGTGGTGCGCAGCAACAGGTTTGCACCCCCCTCGGGAGGGGGAAAAGCAAAATTAGGTGACTTCTGGGCAGGGGGTGCTGAAACTGGGTGACCTTCGGGTGGAGGGGAGTGAAATTGGGTGGCCACGCCCATCTCCCTGCCCAGCCCAGTCTGGTTTTGTCCCTGCAAGTGGTTCAAGGTCTCCCTTGCTCAAAAGCCAGTCATATCCGACTCTAGGGTGAAGTGCTCATCTCCATTTACAGCCAAAGAGCCAGTGCTGCCTGTGTTTGCAGATGTATACATGGCCATATGGCAGGCATGACTAGATTGCCCACGACGTAGGCTCTGCCCATGACGTAGGCTCTGCCCATGACGTAGGCTCTGCCCACAACATAGGCTCCGCCCACGGTGTGGTAGTAATTTTTTTTGCTGCCCACCACTGTTAAAAGCTTACCTTTGTATGAGATTGATGCTGATGGGCGCCTCTGCTCCGGAGTATCTGAGAGCTTTAGAAAACATTCATAGGATGTTCGTGAAAACATAGAGAAGGGGACTGTGAGCTGACTGGTTCTGAACGATCGACTGTTGGACGTTGCCAGTGGGAAGACCTTTTTCTCTTGACCAGGAGGTTCCCATTGGATCTCTAGGTGTGTGCTAAGAGCAGGGCTAGCAACTAGGAGGCAGGCAAAGGTGATGCTTTCCTTGGGCTCATGGAAATCACAGCAGGACAGGAGAGGGAACAAAGCTGGAGTTGCTTGGTTGGTATCTGTAGGAAATGAAAAAAGAGATGAGAAATAGTGGAGAAGACAGCAGACAAGAGGACTTATCTTGGCCAAAATCCTCTTGCATAACTTATACTGGTGTAGGGAAAATGATGCCATCATTAGTGGTAGATTATTGCTAATCAAGAAATCTCTGCTTCGATCCCTTATTACAGAGGTTCCCAACCTCTTCAAGCCAGGGGCCGGGTCATGCTCTCTCAGTCAGCTTTGAGGGTCCGATGGCCATTTTGTTCTGCCTGCACGATGTGGATGGCCATTTTGTCCCAATAGCTTCAAAGGGTGGCCATTTTGTTTCTCAAATACCCTTGGAGGGATGGGGGGCCACATGAAGTGGTGATGCAGTCTGGATCTGGCCCACAGGCCTTAGGTTGGGAACTCCTGCCTTATTACTTCAATTTCATTGTTCATTGTTTAGATTTCATTTCATTGCAGATGGCTAGTGAATTATCTAGGATCCAAGCAGGGCCTCTTAAATTAGCACCTATCTGCTACTGCTTCTCACATCTTTATCTCTAGCCAAGCATAAGTTACGCAAGAGGATTTTGGCCATTACTTTTACACTAAATTAATTATTACAATGTAGGAGACATAAGAAATTATTCATGGAAACATGCTCTCTTTTCCCTGACATGCTTCCCTAGGAGAGGTGACAACGACAATGTGACATCATCATCATCATCATCTCTCCTAGGGATGCATATCAGGGAAAAGAGAGAATGTTTCCATGAATAATTTCTTATCCATTTACCTTGTTGAGGAAATCACATATTTCTGTTGCTAGGATTTTGTTGCATCATTGCTTTTTGAATTTTCTTCTCCCATCATATTTTGTTTTTATTTTATTTTCAATTTATGAACAATAGTTATAAAGGGGTATGAGTTGGTGTTGTTTGACTTAGGTTGGGTCCATAATATGGGATTTGTATTTTATCTGTGTACGTATATGTCCACTGCTGAGACTAACAGTTAGTATAAAAATCCAACCAACCAACCAGCCAGCCAGCCAGCCAACCAAATAAAGAAATACAGTCAAACCTCGCATAAAGAGTGCCTCGCTTAAAGAGTAACTTGATTAAAGAGCAGGATTTTCTCTGAATGTTCACTTCGCTTATCAAATAAAACCAACCAAAAACTCACTTAACAAATAAATCGGGGCTTGCAATCCCCCCCCCCCCAATTGGTCATTTACAATGGTGTTTCACTTAGAGCAAACTCGCTTAAAGAGCAATCCTGTGGAATGCATTTGCTCTTTAAGCGAGGTACAACTGTATGCACGGTTACATCTTATGCTGAGTGATTGAAGTGGGCAAGATGGAGAGATCTGGGAAAAGTTTTTCAGGTTTTTTTTTTAGTATGAGAGTTTGTTGATATCTTTCTGCTGGAGGTGCCTGGGATAGCTGGGTATGCATGTAATAATAATAATAATAATAATAATAATAATAATAATAATAATAATAATAATAATAATAATAATAATAATAATAATAATAATAATAATAATAATAATAATAATTTGAGGATGAGGAGTTGTACTGTAGCTTTTAAGAAAGATCCTTATACAGTATGTGTCCCAGCTTGGAGAACACATGATGTCAAACATGGCACCTTTGGTTCAGTCATGCTGACTCAGCCAGAGATCACCACAAGTGAATAAGTCCACTCTTACGGATTCTATGTTCAAAAAGAAAAAGCTCTGCCTCTTACAAAAAGCAAAACAGATGGTCACAAGATTAATGAACACACTCAGTATGATCTTGGCATTTGTCTCTTCATACTATACCAGCTCTTAATACCATTGGGCGTCAACAAAATATCTTGTATGGTCTTCAGCCTCAAAGAGATTTTGCCTAACTTTGACCTTATCATCTTTTGAAAACAAGGCTTAGATGTTTTGTGCTCCAAAACATTTGACAGAATATGGTTGGCCAGCTTCTATCTACTGGTGCTATGTCGGTTGATTTATCCATAGGCTTTATTAAATGAAAGGTTTCATTTACATTATTTTAAAAATTGTTATTGTTTTATGATGCAATGAGTTTTAAAAAAAGATATTTAGACATTTTAGCAATAATAAAAATAATTTTTGTGGGACTGACAAACAGATCTTGAAAACAATTACTTACAAATAACTAGTTACTTGCAATTAGTTCTACCCCAAATGAAGATTCAGGTAGGTTACAATAAATTTGGAACTCGATGAAGGCATGCTAAGATAAGATATAGTTCAAGTTGACCTATTGATTCAATGGTAATTTAGTGTGCTAACTCCTTCATAAGTTCCATTGATTCAAATTATAATTGAAAGGAACTATCTTTGTTAATTTTGAGAATCTGTAAGGAGTTCCTTTAAAAAAATGCAAGGGTAATAGTACATAACAGTTTTGAAAGACCTTGGAATTACAGAGGGAATTACTTTAAAAAGTAACTTCCTGAGCTCTGCTGATGAAACTTCGTCCGAATGTCACAAGAGGTAAATACATAGTATTAACTATCTTGCAAGGTATTTAAATGTCTTAACCCAGTGGTGCCCAAACTAAGGCCCGGGGCCCAGGTGCAGCCTCCGACGCCAATTCATCCGGCCCGAAGCCCTCATCGCTCCTGGAAGCGGAAGTAAAATGTGCCTGTATGGGCGCATTTTACTTCCCCTTCCAGGAGCAATGAGGGCTTCGTGGGCCGGATGAATTGGCGTCGGGGGCCGCACCCTGCCTCTGGGCCTTAGTGACTAGTTCCCTGAACCACATGACTGGCCCATGGCCCAAAAAGTTTGGGCACCCCATCTTAACCTTTACTTGTATTAGTTTAATAATCCCCAAATAAATTGCTAGCTTTATCTTTTTGTATTAAATCATAATTACAGGAAGCAACTGGAATAATAGTAACCACTGACAAGGAAAGCATTGTGTTAATAAAGAATATACATTTATTGGAGTATTGCATAGTAACCACAGTAAAAATTACAGACATTCCAGTCGGTATATGTGTGCAATGATCCTTTGGCTATTGCATTTAAAGCTAAAAGTGAAATATTTCCTTTATGCTTTGAGAGTACTTGGAAAGCTATAGCTGAAATAAAACATGGTTCCTACAAAGACACCAAAGTACATGTACATATAAAGAAGTGGAGCAAAATTGTACCATGGACCTACAGTGTAAACAGCAGGCCATAATCTATTCCAGACCGGATGGAATCGTAAGAACATGATACATATATTTTTATATTTTTATTAAATTTTCAAATAAAAATACATGTAAAACACTACAGAAAGCAATACAATATTCTTTATTACAAAACAATAATCACAATACCTAAAAAATACATAATTTTTTAAACATCTTTCAATATAATATCTAATACTCCATATCTTTCTTAAACTACACACCACTGTGATATATACAATGGCCAGATGTTTGTGGGATGTCACAGTCTTCTTATTTCCAAAAACTCATTTGATCTAGTGCTGAATTTAAACCTCCATTTCTATCCAATGAAGATTCCACAAATAATCGCTAATTTGTCCAAAATCTATTTTCTTTAACTATGCCATTTTAAAAATTCAATTCCCAGGTTAGTTTATCATTTAAAGCAAGTTCCCACATTTTTTGATACCAATCTTCAATTTTTATAACCACATCACTTTTCCAGTTTCTTGCAATACATTGTCTGGCTGATGTTAACATTACAGATATTAACTCTTTTTTCTCTTCATCCACATTTAAGTTGTCAACATCAGTCAGTAAAACTGTACTCAGCCCCAGTTTAAGTCACATCCTCATTATTCTTGAAATTTCCTCTTCTATTTTCCCCCAGAAAACTTTTACCACTTTACAACTCCACCACATATGTTCATACGTTCCCATTGTTTATTTACATCTCCAACACATATTATTTGTACTTTTATCTATCTGATGTAACCTAACTGGGGTCAAGTACCATCTCCATAACAATTTATAATTATGTTCCTTTACTCTTACAGACATAGTTTTCGTAATTCTTCTCTTTCATATTTCTCCCCAAGCTGAATTGGTGATTTTAACCATCAAATCCTGTTCCCACATATCTTTTAGAGTTTCTTGTGGTCTTCCTTCTTTATTTAACATCTTATACATCCTACTCACCAAACTCTTAATTCCTATTTCTTCATTTCTAATGTTTAATATCAATTCTTCAAATTCAGTTATCTCCCTTTCCAAACTATTTTCATTTATATATTTGCCATTCCATTTGTTTATTAAAATAATTTGAAACCAATTCAGTTTCATCTGTGTATACAGTATATCTCTATCCTTTTCTTTCCATCTTTACAGGTGTGAATCCAGTCCTTCAGCATAGTCACTCCATTTCTAATAAGAACTTCCTTCAACCTACTATCCAATTTTATTGGGAAAACTTTAATATCCTCTATTTGTATAATCTGGGATGTATCTGGAACAAACTCCTTCTTTACCTTCCTCCAATTATAATAATAGCTTTCTCAATTTATTTTTGATAACCATTTTTATATCTCTGTCTAAAAAAATAGATTTAGCCACTTGAGATAACTCTCTCATCTCTATTCCCTCCTAAATTACCTCCTCACTAAAATCTTCATCACATTTTTAATTTGAAAAGCTCTATAATAATTCTTAACATTTGGTAACCCTAAACCTCCTTCTTTCTGGGATAAATACCACAGGTTTCTCAGTAACTTCAATCTATGTCCACCATTACAATAATTATTCAACAATATTTGTTACTCTTTAATTTCTTTATTTTTCAATTGGATTGGCAGAGCATCAAATAAAAAATTCAGTCTTGGTAGTAACATCATTTTACATAGTGCTACTCTGCCAAACCAAGACAAATTCAATTTTTTATATTGTTGTATCTTATTTTTAATATCCTCTTTTTAAAAAATAATTTAATTTCTCCCATTCACCTGAGATATTTATCCTCAAATATTTCAAACTATCTTTAACCTGTATTTTAAATTTCTCTTTTATTTTATTCGATACTTCTTTGTCTACATTACATATTATCATCTCTGATTTTCCCCGATTTACTCGTAATCCTGACATTTCCTCGAATTCTTTTAGATGTAATTGAATTCTTTCTAAATTCTTCATAGGGTGTTTCATAATTACCAATGTGTCATCTGCATACAAACCACTTATTTTTTATTCCTATTATATCTTTATCCTCTCTTATTTCCAAATAGGTTAAATGGGTTTATGGACAATTATATAACCAAAGATCAGGTAGGTTTTTTGAAAGGAAGGCACATGGCAGATTTGACAAGGAGAGTTCTTGATTTAATAGGCATTACAAGGCAAACCAAAGAGAAAGTTGGATTTTTATCACTAGATATTTTTAAGGCGTTTGACTCACTTTAATGGGAAACAATTAATGAGATGATTAAGATGTATGGGTTTGGTAATAAAATTAGTAGAACAATTGAACATTTATATCAACATGGTTCTGTCAGTGTCAGGGTGAATGATGGATGCACAAAAAATATAAAGTTGGGAGCGGAGACGAGGCAGGGCTGCCCATTGTCCCCAATACTATTTATAATGGCAATGGAATTGCTGGCAAATGAAATAAGAGAACATGATACATAATAAGATGAAAAGACAATCATTCTCTTTTCTGAATGATGGAAGTAAAAGATGGTGGGGAAAATACAGTCTCCTTCAGGCAAATCATTGTCCATTTTCAGGAGGTTCTTTATCTTCTATTTTACCTAGAGTTGAGAAAAGAAGAGTTAATATTCTCACAGAGAAGGGCCATCAGACAACATAGTATAGTCTCCACTATCTTGTATAATACCTAGCAATACAAGGTGACAGAATGCTAAGCTAGTCACATGAGAAGCAAAGAAGGTGAGAAAAGGATACAGGAGATGTTTTTTGGTAGAATGGTTGAAGAAATGAAGTTGGACAAAGTTTAGAAGAAAAAGAGAAACAACTCAAGAGAGAAACGAAGATAGTAATGAAAGATGCAGGCAAAGAAGATTTTGTAAAGTGAATAAAAGATAAAGATGAGTAATGGCATCACCAGCAATAGAATGGATCAACTGTGATAAACATAATAATTCATGAAATGTTGCCTCTCCCTGGAATTTGGCTTGGTCTATGCCAAAGAAAAGGGATTGTGATGGCTTAGTGGTTAAGATGCTAAACTTGTCAAATGGAAAGTCGGCAGGTCAGCAGTTCGAGACCTGTGTGCTGCACGACGGAGTGAGCTTACATCTCTGTCCCAGCTCCTGCCAACCTAGCAGTTCAAAAGCAAGAAATTGCAAGTAGATAAATAGGTACCACTTGGGTGGGAAGATAAACTGGTGTCTAGGCATGCCTGCCACATGTCTACAGAAATGTCTTCAGATGCAGGCAGCACTGGCTCTTTGGCTATAAATGGAGATAAGTACCACACCCTAAATTCAGATACAACTGGCTTTCGAGCAAGAGCGACTTTTACCTTTGGAGCTTCATCCATTTCTTAGGTCTAGTGCCCTGCTACAAATGGAAGGGCATTTAAATGCCATTTACAAACACAGTCATCTCAATTCTGATCTCCCTTTCCCCATCCTATTTAATTTTACCTTGATCACGGTGACCGTGGCACTGTAGAAAAGGCTCATGAGGAAAAGGATGATGAAAGTGGAGAGGATTGATGAGATGTTTTGGATTTCTTCATCTTCATCGGTGTCCATGAACACATCTAGGTAAGCTTTGGATAACACATGGATGTTAGCTCCTTCTGGAATTCCGAAAGAAGGAGAAGCTCCAATGTAGCCACATGGCACAGAGAGCAAGAGAAGCTACCACAAAGCAGTAGAGGACTTCAAAGAAAAGAAAGGAATAGGAAAGAGGTACTTCAGCAGACAATGGATAATTCTACCCACCCCTACCCCTTTTTTGAGATAGGCATTAGGTAACAATCAAGTCCTGCTGATGACAAACATCATATGGAGATAGGGAGAAACCCAGATAAGTGGCATTAGTAACATCTTGGATTGGTGGCAGGTGATGATATTTCTTAACACTATAAAATGAATAGGTCACATTTTGAGCAGACAAGACTTCAAAAGAAAAGGTAACAGTGTTAGGAAAAACAGGAAAAAGTAAGAAACGAGAACAAGAAGGATTAACTCAAGTAAAAGAAATAGAGGTCTCTACTTTTGAAAATCTCTACTGGGCTGTTATGGACAGGACCTTTAGAACTTCATTAAGCCATCCGTCATGGTAAATTGTAAATGACTTGATGGCAAATGTCAATCACATAATCCTTTCCAAGCATCTCGTGAATTACTGCATGGCTTGGAGACTAATCAATGACATCAGGGCCATTCTGATAATGGGATTTGAATGAAGGTCGCAAACATCTATGAATTCTTTGGTAAAGTTGCAATACTTACATATTTCATTGATGGATGATAGTTGTAAATACTTCACCTCCCCCCCCCCCCCCCCGTATTATGGTGGAACACTGATCTATCTCTGATGTATAGTTGGCCTAAAAAACTGAACTCTTGTTGTTGAAAGCCAAAGAAACTTTAAGGAGTTCTGTGTGGCAAAAACTGAATGATGCAGACGGTCTAGAAAACTCCAGAAGCTTCAACTTAATCACACTATTCATTGCAGCCCTCAAAAGATTTTAGTAATAATCCCACCTTTAAGAAAATTCAGCTCAAAATTATTATTTTTATCATATAGAATTATATGCTATGGCTAAATTTTGGAAGCAGTGATGATAAAATATTAGTGGAATGCACTCTGTAGTGAGGGGAGAAGGACATGTCTCATCCTTGGAATGCAATGCTTTTGGGTGTGAATTTTTGTGTGTTTGTGTTAGCTTTAGGTTCCAGTTGACATTCTCCGCTGTGGACTTCCACAGAACATGAATTCAGGAGACACTTTTGAGCCTACAAAGAGCTTACTATTTATTTCTGTTTTACTGGCCTGAATTGTACATTGCAGTGGGATTGCAGTGTTCACACAGCCCTCAAAATGACCTTAAAACTGATTCTGATACCATAACATCTGTGAAGATGTTAACAGGATTAAGAGTGAATTGGGATAAAACAGAAATGATATTAGTCGACGGGAATAAAGGGGATGAGGATATAATAAAGCGGAAATACAATGTGCAGGTAACACAGAAGATGAGATATTTAGGGGTAATGCTATCTAGCAAAATTGGGGAACTTAAAAGATTGAATTATGGCAAACAAAAAAAGGAGATTGAAAAGAAAATTTTACAATATAGTAAATTAAATGTGTCATGGTTTGGTAAGATAGCAATATGCAAAATGATGTTGTTACCTAAATTGAATTTTTTATTCGATATTTTACCATTGAGACATACAGAAAAAGAATTAAAAGAGTATCAAAATATTATAAATAGATTTTGTAACGGAAACCGAGGAGCTAGAATAGTCAAGATGCTGTGGCATTTATCACAAACGGAAGGTGGACTGGGTATTCCAAATATTAGTAAATATTACAGGGCCTTTCAAATAAAAAACGTTATTAAATTATTAATCAGAGAAGAAACAGTATGGGAGAGAATTGAAAGAAAAGAATTTTCAAAAATCGGAAAGGCACAGTTTTTATGGGGGGAAAAGGAAAACAAGAGGAGGAAAATCCAGGGAATGATGCTAAAATCAACAGTAGAGGTATGGAAGAAAGTAAGGAAAGAATTTATTCCAGGAATTTCACCGGCCTTAGAATTAGAGGATTTCAGTAATTTCCCAATGAAAATAGACAGGAGGATTAGGGATATCTTGTTGGAAAATGGGGTTATACTTTTGAAAGACTGGATCAAGACTTGTTGAAATCAAGAAAAAAGAAATGAGCTTTATTTGCAACTGGAACTAAATTGGTTTAAGATCCACCAGATAAACAATTGGAATAAGGTATTCATATTAGAAGATGGTCTAAACAGGGAGTGCACGGAATTTGAGACACTTCTGACCAAAGTTAGAAATGGTGATATTGGAATCAAGGGAATAGTAAGTAAAATTTATAAAATTTTAAATAAAGGTGGAAAAATACAGGAGATGTTGAGACAAAGCTGGGAGCATGAGCTTAATGTAACAATTACAGAAAAAAAATGGCAGAAAATGTGGAAGAGGAGAATAATGAGTACTATGTCAGTTAGAGTAAAAGAACATAACTATAAGTTGATATGGAGGTGGTACAGGACTCCAGTGGGGTTGCATAAAATGTATAACAATTTGAGTGAGAAATGTTGGAGATGCAAAAAAGTAAGAGGAACATATGAGCACATGTGGTGGAGCTGTGAATGCTTAAAATTTTTTTGGGGAAAGATAGAAAATGAGATTAAGAAAATACTGGATATGCAACTCGAGTTGGGGTCGGAGACAATCTTGCTAACGGAGGTTGATAAATATGAAATGAATAACGATAATAAGGAACTGATGGCTGTAATGTTATCAGTGGCCAGACAGTGTATAGCAAAAAATTGGAAGAATAATGAAAAGTTAAGTATTCAGGAATGGTATAAACAAATGTGGGATATGGATCTGAATGAAAAACTCACCTGGGAATTAAATATTAGAAAAGGTAAATTGCAAGGGAATAGTTTCTGGAGGATCTGGAAACCATTTATCGATCATATGTTGGTTAAGAAGAAAGGCATGACCCCTGTACAAGAACAAAATGACTTTTGGAAATTATGAGGTTACATAAATCCCTGGACAGTGTATATAGCACAAGGGTGATAATAATGATGTAAAATGTAACAGGGTAGGAGAATACTATGTATTAGTTATTGAAACTGAGAGAAGTTTATCTACACTTACTTTATGGGTATTGGATTCTTTTTTTCTAATGTAATATTGTTACTTCAGAAACTTTATTTTATGATTCTTATGATTTTATGTACATCTGTATTTGTCTTTTCTTTTATATACCTAATTAAAAAAAACAAAAAAACCCACAACTAATTGTGGCTAATTGATAAGGTGCTGGGGCATGATCTTGGTTGCACAACTGGGTGTGTGAATAAGTACCAAATTAACAGATTCCCTGACATAGAGCCACTGAGTCTGATGGGTCTTTTTATGCCACCAAGTCCAAACGCCATCTTTCCAATGCATTGCAATTAACCATGGCGAATTAGACAGACTTTACAGAAACACCAGCAGGATTCTGATTTTTGGATTATATTTCTTCTTATAATCATTTACAACAGGGGTACCCAACCTGCAGCCCGCGGCACCATTTCATGTGGCTCACCACTGCCACACCAGGAAGAGGAAGCAGACATGCTTACATCAGCAATAAAACACACCCATGCATGCATAAACACGCCTGCAGCTGTCATAAATGTGGAAGTGGGTGCATTTACGACAGCCACAAATTTGCCTGCTGCTGCTTCTGTAGTGTGTGGTCAGGCCCGTGGCGTAAAAAGGTCGATCACTGATTTATAGGCTAAACTTGGTTGATGGTACTTTGTCATGGCAAACCATGACATTCTTCTCCATGGATTGGGAGATAAAGAAAGAATGGATGACCTATGTTTCCAAACAAATGCTTTATTTTCACCACCAGCTTCTTCCCTCACTATCCCATTTCAGCTGCTGCTAGACTGGAGCCATTTCCTCTAAAGGTGGTGCAGGTACCACACTTTTGTCATGATTGTGAAGAAATAATTCATAGAAAAATATATTTCATGGATATTTCTGGACCACAGTATCCAGTCTTGGGGCAGCAACACATTTGGGTTCTTTCAAGTCTTCGCGTGGTTTTGTGAATGACATGTAATCTTCTCAAGGGATGGGGAAGGGCTGATGTGGTCACTGAGATGTGGTCATGTTTTGGCACAAAGCAGATACGAGCGTGCATGTTGTACATTGTTCCCACAAGGGAGCTGTCTGATTACTATCAAATGCTAATGGCAGTAAAACCAACATTTACATGTTAATCTTACAGAAATGAATGAACTGGGCCTTTATACTAATGTCGTTTGAGGCTCTTTCATTGACCTAGCTCTTGATGATGGGAAAAATAATAGCTGCTCATTTTAAAATGCTATACTTAATGGGTTATACACCTGAGAATAAACACCTGTATCTATGAATTCTGAAGTGTCATGTTGCTGTTAGCCAGATAAATTGTGACTGTGCTTGCATACTTTTTATTGCTGTCTTCAATGTTTGCTTTAACTTTAGAGAGAAATATGAAGTCAAGATAATCCTGTACTGTCTGAGAATAACTGAAGAATCCAAACACTATATATATATTTATGGATGTGCACCCATGCATTGATATTGAACAGTTGTTCTCACCAAATATTTTGTATAATATTTTGAAAATATTTCAGATTATCACTGATTTATTTCTTGGTAACTTCCATGTGAGAGGAATGCACTGTGGGGATAGAGGGGTTTTGTGACCACTTAAGGAATGAGGCATCTCGTTGGCCATATACAAATTTAAAGAGATCTGTGGAACGTCCTCAATCATGTCAGTCCTTATATGTACAGAGTTATGTGTTTCCTCTCTGGGGAATGTGGATTAAGAATTCTGGGTGATTCATGGCATCAGGGTAAATAATAGAAGAAAAGCATATATATTGAAAAGATTATTAACTAGTTTCCTATAATTGATTTAAAACAAGTTGTGTTATATGTATGCATGGAAAGAGTAGAAGTAGAGGTGCTGGAAGAAAGACCAAAGTAGGAAAAGGAAGGGGAAAAAAGTGTGGATGAAGTATAGGAAATCAGTACTTGAAGTACAGATTCTCACACTTCAACTTTGAAAAGTCCACAAATTAGTTGACCAGATTGGAATTTTCAAAGAAAATTTATTCCCAAAGAGTTCAAAAGGAAATTGGGCCTTTCAGGCCATCCTTGTGCAATTGCAAATTAATATTCATTCTGATATCAACATTCTCACAGCAAACCAGAAGTTTGGTTTTTGTTTTGAGAGAAAAACCACAGACTTTATTGCAAACAATTTGCTCTTTTCCAGAAAGATGTGGTGAGGGCAATGTTTTTCACATCTCAGACACATCTCTCCTAGACAGTTGCCACCACCTGCCAATTTTCCATGGAGGAATCAACAATAAAGCACAAGAGGGCAAAACAAGGGGAACAGAAATTGGTGGAAGTAAGAGGTGGGGTGGAGAAATTACAGCGATGGTTAGTAGCAAACATTGCCAGCATCGGAGAGCATGACGGAGACGTTGATATTGCTTGCTTTACCCATATTCTTGTCTATGGTCTTCTGAGTTGTGCTTAAAGGCAACCCCTCATGTCCCACCAGGCAAGAAAAAGAAACTCCAGAATTCCAGTCCTGTTCATTGATGTTCAGCGTACTATAGGCAGTGTAGTACTTCGAGGTGTTGGACTCCTTTCTGGGGGTACTGGTGAAGTAATGTTCACTGCTCACTGGCTGGTCACCATGGAGCCATTGCAAGAAGAAATCACTGGGATAGAATTTTTTTACCATGCAAGTGACAGTGGCACTTTCTCTCAACGCCAGTTCTTCGGGTGGAGGAGGAAGGATGTAAACAGTTGGGGGAGAGACGGAGCCACCTGGATGGTGAAGAGAAATGTGGAGGAAGAAAATATGAAATGTGTATTCCTTATGAATTGAAACTGTAATTTCTTTAATTCATGACACCCCACTTACATTTGAATTACGTAGGCAGGTATGTTCTCAGAAAGAGTAGGCCAGTTATGTAATTGAATGAATTGGAGCAAATGTAGATAGAAGAGATACCAAATAATAGTATCCATGAAGAATCCCTGTAGGAACCCCAACTTATAGTAGCCCCAGATTTGGACTTTTAATTTAATAATTAATAATTATTTTAAAAAATATTAAATAATATGAAAAGTTCTCTTACAGAATCATGTTGTCCTGCAGTTGCAGTCAATGATGGTTAACCATGTTGACTGTGTAATCCCCCACCTTCTCGGGTATTAAAAGCAATGGGCTGTCAAATATCAACTGCATGGCAGTTATGGGGAGGTTGTTGACTGAACTGCTTGTGGGCTTCTCATAGCCAACGGGACAGAACACGGATAGACTTTTACTCTAATGCAATATAACTATTCTTATATTGTATGGCAGTGATTGCCAACCTTGGCACTCCAGGTTTTCTTGGATTTCAATTTCCAGAAGCCCAAGTCAGGAGACTTGGGTTTCTGGGAATTGAGGTCCACGAACACCAGTGCCAAGGTTGGCCATCACTGTTGTAAGGAGTGCATTGGAAAATCATAAAGAGAACACTTATATTTCACAGAGTTAGATGATGTCTTGGGGATGAACTAGCTTTTGCAGGCCTTCTTGGCTCCAACCAATGCTTTTGATTCAGATGGCACTCATTGTTTTAAGGGGAGTACCCACATACTGGGTACTCATTTTGCCAACCTCAGTAGGATGGAAGGCTGAGTCACCCTTGATTCCTGGTCAGGATCAAACTCACAACCTTTTGGTTGCAGGATAACAGTTTAACCTCTGCACCAGAAGGAAGCCCATGGTGTCACTGTCTAGTTGTTTCATAGGAACAGGCACCTACCTGTAGGCTTTTGCAGCGTCTTCTCTATAGGTATGGGAAGTAAACCTGCAAAAGCAACTTTGCAGCTGAAAATGTCCCCACTGTTCCAGTCACTTGTGCACACTGTGGTGGTCACATCAATGCTTTGCTTGTCATTTTCCTGGTCTTGAGGTTTCCCTAAGACAGTTGGAAGGACTTTGTTGCTCGGTTTCTGTGTCCAAGTTACGTTCAGCGCTGCAAGATCCACGTCATATGGTATGTTGTAGATTCTGCAGGTCAGTGTAGCTTGCTGCTTCAGGTGAATCTCGGCATAGGATGGAGGGATGGTTTCCACTTGGACATCGCCACAACTTACGGGGCCTTAACAGAAGTGAAGACAAAATGTTGGTGCCATAATATATAAGAAAACAGCAAACTTTGGTCCCTGCTTGTGTTTCATACTTCCTTAAGAGACTGTAGTCCTACAGCCAACTAAAATCTCTTACTGCAGGAGTTCTCTGTTTACGGCCCGGGGGCCAGATGCATTCCATGACACCATTTCATGTGCCCCCACCGGCTCCACAACACCTGGAAGTGCCATGTGTGGCAGGCAGGGCAAAATGGGCATCCGCCCCCGAAACTGTCTGAGGGAGTGTGACCTGGCGGTTGGCTTCAAAAGGTTGAGAACCCCTGGCTTACTAGTTGCTAGTGACTCAGTGCATTGTGGAATTTTGCCTTAACACCTACTAAGAATCTCCTTTCACACCCGTCTCCCATGATCAGGAAGAAATAGCTTTGAAGAAGTCCTTGGGGTGTTTCTCCACCTTTACGGAGAGTCAAAAAGGGCCTGCTCCTTTGAATCTCTGAGAAAATCAGCATACAGCTTTCTGGCTTTGGTAGTTTTTGCTAGCTTTTAAGGTACGGTTTTCGGAATGGGTTATCACATTTCCCTGTGTTTATCTGAAATTTGTTTTGCTTTAGATTAACACTTTTTTCCTCTCTAAGATACTTCAATTGGTGGATTTTAAACAAGCTGTTTTGAACAGCAGTTTGCTTATTTCAATATTCTATTACACTGTGCCATTTGCAAAAATGTCACGTTTGTATTCAGGAGCAAAACTGAATTGGGAATTTCTTTCTTTCTTTCTTCAAATTCATTTCATTAAGTTGCACTGAGTAGTTGATGGGGAATGGAAAAATATAGTTATCTGCTTATTTGACCGAATGCAAGAACTGTATTGCTCTGTGGTAGGTATGGAAATTAACTCTCTACTGAAAGAATTCTATCTTTAGTTGTTCAATTTCTCTTAAAACCTGAGGTAGAATTTCAGCTTACCTTGACCGTAGACACTCTTGTGGATAACCAGTGTATTGTTGTACTTTCCATTTTCCACCTTGCAGGAAAATTTCTTGTCAGCCAACCAGTCTTTCTTAGTGACCACGAGTTCACTTGTGATGCTGTTGCCATTGTGGACATCAAAGCATGGTTTGCTGGTGGTGAAGCCAGAATCCAGTTCCTCTCCATCCTTGAACCACTGGAGCGTGGTTTTCCCACTGGTGAGGTGAGTAGCTGTACAAGTGATGGTGGAGTTCAGGTAGGCGCTTTGAAATGCCTGCAGTGGTGGTGCTCGGACGATCATTTCAGGTTCAGGGGGACTTGGGGAACTTGAACCTAGAGGGGCAGAAAAAGTGGGAATTGGAAAGAATTGCAGCAAATAGAAACAGCTTTAAAAGCAAAATGTAAATGTGAAAGCAAGAGTGAAATTTATCTCAGAACCCTAATTCATCATATTCAGATGTCTTTATGAAGGTTGTGTGACTGACAGAAACTAGAGAACTGAATGGAGATTGCAACTTGTGGAGACCCTTTCTCTTAACCCACCCTCCAAAAAAACAAAAAACCACAAACAGTCAAACTGAACCAACATTTTTAGCTCTGAACTAGACTTCAATCACTTCTTGTGTTAAAGTAAAATTTAGAGTTTAGGGATTAGCTAATTATTGGCTGGAATCTTGTCACTTAGCAGCATAAATTGCAAGTAGAATAGGCCCATTGAATTGGTTGGGATTCAGTAAGTCAGCCCCTCTGTAAGTTGCACTGATTCAGTTGGACTACTCTAGTTATGGCTTACTAAACTAAGCAACAGGGACTCTTTTCATGTTGCAGTGCCCTGTGATTTCTGCCCAAGCATGTCCTTAAACTGTTCTGTGTTGTTATGGCGTGTTGAGTGTTTCTGGTTGATCAAGAGAGAACAGTTCACTTACCGCTACATGGAATGACTCGAGCCACTTTGTCTCCTGCCGAGTGCTTAGCCTTGCAATAGAATGGAGCGTTGTTCTTACAATCTGTTATGGAAACGTCGGCTTGGGTGCTGGCCATGAATTTCCCATCAGTGCTGAGCGCAGAAGGATATTTCTTGAACTTATTTGCCTCCAGGCTGGCGTTGTTCTGATCATTCCAGGAGAAAGTGATTGAGTCAGGCAGGAAACCCTTTGCCAAGCACCCAATGGTGACATCTCCACTGTCTGGGAGGCTCCCAGATGGAATGAGAGGGAAAAGTGTAGGGGCACTTGGGGAAGCTGAGTGGGAAGAAAAACAAAAGGATGGAGGTTTTTTTTTTGGAAAGATGTGTTTGGAAGGTGTTCAATGTTCCTCCAGAGCTGTGTAACCAAAAGGAAGTAAACATTCGCTTTGCTAGGAAAGAAAGATGTGTCAAAATGTAGTCATTTCTTTTTTCTCTCTCCTTGAGATTAATTAACAGAATGTTGTTTGTAAGCATTGAGAGCAAACACCTCTGGAATTTGCATTCCATTTTTAATCCCATTTAAAGTAAATTTGATGACTGGAAGGTCGGCAGGTCAGCAGTTCAAGACCTGTGTGCTGCATGATGGAGTGAGCTCCCATCTCTGTTCCAGCTCCTGCCAACCAAGCAGATCGAAAGCAAGAAATTGCAAGTAGATAAATAGGGACCACTTTGGTGGGAAAGTAAACAATGTTCTGTGCAGTCTGGTGTCTAGTCATGCCTGCCAGATGTTCACAGAAACATATGCAAATGCAGAACAGCGCTGGCTCTTCGGCTATGAAACAGAGATGACCACTGAACCCTAGAATCGGATACGACTGGCTTTCAAGCAAGGGTGACCTTTACCTAGGTAAGCTGGGCCAAAATCAGTGTTGATATTGAGAATAATTTATATCACGTCTGTTAAAGAAATGAATGTTGGCACTTCTGGGTGGAAAGGAAAGAGTGGAGAGAATCGTCCAAAAATTAGATACCAATTGGAGTTTTGAGAATTCCACACCTGTGAAATGTATGTATATTGTTGCATTTGTTCTTGTATGATGCTTTTAGAAAGTCAGTAGTTTCTCTGAACAGGCAATGTGAAACTTAGATTTTTATGCTATGCTGATGGCCCCATATGATCATGAAGTCAGCACATATAGGATGGCGAGGCAATAGTCTTGAAAATCTAACTTTCTTTCTTATATATGAAGTAACAGTATTATACATAGGATGCCCACCCAATGTGCAGCTTCAGCCACCTCTGTGAAAGAACTCAAGTTCTTGAGCAAACACAAACCACTTTTGGAAAAAAATAAACTAAAATCACAACAAAACAGAGTACAGTATTTTGAAAATATAATGACTTTCATCAAGTTACTGTTTTAGAGCACAGAAACTCCTCAGCCATTGTTTTCCAACAGGTGAGCAAAAAGATGAAAAACCCTCTAGAATCTTTTAAAATATAATTGTATTGTTTTGTCAATTAGTAGGTGTGACACCAATAAATAAACCAACTAAACAACAACTAGTCAAGAAGCAGTACTGAGGATATGGCATATTAAAAAGACTATGTAGCCAAATTTGTTTGTAACCTGTAGTGAAATGTTGTGGTGTTTCTTCATCTCTTTGTAACAGAGTTTTAGCTCATCATTTCTTCAGCAGCTGCCTGATGTTCAGAAATCAGCAGGTGAAATTTGTCATGTAGCCTCTGTGAAGCTGCCATTAATGGCACAAGTGAATTGCTCAACTGGCAAATAGGTAGCATTACTCAGACAATGGTTCTGTTTCATATGGGCTTTTCAGAAGCTGGCACCAAATGTAAAAAGACTCTGAGAAGGGAAGGCAATCTAATCCTTAATAATCAACACAGCAGCAAGGAACGACTTACTACAGCAAAACTAATTTGTGAGACATCTGAGTATCTTGGCATTCAATAGACCAAGTCCTGTTGTTTAGCATAATAAACCACACAAGAGTAGGCGAATGGGGTTTTAATGAGACAACTCTTCCATAAATTCCATTGATTCAAATGTGCCTGCCTGTTGTAACTGCAACTTATTCTAGCAATAGTAAACTGCAATTAGAATAGGGCCATTTGAATCAATGACACTTATGAAAGAATTGACTCACTAAATTCCTACTGACTCATTACACTAAGCAGCATGTCCAATAGAACTGAACAGTTTTCGGGCAAAGGTACTTAGTTCCTATCTTCCAGTACCCCATATGCCTGGGGAGATGAGCACTGACACAAGGAGTTTTCTTGAATCCTCCCCAAACCGTGATATATGTTAGGAAGCTGCAGAGTGTCCTAATACACTCAAGGCTCCCTTCAGGATGAGGAGAGCCAACAGCACTTCTAAATCTTCCCAAAGCTCCTCCTAAGATGGAAAACAACAACAACACACCATACACCCATACTGAAGCTGCAATATGCCTGGCTGAGTTCACATTTGCTAACAGGACACTGGGGGTTTTTTTTTGGGGGGGGGGAAGCAAAAAAGAGATTGGTTCTCCTAAATTTCCCAAAAATCCTCCAAGAACTTACATGTTTCCCCCAGTTGAGCACATGACTCAGGTAACACGCCCAGCAGAGACCCAGTTGCATCATCAACTTCTACAGCAAAGGTTCTATCCTCAACACACTACCCTTTGATCTGCTCCCCAAAAGCCTTCTGTAGAAAACAGATGAACACTCTAGAGCAGGGGTTTTGAACCTTGGGCACCCAAATGTTCTTGGACTTCAATTCCCAGGATCCCTGATCAGCAGGTATGCTGATTTGAGCTTCTGGTAATTGAAGTCCAAGAACACCTGGAGGCTTGAGAAACCCTTCTCTAGAGAAAGTGAAAGATAACAGTTCTGGTAGTTATCACTGTTGTCCTCATATTTCATTTGGAGAAGCTATTTGGTGCTTTCTAATGGCTGGGTTTTTAGAGAGGTTCCATTTAATCCACTTGAGTTGGCTAGAACTGTTATAATTCTAAAAGTGCTGGTGAATGAAGAAGCAGGACCCATCTTTGCTAAACACAAGATAGGCTAGACGTGTTTCCTAACCTTTTGTTTTTTGGACTTCAATTCCCCGAAGCCTAAGTCAATTCCCCAAAGCACTGATCAGCCAATGTACTGACTTAGGCTTCTGGGTATTGAAGTCCCCCTGTGGGACATGGGCCCCACATTGGAAACTACTGGGCTAGAGAGACGTGGGGAAGTCTACAGGTCTATAAAATTCTATACGATTCTTGGCGCACTGATCAGGCACTCTGGCCAGACACCTTTACCGCCAAAGCGCAGCACTCTTGCACCCAGAGTTCAACATGGGAAAATTCAGGTCTCTTCTAGATGAACATTTGGATCTAGAAAAACACAGGAGGTTCCCTACCTCCCGCGGTGGCTTCTACAAGTCAGAGCAACTATACATCTCTGCCATATGCTGGGTTTACAAAAATTTTCAAAGCTGCCGGAAGGTCCCTACAGCAGTCCCAAAGATGGAACAAAAAGAGAAGCCAGTGACCTCTTCCTAAGCTAGACATAAGGCTCGGTGCTTTCACCTCTCCTATTTAACATCTACATGAAACGTCTGGGTGAGATCATCCGTTCCCACGGGGTGAGGTATTATCAATATGCAGATGATACCCAGTCGTATATCTTGCCCTGTGGGGACCCTAGGAAGTCCTTTCCAGCTGCCTGGAGACTTTTAGGGTCTGGATAGGGGACAACGGGCTACAACTGAATCCTGGCAAGACTGAGTGGCTGTGTCCTGCACTATCCTGGGAGCTACCATCTTTGGTTCTGGATGGGGCAGTTTTGCCCCAAACAGACCCTGTGCATAACTTGGGGGTCCTCCTGGACTCACAACTCCTGTTCGAAGAGCAGGTGTCAGTCGTGGCTAAGAGGGGTTTTGCACAACTCCATGTTGTGTGCCAGTTATGCCCGCTCCTGGACAGAGACTCCTTGCTCATGATCACACATGCTTTGGTCACCTGCAGACTTGATTACTGCAATGTACTCTACATGGGGCTGCCCTTGGTGACCATTCAGAGACTGCAGCTGGTCCAGAATGCAGCTGCTCGGGTTGTGATGGGGTGCGGGCATTATGCTTGTGCCTCACCACTTCTTCGAGAGCTGCACTGGCTCCCAGCATGCCTCCAAGTGCAATTCAAGGTGCTGGTTATCACCTTTAAAGCCCTACATGGTAATGGGCCAGGATACTTAAGAGACTGCATCATCCCAAGAACAAGTTCATAGCCACTGTTGAACTAAACCAACGGCAGTTTAGCAAGTCTCATGAGCATTTCAGCTGGTGCTGAGCTGTTGGTAAGCTAAGGAGATGACAGGAGCTTCTCCCTTTGTTCTTGAAGCTAAAGCTTAGCTGGGAGCCTTCCTGATTTTCTATAGCTCAGTGTCAGATGCAGAGAGGTTTGGGTTGCACACCATAGCTGCCCTGCTTCTGAATGCAGCCCTCTTCTCCTCCAGTTAAGTGGAGGGTTTCTCACCCTTTAGAAGGCTCTGAGACCTTCTGTCACTGTCCCCAATGCCACACGTCTGCAAGCAGCTCTCAAATTTCTCCCTAACTGAATTTATTTATTTATTTATTTATTTAATGCATTTATTACCCCACCCCAATCGGGAGGACCTGACTCTGAGCGGCTTACAAGAAATAAAAACATAAAATGATCTATATCGACAACCTGAACATTAGGTTTCATTAGGTTTCACAGATTTTCTGGCTATGCTTCGTACTTTGTCTAAAGGTTTGAAATTGGTGCAGCTAAGCAAGGCTACTGCTGGGCTGTAGACAAGCTAGGAGGTTGCCAAGTGCACCTCCCTTGTTTCTGAAACTATGGCCGAACCGAGAGCCCTACAGTGTCTCCCTAGCTCATTAGCAGATGTAGAGAAGCTTTGGTTGCTCATGTTCCTCACCTAAAGGTGCCTTCATTCTGAATGCTAAGCATTGGGCTCCTGACCAGTTAGAAGGCCACTGGGACCTTCTTCCACTGTTCATAGAGCCACAGCTTGAAAGGAAGCCTTCTCTGGCTTCTCCCTAGTTGACTCCTGGGTCTTAAAGAAGATCTGGTTGCTCTCCTGGCTATGGCTGCTAAAGAGCTAAACATGTTCATAGATCACAATGGTTACATGGACATGCTAGAGCAAGGGTTTGCAAACATGACTCTCCAGATGTTTTTGGACTTCAATTCCTAGAAGCCCTGATCAACAGGAGTGCTGACTTGGGCTTCTGGTAATTGTAGTCCAAGAACATCAGGAGAGCCCAGTTTGCAGACCCCTGTACTAGAGGGATGCTTGGAGATTTCCCCCTCAATCTCAAACCCACAGCTCGGCAAGTTTGCCCATGAGGTTTTCCCTTGCTGAGCATTAGCTATGGAGAGGAGTACCTTGCTTATTTGAGTCAGTTATAGCTGCTATAGATCTGAATGCAAGACAGGTCCTACCGCTAAGCAGTGGGCTTCCTACATGCTAGGAAAGACCAGAATTCTCCCCCACTGTTCTTGAGGTCTGTTGTTACTTGCAGTGGCTGTTCAGCAAGGAGACCCTCAAACTTTTCCCTAGCTGAGTGCTGGTTGCTGGGCAGTTTGTGTGGCTTGCTGATCTCAGCTGTAGCTGCCATAGATCTGAAGTGATCACAGCTCCCACAGCAGGCTTTCATAAGCTAGGGAGATGCCGGGAGCGTCCCTCTTGTTGCTCTTGAAACCATAACTTAGCAGGGGAAATCCTCCAGCATCCCCCTAGTTTATTACACTTTTCAGAGGCTTGGGTTGTTCTGCCTGCTATGGCTACTACAGAATTAAAAATGTGACAGCTCAGCAACTTGCTCAGAGCTTGGCTCTGCATATGCTACGGGGATGCTGGCAGCCTATTCCTTTGGTCCTGAACAAGCTGGAGCCTAGTAGGGAGTCCTCTAACTCTTTCTGAGCTGAGCACCAACTACAAAATGGTTTATTTGCCAACTAACCTTAGCTGTAGCTCCTACTGATCTAGAGGGTTTTCAGGTTCAAGATCTGAGAAGCAAGCTTCTGACAAGCCAGGAAGGTGCTAGGGTCACCTCGCTCTGTTGCCCCTACCAGCTTCCCTTTGCGAAAAGCTTGAATTCTGAGAAGCTTCGGCTTTTCTCCAATTGTAGCTAGTGCTTTGATAAATCTGAAGGGTTGGCAGGCATCCTAGCTCTATACAGAGCTTCCCTCCACTGTTCTCCAAAGCCACAGGTCGGTGGGAAGGCCACCAGCTTCTCCCTAGCTATGGAGAGGCTATGGCAGCTCAGCTATAGCTGTCTCAGATCTAAATGGCTTCCAGGTCCCAGGGGTGAACAATGGTCTTCTAAACAGCTTGAACAACCACCTTCTCAAGGCTACAGCTCAGCGTGTAGCCCTCCAACTTTTCCCTAGCTGAAGCTAGGCTGTGGAGGTACTTTCGTCCACTTCCCAACCTTAGCTATTGCTAGGATAGAACTGAAAATTTTGCATGCATCTAAACTCTATGCTAGGCTTTAATGAAGCTAGGGTGATATCAGGAGCTTCGATACCATAATTTAACGATGCTGAACTTGAGCATCAGCTAAAGGAGTGGGCTTCAAGAATATCCTGGTTGCTCTCCCAACCAAGGCTTTCCTGCTATAGATCTACCAGTGATGGCGAACCTTGGGGCTCCAGGTGTTCTTAGACTGCAATTACCAGAAGCCCAAGTCTGCACTCCTGTTGATCAAGGCTTCTTGGAATTGAAGTTCCAGAACTCCTGGAGTGCCAAGGTTCGCCTGAAAGCTGCTCTCTTTCTCTTTGCCTTTAATCAGCTTATCACACAACTAGGTAACTCAACATTAGTATTAATAATCCCATTTGTAAACTAATGCTACAAATTAAACACAGATGAACTTAGATCAATGCATTAAAAAACTAACAAATAATGATGGAACAAAATTAACTAACCAATAAGCAAAGACAAAACAAAATTGCTTGATACCATTAATTTCCTTGGCACTACTTAATTCAGAGAAATTCACAAGAGTTTCTTTTTTTAAAATTGAAAATGATAGTTTACTATCAATCAATTGGTCATTCAATCAGCTAACAATACAAAGCAAGATAGAAGTTTTGATCGGAAGAAATAATGTGCTCCACAAAGATAAGATCTATTAAAAATCCAACCATATAGTATAAAAAGAACGGGAAAAGGGAGTTAAAGTGTAAAATAATGTATGGTATTTGCCTACTCAGTTGAGGAAACAATAAAATTAGGTGCTTTGGTTACTCAGGAAAAAAGCAGAAACCAGCAGTATATTAAAGTTTGTGGCCACCAAATCACTGTCATTTTAATTCTCAAAAATAACTAATAATAAAATACATGGCTAAAATATGTATGTCTAACTTCATGGAGCATGTTCAAGAAGCATAAAAATAATCATTGCTAAAGTCTAAATAGTCGTAAAGCATAAATAGGCATATATCAATCAGATTATATTTTTCTTACCATTTAAATGTATGATTTCCTGATGTCAAAATCTACCCGGATCTCTAAAGCTTCTGAACAAAATTGTCTGGGGCCCCAGAAACTATTTTTCTTTCTTCAAGTCAAAACATGATTAATCCTGGTTATTACTATTATTACTTCTTTTTTTGGCGGAGGGGGGAAACCAGAAATCTGACAAACACAGATGTTACTTGTTTTTGAAACCCCAAGGCTATTTTTTGACATCCGAAACCACTCAAGATACGAGAAAAGCTACCAAATGGAACACACTATCCTAAAATAAACCGAAACCAAGTAACGAATCTACAGCCACCTGTTATCTTAATTTCCCTCCAAGTTCCTGTTTTCTGATCAGCCTAAAAAACAAAATGGAATCCTCCCGACGACAATCCTCATATTTTACGTATTTTATAATTTCCATAGTGATTTTCTATTTTGATGCGCTTTAATTAATAACTATATTTGAGGCTATGCAGAAATAAGATGCTATCACTTCAAGGCTTAATCTAAGTTACAATACCTCCAAAGTCTAAATTTAATGACAAGTTCCAGCTGCAAAATGGGAAGGAAAAAGGAGGACATTTCTGTAAGCAGTCCCTTGCCACTTTAAAAACACAGCTAGGCTTCTCAAGCCAATAAAATGAATAAAACAGATTATCAAAAAAAGAATGTGGTGATGAGTTAAAGACAACTTAAATTTACCATGACATGAATTTCAGGAAAGAACCTAATTCCCCCAATGTATATGGAGAACTCATTCACATGGCAAAGTCTATGAAAGGCCATTCCACAATACCTTGATATATTTTAAGACGGTCAAGCCTCGCACATAGAGCGCCTCGCTTAAAGAGTAATTCACTTAAAGAGCAGGATTTTCTCTGAATGTTCGCTTTGCTTAATAAATAAAACCAACCAAAAACTCACTGAACAAATAAATTGGGGTTCGCAATCCCCCCCACTAGAAGTCACAATTGGTCACTTACAATGGTGTTTCGCTTAAAGAGCAATCCTGTGGAACACATTGTGCTCGTTAAGCGAGGTACAACTTGTACAGTCATATCTAACACAGACCTATAGAAATCAGCACAAATAAATCAAGTCCTATTGATTTCTTGGACATTAAAAATGACTAAAACAGGATCCTGTCCTTGTTGCCACAACATCCGTTAATTTCCTGGCAGATGGATAAATAGACATATAGTAAGAAAAATATCAAAAGGGATAAAATTAAATGACTGTTGATTTAAAAAACGAAGAAAAAAGTGTTGACTCAGAAAGAAAAACAGATGATGGACAGGTTAGCTCTTGGTTAATTATAAAAATGCTATTCAACTTCTACATTTAAACTTTTGATTCACTAAGAAAGAGGGAAAAGGATAAATATATGTTAAGTATGTAACATACACGGTCTTTGCAATTCGTATCAATTATCAAAATACTTTAGAGATTGGAAATGAACACACACGGACAGTGAGAAAACATTTTTTTTTTGTGAGAGACAGTGTCATCGTCACCAAAAAATCCCCCTCTATTTTGCAGAGATAAAGGAGTTTTATTCTGAATTGGAAAAAAAAATATATAGAGAGATTTACCTGAGGTGACAGTGACAGTCCCCAGTAGTCAAATCCGTAGTTTCACATCAGAACTAATGGCAGGCAATGTTATAATACACAATACTCTGTATAATTATTTTTGACAGAACACATGATTTAAAATTTGGTTATTCCATTCTGTTCTACTCTCCCTTCAGATTCTCACATCTCTTAGCAAGAAAGAATAAATTGCCTGGATAATTATATTTCCTTGGCTCTTTTTGTAGGGCAGAAGGCAAAATTAATTTTATCAATGCGAACATTTTGGGTCTCTTTCAGAAATAGAGAAACCAAAGTCCACCAGTTTCATAGAATGAGAAATAAAACCAAGAGGGTAGCAATAAAGCAAAGGGGGCAATCAAATTATTTTAATGTTTGTGGAGGGTTAAGTATTTAGTTTTCTTTGAAAGAGATCTGCTATTTCCAAAAATTTACTTGGACTATCAAAGAACCCAATCAAAATCATTCTAAATAGGTATATTTGGAAGAAAATAATTATTACCTGATGAAACGGTGACGGATGTGCCTGGTCCCCACACGTCAAACCAGTTATCACACTGGGATATACTTATGAGAGGACAGTGCAAGAACATTTTCTGATGAACTGTAAACTGAGTCGACTTTAAAAAAAGTTTAATTGTATTTACATGGTAGTGAACCCAATGGGATCCAGTGGTTCATATTTCCAAGTAAACACAAACAGGATAAATTTGTTGCAGCTTTCCCCTACTTTTTTCAGAAGTAAGGTTAAAAAATAAATGTCTGTGCCAGCTTTAGATCGCAGTCCCAACATAAACAATGAATGCAAGTTGCCCTTACTCAACTGAAGTTGGTATTTTAAAAATAAAATAAAACAATTTGTTTTAAGATTGCTCTTTGTTAAATCTATAAGAAGAGAAGTCTTTCTGGGTTGGACAAAAGATCTGACCAACTCCAGGATTCTATTTCCACCAAAAAGCCAACTTAATTACTCTGGACTGTCCAATTAAAGTTTGCAACACTTCTGTGTAGCCTTCCCTCAGCTCCTAGGGTCCTCAATAGAATGGATAAGATCCCCATAAAGTAACAGTGGAGAATAAAAACTTTTCAAATGCTTAGAAAATAAGAAACACAGTCTTGACAAGTAGCGGGTTTAGAAGGAATTAAAATCTTACCTGGACTGACGAGGACCGTGGTACCTGGTCCCCAGTAGTCAAAGTAATCACATTGCCTCAACACTTATGATAGTATGTGCAAAAACCTAACGCAAAATGCATTCGTCCACAGGAACTGTGATTATCCCGCAAAAGCCCTCTCAGAAATGTAACGATGAGGCATCTTTATAAAACAGCATCACCACAACCACTACCCAGATTCACAGAACAAAAATAAATCTTATTTGTTCTGAACCAGCTAGATGATTAATAAAAACAAAAAACCAACGCATCTCCTGACACCTTAAGAACTAAAAGATCTGCTATAGACTAAGAGTGTTGGACTGAAGTAAATGCAATCCTTTAAAATGTCAGAAGACTGCTCTGGCTTTTACTGTGACAAAATATGACGGTTTCTTGTTTAGAATTAGATGGTTTAATGGCAGAAATTTGTATGTTTAGAAATTCATTTATCTAACTGGCATGTTTCATCATAAACCAGCTTTGATTCTTGGACTGAACTGATGTGCTCTGAAGCTACTGAAGTGGCCTTCTACACGATCAGGATTTTCGTATTAGTATTTATTATTAAAAACACACACATATAATTTTTGAAAAGCACAACACATACAAGAGGAAAATTTGACTTACCACTGGTCACTGTAACCAAAGTTCCGGGGCCCCAAATGTCGAAGGCATAGTAGTCACAGTGATAAGAATTTCTAGCCCGGATGGCTTAAAACCTACTGGCCTAAGACCTCAAGAAGACAGAGGTCACATCTGATTTTTTCCCATTCTATATCATGTTTCATCTACTTCTGTACACAACTTTTAATTACTCTTACTATCTTAATTAATATTGTAATTCCTCTGTCAGATAAACTAAATCCATGTTTATCTCAGAGTTCACTTATCAGCACAAATTTATATTTTCTCTGTTTATTAAAACCCTGTTTCCAGTGGAATGTAACTCTACCTAACAACGAGACAGGAAAAACCTACCCTCCACATATGTCTATGATATTGACAAGAATCAGCAAAAAAATTATGGGAAAGCTCTGGAATAGACATTCAAGCCAATAAGAAATACTGTATAGAATGGACAATCTTTGCCTGCTGTTACAGTCACTATGATCCCTTGGCCTCATTAATTGATCTGATTACTATGGTGCTTTTGATTTATCTACCAACACAGTGGGTATAAAACTGAAGGACTAACTCTTCTGTTGCTGTCTACCTATGTAGTGATATCGGTTGTTCTTGCCAAGAGATAAAAATAGTTGAAAACTAAGTAGTAAGACGGAGCTGATGTAAAATTATATCTTTGCAGCACACCCCCCCCTCCCCGAATCCATTCAACATTTTCAGCAAACAATGGTCTTAAACAGATGCTTATCTTTAGTATGATTTGCTATGAACCAAAATGTTATAGTTTTCAGGACAACCTAAATTATAGAATAAACATTTCAAGCAAACTTTTCTCAGTCTAAATTAAGCAGGAATGATTTTCTTACCTGAAGAGACTGTAACAGGGGTCCCTTTCCCCCAGTATTCGAAGTAACCATAGTAGCACAGACTTCAACTCTCTATTCAGAGGTGGGCAAAATCCCAATTAAAAATTGAGGAAGGGCTTGTCCCTTAGCCAGGGCTGTAGCCAGAGGGGCCCGGGGGGGGAACCCCCCTCAGCTAACAGCCCCCCCAACTCACCAATGATATATATTGTCCGTCCCCCCCCCGGCCAAAAAAAAATATAGAATTCTGGCTACAGCCCTGCCCTTAGCAAAACAGAGGGATCTCCCCCTCACCCCGAATTTACGGATTTTAATCATGACAAGTATTCTTGGGCCTCAAAATTCAAAGTACTGTAAGTAGAATAATACGTTAGATACTGACCCTCAGCTAAATGGCTGAGTGTACATTTCATGGGAATGAACTAAATCTCACCTCAGAGATTAAAGGAGGATAGAAGCATCAGAAGAAGAATGGAACAAATCTAATCCTTGAAGTTTTTTTTTTAAAACAACCTTTCAACAAACAGAGGTAATTAGAAATACATATTTTACCTGAAGTCACAATCAATTGGGTTCCAGTTCCCCACACATCGAATCTCCAGTTTGCACACTGGTTGGATTTATTTTAGTTGATGCACAAAAAGTAGACCCATACTTTTCCAATAATTAATTTTTAGAGGAAATGAACGATTTTAAAGACTTTTGGGAGAACTGACTTTTAACTAAGAGTATAGAGATTTGAGATTTAAGCTTTCACTGTTTAAATAACACTTGTTACTAAGATATTAACTCAATGTTACATTTCAAATGGTACAGAAATCCTAAAAACAACCAACCAAATAAAACCCCCAAACAAACTCAATATTACACAGATCAGAATTAAAGAAGTGTTTTACCTGATGTTACGGTCACCATTGTCCCTTTGCCCCAGGAATCAAATGGGTAGCACACCGATGTGGCTCTATGTTTTTTGTGTAAAAAATCTCTTTCTTAATAAAGATACTCATTTTCAAAAGGCTATTGGCCATTATAGATTCAAGCTGTTTGGGATGCAATTACTTCCAACTGGAGGAATTTGGAGAGCTACTGTTCTGCAGTGGGTAGTGTCAAACTATTATTCAGGAGACTTGGGTTCAAATCTCCAGTCAGTCATGGAAATTCTCTTGGGGAAAGACAATGGTATGTTGCTCTTTGAATATCTCATTACCACAAACATCCTATTATCCTATATGGCATAGGATCCATAAACTGCTCCTTGAACATTTTGTGCACCCCCAAAATTTCATGAAGGTCAGCATAAGTTGGAAGTAACTTGACAGTGTATAAGACTTTCAGGACTGAATAAACTGAATTTCTGAACTGAACGGAATAAACTGAATTGAATTAATTGAGCAAGGTGGTTTAAAGTTCTTCTGCCAGAGCATTGCAACACATTATTTATTGCCTTTGTCTTTATCTTTGCAATTAAATGTTTATTGGTATATTAACTTGCAAACTGTGCTACTTGTTCAATCTACCCATGATCTTTTTGATAGACAATTTCCCACCTGGATCTTAACAGTTGACTAATGGAGAGGTTCAAAAAAATAAAACAAATATACCTAAGAGCCCAACATATGTCATATACCAGTGATGGTGAACCTTGGCACTCCAGATGTTCTTGAACTTCAATTCTCAGAAGCCCTGATCAGCAGGAGTGCTGACTTGGGCTTCTGGTAATCGAAGTCCAAGAACACTTGGAGCCAACATTCACCATCACTGTCATATACCAAAGGCTGAAATATTCATATCTCTATTACTTTCCTCTCATGATAATTTATATGAATCGGGCTGCTCCCAAATACCTGTACCTCAGATACATAGTGTAAGAGGAGTAACACTGACAATTGTAGAAGAACACCTTGGGTACCTTACTTTAGTCTACAAAGACATTTTGTTATGAAAAATATTTTGATCAAACCTAAATGTATATTATGCTCTGCCTTTATTAATTGCAGCGAGGATAAAGATTATAGGTTACGTTTTCTAGCTACATTGGTTCATACTTCAGGAAAAACAATAACATCCTAAACATTATATTTTGCACAAGAAGATAAAATTTCAATGACTAGTTGTTTCACTTGAAAATTCACTATTTTAAAGGAACTGGCAGTGATCTTTCCAAGCAAAATCTCTGTAGCAACATTTTCTAAAAAAAAAAAAAAAAAAAGTCTCCAACATTATAACAGAGGTACGATATTTCCTAAATCTAAACTAGTTAGGATCACAGCAGAAATCATATCCTTACCTGAGGTGACTGTAACCAGTGTTCCTTGTCCCCAGTCATAAAATGCACAGTGAGTGTTTACACTTAGGGTTCAGCACAAAAATCTTTGGACCCTAACCAGATCAAACCAATGAGTAACAGTCTGGGAAGTATTCTAATGTTACTGCTTTTTTTTTAATTCACTGAATACTTCAAAATATGGATTCCTTGACAGAGTCAGTTCAAAGCCACAGTACATAAGTAAATTCCAGGAACAGCTGGAGGTAGACATAAATTTAGAGCATAAATTTAGGCTGAAGAGCTTCTACAAGGTCTTTATCTTTCTATGAGGATGCGCAGAATAAATTACATCAGGGGTGTCCAAATTTTTCGGGCCACGGGCTGATCCCTTGAGTCAGGGAGCCGGTCACTAAGGCCTGGGGGCCGGATGCAGCCCCCAACACCAATTCATCTAGCCCATGAAGCCCTCGTCGCTTCTGGAAGCAGAAGTAAAATGTGCCCGTATGGGCGTGTTTTACTTCCACTTCCAGGAGCGACTAGGGCTTCATGTGCTAGATCAGGGGTCTGCAAACTTGGCTCTCCAGGTGTTCTTGGACTTCAATTCCCAGAAGCCCAAGTCAGCACTCCTGCTGATCAAGGCTTCTGGGAACTGAAGTCCAAGAACACCTGGAGAGCCAAGTTTGCTGACCACTGAATGAACTGGCATCAGGGGCCAGATCCGGCCCCCGGGTCATAGTTTGGGCAGCCTTGAATTACATTAAAGAAAAGTTTATAGAAACCAAAGATGAGCCAATGAGAAATGGTGAAAAGAGGAATTCTTTTTACCTGAAGTAACTGTAACTGATGTTCCTTGGCCCCAATAATTTAAAGCATCGTCATAGTAGCACAGTTGTGTTCCTCCTAATTATGGCTCTGTAAAAACCTGTTTATTTCCATGGATGGAACTCACCCCAAATGCTATGAGTTATCCTGAGCGAAGAACAGGAAAGGATGGTCTTCTCATAACAATCTTCCCATTATTTGATTTACTTTTGATGGTCCAAGAAACTGGACTAATTTCTGTCAGTACAGATGTTGGTGTCTGACCAAGTTATCTTGCTATGGTAATAGAGTACCATATGTAATGAAATGAATTATACCCTGTGCTTTAGCCTAGTCCAAGATGGAGATTTTTACGTGGAGGAGTCGCTTCATACCAGGATTGGAATGTAAACAATGTTGGCCTCATGAGCTGGGAGGAACAAAACTTACAATGTGATAGACACCTGATGATTAACTGCTTGGGTGCTGAAGTCCATAAGGAAGGGTGAAGACCCCCAAGTAGATTAAATCCCACTTGAATCCATCTTGATGGAGGTCAGCAGCTTCATCAATACTCGTCTGGGGCTGATGAGGACTTTGTGTGCCAAAAGAGCTCAGGACCAGAAAGTGACTTGTGGATGATGACATTTCAATCCCTCCTACAAGTATGGTAGAATGGATGGAGCTTGTTCTAATGTTCTTTTATTATTATTATTATTATTATTATTATTATTATTATTATTATTATTATTATTATTATTATTATTATTATTATTATTATTATTATTATTATTATTAGTTCGATTTATATGCCACCCTGCTTGGTGAAAACCAACTCAGGGCGGCTTACAACATAAAATCGAATACAACACAATATAACAGATCAACAATACAAAATCACAGCATCCCAAAATGCAGTGCAACAACATAAATATAAATACTATATAATCAAAATACTGTCCATAAACAGTATACAATACCGAATGGACAATAAACAAAATATATTCACAATACAATTCATATCCAATACAAAAAAATAAATAAAAATAACCATACAGTAATCAATTCAATATTGTACAATACAAAACACCATCCTACTACCCATACACATCCCCCCCCAACACACCTGCCATCCAGTCCTGGTACAGTTGCGGCGAACACCCACCCCCTACCCCAGGTAGACTCTGGGCGCCGGCAGGGCAAAGTCAACTCCCCCGGACAGGTGTTTCGAGTCCGGGGGAGGGTGAGACGTCTGGGTGGGCTGGCTCCGGGCCGATGGAATGGGCCCGGAAGGAGGCGGGGGCGGCGCCTCACCGCCTGCAGCTGTTGGCATCTTCTTCCCTCTCCGGGCCAAGGTGGCAGGGGCCTGGAGGAAGGGCAGGGGGCGTCCTCTTCCCTCCCCGCCGCCGAAGTTCTTTATATCGGCTCCGGGCCGATGGAATGGGCCCGGAAGGAGGCGGGGGTGGCGCCTCACCGCCCGCAGCTGCTGGCGTCTTCTTCCCTCTCCGGGCCAAGGTGGCAGGGGCCCGGAGGAAGGGCGGGGGGCATCCTAAGACCAGGGGTTCCCAACCTAAGGCCCACAGGCCAGATCTGGCCTGTGGTGCCATTTCATGTGGGCCCCCACCCCTCCAAGGGCATTAAAAACAAAATGCCCACCACTTTGAAGCTGTTGGGACAAAATGGCCACCCCATCATGCAGGCAGATCAAAATGGCATCTAGCCCTCGAAGCTGACTGAAAGAGTGTGACTCGGCCCCTGGCTTGAAAAGGTTGAGAACCACCTGACTAAGATAGATAGAATACCTGTTTAATATGGTAGTATTTGTATGCATGAATACAGTTAGGAGAATGGATTTCCTATTTTTGTCTCCAAAGGAGTTCTTGTGTGGGAATGTATCACTGTGGTTCCCATCACAATGAGTGAGGCCTTGACAAAAACTGTTTCCTTTCAGCTTGTTGTTGTGGTTATGTGTTGTCAAGTCATCATTGACTTTTGGCTACCGTACGAATGAAAGGTCTCTTCAACAGCCCTGCTCAGCTCCTGCAGACTCAAGCCTGTGGCTTCCCTCACAGAAAACTTGTGGGTATTGGTTAGTGTGAGATAAGATAAACTTGCTTCTGATCTTAGGACAGGACTGTTGAAGGCATGCAGAATTGGTTCAGCTCAACCAGTATGCTAATTTGCATAGAAATCCTCTGTGTATACTTTGAACATGGTCCATGAGGCATGGCTTGTAATAGTTCTTCACTCTTTCAGGATTTTCCAGAGTCAACAATGTTTTTGTACAACAGCATATCACTGTGCTCCAGGTAGTTGTCACTGTGAAAAGCACTATAACAAAAACTCACTTGAGCTTCAGGGATTATCTTTGGCTTTCTAGAAGTCAGGATGGATGAGTGATTGATACAGAACAGAACATGTTGCATGCTTTCTTTCTTCTTTCCTGCTCTTGGGTGGAAAAAGGGTGTCTTCTTGATAGCTGTGTAAAAAAGTTAGATTTTATATTTAAACTTGGTATTTGGGGTCTGGCTGGAATCCTTCTACGGTAATGGAGTAGACTGTACAGCCAGTGACTCAAGTGTCAAGTGGTGGTTAACCAACCTGATTCCCTAAAGGAGCCAATGGCTACAGGTGGATGAGCCCCTTTAGGTGGGGTGATGGTCCCCCTCAGTGGAGGAAATGCTACTGGAAACTATCATATTTGGCCAAACATCAAAATGAGTGGAGAAGGAACTCTGATTCCCAATGGTCATGGAGGTGGAAGAAGCCATGCCAGATGGACTGGCTGTGAAGATGTGCCTTGCAATGTGCCATTGCAGTCCCGGTGTTGAATCCTGCATGTCTCATTTCATATGTGTTGCAGGAGATGGCTCAGTGATCATAGTGTGTGGGTCACTTCATAGAAAGCTGGGATCCACCTTAAACAAATTCACACCCATTACATTTTTCCTGCTTCAGGAAAAGATGCATTCAAAGCTATGAGTTGCAGTCAATGATGATGATTTTGTGCAAGCTTTTCCTCTGGAAAATGTAAGGTTTTTCTGTACAAAACCTGTTCCTCCTTCCCCAAATGTGCCTTCCATGGGTTCCAAAGATGACTTCCATAAATTGTTCACAGAAAATGGCAGAATGTCTTTTTGCCCACCAGACAGAAAATGTTTGAAATCATCTGTTGTCCGAATGAAATACAGTAAAACCCCGTTCCATGGGCTAGTTGTTGTACGATTTTATTGCTATACGATGCAGAAATCATATAAAGAATTTCTCTATGGGATGCATCATACAATGAATATCTCTAAGGGAAAAATTGTACAAAGAAAAAAATTCATTGTACAATTTTTCCTATAGAGAAATTTGTTGTACGATGCACCCCATAGGGAAGCATTGCATTGTACAACAACAAAAAAATCATTGTTGTTGTTCAGTCGCTCAGTCGATTCTGACCCTTTGTGACCCTATGGACCATTGCCCTCCAGGCACCTCTGTCTTCCACCATCCTCCTCAGCCTGCCCAGCTTTGTGCCCATTGCATCTACAATACCATCTATCCATCTCATTTTTGGCCACCCCCTTCTTCTTTTGTCCTCAACCTTTCCCAGCATCAAGGCATTCTCAAGCGAATCCCCTCTTCTCATTTGATGTCCAAGGTACTTTAGCTTCATCTTTACTATTTGATTCTTCTAGAATCAACCTATTTGTTCTCCTTGCTGTCCAGGGGACTCTCAAAACTCTCCTCCAACACCACATTTCAAAGGCATCTATTCTTCTGTGCTCAGCTTTCCTAATGGTCCAGCTCTCACAACTATACATTACCACCAGGAATACCATTGCTTTGACAATATGAATTTTTGTTTGCAAGGTGATGTATTTACTTTTAACTATGTTCCTCTGGGTTTCTCATAGCTTGTTGTATGATGCAACATTCATTGTACGATTCATTCATTGTATAATGCAATCCTTATACGAGGTTCCAATGTAAGTGAAGAGTTACTTTATGTTTTTCTTATTGGTGTTTCCACCAATGTTTCCCACAGAAGACCAGCCAGGATTTATAGAGGTGTTGAACTTAGTAATCAGTTGGCATAGGACAGTGATGGCCAACCTTGGCACTCCAGATGTGCTTGAACTTCAATTCCCAGAAGACCTGTTTAGCAGATGTATTGACATGAACTTTTTTGGAATTAAAGTCCAAGAATAACTGGAGTGCCAAGGTTGGCCATCACTGTCATAGGATATCTAACCAGAAAACAATGCCTTTGTCCTTGTGTAGGTTATAGTCTTGAGCCAGCTAGAGATCATAAGAATGAGGCCTTTGTATACACACACATCAGGCATATGATACTTGCTTATGCTCAAGTACCTGCGCTGGATCCAATCTTAAAAAGCAATGCACATGAAGCTCCAAGAACATATTGATCATGAACCTGTTGGCTGGCATAAACCTGGAAAAATTTCTGTTTCTCTTGCTTGCTATTTGTTTATCTCTTGGAGTCCATAGAGAGCTATGTGTATGTACCCTGGCCAACTTTCACATTATTTAATTATTTTATTATTTATTTATTAATTATACTTATACCCCACCCATCTAGGAGATTTTCCTAGTCTGGGTGGCTAAGATTATGAAATTTTCTGAGGATGGATGCAACATTTGATGGTGGGAAGAGACTATAACCAGAGTATATCTAAATGTCAGTACAGTAGTAGTTTTATAAGAGTCATATGCAGTGAAAACTACGCATTAGGATCAGAAGAGATTTTAGGAGAATTAAATATTATGGCAGTTATCACCTTGCTTTTGGAATAAGAGAACTTCTGTATAGTTGCATGTCTCAAGATTTGCTAACGAAGCCTGAAACCTAACTAGCCAAAGTTAACACAAGGAACAACATAGTTACAAACTATAAATGGGGAACTCTACCATCCATGCTGCATACTTCAGCTTTGGCCCTGAACATTTCTGTAGCAGAGTAAGCTGCTCCAGTATGGAGTGCATCTACACATGCAAAACAAGTTAACACCACTGTTCATGTGTGTAGTGACAGGATGCCACAAACCTACTCCAGTTGGGAAAATATACCCTCTTGTCACTATCGCTCCACCTAAAATAAGGAGAGAAATAGCAGCGGATGCCAAGAGAACTAAGCAAGAGAATGACCCTCAACATCCTCTGAATGGATATGAGGCTCAAGCCCACCGATTCAGATCCAGGAAGAGCTTTATGGCAAGAACAAACATTCTTGAGGGTACACAAGAGCAAACCAAATTAGAAGATGGGGGAAGGAGCTCACTGGACAAAGAACAACATTAAAGGAGGATAATGCTGAGGAAGTCAATCTCACCCACATCATTTGGAGGATCCTGAATAGGCTGTAGGTTAAACTCCCTAAATCAGGGATTCTCAACCTGTGGCCTGTGGGCTGGATGCAGCCTGCAATGCCATTTCATGTGGCCCCCACCACCTCCACCACACCAGGAAGTGCCATGTGGTAGCGGAAGGGCAAAATGACCATCTGGCCCCTGAGGCTGTCTGAGAGAGCATGACCAGGCCCCCGGATTGAGAACTCCTGCCCTCAATGCAAGACCAACGGTTGGGATTGCAATTGGCACTGATTTCACTCACCAGACAGCTGGTTTTGAATGCTCTGAATAGCTCTGCCCCCCGTTGAGTTAAAATCTGAACAGTAAGTTATGCAAAATGGTTAAATTTTGGTGCAACATGTTATTGATATTTTGGTAAATTGAACAAACAGGCCAGGGACAAGATGAACAACTGCAATCAAAGTAGGAAAAAGAGAGCTTCGACTACAGGATTTGTCACAAGATTTACTGTCCTTATAATGATGTCATCATCATATAAAAAAACACAGAGAAAGGTACATTGTATTGAGTTTTCCATCTTTAAAATGGCAGTGAGAATTGCCTTTTGGTTCCATTCTGCAAATTCCAGTGTCTACACCATTTAATTCATGTTCAAAAAATAAGAGAGAAATTTGCTTTCTTTTCTATGGCCCCATACAAAATAATTATTTCATGCTGGAGTGCCTTCATTTTTCCTTAGTTGATTTTAGTTTGGGCAGTTATGTTGGTTTTCACAGAAATAGAACAAATTTCCTGTCTAAACTGCATTTAGGATGTCTCAAAAGAGAAGGGGGGAGGGGGAAAGATGGCAGCTTTATCCCCAGGAGTCATTGTGTAGGCAAGGCAACCGATGAGCTTGCCTTCATGTATTTAGAGACCCATGGAGGAAGCAATTCAAATCCAAAACATTTTGAGAAGAGAGGGTATTAGCCAAGGAAAGAGAGGCCAAGGCAGGAATTGATTAATGGAGAGTGAATTTGAAAGTTATACAGAATGTATTTGCTGGCCAAATTGAGCTCCTGTTTTGCCTTCTGGAAGGAGAGGCCAACTCATCTGCTTGTTCTTGAAAGGCAGTAGATCTATCAACAGGTGAGATGCCTTTATTTTGTTGTCTGTTTAACCCCTATCTTTTTAAAATAATGAGTTGTAATGCTGCTCCTTGATTCTTTCAACCATCAAGTGTAACTCAAGTCTATGTTTGATGAAAGTCGGGTTTAGGAACTGGTAGATGGGTGTTTTAAAGACAGATTTTTGGACAAATTGCCTCCTGGTCCACTCTGAAGATTCTGATGCCTAAGACATTTATTAATATATATATATATATATATTGAGACCAGAGAAGATGTTGTTTTTGTTTTGTGGCCATGCTTTTGGCAGCATTACTTTCTCTCCCTATTTGTTCTTTCGTTGTCTATGTCTGTGTAGGGTTGCCATACATCCCAGAAAAACGGGATTGTCCTGGATTCAAGGTCAGAAAAATTGTCCTGGCCAGTTCAATAAAAATCATGCTAAAGTCCTGGATTTTTTTTTAAAAAACTTACTGATTGTGTATTATAACACACATTAAAATAAATTCAAACTCTCACCATCAAACAAGTGATTTTCTGCCACATTGGAGTTGGAGTACACCTGGAGACAAATCTTAACATCCTCGCCTCATACCACTGCTGGATAAGTATGACCAGTGTGTTTCCTGGAACTGAGGATGCTAAGAGTTGACCGCTATGCGACTTCTCAGAAGTACAACAGATCATCTTACAGTAAGAATTAACTGTTGTAAAATAAATTCATTTATGCATTGATATATTTAATGTGAAAGTATTTTATAGTTGTTATTATATTATGTTTATTTTAAAAAAGGCTATTTTGTAGATAACCTGCCCATTTTTGTCAAATATACTTCTGTCCCGGTTTTGTGGGAGTGAATTATGGCAACCCTATGTTTGTGCCATCTTCATAATTTATGTTAGGCCCTACTGACATTATTCTTTGAACCTCAGTACACTTCCTATGTAAAATTGACTGCTATATCCATCAGTAGGCATGAAATTGAAGGTCTTCTCATCAGTTGTGCCCATGTTAATCCTGATGTGTGTTTGAGAGAGGATCAGCCTTTATTATGGAGAAATTTTGAAGCAAGCTGAAATTAACAGGATACGTTTGTCATGACAGCTAACTCCAGCCCTGTTGATTTCAATGGGATGAAAGCAAATGGACACAAGGCCCCATGGGAGGAGAGTGGTAAAAAGAGTTGGAATCAGGAGATGTGGGTTCAAACCACCCATTGGGTGAGCTTGGGTAGGTTACAGTCTCTCAGCTTGATGTATAGTGAGAATTGTTGTTAATATGTAGTGAGAAGTATGAGAGGCATATACACTAGTACCCCGAATAACGTTATGACTTGGTTCCACAAGTCCCGTCGTTATCCGGTTTTTAACATTGTGTGATACACTGAACACACAATGTTAAAAAAAGCCCTGTTTCCCTGGAGGCTGCAGGAAGCCAGAACGTCGGGATTTGAATCCTGACATTTTGGCTTGCTGCTGCCTCCAGGGAGGTGGGGGAACTTTGGAAACAGCTTGGAGAGGGTTTCCCCACCTCCCTGGACCCGGCGGGGGGGGGGGGTCAGAGACCCCAAAATTGGTAAAAAAAACATCCTTTTTTTTACCAATTTTGGGGTTTCTGACCCCCCCGCCGGGTCCAGGGAGGTGGGCAGACCTGATCCAAGGTGTTTCTAGGCTTCCCCGACGTCCTGAGCCAGTGCAGCAAGCCAGAATGTCAGAGTTCGAATCCCGACATTCTGGCTTGGTGCACTGGCTCAGGACGTCGGGGAAGCCCAGAAACACCTTGGAGCGGGTCCCCACACCTCCCTGGGCCCGGCGGGGGGGGGGGGGGGTCAGAGACCCCAAAATTGGTAAAAAAAAAACGGACGTTTTTTTTTACCAATTTTGGGGTCTCTGACCTCCCCGCTGGGTCCAGGGAGGTCTGGGGACCCGCTCCAAGCTGTTTCCAAAGTTCTCCCACCTCCCTGGAGGCTGCAGCAAGGCAAAATGTCAGGATTCGAATCCCGACGTTCTCGCTTCCTGCAGCATAAAAGAGGGTGGGGGAAGTTCAAAATTAGCACGCATCAGCTCTAGGGAGGTCGGGAGACCTGATGCGCGCTAATTTTGAACTTCCCCCACCCTCTTTTATGCTGCAGCAAGCCAGAATGTCGGGATTCGAATCCTGACATTTTGCCTTGCTGCAGCCTCCAGGGAGGTGGGAGAACTTTGGAAACAGCTTGGATCGGGTCCCCACACCTCCCTGGACCCGGCGCGGGGGGGTCAGAAACCCCAAAATTGGTAAAAAAAACGTCCATTTTTTTTTTACCAATTTTGGGGTTTCTGACCCCCTTGCTGGGTCCAGGGAGGTGTGGGGACCCGATCCAAGGTGTTTCTGGGCTTCCCCGACGTCCTGAGCCAGTGCACCAAGCCAGAATGTCGGGATTCGAAATCTGACATTCTGGCTTGCTGCACTGGCTCAGGACGTCGGGGAAGCCCAGAAACACCTCCAGAGAGATCAGAGGACCTGATCTACAGCTGCAGGGTGGCTGGGGAAGCTGACGGGGACTCCCTGTCGGCTTCCCTAGCCACCCGCCCATGCCTCCGCAGCTGTGGGGTGGCTGGGTAAGCCGATGGGGGAGCCCCCCATCAGCTTTCCAGCCTCCGTAGCTGCAGGGTGACTGGGAAGCTGAACGGAGAAACCCGTTCAGCTTTCCACCCACCCTGCTGCTAAGAACGACTGTATCGGATAACGTTAAAAATCACGTTATTCGATACAAGATTTTTCTGAAAATCTTGTATCGTTATGCGGTTTTAACACTATATGATACTCGCGTTATACGGGGTATTACTGTATTTGTATTTGAATTAGCTAGTTGCTAAACATCTGAGCAGGTTTTTGTTACACCACCTACCACTGTGGTAGCCCCCACTGTAGTATACACCATGCTTCATGACTTGGCAAAATCTATAACACAGAGGAACACTGCTCCAGGGTATGTGTGAAGATGGGAGACTCAGTTTCTTCTTTGTTAATGGTATAATTGCTGACCTGATATGTGATCTGGAAATAACATCATGTAGCCCAAAGCAGAGGCTACAGAATAAACACCTTGAGTTCCACTTACAACAATACTGTGTCTGAGCTGGACTTCTTGTAGGAACAGAATGAAATGATGCAAATATCTCTGTAAAGCATTTGGTTCAAGGACAAGGCTCTACATATTTTTATTGCCCAACTCCACAAAGAAAAATCATGCTGAGTGTATAACCTCTGGAGTCCTAAAATAAAGCACAAATGCAAAAATGAACATCTATTGCATGAAGAAAACTTGAGAGAGAAGAATACTAGATGCATGGGAAGCCACATGAGAGTCCCATGGACTGCAAGGAGATCCAATCAATCAATCCTAAAGGAAACCAACCCTGACTGCTCCTTGGAAGGACAAATACTGAAGCTGAAGCTCAAGTACTTTGGCCACCAAATGAGAAGAGCGGACTCACTGGAGAAGGCCCAGATGCTAAGAAAGATTGTGAAGGCAAAAGGAAAAGTGGGTGACAGAGGAGGAAATAGGAGCTCTGGTGGTGTAGTGGTTAAACTGATCTCCTGTTACCAAAAGGTTGTGAGTTTGATCCTAAGTCAACACACAAGGTTGACTCAGCCTTCTATCCTTCCGAGGTCAGTAAAATGAGTACCCAGCATGTTGGGGGCAAAATGCTCATTAACATGAACTGCCCAGAGAGTGCACTAAGTGCTATGGGGCAGTATATATGTTTGATTATTTTGCATTTTGCTTTGCTTTAAACAGCACCGTTGACACACTGGGCATGGATCTGGACAGACTCCAGAGGATGGTGAAGGAGAGAGGAGCCTAGACTTCAATCTGCTTTTCAAACCTTCTTTGGTTTCAGGAATCTGGGAACCTACTCTGCAAAAACAGAGGGTTTACTCAGCCTTGGAGAGCCCATGATGCTATGACTTCTGGGTTGTGTTTGGCCTGACAGTTGCACAATACGCATACCTAGTTTGTAGCAGTTAACATCAAAATCCCAAGCTAATAGCAAAGCCATGTATGTGTGCTTGAATATTTCAATGCAGACCTTCATTTGCTTCCCATTTCATTCTTTTTGGATCTAGTACTGCATTTGGACTGATTGCTTTTTGACAGCCAAGAGCAGTCATTTGAAACAGTTAATTTATTAATACAACAGAAGGACTTACTGTACTGTATTTGTATTTGAATTATCTGCTTGCTAAACATCTGTAGCGGACTGCAGTGGCTTAGTGGTTATGATGCTGAACTTGATGACTGGAAGGTCAGCAGGTCAGCAGTTTGAAACCCGAGTGCTGAACAACAGAATGAGCTCCCATCATCTGTCCCTGCTCCTGTCAACCTAGCAGTTCAAAAGCAAGACATTGCAAGTAGATACATAAGTACCACTTTGGTGGGAAGGTAATCAGCATTCCGTATAGTCATGCCTGCCACATGTCCATGGAAACGTCTGCAAACCAGGGCCATAGTCAGAAGAGGGCTGGGGGCCTGAAAACCCTTCTGAGCTAACAGCCCACCCCCCAAACCACCCTGGAATGCCAATGTTATATGTGTGCATGTGATATTGTTGCCCCCCCTGACCCCCTCCCCAAATCTAGACTCTTGGGTATGGTCCTGCTGCAAACACAGACAGCACTGGCAATTTGGCTATAAACAGAGATGAGCACTGAACCCTAGAGTCACATACGACTGACTTTCGAGCAAGGGTAACCTTTACCTTTACCTACCCCATTTGTACTGATTGCTTTTTGACAGCCAAGAGCAGTCATTTGAAAACAGCTAATTTATTAATGCATCAGAAGGACTTACAGTATTTGAATTTGAATTTGCTGCTTGCTAAACATCTGAATAGGTTTTTGTTACACCACCTACCATTGTGGGAGCTCCCACTAGAATAGTATACACCATGCTGCATGGCTTGGCAAAATCTATAACAGAGAGGAACACTTCTCCAGGGTATACGTGAAGATGGGACACTCAATTTCTTCTTTGTTCATGGCATAATTGCTGACCTGATATGCAATCTGGAAATAAAATCATGAACCAGTAAGAGAGATTCCTGTCACCGCCGCCGCCACTGCCGCCGCCATCATCAATCTCTTTGCCAGACGTGTTTTTGCAACAGGTCTTGATACCTTGGATACCTTGAAGTTGTTATTCAGCGAAGAGTCTGCGCATTGGTAGATGTCTCCACAACATTCCACACATGCAAATGGATCTTGAGAAATCAAGTCCATTTGCATGCAGTTTTTTAGCCATTTGGATATCACCTGCTGGCTAGGCGGACCATGACGTGTCCCCTCTGCTTTCACATTGACCAAGGGATACAATGGAGGATACTTTGGTTAGTTTTAGTCCTGGCCTAACATCATTGACAAGAGATGGACAATGCTGCCTAGTTAGATCGCTCAAACCCCCACACCCTGACAAGGCTCTCACCTAGTGGTGGTGCAACTGGTCGAGGTTGCAAAAATAATTAAATTTATATGTTTGCTATGAATCCTTGAATAGGTATGGGGAACTTAGGCATGCCGTACCATCTTCTTCTGGGGTTGTTCTGGGACCATGTCTGTCTATTCTCAGCCCTACTGAGGAATCGAACTCCCAATCCCAGGTTCTGCAACCATGCATTCCTCATAAATGTGGAAGATAATGAGGTTGTATTTTCAAAACCGAGATGCAATCCCCCCGGCCCCCGAAAACTTAGGGGCCATTCAAAGAGAAGTCTTGCAAAATACTCTGGGCCTAGAAAACCTGTCTTTTTTGGTATTGATGTCTTTGTGTGTGCAATCACTAAAGCTAATGTTATCAACAGCTGTAATAAGCATTAGTGGAACCCCATAAGCCCATATCCAATTAAAGGTTCTGGCATTGTGGAAATCCAGATGGTTTGTTTGTGTCCCACAACTGTGTCCTGAAAGCTCTTCTCTTCTGTAATATTAGCGTGAAAATCAGAAGTCGGAGAACCTGCCTGCTAGAGGTGGGTGAACTTACCTTAGGGTAGTTAAAATGGAACTTTTCCACATTAAAAATGATTTAACTAATTTTTGAGAGATTACAAAGAAATCTCTCTCATTTTCTCTTCCTTGTCCTGCATCTAGAAAATCCAGTTTCATTCTCCCCCCCCCCCCCTGCATATCTCATTCCATCAAGACAAACTGTGCTCCTCCAACAGTTTCCTGATTTAACTGTGGGAGGAAACAGAAACTGAACAGGCTTCCGCTCAATGATTGGGGAGTAATACAGAGCATTATGGAGACAGAACTGTAGGTTTACCGGCAAAAATTTGCATGTGTCATTATTGTGGAGAATGGAAGAGACATATTAACTGCACATAGGTATGCTGAAGTTCATGTCCAGGTTGCAACTGGTTCTTTTTCAAAAACACAACCCAGTGTGGCCTTGCATCTGGGTGAATTTTGAAATAGTGATACAGGTGGATTTAGAACAGAACCCCAAGAAGGTAAGCTTTGAAAGCTGTGTTGTTATACAGACTTTCAGTGAAAAATCTTGAGGACCATCTTCATATCTTCAGTGTCCCTCAGTATGGGTGTGTCTCATGCTTCTGTTGTACTCTTTAATCTTAAATTTGTTTGCTCGTTCTATCTCTGACTTTGTCTGTGATCACAGCTGTTCCTCAGTCCTGATTAGTCCTACTGTTTGGCAAACTGAGGCCACTGCCTTTATCCAGTGCTTGGAGGAATTAGAAGGGTGTTGGAATATGTGCTATGTGGAATGTAGAAGTTGATGCCTTCAGTCCTGGTGAAAGATGGTCTCACTCACAGCTCATGACTGGAGCAGGAGGTAAGGTAAAGGTACAGATTGCCCTTTCTCAAAAGCCAGTTGTATCTGACTCTAGGGTTCAGTGCTCATCTCTGTCTACAGTCAAAGAGCCAGTGCTGTCTGCATTTGCAGATGTTCCCATGGACATGTGGCAGGCATAACTAGACACCGAAGTGCACAGAATGCTGTTTGCAACTTCATCTACTTGCAATTTCTTGCTTTCAAACTGTTCGGTTGGCAGGAGCTGGGACAGAAACGGTAGCTCCCTCCATCAAGAAGTACTTGGGTCTAAAACTGCTGACCTTCTGACCTTCCAGTCGTGAAGTTCAAGGTCTTAATCGCTAAGCCACCACAGTCCCTTGGGCAGGAGATACCTCTGCCCAAAATATAGAGATGAGGCACCGCTTCTCCCCTTCCATAAACCACCCACAGATAGTATCCCACCACTAGTCTCACAGAAGAATTCAACTGTCAGACAACTTTTGTAAATGGAATGAGAGGAAGACTGCCTGGTTTAGTCAACTTGTTTAGTCAACTGAGATGCTGTTGTTCAAACTACTGTCTGTCAATCTCTCTTCTATTTTTTGTTTTTGTTCATTTGCACAGTCAATTCTGATCCTTTGTGACCCCATGGACCACCACATGCCAGGCACCCCTATTTTCTATCATCCCCATCAACTCGCCCAGCTTTGTGTCCATTGAGTCAACAATACCATCTAGCCATCTTATTTTCTGCTGCCCCCTTCTTCTTTTGCCTTCCACCTTTCCCAGCATCAAGGGTTTCTCAAGTGAAGCCTCTCTTCTCATTTGATGTCCAAAGTACTTTAACATCATCTTCAATATTTGACCTTCCAAGGAACAGTTGGGATTGATTTCTTCTAAGATTGACCTATTTGTTTTCCTCGCTATCCAGGGTACTCTCAAAACTCTCCTCCAACACCACATCTCAAAGGCGTCTATTCTTCTGTGCTCAGCTTTCCTTATGGTCCAGCTCTCACAAACATACATTACTTCCAGAATTACTATTGCTTTGACTATGCTTTGTTTGCAAGGTGATGTCTCTACTTTTAACTATGCTCCCCAAATTTCTCATAGCTTGCTTCCCAAGAATTAGTTGCCTTTTTATTTCATGGCTGAAATCACCATCTGCAATAGTCTTGGATCCTAAGAATGTAAAGTCTGTCACTACTTCTACTTCTTCCCCATCTATTTTCCAGGGAGTTATAGGGCCTGCTGCCATTATCTTGGTTTTCTTGATGTTGAGAAAACCAAGATCAAGAAAACCAAGATAATAGGACACCATAAAATGCCAGGTGCAAGTGTAGGCAATGTGCTGGTGAAAACCCTACATTTAAGAAGGAGGAGAGAGAATGGACAATAAACCTATGGTTTTTTTTAAAAAAATCATGATCGATGTTATCTGGAGATATTGCACTGAATTTTAATTTTTTCTGTTTCTCTGGTCTCTTTTCTTTCTGAACTTGGATGATTTTGTAAAGGTGAAAATCACTGTGGGCCCCCCAGTTACCCACAGTGATACATTTCCATACCATATATCTGAGTAGCAGGTATACCTGAGTAGCCCACCAAGTAGAAGCCTATTCTATAAAACGCTCTAGTCCATGAGCAGGTACTTGATAATAAAGATGTTTTAAGACATCTAAGAACATTTTATTTCCTGGAGATGAAAGATCAGGAAGAAACTTATGGAGCAGGCTTGACAAGTCTCACTGTAGTCTAAACCTTTTGAAAAACCATAGGACTCAGTCAGAGGAGACTGCAGGGCTCAAGTGGCTAAGACGTTGACTGGAAGGTGGCAGGTCAGCAGTTCGATACCCAAATACTGTAGGATGGAGTGAGCTCCTGTCTCTGTCCCAGCTCCTGCCAACCAAGAAGTTCGAAAGGAAGAAACTGGAATTAGATAAATAGGGACCACTTCAGTGGGAAGATAAACAACATTCCGTGCATTCTGGTGTCTAGTCATATACTTGCCACATGACTCCAGAAATGTCTTCAAATGCGGACAGTGCTCGCTCTTTGGCTATAAAACAGAGATGAGCAACCCTAGAGTAGAATATGACTGGCCTTTGAGCAAGGGTGACTTTTAGCGTTACCTTTACCTTTTCCCAGGGCTCAGCCAGACTGGCCTTCTCTCTAGAGCAGGAAGGGTGGGAGCAGAAGTGATCAATGTTGTGACTTCAACAATGAAATTAATATTTTGGTAGGTTCTTTCTTCCCTATTTAATAAAGTTCTAAATTTGCAACAAGTGGCAGTGTATTGTTTTAGGTATGGGGGATCTTTTGCATCTGGTGAAGTGAGTTGAAGTTCATGATACCTTAAAATTCATTAAGTGCCACAAGATTCTTTCTTCTTTCAATTTTAAAGGTGTCTTGAGACGGAGTCTATCTCACTCTTTCTGGGCATAGGGAGAGAAAATGAAGAATTACACGTTTCTATTGTACTGTCATAAGTAGTATGAACTCGTTACAATTAAATAGTGCTTCTACTGTGTTTGGATCACAGTAATGTATGCTAAAAGCAAAATTTGATTGGGATAAAACTTTGATAAGAAATAAATAAACACATTTGTAACCATTTCAGGTGTTTCAGATAATAGTTTCTTAATTTCAATATTGTGAGAAATCCCCTCCTAGATGGGATCTCTAAAATTCTAAATTTTAGCTTAAGACTTTCACAGCTAGGACTGAAGAAATAGAGCTAGGAAAAGGGGTATAATTTTTCTTGACTTGGCAACTAACAGTGTGATCATGTTTTTGTCAGAGCATCCATCATTGTGGTATACCCACTCCGTATGGACTGTGATACACAGCTTGACAATATCTGGAGAATTCAAGAGGTCTCTTCAGATATAAGTAGAGGGGCAGGATTTTGCTCAAGTCGCCTCAGGAACAAGAGACTTGCTGTTGTCAGATAGGATTCTGAAAGATGGCCATGTAATGACTTTCTTCATTATGGTCCTGATTTCATCTCCCATTTGGATGTCATAAGGGCTCCATTTCACACCCCTTGGCCTTGCTTTCACGTCCAGCAAGGTTTATCTGATTCACCTCGATTCTTAGATTTATATTGACTGTGGACCTCTAATTGGCCAAAGGAGGAAGGTGAACGATGAGATGGATTGGGTCCATAAGAGAACCAGTGATGGGATGTCCCCGGTTCCATACGGTTCCCTGGAACCGGTAGGACCAATCCTGGAGGGTTCTCCAGGAGGGTAGACAACTTTTGAGGCGTCCGGTTCCGGACGCCTCACCGAAAGAATTTTTTTTTAAAAAAATCGGAGCTAAAATGGCTCCAATTGACTGCGCATGCACAGAAACTCAATCTGACGCATTGTGCATGCGTCAGATTGAGTTTCTGCGCATGCACAGTCAATTGGAGCCATTTTAGCTCCGATTTAAAAAAAAATTGTTTTAGAGCTTTCAGGGCGGCGGCGGTGGCGGCGACGGCGGCACCAACCCTCTGAGGAGGGCACCTCCCCCGCGGCATGTTGAGGCCTGCCTGGGCTGTCTGCTGCTGACAAGCCCCATGCCCTGGGGATGCCCGGCGGGGCGCACCGCTGCCGCCACCTCCTCCGCCGGGCGCCTGTGGGCCGGGTGCCTGCCGTCCACAGCCGCCACCCCCCGCTGCTGGAGCTGCCGCTGCCTGCAGCCCTGTGGCCTCCTCCTTGGGCCGGTCCCTTTTTACCCCGGCTGCGGCGCCCGGCGGAGGAGGAAGCTGCAGGCGGCGGCGGTGTGCCCCGCTGGGTGTCCCCTAGCATGGGGACAGCCCAGGGAGGTTCGGCAGCCATGGCTGGAGCCACCGCCAGAGCCACTGCTGCCCGCCGCCCCTGGCCGGAGCCGGGCTAAAAAGGTACCGGCCCGAGGACGCCAAAGGGCTGCAGGCAGCGGCAGCTCCGGCTGTGGACGGCGGCTGCAGCCAGTGGCTCCTGTGGCCGCAGTTGGGGTGCCGGGTGGCCCCAGGCTATGGGGGTTCGTCGTCCCAAGAAAGGGAAGCGAGGGGTTTTTATTTGGGGTGGGTGGGTAATTTATTTGTGTTTTGGGTGGGTGGTTGTTTTTATTTTATTTATTTCTTTATTTGTGTCTGGGTGGGTGGGCTGAGAGGGAGGGGTGTGTGTGTGTGTATGTTTATGTTTATTTTTTATTTATTTTTATTTTTGGCCCCGCCCACAACGTCATGACGTCATGATGTCGGCTTCGCCCATGACGTCATGACGTCATGACATTGGCCACGCCCATGACGTCCGTGACGTCATGGCGTGGTAGTAGAATTTTTGTCATCCCATCACTGAAGAGAACCCACAACCTTGAGTATGCAGAAGCTGACCAGGACTATGAATGATAGGGTACTTTGGAGCTGCTGCTGGTGGTGATGTTGTTCTTATATTGTAGCACTATGACACATTCCCATGCGTGAATTAAAGTAAAGTTTGGAATATTGTATACAAGTGACCCAAACACCATAGCTTCTATTGGAGAAGTGGAAATGACATACGTAAACAACGTCTGGTGTATCTCAAAAGGATTAAATAAAAATTAAGGCTTCATACTCCACAAAATATACTTATAAGCCAGTTATCTGCAACATCTTACATGTATACAGTCATTGTCTCTTTTAACAAATGCTGATCTTTGCTCTAGAAACAATTCTTAATGTTTTGTTCACCTGTCTGTTAACAAAAAGGCAAACAGAGTATTATTCGTTTTCATCCAGGAATGAAGTATTTCCATTGGTTGCCATGTGTATTTTTTTTAAAATAAGGTTTGTTGGTATGTCAAGGACATCAGAGTAGACCCCATGCCACATGAGACCACAAAATGTCCCAGTTAATTTGCTTATGTCTAATTAGAAACATGGTTGTATATTTTTGATTGACAAATGCTGTTTTGTCAAAGGTTTGCAATTTTTTTTGGCTCTTTAGTCTGATCTAATAAGAATGTCCATTCCTGGAGAAATACGTTAAGCACAAAGTGCCTCATTTACACTAATCATGTACTGCAACCTGGACTAGTTTTTGGCAAAGTGTTAATCACTGTGGAAGCTCCTAGCTGCTATATTAAACAATCTACGGACCTTGTCAAAACCCACAATGGTACAGAGCTTGACAAAATCTGAAGGAATCAGTACTGAGAGTTAAATTCAAGTGTTGAGTTAGGCCACTCACTCTGGTTTTCCCATGAAAGCAGAGTCATGAAATATTTTTGTTCTCCACTTGAATCCATCTTGATGGAGGGCAGCAGCTTCATCAATACTGGCTGGGGGAATGATGAACACTTTGTGTGTCAAAAGGGCTCAGAACCAGAAAGTGACTTGTGGAACTGGATCAGTGATATGGGTGTCACGCTGCAATGCGGAAGGCAGACAAAAGGCCATTGAAATATTCTCAGGACAGTCTTCATGGCTGATTGCCATGATGATCACCTATATTCAGATTTGGATATGGCAGAAGAAGAAAATTCTAAAATATTGGTTTGGAACTCATGGTTGTTGTGGTTATGTGCCATCAAATCATATCTGATTTATGGAGACCCTATGAATGACAGATCTCTAAACAGTGTGTCCATTTATATGCTGCCCAATCAGGGGGAACCCTACTCAGGGCGGCTCACAATCATATTCTGTGAAATTTTGTCACCCCAGAAAAGTGCCGCCTGGGGCGGGTCACCCCCACCGCCCCCGCTACACTACTAGAGAAGCGCATGGCATCTTGCAAACGAAAAGGCTTTTGGGTGGCTTGCAGCCTCTAGCAACCCTGCAAACTTCAAGCTGGTGGCTTTTCTCACCATGTCAATCCATCTAATATTTGGTCTTCCTTTCTTGATGAATGTAGCTTTCCCCAGCATTATTGTTTTTTCCCCAGAGAACCTTTCCTTCTCATCAGTGGTGGGATGTCAAAAATTTTACTACCCCACCATGATATCATCACAGTGTGGGCGGAGCTAACATCATGATGTCATGGGCGGGGCCAAAGAAAAATAATAATAATAATAATAATTAATAAAATAAGCGTGCGTGCACACACACACACCTCAACCCACCCACGCACAACACAAACCCATAAATAAATACATAAATAAATAAAAAATACATTAAAATACACCCCCCCCCCCAAAACACAAATCAACCAGAGCTTTTAAACCAGAGCTTAAAGCTTATTCTGGATAATCTTTCTCACACTAGGTCAGATGGAAGGAACTACAGAATGAACTCACCACAAGATGGCTTCATTTTGACACTTTTCAACTTTTCAATAGTTAAAAAAGGTACTAAGTCTTTGCCTAACCAGTTTTCTAGGATAATATGCCTTAATGTAAATGTAAAACAGCTGTACCTCCTTAAGGGTTTTCCAATTGGAACAGCAATTGGAACAGTACAGGTATAGCTTATTGATGAGGTAACTCCAAGACTTTGCTTAAAAACCTCAAGCCAGGCCGCCAGGCCTTTTTAGGAACTGTGGTAGTACGTCAATATAGGTAAAGGTATTAAATACACATTAAAATACACACAGACATACCACATCCACATCACTTACCCTGGGGAGCAGACTATAGGGAGCTTCAGGCTAGTAACTTCTCTTCCTCCTCCTCGCTTGGGAGGACAGCAAGGAGGCCGTGCATACACTCCAAGCACTGTAGGAGTGCATGCACACCAAGTGCTTGGTGTGCATGCGCAGTGGGGGAACCAGTGAAAAGGTAAGCCTCGAAGGTGGTTCCCCCCAAAAAGCTGCTACCGGTTCTCCGGGACAGTGGGAAAAGTTACTACCGGTTCTGGAGAACTGGTGATAACCTGTTACATCCCATCAATGCTTCTCATGATGTACCAAAGCAAGAAAGCTTCCATGTCATCATTTTTACCTCCAGAGACAGTTCAGGCTTGATTTGCTTTAGGACTCACTTGTTTTCCTTTCTGACTGTCTAAGACAGGGGTTCCCAAACTAAGGCCCACAGGAGCAGGATGGAAGAGAAGGTTTCCTTTCTACCTACCTAGTTCATGGTGCAGCAATTAAGTTGTAGTATGGCAGCCAAAACTGCTCACATCATGAGTTCAATCCTGATGGGCCCAAGGTTGATTCAGCCTTCCAATAAAAATGATTTGATCTGTCCCACAGGCTGTAAATGTTTTAGACCAACACTGTTTGTGGTTATAGAATCATAGAATAACTGAGCTGGAAAGGGACTATGAGATCATTGAAACCAACCCCACTGCTCAATGGAGGAATCCAAATCAAAGCAGATCTGAGACAACCAGTGTTGGTGGTTACTGGGGGGAAATGGCAGAACACAACACCTAATCCATTTAGATTGTTTTTTTTTTTCACTTTTGGCTCAGATGCAGTTAGCAGACTTCTGTTTCCCAAGGGTATTTGTATTAGACTATATCACTGTGGTCCCAGCCCACCATCCACAGTGACAAGAGACTTAACAAAAACCACTTTTCTGCTCATCGGGTTCAGCAAAGAAAAGAAGGTACAGTTGTACCTCGCTTAAAGAGCATAGTGTGTTCCACAGGATTTCTTTTAAGCGAGTTTACTAACACCATTGTAAGTGACCAATTGTGACTTCTGGTGTGGAGGGTTGCGAACCCCGATTTATTCTTTAAGTGAGTTTTTGGTTGGTTTTATTTGTTAAGCAAAGCAGACCATTCAGAGAAAATTCTGCTCTTTAAGCGAGTTACTCTCTAAGCGAGGCGTTCTTTATGTGAGGTTTTACTGTAATCCAATCCTGCAGATATGGCTAGTAAAGACCTATAAGGTGTGAATGCTATTCATCAGCTGTGAAAAATTTCTTAACTGTTAGATAGGTACAACAATGGAATCAATTACCTCAGTAGGTGGTGAACGCTCGAACCCTGGAGGCCTTCAATAGAAAATTGGACAACTATCTTTCAGATCTACTGTACTTTGATTTGGATTCCTCCATTGAGCAAGGGGTTGGATTTGATGATCTCATAGTTCAGTGATAGCTAACCTTGGGACTCCAGGTATTCATGGACTTCAGTTACCAGAAACTCAATTCAGCACTCCTGCTGTGCAGGGCTTCTGGGAATTCAAGTTCAAGGACACCTGGAGTGGCAAGGTTAGTCATCACTGTCATAGTCCCTTAAAAACTCAGTTATTCAATGATTCTATAACTTAAGATGAATGTCCTTTTCCTGAAGATATTCAGAGTCAGAAAGCAATATTCTTCTGCATGATCACACAAGCTTTTCCAGAGCTTGTAAAATTTATGTCTCGGGTTGCAATGTTTAGATTCCATTTGTAAACATAGCTAATTTTCAAGATCTATATATACTTTTTCTCCATAAGTTAGAGGCTGTCCCATTCCAGTGCACAGAACCTATTTTCATGTAAGGAAGTCCTGGATATTTCTTTGTGCAGGAACAGAAAAAAAATCCAACTGCTCACGCAACTGCTGCACAAGATGCTTGAGTGGATGATGGGGAGAACTCATTCATGCCAGAAATGTGAAAGTCTAGAGGAGAGATGTAAGAAGAAATTTGGCCCCCAAACACTTCTCTGGTGATGATCCATTGGGATCTGGCACTATTACCCGTCTTGCACAACTTACGGTTGGCCCAAGTCTGAGTCCAAGTGTTCAAGAAGAAAAGTTTATATCCTGGAGTATACAAAGAAATCTATAAGTCTTGGGAAAACTGGGGTTCAGGTTCAGCATGGATCCTGCTAACTTTTTGTAAAAAAAGGACTTCTTTAAATGACATTTCAAAGAGAGTTTGGAAGCATTCGGTTTGGGACTAAAATGTCTCCCAGTCTGCATGACCAAGAGCCAGGAGACTCTGGGAGTTGAAGGTCAAAACAGAAACTCTTCCAAGCAGTGGTCTTGATTTCTCTCCTTCTGTGACATATGATTTTCCAGGGCAGAATGGTCCTTTAGAGGACATGGAAAATTACCAAGTTGTCTGTGTACCTTGGTGGTTGCTGACAGTATTATCTGAGTAGCTTTTCTAAGAAACAGCATGTAATACTCAGTGATGAATTTCATGTCCTTGACAATAATGATGATAATGACCCTGTGCCAATCCCAAGGCAGGGCCTGGAACTGCAAAGAGAGAGAATTTGCTTTTCCTTTTATCATCCCAGTAATGAGTTTTTGTACTGATGTGTAGCACTGTGGCTGCTATAGTATTCTACACAGTGATTTATGACAGCACTAAAACCTTTAGCAGCCTGTGGGATGCAGACACACCCTTTGGAGCTTTTTGAAGTGGTAACTGTGTTAGTCTGTGCCAGCATATCAGAAAGTAAACAAAAAAGAAAAAGACAAATAATGTTGTGGCACCTTAAAGACTAACTCCTGTATTTTAATATGAGCTTTCGTGGATCAAGTCCACTTCGTCAGACATAAGAGCAAGTTCTCAGTAGTAAAGAAACAAAGGTAAGAAATGGTGTATGCAGAAGAAAAGGCAACAAGAGAATGATAGCATTACGAGAAGCCTCCTCCCATCAAAAAACAAAACACAAAAAAGTGATCAGACACAAGTATCTTGTTGCTTGAAAAATTGGATAAAATCATACGTTATTGTGACAAATTAGGAGATTCCATCACACCGAATTACTGTCCAGTAAGCAGTATCATTGTGCGCTTGAAAAAGAGTAAAAGAATCTGACCCAATTGTCCATGGCAACTATGAGCAGGTTTTTGACACAGCATTGATCACTGTGGTAGGGGTAGTCACACAATGGTATGAGGTCTGACAAAATCTAGAGGATCCAAGCAGGAGGTCTGCAAGCAATTAATACTGGAACAGATCACCTACTCATTATTTCCCTCATGGTGCCTAACTGTAGGGACTGTGGCAGCTTAGTAGTTAAGACTGGAATGATGGAGTGACTTCTTGTCTCTATCCCAGCTCCTGCAATTATAGCAGTTTGAAAGCATGAAATTGCAAGTGATGAGGACTGTTTTTTATTAAATATAAATCCATTATAGTTACATAGAAATGTACTGCATCTCACACAGAGATTGTATTAATCCTTATAATAGCAAGTTTGTGCAGATGTTAGCTTACATGTGTAAGCTTATACACTTAAACATAGAGAAGTCATGTGATTCTTATATGTCATCTCCTTAATAGTACTCTTTATTCTTATGCTCTGCTTAGCACACTCACATAATGGTAACCATGTTTATTCACTCACCCACTAACAGTTAATTACACATGTAGGAACCAAGAAAGTCCTTTGTAAGCATTTTTTGGGTCGTTAAGAGATAAAATAAGCTGGCAAAAGATGGTTACCTATCTCTTTCATTTAGATCCACAAATCACCCAACGGCCTTCTATGACAGGAAGAAAAGCTAGGCTAGGTCAGGATGACCAAGAAAAGCATTAAATCTTATAAACTCCTAGCCCCCTTAGTCCTGATTCTCACTTGGTTAAGTCACTAAACTCATAAACTAGAAGTTGGAGTTCGATTCCTGAGTACTGCATGATGGAATGAGCTCCCGTCTCTGTCTCAGCTCCTGCCAACCTAGCAGTTCAAAAGCAAGAAATTGCAAATAGATAAATAGGGACCACTTTGGTAGGAAGGTAAGCAGCGTTCCTGCACTCCGGTGTTGAGGTATGCCTGCCACATGTCCATGGAAACATCTGCAGATGCGGACAGCACTGGCTCTTTGGCCATAAACAGAGATGAGCACTGAACCCTAGAGTTGGATATGACTGGCTTTTGAGCAAGGGTGACGTTTACCTTTACTAATGCAGTGGAATTTATGGAGAAGGTGACTTATCAAATTCCCATCGAGGTAATGGGTCTAACAGGATTATGGTCACTGTGTTGCAGAGGCAAATGCGAGGATATACTATCTAGCTTTGCTGCCCAGGGAAAAAAAATACTTAGCAGATGCCCTTGGCACGATCCCATTAGCCCATCAACCGTTACTATGAGCCACTGGCAGCTTCCTGCTTAAGCTGTGAGAGGAAGCAGACGGGCAGCCCAAGAATAACTTTGGGAGCTGAGAAGTGTGTGTGTGTGTGTGTGTGTGTAAACATCACTTCCAAAACAGTTTCCTGGGAGCTGAATAAACTTTGGGCAAAGAAGAAGAGGAAACGAGTGAGCAAGAAAGCAGATGAGAAAGAGAGTGCTGGATGCTGAATTACATATGGAGAAAATGTAGAGAAGAAGTAAAGGTGAAGACGATGACTGGAAGGGAGAAGGTGAGAAGAAACTCACATTTTGTTGAGGAAAGAATTATAATGTGCTGAAGGCAGACTTTTTGTTGGCTTTGAAGTTGTCATGTATTAGTAGGAGTTTTTGTTAAAATTATTTTCTTACCCTTCCCCTCCTCCTCCTCCTCCTCCTCCTCCTCCTCCTCCTCCTCCTCCTCCTCCTCCTCCTCCTCTTCTTCTTCTTCTTCTTCTTCTTCTTCTTCTTCTTCTTCTTCTTCTTCTTCTTCTTCTTCTTCTTCTTCTTCTTCTTCTTCTTCTTCTTCTTCTTCTTCTTCTTCTTCTTCTTCTTCTTCTTCTTCTTCTTCTTCTTCTTCTTCTTCTTAGTCCTCCGCATTGTCAGGTTAGTTAAATGCCACCTGACACTCGGCGTTGAGTTGCTGGAGAGTCTTCTTTTCCCAGCCTGTCTTATTTTTTATTTCCACTGTTCATTCTTATAGCAACTATTTCCACCACACCCTAGATGAATTTCCATGGAAGACTGTGTAGATTTATATAAAATGTTGACAACGAATATGGCACTTTATGTGATAGAGGAGCCTGGCAGGCTGGCATCCATGAGGTCACAAAGGGTTGGACTCGGGCGTGCAACTGAACAACAGCATATAAAGTGTTACTCTATATTTTAGGAATAGTAGCTGTGTTAGTCTGTGTTTCAAGCATCTATATTTTAGGAACCTCAGAATGTATATTCCAAGAGAATGAAGATGGTGTCCTTTAAATGCTTTTCATTGGGGGGGGGGGAGTTTTGTTTCAGACAAATTTCCTTCTTCTATTTCCAATGCATGGGTTAATCCAACGTTCTGTGGTATTTTATGGTTCATTATTTTAGAATCTTTCCTTTCTGAACATAGAGGATTTTGTATGGGCATAATTCACTGTGTTGCTACCCCAGTATCACAGTGATAAATTCCCATCCATAAACTCAGTGTTTGTGGCAGAAGAGTATAAGGGAAATGCAACGCTGGTCCAGTAATGATTGTTGGATTAAGCATGATTTAAAGACTTTCATTTCTTGGCAAGAAAGAGTTGGGCCCAGAGGAAATACTTTTATTCTTTCTTCTTAAGCTATTTTTTTTCTTTTCCCAAAGACAGGTTTGTTTTGCTCTAGGGTTTCAGGTAAAGCAGAGTACAGTATTAGCACTATAATTGCTTTGAATGAGAGGTTGCAGTCCTTTATGTGCTTACTTGAAAGCAAGACCTTTTGAGCTCCATGGAGGTAGGTAAAGATAAAGGTTGCCCTTGCTCGAAAGGCAGTCATATCCAACTCTAGGGTTCAGTGCTCATCTCTGTTTATAGCCAAAGAGCCAGCGCTGTCTGCATCTGTAGACATTTCCATGGACATGTTGCAGGCATGACTAGACACTGGAGTGCATGGAACACTGTTTACCTTCTTGCTCAAGTGGTCCCTATTTATCTACTTGCAATTTCTTGCTGTCAAACTGCTAGGTTGGCAGGAGCTGGGACAGAGACGGAAGCTCACTCCATCATGGAGCACTCAGGGCTCAAACTGCTGAACTGCTGACTTTGCAATCGTCAAGTTCAGCATCTTAACCACTAAGCCACTGCAGTTCCTATCCCATGGGGGTTATTCCTACTGAACTTGTATGGGGCAGCATTGTAGATTGGTTGACCAGAATATAGGATGGATAAGTGCTTTTTCTTAGTCTTTTGGGTTTGGTGGTTCTTAAAAGAGCAAAAGACGCTGACAGACTAGACCAAACTCCACCTGCCCATTCTAGTCTTCTCTTTTAAACATCAAAAGCAGACAAGAATTTTTGTAGCTTCAGACACAGGATGATAAAGCAAAGGTCCAGCTACAATTCTTCTCCTTACTGCATTATACTTTTGAGGTAGATTGCTTTGGATCATGGACCATCTTTCCAGCTGTTATGGGACTCAAGAAATAACTAACTTGACAGCCACAGTGAAAGACAGCCTCTGATATTTTAAAGAGGACACCTCAACATCTAAAGAAGTTTTGTTTGCAATAAGCTTTTTTCAATGGTGGCCACCTTTATCTGAAGTACTGTGCTTCAGTAACTGAGCTGTATTTCCCAACATTTATTTCAAATAAGTCTATTAGTTTTCTTAAGATTTTGTAGGGCAGGTGTTCCCAACCTAAGGCCTGCAGCACCATTTCAAGCTGCCCCAACCCCTCCAAGGGCATTCAAGAAACAAAATGGCCACCCCTTTGAAGCTGTTGGGACAAAATGGCCACCACATTGTGCAGGCAAGGCAAAATGGCTGTCTGGCCATCAAAGCTGACTGAGAAAGCATGACCCGCCCCCCTGCTTGAAAAGGCTGAGAACCCCTCCTGTAGTCCTCTGCTGTTAACATATTCTCACATCATGGAGATTTCTGAGATTTGAATTGCCCAGCAGATGGCAGGCACCTCTCAGGGAAAAACCAACAACCATCTTTACCAAAGCTGATTGCTGCAAAACCTGTTGTGAAAATTGACAATATTCTGATGAATTGCTGCCATGCCTCTGTGCACCAATGTTGCCAGCCAAAGTGGCGTGAAATGCTTTGATTCAAAGGCAAGGGAGAAATCACTGGGATGAAGGCAACCTTTTTGTGTACAGATGTGGGGAAAGAGAATTCATTTCTTATTGCCTGGAGTGAAAGCAATTCAAGCTGATGCAGCACATTTGAAGCCTCTATGGTTAAGACGCTGAACTTAATGACTGGAAAGTCAGCAGGTCAGCAGGTCAGCAGTTCGATTCCCGAGTACTGCATGACGGAATGTATTCCTATCTCTGTTCCAGTTCCTGATAGCCTAGCAGTTCAAAAGCAAGAAATTACAAGTAGATAAATAGGGACCACATTGGTGGGAAGGTAAACAGTGTTCCGTGCATTCCAGTGTCTAGGAATGCCTGCCACATGTACACAGAAATGTCTGCAAATGGCTCTGGTTTTTTGACTCTAAACGGAGATGAGCACTGAACCCTAGAGTCAGATATGACTGGCTTTTGAGCAAGGGCAACCTTTACCCTTTATCTATTCTGCAGAAGGGGACAGCAGTGGCTTAGTGGTTATATTTATTGCTCACATTTGGTATCCCGCCCCAATCGGGTAGATGGTGAACTTGATGACCAGAAGGTCGGAAGGTCATCAGTTCGAGACTTGAGTGCTGCATGACGGAGTGAGCTCCTGTCTGTCATGGCTCCTACCAACCTAGCAGTTCGAAAGCAAGAATTCGCAAATAGGCCTTTGCTGTTAATCTGTTCTCACAATGTGGACGTTTCTGAGATTTTAATTGCCCAGCAGATGGCAGGCACACCTCCCACCGAAGTGGTCCCTATTTATCTACTTGCAAATACCACCTGGTTTTAATGTTTTAGTGGCATGGTAAAGATACTAACCTATCTTTGGTTTTGGATTTTGTGCAAGGACCACATGATTTTCTTTCTTTGTTTCTAGCCAAAGAGCCAGTGCTGTCTGCATCTGTAGACATTTTCATGGACATGTGGCAAGGGGCTGTGGTGGCTCAGTGGTTAAGAAGCTTGCCTTGTTTGCTAGAAGGCCAGCAAGTTGGCAGTCCGAGACCCGAGTACTGCATGACAGCTTGGGCGCCCATCTCTGTCCCAGCGCCTGCAAACTTAGCAGTTAGAAAGCAAGAAATTGCAAGTAGATAAATCGGGACCACTTCGGTGGGAAAAGATCTTGGGGAATATGAAAAGAGCCTCATTCGGGCATCCTCTGAGTGGAGTTTCTCCAGCATAAATCCTTTCTACCCAGAATAACTTCTGACATGAAATTATTATTGTATGGACACGTGGCAGGCAGGACTAGACACCAGAGTGCACAGAATGCTGTTTACCTTCCCACCAAAGTGGTACCTATTTATCTACTTGTAATTTCTTATTTTTGAACTGCTATATTTGAATGAGCTGGGATAGAGACAAGAGCTCACACCATCATGCTGTAGTTGGGTCTTAAACTGCTGACTTACAGACCTTCCAGCCATCAAGCTCAGCATCTTAACCACTAAGTAGGTAAAACAATAAAATCCAATTCAAAGTTCATTGCAGAAAACATCATTCACATGCAGGGCCAGGTCGAGCAAATGAACCAGACTTTAAAGGATTGTTGTTACTAAGCTTGACTGAAATTACCACAAGCTCTCCTGATTGTGTTAGTCTGGATTCTTCGTACCTATGCTCCAGGAAGCGGCTAGTTTGCTGGACCATCAGGGGACACAGCCAGAGAATGTGATTGCTGAAGATGCCAGGATGAAAGATTTGGTTTCCTCATCTTCTGAATCATAGAATCATAGACGTTTAGAGCAGAACTACATCCCAGGGTCATTGAATCCAATCTCCTGATGAAGGAGAAAATGATTCTCAAGTTTGGTGTCAGGAACCTGTCATCAACTTTCCTTGTGTTGAGACGTCGTCGTCGTCGTCGACGACAATGTCATCGACGTCGATGACGACGACAACAACAACAATAACAACATTGTTTCTGGAGGTCTCTAGGACAGGAAATATCTACTTTGCTTTATTTTTTTGGCAATAGTAGAACATTGAGGGTATTCTATGAGAGCCTGAGGGCCCAGAAGAATGGTTTGGGGTGGCCCACAGGAGGTTGGAGGCCAAAATGAGAGCATTTCCTCATTGCTAGATTATGCACATGCAGGTGTATGTTTGTGGAGAAGCAGAAGCATAGGACTTTAGCCATAAGTCGTATGGATCAATGTCATATGATTCTATGGGTTTCTTTGGGCCAGAATGATTGCTCCCCATCCATCACCATTGATTTCCATAGTAGTGGGTGTTGTTCAATAAGAGTGGGCAACCAGATATGCCATGTGGCTTTGGCTTTTGTCTTGACTATCCCTCAGTTTAATGCTGAGTCTCTTCTCCAAGTTTCATTTCAGGCTTCTGTATGAGTGAATTTCTTCTTCCCAAACAGTCCATCAGAGCAGAGAAAGAAAGAGGGGAGAGAGAGAAGGTGTTAGGGTAGAACTCTCCAAGGTGCTGAAGCCTAACCACAAAGTAGTGATTAATTGATAACATTTATATCTCCCCCCCCCCCCCCCCGCATTTTAGGGAATGAGAAATAGTCTGGGTTGACAATTCCAAAGATACAACCATCTAATCAAAATCCAAATAAACAATTACTCACTCCATAGCCCCCAACTTAGCAACATATAAAAAATAAAGCAACAATAAAACAACAGCGAGGTGGCAATGCATGGCAACAAGCTGGGATTAATTAAAACTCAGATGAGGTTCATATTAAGCTCATATCTCTCAGCCCTATCCATGGGAAGAGAGGTTCATATTAAGCTCATATCTCTCAGCCCTATCCATGGGAAGATAATTTTTAAAAGCCTTTTAAAAAGAACATCATTTTCTTTCCTTCTTAAAAGCCTGAAAGGAAGGGTCCTGGAAAAAAAATATCTCTGGATCTAATTTATTTCATGTCATTGTCTACTCCAGTGATTCCCAACTTTTGGTTTTTGGACTTCAATTCCCAGAAGCCTAAGTCAATTCCCAAAAGCACTGATCAGCCAATGTACAGACTTAAGTTTCTGGGAATTGAAGTCCATCATTGAGGCATGGGCCCAACATTGGGAACCACTGGTGTACTCACTCTCACAGTGATATTGGAGCCACTGGACTGGAAATGTAAGTCTGGCCAGGTTATCCTCCTATGGTAATAGAGTAGACCATACTGCCAGTGACTCAACGCTGAGTGTCAGGTGGCAGATAACTAACCTGAACACCCTGAGGAATAACGGTCTTGGGTGCCAAAGTCCACAGGGAAGGGTGATGGTCCCCAAGAGGATTAAATCCTACTGGAATCCATCTTAATGGAGGACAGCAGCTTTATCACTACTGGCCTGAGGCTGAGGAGGTTTATGTGTGAGAAAAGGAATCAGGAACAGAAAGTGACTCACAGAACAGTGTCAGTGGTATGGGTATCATGCTGTGATGCAGAGAGCAGATGAAAGTCCACTGCATTTTATTTGCATGACAGTCTTCATGGGTGATCCCATGAAGATCGCCATGATTTGGATTCAGATATGCAGAAGGAGAAGGTGATGGAGAAGGAGGAGGACTGGAAATTACATGATGTGAGAGGAGAGGAAATTACATGATGTGAGAGGAGAGAAAAAGTGGGCATGCTCATTTTTCACAGACCCTCACCAGTCCCCCAACTGTTGTTTACTTTATCTCACTACTGTTTTTGTAAAGATGTACACTGAGATTACGTGAGACTGATTTGCTGTGTGGATGCCCTTTGCAGAGGAAGGACCCAAACCTATTCCAGCCACTTAAGGTATTTGCATGGATGCCCCAATGCTTTGCCTCACTGTGTCTCTTGCACAATAATATACACCAGAGTCTGCAGCTGTCAGAGAGCTCAACTGAAGAGCAAATTCATTTCTGGAAGTGTCTCTGGTGATGGTGATTCGGCTGCTGAAAGCTGAATTGTAGTAGGGGGATCCTCCAGCACCAGTGCTCTGAATGTTGCCCAGCCATTCCAGAGTTTTCCCTGGGAGCTGCCGGATCCAGCCCCAGTAATAATCACTGACTTGAACCCCAGTTACAGAGCAGGTGAGTTTGAGGGACCCCCCAGGCTTAACTGCTTCGAAGCCAGACTGAGTCAACTGTGGACTGGAGAAGACCCCTGTAGAGCAAGGAATAAACAGACATCATCATCATCATCATCATCATCATCATCATGATGGTGGGTTTTTTTGTTGTTTTTGATTCTACATTTTTCTTTTTAGACCATTGATATGTTCTCACCAGCAATGGTGCTCAGGAGAAGAAGGGAAAGCAACACAGATTTCATCTCTTCTCTCTCTCTCTCTCTTCCTCTTCCTCTCTAATTGGCCTCAAGAAATAACTGGAAGCTGAACCATGGAGCTATTTAAAGGGAAGAAACCTGACACTGAGACATTTGCATGAAGTGGGGAAGTCCATACTTCTTTCCCCTTTACTGAAGAATTAAATGGGCAGTATAAAAGGAAACAGGGCCATTTTGAGAAATGATTCGATGGAGATAAGATAGATAGATAGATAGATAGATAGATAGATTCATTCATTCATTCATTCATTTCATTTCATTTCATTTTTTGTTGCCTTTCTGCCTTAATTGGGACTAAATGTAGGTTAATGAAAGATTTAAAAGACTAGCAGATTAAATCCTAGAATCATAAACTAATGGAGTTGGAAGGGGCCTTGAAACTCATCAAGTCAACCAATGCAGAAATGCCCAATGCAAGAATTTCTTTTAAAGTATATGTGCTGGATTGCTTTCCAACTTTCCATTTATTGCTACCGTGTTGGATTTTTAACCACCTCTCATGATATTTGGTTCCTTTGTTGCATTTCTCTCCAGCTAGGAAGGTTTTGCGGAAATTCTCCCGACATATGGCTTCCTTGAGGCAATTATTCCTGCACTCTGGAATGATTGCGAAGAGATTCTGCCCCAACTCTCTGGGATCTTTTTAAGTATTTGAAGAGGTCCATCATATTAAACACAGAATAACACAGCTATCATTTGAAAAGTTCTGTAATAATGTAATTGTTATAGGCCTAAATTCTAGTCTTAGTGGTTCATGTAACTCATTTCTCTCAGCTATATCTACAGGAAGACTATTTTTAAAGGCCTCTTTAAAGAATATAATTTTAACACCTTCTTAAAAACCTGAAAGGTTGAGTCCTGAAAAATCTCTGGATCTATTTTATTTCATAATAAAGTACCATCCCCAAGAAGGTGCATTTCCACATCATAGCATTTTTTATCTCACTTTGATGAGAGGGAATATACAAAGCCATGGCCTGAGAAGCCCAGGTAAGAAAGGGAGATGTTCTTTGGGAGAGGGGCTCCGAAAGGTAGCTTGAACAATTGTTGAATTGCTCCTGTAAAGTTCAGTTTTATTTATTTATTTGTTAGATTTATACAACCACCCTTTTTACCTTAGCGACCCAGGGCGGCTCACAACATCACTTAAAACCTATACCCTATATTGTATTGTAATGTATTGTCTGTAAGCCGCCCTGAGTCGCCATGGTGAGTGGGCAACAATATAAATTTGAAATAATAATAATAATAATAATAATAATAATAATAATAATAATAATAATAATAATAATAATAATAATAATAATAATAATAATAATAATAATAATAATAATAATAATAATAATAATACCCAGTACTAATTAAAACTAAAGACTGTAAAACTATCTAAAACCATTTAGAAAACCTCCCCAATCCCCTTAAAAAGAAGGACACCCTGGGCGGGACTAAATAAGGACACCTGGCCACGTTTTTAAGGACTTCCTGAAGGGAAGCAACTCTGCCTGGAGGCACAATTCAAGTGGCAGGAGGTTCCATATTGCCGGAGCAGATACCAATGACAGAGTAATGTCATTGTCTATTCTCCTGGTCCCATTAAGATGTGCCTCCCTGGCTGATGGGACCACTAGGGAGTCCCTACAGTCTGCTCTCGTAGGGAGGGTCGAAAACCTTGGGGTGACGCGGTCTCTTAAGTATCCTGGCCCACTACAATGAAGGGCTTTAAAGGTCAAAATCAGCACCTTGAATTGCACCCAGAGGCACACCGGTAACCAGTGCAGCTCCCGTAGCAGTGCCAAGGCATGGGCATAACACCTGTACCCCATCACCATATGGGCAGCCGCATTCTGAACCAGCTGTCACCTCTGAATTGTCATCAAGGGCAGCCCCATTTAGAGCACATTGCAATAATCCAGTCTGGAGGTGACCACTGCATGGGTGACCGAAAGTAAGGAGTCTCAGTCCAGGAGCAGGCGTAATTGGCGGATGACACAAAGTTGTGCAAAAGCCCTCCTGGCCACGACTGCCACCTGCTATTCAAGCAGTAGTCGTGAGCCCAGGAGGACCCCCACATTATGCACTGGTCTGTCTGGGGCACTAGAGCCCCATCCAGCACCAAAGATGGTAGCTCCAGGGATAACACATGCCCCCGAACCCACAGCCCCTCAGTCTTGCCAGGATTCGACTGAAGCCCATTGTCCCCCATCCAGACCCTAACGGCCTCCAGGCACCTGGATAGGACTTCAACTGTGTCACTTGGGTTCCCACGGGCTGAGATGTACAGTTGGGTGAAGTATAATCAATATGCCGATGATACCCAACTGTACATCTCAGCCCGTGGGAACCCAAGTGATGCAGTTGAAGTCCTCTCCAGGTGCCTGGAGGCTGTAAGGGTCTGGATCCACGGGAATGGATGATCTCACCCAGTGGCTTCATGTACATGTGAAATAGGAGAGGCGAGAGTACCAAGCCCTGTGGCACCCCATAATGGAGAAGCCTAGGGCTGGACATCTCGCCCTCCAACAACACCGACTGGGTTCAGCCCCTCAGAAATGAGGAGAACCAGGACCACACAGTGCCCTGGGCGGTTGGACAGAGTAATGTCATTGTCTTTTCCAATGTTTCCCAACCTTTGGTTTTTGAACCTCAATTCCCAGAAGCCTAAGTCAATTCCCGAAAGCCCTGCTCAGCAAATGTACTGGCTTAAGCTTCTGGGCACTGAAGTTCACCATTGAGATGTCTGCCCCATGTTGGGAACCACTGGTCTACTCACTCTCGCAGTGATACTGGAGCCACTGGACTGGAAATGTATGTCTGGCCAGTTTATCCTGCTATGGTAAAAGAGTAGATCATACTGCCAGTGACTCAACACCAAGTGTCAGGTGGTGGATCTCTAACCTGAACACCCTGAGGACTAACGATCTTGGATGCTGAAATCCACAGGGAAGGGTGATGGTCCCCAAAGGGATTAAATCCCACTGGAATCCATCTTGATGGAGGGCAGCAGCTTCATCAATACTGGCTTGGGGATGATGAAGCCTTTGTGTGCCAAAAGAGCTCAGGACAAGAAAAGACTAGTGGAACTGTATAAGTGGTATGGGTATCATGCTTCTATGCAGAAGGCAGATGAAAAAATATAGCAGTTAGTCTTTAAAGTGCTACAGTGTTATTTTATTTTGTTTTGGTTTGTTTTCTGATATCACTGTATTATAGTCTCTGGACAGTCTTCATGGCTGATCATCACCGTGAGGATAGCTAATATTTGGATTTGGATATGGCAGAAGGAGGAGGAGGAGGAGGACTGGAAATGACATGATGTGGAGAAAAAGAAAAAGAGTGGATGTTCTCATTTTTCATACACCCTTACTAATCTACCCACTTCTGTTTAATTTATCTCAGTACTGTTTTTGTAAAGATGTAAATTGAGATTACGTGAGACTGATTTGCTGTAGGGAAGCCATTTGCAGAGGAAAGACCCAAACCTATTCCAGCCACTTAAGGTATTTGCATGGATGACCCAATGCTTTGCCTCACTGTGTCTCTTGCACAATAATATACGCCAGAGTCTGCAGCTGTCAGAGAGCTCAACTGAAGAGCAAATTCATTTCTGGAAGTGTCTCTGGTGATGGTGATTCGGCTGTTGAAAGCTGAATTGTAGTAGGGGGTTCCTCCACCACTAGTGCTCCGAATGTTGCCCAGCCATTCCAGAGTTTTCCCTGGGAGCTGCCGGATCCAGCCCCAGTAATAATCACTGACTTGAACCCCAGTTACAGAGCAGGTGAGTTTGAGGGACCCCCCAGGCTTAACTGCTCCAAGACCAGACTGAGTCAACTGTGGACTGGAGAAAACCCCTGTAGAGCAAGGAAGAAACATCATCATCATCATCATCATCATCATCATCATCATCATCATCATCATCATCATCATCATCATCATCATCATCATCATGGTGGGCTTTTTCTTGTTTTTAATTCTGCATTTTTCTTTCTACCCCTTTGATATGTTCTTACCAGCCATGGTGCTCAGGAGAAGAAGGCAAAGCAACACAGATTTCATATCTTCTCTTTCTTCTCTCTCTCTCTCCCTTACTAATTGGTCTCAAGAAATAACTGGAAGCTGAACCATGGAACTATTTAAAGGAGAGAAGCCTAACCGAGACATTTGCATGAAGTGGGGAAGTCCAGACTTATTTCTCCTTTACTGAAGAATTAAATGGGCAGTATAAAAGGAACAATACAATCTAGCCATTCCATTCTCTGCCACCCGCCTTCTTCTTTTGCCCTTGACTTTTCTCAGCATCAAGGCTTTCTCAAGTGAATCTTCTCTTCTCATTTGATGTCCAAAGTACTTGGATAGGGGTGTCTGGCGTGCGGTGGCCCACTGGGTCACCAAAGGGTCGGACTCGACTATGTGACTGAACAACAACAATAATAAAAGGAAACATTCTTGAAGGATTGGGCCAAAAGGACTCTCTTCCAGTATCATAGATAGATAGATAGATAGATAGATAGATAGATAGATAGATAGTAAAGGTAAAGGCCACCCTTGCTTGAAAGCCAGTCGTATCTGACTCTAGGGTTCAGTGCTTATCTCTGTTTCATAGCTGAAGAGCCAGCATTGTCTGCTTCTGCAGATGTTTCCATGGTCATGTGGCAGGCATGACTAGACACCAGAGAGCATAGATTGCTGTTTACCTTCTCACCAAAGTGGTCCCTATTTATCTACTTGCAATTTCTTGCTTTCAAATTGCTAGGTTGGCAGGAGCTGGGACAGAGACGGGAGCTCTTTCCATCCTGCAGTAGCCGGGCATCGAACTGCTGACATGCTGCCTTCCAGTCAGTGTCTTAGCTACTTGAGTCACTGCATAAATGTAGTTTATGGAAAGGTTTAAAAGAATAGCAGATGAAATCATAGAATCATAAACTAATGGAGTTGGAAGGGGTCTACAAAACCACCAAGTCAACCACCTTCTCAATGTAGGAATGCCAGTTAAATTATATGTGCCGTTTTGCTTTCCAATTTTCCTTTTGTTGCTGCAGTTTTGGATTATTAACCCTCTCTCAGTTGAGTCCAGTGTTGCATTTCTCTCCAGCTAGGAAGGTTTCCTGATGTTCAGCTGAAATCTGGTTTCCTTGAGCCAATCGTTTCTTCACTCTGGAATGATTGAGAAGAGATTCTGACCCAATTCTCTATGGGATCTTTTTAACTATTTGAAGAGTGTCATCATGTTAAACAGAGAATAACACAGCTGCCATTTCAGAAATCATGTAATAATGTAATTGTTGTAGGCTTAAATCCTAGTGGCTCATGTAACTTTGAAGGCATAATAGCCCGTGGTGAATTGCTGCAGCTTGTAAAGTCAGACGAGATATCTGATGTGTACAGAGTCATAGGACAACTTTAATTTCTCTTTGACTCTATGGCAGTGGTGCCCAAACTAAGGCCTGGGGGCCGAGTGCGGCCTCTGACACCAATTCATCTGGCCTGCGAAGCCCTCGTCGCTCCTGGAAGCGGAAGTAAAACGCGCCCGTACGGGCGCGTTTTACTTCCGCTTCCAGGAGCGACGAGGGCTTCGCGGGCCAGATGAATTGGCGTCGGGGGCTGCACCCAGCTCCCGGGCCTTAGTGACCGGCTCTGTGAACCACATGATCAGCCCATGACCCAAAAGGTTTGGGCACCCCTGCTCTATGGTCTACAGTCCTGTCCCCAATTATATATATTCTGTATATATAGTTGAAATTTTGGATAGAAGTGTGTTCTTTCAATTGTTTTAGACTACAGCTCCTAGAATCCTCTTGTTGGGAATTCCTGTTGGGACTGGGGGGGGGGGGAAACCCTTCCAGAAATTTATAAAGAAAGAGTATCAGAAAACAAAACAAAATAAAAAACACTGTAGCACTTTAAAGACTAACTGCTATATTTTTATTGTTAGCTTTCGCAGATCAAGTCCTCTTCTTCAGACAAGGAGTGAAACTTACAGGCATGGTTTTTATACACCAAATTCAGGGGTCCAAGGGAGCAGGGTGTGTTCAAGCAAAATGACAGATAAGTCACTCCCTGATCCCTTTGACCCCTGAATTTGGTGTATAAAAACCATGCCTGTAAGTTTCACTCCTTGTCTGAAGAAGTGGACTTGATCCACGAAAGCTAACAATAAAAATAAAGCTTCCTAGGATTTAAAGTCTGAATGCTCATTAAGCATTATAGAAAGCATCTTCCAAAGAACTACAATTCCCAGGAAGTAATGCAGCAGTTTCTTCTTCATTTTTCAAAACTAGCAACAGGAAACAAAGGTCTGGAGGAGGGTAAGTGAAAAGGAGGCTTCCAAAAAACCCTGCCTTGAAATTCTTAGCTCACTTCAAATTCAGGATCCCACTCTATGCATCCGTTGAAGTGGAAAGTAGTCCGTGAATGCTTCCACTGTAGGCAGAGTAAGATGCTTAAAGCTGCTGTAGCAGAGAAACATGATTCTTCCTATGGATGCTGCTGCTATAAAATAGGTTGATCCTATGTCTGTGTGTGTTTTGTTTGTGCCACAGGAGTGTTAAAATTCACTTCCCCTTTTTGTACCAGCCATACCCTAGCGTGTTCCACTGTGCTTCTCGCACAGTAATATGTGGCTGTGTCTGCAGCTGTTATGGAGGTCAACCGGAGGGAGTACTTGGTTTGGGAAGAATCCACGGAGATGGTGATCCGGCCTTGGAAAGATGGTGCATAGTTTGTGCTTCCTGTCCAGTACCCCATCCATTCTAGTCTATTCCCCGGGGTCTGCCGTATCCAATTCCAATAGTCGCTGCTAGTGACAGAGCCCCCAGTAACCGTACAGGTTAGCTCCAGGGTGTCTCCTGGTCTCACTGTTCCTGGTCCAGATTCCTTCATCTGGAGCTGTGAAGAAAGACCTGTGCAGGGAACAGAAAAGAAAACCAGAGGCGTTTACGACACCCATTTAGGCTTGAAACCCACTACCCTGAGGAGTGACAGTTATTCTCAATTAAATCAAGCTACAAGAATTGTGTGAATTTGGTGCCACTCAGATGGATGCCTGGAACCAAGAATATTGTGAAAGGCAACTGAGAGTGTGTTGGATGAAACTCACTTGGGAGGAAAGCAAGGAAGAAGAGCGGAAGAAAGAGGAACACCATTTTGATCTGCAGAGAAGCAGCTAAGAAATGAATTTACAAATGCAGGGCTTTGTAATCCCCTCTGATTTCAGTGAAGCTGAATGTCCCACTAGCCTAATATATGGATGGGAGATACCTACAGAATTTGCATAATGTCAGAAGCATAATTTCTGAGCAAGATCTAGGTAAATCGTATGCAAGGAGGAGCCTGGTTCTGGACCTCTCAGGCTCACCAGTACCCATTCAATCTCTTCTCACTGGGAACGGCTAATGATGGCCTATATTTGGCTCTTTGGCTTAAAACCACCTGGATGTGCATTGGGAGAGGGACCACACTAATTATTTTGTAATTGCAAAATCTTCTGAGGCAGCTGTTCGTGCCTTTTGTGGCAGGTGGTGGTGGCGGCTTTGGAGAAGGGCAAAGATCAGGGTTTCTCAACCTACAGCCTGTGGGCCAGACACAGTCAATGGCACAGTGGACACGTTTACAACAGCTGTAAATGTGCCCATGGCTGCTGTAAATACATTTATGACAGTTGTGGACGCAGTCAGGTCTACCTGATTGGGGTGGGATAATAAATATGAGTAAATAAATAAATAAATAAATTTTACAGAATTTTACAGCAGTGTTTATTGCAGAAGGACCCACCAGTCCAGCCTATTTTTTAAGTCACGGGATGTGGTCCGGCCCCTTGGCTTAGAAAGGTTGAAAATCCCTGGCAAAGAGGGATGGGGAAGTTGGAGGGACTTTAATGCTGTCCAGAAGCACTTGGACCCGGAATGGTGCCTATAGCTTCTCTCTTTTTGTTGTGCATCTATTGCTAGTTCGTAACAAAGTTAGCTTTCTTACCGCTCAATGAGATGTAAAGAAGACACACCAGCAATGGCGAGAGAGCCATTTGCCGACCCCTACAGCTAATATGAAAAAGCTGAGGAAGCCAAAAGTTCTTGGAGTGAATGAAGGAAACATGGTGTTCTCTTTCTCCCAGTTTACTCATGGGAAGCTGTGTTTCAGCACCCCACCCACTGAGGAAAGCTCAGGGTTGCCAAGGGTGCAGAAGCTTCTAAGCACATTCTGGTTCAAAATACATGACAGGTCCCCTAAGAAGCAGCAACATCGGTTTACTTGAGCGAGAGGTCAAAAGAATGTAAACGTGGGCTTCTTTTGCAAATGAGATTGGCCGGCCCTGCCATGCTTTGAAGCAAGGGTGTCCTTGGAGGGAAAACACTATAATGCCTTGTCATTGGCAAGTTTGTGTTGTGTCTAGTGTTAGTTCTGTTGCTGAATTTCTTTTCATGCTGTCGTGAAATGCTTGAAGCCAGAGAGCACAGGATACTGTTACCTTTCTCATCAAAGTGGTCCCTATTAATCTACTTGCAATTTCTTGCTTTCAAACTGCTAGGTTGGCAGGAGCTGGGATAGATGACGGGTGCTCGCTCCATAGCGCAGCACTTGGTTCTTGAACTGCTAACCTGCTGATAGTCAAACTCAGCATCTTAACCACTAAGTCACCACAACCCTATGTGCGCAATATGCCTGGGGAATTCTTGTTCATGCAGACAAGTTGCATGGAAGGTGGTTGCAGCCACCTCTGCATGAATAAGGTGGCAATGGAATGGGAGGTGCAATTCTTAAGTGTTAAAAGAAGACAGGACTATTTTAACAAAAGTTGGAGGCAAAGGAGGAAGTTAAAAGTCACCTTGTTATTTCAGGACGACAGCTGTTTTCCCACACGGGCTCTGTGTACGTCCAGTTTTCCTACTGATGTGTCCTAACTTCGTAGTCCCTGAATAGAACTCCCACCTGAGGAAATTATGATGACATGTGAAAAATAGTTTCGTCACCAACAGCAGCTTTCTCTCAGGACCGTACTTGGTAGCAACAACATCTCCCCTGCAATTATCTTAATTATAGCAAGTTCCCTGAAGTTAGAAAAGAAACTGATGAACAATCTGGAAGGATATTTTAGAGTAAACAAAACACAACAGGAAAAAAAGTAAAAAAATGTGGAATCTTAAAGACTAACTCCAATATTTATTCTGGAAGGAGTTGTAATAATCCCTTCACTGTGTTCAATTTGAAAGGCCAAAAGGGAAGTCTTTGTTGGTTTGAACAGTGATTATCTCCTTAGCTCATTGTACAATTATCATCTTAGATGGTGCAACCTGAGGCATGCTTCTTTAACCTTGCTAATGGGAAGGTACATTTGGTTTAATGAAGGGTGCTGTCAGAATTGACTCTGATTGCAAGCATTCATAATAAGGGGGTGGCAGGTGGAGAGGTTGTAGAACAGCTACAGACAAATAGGCAAACTTACTTTTGATAGAACATTTGTTCTCTGATGGGGCTGTTAGTCATTTTGCTTCTTCTTCTCATTGTACAATTATCATCTTAGATGGTGCAATCTGAGGCATGCTTCTTTAACCTTGCTAATGGGAAGGTATATTTAGTTTAATGAAGGGTGCTGTCAGAATTGACTCTTATGATGTTGCAATGTAAGGTAAAGGTCACCCTTACTCAAAAGTCAGTCATATCCAACCCTAGGGTTTGGTGCTCATCTTCGTTTACAGCCAAAGAACCAGTGTTGTCTGCATCTGCAGACATTTCTGTGGTCATGTGGCAAGCATGACTAGACACCACAGTGCATGGAATGCTGTTACCTTTCCACCCAAACAATACCGATATATCTACCTGCCATTCCTTGATTTCGAACTGCCAGGCTGGCAGGAGCTGAGACAGCCAATGGGAGCTCACTTGGTACTTGGGTCCTGAACTGCTGGCCCACTTACTTTCCAGTCATCACATTCAGCGTCTTAACCACTAAGCCACCATAGTCCCTCTCCCTTTTATTACTAACTATTTTTGCCTTGATCTATCTGATATGTCAAATGAATGTGTGGTTTATAGACCTCCTGTGTTACTCCTGTGGCTTTCGTCCATAGCTGCTGCAGTGTAGAGTTTTTGTCTGAGGTTTAGTATGATTTTCTCACTGTGTCTCTTGCACAATAATATACTGCCGAGTCTTCTGCTTTCAGGTTGTTCATTTGGAGATAGAAGTTGGAACCATCCTTAGAGGCTGTGAATCTCCCTTGGATTGCAGGGGAATAGTTATTGCTTCCAGTGTTATAATAATACACAAGCCATTCCAGTCCTTTGCCAGGTTTCTGTCTGATCCAGTTCATCCATGTGCTACTGAGAGTAAACCCACTGGTGGTACAGGTCATTTTATGAGATTCTCCAGGTTTTTTCACAACTGGACCTTCCTGCGTCAGAACCACCTGCGAGTGGGCACCTTGGAAGAGAAGAAGACAAAGAAAGAGTTGAGCTGAGAAGGCAAAGCCCTAGTTTGGGGTGTAATTAAATTAGACAAACAACAACAACATGAAAACCAACACACATGAGGAGAAGGCAGCCAGCAAGATGAAGACTGGCCAGAAAGACGACATAATGGAACTCCAGGCTAGCTTTGAAGGGGACGGGGAATACATTACGGGGAAATCTGTGTGACTTGGGGAATAAATAGGAAGTGGAGTGGCATTTGGTTTTGCATAAATGGGGTGGCACAGGAGGAGTCCGTATAAATATGGGCTTACCAGTTTGTGATGCCCCTAGGAAACACCACATGTTTTGAAATGGGTCAAGAGGCACTAAACCTTTGCCCCATGTGTTGATTCATTGGCCAGGGACCTCTCTGGGCAGGAACATTGAGCATTAAAAACCACTCAATATCAGTGTTAGTAACACTACTTACCTACCTACCTACCTACCTACCTACCTACCTACCTACCTACCTACCTACTAAATATGTACTGTAAACATAAAGTTAACAAAATGTTTTTTCTATATATATTTATATAGTAAACAGCAACAGCTATGACACACTTGAAAGGATTATCCCTGGAGAGGGTGACACATCCTTTCACAGAGTTGGCTGAGTGCTTTTCATTAGTATACAAGTAATTAATCCATGCAACCCCCTAGATTGCTGAAGTCCTCACATTTAGAAATGCTCAAAATAGCTGCCTACCCTCTGTGTGATAGTTCCTTCTCATACAGAATACTGGAGATTGTCTGTAGATTGTGTCATGGAATAGCAAGCTTAAAATGCTCAGATTTAGGTTGATCAAGTTAAATTAATCGGTAAGGTTGAGGTAAAAAAAAAAAGATTCCCATTGACCTTCCCTGTTCTAATTTATTCCTTCAATCTTATTGTTGTTATGTGTCATTGAGTCACCTCTGATTTATGGTGTTGCTGTGTATGAGTGTCTTCAAAAGGCCTGCTTAGCTCTTGCAAACTCAAGCCTGTGACTTCTTTCAGGAAGTCAATCCACCACACATTGGGGCTTCCTCTTTTCTGACTGCATTCAATCTTTCCCAACATCACTGTCATTTCCAGAGAGACTTGTCCTCATAATATATCCAAAGTAGGACAGTCCCAGTTTAGTCACTCCCTCTCACTGTGTCTCGTGCACAGTAATACATTGCCATGTCCTCAGATTTCAGATTGTCCATCTGCAGATTTATTTATTTATTTATTTGATCAAACTTTTATGCCGCCCTCCTCACAGAGACCCAGGGCGGCTAACAAACTTTAAAAACATTTAAAACATGGTATAAAAATCAGGATTAAAAGATTACCAAAAAAAGAGAGATTAAATATAAATATATAAATATTAAATATAAATATAGCATGCTTGAAGGATTGTCCCTGGTGAATCATCCCTTCATGGAATTGGCATAGTGCTTTTCGTTAGCATTCCAATATTGAATTCTTGCAATCCATTACAGTAACAAATTGTCAAGGAATAGCTTTCTAGTTTGAATGTATTCATATCTTCAGGACCTGATGAACAGCATCCAAAGGTATTCAAGGAATACTCTCTGCTGTCCATCATTTTCTTGGAAGATGGTTCAAGTGCCATATATTTAAATGTCCCGATCTTCAAAGAGGTGGGAGCAATCAGAAAACTACAGACCAGTCAGCCTGCCATCAATCCCAGGGGAAAAAATCATTAGCAGATTATAATACCGTCCCTCTGCAGAGCATTAATAACTAGAATGCAACATAGATTTGTTAAGAGCAAATCATGTCAGACTAATCATATCTCATTGGTGCTATCTAGTTAATTTTTATCTATCTATCTATCTATCTATCTATCTATCTATCTATCTATCTATCTATCTATCTATCTATCTATCCATCCATCCATCCATCCATCCATCCATCCATCCATCCATCCATCCATCCATCCATCCATCCATCCATCCATCCATCCATCCATCCATCCATCTATCTATCTATCTATCTATCTATCTATCTATCTATCTATCTATCTATCTATCTATCTATCTATCTATTATTTACACTTATATCCTGCCTCTCTGGGGAAAAAAGCATCCCTATTCACTGTGGCTAACTTCATAAAACCAGTCATATAGCGATCAAGAGTAAAAAATTACACACAATAAAACTCCCAGTAAAATCATCACCACACATTGCAATAGCCAGAAAGTACTGCAATCCAGGACCCTTAAAACACAACCTATTTAGGATGAAAAGGAGCCGGGCAGCATTTCTAACAACCAGATACTGTATAACAGGGGTGCCCAAACTTTTTGGGCCATGGGCCGATCATGTGGTTCAGGGAGCTGGTCATTAAGGCCTGGGGGCCGGGTGCGGCCCCCAATGCCAATTCATCCGGCCTGCAAAGCCCTCGTCGCTCCTGGAAGCGGAAGTAAAATGTGCCCATACGGGTAAAATGCGTCCATTCTGTCCAAGCATAAGAGATGCTTGGACAGAAGGCAAGGCAAAAGGACCAAGCTTTGTTCCATTGTTAGAAAGAAAAAAGTCAGCATGTAATAGGATGGAACTGGACTAATGATTAGGAACGATTCCCTGTCATTAAGTAAAGGTTGCCCTTGCATGAAAGTCAGTCATATCCGACGTAGGGTTTGGTGCTCATCTCCGTTTACAGCCAAACAGTCAGTGCTGCCTGCATTTGCAAACATGTCCGTGGTCATGTAACAGGCATGACAAGACACTGGAGCAGACAGAATGTTGTTACCTTCCCATGGTATATATTTATCTACTTGCAATTTCTTGCTTTTGAATTGCTAGGTTGGTAGGAGCTGAGACAGACGATGGGAGCTCAATCTGTTGTGTGGTACTTGGGTCATGAACTACTGGCCCACTGACTTTTCAGTCATCAAGTTCAGTGTATTAACCACTAAGCCTCCATAGTCTGTCTCCCATTTATTACTGACTAGCTACCTGGTTTGTCAAATGACTATATGGTTTTATTACTAACTATTTTTGCAATGATTTATCTGCTATGTCAAATGAATGTATAGTTTATAGACCTCCTGTGCCACTCCTGTGGCTTTCGTCCAAAGCTGCTGCAGTATAGAGTTTTTGTCTGAGGTTTAGTATGATTTGCACACTGTGTATCTTGCACAATAATATACTGCCGAGTCTTCTGCTTTCAGGTTGTTCATTTGGAGATAGAAGTTGGAACCATCCTTAGAGGCTGTGAATCTCCCTTGGATTTCAGGGGAATAGTATTTGCTTCCAGTGCTATAATATGCCACAAGCCATTCCAGTCCTTTGCCAGGTTTCTGTCTGTTCCAGTACATCCATGTGCTACTGAGAGTAAACCCACTGGTGGTACAGGTCATTTTATGAGATTCTCCAGGTTTTTTCACATCTGGACCTTCCTGCGTCAGAACCACCTGCGAGTGGGCACCTTGGAAGAGAAGAAGACAAAGAGAGTTGAGATGAGAAGGCAAAGCCCTAGTTTGGGGTGTAATTAAATTAGACAAACAACAACAACAACATAACCAACACACATGAGAAAAAGGCATCCAGCAAGATGAACACTGTCCAGAAAGACAACATAATGGAACTCCAGGCTAGCTTTGAAGGGGACAGGGAATATTTTACTGGGAAATCTGTGTGATTTGGGGAATAAATAGGAAGTGGAATGGCACTTGGTTTTGCATAAATGGGGCGGCACAGGAGGAGTCAGTATAAATATGGGCTTTAGCCCTTTGCGACGCTCCTAGGCAACACCACATGTTTTGAAAGGGGTCAAAAGACACTAAACCTTTGCTCAGTGGTGGGCAACAACAGGTTTGCGCACTGGTGGACAGCCAAAAATTTTACTACCACACTGTGGGCAGAGCAGACATCGTGGACAAAGCCGACGTCATGACATCATGATGTTCTGGGCGGAGCCAACAACGTGGGCAAAGCCACAGTAAAAATAAAAATAAAAATACACATAAAACACATGCATTCCCCCCCCTCTGATATGCTTGAAACACAGGCTAACATGACTAGTATTTAACAATAATAACCCAACTCTAATCTTTAAAGCACTGCTGCCCCCTTGTGAGTGTTTACACAACCCGACCTCCGAAATCTGGGTTGGCTCCGCTTCTCAGCCTCAGGGTGGGTGACATGAGTGCGCACTATCAATCTCCCCTGCTCCTCTCACTGCTTCCCCTGAACCCTGACTCCATGTGCCTGTATAATCCTGTGGGTTTCTTATGGCGCATACCCCCCCCCCCCCAATGTGTGGGCAGTTCCTGCTGGTGCCTTCTCTTTTCTTTCAGGTTCCCAGACTCTTCTTAAGACAAGGTTCCTGTCATTGCCGCAGCCGGCTGTGTCACGGTTTTGTCCCACAGTTCTTCTACTGGGGGCATGCATCTTGGCAGTGAGAGGACACAATTTTCCTCTTGTTTCCGCTTGCTGCTGGGCATCTCACCACGAAGGTGTCGCAGCTCTTTCCTGCCAATCTTCATATTGAACATTTTACCGTGCTGTACGTCCACTGGTGGCGTGCATCTCATAGGTGGGATGGCACATTTTTTAATTCAAGAGGGGGAGGCCTGCACTGATGGACTTCCTTCCATGTGATGGATTGAGGTGCCCCTTTCCCCTTTCTTCTGTTTAACTTGTGGTGTGTCCACTGGTGGCTTGCATCTCATAGGTTGGATGGCGCATTTCTGAAGTCTGGGAGTGGGCATTTTGCTTGTGCCTCACCATTGCTTCGGGAGCTGCACTGGCTGCCAGTGTGGCTCTGGGTGCAATTCAAGGTGCCGGTTATTACCTTTAAAACCCTACATGGTAGTGGGCCAGGATACCTAAGAGACCACCTCATCCCAAGGACATCTGCCCGTCCCACCAGAGCGGACCGGAGAGGCTCTCTGGTTGTGCACTAGAAGGAGGAACTTCTCCCTGTCCATTCTGGCCCCCTGTGGAACCTCCTGCCAACTGAGCTGCGCCTCCAGGCAGAGCTGCTGCCCTTTCGGAAGGTTGTAAAAACCTGGCTGGCAGGTGAGGTCTGGGGTATTGGAGGCATAATGACCTCAGCCTGCTGGTTGGTTTGACCTCCCCCCGCCACTCCCTTAAGTTTTAAAGTTTTAAATTATACAAAGATTTAATTATAGTTTAAATTGGTTTTAATTAAAGTTTTTAAGAACTTTTAAAATTTTAATCTATATTGTTGTGATGTTTTTATGATGGGTTAAACTGCTCTGGGTCGCCTTTGGTGAGGAGGGCTGTATAGAAATTTAAATAAAATAAAATAAAATAAATAATAAGTCACAAAGGCGAGCCCTGCACTGGTGGGCCTCCTTCCATGCCATGGACCCGAGTACCTCCCTTTCCTCCATTCTTTTCATCTCATACCTGATGGCTACTGCCTGGTCTTCTTTTGCTATGCTATGTGCCCAATTACTCATGCTCCAGAGGCTAGGCCCTCCAGCCACTCCATGGATTCATTGCCTTTTTGCCTCAATTTGCTCCTTCCATTGAACTTGGGCCTCCAGCCCAGTCGGTCGGTCTGGGGTGGGTCAGGGTTCAGCCGTTGGCTGTACCCTGTGTGGTGGGCAGTGCGGGTGATTTTAATCAGAATGGCCTGTTTAGTTATTCGGTTGGGGTATTTGGTAATTTGGGACCTCGGACAGCACAATCACTTGGGCTGTCTCACGGTTGTGGAACATCCGCAGACCTGGGATAGCTTTGCCAGATTCCTGGTTGTATAGCTTGGTCCCACTGTTGGGCACAGTGCTGGCCTGCCAGCAGGGCTTTTCTCTTTTCCCTATTATTTGGGATCCAAATTCTCTGCTATTGAACTGAGTTATTATCATGAACCCATGACCTGTGTTGGCCTCTTCACTCAGGGGTGGTGGGCAATGAAGAACCTTTGTAACAGAGATTCAGGAAGGCACAAGTAATAATGTCAACAGGACATAAAGCAGATCGAATTAGCTCCTGAATATTTCAGGAAGAGCAGCCTTGCTGTACATGCCATTTAATCAGGCAAAGAAGCTTTCACATACCGATAATATTGATATTGGCTGCATTCTGTACATTAATGAACTGAGAAGGATGTTTATAAGAAGCAGAAGGGGCAGGTTTGTGGTGTGCAAAAGATAGATCGTACATTTTTGTAGCAATAAGAAGAGTTCCTGGTGAGTAACAATCACAGCTTTGACTTGAAAAGAGAACCTATAGCACCAGGAACCTGCCCTTGAGAAGGTAAATTATCCCGCTTTTATTAAGATGTGAGAGTTTTCAGATTGTGTCCATTTCTGGACTGGACAGAATGTGCCAGATATCTCAGATTTCAGATAGGGGAAGGGTGTTTGGGTGGATTCAGAGAACATGAATAAGGGGCCTGGACCATTATCTGCCCCTCTTGTAAGTCTGTGTCATCTTATATAGGACATTCTCTACATGGCATAGTGGAGAAGTTTATTTCACTGTAACCAGGTGCGAGATTTCACAGTTTTCTTAGAATAGAAGCTAAAAACAGGAAGACAGATCTGGATTACACCTTATAAAATAATTGAGTAAGGATGTGAAGAGAGAACCTTTTGTACTGGGAACTGGTTTCTTCCACTCCTAAACAGATTCAACAGACATGAAGTTCCCCTTTTTGTATAGATGCCAGATTTGCATTGTACCACTGTGTCCCCTGGCACAAGAATACATGGCGGTGTCTGCAGCTGTCAGAGAACTCATCTCGAGATAATATTCATTCTTGGATGCATCCATGGTGACGGAGATCCTACTCTTAAAAGTCGAGCCATAATCTGTTTTCCAAGTGGAACTACTGTAGTATCCCCTTCCTATCCATTCCAACCCTTTCTCGGGTGGCTGTCGGATCCAATTCCAGCCATCACCAACCGTGATGCTGCGCCCTGAGACTGTGCAGGTCAGCCGGAGGGATTCTCCAGGCTTCTGTACTCCTCCACCAGACTGGGTCAGTCGGATCTCAGAAAACCCTAGTGGAAAAAAGGGAGAGAAACGAGATATGATGTATAAATCTTGTATAATGCAATTCACAGAACAAACAGAACAAAAATTATTGAAATGGAATTTTATGCCTCACTCCAATGATCAACGAAATTTACAAGAATTGAGCATAGCTGCTAATTTATTTCTTTTGAATTGTTTTGAAAGCAGAAAAACAATTCAAGCTGATTTTTTAAATGTTCCAGCAGCTCTTGCTACTGTCAAAACAATGGTTAAGAACATCAGAAGGGAGGTCTCCCTGCATTGCTTTCTCCCTGACTCTATCTCTTTATGGAAATCTGGAAACTCCCAGATTTCTGCACATTCTGAACACGAACCTGGTGAAATGATTGAAAGGACAAGAAGAAACGCAGCTATAGACTCCATGATGTTTTCTAGAATGGGCTGAGAAATGGGAGGAAATCTCTATTTAAAGAGAGATGGAGCCCAGAGGCGATTTGCATATGGAAGGTGCGCTTGGTGTTCAGGCATAAAAGAGCCACCAGAAAGTTGTAACATGAAAACTTTCTTCCGTTCTTTACCCATTTACTCATCATATAGGTCCATGATGGCATACCTTGGCACTCCAGATATTCTTGGACTTCCCAGAAGCCCAAGCCTCCGTGAATCCACATGAATAGGTTTGCTGCGAGTCATCCGCCCCGTTCAGTCCCCCCCATTACTCCTGGAAGCGGAAGTAAAATGCGCCCGTATGGAGGAAGAGTTAACCCGGAAGAGCCTTAACCATACAGGCACATTTTACTTCCGCTTCCAGGAGCGATGAGGTTGGCGCAGCGTGGGCTGGATGAATTGCAGCAAACACATTCGTATGGATTCACAGGGGCTTGGGCTTCTGGGAACTGAAGTCCAAGAACATCTGGAGTGCCAAGGTTCGCCATCACAGATATAGGTAGTCATACCAAGAGAATCTTCAAATGCATTCTGAAACGAATTTATTCTGCTACAAGCCTTTGTCCCCGGAAAATGTTGAAAAATTCAGTTAGCACAGAGGACGGCAATGGGATTGCTATCTTCTAAGGTATCTAAAATTTTAATTTCTGGTCAAATTGGCCTCATTCAGCTCTGTTAATATTGGATCCATATTGAGTTGGAATGGACACATTTGATTTCACCGTGTATATTCAGCAGCCATTGAACCATCCATTTTTCCAGGTTATAGTCAAAGAGCAAGACTTGCACTGCTATTTAGGGATCTTTTTGGCATTGTGGAATATTCTTTGCCTTCTTTTCCCTCCTCGTATAGTTTAATAAACTTTACTGAAATATTACTGCATGATGAAGTGGGATGAGGATTGGTACATGGGTTTTGAGTGAACTGGTCACACAATCAGCTTGCTGGATAGACACACACAGCCTCCCAATTCATACCTGTTTGTACCCTCTTCCTTTCATGAGGTTCTTTTAGTGTAACAGAGGTTCAGCAGTTTACAGATCATAATGGCCTGGCTCCAGAAATGAAGCAGACCAGAACATATGATAAATAGTTCTGAGAAGTCACTCCAAACTATAGTTGGGGGGAAATCCAGTCCTTGCCTGCATATTAACAGACGAATTCATACTGTACATGCCATATATTTAGGGAAAGGAGCTTCTGCACACCCTAATATAGATATTGGTTGAATTCATTTGGGAAAGAGCTGAGAAGGATGTTTGCAAAGAACCAGAAGAGATCAATTTGTTTTGTGCAGAAAAAAATTTCTTACAATTATATAACAATAAAGCTTGGTGAGAACAAGAGGTTTGGCCTCTGTACAGATGTCTGACTTTCCTTTTCATCCTTGGCTCTCTCAATAAGCTTTCTTGTACATGGGGCAGAAAGAGCCCATCTCTTCAAGTGGTAGGTGGGACGGGAGGGGAGTTGTGTCTGGATTATGTTGGAGGTACTTGCATGAGTCATCTGGATACTCACAGCTGCTGGAAGAATATATGGAGTTATGCATAAAAAAATGTAGACACATATATTTCATTTCGTTGTGGGCAGGTGAGAGGCTTCCCGACAGTAGTATAAACTAAAAATGGATGATTTGAAATGCACCTCAATGAAAACTGGAATGCTGGTTTATAGCAAGAACTTGAGCTGGAGATGAGCGGGCCGAGGCTGTCAAGGCTGTTCTCCTATTGAGGCTTTTTTGGTGCCTGAAAGGAGAGGAATGTTGCTAGACTTGCAGAAACGGGATGATGATGATGATTAGGAAGCATGATTGCGGAAGTTGTTTTTTTAGTTGTTAAGAGACTGGACCTGACGACTGGAAGGTCGGCGGGTCAGCAGTGCGGTATCCGAGTGCTGCACGACGGAGTGAGCTCCCGTCTCTGCCCAGCTCCTGCCAATCTAGCTGCTCGAAAGCAAGAAATTGCAAGTAAATAAATAGTACGGCCGGAGGGAAGGAGACGGAGGAGAAGAGCATCGGGTCGGGCGGCGAGGAAGAGCGCGCCGACGACTCGCACCTCACCAACGCAACAGGATAACCTCGGCGGCCACCGGACAGCTAGCAGGGTGAGGAGACCGAACGACAGAGGAATTCCAACCAGCGCCAGAGGAGTCGCAACTCGATGAAAGACCACTGGGCAGCTGAAACTTACTGCATGCATAGGATAAGTAACTCTCTAATGTAGCTGACTTTTGATTCTTCAGTAGAGACTTATAGTGAACTTACAGTAGAGACTTGATATATTGGACTTCATTACAAGGATACTTAGAAACTCTTGACTTATAACTACATATAACCAACACTAATTAATGATCATTACTAATTACTACTGACTTATAACTTTATATAACCAATGCTAATTAGCGATTTGTAGACTGATAGTGTTTAAACTGTGATAATATGCATGAAAATACGTTGTTTAAACTGTGATAATATGTATGATGAGAGGATACTGACGTAGAAACCGGCAAACCAACGTCAGGAATTTTGCCAAGAGAACCCTATGGACCAAAACAAAAGGCAAAACAAATGGGGCAATTTAGATGAAACAGGATGCTTAGCACAGCAGATCAAAAGAAGGGGAGGGACAGGAAAGGGGGAGGAGAAATACAGTGTTGCAAGGAGCAATACTGTATAGGGACATGGAATGTGAGGTCTATGAACCAGGGAAAACTGGAAGTGGTAAAAAAGGAAATGGAAAGAATAAACATTGACATCTTAGGAATCAGCGAGCTAAAATGGACAGGGATGGGTGAATTCAGCTCTGGAAACCATCATATCTACTACTGTGGACAAGAAAACCTCAGAAAAAACGGAGTAGCCATAATTGTCAATAAAAGGGTGAGAAAAGCAGTAATGGGATATAATCTCAAAAATGATAGAATGATGTCAGTCAGAATACAGGGCAAGCCATTCAATATCACTGTATTCCAAATATACGCACCAACCACTAGTGCAGATGAAGCCACAATTGACCAGTTCTATGAGGACTTAGAACACCTCATAGAACAGACACCAAGAAATGATGTACACATTATCATAGGAGACTGGAATGCCAAAGTAGGAAATCAAAAAGTAAATGGAATAACAGGCAAGTTTGGTCTTGGAACACAGAATGAAGCAGGCCAAAGAATGATAGAGTTCTGCCAAGATAACGCACTGGTCATAGCAAACACTCTCTTCCAGCAACACAAGAGGAGACTTTACACATGGACATCACCAGATGGCCAACATAGAAACCAGATTGATTACATACTATGCAGTCAAAGATGGAGAACCTCCATACAGTCAGCAAAAACAAGACCAGGAGCAGATTGTGGCTCAGATCACAACCTATTGATTGCAAAATTCAGGCTCAGACTAAAGAAAATAGGAAAAACAATTAGGCCGGACAGATATGACCTAGACAACATTCCTTGGGAATACTCAGTGGAGGTGTGGAATAGATTCAATGGCTTGGACCAGATAGACAGAAAGCCAGAAGAATTATGGACAGAGATGCGGGACATCATGCAGGAGGCAGCAAGGAAAACTATACCAAAAGAAAAGAAGCAAAAGAAAGCTAAGTGGTTGTCCGATGAGACTCTTAAAATAGCAGAGGACAGAAGGAATGCAAAAGGCATTGGAGAAAGGGAAAAATACAATCACTTGAATACAGAATTTCAAAGAAAAGCAAGGAGAGATAAGGAAACCTACCTGAACGAACAGTGCAAAGAAATAGAGGAAAACAATATCAGGGGTAGGACTAGAGATCTTTTCAAAAAAATTGGGGAACTCAAGGGAACATTTAAAGCAAAAATGACCATGATAAAAGACAAAGATGGCAAGGAGTTAGCAGATGCAGAAGAGATTAAGAAAAGATGGAAAGAGTACACAGAGGAACTCTACAAAAAGGACCTCAACACCCCTGATAATCACAATGATGAGAACATTGAACATGAGCCAGACATTCTGGAAAGTGAAGTCATAAAGGCCCTAAAAAACACTGCAAACAACAAAGCCAGTGGAGTTGATGGCATCCAAGTTGAACTTTTCAAAGCACTACAAGATGATGGAATCAAATTATTGCACTCTATATGCCAGCAGATTTGGAAAACACAACAATGGCCACAGGATTGGAAAAGATCTGTATACGTTCCACTCCCCAAAAAGGGTAATGCCAAAGAATGTTCAAATTATCGAACAATTGCGCTCATCCCTCACGCTAGCAAGGTGATGCTCAAGATAATACAGGATAGACTGCAACAGTATGTGGAGAGAGAATTACCAGAAGTGCAGGCGGGTTTCAGAAGAGGCAGGGGGACTAGAGACCATATCGCCAACATAAGATGGATCATGGAAAAAACAAAGGAATATCAGAAACAAGTCTACTTCTGTTTCATTGATTACACTAAGGCTTTTGACTGTGTCGACCACAACAAAATGTGGCAAGTAATTAAAGAGATGGGAATTCCGGAACACCTTATAGGCCTCATGAGAAATCTGTACATGAATCAAGAAGCAACAGTTAGGACAGAAAATGGAATGACGGAGTGGTTTGGAATAGGAAAAGGAGTAAGACAAGGCTGCATTTTGTCACCCTGCTTATTCAACTTATACACAGAACACATAATGCGCAATGCAGGAATGGAGGAATCACAATTTGGGATCAAAATTGCTGGGAGAAACATCAACAACTTGAGATATGCAGATGATACCACCCTAATGGCGGAAAGTGAGGAGGACCTAAAGAAGCTCCTGATTAGGTTAAAAGAAGAGAGTGAAAAAGCTGGCTTGAGACTAAATATCAAGAAAACCAAGATCATGGCAACAGGCCCTATCAGTCCCTGGAAAATAGATGGGGAAGAAGTAGAGGCAGTGACAGATTTTACTTTCCTAGGATCAAAGCTCACTGCAGATGGTGATTGCAGCCATGAAATAAAAAGGCGACTGATTCTCGGGAGGCAAGCGATGAGAAACCTGGGGAACATAGTGAAAAGTAGAGACATTAAATTGCAAACAAAGATTCGCATAGTCAGGGCAATGGTATTCCCTGTAGCAATGTATGGTTGTGAGAGCTGGACCATTAGGAAAGCGGAGCGCAGAAAAATTGACGCCTTTGAGATGTGGTGTTGGAGGAGAGTTTTGAGAGTACCCTGGACAGCGAGGAGAACAAATGGGTCAATCTTAGAAGAAATCAAGCCTGACTGCTCCTTAGAAGGTCAAATAATAAAGATGAAGCTAAAATACTTTGGACATCAAATGAGAAGAGAGGACTCACTTGAGAAAGCCTTGATGCTGGGAAGGGTGGAGGGCAAAAGAAGAAGGGGACGGCCCAAGATGAGATGGCTAGATGGTATTGTGGAGATAATGGGCACAGAGCTGAGTGAGTTGAGAGGGATGGTGGAGGACAGGAGTGCCTGGAGGACAGTGGTTCATGGGGTCGCAGAGGGTCGGAATCGACTGTGCGACTGAACAACAACAACAACAACAAGCAAGAATCTGCCATTATCAGAAAACTGTTTCCTCTACCCCTGCAAAGATTCAACGGACACAAAGTTCCCCTTTTTGTACAGATGTCAGACTTGCTTTGTACCACTGTGTCAGTATCTCCAGGCACAATAATACATCGCTGTGTCTGCAGCTGTTAGGGACCTCATCTCGAGGTAATATTCGTTCTTGGATGAACCCGTGGTGATGGAGATCCTACTTTGGAAAGCTGAGCCATAATTTGTGTACCAGGTAGAGCTACTGTAGTATCCCCTTCCTATCCATTCCAACCCTTTCCCGGGTGGCTGTCAGAACCAATTCCAGCCAGCACCAGCCGTGATGCTGCGCCCTGAGACTGTGCAGGTCAGCCGGAAGGATCCTCCAGGCTTCTGTACTCCTCCACCAGACTGGGTCAGTTGAATCTCAGAAAACCCTAGGGGGAAAAAAGGAGAGAAAAGATATATGATGTATAAATCTTGTTTAATGCAATTCACAGAACAAACCAAACAAAAATTATTGAAATAGAATTTTATGTTTCACTCCAGTAATCAACGATGTCTACAAGATTTGGGCATAGCTGCTAATTTATTTCTTTTTAACATATTGGCTATTTTGGAAGCATAAAAACAATTCAAGTGTATTTGTTAATTATTTCAACAGCTCTTGCTACTGAAAAATATCAGTTATGAATACTAGAGAGGTGAAGATGTCTTCCTGCATCACTTCCTCTCTGCCATTTTCTCTCTTTATGGAAATCTGGAAACTCCATTCTAAACACGAACCTGGGGAAATGATTGAAAGGACAAGAATAAACACAGCTATCGACTCCATGGTGTTTTCTAGGATGGGCTGTGAAATGGGAGGAAATCTCTATTTAAAGAGAGATGGAACCCAGTGGTAATTTGCATATGGAAGGTGCGCTTGGTATTCAGACATAAAAGCGCCACCAGAAAGCTCTAACATATAAACTTTCTTCCCTTCTCCATTTCCTCATCATATACGTAGTTATCCCAAGTGAAATTTCAAATAAATAATGAAATGATTTTTTTTGCTGCATGCTTTTGTGCCTGCAGAATGTTCAAAAGTTCAATTAACACAGAGCATGGCAATGGAATTGCTATTTTCTAAGGCTTTCAAATTTTTAATTTCTGACCAATTCAGCCTAATCTAGCTCTATTCACATTAGAGCCATATTGTGTTGGAATGGTCAGATTTGCTTTCACCATATATATTCAACCCTAGCAGCCATTTGAATCATCGATTTCCCCAGGTTATAGGCCAAAGAGCAAGACTTGCACTGCTCTTTAGGGATCTTTTTGGCATTCTTGCATATTCATTGCTGACTTTCTTCCTCATTTGGATTCATAAACTTTACTGAGATATTACTGCAAGATGAAGATTCAGTGGAAGGAAGATTGGTACATGGGTTTTGAATAAACAGGTCATGCAATCCGGTTGCTGCGCGCGCGCGCGCGCACACACACACACACACACACACACACACACACACACACACACCCCTTCCTGACTCACACCTGTTTGTTTTTTGTTGTTGTTCAGTCGCACAGTCGATTCCGACCCTTTGCGACCCCATGGACCACTGTCCGCCAGGCACTTCTGTCCTCCACCATCCTCCTCAACTCACTTAGTTCTGTGCCCATTGTGTCTACAATAACATCTAGCCATCTCGTTTTGGGCCGCACCCTTCTTCTTTTGCCCTCCACCCTTCCCAGCATCAAGGCTTTCTCAAGTGAATCCTCTCTTCTCATTTTATGTCAAAGGACTTTAGCTTCATCTTTACTATTTTACCTTCTAAGGAGCAGTCAGGGTCGATTTCTTCTAATATTGACCTATTTGTTCTCACTGTCCAGGGTACTCTCAAAGCTCTGCTCCAACACCATATTTCAAAGGCATCTAATTCTTCTGTGCCACCGGAGATACCATTGCTTTGACTATACGAACTTTTGTTTGCAATGCGATGTCTCTACTTTTCACTATGTTCCCCAGGTTTCTCATCGCTTGCTTCCCAAGAATAAGTCACCTTTTTATTTCATGGCTGCAATCACCATCTGCAGTGAGCTTTGATCCTAAGAAAGTAAAATCTGTCACTGCTTCTACCTCTTCCCCATCTATTTTCCAGGGACTGATAGGGCCTGTTGCCATGATCTTGGTTTTCTTGATATTGAGTCTCTAGCCAGCTTTTTCACTCTCTTCTTTCAACCTAATCAGGAGCTTTTTTAGGTCCTCCTCACTTTCTGCCATTAGGGTGGTATCATCTGCATATCTCAAATTGTTGATGTTTCTCCCACCAATTTTGATCCCATATTGTGATTCCTCCATCCCTGCATTGCACATTATGTGTTCTGTGTATAAGTTGAATAAGCAGGGTGATAAAATGCAGAGGTTCTTTTTGTGTAACAGTAGTCCAGAACTATACAGATCATAATGTCATGGATCCAAAAATGATGCAGACCAGAACATATGCTAAAGATTTCTGAGAGGTCAATCCAGAAATATGGTACTGTATAAACTATAGGCCACTACCGGCTGATTGAGGGCAAATGTAATCCTTGCCTGCTCATTAACATATGGATTCATACTGTACACAAATCCATATGTTTGGGCAAGGGAGCTTCCGCATACTAAAATATTGATATTGGTTGAGATGTTAGTGACTAGAGAAGGATGTTTTCAAAGAACCGGAAGAGATCAATTTGTTTTGTCAAAAGAGAGACCTTACAATTTTATAACAATGGGTGAGAACAAGAACTTTGGCCTTTGAACAGATGTTTCTTTCCTTTTGAACCTTGGCTTTCACAATAAGGCTTTCTAGTACGCAGGACAGAATGTGGCCATCATATCCAGCGGTGGGTGGGAGGGGAGGAGAGTTGTGTCTGGATTGTGTTGGAGATACCTGAACCAGTCATCTGGATACTAACAGCTGCTTGGAGAATTTCAAAAGGACTCCCGACTTTTGTAGACTCTTCCACATCAGGAAACTGTTTCCTCCACTCCAATGATTCGACTGACACCAAGTTCCCTATTTTTGTACAGATGACAGACTCGCATTGTATCACTGTGTTCCCTGGCACAATAATACATGGCTGTGTCTGCAGCTGTCAAGGTTCTCATCTCGAGGTAATATTCGTTCTTGGATGCATCCGTGGTGACGGAGATCCTACTCTGGAAAGCTGAGCCATAATTCGTTTTCCAGGTGGAGCTACTGTAGTATCCCCTTCCTATCCATTCCAGCCCTTTCTCAGGTGCCTGACGGATCCAATTCCAGGTAGAGCCAGTGGTGATGAGGTAACCAGTGACTGTGCAGGTGAGCCGGAGGGTTTCTCCAGGCTTCTGGGCTCCTCCACCGGACTGGGTCAGTTGGATTACAGAAAATCCTAGAGAAGAGAACACAAAAGAAAAAGGATTGGTTAATTGCAAATGTTGTAAATTATAAAACAAACACACAAATTAACAAAAAAAATTAAATGTATGTTTACGTCTCTCTCTGTCTCTCTCTCGCTGATAATTGACAAAATTCACAAGATTATTGCCAAAATCTTCCTTTGAACCTATTTTGAACTTGGGGACACTAACCTGGCTGGATCATGGAAAAGAGAAGGAGAAAAACAGCTACAGACTCCATGGTTTTTTCTATGGATGGGCAGAGAAGTGGCTCAAATCTCTATTTAAAAAGGTATGGAGCCCAGAGTTATTTTGCATATGGAAGGCAGGCTTAGCATTCAGACATAAAAGCACTAGGAAAAACCTCTTAACACATGTCCTTCTCTGCTTAGTCCTCCCTTTACTCCTGAGACAGTTAGTGGTTTTTAATCAATCTTTAAAAATGTTTCTTTGCTTTATTTCCTGCCCATCTGGGATATTCTATCACTCTGTGTGGCATACAATAAATTACATTTAATTAAATAGTTTTAATTAAAATAACCTTGTAAAATCAAGTATAATATAATACACAAAAACATGAAACAATAAAAAAATACAAACAAAAGTCAAAAACAATAACATTCCCAAATTACTACCAGCTCAGCTTTTTTAAAGTTGTAGTTGTTTTAAATCAAACTGAAGCTCCTCAGGTTTGGTTATGGGGAATGACGTGGAGTCTGGGAGTTTGGTTCTCCATTGTGACTCCTGGGAGAACTGCCAGCCTGTGTAGTTCAGGACAGGCTTCATAGTCCCAAGGCCCCCCAGAAGACGGGAGTGGTAATAATAATAATTTCATGTCAGAGATTACTCAGGGTTGAAAGTATTTTTGCTGGAGAAACTCCTCTCAGGGGACACCTGAATGAGGCTCCTTTCATGTCCTCAAGAGCTGGAACAGAGATGGACTCTCAATCTGTCATGTAGTACCTGGGTCATGAACTGCTGACTTGTCAGCCTTCCAGCTAACAAGACAAGCTTCTTAACCACTGTGCCTTTAGGGCTCTATAATAATAATTTTATTCAGAAATTATTCTGGTTTGAAAGGATTTTTGCTGGAGGAACTCTGCCCAGGGAGAGCCCAAATGAGGCTCCTTTTTTGTCCCCAAGTAAAGTAAACCACCTGTAAGTACGTAGTATTCTTTGCCTGGTCAAACCTGAAAAGGATTGGCAAAGATCAGAATTGGCTTGAAGGCAATCCATTGTTGTTAATTATTATTTTCCTGCAAAATGTTGTGTTAGGATTAAAAACATCTGCATTTTGGAGATATTACAGGGATTGTTTATAAAACACATGGAATCTAAAATTTAAAACAAGTTCTTTCTGCAAAAAAAAATTAAAAATTTAATTCCACACACAGGGAGACAAAACCATTGGTATTTTTCATTGTCGCCTGCTTGGCAACAACAACAACAACAATAACAAAGAAAAAGATGGGTTTCCCATTTATGATTAAGAGCCCTGGTGGTGAAGTTGTTAGACTGCTGTATTACAGTCCAAAGGTTGTGAGTTCTATCCTAATGTGCTCAAGGTTGACTCAGCCTTCCATCCTTCTGAGGTCCATAAAATGAGTACCCAGTATGTTGGAGACAAAGTGCTAATTAACTTGTGGGCCACCCAGAGAGTGAGCTAAGTGCTATGGGGCAGTAGAGAAGTGTAATTTCTGTTGCCATTTTCTCCAAAATACAAAGATCTCTGTGGGAACAGAATAGTTCTATGGCTTCCTAACATCACAATGCCAAAATGGCCCCATCACTGCTCTGATTTGTGTGTATGTGAGTCTGGCATGTGTGTACACATCAAGAGTGTGCACCTCCCACCCCAAGAATTGCAGCAGTGGCAGTGTGTTTCCTGGGGAGATATGAAGTGGAATTCAGTTTATGGCTCAGTAAAGATGCACTTATGGGAAAGTCATTGTTGTATGGGTTTTGAGTGGACTGGTCACACAATTATGCTGGTGCGTCTCTGTGCTAACCTATAGCTTTTGAAAGAGTTGCGATTTATCTGTGCTACCAAGATCCTGATATACATAGATAATATCATGGCCCAGAGATAGGAGTGGGTCAGAGTATTCTAGACTAGAATAGGTCAGCAGGTCAGTGACATAGTGTGGGGGGCGGCCCCCGCCCCGGGCAGCACTTTTTATGGGTGGCAAAATTTCACATTAAATAAGACTTCACCGCTGCCACCAGACTTATTTATTTATTTATTTATTGAATTTATTACCCCGCCCCACTCGGGAGAACCTGACTCTGGGCGGCTTACATCATGATAAAATAAAGGTAAAAGATAAAAACATATAAAATCGTAAAAGTTTAAAAGTTATCTAAAGTTAAAAACAGTACAAAACTGCACGCCAGTATTCCCATAGTTCAGACCCAGAATGGCACTCCTTAAATAAGCCACTTAGTATGGGAACCCATGTTCCCTGGTCCCCAAATATGTCCTGCCAGCCAGGTTTTCAAGCCCTTCCGGAAGGGCAAGAGCTCCGTCTGCAGGCGCAGTTCGATGGGCAGGAGGTTCCAGAGGGTTGGGGCGGACACGGAGAAGGCTCTCCTCCTAGTACAGGCGAGATGCGCCTCTCTCGTTGAAGGAACAACAAGGGAGCCTCTCCGATCCGCCCTGGTGGGCCGGACAGATATTCTTGGGGTGACGCGGTCTCTTAGGCATCCTGGCCCACTACCATATAGGGCTTTAAAGGTAATAACCAGCACCTTGAATTGCACCCGGAGACATACTGGCAACCAATGCAGTTCCCGGAGTAGCGGCGAAGCACGAGCATAACGCCCACACCCCACCATTACCCGGGCCGCCGCATTTTGTACCAGCTGGAGTCTCCAGATGGTCATCAGGGGCAGCCCCATGTAGAGCGCATTACAGTAATCAAGTCTGGAGGTGACCAAGGCATGTGTGACCATGAGCAAGGAGTCCCGGTCTAGGAGGGGGCGTAACTGGTGTATTACACGAAATTGTGCAAAAGCCCTCCTGGCCACGGCTGCCACCTCAGTGATGGGATGACACCGGTTCTGACCGGATCCACAGAACCGTTTTAAGGATTTCCGGAGGGCTCTCCGTGGGGGTAAAACCGTTTTTGAGGCGTCCGGATCGGACGCCTCACCGGGAGGAAAATTAAAAAAAAAAATTGGAGCAAAAATGGCTCCAATTTAGTGCGCATGCGCAGAAACTCAATCTGACACATGCGCACTAAATTGGAGCCATTAAATCTACCGTTCCTCTTTAAAGTTCCCCTCAAAACCCGGCACAGACGCCCACCCAGCCTCCCCGGAGACCCTGGGCGGGTGGGCTTGACCGGTTGAGGTGGAGTTGGGTAAGAAAGCCAGTTGGCAGAGAGTCTGGGCTTTGCCTTTCCAGGGCATCAAATATTCATGTTGCAATCATTCCAGCGCCATGTCGCTTAAATGACAGAACAGAGAGGCCTGGAAACGCCTCGGGCGAACCCATGGGGGCCCCTTCAGATTCGCTTACCCACTTTCCTCCCTGCCGCTTCATCTGCTGCTTGTGACAGTTACCAACCTTGCCTCTTTTCTCTCCCACTCAACCCCTTTCCCCCCCACACACACACACCACACACACATACTTCTCTCTAATGGCAACGATAATGGCGGCGGTGGAGATTGCAGCAGCGATGACTTTGGCGGCCGCAACTCTCCACGGCGGCGCTCCTGGCTCCTAGCGCTGCCGAGGCTCGGGGCAGCCCGTGGAGAGTTGCGGCCGGAAGCCCTGGGCCGCCCGGCTAGGAGCGCCGCCGGGCGCCAAGGCTCGGGGCAGCCCGTGGAGAGTTGCGGCCGGAAGCCCTGGGCCACCGGGCTAGGCGCGCCGCCGCTGGGCGCCGAGGCTCGGGGCCAGCCCCAACGGTCCCCATTGTAAGTGGGGTTTGTGTTTGGGGTGGGTGGGTGTTTGGGTGTATTTTTATTTAATTATTATTTTATTTATTTATTTTATTAACGGTTTTGTGTGTGTGGGTTGAGGGGTGTGTGTGTTTTATTTTTATTTTATTTATTTTATTTTTGGCCCCGCCTACAACGTCATGACGTCATGACGTTGGCTCCACCCATGACGTCATGACGTTAGCTCCACCCACACTGTGATGACGTCAGGGTGGGGTACTAAAATTTTTATCATCCCATCACTGTGCCACCTGCTCTTCGAACAGTAGCCGTGAGTCCAGGAGGACCCCCAGATTACGCACCGGGTCTGTTTGGGGCAGAACTGCCCCATCCATCACCAAAGGTGGCAACTCCTGTGTTAACACAGGACCCCGTACCCATAGCCACTCAGTCTTGCCGGGATTCAGCTGTAGCCCGTTGTCCCCCATCCAGACCTTAACAGCCTTCAGGCACCTGGAAAGGACTTCCAACGCACTGCTTGGGTCCCCACGGGCAGAGATGTATAACTGGGTATCATCTGCATATTGATGATACCTAACCCCGTGGGAACGGATGATCTCACCCAGCGGCTTCATATAGATGTTGAATAGGAGAGGAGAGAGTACCGAGCCCTGAGGCACCCCATATTGCAGGGGCCTAGGGCTGGACTTCTCCTTCTCCAGGCACACCGACTGGGTCCTGCCCCTCAGGAATGAGGAGAACCAGGACAACACAGTGCCCTGGATCCCCAGACCCTGGAGCCTTCCCAGAAGGATGCCATGATCGACAGTGTCAAAAGCCGCTGAGAGATCGAGAAGAGCAAGGACAGACGGTTCCCCTCTGTCCCGTTCTCTCCAGAGATCATCCACCAAAGCCACTAGTGCGGTTTCGGTACCATATCCAGGCCTGAATCCTGACTGAAACGGGTCCAGATAATCCGCTTCATCCAGGACTTCCTGTAATTGCAGCGCCACAGCCTTTTCCAAAACCTTACCTAAAAAAGGTAGGTTGGACACTGGACGGTAGTTGGAAATTACCGTGGGATCGAGGGACGGCTTCTTCAGCAGCTGGGGGAAGGGGCCACTGCAGGGACAAGCACCGGGGCCCTCCACCAGTGCCGGTGTCCTGGGCCCCACCCAGGGTACAGTGGATTTGGCCTATGCCCTGGGCGGCTGAAACCCATGCTACGCCACTGCAGCAGGGGTAGGCGTTACTCTTAGAATACAAATAATTATTTTACTTCTGATTTAGGATAGGACTCTTGAAAGATAAGGAAGGAAATAGATAAAGTTCTGGATCTAGTCATGGCCATCATTCATGTCTAGCTACAGTAATTCTGGGATTCCATTACAATAATTTTCTTCTGAAAGTTAACCTTCCAAATACTGCTCAAGCCCTTCATTCAAGATGTATATAGAAGCTTCTTCTTCTTCTTCTTCTTCTTCTTCTTCTTCTTCTTCTTCTTCTTCTTCTTCTTCTTCTTCTTCTTCTTCTTCTTCTTCTTCTTCTTCTTCTTCTTCTTCTTCTTCTTCTTCTTCTTCTTCTTCTTCTTCTTCTTCTTCTTCTTCTTCTTCTTCTTCTTCTTCTTCTTCTTCTTCTTCTTCTTCTTCTTCTTCTTCTTCTTCTTCTTCTTCTTCTTCTTCTTCTTCTTCTTCTTCTTCTTCTTCTTCTATGTCTAGGCCACATGTGAAACTGCCAAAATGAAGCTTCCATCCTGCAAGTTCCTTTGGCCTGACCTAGTGTGAGAAAGATTAGTTGGCATCACAAGGTTACCATCACCAGAGTAGGCCTGATTGTGGTTCAAAAATAATACAATCTTCAAGGAGGCTCTTTCTGTGACCTGTACAATGAAGACTGTCCTGAAAATATAGTGCAACGGCCGTTCATCAGCCTTCTGCAACATAGCATGACCCTTGTACCACTGATCCAGTTCCGGAAGTCACTTTCTGGTCTGAAGCCCTTTTGGTATACAAAGTCCTCCTCAGCCCCAGGCCAGGATTGACAAAGCTGCTGCCCTTCAACAAGATGGATTCAAGTGGGATTTAATCCACTTGGGAACCATCATTCTTCCCTGTGGACTTTGGCTCCCAGGACTGTTAGTCCTCAGGGTTGTCAGGTTAGTTAACCTCCACTTGACACTCAGCATTGAGTTATTAGCAGTAGGGTCTACTCTATTACCATACCAGGCTAAGCTGGCCAGACTGTCTATAAAGAAGCTGTTATGCGTTAAGCTATTCATAAGTGTGTGTGTGCATATGCACACATGGACATATGTGTGCGCGTTCTTTGTTTTATCAACAACATGGCTCCAAAGATTAGTGAACTCACTCTTTTTCTCCATAAGTGAGAATGCCGCTTCATGACAGAGATTTTGGCTGTAGAGTCTTTCCTTGACATTCTTTACAGTTGAAAGCTCTCTCAGAAATGTGTGCTGTAGATCAACTTCTAGTTTTTGTACAGTGCTCTGACTAACTTTCTCTCACTGTGAATATCGGGCACAATAATACACCGCTGAGTCATCCGCTCTCATTGAGCTCATCTGGAGGTAGAACTCATTCCTGGAATTATCTGAAGAAATGCTGGTACGGCTCTGAAGGGAACTGGCAAACTCTTTGCTTCCATCATAGGGGTATATTCTTGCAACCCATTCTAGACCTTTTCCAGGAGCCTGTCGGACCCAGTTCCAAAGATAATACCGAGTCGTGATGGAGAAACCTGTCACTTTACAAACCAGATTGAGTGTCTCTCCTGGTTTCACTGTTCCTGGACCGGATGATACAAGCTGAATCTCTGAGGCAGCCCCTTAGAGATAAAAGAAATGGCAAGTAATGTAATGCAGTACATCTTATAATAAGTGCATTCACTAAACGAATACCCCCAACATGCATTTATCTGCTTACATCTTAGAGTGGTCACCAAGGAGAAGAAAAGTAACTTCATTATGATAAGGAAGAGATGAGTTAGCAAAGCAGAAAGGACCAGTATCTGAACTGGGATGAGACTGACTGTTGAAATATGAGGGTGTATTTATGAACAGAAGGTCTCCACACCCTAAATTCTTTCCCAAGAATTTGCATGAGCTCTTTCACCAATGGCCTATGAAACATAAAGAGGCTCTGAGATGTGAGGTTGGTTTCGTGTTTGCTGCTGGTCTTCTCTCCTTATGCATATGAAAAACATGGAAACTCTCTAATGAAGGATGCCTAGACTGAAATAAAACCCATACAACACTTAGCATCTGATGCTAGTGAATTATCTCCACCACTAAGATTCGCTTTTGATCTCACTCCATTCCCTCCCTGTCTTTAAAAGTTGTAATATATGGAACATATGTTTTTGTAAAAGAACACTATTTTATGAGCAAGCACTGTAGTGTTCTCTCCCTGGCTAGAGTATTTAGTTTCAGTGTAGGAGAAGCAGGGCAAAAGGAGGCAGAAATCTTTGAATTGTTGCTGAAATACTACAACATGATCAACAGGGGGACTGGAGTGGCTTAGTGGTTAATACACTGAACTTGATGACTGAAAGGTTATGTCCAAATGCATGCACACAGATCTCATACAACCTGAAAGGCAATGCTAAACAATGCTGAATAATTTGTATATATTTCTGTATCTTCCTGGCGATTATTGGGCTAGTTGTTAATCTGCACGGCCATCAACATGTTTAAATGGGTTAATTTGGCAATACGTCTGAGAAGTAAATACTGTAATTGTAATTTCAGAGAAGTGCTGCAGTGGCTTTGTGGTTAAGACACTGAGCTTGGTGAATTGAAGGTTTGCAGGTCAGCAGTTCGAGACCCGAGTGGTGCACAACAGAGTGAACTCCTGTCTCTGTCCCAGCTCCTGCTGACCTAGCAGTTCAAAGGAAGAAATTTCAGGTAGAGAAAAAGATACCACTTTGGTGGGAAAGGTAATAGTGCTCTGCGTGCTCCCCAATTGCAAAATCTTCTGAGGCAGCTGTTCATCACGTGTGTGTGTGTGTGTGGGGGGGGGGTGGCGGCGGCGGCAGCGGCGGCAGACATCCTGCTATGGTAATGGAATAGACCAGGGGTGCCCAAACATTTCGGGCCATGGGCCGATCACGTGGTTCAATGAACCAGTCACTAAGGCCCAGGGGCTGGATACACCCCCCGATGCCAATTCATCTGGGTGTGTTTTCCTTCTACTTCCGGGAGCAATGAGGGCTTTGCGGGCCAGATGAATTGGTGTTGAGGGCCTCATCTGGCCCTCGGGCCTTAGTTTGGGCACCACTGGAGTAGACCACACAGCGAGGGACTCAACGCTGAGTGTTGGGCAGCAGTAAATAACCTGACTCTCTAAAGGGGCCAATGGTTACAGGCGGATGAGCCCCTTTAGGTGGGGTACTGTGCCCTCAGTAGAAGAAATGCCACTGGAAACCATCCTATTAGGCACAACGGCAAAACAAATCAAGGAGGAACTCTGATTCCCAATGGTCATGGAGGTGGAAGAGGCCATGCCAGATGGACTGGCTGTGAAGGCACACCTTGTCCATATCCTCAAGGCTGTGGCAGAGCCCAGAGTCGCTGTATGTGAGTGGGGCGGAGTATAAATCTAAATCTAAATCTAAATCTAAATAATAATAATAATAATAATAATAATAATAATAATAATAATAATAATAATAATAATAATAATAATAATAATAATAATAATAATAATAATAATAATAATAATAATAATAATAGTTGCAGTTCCAGTGTTGAATCCTGCACATCTCATTTCATGTGTGCCACAGGAGATGGCTCCATGAACACAGTGTGTGGGTAGCTGGGATCCACCTTAAACAAATTCACACCAATGACATTTTTCCTGCTTCAGGAAAAAAAACGCATTCTTGGATAGGAGACGACTTGTAGAAGGGAGGGGGCTTCGGGGAAGGGGAAAGAGGGATGGGGAAGTTGGAGGGACTTTAATGCTGTCCAGAAGCACTTGGACGAGGAATGGTGCCTATAGCTTCCCTCTTTTTGTTGTGCATCTATTGCCAGTTCGTAATGAAGTTTAGCTTTCTTACTGCTGAATGAGATGTGAAGAAGACACACCAGCAATGGCGAGAGAGCCATTTGCCGACCCATATAGCTAATATGAAAAAGCGGAGAAAGCCAAAAGTTCTTGGAGTGAATGAAGGAAACATGGTGTTCTCTTTCTCCCAGCATACTCATGGGAAGCTGTGTTTCAGCACCCCACCCACTGACGAAAGCTCAGGGTTGCCAAGGGTGCAGAAGCTTCTAAGCACATTCTGGTTCAAAAAACATGATGGCTAAGAAGCACCAACATCGGTTTACTTGAGCGAGTGGTCAAAAGAATGTAAACGTGGGCTTCTTTTGCAAATGAGATTGGCCGGCCCTGCCATGCTTTGAAGGAATTGTGTCCTTGGAGGGGAAACACTATAATGCCTTGTCATTGGCAAGTTTGTGTTGTGTCTAGTGTTAGTTCTGTTGCTGAATTTCTTTTCATGCTGTCGTGCAGTGCTTGAAGCCAGAGAGCACAGGATACTGTTACCTTTCTCATCAAAGTGGTCCCTATTAATCTACTTGCAATTTCTTGCTTTCAAACTGCTAGGTTGGCAGGAGCTGGGATAGATGACGGGTGCTCGCTCCATAGTGCAGCACTTGGTTCTCAAACTGCTAACTTGCTGCTAACCTTCTGATAGTCAACTCAGTGTCTTATCCACTAAGCCAACATGGCTCTATGTGAGCAATATGCATGGGAAATTCTTGTTCCTTAATCTGTTTGGTTTGTTAAATGAATGTGTGGTTTATGGACCTCCTGTGTCACTCCTGTGGCTTTCGTCCAAAGCTGCTGCAGTGTAGAGTTTTTGTCTGAGGTTTAGTATGATTTGCTCACTGTGCCTCTTGCACAATAATATACTGCTGAATCTTCTGCTTTCAGGTTGTTCATTTGGAGATAGAAGTTGGAACCATCCTTAGAGGCTGTGAATCTCCCTTGAATTGCAGGGGAATAGTATTCGCTTCCAGTGCTATAATAATGCACAAGCCATTCCAGTCCGTTGCCAGGTTTCTGTCTGATCCAGTTCATCCATGTGCTACTGAGAGTAAACCCACTGGTGGTACAGGTCATTTTATGAGATTCTCCAGGTTTTTTCACAACTGGACCTTCCTGCGTCAGAACCACCTGCGAGTGGGCACCTTGGAAGAGAAGAAGACAAAGAAAGAGTTGAGATGAGAAGGCAAAGCCCTAGTTTGGGGTGTAATTAAATTAGACAAACAACAACAACATGAAAAGCAACACACATGAGGAGAAGGCAGCCAGCAAGATGAAGACTGTCCAGAAAGACAACATAATGGAACTCCAGGCTAGCTTTGAAGGGGACTGGGAATGCTTTACTGGGAAATCTGTGTGACTTGGGAAATAAATAGGAAGTGGAATGGCACTTGATTTTGCATAAATGGGGCGGCACAGGAGGAGTCAATATAAATATGGGCCACATTTTTGAAAGGGGTCAAAAGACACTAAACCTTTGCTCAGTGGTGGGCAACAACAGGTTCGCGCACTGGTGGGCAGCCAAAATTTTTACTACCACACTGTGGGCAGAGCAGACATCGTGGACAAAGCCGACGTCATGACATCATGATGTTCTGGGTGGAGCCAACAACGTGGATAAAGCCACAGTAAAAAATAAAAATAAAAATAAACAAAATAAAATAAAATAAAAATAAAAATTAAATACACATAAAAACACGTAGAAATAAACATAAAATTACACATAAAAACTCATAGAAATAAACATAAAAATACACATAAAACACACACATTCCCCCCCCACTCTCTGATATGCTTGAAACACAGGCTAACATGACTAGTTTTTAAAAATAATAACCCAGCTCTAATTTTTAAAGCACTGCTGCCCCCTTGTGAGTGTTTACACCACCCCACCTCCGAAATCTGGGTTGGCTCCGCTTCTCAGCCTCAGGGTGGGTGACATGAGTGCGCACTATCAATCTCCCCTGCTCCTCTCACTGCTTCCCCTGAACCCTGACTCCATGTGCCTGTATAATCCTGTGTGTTTCTTATGGCGCATACCCCCTCCCCCCCTAATGTGTGGGCAGTTCCTGCTGGTGCCTTCTCTTTTCTTTCAGGTTCCCAGACTCTTCTTAAGACGCGGTTCCTGTCATTGCCGCAGCCGGCTGTGTCACGGTTTTGTCCCACAGTTCTTCTACTGGGAGCATGCATCTTGGCAGTGAGAGGACACAATTTTCCTCCTGTTTCCGCTTGCTGCTGGGCATCTCACCACAAAGGTGTTGCAGCTCTTTCCTGCCAATCTTCATATTGAACATATTTACTGTGCTGTACGTCCACTGGTGGCGTGCATCTCATAGGTAGGATGGCACATTTTTTAATTCAAGAGGGGGAGGCCTGCACTGGTGGACCTCCTTCCATGTGATGGATTGAGGTGCCCCTTTCCCCTTTCTTCTGTTTTACTTGTGGTGCGTCCACTGGTGGCATGCATCTCATAGGTGGGATGGCGCATTTTGTTTTGAAAACATGAATGACAGGCCTGCACTGGTGGACCTCCTTCCCTGCGATGGATTGAGGTGCCCCTGTCTCAATTCTTCTGTTTTCCTCGCGGTGCATCCGCTGGTGGCATGCATCTCACAGGTGGGATGGCACATTTCTGCAGTCTGGGAGTGGGCATTATGCTTGTGCCTCACCATTGCTTCGGGAGCTGCACTGGCTGCCAGTGTGCCTCTGGGTGCAATTCAAGGTGCCGGTTATTACCTTTAAAACCCTACATGGTAGTGGGCCAGGATACCTAAGAGACCACCTCATCCCAAGGACATCTGCCCGTCCCACCAGAGCGGACCGGAGAGGCTCTCTGGTTGTGCACTAGAAGGAGGACATTCTCCATGTCCGTTCTGGCCCTGTGGAACCTCCTGCCAACTGAGCTGCGCCTCCAGGCAGAGCTGCTGCCCTTTCGGAAGGTTGTAAAAACCTGGCTGGCAGGTCAGGTCTGGGGTACTCGAGGCACAATGACCTCAGCCTGCTGGTTGGTTTGACCTCCCCCCGCCGCTCCCTTAAGTTTTAAAGTTTTAAATTATACAAAGATTTAATTATAGTTTAAATTGGTTTTAATTAAAGTTTTTAAGAACTTTTAAAATTTTAATCTATATTGTTCTGATGTTTTTATGATGGGTTAAACTGCTCTGGGTCGCCTTTGGTGAGGAGGGCTGTATAGAAATTTAAATAAAATAAAATAAAATAAATAATAAGTCACAAAGGCGAGCCCTGCACTGGTGGGCCTCCTTCCATGCCATGGACCGAAGTACCTCCCTTTCCTCCATTCTTTTCATCTCATACCTGATGGCTACTGCCTGGTCTTCTTTTGCTATGCTATGTGCCCAATTACTCATGCTCCAGAGGCTAGGCCCTCCAGCCACTCCATGGATTCATTGCCTTTTTGCCTCAATTTGCTCTTTCCATTGAACTGGGGCCTCCAGCCCGGTTGGTCGGTCTGGGGTGGGTCGGGGTTCAGTCGTTGGCTGTACCCTGTGTGGTGGGCAGTGCGGGTGATTTTAATCAGAATGGCCTGTTTAGTTATTTGGTTGGGGTCTTGGGTAATTTGGGACCTCGGACAGCACAATCACTTGGGCTGTCTCACGGTTGTGGAACAGCCGCAGACCTGGGATAGCTTTGCCAGATTCCTGGTTGTATAGCTTGGTCCCACTGTTGGGCACAGTGCTGGCCTGCCAGCAGGGCTTTTCTCTTTTCCCTATTATTTGGGATCCAAATTCTCTGCTATTGACCTGAGTTATTATCATGAACCCATGACCTGTGTTGGCCTCTTCACTCAGGGGTGGTGGGCAATGAAGAACCTTTGTAACAGAGATTCAGGAAGGCACAGCTAATAATGTCATCAGGACATAAAGCAGATCGAATTAGCTCCTGAATGTTTCAGGAAGAGCGGTCTTGCTGTACATGCCATTTAGTCAGGCAAAGAAGCTTTCACATACCAATAATATTGATATTGGCTACATTCTGTACATTAATGAACTGAGAAGGATGTTTATAAGAAGCAGAAGGGGTAGGTTTGTGGTGTGCAAAAGATAGATCGTACATTTTTGTAGCAATAAGAAGAGTTCCTGGTGAGTAACAATCACAGCTTTGACTTGAAAAGAGAACCTATAGCACCAGGAACCTGATCTTGAGAAGGTAAATTATCCCGCTTTTATTAAGATGTGAGAGTTTTCAGATTGTGCCCATTTCTGGACTGGACAGAATGTGCCAGATATCTCAGATTTCAGATAGGGGAAGGGTGTTTGGGTGGATTCAGAGAACATGAATAAGGGGCCTGGACCATTATCTGCTCCTCTTGTAAGTCTGTGTCATCTTATATAGGACATTCTCTACATGGCATAGTGGAGAAGTTTATTTCACTGTAACCAGGTGCGAGATTTCACAGTTTTCTTAGAATAGAAGCTAAAAACAGGAAGACAGATCTGGATTACACCTTATAAAATAATTGAGTAAGGATGTGAAGAGAGAACCTTTTGTACTGGGAACTGGTTTCTTCCACTCCTAAACAGATTCAACAGACATGAAGTTCCCCTTTTTGTATAGATGCCAGATTTGAATTGTACCACTGTGTCCCCTGGCACAATAACACATGGCGGTGTCTGCAGCTGTCAAGGTTCTCATCTCGAGATAATATTCATTCTTGGATGCGTCTGTGGTGATAGAGATCCTACTCTGAAAAGTCGAGCCATAATCTGTTTTCCAGGTGGAACTACTGTAGTATCCCCTTCCTATCCATTCCAACCCTTTCTCGGGTGGCTGTCGGATCCAATTCCAGCCATCACCAACCATGATGCTGCGCCCTGAGACTGTGCAGGTCAGCCGGAGGGATTCTCCAGGCTTCTGTACTCCTCCACCAGACTGGGTCAGTCGGATCTCAGAAAACCCTAGTGGAAAAAAGGGAGAGAAACGAGATATGATGTATAAATCTTGTATAATGCAATTCACAGAACAAACAGAACAAAAATTATTGAAATGGAATTTTATGCCTCACTCCAATGATCAACGAAATTTACAAGAATTGAGCATAGCTGCTAATTTATTTCTTTTGAATTGTTTTGAAAGCAGAAAAACAATTCAAGCTGATTTTTTAAATGTTCCAGCAGCTCTTGCTACTGTCAAAACAATGGTTATGAACATCAGAAGGGAGGTCTCCCTGCATTGCTTTCTCCCTGACTCTATCTCTTTATGGAAACCTGGAAACTCCCAGATTTCTGCACATTCTGAACACGAACCTGGTGAAATGATTGAAAGGACAAGAAGAAACGCAGCTATAGACTCCATGGTGTTTTCTAGGATGGGCTGAGAAATGGGAGGAAATCTCTATTTAAAGAGAGATGGAGCCCAGAGGCGATTTGCATATGGAAGGTCCGCTTGGTATTCAGGCATAAAAGAGCAACCAGAAAGTTGTAACATGAAAACTTTCTTCCGTTCTTTACCCATTTACTCATCATATAGGTCCATGATGGCATACCTTGGCACTCCAGATATTCTTGGACTTCCCAGAAGCCCAAGCCTCCGTGAATCCACATGAATAGGTTTGCTGCAAGTCATCCGCCCCGTTCGGTCCCCCCCCCATTACTCCTGTAAGCGGAAGTAAAATGCGCCCGTATGGAGGAAGAGTTAACCCGGAAGAGCCTTAACCATACAGGCACGTTTTACTTCCGCTTCCAGGAGCGATGAGGTTGGCGCAGCGTGGGCCGGATGAATTGCAGCAAACACATTCGTATGGATTCACAGGGGCTTGGGTTTCTGGGAACTGAAGTCCAAGAACATCTGGAGTGCCAAGGTTCGCCATCACAGATATAGGTAGTCATACCAAGAGAATCTTCAAATGCATTCTGAAACGAATTTATTCTGCTACAAGCATTTGTCCCCGGAAAATGTTGAAAAATTCAGTTAGCACAGAGGACGGCAATGGGATTGCTATCTTCTAAGGTATCTAAAATTTTAATTTCTGGTCAAATTGGCCTCATTCAGCTCTGTTAATATTGGATCCATATTGAGTTGGAATGGACACATTTGATTTCACCGTGTATATTCAGCAGCCATTGAACCATCCATTTTTCCAGGTTATAGTCAAAGAGCAAGACTTGCACTGCTATTTAGGGATCTTTTTGGCATTGTGGAATATTCTTTGCCTTCTTTTCCCTCCTCGTATAGTTTAATAAACTTTACTGAAATATTACTGCATGATGAAGTGGGATGAGGATTGGTACATGGGTTTTGAGTGAACTGGTCACACAATCAGCTTGCTGGATAGACACACACAGCCTCCCAATTCATACCTGTTTGTACCCTCTTCCTTTCATGAGGTTCTTTTAGTGTAACAGAGGTTCAGCAGTTTACAGATCATAATGTCCTGGCTCCAGAAATGAAGCAGACCAGAACATATGATAAATAGTTCTGAGAAGTCACTCCAAACTATAGTTGGGGGGAAATCCAGTCCTTGCCTGCATATTAACAGACGAATTCATACTGTACATGCCATATATTTAGGCAAAGGAGCTTCTGCACACCCTAATATAGATATTGGTTGAATTCATTTGGGAAAGAGCTGAGAAGGATGTTTGCAAAGAACCAGAAGAGATCAATTTGTTTTGTGCAGAAAAAAAATTCTTACAATTATATAACAATAAAGCTTGGTGAGAACAAGAGGTTTGGCCTCTGTACAGATGTCTGACTTTCCTTTTCATCCTTGGCTCTCTCAATAAGCTTTCTTGTACATGGGGCAGAATGAGCCCATCTCTTCAAGTGGTAGGTGGGACGGGAGGGGAGTTGTGTCTGGATTATGTTGGAGGTACTTGCAGGAGTCATCTGGATACTCACAGCTGCTGGAAGAATATATGGAGTTATGCATAAAAAAAATGTAGACACGTAAACTTCATTTCATTGTGGGCAGGTGAGAGGCTTCCCGACAGTAGTATAAAATAAAAATGGATGATTTGAAATGCACCTCAAAGAAAACTGGAGTGCTGGTTTATAGCAAGAATCTGCCATCATCAGAAAACTGTTTCCTCTACCTCTGCAAATATTCAACAGACACAAAGTTCTCCTTTTTGTACAGATGTCAGACTTGCTTTGTACCACTGTGTCAGTATCTCCAGGCACAATAATACATGGCTGTGTCTGCAGCTGTTAGAGACCTCATCTCGAGGTAATATTCATTCTTGGATGCACCCGTGGTGATGGAGATCCTACTTTGGAAAGCTGAGCCATAATTTGTGTACCAGGTGGAGCTACTGTAGTATCCCCTTCCTATCCATTCCAACCCTTTCCCGGGTGGCTGTCGGAACCAATTCCAGCCAGCACCAGCCGTGATGCTGTGCCCTGAGACTGTGCAGGTCAGCCGGAAGGATCCTCCAGGCTTCTGTACTCCTCCACCAGACTGGGTCAGTTGAATCTCAGAAAACCCTAGGGGGAAAAAAGGAGAGAAAAGATATATGATGTATAAATCTTGTTTAATGCAATTCACAGAACAAACCAAACAAAAATTACTGAAATAGATTTTTATGTTTCACTCCAGTAATCAACGATGTCTACAAGATTTGGGCATAGCTGCTAATTTATTTCTTTTTAACATATTGGCTATTTTGGAAGCAGAAAAACAATTCAAGTGTATTTGTTAATTATTTCAACAGCTCTTGCTACTGAAAAATATCAGTTATGAATACTAGAGAGGTGAAGATGTCTTCCTGCATTACTTCCTCTCTGCCATTTTCTCTCTTTATGGAAATCTGGAAACTCCATTCTAAACACGAACCTGGGGAAATGATTGAAAGGACAAGAATAAACACAGCTATCGACTCCATGGTGTTTTCTAGGATGGGCTGTGAAATGGGAGGAAATCTCTATTTAAAGAGAGATGGAACCCAGTGGTAATTTGCATATGGAAGGTGTGCTTGGTATTCAGACATAAAAGCGCCACCAGAAAGCTCTAACATATAAACTTTCTTCCCTTCTCCATTTCCTCATCATATACGTAGTTATCCCAAGTGAAATTTCAAATAATTAATGAAGAGATTTTTTTTTGCTGCATGCTTTTGTGCCTGCAGAATGTTCAAAAGTTAGTTAACACAGAGCATGGCAATGGAATTGCTATTTTCTAAGGCTTTCAAATTTTTAATTTCTGACCAATTCAGCCTAATCCAGCTCTATTCACATTAGAGCCGTATTGTGTTGGAATGGTCAGATTTGCTTTCACCATATATATTCAACCCTAGCAGCCGTTTGAATCATCGATTTTCCCAGGTTATAGGCCAAAGAGCAAGACTTGCACTGCTCTTTAGGGATCTTTTTGGCATTCTTGCATATTCATTGCTGACTTTCTTCTTCATTTGGATTCATAAACTTTACTGAGATATTACTGCAAGATGAAGATTCAGTGGAAGGAAGATTGGTACATGGGTTTTGAATAAACAGGTCATGCAATCATGCAATCCGGTTGCTGGACACACACACACACACACACACACACACACACACACACACACACACACACACACACACACACACACACACACACACACACACACACACACACACACACACACACACACACAGACCTTCTTGACTCACACCTGTTTGTTTTTTGTTGTTGTTCAGTCGCACAGTCGATTCCGACCCTTTGCGACCCCATGGACCACTGTCCGCCAGGCACTTCTGTCCTCCACCATCCTCCTCAACTCGCTTAGTTCTGTGCCCATTGTGTCTACAATAACATCTAGCCATCTCGTTTTGGGCCGCCCCCTTCTTCTTTTGCCCTCCACCCTTCGCAGCATCAAGGCTTTCTCAAGTGAATCCTCTCTTCTCATTTTATGTCAAAGGACTTTAGCTTCATCTTTACTATTTTACCTTCTAAGGAGCAGTCAGGGTTGATTTCTTCTAATATTGACCTATTTGTTCTCACTGTCCAGGGTACTCTCAAAACTCTGCTCCAACACCATATTTCAAAGGCATCTAATTCTTCTGTGCCACCGGAGATACCATTGCTTTGACTATACGAACTTTTGTTTGCAATGCGATGTCTCTACTTTTCACTATGTTCCCCAGGTTTCTCATCGCTTGCCTCCCAAGAATAAGTCACCTTTTTATTTCATGGCTGCAATCACCATCTGCAGTGAGCTTTGATCCTAAGAAAGTACAATCTGTCACTGCTTCTACTTCTTCCCCATCTATTTTCCAGGGACTGATAGGGCCTGTTGCCATGATCTTGGTTTTCTTGATATTGAGTCTCAAGCCAGCTTTTTCACTCTCTTCTTTCAACCTAATCAGGAGCTTTTATAGGTCCTCCTCACTTTCTGCCATTAGGGTGGTATCATCTGCATATCTCAAATTTTGATGTTTCTCCCAGCAATTTTGATCCCATATTGTGATTCCTCCATCCCTGCATTGCACATTATGTGTTCTGTGTATAAGTTGAATAAGCAGGGTGATAAAATGCAGAGGTTCTTTTTGTGTAACAGTAGTCCAGAACTATACAGATCATAATGTCATGGATCCAAAAATGATGCAGACCAGAACATATGCTAAAGATTTCTGAGAGGTCAATCCAGAAATATGGTACTGTATAAACTATAGGCCACTACCGGCTGATTGAGGGCAAATGTAATCCTTGCCTGCTCATTAACATATGGATTCATACTGTACACAAATCCATATGTTTGGGCAAGGGAGCTTCCGCATACTAAAATATTGATATTGGTTGAGATGTTAGTGACTAGAGAAGGATGTTTTCAAAGAACCGGAAGAGATCAATTTGTTTTGTCAAAAGAGAGACCTTACAATTTTATAACAATGGGTGAGAACAAGAACTTTGGCCTTTGAACAGATGTTTCTTTCCTTTTGAACCTTGGCTTTCACAATAAGGCTTTCTAGTACGCAGGACAGAATGTGGCCATCATATCCAGCGGTGGGTGGGAGGGGAGGAGAGTTGTGTCTGGATTGTGTTGGAGATACCTGAACCAGTCATCTGGATACTAACAGCTGCTTGGAGAATTTCAAAAGGACTCCCGACTTTTGTAGACTCTTCCACATCAGGAAACTGTTTCCTCCACTCCAATGATTCGACTGACACCAAGTTCCCTATTTTTGTACAGATGACAGACTCGCATTGTATCACTGTGTTCCCTGGCACAATAATACATGGCTGTGTCTGCAGCTGTCAAGGTTCTCATCTCGAGGTAATATTCGTTCTTGGATGCATCCGTGGTGACGGAGATCCTACTCTGGAAAGCTGAGCCATAATCCGTTTTCCAGGTGGAGCTACTGTAGTATCCCCTTCCTATCCATTCCAGCCCTTTCTCAGGTGCCTGACGGATCCAATTCCAGGTAGAGCCAGTGGTGATGAGGTAACCAGTGACTGTGCAGGTGAGCCGGAGGGATTCTCCAGGCTTCTGGGCTCCTCCACCGGACTGGGTCAGTTGGATTACAGAAAATCCTAGAGAAGAGAACACAAAAGAAAAAGGATTGGTTAATTGCAAATGTTGTAAATTATAAAACAAACACACAAATTAACAAAAAAATTAAATGTATGTTTACGTCTCTCTCTGTCTCTCTCTCGCTGATAATTGACAAAATTCACAAGATTATTGCCAAAATCTTCCTTTGAACCTATTTTGAACTTGGGAACACTAACCTGGCTGGATCATGGAAAAGAGAAGGAGAAAAACAGCTACAGACTCCATGGTTTTTTCTATGGATGGGCAGAGAAGTGGCTCAAATCTCTATTTAAAAAGGTATGGAGCCCAGAGTTATTTTGCATATGGAAGGCAGGCTTAGCATTCAGACATAAAAGCACTAGGAAAAACCTCTTAACACATGTCCTTCTCTGCTTAGTCCTCCCTTTACTCCTGAGACAGTTAGTGGTTTTTAATCGATCTTTAAAAATGTTTCTTTGCTTTATTTCCTGCCCATCTGGGATATTCTATCACTCTGTGTGGCATACAATAAATTACATTTAATTAAATAGTTTTAATTAAAATAACCTTGTAAAATCAAGTATAATATAATACACAAAAACATGAAACAATAAAAAAATACAAACAAAAGTCAAAAACAATAACATTCCCAAATTACTACCAGCTCAGCTTTTTTAAAGTTGTAGTTGTTTTAAATCAAACTGAAGCTCCTCAGGTTTGGTTATGGGGAATGACGTGGAGTCTGGGAGTTTGGTTCTCCATTGTGACTCCTGGGAGAACTGCCAGCCTGTGTAGTTCAGGACAGGCTTCATAGTCCCAAGGCCCCCCAGAAGACGGGAGTGGTAATAATAATAATTTCATGTCAGAGATTACTCAGGGTTGAAAGTATTTTTGCTGGAGAAACTCCTCTCAGGGGACACCTGAATGAGGCTCCTTTCATGTCCTCAAGAGCTGGAACAGAGATGGACTCTCAATCTGTCATGCAGTACCTGGGTCATGAACTGCTGACTTGTCAGCCTTCCAGCTAACAAGGCAAGCTTCTTAACCACTGTGCCTTTAGGGCTCTATAATAATAATTTTATTCAGAAATTATTCTGGTTTGAAAGGATTTTTGCTGGAGGAACTCTGCCCAGGGAGAGCCCAAATGAGGCTCCTTTTTTGTCCCCAAATAAAGTAAACCACCTGTAAATACGTAGTATTCTTTGCCTGGTCAAACCTGAAAAGGATTGGCAAAGATCAGAATTGGCTTGAAGGCAATCCATTGTTGTTAATTATTATTTTCCTGCAAAATGTTGTGTTAGGATTAAAAACATCTGCATTTTGGAGATATTACAGGGATTGTTTATAAAACACATGGAATCTAAAATTTAAAACAAGTTCTTTCTGCAAAAGAAAAGCTGCATGTGAGTTTTTCACCTAAAAACAGTGTGAGCAAATAGCACATTAAAAATTTAATTCCACACACAGGGAGACAAAACCATTGGTATTTTTCATTGTCGCCTGCTTGGCAACAACAACAACAACAATAACAAAGAAAAAGATGGGTTTCCCATTTATGATTAAGAGCCCTGGTGGTGAAGTTGTTAGACTGCTGTATTACAGTCCAAAGGTTGTGAGTTCTATCCTAATGTGCTCAAGGTTGACTCAGCCTTCCATCCTTCTGAGGTCCATAAAATGAGTACCCAGTATGTTGGAGACAAAGTGCTAATTAACTTGTGGGCCACCCAGAGAGTGAGCTAAGTGCTATGGGGCAGTAGAGAAGTGTAATTTCTGTTGCCATTTTCTCCAAAATACAAAGATCTCTGTGGGAACAGAATAGTTCTATGGCTTCCTAACATCACAATGCCAAAATGGCCTCATCACTGCTCTGATTTGTGTGTATGTGAGTCTGGCATGTGTGTACACATCAAGAGTGTGCACCTCCCACCCCAAGAATTGCAGCAGTGGCAGTGTGTTTCCTGGGGAGATATGAAGTGGAATTCAGTTTATGGCTCAGTAAAGATGCACTTATGGGAAAGTCATTGTTGTATGGGTTTTGAGTGGACTGGTCACACAATTATGCTGGTGCGTCTCTGTGCTAACCTATAGCTTTTGAAAGAGTTGGGATTTATCTGTGCTACCAAGATCCTGATATACATAGATAATATCATGGCCCAGAGATAGGAGTGGGTCAGAGTATTCTAGACTAGAATAGGTCAGCAGGTCAGTGACATAGTGTGGGGGGCGGCCCCCGCCCCGGGCAGCACTTTTTATGGGTGGCAAAATTTCACATTAAATAAGACTTCACCGCTGCCACCAGACTTATTTATTTATTTATTTATTGAATTTATTACCCCGCCCCACTCGGGAGAACCTGACTCTGGGCGGCTTACATCATGATAAAATAAAGGTAAAAGATAAAAACATATAAAATCGTAAAAGTTTAAAAGTTATCTAAAGTTAAAAACAGTACAAAACTGCACGCCAGTATTCCCATAGTTCAGACCCAGAATGGCACTCCTTAAATAAGCCACTTAGTATGGGAACCCATGTTCCCTGGTCCCCAAATATGTCCTGCCAGCCAGGTTTTCAAGCCCTTCCGGAAGGGCAAGAGCTCCGTCTGCAGGCGCAGTTCGATGGGCAGGAGGTTCCAGAGGGTTGGGGCGGACACGGAGAAGGCTCTCCTCCTAGTACAGGCGAGATGCGCCTCTCTCGTTGAAGGAACAACAAGGGAGCCTCTCCGATCCGCCCTGGTGGGCCGGACAGATATTCTTGGGGTGACGCGGTCTCTTAGGCATCCTGGCCCACTACCATATAGGGCTTTAAAGGTAATAACCAGCACCTTGAATTGCACCCGGAGACATACTGGCAACCAATGCAGTTCCCGGAGTAGCGGCGAAGCAGGAGCATAACGCCCACACCCCACCATTACCCGGGCCGCCGCATTTTGTACCAGCTGGAGTCTCCGGATGGTCATCAGGGGCAGCCCCATGTAGAGCGCATTACAGTAATCAAGTCTGGAGGTGACCAAGGCATGTGTGACCATGAGCAAGGAGTCCCAGTCTAGGAGGGGGCGTAACTGGTGTATTACACGAAATTGTGCAAAAGCCCTCCTGGCCACGGCTGCCACCTGCTCTTCAAACAGTAGCCGTGAGTCAGGAGGACCCCCAGATTACGCACCGGGTCTGTTTGGGGCAGAACTGCCCCATCCATCACCAAAGGTGGCAACTCCTGTGTTAACACAGGACCCCGTACCCATAGCCACTCAGTCTTGCCGGGATTCAGCTGTAGCCCGTTGTCCCCCATCCAGACCTTAACAGCCTTCAGGCACCTGGAAAGGACTTCCACTGCACTGCTTGGGTCCCCACGGGCAGAGATGTATAACTGGGTATCATCTGCATATTGATGATACCTAACCCCGTGGGAACGGATGATCTCACCCAGCGGCTTCATATAGATGTTGAATAGGAGAGGAGAGAGTACCGAGCCCTGAGGCACCCCATATTGCAGGGGCCTAGGGCTGGACTTCTCCTTCTCCAGGCACACCGACTGGGTCCTGCCCCTCAGGAATGAGGAGAACCAGGACAACACAGTGCCCTGGATCCCCAGACCCTGGAGCCTTCCCAGAAGGATGCCATGATCGACAGTGTCAAAAGCCACTGAGAGATCGAGAAGAGCAAGGACAGACGGTTCCCCTCTGTCCCGTTCTCTCCAGAGATCATCCACCAAAGCCACTAGTGCGGTTTCGGTACCATATCCGGGCCTGAATCCTGACTGAAACGGATCCAGATAATCCGCTTCATCCAGGACTTCCTGTAACTGCAGCGCCACAGCCTTTTCCAAAACCTTACCTAAAAAAGGTAGGTTGGACACTGGACGGTAGTTGGAAATTACCGTGGGATCGAGGGACGGCTTCTTCAGCAGCTGGGGGAAGGGGCCACTGCAGGGACAAGCACCGGGGCCCTCCACCAGTGCCGGTGTCCTGGGCCCCACCCAGGGTACAGTGGATTTGGCCTATGCCCTGGGCGGCTGAAACCCATGCTACGCCACTGCAGCAGGGGTAGGCGTTACTCTTAGAATACAAATAATTATTTTACTTCTGATTTAGGATAGGACTCTTGAAAGATAAGGAAGGAAATAGATAAAGTTCTGGATCTAGTCATGGCCATCATTGATCTCTAGCTACAGTAATTCTGGGATTACATTACAATAATTTTCTTCTGAAAGTTAACCTTCCAAATACTGCTCAAGCCCTTCATTCAAGATGTATATAGAAGCTTCTTCTTCTTCTTCTTCTTCTTCTTCTTCTTCTTCTTCTTCTTCTTCTTCTTCTTCTTCTTCTTCTTCTTCTTCTTCTTCTTCTTCTTCTTCTTCTTCTTCTTCTTCTTCTTCTTCTTCTTCTTCTTCTTCTTCTTCTTCTTCTTCTTCTTCTTCTTCTTCTTCTTCTTCTTCTTCTTCTTCTTCCATGTCTAGGCCACATGCGAAACTGCCAAAATGAAGCTTCCATCCTGCAAGTTCCTTTGGCCTGACCTAGTGTGAGAAAGATTAGTTGGCATCACAAGGTTACCATCACCAGAGTAGGCCTGATTGTGGTTCAAAAATAATACAATCTTCAAGGAGGCTCTTTCTGTGACCTGTACAATGAAGACTGTCCTGAAAATATAGTGCAACGGCCGTTCATCAGCCTTCTGCAACATAGCATGACCCTTGTACCACTGATCCAGTTCCGGAAGTCACTTTCTGGTCTGAAGCCCTTTTGGTATACAAAGTCCTCCTCAGCCCCAGGCCATGATTGACAAAGCTGCTGCCCTTCAACAAGATGGATTCAAGTGGGATTTAATCCACTTGGGAACCATCACTCTTCCCTGTGGACTTTGGCTCCCCGGGCTGTTAGTCCTCAGGGTTGTTAGGTTAGTTAACCTCCACTTGACACTCAGCGTTGAGTTACTAGCAGTAGGGTCTACTCTATTACCATACCAGGCTAAGCTGGCCAGACTGTCTATAAAGAAGCTGTTATGCGTTAAGCTATTCATAAGTGTGTGTGTGCATATGCACACATGGACATATGTGTGCGCGTTCTTTGTTTTATCAACAACATGGCTCCAAAGATTAGTGAACTCACTCTTTTTCTCCATAAGTGAGAATGCCGCTTCATGACAGAGATTTTGGCTGTAGAGTCTTTCCTTGACATTCTTTACAGTTGAAAGCTCTCTCAGAAATGTGTGCTGTAGATCAACTTCTAGTTTTTGTACAGTGCTCTGACTAACTTTCTCTCACTGTGAATATCGGGCACAATAATACACCGCTGAGTCATCCGCTCTCATTGAGCTCATCTGGAGGGAGAACTCATTCCTGGAATTATCTGAAGAAATGCTGGTACGGCTCTGAAGGGAACTGGCAAACTCTTTGCTTCCATCATAGGGGTATATTCTTGCAACCCATTCTAGACCTTTTCCAGGAGCCTGTCGGACCCAGTTCCAAAGATAATACCGAGTCGTGATGGAGAAACCTGTCACTTTACAAACCAGATTGAGTGTCTCTCCTGGTTTCACTGTTCCTGGACCGGATGATACAAGCTGAATCTCTGAGGCAGCCCCTTAGAGATAAAAGAAATGGCAAGTAATGTAATGCAGTACATCTTATAATAAGTGCATTCACTAAACGAATACCCCCAACATGCATTTATCTGCTTACATCTTAGAGTGGTCACCAAGGAGAAGAAGAAAAGTAACTTCATTATGATAAGGAAGAGATGAGTTAGCAAAGCAGAAAGGACCAGTATCTGAACTGGGATGAGACTGACTGTTGAAATATGAGGGTGTATTTATGAACAGAAGGTCTCCACACCCTAAATTCTTTCCCAAGAATTTGCATGAGCTCTTTCACCAATGGCCTATGAAACATAAAGAGGCTCTGAGATGTGAGGTTGGTTTCGTGTTTGCTGCTGGTCTTCTCTCCTTATGCATATGAAAAACATGGAAACTCTCTAATGAAGGATGCCTAGACTGAAATAAAACCCATACAACACTTAGCATCTGATGCTAGTGAATTATCTCCACCACTAAGATTCGCTTTTGATCTCACTCCATTCCCTCCCTGTCTTTAAAAGTTGTAATATATGGAACATATGTTTTTGTAAAAGAACACTATTTTATGAGCAAGCACTGTAGTGTTCTCTCCCTGGCTAGAGTATTTAGTTTCAGTGTAGGAGAAGCAGGGCAAAAGGAGGCAGAAATCTTTGAATTGTTGCTGAAATACTACAACATGATCAACAGGGGGACTGGAGTGGCTTAGTGGTTAATACACTGAACTTGATGACTGAAAGGTTATGTCCAAATGCATGCACACAGATCTCATACAACCTGAAAGGCAATGCTAAACAATGCTGAATAATTTGTATATATTTCTGTATCTTCCTGGCGATTATTGGGCTAGTTGTTAATCTGCACGGCCATCAACATGTTTAAATGGGTTAATTTGGCAATACGTCTGAGAAGTAAATACTGTAATTGTAATTTCAGAGAAGTGCTGCAGTGGCTTTGTGGTTAAGACACTGAGCTTGGTGAATTGAAGGTTTGCAGGTCAGCAGTTCGAGACCCGAGTGGTGCACAACAGAGTGAACTCCTGTCTCTGTCCCAGCTCCTGCTGACCTAGCAGTTCAAAGGAAGAAATTTCAGGTAGAGAAAAAGATACCACTTTGGTGGGAAAGGTAATAGTGCTCTGCGTGCTCCCCAATTGCAAAATCTTCTGAGGCAGCTGTTCATCACGTGTGTGTGTGTGTGTGTGTGGGGGGGGGGGTGGCGGCGGCGGCAGCGGCGGCAGACATCCTGCTATGGTAATGGAATAGACCAGGGGTGCCCAAACATTTCGGGCCATGGGCCGATCACGTGGTTCAATGAACCAGTCACTAAGGCCCAGGGGCTGGATACACCCCCCGATGCCAATTCATCTGGGTGTGTTTTCCTTCTACTTCCGGGAGCAATGAGGGCTTTGCGGGCCAGATGAATTGGTGTTGAGGGCCTCATCTGGCCCTCGGGCCTTAGTTTGGGCACCACTGGAGTAGACCACACAGCGAGGGACTCAACGCTGAGTGTTGGGCAGCAGTAAATAACCTGACTCTCTAAAGGGGCCAATGGTTACAGGCGGATGAGCCCCTTTAGGTGGGGTACTGTGCCCTCAGTAGAAGAAATGCCACTGGAAACCATCCTATTAGGCACAACGGCAAAACAAATCAAGGAGGAACTCTGATTCCCAATGGTCATGGAGGTGGAAGAGGCCATGCCAGATGGACTGGCTGTGAAGGCACACCTTGTCCATATCCTCAAGGCTGTGGCAGAGCCCAGAGTCGCTGTATGTGAGTGGGGCGGAGTATAAATCTAAATCTAAATCTAAATCTAAATCTAAATAATAATAATAATAATAATAATAATAATAATAATAATAATAATAATAATAATAATAATAATAATAATAATAATAATAATAATAATAATAATAATAATAGTTGCAGTTCCAGTGTTGAATCCTGCACATCTCATTTCATGTGTGCCACAGGAGATGGCTCCATGAACACAGTGTGTGGGTAGCTGGGATCCACCTTAAACAAATTCACACCAATGACATTTTTCCTGCTTCAGGAAAAAAAACGCATTCTTGGATAGGAGACGACTTGTAGAAGGGAGGGGGCTTCGGGGAAGGGGAAAGAGGGATGGGGAAGTTGGAGGGACTTTAATGCTGTCCAGAAGCACTTGGACGAGGAATGGTGCCTATAGCTTCCCTCTTTTTGTTGTGCATCTATTGCCAGTTCGTAATGAAGTTTAGCTTTCTTACTGCTGAATGAGATGTGAAGAAGACACACCAGCAATGGCGAGAGAGCCATTTGCCGACCCATATAGCTAATATGAAAAAGCGGAGAAAGCCAAAAGTTCTTGGAGTGAATGAAGGAAACATGGTGTTCTCTTTCTCCCAGCATACTCATGGGAAGCTGTGTTTCAGCACCCCACCCACTGACGAAAGCTCAGGGTTGCCAAGGGTGCAGAAGCTTCTAAGCACATTCTGGTTCAAAAAACATGATGGCTAAGAAGCACCAACATCGGTTTACTTGAGCGAGTGGTCAAAAGAATGTAAACGTGGGCTTCTTTTGCAAATGAGATTGGCCGGCCCTGCCATGCTTTGAAGGAATTGTGTCCTTGGAGGGGAAACACTATAATGCCTTGTCATTGGCAAGTTTGTGTTGTGTCTAGTGTTAGTTCTGTTGCTGAATTTCTTTTCATGCTGTCGTGCAGTGCTTGAAGCCAGAGAGCACAGGATACTGTTACCTTTCTCATCAAAGTGGTCCCTATTAATCTACTTGCAATTTCTTGCTTTCAAACTGCTAGGTTGGCAGGAGCTGGGATAGATGACGGGTGCTCGCTCCATAGTGCAGCACTTGGTTCTCAAACTGCTAACTTGCTGCTAACCTTCTGATAGTCAACTCAGTGTCTTATCCACTAAGCCAACATGGCTCTATGTGAGCAATATGCATGGGAAATTCTTGTTCCTTAATCTGTTTGGTTTGTTAAATGAATGTGTGGTTTATGGACCTCCTGTGTCACTCCTGTGGCTTTCGTCCAAAGCTGCTGCAGTGTAGAGTTTTTGTCTGAGGTTTAGTATGATTTGCTCACTGTGCCTCTTGCACAATAATATACTGCTGAATCTTCTGCTTTCAGGTTGTTCATTTGGAGATAGAAGTTGGAACCATCCTTAGAGGCTGTGAATCTCCCTTGAATTGCAGGGGAATAGTATTCGCTTCCAGTGCTATAATAATGCACAAGCCATTCCAGTCCGTTGCCAGGTTTCTGTCTGATCCAGTTCATCCATGTGCTACTGAGAGTAAACCCACTGGTGGTACAGGTCATTTTATGAGATTCTCCAGGTTTTTTCACAACTGGACCTTCCTGCGTCAGAACCACCTGCGAGTGGGCACCTTGGAAGAGAAGAAGACAAAGAAAGAGTTGAGATGAGAAGGCAAAGCCCTAGTTTGGGGTGTAATTAAATTAGACAAACAACAACAACATGAAAAGCAACACACATGAGGAGAAGGCAGCCAGCAAGATGAAGACTGTCCAGAAAGACAACATAATGGAACTCCAGGCTAGCTTTGAAGGGGACGGGGAATGCTTTACTGGGAAATCTGTGTGACTTGGGAAATAAATAGGAAGTGGAATGGCACTTGATTTTGCATAAATGGGGCGGCACAGGAGGAGTCAATATAAATATGGGCCACATTTTTGAAAGGGGTCAAAAGACACTAAACCTTTGCTCAGTGGTGGGCAACAACAGGTTCGCGCACTGGTGGGCAGCCAAAATTTTTACTACCACACTGTGGGCAGAGAAGACATCGTGGACAAAGCCGACGTCATGACATCATGATGTTCTGGGTGGAGCCAACAACGTGGATAAAGCCACAGTAAAAAATAAAAATAAAAATAAACAAAATAAAATAAAATAAAAATAAAAATTAAATACACATAAAAACACGTAGAAATAAACATAAAATTACACATAAAAACTCATAGAAATAAACATAAAAATACACATAAAACACACACATTCCCCCCCCACTCTCTGATATGCTTGAAACACAGGCTAACATGACTAGTTTTTAAAAATAATAACCCAGCTCTAATTTTTAAAGCACTGCTGCCCCCTTGTGAGTGTTTACACCACCCCACCTCCGAAATCTGGGTTGGCTCCGCTTCTCAGCCTCAGGGTGGGTGACATGAGTGCGCACTATCAATCTCCCCTGCTCCTCTCACTGCTTCCCCTGAACCCTGACTCCATGTGCCTGTATAATCCTGTGTGTTTCTTATGGCGCATACCCCCTCCCCCCCTAATGTGTGGGCAGTTCCTGCTGGTGCCTTCTCTTTTCTTTCAGGTTCCCAGACTCTTCTTAAGACGCGGTTCCTGTCATTGCCGCAGCCGGCTGTGTCACGGTTTTGTCCCACAGTTCTTCTACTGGGAGCATGCATCTTGGCAGTGAGAGGACACAATTTTCCTCCTGTTTCCGCTTGCTGCTGGGCATCTCACCACAAAGGTGTTGCAGCTCTTTCCTGCCAATCTTCATATTGAACATATTTACTGTGCTGTACGTCCACTGGTGGCGTGCATCTCATAGGTAGGATGGCACATTTTTTAATTCAAGAGGGGGAGGCCTGCACTGGTGGACCTCCTTCCATGTGATGGATTGAGGTGCCCCTTTCCCCTTTCTTCTGTTTTACTTGTGGTGCGTCCACTGGTGGCATGCATCTCATAGGTGGGATGGCGCATTTTGTTTTGAAAACATGAATGACAGGCCTGCACTGGTGGACCTCCTTCCCTGCGATGGATTGAGGTGCCCCTGTCTCAATTCTTCTGTTTTCCTCGCGGTGCATCCGCTGGTGGCATGCATCTCACAGGTGGGATGGCACATTTCTGCAGTCTGGGAGTGGGCATTATGCTTGTGCCTCACCATTGCTTCGGGAGCTGCACTGGCTGCCAGTGTGCCTCTGGGTGCAATTCAAGGTGCCGGTTATTACCTTTAAAACCCTACATGGTAGTGGGCCAGGATACCTAAGAGACCACCTCATCCCAAGGACATCTGCCCGTCCCACCAGAGCGGACCGGAGAGGCTCTCTGGTTGTGCACTAGAAGGAGGACATTCTCCATGTCCGTTCTGGCCCTGTGGAACCTCCTGCCAACTGAGCTGCGCCTCCAGGCAGAGCTGCTGCCCTTTCGGAAGGTTGTAAAAACCTGGCTGGCAGGTCAGGTCTGGGGTACTCGAGGCACAATGACCTCAGCCTGCTGGTTGGTTTGACCTCCCCCCGCCGCTCCCTTAAGTTTTAAAGTTTTAAATTATACAAAGATTTAATTATAGTTTAAATTGGTTTTAATTAAAGTTTTTAAGAACTTTTAAAATTTTAATCTATATTGTTCTGATGTTTTTATGATGGGTTAAACTGCTCTGGGTCGCCTTTGGTGAGGAGGGCTGTATAGAAATTTAAATAAAATAAAATAAAATAAATAATAAGTCACAAAGGCGAGCCCTGCACTGGTGGGCCTCCTTCCATGCCATGGACCGAAGTACCTCCCTTTCCTCCATTCTTTTCATCTCATACCTGATGGCTACTGCCTGGTCTTCTTTTGCTATGCTATGTGCCCAATTACTCATGCTCCAGAGGCTAGGCCCTCCAGCCACTCCATGGATTCATTGCCTTTTTGCCTCAATTTGCTCTTTCCATTGAACTGGGGCCTCCAGCCCGGTTGGTCGGTCTGGGGTGGGTCGGGGTTCAGTCGTTGGCTGTACCCTGTGTGGTGGGCAGTGCGGGTGATTTTAATCAGAATGGCCTGTTTAGTTATTTGGTTGGGGTCTTGGGTAATTTGGGACCTCGGACAGCACAATCACTTGGGCTGTCTCACGGTTGTGGAACAGCCGCAGACCTGGGATAGCTTTGCCAGATTCCTGGTTGTATAGCTTGGTCCCACTGTTGGGCACAGTGCTGGCCTGCCAGCAGGGCTTTTCTCTTTTCCCTATTATTTGGGATCCAAATTCTCTGCTATTGACCTGAGTTATTATCATGAACCCATGACCTGTGTTGGCCTCTTCACTCAGGGGTGGTGGGCAATGAAGAACCTTTGTAACAGAGATTCAGGAAGGCACAGCTAATAATGTCATCAGGACATAAAGCAGATCGAATTAGCTCCTGAATGTTTCAGGAAGAGCGGTCTTGCTGTACATGCCATTTAATCACGCAAAGAAGCTTTCACATACCAATAATATTGATATTGGCTACATTCTGTACATTAATGAACTGAGAAGGATGTTTATAAGAAGCAGAAGGGGTAGGTTTGTGGTGTGCAAAAGATAGATCGTACATTTTTGTAGCAATAAGAAGAGTTCCTGGTGAGTAACAATCACAGCTTTGACTTGAAAAGAGAACCTATAGCACCAGGAACCTGATCTTGAGAAGGTAAATTATCCCGCTTTTATTAAGATGTGAGAGTTTTCAGATTGTGCCCATTTCTGGACTGGACAGAATGTGCCAGATATCTCAGATTTCAGATAGGGGAAGGGTGTTTGGGTGGATTCAGAGAACATGAATAAGGGGCCTGGACCATTATCTGCTCCTCTTGTAAGTCTGTGTCATCTTATATAGGACATTCTCTACATGGCATAGTGGAGAAGTTTATTTCACTGTAACCAGGTGCGAGATTTCACAGTTTTCTTAGAATAGAAGCTAAAAACAGGAAGACAGATCTGGATTACACCTTATAAAATAATTGAGTAAGGATGTGAAGAGAGAACCTTTTGTACTGGGAACTGGTTTCTTCCACTCCTAAACAGATTCAACAGACATGAAGTTCCCCTTTTTGTATAGATGCCAGATTTGAATTGTACCACTGTGTCCCCTGGCACAATAACACATGGCGGTGTCTGCAGCTGTCAAGGTTCTCATCTCGAGATAATATTCATTCTTGGATGCGTCTGTGGTGATAGAGATCCTACTCTGAAAAGTCGAGCCATAATCTGTTTTCCAGGTGGAACTACTGTAGTATCCCCTTCCTATCCATTCCAACCCTTTCTCGGGTGGCTGTCGGATCCAATTCCAGCCATCACCAACCATGATGCTGCGCCCTGAGACTGTGCAGGTCAGCCGGAGGGATTCTCCAGGCTTCTGTACTCCTCCACCAGACTGGGTCAGTCGGATCTCAGAAAACCCTAGTGGAAAAAAGGGAGAGAAACGAGATATGATGTATAAATCTTGTATAATGCAATTCACAGAACAAACAGAACAAAAATTATTGAAATGGAATTTTATGCCTCACTCCAATGATCAACGAAATTTACAAGAATTGAGCATAGCTGCTAATTTATTTCTTTTGAATTGTTTTGAAAGCAGAAAAACAATTCAAGCTGATTTTTTAAATGTTCCAGCAGCTCTTGCTACTGTCAAAACAATGGTTAAGAACATCAGAAGGGAGGTCTCCCTGCATTGCTTTCTCCCTGACTCTATCTCTTTATGGAAATCTGGAAACTCCCAGATTTCTGCACATTCTGAACACGAACCTGGTGAAATGATTGAAAGGACAAGAAGAAACGCAGCTATAGACTCCATGATGTTTTCTAGAATGGGCTGAGAAATGGGAGGAAATCTCTATTTAAAGAGAGATGGAGCCCAGAGGCGATTTGCATATGGAAGGTGCGCTTGGTGTTCAGGCATAAAAGAGCCACCAGAAAGTTGTAACATGAAAACTTTCTTCCGTTCTTTACCCATTTACTCATCATATAGGTCCATGATGGCATACCTTGGCACTCCAGATATTCTTGGACTTCCCAGAAGCCCAAGCCTCCGTGAATCCACATGAATAGGTTTGCTGCGAGTCATCCGCCCCGTTCAGTCCCCCCCATTACTCCTGGAAGCGGAAGTAAAATGCGCCCGTATGGAGGAAGAGTTAACCCGGAAGAGCCTTAACCATACAGGCACATTTTACTTCCGCTTCCAGGAGCGATGAGGTTGGCGCAGCGTGGGCTGGATGAATTGCAGCAAACACATTCGTATGGATTCACAGGGGCTTGGGCTTCTGGGAACTGAAGTCCAAGAACATCTGGAGTGCCAAGGTTCGCCATCACAGATATAGGTAGTCATACCAAGAGAATCTTCAAATGCATTCTGAAACGAATTTATTCTGCTACAAGCCTTTGTCCCCGGAAAATGTTGAAAAATTCAGTTAGCACAGAGGACGGCAATGGGATTGCTATCTTCTAAGGTATCTAAAATTTTAATTTCTGGTCAAATTGGCCTCATTCAGCTCTGTTAATATTGGATCCATATTGAGTTGGAATGGACACATTTGATTTCACCGTGTATATTCAGCAGCCATTGAACCATCCATTTTTCCAGGTTATAGTCAAAGAGCAAGACTTGCACTGCTATTTAGGGATCTTTTTGGCATTGTGGAATATTCTTTGCCTTCTTTTCCCTCCTCGTATAGTTTAATAAACTTTACTGAAATATTACTGCATGATGAAGTGGGATGAGGATTGGTACATGGGTTTTGAGTGAACTGGTCACACAATCAGCTTGCTGGATAGACACACACAGCCTCCCAATTCATACCTGTTTGTACCCTCTTCCTTTCATGAGGTTCTTTTAGTGTAACAGAGGTTCAGCAGTTTACAGATCATAATGGCCTGGCTCCAGAAATGAAGCAGACCAGAACATATGATAAATAGTTCTGAGAAGTCACTCCAAACTATAGTTGGGGGGAAATCCAGTCCTTGCCTGCATATTAACAGACGAATTCATACTGTACATGCCATATATTTAGGGAAAGGAGCTTCTGCACACCCTAATATAGATATTGGTTGAATTCATTTGGGAAAGAGCTGAGAAGGATGTTTGCAAAGAACCAGAAGAGATCAATTTGTTTTGTGCAGAAAAAAATTTCTTACAATTATATAACAATAAAGCTTGGTGAGAACAAGAGGTTTGGCCTCTGTACAGATGTCTGACTTTCCTTTTCATCCTTGGCTCTCTCAATAAGCTTTCTTGTACATGGGGCAGAAAGAGCCCATCTCTTCAAGTGGTAGGTGGGACGGGAGGGGAGTTGTGTCTGGATTATGTTGGAGGTACTTGCATGAGTCATCTGGATACTCACAGCTGCTGGAAGAATATATGGAGTTATGCATAAAAAAATGTAGACACATATATTTCATTTCGTTGTGGGCAGGTGAGAGGCTTCCCGACAGTAGTATAAACTAAAAATGGATGATTTGAAATGCACCTCAATGAAAACTGGAATGCTGGTTTATAGCAAGAACTTGAGCTGGAGATGAGCGGGCCGAGGCTGTCAAGGCTGTTCTCCTATTGAGGCTTTTTTGGTGCCTGAAAGGAGAGGAATGTTGCTAGACTTGCAGAAACGGGATGATGATGATGATTAGGAAGCATGATTGCGGAAGTTGTTTTTTTAGTTGTTAAGAGACTGGACCTGACGACTGGAAGGTCGGCGGGTCAGCAGTGCGGTATCCGAGTGCTGCACGACGGAGTGAGCTCCCGTCTCTGCCCAGCTCCTGCCAATCTAGCTGCTCGAAAGCAAGAAATTGCAAGTAAATAAATAGTACGGCCGGAGGGAAGGAGACGGAGGAGAAGAGCATCGGGTCGGGCGGCGAGGAAGAGCGCGCCGACGACTCGCACCTCACCAACGCAACAGGATAACCTCGGCGGCCACCGGACAGCTAGCAGGGTGAGGAGACCGAACGACAGAGGAATTCCAACCAGCGCCAGAGGAGTCGCAACTCGATGAAAGACCACTGGGCAGCTGAAACTTACTGCATGCATAGGATAAGTAACTCTCTAATGTAGCTGACTTTTGATTCTTCAGTAGAGACTTATAGTGAACTTACAGTAGAGACTTGATATATTGGACTTCATTACAAGGATACTTAGAAACTCTTGACTTATAACTACATATAACCAACACTAATTAATGATCATTACTAATTACTACTGACTTATAACTTTATATAACCAATGCTAATTAGCGATTTGTAGACTGATAGTGTTTAAACTGTGATAATATGCATGAAAATACGTTGTTTAAACTGTGATAATATGTATGATGAGAGGATACTGACGTAGAAACCGGCAAACCAACGTCAGGAATTTTGCCAAGAGAACCCTATGGACCAAAACAAAAGGCAAAACAAATGGGGCAATTTAGATGAAACAGGATGCTTAGCACAGCAGATCAAAAGAAGGGGAGGGACAGGAAAGGGGGAGGAGAAATACAGTGTTGCAAGGAGCAATACTGTATAGGGACATGGAATGTGAGGTCTATGAACCAGGGAAAACTGGAAGTGGTAAAAAAGGAAATGGAAAGAATAAACATTGACATCTTAGGAATCAGCGAGCTAAAATGGACAGGGATGGGTGAATTCAGCTCTGGAAACCATCATATCTACTACTGTGGACAAGAAAACCTCAGAAAAAACGGAGTAGCCATAATTGTCAATAAAAGGGTGAGAAAAGCAGTAATGGGATATAATCTCAAAAATGATAGAATGATGTCAGTCAGAATACAGGGCAAGCCATTCAATATCACTGTATTCCAAATATACGCACCAACCACTAGTGCAGATGAAGCCACAATTGACCAGTTCTATGAGGACTTAGAACACCTCATAGAACAGACACCAAGAAATGATGTACACATTATCATAGGAGACTGGAATGCCAAAGTAGGAAATCAAAAAGTAAATGGAATAACAGGCAAGTTTGGTCTTGGAACACAGAATGAAGCAGGCCAAAGAATGATAGAGTTCTGCCAAGATAACGCACTGGTCATAGCAAACACTCTCTTCCAGCAACACAAGAGGAGACTTTACACATGGACATCACCAGATGGCCAACATAGAAACCAGATTGATTACATACTATGCAGTCAAAGATGGAGAACCTCCATACAGTCAGCAAAAACAAGACCAGGAGCAGATTGTGGCTCAGATCACAACCTATTGATTGCAAAATTCAGGCTCAGACTAAAGAAAATAGGAAAAACAATTAGGCCGGACAGATATGACCTAGACAACATTCCTTGGGAATACTCAGTGGAGGTGTGGAATAGATTCAATGGCTTGGACCAGATAGACAGAAAGCCAGAAGAATTATGGACAGAGATGCGGGACATCATGCAGGAGGCAGCAAGGAAAACTATACCAAAAGAAAAGAAGCAAAAGAAAGCTAAGTGGTTGTCCGATGAGACTCTTAAAATAGCAGAGGACAGAAGGAATGCAAAAGGCATTGGAGAAAGGGAAAAATACAATCACTTGAATACAGAATTTCAAAGAAAAGCAAGGAGAGATAAGGAAACCTACCTGAACGAACAGTGCAAAGAAATAGAGGAAAACAATATCAGGGGTAGGACTAGAGATCTTTTCAAAAAAATTGGGGAACTCAAGGGAACATTTAAAGCAAAAATGACCATGATAAAAGACAAAGATGGCAAGGAGTTAGCAGATGCAGAAGAGATTAAGAAAAGATGGAAAGAGTACACAGAGGAACTCTACAAAAAGGACCTCAACACCCCTGATAATCACAATGATGAGAACATTGAACATGAGCCAGACATTCTGGAAAGTGAAGTCATAAAGGCCCTAAAAAACACTGCAAACAACAAAGCCAGTGGAGTTGATGGCATCCAAGTTGAACTTTTCAAAGCACTACAAGATGATGGAATCAAATTATTGCACTCTATATGCCAGCAGATTTGGAAAACACAACAATGGCCACAGGATTGGAAAAGATCTGTATACGTTCCACTCCCCAAAAAGGGTAATGCCAAAGAATGTTCAAATTATCGAACAATTGCGCTCATCCCTCACGCTAGCAAGGTGATGCTCAAGATAATACAGGATAGACTGCAACAGTATGTGGAGAGAGAATTACCAGAAGTGCAGGCGGGTTTCAGAAGAGGCAGGGGGACTAGAGACCATATCGCCAACATAAGATGGATCATGGAAAAAACAAAGGAATATCAGAAACAAGTCTACTTCTGTTTCATTGATTACACTAAGGCTTTTGACTGTGTCGACCACAACAAAATGTGGCAAGTAATTAAAGAGATGGGAATTCCGGAACACCTTATAGGCCTCATGAGAAATCTGTACATGAATCAAGAAGCAACAGTTAGGACAGAAAATGGAATGACGGAGTGGTTTGGAATAGGAAAAGGAGTAAGACAAGGCTGCATTTTGTCACCCTGCTTATTCAACTTATACACAGAACACATAATGCGCAATGCAGGAATGGAGGAATCACAATTTGGGATCAAAATTGCTGGGAGAAACATCAACAACTTGAGATATGCAGATGATACCACCCTAATGGCGGAAAGTGAGGAGGACCTAAAGAAGCTCCTGATTAGGTTAAAAGAAGAGAGTGAAAAAGCTGGCTTGAGACTAAATATCAAGAAAACCAAGATCATGGCAACAGGCCCTATCAGTCCCTGGAAAATAGATGGGGAAGAAGTAGAGGCAGTGACAGATTTTACTTTCCTAGGATCAAAGCTCACTGCAGATGGTGATTGCAGCCATGAAATAAAAAGGCGACTGATTCTCGGGAGGCAAGCGATGAGAAACCTGGGGAACATAGTGAAAAGTAGAGACATTAAATTGCAAACAAAGATTCGCATAGTCAGGGCAATGGTATTCCCTGTAGCAATGTATGGTTGTGAGAGCTGGACCATTAGGAAAGCGGAGCGCAGAAAAATTGACGCCTTTGAGATGTGGTGTTGGAGGAGAGTTTTGAGAGTACCCTGGACAGCGAGGAGAACAAATGGGTCAATCTTAGAAGAAATCAAGCCTGACTGCTCCTTAGAAGGTCAAATAATAAAGATGAAGCTAAAATACTTTGGACATCAAATGAGAAGAGAGGACTCACTTGAGAAAGCCTTGATGCTGGGAAGGGTGGAGGGCAAAAGAAGAAGGGGACGGCCCAAGATGAGATGGCTAGATGGTATTGTGGAGATAATGGGCACAGAGCTGAGTGAGTTGAGAGGGATGGTGGAGGACAGGAGTGCCTGGAGGACAGTGGTTCATGGGGTCGCAGAGGGTCGGAATCGACTGTGCGACTGAACAACAACAACAACAACAAGCAAGAATCTGCCATTATCAGAAAACTGTTTCCTCTACCCCTGCAAAGATTCAACGGACACAAAGTTCCCCTTTTTGTACAGATGTCAGACTTGCTTTGTACCACTGTGTCAGTATCTCCAGGCACAATAATACATCGCTGTGTCTGCAGCTGTTAGGGACCTCATCTCGAGGTAATATTCGTTCTTGGATGAACCCGTGGTGATGGAGATCCTACTTTGGAAAGCTGAGCCATAATTTGTGTACCAGGTAGAGCTACTGTAGTATCCCCTTCCTATCCATTCCAACCCTTTCCCGGGTGGCTGTCAGAACCAATTCCAGCCAGCACCAGCCGTGATGCTGCGCCCTGAGACTGTGCAGGTCAGCCGGAAGGATCCTCCAGGCTTCTGTACTCCTCCACCAGACTGGGTCAGTTGAATCTCAGAAAACCCTAGGGGGAAAAAAGGAGAGAAAAGATATATGATGTATAAATCTTGTTTAATGCAATTCACAGAACAAACCAAACAAAAATTATTGAAATAGAATTTTATGTTTCACTCCAGTAATCAACGATGTCTACAAGATTTGGGCATAGCTGCTAATTTATTTCTTTTTAACATATTGGCTATTTTGGAAGCATAAAAACAATTCAAGTGTATTTGTTAATTATTTCAACAGCTCTTGCTACTGAAAAATATCAGTTATGAATACTAGAGAGGTGAAGATGTCTTCCTGCATCACTTCCTCTCTGCCATTTTCTCTCTTTATGGAAATCTGGAAACTCCATTCTAAACACGAACCTGGGGAAATGATTGAAAGGACAAGAATAAACACAGCTATCGACTCCATGGTGTTTTCTAGGATGGGCTGTGAAATGGGAGGAAATCTCTATTTAAAGAGAGATGGAACCCAGTGGTAATTTGCATATGGAAGGTGCGCTTGGTATTCAGACATAAAAGCGCCACCAGAAAGCTCTAACATATAAACTTTCTTCCCTTCTCCATTTCCTCATCATATACGTAGTTATCCCAAGTGAAATTTCAAATAAATAATGAAATGATTTTTTTTGCTGCATGCTTTTGTGCCTGCAGAATGTTCAAAAGTTCAATTAACACAGAGCATGGCAATGGAATTGCTATTTTCTAAGGCTTTCAAATTTTTAATTTCTGACCAATTCAGCCTAATCTAGCTCTATTCACATTAGAGCCATATTGTGTTGGAATGGTCAGATTTGCTTTCACCATATATATTCAACCCTAGCAGCCATTTGAATCATCGATTTCCCCAGGTTATAGGCCAAAGAGCAAGACTTGCACTGCTCTTTAGGGATCTTTTTGGCATTCTTGCATATTCATTGCTGACTTTCTTCCTCATTTGGATTCATAAACTTTACTGAGATATTACTGCAAGATGAAGATTCAGTGGAAGGAAGATTGGTACATGGGTTTTGAATAAACAGGTCATGCAATCCGGTTGCTGCGCGCGCGCGCGCGCGCACACACACACACACACACACACACACACACACACACACACACCCCTTCCTGACTCACACCTGTTTGTTTTTTGTTGTTGTTCAGTCGCACAGTCGATTCCGACCCTTTGCGACCCCATGGACCACTGTCCGCCAGGCACTTCTGTCCTCCACCATCCTCCTCAACTCACTTAGTTCTGTGCCCATTGTGTCTACAATAACATCTAGCCATCTCGTTTTGGGCCGCACCCTTCTTCTTTTGCCCTCCACCCTTCCCAGCATCAAGGCTTTCTCAAGTGAATCCTCTCTTCTCATTTTATGTCAAAGGACTTTAGCTTCATCTTTACTATTTTACCTTCTAAGGAGCAGTCAGGGTCGATTTCTTCTAATATTGACCTATTTGTTCTCACTGTCCAGGGTACTCTCAAAGCTCTGCTCCAACACCATATTTCAAAGGCATCTAATTCTTCTGTGCCACCGGAGATACCATTGCTTTGACTATACGAACTTTTGTTTGCAATGCGATGTCTCTACTTTTCACTATGTTCCCCAGGTTTCTCATCGCTTGCTTCCCAAGAATAAGTCACCTTTTTATTTCATGGCTGCAATCACCATCTGCAGTGAGCTTTGATCCTAAGAAAGTAAAATCTGTCACTGCTTCTACCTCTTCCCCATCTATTTTCCAGGGACTGATAGGGCCTGTTGCCATGATCTTGGTTTTCTTGATATTGAGTCTCTAGCCAGCTTTTTCACTCTCTTCTTTCAACCTAATCAGGAGCTTTTTTAGGTCCTCCTCACTTTCTGCCATTAGGGTGGTATCATCTGCATATCTCAAATTGTTGATGTTTCTCCCACCAATTTTGATCCCATATTGTGATTCCTCCATCCCTGCATTGCACATTATGTGTTCTGTGTATAAGTTGAATAAGCAGGGTGATAAAATGCAGAGGTTCTTTTTGTGTAACAGTAGTCCAGAACTATACAGATCATAATGTCATGGATCCAAAAATGATGCAGACCAGAACATATGCTAAAGATTTCTGAGAGGTCAATCCAGAAATATGGTACTGTATAAACTATAGGCCACTACCGGCTGATTGAGGGCAAATGTAATCCTTGCCTGCTCATTAACATATGGATTCATACTGTACACAAATCCATATGTTTGGGCAAGGGAGCTTCCGCATACTAAAATATTGATATTGGTTGAGATGTTAGTGACTAGAGAAGGATGTTTTCAAAGAACCGGAAGAGATCAATTTGTTTTGTCAAAAGAGAGACCTTACAATTTTATAACAATGGGTGAGAACAAGAACTTTGGCCTTTGAACAGATGTTTCTTTCCTTTTGAACCTTGGCTTTCACAATAAGGCTTTCTAGTACGCAGGACAGAATGTGGCCATCATATCCAGCGGTGGGTGGGAGGGGAGGAGAGTTGTGTCTGGATTGTGTTGGAGATACCTGAACCAGTCATCTGGATACTAACAGCTGCTTGGAGAATTTCAAAAGGACTCCCGACTTTTGTAGACTCTTCCACATCAGGAAACTGTTTCCTCCACTCCAATGATTCGACTGACACCAAGTTCCCTATTTTTGTACAGATGACAGACTCGCATTGTATCACTGTGTTCCCTGGCACAATAATACATGGCTGTGTCTGCAGCTGTCAAGGTTCTCATCTCGAGGTAATATTCGTTCTTGGATGCATCCGTGGTGACGGAGATCCTACTCTGGAAAGCTGAGCCATAATTCGTTTTCCAGGTGGAGCTACTGTAGTATCCCCTTCCTATCCATTCCAGCCCTTTCTCAGGTGCCTGACGGATCCAATTCCAGGTAGAGCCAGTGGTGATGAGGTAACCAGTGACTGTGCAGGTGAGCCGGAGGGTTTCTCCAGGCTTCTGGGCTCCTCCACCGGACTGGGTCAGTTGGATTACAGAAAATCCTAGAGAAGAGAACACAAAAGAAAAAGGATTGGTTAATTGCAAATGTTGTAAATTATAAAACAAACACACAAATTAACAAAAAAAATTAAATGTATGTTTACGTCTCTCTCTGTCTCTCTCTCGCTGATAATTGACAAAATTCACAAGATTATTGCCAAAATCTTCCTTTGAACCTATTTTGAACTTGGGGACACTAACCTGGCTGGATCATGGAAAAGAGAAGGAGAAAAACAGCTACAGACTCCATGGTTTTTTCTATGGATGGGCAGAGAAGTGGCTCAAATCTCTATTTAAAAAGGTATGGAGCCCAGAGTTATTTTGCATATGGAAGGCAGGCTTAGCATTCAGACATAAAAGCACTAGGAAAAACCTCTTAACACATGTCCTTCTCTGCTTAGTCCTCCCTTTACTCCTGAGACAGTTAGTGGTTTTTAATCAATCTTTAAAAATGTTTCTTTGCTTTATTTCCTGCCCATCTGGGATATTCTATCACTCTGTGTGGCATACAATAAATTACATTTAATTAAATAGTTTTAATTAAAATAACCTTGTAAAATCAAGTATAATATAATACACAAAAACATGAAACAATAAAAAAATACAAACAAAAGTCAAAAACAATAACATTCCCAAATTACTACCAGCTCAGCTTTTTTAAAGTTGTAGTTGTTTTAAATCAAACTGAAGCTCCTCAGGTTTGGTTATGGGGAATGACGTGGAGTCTGGGAGTTTGGTTCTCCATTGTGACTCCTGGGAGAACTGCCAGCCTGTGTAGTTCAGGACAGGCTTCATAGTCCCAAGGCCCCCCAGAAGACGGGAGTGGTAATAATAATAATTTCATGTCAGAGATTACTCAGGGTTGAAAGTATTTTTGCTGGAGAAACTCCTCTCAGGGGACACCTGAATGAGGCTCCTTTCATGTCCTCAAGAGCTGGAACAGAGATGGACTCTCAATCTGTCATGTAGTACCTGGGTCATGAACTGCTGACTTGTCAGCCTTCCAGCTAACAAGACAAGCTTCTTAACCACTGTGCCTTTAGGGCTCTATAATAATAATTTTATTCAGAAATTATTCTGGTTTGAAAGGATTTTTGCTGGAGGAACTCTGCCCAGGGAGAGCCCAAATGAGGCTCCTTTTTTGTCCCCAAGTAAAGTAAACCACCTGTAAGTACGTAGTATTCTTTGCCTGGTCAAACCTGAAAAGGATTGGCAAAGATCAGAATTGGCTTGAAGGCAATCCATTGTTGTTAATTATTATTTTCCTGCAAAATGTTGTGTTAGGATTAAAAACATCTGCATTTTGGAGATATTACAGGGATTGTTTATAAAACACATGGAATCTAAAATTTAAAACAAGTTCTTTCTGCAAAAAAAAATTAAAAATTTAATTCCACACACAGGGAGACAAAACCATTGGTATTTTTCATTGTCGCCTGCTTGGCAACAACAACAACAACAATAACAAAGAAAAAGATGGGTTTCCCATTTATGATTAAGAGCCCTGGTGGTGAAGTTGTTAGACTGCTGTATTACAGTCCAAAGGTTGTGAGTTCTATCCTAATGTGCTCAAGGTTGACTCAGCCTTCCATCCTTCTGAGGTCCATAAAATGAGTACCCAGTATGTTGGAGACAAAGTGCTAATTAACTTGTGGGCCACCCAGAGAGTGAGCTAAGTGCTATGGGGCAGTAGAGAAGTGTAATTTCTGTTGCCATTTTCTCCAAAATACAAAGATCTCTGTGGGAACAGAATAGTTCTATGGCTTCCTAACATCACAATGCCAAAATGGCCCCATCACTGCTCTGATTTGTGTGTATGTGAGTCTGGCATGTGTGTACACATCAAGAGTGTGCACCTCCCACCCCAAGAATTGCAGCAGTGGCAGTGTGTTTCCTGGGGAGATATGAAGTGGAATTCAGTTTATGGCTCAGTAAAGATGCACTTATGGGAAAGTCATTGTTGTATGGGTTTTGAGTGGACTGGTCACACAATTATGCTGGTGCGTCTCTGTGCTAACCTATAGCTTTTGAAAGAGTTGCGATTTATCTGTGCTACCAAGATCCTGATATACATAGATAATATCATGGCCCAGAGATAGGAGTGGGTCAGAGTATTCTAGACTAGAATAGGTCAGCAGGTCAGTGACATAGTGTGGGGGGCGGCCCCCGCCCCGGGCAGCACTTTTTATGGGTGGCAAAATTTCACATTAAATAAGACTTCACCGCTGCCACCAGACTTATTTATTTATTTATTTATTGAATTTATTACCCCGCCCCACTCGGGAGAACCTGACTCTGGGCGGCTTACATCATGATAAAATAAAGGTAAAAGATAAAAACATATAAAATCGTAAAAGTTTAAAAGTTATCTAAAGTTAAAAACAGTACAAAACTGCACGCCAGTATTCCCATAGTTCAGACCCAGAATGGCACTCCTTAAATAAGCCACTTAGTATGGGAACCCATGTTCCCTGGTCCCCAAATATGTCCTGCCAGCCAGGTTTTCAAGCCCTTCCGGAAGGGCAAGAGCTCCGTCTGCAGGCGCAGTTCGATGGGCAGGAGGTTCCAGAGGGTTGGGGCGGACACGGAGAAGGCTCTCCTCCTAGTACAGGCGAGATGCGCCTCTCTCGTTGAAGGAACAACAAGGGAGCCTCTCCGATCCGCCCTGGTGGGCCGGACAGATATTCTTGGGGTGACGCGGTCTCTTAGGCATCCTGGCCCACTACCATATAGGGCTTTAAAGGTAATAACCAGCACCTTGAATTGCACCCGGAGACATACTGGCAACCAATGCAGTTCCCGGAGTAGCGGCGAAGCACGAGCATAACGCCCACACCCCACCATTACCCGGGCCGCCGCATTTTGTACCAGCTGGAGTCTCCAGATGGTCATCAGGGGCAGCCCCATGTAGAGCGCATTACAGTAATCAAGTCTGGAGGTGACCAAGGCATGTGTGACCATGAGCAAGGAGTCCCGGTCTAGGAGGGGGCGTAACTGGTGTATTACACGAAATTGTGCAAAAGCCCTCCTGGCCACGGCTGCCACCTCAGTGATGGGATGACACCGGTTCTGACCGGATCCACAGAACCGTTTTAAGGATTTCCGGAGGGCTCTCCGTGGGGGTAAAACCGTTTTTGAGGCGTCCGGATCGGACGCCTCACCGGGAGGAAAATTAAAAAAAAAAATTGGAGCAAAAATGGCTCCAATTTAGTGCGCATGCGCAGAAACTCAATCTGACACATGCGCACTAAATTGGAGCCATTAAATCTACCGTTCCTCTTTAAAGTTCCCCTCAAAACCCGGCACAGACGCCCACCCAGCCTCCCCGGAGACCCTGGGCGGGTGGGCTTGACCGGTTGAGGTGGAGTTGGGTAAGAAAGCCAGTTGGCAGAGAGTCTGGGCTTTGCCTTTCCAGGGCATCAAATATTCATGTTGCAATCATTCCAGCGCCATGTCGCTTAAATGACAGAACAGAGAGGCCTGGAAACGCCTCGGGCGAACCCATGGGGGCCCCTTCAGATTCGCTTACCCACTTTCCTCCCTGCCGCTTCATCTGCTGCTTGTGACAGTTACCAACCTTGCCTCTTTTCTCTCCCACTCAACCCCTTTCCCCCCCACACACACACACCACACACACATACTTCTCTCTAATGGCAACGATAATGGCGGCGGTGGAGATTGCAGCAGCGATGACTTTGGCGGCCGCAACTCTCCACGGCGGCGCTCCTGGCTCCTAGCGCTGCCGAGGCTCGGGGCAGCCCGTGGAGAGTTGCGGCCGGAAGCCCTGGGCCGCCCGGCTAGGAGCGCCGCCGGGCGCCAAGGCTCGGGGCAGCCCGTGGAGAGTTGCGGCCGGAAGCCCTGGGCCACCGGGCTAGGCGCGCCGCCGCTGGGCGCCGAGGCTCGGGGCCAGCCCCAACGGTCCCCATTGTAAGTGGGGTTTGTGTTTGGGGTGGGTGGGTGTTTGGGTGTATTTTTATTTAATTATTATTTTATTTATTTATTTTATTAACGGTTTTGTGTGTGTGGGTTGAGGGGTGTGTGTGTTTTATTTTTATTTTATTTATTTTATTTTTGGCCCCGCCTACAACGTCATGACGTCATGACGTTGGCTCCACCCATGACGTCATGACGTTAGCTCCACCCACACTGTGATGACGTCAGGGTGGGGTACTAAAATTTTTATCATCCCATCACTGTGCCACCTGCTCTTCGAACAGTAGCCGTGAGTCCAGGAGGACCCCCAGATTACGCACCGGGTCTGTTTGGGGCAGAACTGCCCCATCCATCACCAAAGGTGGCAACTCCTGTGTTAACACAGGACCCCGTACCCATAGCCACTCAGTCTTGCCGGGATTCAGCTGTAGCCCGTTGTCCCCCATCCAGACCTTAACAGCCTTCAGGCACCTGGAAAGGACTTCCAACGCACTGCTTGGGTCCCCACGGGCAGAGATGTATAACTGGGTATCATCTGCATATTGATGATACCTAACCCCGTGGGAACGGATGATCTCACCCAGCGGCTTCATATAGATGTTGAATAGGAGAGGAGAGAGTACCGAGCCCTGAGGCACCCCATATTGCAGGGGCCTAGGGCTGGACTTCTCCTTCTCCAGGCACACCGACTGGGTCCTGCCCCTCAGGAATGAGGAGAACCAGGACAACACAGTGCCCTGGATCCCCAGACCCTGGAGCCTTCCCAGAAGGATGCCATGATCGACAGTGTCAAAAGCCGCTGAGAGATCGAGAAGAGCAAGGACAGACGGTTCCCCTCTGTCCCGTTCTCTCCAGAGATCATCCACCAAAGCCACTAGTGCGGTTTCGGTACCATATCCAGGCCTGAATCCTGACTGAAACGGGTCCAGATAATCCGCTTCATCCAGGACTTCCTGTAATTGCAGCGCCACAGCCTTTTCCAAAACCTTACCTAAAAAAGGTAGGTTGGACACTGGACGGTAGTTGGAAATTACCGTGGGATCGAGGGACGGCTTCTTCAGCAGCTGGGGGAAGGGGCCACTGCAGGGACAAGCACCGGGGCCCTCCACCAGTGCCGGTGTCCTGGGCCCCACCCAGGGTACAGTGGATTTGGCCTATGCCCTGGGCGGCTGAAACCCATGCTACGCCACTGCAGCAGGGGTAGGCGTTACTCTTAGAATACAAATAATTATTTTACTTCTGATTTAGGATAGGACTCTTGAAAGATAAGGAAGGAAATAGATAAAGTTCTGGATCTAGTCATGGCCATCATTCATGTCTAGCTACAGTAATTCTGGGATTCCATTACAATAATTTTCTTCTGAAAGTTAACCTTCCAAATACTGCTCAAGCCCTTCATTCAAGATGTATATAGAAGCTTCTTCTTCTTCTTCTTCTTCTTCTTCTTCTTCTTCTTCTTCTTCTTCTTCTTCTTCTTCTTCTTCTTCTTCTTCTTCTTCTTCTTCTTCTTCTTCTTCTTCTTCTTCTTCTTCTTCTTCTTCTTCTTCTTCTTCTTCTTCTTCTTCTTCTTCTTCTTCTTCTTCTTCTTCTTCTTCTTCTTCTATGTCTAGGCCACATGTGAAACTGCCAAAATGAAGCTTCCATCCTGCAAGTTCCTTTGGCCTGACCTAGTGTGAGAAAGATTAGTTGGCATCACAAGGTTACCATCACCAGAGTAGGCCTGATTGTGGTTCAAAAATAATACAATCTTCAAGGAGGCTCTTTCTGTGACCTGTACAATGAAGACTGTCCTGAAAATATAGTGCAACGGCCGTTCATCAGCCTTCTGCAACATAGCATGACCCTTGTACCACTGATCCAGTTCCGGAAGTCACTTTCTGGTCTGAAGCCCTTTTGGTATACAAAGTCCTCCTCAGCCCCAGGCCAGGATTGACAAAGCTGCTGCCCTTCAACAAGATGGATTCAAGTGGGATTTAATCCACTTGGGAACCATCATTCTTCCCTGTGGACTTTGGCTCCCAGGACTGTTAGTCCTCAGGGTTGTCAGGTTAGTTAACCTCCACTTGACACTCAGCATTGAGTTATTAGCAGTAGGGTCTACTCTATTACCATACCAGGCTAAGCTGGCCAGACTGTCTATAAAGAAGCTGTTATGCGTTAAGCTATTCATAAGTGTGTGTGTGCATATGCACACATGGACATATGTGTGCGCGTTCTTTGTTTTATCAACAACATGGCTCCAAAGATTAGTGAACTCACTCTTTTTCTCCATAAGTGAGAATGCCGCTTCATGACAGAGATTTTGGCTGTAGAGTCTTTCCTTGACATTCTTTACAGTTGAAAGCTCTCTCAGAAATGTGTGCTGTAGATCAACTTCTAGTTTTTGTACAGTGCTCTGACTAACTTTCTCTCACTGTGAATATCGGGCACAATAATACACCGCTGAGTCATCCGCTCTCATTGAGCTCATCTGGAGGTAGAACTCATTCCTGGAATTATCTGAAGAAATGCTGGTACGGCTCTGAAGGGAACTGGCAAACTCTTTGCTTCCATCATAGGGGTATATTCTTGCAACCCATTCTAGACCTTTTCCAGGAGCCTGTCGGACCCAGTTCCAAAGATAATACCGAGTCGTGATGGAGAAACCTGTCACTTTACAAACCAGATTGAGTGTCTCTCCTGGTTTCACTGTTCCTGGACCGGATGATACAAGCTGAATCTCTGAGGCAGCCCCTTAGAGATAAAAGAAATGGCAAGTAATGTAATGCAGTACATCTTATAATAAGTGCATTCACTAAACGAATACCCCCAACATGCATTTATCTGCTTACATCTTAGAGTGGTCACCAAGGAGAAGAAAAGTAACTTCATTATGATAAGGAAGAGATGAGTTAGCAAAGCAGAAAGGACCAGTATCTGAACTGGGATGAGACTGACTGTTGAAATATGAGGGTGTATTTATGAACAGAAGGTCTCCACACCCTAAATTCTTTCCCAAGAATTTGCATGAGCTCTTTCACCAATGGCCTATGAAACATAAAGAGGCTCTGAGATGTGAGGTTGGTTTCGTGTTTGCTGCTGGTCTTCTCTCCTTATGCATATGAAAAACATGGAAACTCTCTAATGAAGGATGCCTAGACTGAAATAAAACCCATACAACACTTAGCATCTGATGCTAGTGAATTATCTCCACCACTAAGATTCGCTTTTGATCTCACTCCATTCCCTCCCTGTCTTTAAAAGTTGTAATATATGGAACATATGTTTTTGTAAAAGAACACTATTTTATGAGCAAGCACTGTAGTGTTCTCTCCCTGGCTAGAGTATTTAGTTTCAGTGTAGGAGAAGCAGGGCAAAAGGAGGCAGAAATCTTTGAATTGTTGCTGAAATACTACAACATGATCAACAGGGGGACTGGAGTGGCTTAGTGGTTAATACACTGAACTTGATGACTGAAAGGTTATGTCCAAATGCATGCACACAGATCTCATACAACCTGAAAGGCAATGCTAAACAATGCTGAATAATTTGTATATATTTCTGTATCTTCCTGGCGATTATTGGGCTAGTTGTTAATCTGCACGGCCATCAACATGTTTAAATGGGTTAATTTGGCAATACGTCTGAGAAGTAAATACTGTAATTGTAATTTCAGAGAAGTGCTGCAGTGGCTTTGTGGTTAAGACACTGAGCTTGGTGAATTGAAGGTTTGCAGGTCAGCAGTTCGAGACCCGAGTGGTGCACAACAGAGTGAACTCCTGTCTCTGTCCCAGCTCCTGCTGACCTAGCAGTTCAAAGGAAGAAATTTCAGGTAGAGAAAAAGATACCACTTTGGTGGGAAAGGTAATAGTGCTCTGCGTGCTCCCCAATTGCAAAATCTTCTGAGGCAGCTGTTCATCACGTGTGTGTGTGTGTGTGGGGGGGGGGTGGCGGCGGCGGCAGCGGCGGCAGACATCCTGCTATGGTAATGGAATAGACCAGGGGTGCCCAAACATTTCGGGCCATGGGCCGATCACGTGGTTCAATGAACCAGTCACTAAGGCCCAGGGGCTGGATACACCCCCCGATGCCAATTCATCTGGGTGTGTTTTCCTTCTACTTCCGGGAGCAATGAGGGCTTTGCGGGCCAGATGAATTGGTGTTGAGGGCCTCATCTGGCCCTCGGGCCTTAGTTTGGGCACCACTGGAGTAGACCACACAGCGAGGGACTCAACGCTGAGTGTTGGGCAGCAGTAAATAACCTGACTCTCTAAAGGGGCCAATGGTTACAGGCGGATGAGCCCCTTTAGGTGGGGTACTGTGCCCTCAGTAGAAGAAATGCCACTGGAAACCATCCTATTAGGCACAACGGCAAAACAAATCAAGGAGGAACTCTGATTCCCAATGGTCATGGAGGTGGAAGAGGCCATGCCAGATGGACTGGCTGTGAAGGCACACCTTGTCCATATCCTCAAGGCTGTGGCAGAGCCCAGAGTCGCTGTATGTGAGTGGGGCGGAGTATAAATCTAAATCTAAATCTAAATCTAAATAATAATAATAATAATAATAATAATAATAATAATAATAATAATAATAATAATAATAATAATAATAATAATAATAATAATAATAATAATAATAATAATAATAATAATAATAATAATAGTTGCAGTTCCAGTGTTGAATCCTGCACATCTCATTTCATGTGTGCCACAGGAGATGGCTCCATGAACACAGTGTGTGGGTAGCTGGGATCCACCTTAAACAAATTCACACCAATGACATTTTTCCTGCTTCAGGAAAAAAAACGCATTCTTGGATAGGAGACGACTTGTAGAAGGGAGGGGGCTTCGGGGAAGGGGAAAGAGGGATGGGGAAGTTGGAGGGACTTTAATGCTGTCCAGAAGCACTTGGACGAGGAATGGTGCCTATAGCTTCCCTCTTTTTGTTGTGCATCTATTGCCAGTTCGTAATGAAGTTTAGCTTTCTTACTGCTGAATGAGATGTGAAGAAGACACACCAGCAATGGCGAGAGAGCCATTTGCCGACCCATATAGCTAATATGAAAAAGCGGAGAAAGCCAAAAGTTCTTGGAGTGAATGAAGGAAACATGGTGTTCTCTTTCTCCCAGCATACTCATGGGAAGCTGTGTTTCAGCACCCCACCCACTGACGAAAGCTCAGGGTTGCCAAGGGTGCAGAAGCTTCTAAGCACATTCTGGTTCAAAAAACATGATGGCTAAGAAGCACCAACATCGGTTTACTTGAGCGAGTGGTCAAAAGAATGTAAGCGTGGGCTTCTTTTGCAAATGAGATTGGCCGGCCCTGCCATGCTTTGAAGGAATTGTGTCCTTGGAGGGGAAACACTATAATGCCTTGTCATTGGCAAGTTTGTGTTGTGTCTAGTGTTAGTTCTGTTGCTGAATTTCTTTTCATGCTGTCGTGCAGTGCTTGAAGCCAGAGAGCACAGGATACTGTTACCTTTCTCATCAAAGTGGTCCCTATTAATCTACTTGCAATTTCTTGCTTTCAAACTGCTAGGTTGGCAGGAGCTGGGATAGATGACGGGTGCTCGCTCCATAGTGCAGCACTTGGTTCTCAAACTGCTAACTTGCTGCTAACCTTCTGATAGTCAACTCAGTGTCTTATCCACTAAGCCAACATGGCTCTATGTGAGCAATATGCATGGGAAATTCTTGTTCCTTAATCTGTTTGGTTTGTTAAATGAATGTGTGGTTTATGGACCTCCTGTGTCACTCCTGTGGCTTTCGTCCAAAGCTGCTGCAGTGTAGAGTTTTTGTCTGAGGTTTAGTATGATTTGCTCACTGTGCCTCTTGCACAATAATATACTGCTGAATCTTCTGCTTTCAGGTTGTTCATTTGGAGATAGAAGTTGGAACCATCCTTAGAGGCTGTGAATCTCCCTTGAATTGCAGGGGAATAGTATTCGCTTCCAGTGCTATAATAATGCACAAGCCATTCCAGTCCGTTGCCAGGTTTCTGTCTGATCCAGTTCATCCATGTGCTACTGAGAGTAAACCCACTGGTGGTACAGGTCATTTTATGAGATTCTCCAGGTTTTTTCACAACTGGACCTTCCTGCGTCAGAACCACCTGCGAGTGGGCACCTTGGAAGAGAAGAAGACAAAGAAAGAGTTGAGATGAGAAGGCAAAGCCCTAGTTTGGGGTGTAATTAAATTAGACAAACAACAACAACATGAAAAGCAACACACATGAGGAGAAGGCAGCCAGCAAGATGAAGACTGTCCAGAAAGACAACATAATGGAACTCCAGGCTAGCTTTGAAGGGGACTGGGAATGCTTTACTGGGAAATCTGTGTGACTTGGGAAATAAATAGGAAGTGGAATGGCACTTGATTTTGCATAAATGGGGCGGCACAGGAGGAGTCAATATAAATATGGGCCACATTTTTGAAAGGGGTCAAAAGACACTAAACCTTTGCTCAGTGGTGGGCAACAACAGGTTCGCGCACTGGTGGGCAGCCAAAATTTTTACTACCACACTGTGGGCAGAGCAGACATCGTGGACAAAGCCGACGTCATGACATCATGATGTTCTGGGTGGAGCCAACAACGTGGATAAAGCCACAGTAAAAAATAAAAATAAAAATAAACAAAATAAAATAAAATAAAAATAAAAATTAAATACACATAAAAACACGTAGAAATAAACATAAAATTACACATAAAAACTCATAGAAATAAACATAAAAATACACATAAAACACACACATTCCCCCCCCACTCTCTGATATGCTTGAAACACAGGCTAACATGACTAGTTTTTAAAAATAATAACCCAGCTCTAATTTTTAAAGCACTGCTGCCCCCTTGTGAGTGTTTACACCACCCCACCTCCGAAATCTGGGTTGGCTCCGCTTCTCAGCCTCAGGGTGGGTGACATGAGTGCGCACTATCAATCTCCCCTGCTCCTCTCACTGCTTCCCCTGAACCCTGACTCCATGTGCCTGTATAATCCTGTGTGTTTCTTATGGCGCATACCCCCTCCCCCCCTAATGTGTGGGCAGTTCCTGCTGGTGCCTTCTCTTTTCTTTCAGGTTCCCAGACTCTTCTTAAGACGCGGTTCCTGTCATTGCCGCAGCCGGCTGTGTCACGGTTTTGTCCCACAGTTCTTCTACTGGGAGCATGCATCTTGGCAGTGAGAGGACACAATTTTCCTCCTGTTTCCGCTTGCTGCTGGGCATCTCACCACAAAGGTGTTGCAGCTCTTTCCTGCCAATCTTCATATTGAACATATTTACTGTGCTGTACGTCCACTGGTGGCGTGCATCTCATAGGTAGGATGGCACATTTTTTAATTCAAGAGGGGGAGGCCTGCACTGGTGGACCTCCTTCCATGTGATGGATTGAGGTGCCCCTTTCCCCTTTCTTCTGTTTTACTTGTGGTGCGTCCACTGGTGGCATGCATCTCATAGGTGGGATGGCGCATTTTGTTTTGAAAACATGAATGACAGGCCTGCACTGGTGGACCTCCTTCCCTGCGATGGATTGAGGTGCCCCTGTCTCAATTCTTCTGTTTTCCTCGCGGTGCATCCGCTGGTGGCATGCATCTCACAGGTGGGATGGCACATTTCTGCAGTCTGGGAGTGGGCATTATGCTTGTGCCTCACCATTGCTTCGGGAGCTGCACTGGCTGCCAGTGTGCCTCTGGGTGCAATTCAAGGTGCCGGTTATTACCTTTAAAACCCTACATGGTAGTGGGCCAGGATACCTAAGAGACCACCTCATCCCAAGGACATCTGCCCGTCCCACCAGAGCGGACCGGAGAGGCTCTCTGGTTGTGCACTAGAAGGAGGACATTCTCCATGTCCGTTCTGGCCCTGTGGAACCTCCTGCCAACTGAGCTGCGCCTCCAGGCAGAGCTTCTGCCCTTTCGGAAGGTTGTAAAAACCTGGCTGGCAGGTCAGGTCTGGGGTACTCGAGGCACAATGACCTCAGCCTGCTGGTTGGTTTGACCTCCCCCCGCCGCTCCCTTAAGTTTTAAAGTTTTAAATTATACAAAGATTTAATTATAGTTTAAATTGGTTTTAATTAAAGTTTTTAAGAACTTTTAAAATTTTAATCTATATTGTTCTGATGTTTTTATGATGGGTTAAACTGCTCTGGGTCGCCTTTGGTGAGGAGGGCTGTATAGAAATTTAAATAAAATAAAATAAAATAAATAATAAGTCACAAAGGCGAGCCCTGCACTGGTGGGCCTCCTTCCATGCCATGGACCGAAGTACCTCCCTTTCCTCCATTCTTTTCATCTCATACCTGATGGCTACTGCCTGGTCTTCTTTTGCTATGCTATGTGCCCAATTACTCATGCTCCAGAGGCTAGGCCCTCCAGCCACTCCATGGATTCATTGCCTTTTTGCCTCAATTTGCTCTTTCCATTGAACTGGGGCCTCCAGCCCGGTTGGTCGGTCTGGGGTGGGTCGGGGTTCAGTCGTTGGCTGTACCCTGTGTGGTGGGCAGTGCGGGTGATTTTAATCAGAATGGCCTGTTTAGTTATTTGGTTGGGGTCTTGGGTAATTTGGGACCTCGGACAGCACAATCACTTGGGCTGTCTCACGGTTGTGGAACAGCCGCAGACCTGGGATAGCTTTGCCAGATTCCTGGTTGTATAGCTTGGTCCCACTGTTGGGCACAGTGCTGGCCTGCCAGCAGGGCTTTTCTCTTTTCCCTATTATTTGGGATCCAAATTCTCTGCTATTGACCTGAGTTATTATCATGAACCCATGACCTGTGTTGGCCTCTTCACTCAGGGGTGGTGGGCAATGAAGAACCTTTGTAACAGAGATTCAGGAAGGCACAGCTAATAATGTCATCAGGACATAAAGCAGATCGAATTAGCTCCTGAATGTTTCAGGAAGAGCGGTCTTGCTGTACATGCCATTTAATCACGCAAAGAAGCTTTCACATACCAATAATATTGATATTGGCTACATTCTGTACATTAATGAACTGAGAAGGATGTTTATAAGAAGCAGAAGGGGTAGGTTTGTGGTGTGCAAAAGATAGATCGTACATTTTTGTAGCAATAAGAAGAGTTCCTGGTGAGTAACAATCACAGCTTTGACTTGAAAAGAGAACCTATAGCACCAGGAACCTGATCTTGAGAAGGTAAATTATCCCGCTTTTATTAAGATGTGAGAGTTTTCAGATTGTGCCCATTTCTGGACTGGACAGAATGTGCCAGATATCTCAGATTTCAGATAGGGGAAGGGTGTTTGGGTGGATTCAGAGAACATGAATAAGGGGCCTGGACCATTATCTGCTCCTCTTGTAAGTCTGTGTCATCTTATATAGGACATTCTCTACATGGCATAGTGGAGAAGTTTATTTCACTGTAACCAGGTGCGAGATTTCACAGTTTTCTTAGAATAGAAGCTAAAAACAGGAAGACAGATCTGGATTACACCTTATAAAATAATTGAGTAAGGATGTGAAGAGAGAACCTTTTGTACTGGGAACTGGTTTCTTCCACTCCTAAACAGATTCAACAGACATGAAGTTCCCCTTTTTGTATAGATGCCAGATTTGAATTGTACCACTGTGTCCCCTGGCACAATAACACATGGCGGTGTCTGCAGCTGTCAAGGTTCTCATCTCGAGATAATATTCATTCTTGGATGCGTCTGTGGTGATAGAGATCCTACTCTGAAAAGTCGAGCCATAATCTGTTTTCCAGGTGGAACTACTGTAGTATCCCCTTCCTATCCATTCCAACCCTTTCTCGGGTGGCTGTCGGATCCAATTCCAGCCATCACCAACCATGATGCTGCGCCCTGAGACTGTGCAGGTCAGCCGGAGGGATTCTCCAGGCTTCTGTACTCCTCCACCAGACTGGGTCAGTCGGATCTCAGAAAACCCTAGTGGAAAAAAGGGAGAGAAACGAGATATGATGTATAAATCTTGTATAATGCAATTCACAGAACAAACAGAACAAAAATTATTGAAATGGAATTTTATGCCTCACTCCAATGATCAACGAAATTTACAAGAATTGAGCATAGCTGCTAATTTATTTCTTTTGAATTGTTTTGAAAGCAGAAAAACAATTCAAGCTGATTTTTTAAATGTTCCAGCAGCTCTTGCTACTGTCAAAACAATGGTTATGAACATCAGAAGGGAGGTCTCCCTGCATTGCTTTCTCCCTGACTCTATCTCTTTATGGAAACCTGGAAACTCCCAGATTTCTGCACATTCTGAACACGAACCTGGTGAAATGATTGAAAGGACAAGAAGAAACGCAGCTATAGACTCCATGGTGTTTTCTAGGATGGGCTGAGAAATGGGAGGAAATCTCTATTTAAAGAGAGATGGAGCCCAGAGGCGATTTGCATATGGAAGGTCCGCTTGGTATTCAGGCATAAAAGAGCAACCAGAAAGTTGTAACATGAAAACTTTCTTCCGTTCTTTACCCATTTACTCATCATATAGGTCCATGATGGCATACCTTGGCACTCCAGATATTCTTGGACTTCCCAGAAGCCCAAGCCTCCGTGAATCCACATGAATAGGTTTGCTGCAAGTCATCCGCCCCGTTCGGTCCCCCCCCCATTACTCCTGTAAGCGGAAGTAAAATGCGCCCGTATGGAGGAAGAGTTAACCCGGAAGAGCCTTAACCATACAGGCACGTTTTACTTCCGCTTCCAGGAGCGATGAGGTTGGCGCAGCGTGGGCCGGATGAATTGCAGCAAACACATTCGTATGGATTCACAGGGGCTTGGGTTTCTGGGAACTGAAGTCCAAGAACATCTGGAGTGCCAAGGTTCGCCATCACAGATATAGGTAGTCATACCAAGAGAATCTTCAAATGCATTCTGAAACGAATTTATTCTGCTACAAGCATTTGTCCCCGGAAAATGTTGAAAAATTCAGTTAGCACAGAGGACGGCAATGGGATTGCTATCTTCTAAGGTATCTAAAATTTTAATTTCTGGTCAAATTGGCCTCATTCAGCTCTGTTAATATTGGATCCATATTGAGTTGGAATGGACACATTTGATTTCACCGTGTATATTCAGCAGCCATTGAACCATCCATTTTTCCAGGTTATAGTCAAAGAGCAAGACTTGCACTGCTATTTAGGGATCTTTTTGGCATTGTGGAATATTCTTTGCCTTCTTTTCCCTCCTCGTATAGTTTAATAAACTTTACTGAAATATTACTGCATGATGAAGTGGGATGAGGATTGGTACATGGGTTTTGAGTGAACTGGTCACACAATCAGCTTGCTGGATAGACACACACAGCCTCCCAATTCATACCTGTTTGTACCCTCTTCCTTTCATGAGGTTCTTTTAGTGTAACAGAGGTTCAGCAGTTTACAGATCATAATGTCCTGGCTCCAGAAATGAAGCAGACCAGAACATATGATAAATAGTTCTGAGAAGTCACTCCAAACTATAGTTGGGGGGAAATCCAGTCCTTGCCTGCATATTAACAGACGAATTCATACTGTACATGCCATATATTTAGGCAAAGGAGCTTCTGCACACCCTAATATAGATATTGGTTGAATTCATTTGGGAAAGAGCTGAGAAGGATGTTTGCAAAGAACCAGAAGAGATCAATTTGTTTTGTGCAGAAAAAAAATTCTTACAATTATATAACAATAAAGCTTGGTGAGAACAAGAGGTTTGGCCTCTGTACAGATGTCTGACTTTCCTTTTCATCCTTGGCTCTCTCAATAAGCTTTCTTGTACATGGGGCAGAATGAGCCCATCTCTTCAAGTGGTAGGTGGGACGGGAGGGGAGTTGTGTCTGGATTATGTTGGAGGTACTTGCAGGAGTCATCTGGATACTCACAGCTGCTGGAAGAATATATGGAGTTATGCATAAAAAAATGTAGACACATATATTTCATTTTGTTGTGGGCAGGTGAGAGGCTTCTCGACAGTAGTATAAACTAAAAATGGATGATTTGAAATGCACCTCAATGAAAACTGGAGTGCTGGTTTATAGCAAGAACCTGCCATTATCAGAAAACTGTTTCCTCTACCCCTGCAAAGATTCAACAGACACAAAGTTCCCCTTTTTGTACAGATGTCAGACTTGCTTTGTACCACTGTGTCAGTATCTCCAGGCACAATAATACATGGCTGTGTCTGCAGCTGTTAGGGACCTCATCTCGAGGTAATATTCATTCTTGGATGCACCCATGGTGACGGAGATCCTACTCTGGAAAGCTGAGCTATAATTTGTGTACCAGGTGGAGCTACTGTAGTATCCCCTTCCTATCCATTCCAACCCTTTCCCTGGTGGCTGTCGGAACCAATTCCAGCCAGCACCAGCCGTGATGCGGTGCCCTGAGACTGTGCAGGTCAGCCGGAAGGATCCTCCAGGCTTCTGTACTCCTCCACCAGACTGGGTCAGTTGAATCTCAGAAAACCCTAGGGGGAAAAAAGGAGAGAAAAGATATATGATGTATAAATCTTGTTTAATGCAATTCACAGAACAAACAGAACAAAAATTATTGAAATGGAATTTTATGTTTCACTCCAGGAATCTACGATGTCTATAAGATTTGGGCATAGCTGCTAATTTATTTCTTTTTAACATATTGGCTATTTTGGAAGCAGAAAAACAATTCAAGTGTATTTGTTAATTATTTCAACTGCTCTTGCTACTGAAAAATAACAGTTATCAATACTAGAGAGGTGAAGATGTCTTCCTGCATCACTTCCTCTCTGCCATTTTCTCTCTTTATGGAAATCTGGAAACTCCTTTCTAAACACGAACCTGGGGAAATGATTAAAAGGACAAGAATAAACACAGCTATCGACTCCATGGTGTTTTCTAGGATGGGCTGTGAAATGGGAGGAAATCTCTATTTAAAGAGAGATGGAACCCAGTGGTAATTTGCATATGGAAGGTGCGCTTGGTATTCAGACATAAAAGCGCCACCAGAAAGCTCTAACATATAAACTTTCTTCCCTTCTCCATTTCCTCATCATATACGTAGTTATCCCAAGTGAAATTTCAAATAATTAATGAAGAGATTTTTTTTTGCTGCATGCTTTTGTGCCTGCAGAATGTTCAAAAGTTAGTTAACACAGAGCATGGCAATGGAATTGCTATTTTCTAAGGCTTTCAAATTTTTAATTTCTGACCAATTCAGCCTAATCCAGCTCTATTCACATTAGAGCCATATTGTGTTGGAATGGTCAGATTTGCTTTCACCATATATATTCAACCCTAGCAGCCATTTGAATCATCGATTTCCCCAGGTTATAGGCCAAAGAGCAAGACTTGCACTGCTCTTTAGGGATCTTTTTGGCATTCTTGCATATTCATTGCTGACTTTCTTCTTCATTTGGATTCATAAACTTTACTGAGATATTACTGCAAGATGAAGATTCAGTGGAAGGAAGATTGGTACATGGGTTTTGAATAAACAGGTCATGCAATCATGCAATCCAGTTGCTGGACACACACACACACACACACACACACACACACACACACACACACACACACACACACACACACACACACACACACACACACACACACACACACACACACACACACACACACACACACACACCCCTTCCTGACTCACACCTGTTTGTTTTTTGTTGTTGTTCAGTCGCACAGTCGATTCCGACCCTTTGCGACCCCATGGACCACTGTCCGCCAGGCACTTCTGTCCTCCACCATCCTCCTCAACTCGCTTAGTTCTGTGCCCATTGTGTCTACAATAACATCTAGCCATCTCGTTTTGGGCCGCCCCCTTCTTCTTTTGCCCTCCACCCTTCGCAGCATCAAGGCTTTCTCAAGTGAATCCTCTCTTCTCATTTTATGTCAAAGGACTTTAGCTTCATCTTTACTATTTTACCTTCTAAGGAGCAGTCAGGGTTGATTTCTTCTAATATTGACCTATTTGTTCTCACTGTCCAGGGTACTCTCAAAACTCTGCTCCAACACCATATTTCAAAGGCATCTAATTCTTCTGTGCCACCGGAGATACCATTGCTTTGACTATACGAACTTTTGTTTGCAATGCGATGTCTCTACTTTTCACTATGTTCCCCAGGTTTCTCATCGCTTGCCTCCCAAGAATAAGTCACCTTTTTATTTCATGGCTGCAATCACCATCTGCAGTGAGCTTTGATCCTAAGAAAGTACAATCTGTCACTGCTTCTACTTCTTCCCCATCTATTTTCCAGGGACTGATAGGGCCTGTTGCCATGATCTTGGTTTTCTTGATATTGAGTCTCAAGCCAGCTTTTTCACTCTCTTCTTTCAACCTAATCAGGAGCTTTTATAGGTCCTCCTCACTTTCTGCCATTAGGGTGGTATCATCTGCATATCTCAAATTTTGATGTTTCTCCCAGCAATTTTGATCCCATATTGTGATTCCTCCATCCCTGCATTGCACATTATGTGTTCTGTGTATAAGTTGAATAAGCAGGGTGATAAAATGCAGAGGTTCTTTTTGTGTAACAGTAGTCCAGAACTATACAGATCATAATGTCATGGATCCAAAAATGATGCAGACCAGAACATATGCTAAAGATTTCTGAGAGGTCAATCCAGAAATATGGTACTGTATAAACTATAGGCCACTACCGGCTGATTGAGGGCAAATGTAATCCTTGCCTGCTCATTAACATATGGATTCATACTGTACACAAATCCATATGTTTGGGCAAGGGAGCTTCCGCATACTAAAATATTGATATTGGTTGAGATGTTAGTGACTAGAGAAGGATGTTTTCAAAGAACCGGAAGAGATCAATTTGTTTTGTCAAAAGAGAGACCTTACAATTTTATAACAATGGGTGAGAACAAGAACTTTGGCCTTTGAACAGATGTTTCTTTCCTTTTGAACCTTGGCTTTCACAATAAGGCTTTCTAGTACGCAGGACAGAATGTGGCCATCATATCCAGCGGTGGGTGGGAGGGGAGGAGAGTTGTGTCTGGATTGTGTTGGAGATACCTGAACCAGTCATCTGGATACTAACAGCTGCTTGGAGAATTTCAAAAGGACTCCCGACTTTTGTAGACTCTTCCACATCAGGAAACTGTTTCCTCCACTCCAATGATTCGACTGACACCAAGTTCCCTATTTTTGTACAGATGACAGACTCGCATTGTATCACTGTGTTCCCTGGCACAATAATACATGGCTGTGTCTGCAGCTGTCAAGGTTCTCATCTCGAGGTAATATTCGTTCTTGGATGCATCCGTGGTGACGGAGATCCTACTCTGGAAAGCTGAGCCATAATTCGTTTTCCAGGTGGAGCTACTGTAGTATCCCCTTCCTATCCATTCCAGCCCTTTCTCAGGTGCCTGACGGATCCAATTCCAGGTAGAGCCAGTGGTGATGAGGTAACCAGTGACTGTGCAGGTGAGCCGGAGGGTTTCTCCAGGCTTCTGGGCTCCTCCACCGGACTGGGTCAGTTGGATTACAGAAAATCCTAGAGAAGAGAACACAAAAGAAAAAGGATTGGTTAATTGCAAATGTTGTAAATTATAAAACAAACACACAAATTAACAAAAAAATTAAATGTATGTTTACGTCTCTCTCTGTCTCTCTCTCGCTGATAATTGACAAAATTCACAAGATTATTGCCAAAATCTTCCTTTGAACCTATTTTGAACTTGGGGACACTAACCTGGCTGGATCATGGAAAAGAGAAGGAGAAAAACAGCTACAGACTCCATGGTTTTTTCTATGGATGGGCAGAGAAGTGGCTCAAATCTCTATTTAAAAAGGTATGGAGCCCAGAGTTATTTTGCATATGGAAGGCAGGCTTAGCATTCAGACATAAAAGCACTAGGAAAAACCTCTTAACACATGTCCTTCTCTGCTTAGTCCTCCCTTTACTCCTGAGACAGTTAGTGGTTTTTAATCAATCTTTAAAAATGTTTCTTTGCTTTATTTCCTGCCCATCTGGGATATTCTATCACTCTGTGTGGCATACAATAAATTACATTTAATTAAATAGTTTTAATTAAAATAACCTTGTAAAATCAAGTATAATATAATACACAAAAACATGAAACAATAAAAAAATACAAACAAAAGTCAAAAACAATAACATTCCCAAATTACTACCAGCTCAGCTTTTTTAAAGTTGTAGTTGTTTTAAATCAAACTGAAGCTCCTCAGGTTTGGTTATGGGGAATGACGTGGAGTCTGGGAGTTTGGTTCTCCATTGTGACTCCTGGGAGAACTGCCAGCCTGTGTAGTTCAGGACAGGCTTCATAGTCCCAAGGCCCCCCAGAAGACGGGAGTGGTAATAATAATAATTTCATGTCAGAGATTACTCAGGGTTGAAAGTATTTTTGCTGGAGAAACTCCTCTCAGGGGACACCTGAATGAGGCTCCTTTCATGTCCTCAAGAGCTGGAACAGAGATGGACTCTCAATCTGTCATGTAGTACCTGGGTCATGAACTGCTGACTTGTCAGCCTTCCAGCTAACAAGGCAAGCTTCTTAACCACTGTGCCTTTAGGGCTCTATAATAATAATTTTATTCAGAAATTATTCTGGTTTGAAAGGATTTTTGCTGGAGGAATTCTGCCCAGGGAGAGCCCAAATGAGGCTCCTTTTTTGTCCCCAAGTAAAGTAAACCACCTGTAAGTACGTAGTATTCTTTGCCTGGTCAAACCTGAAAAGGATTGGCAAAGATCAGAATTGGCTTGAAGGCAATCCATTGTTGTTAATTATTATTTTCCTGCAAAATGTTGTGTTAGGATTAAAAACATCTGCATTTTGGAGATATTACAGGGATTGTTTATAAAACACATGGAATCTAAAATTTAAAACAAGTTCTTTCTGCAAAAGAAAAGCTGCATGTGAGTTTTTCACCTAAAAACAGTGTGAGCACATAGCACATTAAAAATTTAATTCCACACACAGGGAGACAAAACCATTGGTATTTTTCATTGTCGCCTGCTTGGCAACAACAACAACAACAATAACAAAGAAAAAGATGGGTTTCCCATTTATGATTAAGAGCCCTGGTGGTGAAGTTGTTAGACTGCTGTATTACAGTCCAAAGGTTGTGAGTTCTATCCTAATGTGCTCAAGGTTGACTCAGCCTTCCATCCTTCTGAGGTCCATAAAATGAGTACCCAGTATGTTGGAGACAAAGTGCTAATTAACTTGTGGGCCACCCAGAGAGTGAGCTAAGTGCTATGGGGCAGTAGAGAAGTGTAATTTCTGTTGCCATTTTCTCCAAAATACAAAGATCTCTGTGGGAACAGAATAGTTCTATGGCTTCCTAACATCACAATGCCAAAATGGCCTCATCACTGCTCTGATTTGTGTGTATGTGAGTCTGGCATGTGTGTACACATCAAGAGTGTGCACCTCCCACCCCAAGAATTGCAGCAGTGGCAGTGTGTTTCCTGGGGAGATATGAAGTGGAATTCAGTTTATGGCTCAGTAAAGATGCACTTATGGGAAAGTCATTGTTGTATGGGTTTTGAGTGGACTGGTCACACAATTATGCTGGTGCGTCTCTGTGCTAACCTATAGCTTTTGAAAGAGTTGGGATTTATCTGTGCTACCAAGATCCTGATATACATAGATAATATCATGGCCCAGAGATAGGAGTGGGTCAGAGTATTCTAGACTAGAATAGGTCAGCAGGTCAGTGACATAGTGTGGGGGGCGGCCCCCGCCCCGGGCAGCACTTTTTATGGGTGGCAAAATTTCACATTAAATAAGACTTCACCGCTGCCACCAGACTTATTTATTTATTTATTTATTGAATTTATTACCCCGCCCCACTCGGGAGAACCTGACTCTGGGCGGCTTACATCATGATAAAATAAAGGTAAAAGATAAAAACATATAAAATCGTAAAAGTTTAAAAGTTATCTAAAGTTAAAAACAGTACAAAACTGCACGCCAGTATTCCCATAGTTCAGACCCAGAATGGCACTCCTTAAATAAGCCACTTAGTATGGGAACCCATGTTCCCTGGTCCCCAAATATGTCCTGCCAGCCAGGTTTTCAAGCCCTTCCGGAAGGGCAAGAGCTCCGTCTGCAGGCGCAGTTCGATGGGCAGGAGGTTCCAGAGGGTTGGGGCGGACACGGAGAAGGCTCTCCTCCTAGTACAGGCGAGATGCGCCTCTCTCGTTGAAGGAACAACAAGGGAGCCTCTCCGATCCGCCCTGGTGGGCCGGACAGATATTCTTGGGGTGACGCGGTCTCTTAGGCATCCTGGCCCACTACCATATAGGGCTTTAAAGGTAATAACCAGCACCTTGAATTGCACCCGGAGACATACTGGCAACCAATGCAGTTCCCGGAGTAGCGGCGAAGCACGAACATAACGCCCACACCCCACCATTACCCGGGCCGCCGCATTTTGTACCAGCTGGAGTCTCCAGATGGTCATCAGGGGCAGCCCCATGTAGAGCGCATTACAGTAATCAAGTCTGGAGGTGACCAAGGCATGTGTGACCATGAGCAAGGAGTCCCGGTCTAGGAGGGGGCGTAACTGGTGTATTACACGAAATTGTGCAAAAGCCCTCCTGGCCACGGCTGCCACCTGCTCTTCGAACAGTAGCCGTGAGTCCAGGAGGACCCCCAGATTACGCACCGGGTCTGTTTGGGGCAGAACTGCCCCATCCATCACCAAAGGTGGCAACTCCTGTGTTAACACAGGACCCCGTACCCATAGCCACTCAGTCTTGCCGGGATTCAGCTGTAGCCCGTTGTCCCCCATCCAGACCTTAACAGCCTTCAGGCACCTGGAAAGGACTTCCACCGCACTGCTTGGGTCCCCACGGGCAGAGATGTATAACTGGGTATCATCTGCATATTGATGATACCTAACCCCGTGGGAACGGATGATCTCACCCAGCGGCTTCATATAGATGTTGAATAGGAGAGGAGAGAGTACCGAGCCCTGAGGCACCCCATATTGCAGGGGCCTAGGGCTGGACTTCTCCTTCTCCAGGCACACCGACTGGGTCCTGCCCCTCAGGAATGAGGAGAACCAGGACAACACAGTGCCCTGGATCCCCAGACCCTGGAGCCTTCCCAGAAGGATGCCATGATCGACAGTGTCAAAAGCCGCTGAGAGATCGAGAAGAGCAAGGACAGACGGTTCCCCTCTGTCCCGTTCTCTCCAGAGATCATCCACCAAAGCCACTAGTGCGGTTTCGGTACCATATCCGGGCCTGAATCCTGACTGAAACGGGTCCAGATAATCCGCTTCATCCAGGACTTCCTGTAACTGCAGCGCCACAGCCTTTTCCAAAACCTTACCTAAAAAAGGTAGGTTGGACACTGGACGGTAGTTGGAAATTACCGTGGGATCGAGGGACGGCTTCTTCAGCAGCTGGGGGAAGGGGCCACTGCAGGGACAAGCACCGGGGCCCTCCACCAGTGCCGGTGTCCTGGGCTCCACCCAGGGTACAGTGGATTTGGCCTATGCACTGGGCGGCTGAAACCCATGCTACGCCACTGCAGCAGGGGTAGGCGTTACTCTTAGAATACAAAGAATTATTTTACTTCTGATGTAGGATAGGACTCTTGAAAGATAAGGAAGGAAATAGATAAAGTTCTGGATCTAGTCATGGCCATCATTCATGTCTAGCTACAGTAATTCTGGGATTCCATTACAATAATTTTCTTCTGAAAGTTAACCTTCCAAATACTGCTCAAGCCCTTCATTCAAGATGTATATAGAAGCTTCTTCTTCTTCTTCTTCTTCTTCTTCTTCTTCTTCTTCTTCTTCTTCTTCTTCTTCTTCTTCTTCTTCTTCTTCTTCTTCTTCTTCTTCTTCTTCTTCTTCTTCTTCTTCTTCTTCTTCTTCTTCTTCTTCTTCTTCTTCTTCTTCTTCTTCTTCTTCTTCTTCTTCTTCTTCTTCTTCTTCTTCTTCTTCTTCTTCTTCTTCTTCTTCCATATCTAGGCCACATGCGAAACTGCCAAAATGAAGCTTCCATCCTGCAAGTTCCTTTGGCCTGACCTAGTGTGAGAAAGATTAGTTGGCATCACAAGGTTACCATCACCAGAGTAGGCCTGATTGTGGTTCAAAAATAATACAATCTTCAAGGAGGCTCTTTCTGTGACCTGTACAATGAAGACTGTCCTGAAAATATAGTGCAACGGCCGTTCATCAGCCTTCTGCAACATAGCATGACCCTTGTACCACTGATCCAGTTCCGGAAGTCACTTTCTGGTCTGAAGCCCTTTTGGTATACAAAGTCCTCCTCAGCCCCAGGCCAGGATTGACAAAGCTGCTGCCCTTCAACAAGATGGATTCAAGTGGGATTTAATCCACTTGGGAACCATCACTCTTCCCTGTGGACTTTGGCTCCCCGGGCTGTTAGTCCTCAGGGTTGTTAGGTTAGTTAACCTCCACTTGACACTCAGCGTTGAGTTACTAGCAGTAGGGTCTACTCTATTACCATACCAGGCTAAGCTGGCCAGACTGTCTATAAAGAAGCTGTTATGCGTTAAGCTATTCATAAGTGTGTGTGTGCATATGCACACATGGACATATGTGTGCGCGTTCTTTGTTTTATCAACAACATGGCTCCAAAGATTAGTGAACTCACTCTTTTTCTCCATAAGTGAGAATGCCGCTTCATGACAGAGATTTTGGCTGTAGAGTCTTTCCTTGACATTCTTTACAGTTGAAAGCTCTCTCAGAAATGTGTGCTGTAGATCAACTTCTAGTTTTTGTACAGTGCTCTGACTAACTTTCTCTCACTGTGAATATCGGGCACAATAATACACCGCTGAGTCATCCGCTCTCATTGAGCTCATCTGGAGGGAGAACTCATTCCTGGAATTATCTGAAGAAATGCTGGTACGGCTCTGAAGGGAACTGGCAAACTCTTTGCTTCCATCATAGGGGTATATTCTTGCAACCCATTCTAGACCTTTTCCAGGAGCCTGTCGGACCCAGTTCCAAAGATAATACCGAGTCGTGATGGAGAAACCTGTCACTTTACAAACCAGATTGAGTGTCTCTCCTGGTTTCACTGTTCCTGGACCGGATGATACAAGCTGAATCTCTGAGGCAGTCCCTTAGAGATAAAAAAAAAATTACAAGTAATGTAATGCAGTACATCTTATAATAAGTGTATTCACTAAACGAATACCCCCAACATGCATTTATCTGCTTACATCTTAGAGTGGTCGCCAAGGAGAAGAAGAAAAGTAACTTCATAATGATAAGGAAGAGATGACTTAGCAAGGCAGAAAGGACCAGTATCTGAACTGGGAAGAGGCTGACTGTTGAAATATGAGGGGTTGTTTATGAACAGAAGGTCTCCACACCCTAAATTCTTTCCCAAGAATTTGCATGAGCTCTTTCACCAATGGCCTATGAAATATAAAGAGGCTCTGAGATGTGAGGTTGGTTTCGTGTTTGCTGCTGGTCTTATCTCCTTATGCATGTGAAAAACATGGAAACTCTCTAATGAAGGATGCCTAGACTGAAATAAAACCCATCCAACACTTAGCATCTGATGCTAGTGAATTATCTCCACCACTAAGATTCGCTTTTGATCTCACTCCATTCCCTCCCTGTCTTTAAAAGTTGTAATCTATGGAACATATGTTTTTGTAAAAGAACACTATTTTATGAGCAAGCACTGTAGTGTTCTCTCCCTCCCTAGAGTATTTTCTTCCAGTGTAGGAGAAGGAGGGCAAAAGGAGGCAGAAATCTTTGAAACGTTGCTGAAATACTACAACATGATCAACAGTGGGACTGCAGTGGCTTAGTGGTTAATACACTGAACTTGATGACTGAAAGGGTATATCCAAATGCATGCACACAGATCTCATAGAACCTGAAAGGCAATGCTAAACAATGCTGAATAATTTGTATATATTTCTGTATCTCCCTGGCAATTATTGGGTTAGTTGGTAATCTGCATGGCCATCAACATGTTTAAATGGGTTAATTTAGCAATACCTCTGAGAAGTAAATACTGTAATGGTAATTTCAGAGAAGAGCTGCAGTGGCTTTGTGGTTAAGACACTGCGCTTGGTGAATTGAAGGTTTGCATGTCAGCAGTTCGAGACCCGAGTGGTGCACAACAGAGTGAACTCCTGTCTCTGTCCCAGCTCCTGCCGACCTAGCAGTTCAAAGGAAGAAATTTCAGGTAGAGAAAAAGATACCACTTTGGTGAGAAAGGTAATAGTGCTCTGTGTGCTCCCAAATTGCAAAATCTTCTGATACAACCCCCAATGCCAATTCGTTTGGGTGTGTTTTACTTCCACTTCCAGGAGCAATGAGGGCTTTGCGGGCCAGATGAATTGGTGTTGGGGGCCACATCCAGCCTCTGGGCCTTAGTTTGGGCACCACTGGAGTAGACCACACAGCCAGGGACTCAACGCTAAGTGTTGGGCAGCGGTAAATAACCTGACTCCCTAAAGGGGCCAATGGCTACGGGTGGATGAGCCCCTTTAGGTGGGGTGATGGTCCCCCTCAGTGGAGGAAATGCCACTGGAAACTATCATATTCGGCCAAACATCAAAATGAGTGGAAGAGGAACTCTGACTCCCAATGGTCGTGGAGGTGGAAGAAGCCATGCCAGATGGACTGGTTGGGAAGGCGCACCTTGTCCATATCCTCAAGGCTGCGGCAGAGCCCAAAGTCGCTGTATGTGAGTGGAGCGGGGTATAATAATAATAATAATAATAATAATAATAATAATAATAATAATAATAATAATAATAATAATAATAATAATAATAATAATAATAATAATAATAATAATAATAATAATAATAGTTGCAGTCCCAGTGTTGAATCCTGCACATCTCATTTTATGTGTGCCACAGGAGATGGCTCCATGAACACAGTGTGTGGGTAGCTGGGACCCACCTTAAACAAATTCACACCAATGACATTTTTCCTGCTTCAGGAAAAAAAAACGTATTCTTGGATAGGAGGCAACTTGTAGAAGGGAGGGGGGCTTCGGGAAAGGGGAAAGAGGGATGGGGAAGTTGGAGGGACTTTAATGCTGTCCAGAAGCACTTGGACGAGGAATGGTGCCTATAGCTTCCCTCTTTTTGTTGTGCATCTATTGCCAGTTTGTAACAAAGTTTAGCTTTCTTACCGCTGAATGAGATGTGAAGAAGACACACCAGCAATGGCGAGAGAGCCATTTGCCGACCCCTACAGCTAATATGTAAAAGCTGAGGAAGCCAAAAGTTCTTGGAGTGAATGAAGGAAACATGGTGTTCTCTTTCTCCCAGCATACTCATGGGAACCTGTGTTTCAGCTCCCCACCCACAGAGGAAAGCTCAGGGTTGCCAAGGGAGCAGAAGCTTCTAAGCACATTCTGGTTCAAAATACATGACGGGTCCCCTAAGAAGCAGCAACAGTGAGGGGATGTCACCGGTTCCAGACGGATCTCTGGAACCGGTAAGACCAATCCCGGAGGGTTCTCCGTGAGGGGAAGTCCACTTTTGGGGCGTCCGGTTCCGGACGCCTGACCGAAAGAAAAAAAAAATTAAAATCGGAGCGAAAATGGCTCTAATTGCACATGCGTCAGATTGAGTTTCTGCGCATGCGCAGTCAATTAGAGCCATTTTCGCTCCGATTTTCAAAACATTTAGAACTTTCAGGGCAGCGGCGGCGGCAGCAGCCCTCTGAGGGGGGCGCCTCCCCGCGGCACGTTGAGGGCTGCCTCGGCCGTCCGCTGCTGACAAGCCCCATGCCCTGGGGACGCCCGGCGGGGTACACCGCTGCCGCCGCCTCCGCCAGGCGCCTGTGGGCCGGGTGCCTGCACCCGCCGTCCACAGCCGCCGCCCGCCGCCGCCGGAGCTGCCGCTGCCTGAATCCCTGTGGACTCCTTCTTGGGTCGGTCCCTTTTGAGCTCGGCTGCCGCGCGCTGCGGAGGAGGAAGCTGTAGGCGGCGGCGGTGCGGCATGGGGACGGCCCAGGGAGGCGTGGCAGCCGCGGCTGCCCGTCGCCCCTCGCCATGGCCGGAGCCGGGCTAAAAAGGTACCGGCCCAAGGAGGACGCCACAGGGGTGCAGGCAGCTCCGGCGGCGGCGGCGGCTGTGGACAGCAATCGGGGTGCCGGGTCCCAAGAAAGGTAAGCGAGGGGTTTTTATTTGGGGTGGGTGGGTAATTTATTTGTGTTTTGGGTGGGTGGTTGTTTTTATTTTATTTATTTATTTGTGTCTGGGTGGGTGGGCTGAGAGGGAGGGGTGTGTGTGTATGTTTATTTTTATTTTTTATTTATTTTTATTTTGGCCCCGCCCACAACGTCATGACGTCATGACGTCGGCCGTGATGTCATGACGTCATGCCATTGGCCACGCCCATGACGTCCGTGACGTCATGGCGTGGTAGTAGAATTTTTGTCATCCCATCACTGAGCAGCAACATCGGTTTACTTGAGCGAGAGGTCAAAAGAATGTAAACGTGGGCTTCTTTTGCAAATGAGATTGGCTGGCCCTGCCATGCTTTGAAGCAAGGGTGTCCTTGGAGGAAAAACACTATAATGCCTTGTCATTGGCAAGTTTGTGTTGTGTCTAGTGTTAGTTCTGTTGCTGAATTTCTTTTTTTTTTTTTTATTATTATTATTATATTTCAATTTCTATACCGCCCTACTTGGCATAGCCAACTCAGGGCGGTTTACAATACATATAAAATTACAGTAAAATTACAGTTACAAGTTCCTAGACAATATATTAATAAATCATAATAGTCGATATCAGCATTACAGAATACCAAAGCATAGATATTATTACAGTAACAAAGAATTCAATAAACAATAACAAAAAATTCGATAAACCTCATTCAAATTTACAGAAAGAAACAAAATTAAACAAAATTAAACAAAGCACCACGACAGGTAACAAGCCTCTTTGTCCACCATACAGAGTCTCTTAAAGCCCCTCAGCAGGGCGCAATCCTGGGGGCAGGTGGAACGAGTCCAAGGCTGAACGTCACCGCAGCCACTCATCTCGGCTGTAAATGTCACAGTGCGGCGGCCACCCGCACAGCCAGGTAGCGTCTTTTGGCCAAGTCTCCTGCCATCGGTCCCCTACAAACCCATCCTCCGGACAGATGCCGCGAGTCCGTGGGAGAGGGCGGAGACGGCCATGGTTGCCTGCCACCCGGGTCCCGCAGCTGTTGCTCCTCGAGGTCGGCTGGCCGAGGGGGAGAGCGGCAAAAGGCGGCGGCGGCGGAGGTCTTTTAAAGTTCCCGCCGCTGGAGGTGGAGCTGGCCCTCGGCGTCTTCCCCCCCCCGAGCCGCAGGTGTTTCTCAAGGCGGCAGGGGAGGCAGCGCAGGCAACCCAGTCGGTCCAGGGCTTTTAAAAGTTCCCGCCGCTGGAGGTGGAGCTGGCCCTCGGCGTCCTCCCCCCCCCCGAGCCGCAGGTGTTTCTCAAGGCGGCAGGTCTGTCGTGCAATGCTTGAAGCCAGAGAGCACAGGATACTGTTACCTTTCTCGTCATAGTGGTCCCTATTAATCTACTTGCAATTTCTTGCTTTCAAACTGCTAGGTTGGCAGGAGCTGGGATAGATGACGGGTGCTCGCTCCATAGTGCAGCACTTGGTTCTCAAACTGCTAACCTGCTGCTAACCTTCTGATAGTCAACTCAGTGTCTTATCCACTAAGCCAACATGGCTGTATGTGAGCAATATGCCTGGGAAATTCTTGTTCCTTAATCTGTCTGGTTTGTTAAATGAATGTGTGGTTTATGGACCTCCTGTGTCACTCCTGTGGCTTTCGTCCAAAGCTGCTGCAGTGTAGAGTTTTTGTCTGAGGTTTAGTATGATTTCCTCACTGTGTATCTTGCACAATAATATACTGCTGAGTCTTCTGCTTTCAGGTTGTTCATTTGGAGATAGAAGTTGGAACCATCCTTAGAGGCTGTGAATCTCCCTTGAATTGCAGGGGAATAGTTATTGCTTCCAGTGTTAAGATATTCCACAAGCCATTCCAGTCCTTTGCCAGGTTTCTGTCTGATCCAGTACATCCATGTGCTACTGAGAGTAAACCCACTGGTGGTACAGGTCGTTTTATGAGACTCTCCAGGTTGTTTCACAACTGGACCTTCCTGCGTCAGAACCACCTGCGAGTGGGCACCTTGGAAGAGAAGAAGACAAAGAGAGTTGAGCTGAGAAGGCAAAGCCCTAGTTTAGGGTGTAATTAAATTAGACAAACAACAACAACAACATAACCAACACACATGAGAAAAAGGCAGCCAGCAAGATGAACACTGTCCAGAAAGACGACATAATGGAACTCCAGGCTAGCTTTGAAGGGGACGGGGAATACTTTACTGGGAAATCTGTGTGATTTGGGGAATAAATAGGAAGTGGAATGGCACTTGGTTTTGCATAAATGGGGCGGCACAGGAGGAGTCAGTATAAATATGGGCTTTAGCCCTTTGCGACGCTTCTAGGCAACACCACATGTTTTGAAAGGGGTCAAAAGACACTAAACCTTTGCTCAGTGGTGGGCAACAACAGGTTCGCGCACTGGTGGACAGCCAAAAATTTTACTACCACACTGTGGGCAGAGCAGACATCGTGGACAAAGCCGACGTCATGACATCATGATGTTCTGGGCGAAGAGCCAACAACGTGGGCAAAGCCACAGTAAAAATAAAAATAAAAATACACATAAAACACACGCATTCCCCCCCCCCTCTCTGATATGCTTGAAACAGAGGCTAACATGACTAGTATTTAACAATAATAACCCAACTCTAATCTTTAAAGCACTGCTGCCCCCTTGTGAGTGTTTACACAACCCGACCTCCGAAATCTGGGTTGGCTCCGCTTCTCAGCCTCAGGGTGGGTGACATGAGTGCGCACTATCAATCTCCCCTGCTCCTCTCACTGCTTCCCCTGAACCCTGACTCCATGTGCCTGTATAATCCTGTGGGTTTCTTATGGCGCATACCCCCTCCCTCCTAATGTGTGGGCAGTTCCTTCTGGTGCCTTCTCTTTTCTTTCAGGTTCCCAGACTCTTCTTACGACAAGGTTCCTGTCATTGCCGCAGCCGGCTGTGTCACGGTTTTGTCCCACAGTTCTTCTACTGGGGGCATGCATCTTGGCAGTGAGAGGACACAATTTTCCTCTTGTTTCCGCTTGCTGCTGGGCATCTCACCACGAAGGTGTTGCAGCTCTTTCCTGCCAATCTTCATATTGAACATTTTACCGTGCTGTACGTCCACTGGTGGCGTGCATCTCATAGGTGGGATGGCACATTTTTTAATTCAAGAGGGGGAGGCCTGCACTGGTGGACTTTCTTCCATGTGATGGATTGAGGTGCCCCTTTCCCCTTTCTTCTGTTTAACTTGTGGTGTGTCCACTGGTGGCATGCATCTCATAGGTGGGATGGCGCATTTTGTTTTGAAAACATGAATGACAGGCCTGCACTGGTGGACCTCCTTCCCTGTGATGGATTGAGGTGCCCCTGTCTCAATTCTTCTGTTTTCCTTGTGGTGCATCGGCTGGTGGCATGCATCTCACAGGTGGGATGGCACATTTCTGCAGTCTGGGAGTGGTCATTATGCTTGTGCCTCACCATTGCTTCGGGAGCTGCACTGGCTGCCAGTGTGCCTCTGGGTGCAATTCAAGGTGCCGGTTATTACCTTTAAATCCCTACATGGTAGTGGGCCAGGATACCTAAGAGACCACCTCATCCCAAGGACATCTGCCCGTCCCACCAGAGCGGACCGGAGAGGCTCTCTGGTTGTGCACTAGAAGGAGGACCTTCTCCATGTCCATTCTGGCCCCCTGTGGAACCTCCTGCCAACTGAGCTGCGCCTCCAGGCAGAGCTGCTGCCCTTTCGGAAGGTTGTAAAAACCTGGCTGGCAGGTCAGGTCTGGGGTATTGGAGGCACAATGACCTCAGCCTGCTGGTTGGCTTGACCTCCCCCTGCCACTCCCTTAAATTTTAAAGTTTTAAATTATACAAAGATTTAGTTATAGTTTAAATTGGTTTTAATTAAAGTTTTTAAGAACTTTTAAAAATTTAATCTATATTGTTGTGATGTTTTTATGATGGGTTAAACTGCTCTGGGTCGCCTTTGGTGAGGAGGGCTGTATAGAAATTTAAATAAATTAAAATAAATAATAAGTCACAAAGGCGAGCCCTGCACTGGTGGACCTCCTTCCATGCCATGGACCGAAGTGCCTCCCTTTCCTCCATTCTTTTCATCTCATACCTGATGGCTACTGCCTGGTCTTCTTTTGCTATGCTATGTGCCCCATTACTTATGCTCCAGAGGCTAGGGCCTCCAGCCACTCCATGGATTCATTGCCTTTTTGCCTCAATTTGCTCCTTCCATTGAACTTGGGCCTCCAGCCCGGTCGGTCGGTCTGGGGTGGGTCAGGGTTCAGCCGTTGGCTGTACCCTGTGTGGTGGGCAGTGAGGGTGATTTTAATCAGAATGGCCTGTTTAGTTATTTGGTTGGGGTATTTGGTAATTTGGGACCTCGGACAGCACAATCACTTGGGCTGTCTCACGGTTGTGGAACAGCCGCAGACCTGGGATAGCTTTGCCAGATTCCTGGTTGTATAGCTTGGTCCCACTGTTGGGCACAGTGCTGGCCTGCCAGCAGGGCTTTTCTCTTTTCCCTATTATTTGGGATCCAAATTCTCTGCTATTGACCTGAGTTATTATCATGAACCCATGACCTGTGTTGGCCTCTTCACTCAGGGGTGGCGGGCAATGAAGAACCTTTGTAACAGAGATTCAGGAAGGCACAAGTAATAATGTCATCAGGACATAAAGCAGATCGAATTAGCTCCTGAATATTTCAGGAAGAGCAGCCTTGCTGTACATGCCATTTAATCAGGCAAAGAAGCTTTCACATACCGATAATATTGATATTGGCTGCATTCTGTACATTAATGAACTGAGAAGGATGTTTATAAGAAGCAGAAGGAGTAGGTTTGTGGTAAGCAAAAGATAGATCGTACATTTTTGTAGCAATAAGAAAAGTTCCTGATGAGTAACAATTACAGCTTTGACTTGAAAAGAGAACCTGTAGCACCAGGAACCTGCCCTTGAGAAGGGAAATTATCCGGCTTTTATTAAGATGTGAGAGTTTTCAGATTGTGCCCATTTCTGGACAGAATGTGCCAGATATCTCAGATGTCAGATAGGGGAAGGGTGTTTGGGTGGATTCAGAGAACATGAATAAGGGGCCTGGACCATTATCTACTCCTCTTGTAAGTCTGCGTCATCTTATATAGGACATTCTCTACATGGCATAGTGGAGAAGTTTATTTCACTGTAACCAGGTGTGAGATTTAACAGCTTTCTTAGAATAGAAGCTAAAAACAGGAAGACAGATCTGGATTACACCTTATAAAATAATTGAGTAAGGATGTGAAGAGAGAACCTTTTGTACTGGGAACTGGTTTCTTCCACTCCTAAACAGATTCAACAGACATGAAGTTCCCCTTTTTGTACAGATGACAGACTTGCATTGTACCACTGTGTCCCCTGGCACAATAATACATGGCGGTGTCTGCAGCTGTCAAGGTTCTCATCTCGAGGTAATATTCGTTCTTGGATTCATCCGTGGTGACGGAGATCCTACTCTGAAAAGTCGAGCCATAATCTGTTTTCCAGGTGGAGCTACTGTAGTAACCCCTTCCTATCCATTCCAGCCCTTTCTCAGGTGACTGGCGGATCCAATTCCAGGAATAGCCAGAGGTGATCTTGTAGCCAGTGACTGTGCAGGTGAGCCGCAGGGTTTCTCCAGGCTTCTGTGTTCCTCCGCCAGACTGGGTCAATTGGATTTCAGAAAATCCTAGACAAGAGAAAAGAAAAGAAAAAGGATCGGTTAATTGCAAATGTTGCAAATTATAAAATAAACACTCAAATTAACAAAAAAGTTAAATGTATGTTTACGTCTCTCTCTGTCTCTCTCTCACTAATAATTGACAAAATTCACAAGATTATTGCCAAAGTCTTCCTTTGAACCTATTTTGAACTTGGGAACACTAACCTGGCTGGATCATGGAAAAGAGAAGGAGAAAACCAGCTACAGACTCCATGGTTTTCTCTATGGCTGGGCAGAGAAGTGGATCAAATGTCTATTTAAAAAGGTATGGAGCCCAGGGTTAATTTGCATATGGAAGGCAGGCTTAGCATTCAGACATACAAGAACTAGGAAAAACCTCTTAATCCATGTCCTTTCTTCTCTGCTTAGTCCTCTTTACTCCTGAGACAGTTAGTGCTTCTTAATCGATCTTTAAAAATATTTCTTTCTTTGCTTATTTATTTCCTGCCCATCTGGGATATTCTATCACTCTGTGTGGCATACAATAAATTACATTTAATTAAATAGTTTTAATTAAAATAACCTTGTAAAATCAAGTATAATATAACACACAAAAACATCAAACAATAAAAAAATACAAACAAAAGTCAAAAACATTAACATTCCCAAATTATTACCAGCTCAGCTTTTTTAAAGTTGTAGTTGTTTTAAATCAAACTGAAGCTCCTCAGGTTTGGTTATGGGGAATGATGTGGAGTCTGGGAGTTTGGTTCTCCATTGTGACTCCTGGGTCGGGAGAACTGCCAGCCTGTGTAGTCAAGGCCAAGCTGCATAATCCCAAGGCACCCCAGAAGACGGGAGTGGTAATAATAATAATTTTATGTCAGAGATTACTCAGGGTTGAAAGGATTTTTGCTGGAGAAACTCCACTCGGGATGCCTGAATGAAGCTCCTTTCATGTCCTCAAGAGCTGGAACAGAGATTGACTCTCAATCTGTCATGCAGTACCTGGGTCTTGAACTGCTGACTTGTCAGCCTTCCAGTTAACAAGGCGAGCTTCTTAACCACTGCGCCTTCAGGGCTCTATAATAATAATTTTATTCAGAATTATTCTGGTTTATGACTCATTTTTACTTCCCAGATTATAATTTCTCAGCTGTACCACTTTAATAATCAGCCATACCAAATCACACCTTTCTTCTTTAATCAGTTCTCCATTAATCAGTTCTTAAGTCCAACAATTTCAAGGCAGAGACACAGTCCTGCTTTTTTCAAGTTCTTATATTTTCTCACAATCTTATCTTCACACTCAAATAAATTGCTACTTCAAGACCGGGAGGAAGCATGAGAGGTTTACAAATGATTTAGACGAAATTTCAAACTTTAATCGTCCAAATTTGCTCCACAATAGGGCCTTTGTATATCCCACGTTGCTTTACTTTGCTTCTTTTTCTTACTGTACCAATAGTCTATGTTTGCAATCACCAGACTTTTTCAATATAGTATCCACTCAGTATCTACTTTCCAAAATTTCTCAGAGAGTGCTAGCAGTTGGGTCTACTCCATTACCATAGCAGGATAACCTGGCCAGACGGTCTATAAAGAAACTGTGTGTGCATACGCACACATGGACATATTTTTATTATTATTATTATTATTATTATTATTATTATTATTATTATTATTATTATTATTATTATTATTATTATTATTATTATTATTATTATTATTATTAATTTATTTATTTAGATTTATATATTTATATTTTCCTGCAAAAGGTTGTGCTAGGATTAAAAACTTCTGCATTTTGGAGATATTACAGGGACTGTGTATAAAGCACATGGAATCTAAAATTTAAAACAAGTTCTTTCTGCAAAAGAAAAGCAGCTTGTGAATTTTTCACCCAAAAACAGCGTGAGCAAATAGCACATTAAAAATTTAATTCCACCCACAGGGAGACAAAACCATTGGTATTTTTCATTGTCGCCTGCTTGGCAACAACAACAACAACAACAATAACAAAGAAAAAGATGGGTTTCCCATTTATGATTAAGAGCCCTGGTGGTGAAGTTGTTAGACTGCTGTATTACAGTCCCAAGGTTGTGAGTTCTATCCTAATGTGCTCAAGGTTGACTCAGCCTTCCATCCTTCTGAGGTCCATAAAATGAGTACCCAGTATGTTGCGGACAAAGTGCTAATTAACTTGTGGGCCACCCAGAGAGTGAGCTAAGTGCTATGGGGCAGTAGAGAAGTGTAATTTCTGTTGCCATTTTCTCCAAAATACAAAGATCTCTGTGGGAACAGAATGGTTCTATGGCTTCCTAACATCACAATGCCAGAATGGCCTCATCACTGCTCTGATTTGTGTGTATGTGAGTCTGGCATGTGTGTACACATCAAGAGTGTTCACCTCCCACCCCAAGAATTGCAGCAGTGGCAGTGTGTTTCCTGGGGAGATATGAAGTGGAATTCAGTTTATGGCTCAGTAAAGATGCACTTATGGGAAAGTCATTGTTGTATGGGTTTTGAGTGGACAGGTCACACAATTATGCTGGTGCGTCTCTGTGCTAACCTATAGCTTTTGAAAGAGTTGGGATTTATCTGTGCTACCAAGATCCTGATATACATAGATAATATCATGGCCCAGAGATAGGAGTGGGTCAGAGTATTCTAGACTAGAATAAGTCAGCAGGTCAGTGGCATATTGTGGGGGGCAGCCCCTGCCCCAGGCAGCACTTTTTATGGGTGGCAAAATTTCACATTAAATAAGACTTCGCCGCTGCCACCAGACTTCCAAGCAGCTGGGGGAAGGGGCCACTGCAGGGACAAGCACCGGGGCCCTCCACCAGTGCCGGTGTCCTGGGCCCCACCCAGGGGGCAGTGAATTTGGCCTATGCCCTGGGCGGCTGAAACCCATGCTACGCCACTGCAGCAGGGGTAGGCGTTACTCTTAGAATACAAAGAATTATTTTACTTCTGATGTAGGATAGGACTCTTGAAAGATAAGGAAGGAAATAGATAAAGTTCTGGATCTAGTCATGGCCATCATTCATGTCTAGCTACAGTAATTCTGGGATTCCATTACAATAATTTTCTTTTGAAAGTTAACCTTCCAAATACTGCTCAAGCCCTTCATTCAAGATGTATATAGAAGCTTCTTCTTCTTCTTCTTCTTCTTCTTCTTCTTCTTCTTCTTCTTCTTCTTCTTCTTCTTCTTCTTCTTCTTCTTCTTCTTCTTCTTCTTCTTCTTCTTCTTCTTCTTCTTCTTCTTCTTCTTCTTCTTCTTCTTCTTCTTCTTCTTCTTCTTCTTCTTCTTCTTCTTCTTCTTCTTCTTCTTCTTCTTCTTCTTCTTCTTCTTCTTCTTCTTCTTCTTCTTCTTCTTCTTCTTCTTCTTCTTCTTCTTCTTCTTCCATGTCTAGGCCACATGCGAAACTGCCAAAATGAAGCTTCCATCCTGCAGTTCCTTTGGCCTGGCCTAGTGTGAGAAAGATTAGTTGGCATCACAAGGTTACCATCACCAGAGTAGGCCTGATTGTGGTTCAAAAATAATACAATCTTCAAGGAGGCTCTTTCTGTGACCTGTACAATGAAGACTGTCCTGAGAATATAGTGCAATGGCCGTTCATCAGCCTTCTGCATCATAGCATGACCCTTGTACCACTGATCCAGTTCCGCAAGTCACTTTCTGGTCTGAAGCCCTTTTGGTATACAAAGTCCTCCTCAGCCCCAGGCCAGGATTGACAAAGCTGCTGCCCTTCAACAAGATGGATTCAAGTGGGATTGAATCCATTTGGGAACCATCACTCTTCCCTGTGGACTTTGGCTCCCAGGGCTGTTAGTCCTCAGGGTTGTCAGGTTAGTTAACCTCCACTTGACACTCAGCGTTGAGTTACTAACAGTAGGGTCTACTCTATTACCATACCAGGCTAAGCTGGCCAGACTGTCTATAAAGAAGCTGTTATGCGTTAAGCTATTCATAAGTGTGTGTGTGCGCATACGCACACATGGACATATGTGTGCGCGTGCTTTGTTTTATCAACAACATGGCTCCAAAGATTAGTGAACTCACTCTTTTTCTCCATGAGTGAGAATGCCGCTTCATGACAGGGATTTTGGCTGTAGATTCTCTCCTTGACATTCTTTACAGTTGAATGCTCTCCCAGAAATGTGTGCTGTAGATCAACTTCTAGTTTTTGTACAGTGCTCTGACTAACTTCCTCTCACTGTGAATCTCGGGCACAATAATACACCGCTGAGTCATCCGCTCTCATTGAGCTCATCTGGAGGGAGAACTCATTCCTGGAATTATCTGAAGAAATGCTGGTACGGCTCTGAAGGGAACTGGCAAACCATTTGCTTCCATCATAGGGGTATATTCTTGCAACCCATTCTAGACCTTTTCCAGGAGCCTGTCGGACCCAGTTCCAAGCATAATACCGAGTCGTGATGGAGAAACCTGTCACTTTACAAACCAGATTGAGCGTCTCTCCTGGTCTCACTGTTGCTGGACCGGATGATACAAGCTTAATCTCTGAGGCAGCCCCTTAGAGATAAAAAAAAATACAAGCAATGTAATGCAGTACATCTTATAATAAGTGTATTCACTAAACGAATACCCCCAACATGCATTTATCTGCTTACATCTTAGAGTGGTTGCCAAGGAGAAGAAGAAAAGTAACTTCATAATGATAAGGAAGAGATGAGTTAGCAAGGCAGAAAGGACCAGTATCTGAACTGGGAAGAGGCTGACTGTTGAAATATGAGGGGTTGTTTATGAACAGAAGGTCTCCACACCCTAAATTCTTCCCAAGAATTTGCATGAGCTCTTTCACCAATGGCCTATGAAACATAAAGAGGCTCTGAGATGTGAGGTTGGTTTCGTGTTTGCTGCTGGTCTTATCTCCTTATGCATGTGAAAAACATGGAAACTCTCTAATGAAGGATGCCTAGACTGAAATAAAACCCATACAACACTTAGCATCTGATGCTAGTGAATAATATCCACCACTAAGATTCACTTTTGATCTCACTCCATTCCCTCCCTGTCTTTAAAAGTTGTAATATATGGAACATATGTTTTTGTAAAAGAACACTATTTTATGAGCAAGCACTGTAGTGTTCTCTCCCTGGCTAGAGTATTTAGTTCCAGTGTAGGAGAAGCAGGGCAAAAGGAGGCAGAAATCTTTGAATTGTTGCTGAAATACTACAACATGGTCAACAGTGGGACTGCAGTGGCTTAGTGGTTAATACACTGAAGTTGATGACTGAAAGGGTATATCCAAATACATGGACACAGATCTCATAGAACCTGAAAGGCAATGCTAAACAATGCTGAATAATTTGTATATATTTCTGTATCTCCCTGGCAATTATTGGGCTAGTTGTTAATCTGCATGGCCATCAACATGTTTAAATGGGTTAATTTTGCAATACGTCTGAGAAGTAAATACTGTAATGGTAATTTCAGAGAGGAGCTGCAGTGGCTTTGTGGTTAAGACACTACGCTTGGTGACCTGAAGGTTTGCAGGTCAGCAGTTCGAGACCCGAGTGGTGCACAACAGAGTGAACTCCTGTCTCTATCCCAGCTCCTCCCAACCTAGCAGTTCAAAGCAAGAAATTTCAGGTAGAGAAAAAGATACCACTTTGGTGGGAATGGTAATAGTGCTCTGTGCTCTCTGGCATCGAATCATGCCTGCCACATGATCATGGAAACGTCTACAAAGGCAAACAGTCTTGGCTCTTTCACTTAAAACCACCTGGATGGATGTTTGCACTTGGGAGAGCGACCACCCAAATTGCAAAATCTTCTGAGGCAGCTGTTCGATCCTTGTGTGTGTGTGTGTGTGTGTGTGTGTGTGTGTGTGTGTTGGGGCCCCGGACATCCTGCTACAGTAATGGAGTAGACCATACAGCCAGGGACTCAACGCTGAGTGTTGGGCAGTGGTAAATAACCTGACTCCCTAAAGGGGCCAATGGCTACGGGTGGATGAGCCCCTTTAGGTGGGGTGATGGTCCCCCTCAGTGGAGGAAATGCCACTGGAAACTATCATATTCGGCCAAACATCAAAATGAGTGGAAGAGGAACTCTGATTCCCAATGGTCATGGAGGTGGAAGAAGCCATGCCAGATGGACTGGTTGGGAAGGCGCACCTTGTCCATATCCTCAAGGCTGCGACAGAGCCCAAAGTCGCTGTATGTGAGTGGAGCGGGATATAATAATAATAATAATAATAATAATAATAATAATAATAATAATAATAATAATAATAATAATAATAATAATAATAATAATAATAATAATAATAATAATAATAATAATAATAGCAGTCCCAGTGTTGAATTCTGCGCATCTCATTTCATGTGTGCCACAGGAGATGGCTCCATGAACACAGTGTGTGGGTTGCTGGGATCCACCTTAAACAAATTCACACCAATGACATTTTTCTTGCTTCAGGAAAAAAAAAACGTATTCTTGGATAGGAGGCAACTTGTAGAAGGGAGGGAGGCTTCGGGGAAGGGGAAAGAGGGATGGGGAAGTTGGAGGGACTTTAATGCTGTCCAGAAGCACTTGGACGAGGAATGGTGCCTATAGCTTCCCTCTTTTTGTTGTCCATCTATTGCCAGTTTGTAACAAAGTTTAGCTTTCTTACCGCTGAATGAGATGTGAAAAAGACATACCAGCAATGGCGAGAGAGCCATTTGCCGACCCCTATAGCTAATATGAAAAAGTGGAGAAAGCCAAAAGTTCATGGAGTGAATGAAGGAAACATGGTGTTCTCTTTCTCCCAGCTTACTCATGGGAAGCTGTGTTTCAGCACCCCAGCCACTGAGGAAAGCTCAGGGTTGCCAAGGGAGCAGAAGCTTCTAAGCACATTCTGGTTCAAAATACATTACGGGTCCCCTAAGAAGCAGCAACATCGGTTTACTTGAGCGAGAGGTCAAAAGAATGTAAACGTGGGCTTCTTTTGCAAATGAGATTGGCCGGCCCTGCCATGCTTTAAAGCAAGGGTGCCCAAACTTTTCGGCCCGGGGGCCGGATAACATTTTATCAGAGGCTCCGAGGGCCGAACTATCTCTCCATGGTACATACATCCACCCAGCCTTGCCGCCGCCGCCGCCACCACCACCACTAACGCCTTTGCCGCCGGCTCCTCTTTCACCGGCTCCTCCTTCGCCGCCTTCGCGGTGTCCTTTAAAAATGTCCTTTTAAAAAAATATGACAGATCCTAGAAACTCACATCCAGCTTGGTCATTGTGGCATCCAAGGAGCTGTTGTTGTGTTCCAAAGCTTCAGGTAGGTGGGATTTTAATTAGCAATGAAAAGTCATTAGCCTTAGAAAAGATCCGCTTCCTGACATCATGTCAGGAAGCGGATCTTTTCTAAGGCTAATGACTTTTCATTGCCAATTAAAACCCCACCTATCTGGAACTTTGGATTTTAATTGGCAATGAAAAGTCATTAGCCTTAGAAAAGATCCGCTTCCTGATGTCAGGAAGCGGATCTTTTCTAAGGCTAATGACTTTTCATTGCCAATTAAAACCCCACCTACCTGAAACTTTGGATTTTAATTAGCAATGAAAAGTCATTAGCCTTAGAAAAGATCCGCTTCCTGACATGTCAGGAAGCAGATCTTTTCTAAGGCTAATGACTTTTCATTGCCAATTAAAACCCCACATACCTGGAACTTTGGATTTTAATTAGCAATGAAAAGTCATTAGCCTTAGAAAAGATCCGCTTCCTGACATCATGTCAGGAAGCGGATCTTTTTTAAGGCTAATGACTTTTCATTGCCAATTAAAACCCCACCTACCTGAAACTTTGGATTTTAATTGGCAATGAAAAGTCATTAGCCTTAGAAAAGATCCGCTTCCTGAAGCAGATCTTTTCTAAGGCTAATGACTTTTCATTGCCAATTAAAACCCCACCTACCTGAAACTTTGGATTTTAATTAGCAATGAAAAGTCATTAGCCTTAGAAAAGATCTGCTTCTGACATCATGTCAGGAAGCAGATCTTTTATAAGGCTAATGACTTTTCATTGCCAATTAAAACCCCACATACCTGGAACTCTGGATTTTAATTAGCAATGAAAAGTCATTAGCCTTATAAAAGATCCGCTTCCTGACAGGAAGCGGATCTTTTCTAAGGCTAATGACTTTTCATTGCCAATTAAAACCCCACCTACCTGAAACTTAAGATTTTAATTAGCAATGAAAAGTCATTAGCCTTAGAAAAGATCTGCTTCCTGACATCATGTCCTGCCTGGCTTCCTGCAGCCTCAGAGGGTGGGGGAACTTCAAAATTAGCGCGCATTGGGTCTCCCAATCAATTTAAAATCAGGAATTACACAATGCACAGCCATAATACTGTAAATCAATTTTGACTTCCAACTTATACCAATACAGTAATACCCCGTATAACGTGAGTATCATATAGCGCTAAAACCGTATAACGTTACAAGATTTTCGGAAAAATCTTGTATCGAATAACACGATTTTAACGTTATCCGATACAGTCGTTCTTAGCAGCAGGGTGGGTGGAAAGCTGAACGGGGTTCTCCGTTCAGCTTCCCAGCCACCCTGCAGCTACGGAGGCAAGGGCGGGTGGCTAGGGAAGCCGACAGGGAGTCCCCGTCAGCTTCCCCAGCCACCCTGCAGCTGTAGATCAGGTCCTCTGATCTCTCTGGAGCAGGCAGGGGACACGATCCAAGCTGTTTCTGGGATTCCCCGACGTCCTGAGCCAGTGCAGCAAGCCAGAATGTCAGGGTTCGAATCCCGACATTCTGGCTTGCTGCACTGGTTGAGGACATCGGGGATGCCCACAAACAGCTTGTATCGGGTCCCCACACCTCCCTCGACCCAGCGGGGGGTGTGTGTCAGAAACCCCAAAATTGGTAAAAAAATGGAACTTTTTTTTTTTTTACCAATTTTGGGGTTTCTGACACACACACCCCCCCCCCCGCGGGTCCAGGGAGGTGGGCAGACATGATCCAAGCTGTTTCTGGGCTTCCCCGACGTCCTGAGCCAGTGCAGCAAGCCAGAATGTCAGAGTTCGAATCCCAACATTCTGGCTTGCTGCTCTGGCTCAGGACGTCGGGGAAGCCCAGTAACAGCTTGGATCGGGTCCCCACACCTCCCTGGACCCGGCGGGGGGGTCAGAAACCCCAAAATGGTAAAAAAAACGGACGTGTTATTCGATCCAAGCTGTTTCCAAAGTTCTCCCACCTCCCTGGAGGCTGCAGCAAGGTAAAATGTCAGGATTCGAATCCCGACATTCTGGCTTGCTGCAGCATAAAAGAGGGTGGGGGAAGTTCAAAAGTAGCGCGCATCAGCTCTAGGGAGGTCGGGAGAGACACACACACACACACACACCTCTTTCTCCCCCCCCCCACACCTCTTTCTCCCTCTCCCAGAAGAAACTGCTTGTAATCCTGGACACACACACACACACATCTCTCTCTCTCTCTCTCTCTCTCTCTCTCTCTCTCACACACACACACACACACACACTCTCTCACACACACACACACACCTCTTTCTCCCTTAGCGGAAGGCTAAGACAAAATGGTGGACGCTTACTTTTAGCTCCCGGATGGCCTCAGGCTCAGTCTCTCTCTCCACTCTTAACAGCCAAATCAGCTGGGCGGAGGGATTCAGCAATTCTAAATTAGATTCGGCAGAAGTCCTAGTACTAAGCAGCAGAAGGAAGGAACTAGGCACTGATTTGTGATCCCTCCGCAAAAAAAAAAAAAGTCCGCAAAAAAATTAAAAAAATAAAATAATAAGAGTTCCTATACCATGTCGGGGGCCGGATGAAATGGCCTGGCGGGCCAGATCCGGCCCGCGGGCCGTAGTTTGGGCATGCCTGCTTTAAAGGAAGGGTGTCCTTGGAGGGGAAACACTATAATGCCTTGTCATTGGCAAGTTTGTGTTGTGTCTAGTTTTAGTTCTGTTGCTGAATTCCTTTTCATGCTGTCATGCAATGGTTGAAGCCAGAGAGCACAGGACACTGTTACTTTTCTCACCGAAACAGTCCCTATTAATCTACTTGCAATTTCTTGCTTTCAAACTGCTAGGTTGGCAGGAGCTGGGATAGATGACGGCTGCTCGCTCCATAGCGTAGCACTTGGTTCTCAAACTGCTAACCTGCTGCTAACGTTCTGATAGTCAACTCAGTGTCTTATCCACTAAGCCAACATGGCTCTATGTGAGCAATATGCCTGGGAAATTCTTGTTCCTTGATCTATCTGATATGTTAAATGAATGTGTGGTTTATGGACCTCCTGTGTCACTCCTGTGGCTTTCGTCCAAAGCTGCTGCAGTGTAGAGTTTTTGTCTGAGGTTTAGTATGATTTCCTCACTGTGCCTCTTGCACAATAATATACTGCTGAGTCTTCTGCTTTCAGGTTGTTCATTTGGAGATAGAAGTTGGAACCATCCTTAGAGGCTGTGAATCTCCCTTGGATTGCAGGGGAATAGTATTTGTTTCCAGTGCTATAATAATGCACAAGCCATTCCAGTCCGTTGCCAGGTTTCTGTCTGATCCAGTTCATCCATGTGCTACTGAGAGTAAACCCACTGGTGGTACAGGTCATTTTATGAGATTCTCCAGGTTTTTTCACAACTGGACCTTCCTGAGTCAGAACCACCTGCGAGTGGGCACCTTGGAAGAGAAGAAGACAAAGAAAGAGTTGAGCTGAGAAGGCAAAGCCCTAGTTTGGGGTGTAATTAAATTAGACAAACAACAACAAGATGAAAACCAACACACATGAGGAGAAGGCAGCCAGCAAGATGAACACTGTCCAGAAAGACAACATAATGGAACTCCAGGCTAGCTTTGAAGGGGACGGGGAATACTTTACCGGAAAATCTGTGTGACTTGGGGAATAAATAGGAAGTGGAATGGCATTTGGTTTTGCATAAATGGGGTGGCACAGGAGGAGTCAGTATAAATATGGGCTTTAGCCCTTTGCGACGCTCCTAGGCAACGCCACATGTTTTGAAAGGGGTCAAAAGACACTAAACCTTTGCTCAGTGGTGGGAAACAACAGTTTCGCACATTGGTGGGCAGCCAAAAATTTTACTACCTCACTGTGGGCAGAGCAGACATCGTGGACAAAGCTGACATCATGACATCATGATGTTCTGGGCGGAGCCAACAATGTGGGCAGAGCCACAGTAAAAAATAAAAATAAAAATAATAAAAAAATAAAAACACACACAAAACCACATAGAAATAAACATAAAAATACACATAAAACACAACCACCCACCCACCCACCCTCTGATATGCTTGAAACACAGGCTAACATGACTAGTATTTAACAATAATAACCCAACTCTAATCTTTAAAGCACTGCTGCCCCCTTGTGAGTGTTTACACCACCCCACCCCCAAAAACTGGGTTGGCTCTGCTTCTCAGCCTCAGGGTGGGTGACACGAGTGTGCACTATCAATCTCCCCTGCTGCTCTCACTGCTTCCCTTGAACCCTGACTCCATGTGCCTGTAAAATCCTGTGGGTTTCTTATGGTGCATACCCCTTCCCGCCTAATGAGTGGGCAGTTCCTGCTGGTGCCTTCTCTTTTCTTTCAGGTTCCCAGACTCTTCTTAAGACAAGATTCCTGTCATTGCCGCAGCCGGCTGTGTCGCAGTTTTGTCCCACAGTTCTTCTACTGGGGGCATGCATCTTGGCAATGAGAGGACACAATTTTCCTCCTGTTTCCGCTTGCTGCTGGGCATCTCACCACGAAGGTGTCGCAGCTCTTTCCTGCCAATTTTCATATTGAACATATTTACTGTGCTGTACATCCACTGGTGGCGTGCATCTCATAGGTGGGATGGCACATTTTTTAATTCAAGAGGGGGAGGCCTGCACTGGTGGACCTCCTTCCATGTGATGGATTGAGGTGCCCCTTTCCCCTTTCTTCTGTTTTACTTGTGGTGCGTCCACTGGTGGCATGCATCTCATAGGTGGGATGGCGCATTTTGTTTTGAAAACATGAATGACAGGCCTGCACTGGTGGACCTCCTTCCCTGTGATGGATTGAGGTGCCCCTGTCTCAATTCTTCTGTTTTCCTTGTGGTGCATCGGCTGGTGGCATGCATCTCACAGGTGGGATGGCACATTTCTGCAGTCTGGGAGTGGGCATTATGCTTGTGCCTCACCATTGCTTCGGGAGCTGCACTGGCTGCCAGTGTGGCTCTGGGTGCAATTCAAGGTGCCGGTTATTACCTTTAAAACCCTACATGGTAGTGGGCCAGGATACCTAAGAGACCACCTCATCCCAAGGACATCTGCCCGTCCCACCAGAGCGGACCGGAGAGGCTCTCTGGTTGTGCACTAGAAGGAGGACCTTCTCCATGTCCGCTCCGGCCCTGTGGAACCTCCTGCCATCTGAGCTGCGCCTCCAGGCAGAGCTGCTGCCCTTTCGGAAGGTTGTAAAAACCTGGCTGGCAGGTCAGGTCTGGGGTATGGGAGGCACAATGACCTCAGCCTGCTGGTTGGCTTGACCTCCCCCTGCCACTCCCTTAAATTTTAAAGTTTTAAATTATACAAAGATTTAGTTATAGTTTAAATTGGTTTTAATTAAAGTTTTTAAGAACTTTTTAAATTTTAATCTATATTGTTGTGATGTTTTTATGATGGGTTAAACTGCTCTGGGTCGCCTTTGGTGAGGAGGGCTGTATAGAAATTTAAATAAAATAAAATAAAATAAATAATAAGTCACAAAGGCGAGCCCTGCACTGGTGGGCCTCCTTCCATGCCATGGACCCGAGTACCTCCCTTTCCTCCATTCTTTTCATCTCATACCTGATGGCTACTGCCTGGTCTTCTTTTGCTATGCTATGTGCCCAAATACTCATGCTCCAGAGGCTAGGCCCTCCAGCCACTCCATGGATTCATTGCCTTTTTGCCTCAATTTGCTCCTTCCATTGAACTTGGGCCTCCAGCCCGGTCGGTCGGTCTGGGGTGGGTCAGGGTTCAGCCATTGGCTGTACCTTGTGTGCCGGGCAGTGCGGGTGATGTTAATCAGAATGGCCTGTTTAGTTATTCGGTTGGGGCCTTGGGTAATTTGGGACCTCGGACAGCACAATCACTTGGGCTGTCTCACGGTTGTGGAACAGCCGCAGACCTGGGATAGCTTTGCCAGCTTCCTGGTTGTATAGCTTGGTCCCACTGTTGGGCACAGTGCTGGCTTGCCAGCAGGGCTTTTCTCTTTTCCCTATTATTTGGGATCCAAATTCTCTGCTATTGACCTGAGTTATTATCATGAACCCATGACCTGTGTTGTCCTCTTCACTCAGGGGTGGTGGGCAATGAAGAACCTTTGTAACAGAGATTCAGGAAGGCACAAGTAATAATGTCAACAGGACATAAAGCAGATCGAATTAGCTCCTGAATATTTCAGGAAGAGCAGCCTTGCTGTACATGCCATTTAAGCAGGCAAAGAAGCTTTCACATACCAATAATATTGATATTGGCTGCATTTGTACATTAATGAACTGAGAAGGATGTTTATAAGAAGCAGAAGGGGTAGGTTTGTGGTGTGCAAAAGATAGATCGTACATTTTTGTAGCAATAAGAAAAGTTCCTGGTGAGTGACAATCACATCTTTGACTTGAAAAGAGAACCTGTAGCACCAGGAACCTGCCCTTGAGAAGTGAAATTATCCGGCTTTTATTAAGATGTGAGAGTTTTCAGATTGTGCCCATTTCTGGACTGGACAGAATGTGCCAGATATCTCAGATGTCAGATGGGAGGTACTGAGAGGGGAAATGTGTTTGGGTGGATTCAGAGAACTTGAATAAGGGGCCTGGACCATTATCTGCTTCTCTTGTAAGTCCGTGTCATCTTATATAGGACATTCTCTACATGGCATAGTGGAGAAGTTTATTTCACTGTAACCAGATGCGAGATTTAACAGTTTTCTTAGAATAGAAGCTAAAAACAGGAAGACAGATCTGGATTACACTTTATAAAATAATTGAGTAAGGATGTGAAGAGAGAACTTTTTGTACTGGGAACTGGTTTCTTTTCCACTCCTAAACTGATTCAACAGACATAAAGTTCCCCTTTTTGTACTGATGCCAGATTTGCTTTGTACCACTGTGTCCCCTGGCACAATAATACATGGCGGTGTCTGCAGCTGTCAGGGAACTCATCTCGAGATAATATTCATTCTTGGATGCATCCATGGTGACGGAGATCCTACTCTTAAAAGTCGAGCCATAATCTGTTTTCCAGGTGGAACTACTGTAGTATCGCCTTCCTATCCATTCCAACCCTTTCTCGGGTGGCTGTCGGATCCAATTCCAGCCATCACCAACCATGATGCTGCGCCCTGAGACTGTGCAGGTCAGCCGGAGTGATTCTCCAGGCTTCTGTACTCCTCCACCAGACTGGGTCAGTCGGATCTCAGAAAACCCTAGTGGAAAAAAGGGAGAGAAACGAGATATGATGTATAAATCTTGTATAATGCAATTCACAGAACAAACAGAACAAAAATTATTGAAATGGAATTTTATGCCTCACTCCAATGATCAACGAAATTTACAAGAATTGAGCATAGCTGCTAATTTATTTCTTTTGAATTGTTTTGAAAGCAGAAAAACAATTCAAGCTGATTTTTTAAATGTTCCAGCAGCTCTTGCTACTGTCAAAACAATGGTTAAGAACATCAGAAGGGAGGTCTCCCTGCATTGCTTTCTCCCTGACTCTATCTCTTTATGGAAATCTGGAAACTCCCAGATTTCTGCACATTCTGAACACGAACCTGGTGAAATGATTGAAAGGACAAGAAGAAACGCAGCTATAGACTCCATGGTGTTTTCTAGGATGGGCTGAGAAATGGGAGGAAATCTCTATTTAAAGAGAGATGGAGCCCAGAGGCGATTTGCATATGGAAGGTGCGCTTGGTGTTCAGGCATAAAAGAGCCACCAGAAAGTTGTAACATGAAAACTTTCTTCCGTTCTTTACCCATTTACTCATCATATAGGTCCATGATGGCATACCTTGGCACTCCAGATATTCTTGGACTTCCCAGAAGCCCAAGCCTCCGTGAATCCACATGAATAGGTTTGCTGCAAGTCATCCGCCCCGTTCGGTCCCCCCCATTACTCCTGGAAGTGGAAGTAAAATGTGCCTGTATGGAGGAAGAGTTAACCCGGAAGAGCCTTAACCATACGGGCACATTTTACTTCCGCTTCCAGGACCGATGAGGTTGGCGCAGCGTGGGCCGGATGAATTGCAGCAAACACATTCGTATGGATTCACAGGGGCTGTGGGCTTCTGGGAACTAAAGTCCAAGAACATCTGGAGTGCCAAGGTTCGCCATCACAGATATAGGTAGTCATACCAAGAGAATCTTCAAATGCATTCTGAAACGAATTTATTCTGCTACAAGCCTTTGTCCCCGGAAAATGTTGAAAAATTCAGTTAGCACAGAGGACGGCAATGGGATTGCTATCTTCTAAGGTATCTAAAATTTTAATTTCTGGTCAAATTGGCCTCATTCAGCTCTGTTAATATTGGATCCATATTGAGTTGGAATGGACACATTTGATTTCACCGTGTATATTCAGCAGCCATTGAACCATCCATTTTTCCAGGTTATAGTCAAAGAGCAAGACTTGCACTGCTATTTAGGGATCTTTTTGGCATTGTGGAATATTCTTTGCCTTCTTTTCCCTCCTCGTATAGTTTAATAAACTTTACTGAAATATTACTGCATGATGAAGTGGGATGAGGATTGGTACATGGATTTTGAGTGAACTGGTCACACAATCAGCTTGCTGGATAGACACACACAGCCTCCCAATTCATACCTGTTTGTACCCTCTTCCTTTCATGAGGTTCTTTTAGTGTAACAGAGGTTCAGCAGTTTACAGATCATAATGGCCTGGCTCCAGAAATGAAGCAGACCAGAACATATGATAAATAGTTCTGAGAAGTCACTCCAAACTATAGTTGGGGGGAAATCCAGTCCTTGCCTGCATATTAACAGACGAATTCATACTGTACATGCCATATATTTAGGCAAAGGAGCTTCTGCACACCCTAATATAGATATTGGTTGAATTCATTTGGGAAAGAGCTGAGAAGGATGTTTGCAAAGAACCAGAAGAGATCAATTTGTTTTGTGCAGAAAAAAATTCTTACAATTATATAACAATAAAGCTTGGTGAGAACAAGAGGTTTGGCCTCTGTACAGATGTCTGACTTTCCTTTTCATCCTTGGCTCTCTCAATAAGCTTTCTTGTACATGAGGCCATCCCTTCAAGTGGTAGGTGGGACGGGAGGGGAGTTGTGTCTGGATTATGTTGGAGGTACTTGCATGAGTCATCTGGATACTCACAGCTGCTGGAAGAATATATGGAGTTATGCATAAAAAAATGTAGACACATATATTTCATTTCGTTGTGGGCAGGTGAGAGGTTTCTCGACAGTAGTATAAACTAAAAATGGATGATTTGAAATGCACCTCAATGAAAACTGGAGTGCTGGTTTATAGCAAGAACCTGCCATTATCAGAAAACTGTTTCCTCTACCCCTGCAAAGATTCAACAGACACAAAGTTCCCCTTTTTGTACAGATGTCAGACTTGCTTTGTACCACTGTGTCAGTATCTCCAGGCACAATAATACATGGCTGTGTCTGCAGCTGTTAGGGATCTCATCTCGAGGTAATATTCATTCTTGGATGCACCCATGGTGACGGAGATCCTACTCTGGAAAGCTGAGCTATAATTTGTGTACCAGGTGGAGCTACTGTAGTATCCCCTTCCTATCCATTCCAACCCTTTCCCGGGTGGCTGTCGGAACCAATTCCAGCCAGCACCAGCCGTGATGATGCGCCCTGAGACTGTGCAGGTCAGCCGGAAGGATCCTCCAGGCTTCTGTACTCCTCCACCAGACTGGGTCAGTTGGATCTCAGAAAACCCTAGGGGAAAAAAAGGAGAGAAAAGATATATGATGTATAAATCTTGTTTAATGCAATTCACAGAACAAACAGAACAAAAATTATTGAAATGGAATTTTATGTTTCACTCCAGTAATCTACGATGTCTACAAGATTTGGGCATAGCTGCTAATTTATTTCTTTTTAACTTATTAGCTATTTTGGAAGCAGAAAAACAATTCAAGTGTATTTGTTAATTATTTCAACAGCTCTTGCTACTGAAAAATAACAGTTATGAATACTAGAGAGGTGAAGATGTCTTCCTGCATCACTTCCTCTCTACCATTTTCTCTCTTTATGGAAATCTGGAAACTCCATTCTAAACACGAACCTGGGGAAATGATTAAAAGGACAAGAATAAACACAGCTATCGACTCCATGGTGTTTTCTAGGATGGGCTGTGAAATGGGAAGAAATCTCTATTTAAAGAGAGATGGAACCCGGTGGTAATTTGCGTATGGAAGGTGCGCTTGGTATTCAGACATAAAAGCGCCACCAGAAAGCTCTAACATATAAACTTTCTTCCAGTGATGGGATGACAAATATTTTACTACCCCACCGTGACATCATCACAGTGGGGGCGGAGCTAGTGTGATGATGTCATGACATCATGGGGGGAGCCAACATCATGACATTGTGGGTGGGGCAAAAAATTAAAAAATTAAAAAACCCACACATCCCTCAATCCATCAAACCCAACCAAACAACCACAACACAAACCTGTAAATAAATTAAATACATAAAATAAATAAAGAAATAAAATAAAAATTAAATAAAAATACACCCACCTGCCCAAACACCCACCCTCCCACCTGCCCAAACACCCACCCTCCCACCCACCCCAAACACAAACCCCTCACTTACTTACCCTTGGAAGTGGTGATGCATCAGCACGGTGGCTGGGGCCGACGAGCCCTGGGGCCTTGACTCTCCGAGGCCCTCCCGCCGCTGCCACCGACCTCATCTGGGGCTGACGAGCCCCCACGGGTACTTTGAGGTCTGCCTGGGCTGCCCTCTGGCGACGACCACCCCCCAGGGACATGGGGCCGACGAGCAACCATGGGGACCATTGGGGCCGACAAAATCCCTGACTGCGGCCTCCTCCTCTTCTTCCACTGGGCCACCGGGTGAGGTGCACTGCCACCACCTGCGACCTTCTCCTCTGCTGAGGCCCGGGCCGCCCACTGAGGGTTGTGGTGGCTGAAGGTTGCAGCTGCTGAGGCCCGGGGCTGCCCAGCTAGGCGTGCCGCCCCCGACTGCGGCCTCCTGCTCCTCTGGGCACCGAGGCCCGGGTGCGCCACCGCCACCACCGGAGCCGCTCCAAAAACGTCCGGCTTTGGCAAAAACTAGGCATGAATGGCTGCCTCTTAGATAGGGCGGCCAACCGTCCCGCATTCCACGGGGCAATTCCATTTAGGGAGGGGGTAGTTCGACTTACCCTCCGTTCGAAAATCCTCCCGACCTCTCCCGTTGCGTCACGGACGCACCTGTTTCCCCTCTGCCCTGCAGGCAGTTAAAGGGAAACGGAGCCGAAAAGGCTCCAATGAACCGCGCCTGCACAGAGACCCAATCTGGCGTCAGAAATTTATGCAACAGCATAGACTAGTGGCAAGAGAATAGAATGCAGCCAGATTGGGTCTCTGCGCAGGGCAGAGGGGAAACAGGTGCGTCTGTGACGCAACGGGAGAGGTCGGGAGGATTTTCGAACGGAGGGTAAGTCGAACTACCCCCTCCCTAAATGGAATTGCCCCGTGGAATGCGGGACGGTTGGCCGCCCTATCTTAGCACGCATGTGCAGAAATTCAATCTGACAGAGGCGCAATTTGCAATTGCAGTGCGCATGCATCAGATTGATTTCTGTGCATGCACACTAAATTGGAGCCATTTTGGCTCCAATTTTTTTTGAAAAAAATTCTGCCGGTGAGGCATCTGAACCGGATGCCTTAAAAAAAAGGACAGAACAATCACGAGTGGGTTCTACCCTCGCGGAGAACCCTCCGGGATTGATCCTACTGGTTCTGTGGAACCTGTTCGAACCGCCAACATCCCATCACTGTAACAGCTGCTGGGAGAATTTCAAAAATCCTCGCGACTTTTGTAGTAACTAAAAATGGATTATTTGAAATCCACCTCAATGAAAAACTGAGCGTCAGTTTATAGCAAGACTCTTCCACATCAGGTAACAGTTTCCTCCACTCCAGTAATTCGACTGACACCAAGTTCCCTATTTTTGTACAGATGACAGACTTACATTGTATCACTGTGTTCCCTGGCACAATAATACATGGCTGTGTCTGCAGCTGTCAAGGTTCTCATCTCAAGGTAATATTCGTTCTTGGATGCATCCGTGGTGACGGAGATCCTACTCTGGAAAGCTGAGCCATAATTTGTGTACCAGTTAGGACCGGTGTAGTATCCCCTTCCTATCCATTCCAGCCCTTTCTCAGGTGGCTGACGGATCCAATTCCAGTAATAGCCAGAGGTGATCTTGTAACCAGTGACTGTGCAGGTGAGCCGGAGGGATTCTCCAGGCTTCTGGGCTCCTCCACCAGACTGGGTCAGTTGGATTTCAGAAAATCCTAGAACAGAGAAAAGAAAAGAAAAAGGATCAGTTAATTGCAAATATTGCAAATAATAAAATAAACACACAAATTAACAAAAAAATTAAATGTATGTTTACGTCTCTCTCTGTCTCTCTCTCGCTAATAAATGACAAAATTCACAAGATTATTGCCAAAGTCTTCCTTTGAACGTATTTTGAACTTGGGAACACTAACCTGGCTGGATCATGGAAAAGAAAAGGAGAAAAACAGCTACAGACTCCATGGTTTTTTCTATGGATGGGCAGAGATGTGGATCAAATCTCTATTTAAAAAGGTATGGAGCCCAGGGTTAATTTGCATATGGAAGGCAGGCTTAGCATTCAGACATACAAGAACTAGGAAAAACCTCTTAATCAATGTCCTTTCTTCTCTGCTTAGTCCTCTTTACTCCTGAGACAGTTAGTGGTTCTTAATCGATCTTTAAAAATATTTCTTTCTTTGCTTATTTATTTCCTGCCCATCTGGGATATTCTATTACACTGAGTGGCATACAATAAATTGCATTTAATTAAATAGTTTTAATTAAAATAACCTTGTAAAATCAAATATAATATAATACACAAAAACATCAAACAATAAAAAATACAAACAAAAGTCAAAAACAATAACATTCCCAAATTACCACCAGCTCAGCTTTTTTAAAGTTGTAGTTGTTTTAAATCAAACTGAAGCTCCTCAGGTTTGGTTATGGGGAATGATGTGGAGTCAGGGAATTTGGTTCTCCATTGTGACTCCTGGGAGAACTGCCAGCCTGTGTAGTTCAGGACAGGCTGCATATAGTCCCAAGGCACCCCAGAAGACGGGAGTGGTAATAATAATAATTTCATGTCAGAGATTACTCAGGGTTGAAAGGATTTTTCCTGGAGAAACTCCACTCAGGGGACGCCTGAATGAGGCGCCTTTCATGTCCTCAAGAGCTGGAACAGAGATGGACGCTCAATCTGTCATGGTGCAGTACCTGGGTCTTGAACTGCTGACTTGTCAGCCTTCCAGCTAACAAGGTGAGCTTCTTAATCACTGCCCCTTCAGGGCTCTATAATAATAATTTTATTCTGAAATTATTCTGGTTTCAAAGGATTTTTGCTGGAGGAATTCTGCTCAGGGAACACCCGAATGAGGCTCCTTTTATGTCCCCAAGTTCAGTAAACCACCTGTAAGTACGTAGTATTCTTTGCCTGGTCAAACCTGAAAAGGATTGCCAAAGATCAGAATTGGCTTGAAGGCACACCATTATTGTTATTTATTGTTTTCCTGCAAAAGGTTGTGTTAGGGTTAAAAACGTCTGCATTTTGGAGATATTACAGCAAGGGTGCCCAAACTGTTCAGGCCAAGGGCCGGTCATGTGCCTCAGGGAGCCTGTCATTATGGTCTGGGGGCCACATGCGGCCCCCAATGCCAATTCATCTGGCCTGCGAAGCCATCGTCACTCCTGGAAGCAGAAGGATGGGCACATTTTACTTTACTTCAACTTCCAGGAGCGATGAGGGCTTCACGGGCCAGATGAATTGGCATTGGGGGCCGCATCCGGCCCCTGTGCTGCAGTTTGGGCACCCCTGTATTACAGGGACTGTCTATAAAGCACATGGATTCTAAAATTTAAAACAAGTTCTTTCTGCAAAAGAAAAGCTGCATGTGAATTTTTCACCTAAAAACAGTGTGAGCAAATAGCACGTTAAAAATTTGATTCCACCCACAGGGAGACAAAAACATTGGTATTTTTCATTGTCGCCTGCTTTACAACAACAACAACAACAACAACAACAACAACAACAACAGAAAAAGATGGGGCTTCCCATTCAGGATTAAGAGGCCTGGTGGTGAAATGGTTAGATTGCTTTATTGCAGCCAAAAGATTGTGAGTTCTATCCTGATGTGCACAAGGTTGACTCAGCCTTCCATCCTTCTGAGGTCTGTAAAATGAGTACCCAGATTGTTGGGGACAAAATGCTGAAAACGTTCAGAACCCCAGTACTAGAGGCTTGCCAGAGTATTCTAGACTAGAATACAGGGCAGCAGGGGTGGGCGTCACTCTTAGAAGACAAAGAATTATTTTACTTCTGATTTAGGATAGATAATGAAGGATATAGTTAAAGATCTGGATCTAGTCGTAGCCATCATTCATGTCTAGCCACAGTAATTCTGGGATTCTGTGACAATAAATTTCTTTTGAAAGTTAACTTTCCAAATTATTTATTTATTTATTTATTTATTTAGATTTATATCACTGCGTGGCGCTGTGCTGTCCAAGCCCTTTCTTTAAGATGTATAAAAGCTTCTTCTTCTTCTTCTGTTTCTAGGCCAAAAACTGCCAAAAGGAAGCCATCTTTTGGTGAGCCCATTCGGCAGTTCCTTTGGCCTGACCTAGTGTGTGAAAGATTAGTTGGCAACGCAAGTTTACCATTACCAGGGTACACTCGATTGTGGTTCAAAGGAGGCTCCTTCTGTGTACCCGTACAATGAAGACTGTCCTGAGAATATAATGCAGTGGCACTTCATCTGGCTTCCACATCGCAGATGACCCCTGTACCATGGATCCAGTTCCGACCGCGAGTCACTTTCTGATCCTGAGCCCTTTTGGCATGCAAAGTCCTCATCAGCCCCAGGCCAGGATGGATAAAGCTGCTGCCCTCCATCAAGATGGATTCCTGTGGGATTTAATCCCCTTGGGAACCATCGCTCTTCCCTATGGTCTTTGGCTCCCAGGGCCGTAAGTCCTCAGGTCTGTGAGGTTAGTTAACCACTACCTGACACTCGGCGATGAGTCACTGGCAGCATGGTCTATCATAGCAGGATAACCCGGCCAGACTGACTATAAAGAAAGTGTTATGTGTTAAGCTATTCATAAGTGTGTGTCTACATGCGCGTGCACGGGCATATGTGCATGGGTGCTTTGTTTTATCAACAACATGGCTCCAAATTTTAGTGAACTCACTCTTTTTCTCCACAAGTGAGAATGGCATTTGGTGACAGGGATTATGATTGATCCCCGTCTCACAAGAAATAACAGTAGATTCTCTCCTTGACATTCTTTACAGTTGAAAGCTCTCCCAGAAATGTGTGCTGAGAAATCAACTTCTACTTTTTGTACAGTGCTCTGACTAACTTTCTCTCACTGTGAATCTCGGGCACAATAATACACCGCTGAGTCATCCGCTCTCAGGGAGCTCATCTGGAGAGAGAACTCATTCCTGGAATTATCTGAAGAAATGCTGGTACGGCTCTGAAGGGAAGTGGCAAACCATTTTCTTCCATCATAGGGGTATATTCTTGCAACCCATTCTAGACCTTTTCCAGGAGCCTGTCGGACCCAGTTCCAAACATAATCCTGAGTCGTGATGGAGAAACCTGTCACTTTACAAACCAGATTGAGTGTCTCTCCTGGTTTCACTGTTCCTGGACCGGATGATACAAGCTTAATCTCTGAGGCAGCCCCTTAGAGATAAAAGAAATGGCAAGTAATGTAATGCAGTACATCTTATAATAAGTGCATTCACTAAACGAATACCCCCAACATGCATTTATCTGCTTACATCTTAGAGTGGTCGCCAAGGAGAAGAAGAAAAGTAACTTCATAATGATAAGGAAGAGATGACTTAGCAAGACAGAAAGGACCAGTATCTGAACTGGGAAGAGGCTGACTGTTGAAATATGAGGGGTTGTTTATGAACAGAAGGTCTCCACACCCTAAATTCTTTCCTAAGAATTTGCATGAGCTCTTTCACCAATGGCCTATGAAATATAAAGAGGCTCTGAGATGTGAGGTTGGTTTCATGTTTGCTGCTGGTCTTATCTCCTTATGCATGTGAAAAACATGGAAACTCTCTAATGAAGGATGCCTAGACTGAAATAAAACCCATACAACACTTAGCATCTGATGCTATTGAATTATCTCCACCACTAAGATTCGCTTTTGATCTCGCTCCGTTCCCTCTCTTTCTTTACAAGTTTTAATATTTGAACATTTTTTTAGAACACTATTTTATGAGCAAGCAGTAAACAGAGATGAGCACCGTACCCTAGAGTCAGCTGTGACTGACTTTTGGGCAAGGGAGACCTTTACTTTTAATCAACAGTGAGTCCCAGAGATCATTTTTGTTTGCATGTAGGCTCTCCACACAAACAAGAATTCTTGAGAGATTGAAGTTCTTGTTTGGGAGAAGAACCTGCACATGATCTACAGTCTCTTCTGTAGATTTTTGGCTTTCCATAGGTAGAAAATCACACAGGTAAAAGAAGGATTTGGGTGTTGTTTTTCAAGCCGGGTTTGTCTACACTCAAAGGGTAACAACTGAATTTGTCTTCAGATTCCAAATCATGGAGTGTTGTTCAATGTGGGGACATGTTCTTCAAATGGGAAACACTTAATTTTTCATGTTTCCAAATACAATTCTTCCACTCTTGCTGAGGGCATCTCATTATTTAACCCCTATGAGGCAACTCAACAGTATCCTGGCCTATAAGTGGGTGGGCTGGCTGGTTGCCTCTGACTTTGAGGCACATCAGGCATATAAATCCTCATGTCCTTCCCCAATGTCAGGAGACAGTTATGCCCTTGTGTCTTCATTTCCCACTCCCCTTCATCACTGCAAAGGGGGCTGTGGTAGCTCAGTGGTTAAGAGGCTTGACTTGTTAGTTGGAAGGCTTGCAAGTTGGCAGTTCAAGACCTGGGATTAGGTGCCCGTCTCTGCCCCAGTTCATGGGGACATGAAAGGAGCTTCGTTTGGGCATTCCCTGAGTGGAGTTTATTCCACAAAAATCCTTCCAACCTAGAATAATTTCTGACACAAAATTATTATTATTAGGAGGAATACTCCCCTTTCTTTCTGTCTGCTTAGTAGTGGCTCGGGTGGCTAGGACACTGCTTGGAGGGCAGGAGGTCAGCAGTTCGAGACCCAAAGACTGCAAGTCAGAATGAGCTCCTGTCTCTGTCCCAGCTCCTGCCAACCTAGCATTTTGAAAGCAAGAAATTGCCAGTAGATAAATAGGGACCACTTCCGTGGGAAGGTAAACAGTGTTCCGTGTGCTCTGGTGTCTAGTCATGCCTGCCACCTGACCACGGAAATGCAGAAGCAGACAGTACTGACTCTTCGGCTTTGAAACAGAGATGAGCACTGAACACTAGAGTCGGATACGACTGGCTTTCAAGTGAGGGAAACCTTTCCCTTTCCCTAGTAGTGCAAAGTATTTCAAAGTTGAGCTGTTCTCCAGATGCCTCCCGGTGGGTGAAAGAGGAAATGTAACTCCAAGGGCTTTTTTGCTTCAGGCTGATTCACAGTGCCTCTCTCCTTGTACAGTAATACACAGCAGTATCTTCAGGTTTCAGAGAGTTCATCCGCAGGTAGAATTTTGAGCCATCCTTGGACACTGAGAATCGGTCCCGAATGCTGGGAGAATAAGAGTTGGTGACTGAAGGTTTCCAGTAGCTGATCAGCCATTCAGGGGGTTTCCCAGTTTCCTGTCTAAGCCAAGACATCCACCACTGGTCAGCAATGGTCATGGTACATGTTAACTGGGCTGATTCTCCTGGCTGTTTCATCACACCCTTTGATTGTGTTATGACCTCGTGAACGTGGGCACCTGCATGAGGAAAGAGAAGATAAACCCCATTTTCTCGAAACATCCTTTTTGTTGTTGTTGTTGTTCAGTCGCACAGTTGATTCCGACCCTTTGTGACCCTATGGACCATGGTCCTCCAGGCACCTCTGTCCTCCACTATCCTACTTTACAAATTACTAAAATCATCAGTGTTAAAGATGAAAGCTGTTGTTAATTCTCAGTCAATGACTGGAGGAGAAACAAATACCTTTCAAGGATGCAAGAAGGATGATGGAAGAACACCAGGAAAACATTGTTTTCATGTTCAAGGGAAGATTTCACCAGCTGTTTCTATGTGAGCCTTTCTAATATAGGGTTTGGGGAAGAGTGACTCAAAAAATATGAAGGGAATATTTGCATATGTTCTGTTATTAAAGGGAGTGTTCAGTAGATATGGAGACTGCGTTGGCTCAAGTGGTTAAGACACTGAGCTCGCGGACTGGAAGGTCAGAGTTTGAGTCCCGGGTTACTGCATGATGAAGTGAGCTCCTCTCTCTGTCCCAGCTCCTGCCAACCTAGCAGTTCAAAAGTAAGAAATTGCAAGTAGATAACTAGGGACCACTTAGGTGGGAAAGTAAGCAGCGTTCTGTGCACTCCGGTGTCGAGGCATGCCTGTCACATGTCCACGGAAATGTCTGCAGACACAGACAGCACTGGCACTTTGTCTATAAACGGAGATGAGCAATAAACTTTAGAGTCGGATATGAGTGGCTTTCAAGCAAGGGCGACCTCAGTAGATATGAATGACCTGCCATACTAACAGGTATGGATGTGAGCATGCTCAAACATGTACATCCCACTAATGCAAAGGAAAATAATACCTATAATTTGTGTGTTAGTCTTCCATAAGACAGTACAGTGCTCTTTAGACCCAGTTCTTCCACAGGTATCTACTTCCATATGCATTTTTCTCTTCAAGTGCCTTTTGGGTTTCTTTTTTTATATATAACTGAGATCCTCACTACAAATATTGAGGAATAATAATAATTTTGTGCCAGAGATTACTCTGGGTTGGAAGGATTTTTGCTGGAGAAACTCAGCTCAGGGGACGCCCAAGGAACCTGGATGGGAAGCAGGTCTGATTGTTTCTATATAAAGTACTGTATATAAAGCAGGGCAACTAGAGTTTGGGATTACTCTTAGAAGGACAAGATGTGGAGTAGATAACCCCCAAGCTTTCCTTCCAAAGTAGGGAAGTTAGGTAGCGGTGGTCCATATTTAAATCCACCAGTAATATCGTGATTTTTAAATTCTAATTCTGGCCTTGGGGTGAATTAAATTTAAACCCATCACTAATATCTTGCCTTTCTAATTCTAATGTTCCAATTCTAATTCTGGGCTCATGGGGAATTAAATTTAACTGGCTGAGCCCTTTCTTCATAACGTACAAAGAAGATTTAGCAATTAAGTGATGCAGAAGGAAGTGTCCTTGTGTGTTTGCTTTACTCTATCAACCACATTTGCCCAAAGTTTTGGGAACAAACACTTTTATTTCTATACAGATGGATTTAATAAGGAAGTAACAGTAGATTCATTCCTTGGTATTCTTTACAGTTGAAAGCTCTCAGAAATGTGTGCTGAGAAATCAACTTCTACTTTTTGTATGGTGCTTGATCTAACTTTCTCTCACTGTGACTCTCGGGCACAATAATACACCGCTGAGTCATCCGCTCTCAGGGAGCTCATCTGGAGGGAAAACTCATTCTTAGGATTATCTGAAGAAATGCTGGTACGGCTCTGAAGTGAAGTGGCAAACCATTTATTACCACTAAATGGGTATATTTCTCCAACCCATTCTAGACCTTTCCCAAGAGGTTGTCGGATCCAGTGCCAGTAAGAGGACTGAGTAGTGATGGAGAAACCTGTTACTTTACAGACCAGATTGAGCGTCTCTCCTGGTCTCACTGTTGCTGGACCGGAGGACACAAGCTGAACTTCTGAGAGGACCCCTTAAGAAAAAAAAAAAAGAGAACATTGTAAGTAATAGAATGAATCGCATAACAGCCACCTTCAGTCAACCAATATGCATTTCTATGCTTACATTTTGGAGTGGTCACCAAGGAGATGAAGAAGAAGGAAACTAACTTCATAATGTTAAGGAAGAGAGGACTTAGTAAGGTAGACTAGTCTCTGAAGAAGGAATAAAGTGACAGTGGAAATGTGAGAGGCTATTTGTGCATAGAAGTTGTTGACACCCTCAGAATCTGCTCCAGAATTTGCATGCGCTGTTTCACCAGAGACCTATGAAATATGAAGAGGCCCAGAGATGTAATGCTGGTTTCACATTTCCTTCTGGCCTCTTCTCTCCATGTGACAGACGGACACTCCATAATGAAGAATAGGTCGCCCTTGCTCGAAACCAGTCGTATCGGACTAGGGTTCAGTGCTCATCTCCGTTTATAGCCAAAGAGCCAGGGCTGTATACATCTGCAGATGTTTCCATGGACATGTAGCAGGCATGCCTAAACACCTGAGTGCATGGAATGTTATTTACCTTCCCACCAAAGTGGTACCTATCTATCTACTTGCAACTTCTTGCTTTCAAACAGGTGTGTGTTTTTTTTTAAATCTTGGGACAGGGAAAAGTGAGATTTTAATTGCTTTCTGTGACCAATGAGGGGAAAGTGGGAGTGAACTGTGGTGGTACAGGAGAAAAGGATAAATATATAAGATATTTACTGTTAAAGTGCGCATTTTCTTTTTGCACCTGATTTCTTGCAAGAAAACATAAATAAAGCTACTTCATATTACCCTCTAATACAGGGGTACCCAACCTAAGGCCTGAGGATCAGATTTGGCCCCTGGTGCCATTTCATGTCCCCCACCCCCTGTTACCTAAAAATTGATATCCCTTTTTAATGTGGAGATGCGTTTTAAAATTAAAAAGTTCATCGGCTGGTGGAGCCCCCCAGCAACCACAGATATTTTAACTTCAGACAAAAACAAGACTGGTTTATTGACATAAATAGCATCTAAGCAACAGAGGGCCCCATTGCTGGATTCAGAGCTATATCTAACCCATTTTTGTCTGGTACCAGTAGCTTTAGAACTTCATAAGAGAAATATTTTTATACATTCAGTATCATAGAATAGAATAGTAAAATGTAGCAACATAGAAAGTCCCTTTGTAAGTATTTTTAGAACAGGAATTGGGGAGGCTCTTTTGGGTCGTTAAGAGATAAAGGAAGTTGGCAAAATGTTTTTCTAAAGACAGTTGCCTGTTTCTTTCATCCAAATAAAGATGGAAGTGGGGAACTTCAGAGGGAGACTTTTCTTTTTCAAGGTTACGATACCAGCTATAACGTCCAGACAGCCAAGAGAAGCTTCAGATCTTTTGGCTCCTGGAGTCTCGTTTCTCCCTTAGCGACAGGCGAGAAACTCAAATGGGCTAATCAGAAAACAGGGAACTTATCAGAACACTTGTAACCTTTGGGTCAAGAATGAATGAAAGAAAGAATATTAATAGCTTACAAAACACTTTTTTTGAGTTACAAAGGGAGATTTGGGAGGGAGGGGGGAGAAAAGGAAAGGTGTATAAAACATGTAACTTTTCTTTGTTCAGTGTGCCACTCTGATACCCAGGTTCCGCAGAGTGAGCACCGAGGCAGGGCCTCCTTAATATTGATCAATAATAAAGAGCTCATTTTGGAAATAACTTTTTCTCCTTGATTCCTTTCTAACTCAATTGAATCATGAGGGTTTGAAAAGAATGGAGAATTGCCATTGGCAACATGAGCAAACGGCAGGTGAATAAAATAGGACTCACAAAACCTAAAAATTCCTTCTAAGAATATTGAGCATAAATTCTTAGGCGCTAAAATTAATATCTAGGCATAATTGGGTATAAGTGTCTAGAATCTAAAACTTCTGCATTCAAATCTGTTTGGGTATAAGGGTTTGGAGAGAGAGAGAGAGAGAGAGAGAAATCTCTGCAAACCCTATATATATACAGTACTTAAATTGGAACCCAACAGGAGCACCTTGTCCATAGCCTCAAGGCTGAGGCAGTCCATTGCAGTCCTGGTGTTAAATCCTGCATGTCTCATGTCATATGTGCTGCAGGAAATGGCCCTGAGATCATAGGGTGTGGGTCACTTCATGGCAAGCTGGGATCCACCTTAAACAAATTCACACCCAGTGACATTTTTACTACTTCAGGGGGGGAAATGCATTCTTGGATATGAGTTGCAGTTGGCGATCACCACCAATAATTTTCAGTGTTGATGATCAATCTCTCTCTTGGGATTTAAGAAGACAAACTTTGCTCTCTTATTTGAGAGGAAAACCTGAACACGAAGAGTTAAGTCTCTTGTTCAAATGAACAATATTGTGTATGCTTTATGTGGAGGAATTAGGAAAAATGGGCAACTTTTACTCTTGATCCTGAACAGCCCTCTCCCATATGGGAATATTCTAACAAAAGAAAATAATGTTTTTATTTGATGAAGAAAAAACAAAACAAAACAAACAAAAACAAAACAAAACAAAACAAGGGTGTTACCAAATAAGAGGGTGGTTCTAGGTAAGAAATAGCAGCAGGACTTTTTGGGAAAGAGTTTCCCCTAACCATCCAACCTGCTCCTTTAAAATCAAATTTAAGAAAATCAATGTGGCAAGAGATAGGACAATTAGGATTGTTCACAATTTAGTTTGAAATTAAGTAGTTCTCCTAGATTACACACTTCCTCAATGGGAGGGAGACACCTCCAAACTTGAGATAAATTCTCCTAATTTAAGGCAGACTATTCCCATCACTATGGTCTATTTTTTTTTCTAATTCTGGGCTTGGGGGAATTAGATTCCCTTGGAATTTAACTTTTCAAGTACTGGATGAGCCCTTCCTTCATGATTACAAAGAAGCTTTGGATAGTTAAGTGATTCAGAAGGAATTTGTGTTTGTTTGGTCTATCAACCACACTTAAGTATGGTGGCCTAACTCTTTTTTCTATACCAGGGGTTCCCAACCTAAGGCCTGTGGACTGAGTCTGGCCCCCGGTGAGAGAGCGTGACCCAGTCCCTGGCTTGAAAAGGTTGGGAACCCCTGTTCTATACAAATAAGGATGCAACTTGTTGAGGGGTCTTTAGAGCTGATCTGCATTGGTAAGGAAGTAACAGTAGATTATTTCCTTGACATTCTTTGCAGTTGAACGGTCCTAGAAACATGTGCTGAAAATCAACTTCTAATTTTTGTATGGTGTTCTAGCTGACTTTCTCTCACTGTGAATCTCGGGCACAATAATACACGGCTGAATCATCCTCTCTCAGGGAGCTCAGCTGGAGGGAGAACTCATTCTTAGAAGCATCTGAAGAAATGCTGGTACGGCTCTGAAGGGAAATAGCAAACCATTTGTTTCCACCAGAGGGGCGTATAGCTGCAACCCATTCCAGACCTTTCCCAGGAGGTTGTCGGATCCAGTTCCAATCATACTCAGGAGTAGCAATGGGGAAACCTGTCACTTTACAGACCAGAGTAAGAGTCTCTCCTGGTTTTACTGTTGCTGGGCCGGATGATACAAGCTGAATCTCTGAGTGGGCCCCTTGTGGGGGGAAAAGAGAGCATTGTAAGCAATATAATAAATCACATAATACTGTACTTGTATTCAGCCAACCAATATTTTCAACATGCCTTCGTACGCTTACATTTTACAGTGGTCACCAAAGAGAAGAAGAAGAAAAATAGTAACTTCATAATGTTAAGGAAGAGATGACTTAGCAAGGCAGGAAAGAGGAGTTTCTGGACAAGGGAAAAGTGACATTTGAAATTGGGTGGATTATCTATGAACAGAATCTCTTCTACGGCTACACCCACACCCAAATCAACTCAAGAATTTGCATACCCAGTTTATCAAATGACCTATGAATTATGAGGAGGCTCTGAGATAGATGTTTGGTTTCCGATTTGTGGCTGACCTCCTATCACCATATTTGTCACACATGTGTCTAAGCATGTGTGCATGTGTGCATGATAAGAAGTCAAAGTTTACTCTCTTGCTTGAGAGAAGAACTTGCACATGAGAATTTAAATCTCTTGTTTAAATGCATCATTTTTTCATAGCAAGAAACCACCAGTGAAGGAGGAAAAAGAGTCTAGGTCATTGCTGGTGAACCTATGGCATGTGTGCTAAGGGGGTACTCCCAGCCTTCTCTTTTGGCGCGCATGGCCATTGCCCCAGCATAGAGTTTGCCCTGCCCCTCTGCCCAACAACCCAATGGGAGTGTTTCCTCCCTCCCCCTAGCACAGAGTTCTCCCCGTCCCTCTGCCCAGCAGCCCAATGGGAGTACTTCCTTCCTCCCCCCAGCATAGAGTTCGCCCCACCCCTTCTTTTTCGGCACTCAGTCTCTAAAAGGTTTGCCATCCCTAGTCTAGATATTCTCCTTGGAATTGAAAACTGAATGTTTGTTGAATTCCCCAGATATGGATTAGCCACTTGTTCCTCACAGGGAAGATATTTAATTTTCTGCTTTTCCAGAGATACCTCTTCCACTTTGCTTAGTAAACTTCTTTACTAAAACAGAGGGAGACTTGCTCTTCTTGGCAGCTCAAAGATAGTAACAATGCATTATGCTTCATGTGGAGAGAGTAAAATAATTGGGCAATTTTACTCTTGATCCAGGAAGGCCCTCTCCTATATTGGAATACAGTACTGCATTCTAACAAAAGAGAAGAGCAGTTATTAATTACAGCAATGAAAATAAAATAAAAGTACTGTATTTCCATGTGACAATTGCAATTACAAAGCAAACTTAGGAGAAAAGTCTCTTGTTTGGAATAAAAACATTTTTGTAGGAAGGTGTTAGATAAGCCAGTTGTGTCTGAATCTAGGGGGCAGTGCTGCTCACGTGTGTGTGCGTGCTTATTTTTATTTTATTTTATTATTATTTATTTTTTCCTTTGTCCCCACCCATGACATCATGACATCATGATGTTAGCTCCGCCCACATTGTGATGACATCATGGTGGGGTAGTAACATTTTTGACATCCCACCACTGTCCATAAGACATGGAACATTGTTATCTTTTTCACTGAAGTGGTACCTATTTATCTACTTGCAACTACTTGCTTTTGATCCAGTAGGTTGCAGGAGCTGGGACACACAACATCTGCTCATTCTGTTGCACAGGTCTCGAACTGCTGACCTACCAACCTTCTAGTCATCAAGCTGAGCATCTTAACCCCTAAGCACCGCATCCTCTAACTCTGCCATACTTTTTGCAAAAAGAGTAGCAAATATGGAAACTGAATAAATTGCCTCTTTACTTCAAGCAGCAAGGATAAAACTTTTGAAAACTCAATTTTCCCTTGTGAGATAAACAAAGATTGACACCCCTGTTTTGTATAAAAGATTCCATGCACTTTGAAGTTAAGATGTACTCCTGATGTCTCCTGGTGTGTGAAAAGAAAATGGCATCCACATATCTGACAGCATTTTTGCTTTACTGTTACACACAGTGACGTCCTTGGGCTGACAAGACTTTATTTTCAGGGAGAAATTTGAGCCATCTTTTGACACTGTGAATTGTTCCCAAATACAGTAGTTGGAGAGAAATAGTTTGTGACTGAAGGTTTCCAATAGTTGACCAACCACTCTGGGGAATGGTCAGGTTCTTGTATAAACCAAGACATCCACTGCTGGTCAGCACTATCCATGGTGTATATCAGGGGTCAGCAAACATGGCTCAGCAGGTGTTCTTGGACTTCAATTACCAGAAACCCAAGGCAGCATATCTGCTGATCCTTAGCATACACAAGCCAAATGAATTGGTGTAGGTCAGGGGTGGTGAACCTTGGCACTCCAGGTGTTCTTGAACTTCAATTCCCAGAAGCCCTGATCAGCAGGAGTGCTGACAGGAGCTTCTGTTAATTGAAGTCCAAGAACACCTGGAGTACAAAGGTTCACCATTACTGGTGTAGGTGACAGTTCAAGGTGACCAAGTGTGTATCTGGACTTACTCATCCTTGTGAAATCTTCTTCTTATTCAGGTGCCATATCCATTCTTAACTCCTCAGAACAGTTCTTCCGGGGACATTCCCACCAGCCTCTCAGGTTCTTAAGCCATGAAGCTCGTCTGCATCTAGGGCCTCTCTTCCTAGGGATCATCACTTGAATAGTGAGTTGGGGTATTCTATATTTCATGTCGTTCCTCATGTTATACCCCAAAGCTAAATTAGCTGCAACTAAGATAAGCAAATTTAGATCCAACCTATCATCTCCATGTATTAGGCAGAAGCTCAAGTAGGGAAGCAACATGAAGTTTCCTATCCTTCTACCAAGCCATGTTTTCATGTGGGACCTTGACTTGGTGGTTAAGAAGCATTTGGAATGATGTAGAATTTAGAATCTATATTTAGAATCAAGCTTCCTGGTTTTTGTGCTGTGCTTTGATAGACCTAACCCCACTGTGCATCTCGGACACAATAATACAGAGCTGAGTCAGCAACTGCCATGGAGTTCAGCTGGAGGTAGAATTCACTTTTGGAGGTGTCTGAAGAGATGGTTGTACGGCTTCGAAGAGAAGAGTCATACCAGATCCGCCCGTCATATGAATATATTCTTGCAATCCATTCCAGACCTTTCCCAGGAGGCTGACGGATCCAGGTCCAAATACTACCGGCATCAGCTATGGAAACACCTGTCACTTTACAGACCAATCTGAGGCTTTCTCCAGGTTTCACTGTTCCTGGGCCAGAAGATACGAGCTGTATGCTGGCTGTACTACCTAAGGCAGTAGAAGAAAAGAAAGTGATAAAATATTATAAAACAGATATTTTGAAGCACTCTCTTGCACTATGTACTTACATCTCAAGATGGCCATCAGACAGAAGAATAAGATGACATTCATCCTGCTAAACATAGAGGACACCAGCCTGGAACCTGTGGACTTAGAACAATATGTGGATCCTTCAATGAGAAGCTTCCTTTTTAAAGGGACTTTCATATTTATTTATTTATTTAAAAGAGAAGATTTGCATTAGCTCTTCCTCCCGCCATCCACAAAAAGAAACGGGCAGTGCAGTTGAGTCATGGGTTTGTAATTTGCTAGGTCACTTAGAGAAGGTCCGCAAATTGTGAAGACACACCCTTTTCCTATTACATTGGCAAAAACAACTTGGGAAGGTGAATAAAAATATTTAACACAGAAAGAGTGATTTATTTATTTATTTATTGCCCTTATACCCTGCCCATCTGGAATGGGCTCCTACTCTGGTTGGCTTACACTATTAAAATACAATAAAATAAAAATCATTAAGACAATTAAACAACACCCACCCACCCAATCAAAATCAGAACTGAGGACCCCAAACTCTTGTGACAGAAAGGTAATCGGAGGGTCTCCTATTTGGTCTTCAGCAAACTGCTAAAGGCTTCTTCAAACAGAAAGGTTTTCAACTGTTTCTTAAAGGACCCTAAGGAGTCAATCAAATGCAGCATCCCTAATAGTGCATTCTATAGAGCTGGAACTACCACTGAGAAAGCCCTATGGTAGGTAGCAGACTTTCTAGCCAGAAGAGGTAGCCCCTCCTTTTCCATGCAGATCTCTCTCCTCAAAAGCCAAGCCGCCACCACCACCTCCTCCTCCTCCTTTTAAACAAAAACATCAAGGACAAGCAATCACATATGTCTCCCCATCTTTCTTGTTAAGGGGGCGGCGGCGATGACGATTGATGGTTATTGATAAAGCAATATATTTAGGAAAAGAAGGAACAGGGAAGGGTAATGGTCTCCAAGTGGATTAAATTCCACTTAAACTCATCTTGATGGAGGGCAGCAGCTTCATCATTACTGACCTGGAAATGATGAGGATTTTGTGTGCAAAAAGGGCTCAGGATCAGAAAGTGAGTCACAGAACTGGATCAGTGGTATGGGTGTCACCCTGCAATGCAGAAGACAACTGGAAAGCCACTGCATTACACTGTTCCCAGGAAAATCTTCATCAGAATTGGATATGGCACTTGAAGAATAAGAGAGCCTATAATGTGCTACTGGGTAATTGGGCCCTGGTTGTGTATTCAAATAATGAGATTTAGGGAAACAAGCAGATATGGCCTTCTGACAAAACCTTAGGCTACAACCAGTGTTGGGCAGGAAAATTTTTTACTACCACACTGTGGGTAGAGCTGATGTCATGGACGGAGCCAAGGTCATGACATCATGATGTCATGAGTGGAGCTGGTGTCATGATGTCATGGGTGGAGCCAACAATGTGGGCAGAGTCAAAGTAAAAATAAATAAAATAAACATAAAATAAACATAAAATAAAAATACAGTACACATAAAAGTAGAAATAAAAAACATAAAATTACAAATTACAATAGACATTAAATAGAAATAAAAAACATAAAAATGCAAATTAAAATAGACATTAAATACACATAAAACCACACTACATAACACACACACATCAACCCACTCACCCACCCACTCCAAACACAAACCCTAGTCACTTACCCTGGGGTCAGGGAGCAGCAGGCAGGCAGCAACAGCAGCGGCGCGGCGGGATTTTTACTACTGGTTTGGTAGAACCGGTCTGAACCGGCTGCTGCCCACCACTGGCTACAACCAACCTTAAATCATGGGACCTGGGCTGGAATCCTACTCAATGTTGTCTCTTTAAACACTACCAGCCAGAGCAAGGTTGGCAAAGTAGATCAAGTAAAGAGACTCACCTGTCCGGGCAGGAGAAGGGCTTAAACGGGCTACCTGCTTCTTGACCCAGGTTGAAAAATTTTAAGTGGTAGCCATGTAAGTCTGTACAAGTATGTCAGAGAGCAAACAAGACAAAACATTGTGGCACCTTAAAGACTAACTGCTGTATTTTAATGTTAGTTTTTTGTGTCTCAAGTCCACTTCATCAGACATAGGAGTGAGATTGCAGGGCATTAATTTATACATACCAGGTACACAAGTACACAATGGTTGGTTAGTATAACAGAGAAGTTTACAAATCAGTGGGGTTTCTTACAACAGGTAATAAGAAAAGATTCCTGATTGATATTCAGATTTGCTGTTAAATTTGGTTCAGCTGAGTTGTAATAGTTAGTACTGTATGGGAGACAGAGCGGAGTTAAATAGCTTATAAAATTCGGAAACCTACAGCTTATGCCTTTCTTATTTATTTATTTATTTATTTATTTATTTATTTATTTATTGTATTTCTATGCCGCCCATTTGGGTGGTATCCCACTCTGGGCAGTGAACAAACAGATGACAAATAACGACAACACACAGCAAATCAAACAAACAACTGACAAATACATCACAAACTGAACTAAAATAAAATAATTGGCATCTGAGGGCATAAGAACTCAACCTCATTGTGTTATTTATTGGTTGGGGGTCAACAAGCCTTCTTCTAGTTGTGATTTGGTACCCTAAATAAATTGCAACAAGAGTATGCCCATTTAATATAATGGAATTTACTCAGGATCTGACTCATCAAAATCCCATTGATTTAATAGGCCCACACTAGCATGACTTACTGCATTAAACAACAGGATTTTTGTTGCTGAGCATCAGGGTCTGTGCTCAGAAGGGGAGGCCCATTCATGCCAGCTTGTGAATTATTGCAATACAGCGTCTGCTCTTCAGACTTTTTGCTTGGTTCTGAATCATTGTGTACCCCGGGAGCAGTAGTACGTGGCTGAGTCATGAACTGTCACAGAACTCATCTGGAGAGAGACCTCGTTCTTGGATGTGTCCGCTAAGAGTTCAATTCTCTCTCGCAGAGACACATCTTTGTACTTGTCTCCCCTGAATGGATAGATCCACCCGAGCCATTTCGGCTGTTTGCCCGCTGGTTGTTGTATCCATTGCCAAAACATGTTCTCTGTAGTAATTGGGATTCCAGAAATAGTACAGATGAGATTCAAAGTCTGGCCTAATTTCACCTCTTGGTTACCTGACTGGCGCAGCTCTATTTTATCAGCAACTAAATAACAAGAGATAGCAAGAAAAACAACATCAAAACACTTTTTATGCCTGTGCAGGGCCCCTCTCCCCTTCCCAGTCCTTGCAGTTCAACTCACGGGAAGAAGCAGCTGTCAGAGCAACAAGCATCAACAAGCCATACATTCTGAGAAATAAACACGTGCACGTGTGTGTCACACTGTGGTGAAAATTCCCACACGCCAGAAACACCCCAGGAGAAGAAAGAAACTGGAGGGGTTTAAATTTCTCCAGAAAGCAGACAGATTTGCCTGAAGTTTGTAAATGTCCTTGACTTTGAGGGCGGCAGATGCTTCCTTTCACACTTGAGTCGTCTTGCGCTATATTAAGTCCACTGTTGTTTTCCATAATTCTACTCTGGCGTCACACTTTGACCTGTGGGGCAGACAGCAGTGGGCAGATAGATGTCTTCTATGAGATTAGAGCTAGAGGAGGTAACTGTCATACTAGAGTGATCTCTCAATGTGTTTCAAGCATGATGCCACTCACAGAGGAGACTTTGGTTTTGATTCATATTACTCTGTCACAGTGATGGTGAACCCTGGCACTCCAGGTGTTCTGGAACTTCAATTCCCAGAAGCCCTGATCAGCAGGAGTGCTGATTTGGGCTTCTGGTAATTGAAGTCCAAGAACTCCTGGAGTACCAAGTTTAGCTCTATCACAAGTCATTTGCTCTGATATTACCACTAGTGTTTAGCAAGCAACAGAGAACTTGAGGGATGGCGGAGGACAGAGTCCAGCTGACCACAGGACCAGGAATGGGTCTTCCCCAGTGATGGCCTGATCAGAGATTGATTCTGAGAATGATGGAAACAGCCCCCTTGAAATGTTTTTGACATTGGACTACAGCACTTTATTTGGTAATAGAGGTTCTTTGAGCAGAAGTGATAGTGTTGGATCATTACTGCTCTTATCATGGAAGAAGGAGGACTGCTGGGTTCTGCTGGGGGTTGATGGACTCACATTCTGCAATAGTCAATAAAACATATACAGTAATACCCCGGATAACGATTGCATCGGATAACGCTAGAATTGGATAACGATGCAAGTTTTTTGGAAAAAACTTGCATCGGATAACGATTCTGGATAATGATTCTTAGCGTTATCCGAGGCAATGGTCTGAGGGTGTGGGGTGGTTTGGGTAGAGCTACCCAATCCACCCCCCACCCGCAGCAGTCTCTGCGACTGCAGTAGGGTCGGGGAAAAGCACGCGCCTTTCTCCCGACCCTACTGCAGTCGCAGAGACTGCTTGTGTCTCTTTCCCTCCCTGTATTTAAACTACAGGGAGGGGGAAAGAGAGAGACATGATTGGTTCTCTAGAGACCAAATCATGTCTCTCTCTTTCCCCCTCCCTGTAGTTTAAATATAGGGAGGAAAAGAGTAAGACGTGATCACGTCTTACTCTTTTCCTCCCTGTATTTAAACTACAGGGAGTGAGAGACTGCTTGTGTTTCTTTCTTTCCCTCCTGGTATTCAAACTACAGGGAGGGGGAAAGAGAGAGACATGATTGGTTCTCTAGAGACCCAATCACGTCTCTCTCTTTCCCTCTCCCTGTAGTTTAAATACAGGGAGGGAAAGAGACACAAGCAGTCTCTGTGACTGCAGTAGGGTTGGGGGAAAGGCGCGCCTTTCCCCGACCCTACTGCAGTCGCAGAGACCGCTGCGGGTGGGGGGTGGCTTTAAAGGCAGGGAGGAAAAGAGACCCGATTGGGTCTCTTTCTTTCCCTGCCTGCCTTTAAAGTGGTTTGTCCCTGAAGTTAGGGCTTTTTTTTTAGCGTTGTTCGATGCATGCATCAGACAACGCTAAAAACCGGATAACGTCATGACTTGTGGAACCAAGTCATAATGTTATCTGGGGTATTACTATATTGAAGGAATCTTAATTGAATGTCTTAAGGGACTGCAGTGGCTCAAGTGACTAAGAAGCTGAGTGGGAGGCGGCTGGTCAGCAGTTCGATTCCCAAATACTGCAGGATGGAATGAGCTCCCATCACTGTCCCAACTCCTGCCAACCTAGCAGTTCAAAAGCAAGAAATTGCAAGTAGATAAATAGGGACTGCTTCGGTGGGAAGGCAAGCAGCATTCCATGTGCTCCAGTGTCTAGTCATGCCTGCCACATAACCATGGAAACGTCTGCAGACGCAGACAGTGCTGGCTCTTCAGCTATGAAACAGAGATGAGCACTTCACCATAGAGTCAGATACGACTGGCTTTAAAGCAAGGGTGACCTTTACTTTACCTCAATTTTATGTGAATGTCTTAAGTGACTGAAACCAGCTGGAACCCATGCGGACTCCACTGTTTCTGGGCCTCAGTGAGGTCTTCCAAAGCTGGGAGTTACATATCATTAGATTAAACACAGAGACTCTTCAATATACTTTTTAGCTCATAACTAGATAAATAAAGATTTTTTTATTACTTTCTAGTAGCTAAAGTGTTTCTATTCATTTCAAATGCATCTATATTGCATCTCCTACCATACCACTTAGAGATTGATGTTCTGATAGTTTCCTGCCATAGATTCCTCTCACAGCATCTGATTTGATCGCTATGTCCCAGACAAATATTTCTTCTGGTTTCTGAATTCCAGCTCTACAAAAAATGAAGGTCCCTGTTTTGCCTTCACTCTTGACAGTCACAGAGAACCGAGGGTTTTGTACAAGCTTGAAAGGAGAAGTTGTCTCTGTGTATCTTGCACAGTAATACAAGGCAGAGTCTTCAGGCTTCAGGCTTGCCATCTGCAGATACAGTGAGTTTTGGGAATTGTCTCTGGAGATGGTGAATCTTCCCTGAACTTTGGGATTATACCACTGGCTGCTTCCATCGTATCTTATTCCACCCACCCACTCCAGTCCTTTCCCAGGAGGCTGTCGGACCCAATGCATGTCATAGTCGCTAAAAGTATATCCTGAAGCTTTACAGGTCAGGCGGAGGGAGCCTTCTGGAGCCACAAGACCTCCTCCTGTCTCCACCAGCTGCACCTCTGAATGACAGCCTAGAAAAGAACGATAGATTAAGGATCAGAGAACAACGTTGAGTCAAATTAAACAACTCTCTCTGTTTCCTCATGAGGAAGGATTACCTTGGAGACCTGCTAAGAACAGGAGGAGTTTCAAGCAAAGGAACATGTCTCCAAATGTGTTGGGATTTACTTGATCTACTCAATGTTGCTCAGTTCTAGATGGCTGAAGATGGCAGCTTTTATAGAGGTGGAACAGTCACAGTCATTTGCATGAAGTCCATATTTTAAAGGCTCCATGGACCTAGTTTTATAGCTAGAGGGTCAGAGAAAAGGTGAAGAGTATGTTATTTACGGCTGTAGAGTATAGAAAATGGGGAAGCACCAGGGAGTCATGAGAATCCCCTTTTTAATGCAAGATCTACATTCAATCATGTACCAATGAGGATTTAAGTTTGGCCAACGACAAAGCCAGAAAGGTGTCTTCATTTTGGCAGTTTAAAAATCCAATAAGTTTGGAATTCCTTGCTCAGACTGCTATGCATTTTTGCAGTGGCAATTGGCATTGGTCTTGTTCTCCTCTCTCTCTCTCCACATGTCTTTCATCCACTATAGTGCCTTTCCTCTGTAGATGCCTAGATTTACACGCATCTTTTCTCGATATTGCAACCTTTTCTTTTCACACTTGGTGAACAAAGGCGAGGGCAAAAATAAGAGGATCAATCTAAACAATTGTCTTCACTGTCTGTGATGGGGAGTTGTGATCAAAAGGGCTGCTAAGAATGGGCTGTATTTTCCAGAGAAATCTCATTTTCAAGTCATCTTCTCAGGGAATAATTTTCATTGTTGAAACCACAAACCACTATTCTCAGATATCTATCAGCTTCCCACATGACCAATATAATTTTTTATTGCTTAAATTCCACTGCCCTCTTGTGGGTCTCTTACTCAAATCATTTACCTTCTGATGTCTTGGGCCTTCCTTGGTTAAACCATGGTCTACAAAAGGTATGTCCCAAGAGACCATCAGCAGATCTCAGCCATGTTTGATGTGGCTCATCAGGAGTTTGCAAAGTATTCTCTGATGGTCAAGTTTTGTTTAAGATCTTCTGACCTAAGGCCTTTTGCTACCTGAGGCCAGGGGCCAGATGGCACAAAAACACACCACATAAAACCAACAGAAGCTACCAAGATCTGCCTTATTGCCACCAAGAAATCAATCTGCTCTCCCATAGGAGCTTAACGTTATTCGATGCAATTCTCCCTCCCAGATTACTTAACGTTATGCGATTTTAGCGTTATCCGAGGTAAATTTTATCCGAGGTATTACTGTATTGCAAGTAGATAAACAGGCCACACTTCGGCGGGAAGGTAAATAGGGTTTCCTGCACTCCAGTGTTTAGTCATGCCTGCTACATGTCCACGGAAATGACTGCAAATGCAGACAGTGCTGGCTCTTTGGCTATAAACAGATATGAATACTGAACCCTAGAGATGGATACGACTGGCTTTCCAGCAAGGGTGACCTTTACCTTTACTAATGTTTGCTCTTTATGTTTTTTTCTGCTCTGGTTTATTTTATTTGGATTTAATTGTTTTATGGATACATCACAGTTCTGGGAGATATAAGTCTGTCCTATCCCCCCCCCCCAAAAAAAAATAATAATAAAATAAATAAAAATAAAATAAAAATAATAACACTTGTCTGTCTATCTCTCTGCCAGTCCCTTTCTCTTCCATTGATTATGAAAGAGTGTGAAAGATGCCTTTGACACACGACTAAAGAAAAAAAGAATTATTTGATCAAGTAAAGCAACAATTCAGTCCATTCCAAATGAATCAGCTCGGCAAGACACACCATCCTGCTTATATATTGTGGAATTATTTTGACAACCTTGTATGCATTTTATTTCTGACACTTCCTGATTTCTTCTGTTCTTGAAAGCTTTTTCCTGTTGATCTTCTTTTCCAACAGAGCAGAACTTTTTAAAGGGGGAGGGGGGACATTTTGCCTGTAGTCTCCACAGTGATGGGGGCAAGAGGTTCTTGTATGAGCCTGAAAGGAGAAGTTGTCTCTGTGGTTCTTGCACAGTAATACAAGGCAGAGTCTTCAGGCTTCAGGCTTGACATCTGCAGATATACTGAGTTTTGGGAATTGTCTCTGGAGATGGTGAATCTTCCCTGAACGCTGGGATTATACCACTGGCTACTTCCAGCTGGGTTTATTTCAGCCACCCACTCCAGTCCTTTCCCAGCAGGCTGTCGGATCCAGTCCATGTAGTAGCTACTAAAAGTGAATCCTGAAGCTTTGCAGGAGAGCTGGAGGGAGCTTCCAGGTTTCACGACGCCACCTCCCGTCTCCACCAGTTGAACTTGTGAGCTGCAACCTGAAAAAGGAGAGATAATTTGAACATCATGGAATAATAATTTAAAAGAATACACTAGTCTCTGGTTCTCCTTGTGATGGAAAATTACCCGAGATAACGGCAAAGAGCAGGAGAAGATTCCACCAAAGGACCATGTCTCCGACTGTTTTCATGGTGGTAGGGATTGACTTAATGGGTTCGGTGTTGTAAAGTGACTCAACACGAGAGCCCTTAAAAAGGTGAAATCAGTCAGGGTAATTTGCATGGACTTCCTATATTAATAGTTGCTTAAAGGCCTATCTTTTAGACCTGGGTTATTTATCATAGGGACTGCAGTGGCTTAGTGGTTAAGATGCTGAACTTGATGACTGGAAGGTCAGCAGGTCAGCAGTTCGAGACCCAAGTGCTAAATGATGGAGTGAGCTCCCGTCTCTGTCCCAGCTCCTCCCAACCCAGCTGTTTGAAAGCAAGAAATTGTAAGTAGATAAATAGATACCACTTTGTTGGGAAGGTAAGCAGAGTTCCTTACACTCTGGTGTCTAGTCATGCCTGCCTCGTGTCCATAGAAACATTTTCAATCACAGACAGAGCTGGCTCTTTGGCTATAAACAGAAATGAGCATTGAACCCTAGAGTCAGTTATGACTGGCTTTCAAGCAAGGATGACCTTTACCATTACCTATTTATTATAAAGTGTGAGAAATGATGCCAAGCATTACAGTGGTTCAATGTTTGCCCTATATATGTTTGCCCACTTGCACAGGAAGGTGAACCTTGGCCCTCCAACTGTTCTTGAATTTCAGTTCACAGAAGCTGTGATCTGCAGGTGTGATGACTTGGGCTTCTGGTACTTGAAGTCCAAGAACACCTGGCGTGCAAAAGTTCACCATCACAGCCCTACATGGTTCTTTTCTGCTCTGGTATATTTTATTTGAATTGAATTGTTTTATAGATACATCACAGCTCTGGGAGGTACAGTTCTGCCCCCTCTCACACACACACAATTGTCTACCCATCTCTCTGCCATTCCCTTGCTCTTACATTGACTGCCCCATCTTTCCCTGTCATCAAGCCTTGATGTTTTCTACCTCCTTTGTGCTTCCACTTGCACAGGAAGGTGACAGATTCCTTTCTTTAAAATAAAAAGAGTATTTACAAATACACATGCACACATCTGAGGATTCATGACCATGGAAGATGGTGGGTTCCTTGCAGAGAATGTCTCTTTCAGCTACAGTGCAAGTCTAGGTCTCCTAAAGAGATGACTGATCTCTTGGAGATCTGGAACAGCTAGAATGTTGCTACACTTATATGCAAAATTCACAAATGTAGCAATCTACATACTTTTTATTGTGGAGGTATTTAAGTCAGTCCATTAACCAGATCTAACAGCGGGAGCCCAAACAAAGTATTAAACATTTCTGTTGAGAGATCTCCCCATTTAAGTATTTTTTCAACACCAAGAGCAAACTCGTACAATTCGTGAGCTTGCACAGTGCAAGCATTTCAGGAAGAACAATGGACTCTTGCTTATTCTTTTGCACTTATGTCTGCCAGTACAACATTGATTGGATAAGGACAGTGACGGAGAGCTTGGCTTTGGAGTGTTCCTCCCCTTCAAGGGCTAGGCAGTGTTCAATAAAAGACTTTAGTTGTCTTCTTAAAAGCCAACTGAACAATGAGCTTGAAAGTTGTGCCAGAGAAGGAGCTTGACAGTAATGCTTTGGGTGATGATATCTAACTATCTTTTTGGAATACTTTAAGAGGAGGAGAAGCAAATTTTTCCAAATTCTGCATATGCCAAATGTGGATCAATTTTGACAGGGAGAGATACAGATGAATAATGCATATATTGGATACCAGAGAGTAAACAAAACAAAACAAAACAAAGAAGACAAAAGACATTGTGGCACTTCAAACTGCTGTACAGTATTTTAATGTTAGCTTTCGTGTATCAAGTCCACTTTATCAGACATAGGAGGGAGACTTCATGGCATTAATTTATACACATCAGGTACATAGGGATTGGTTAGCATAACAGATAAGTATACAGATCGATATGGCTTTTTAAACTGGTAATGACAGAAGCCCTGTGGTGAATCAGATTAGTTGTGAAGTTTTGCCTTGTTGAATTGCAAATGGATAGTAGTAGGATACAAGCTACACAACTGGCATAAAACATTTGCTAATGAGTTTAAACTTCAGCATCTGTTGACATTCCTGTGATTCAGTAGAATTCTCATCTAGAGCATGGGCTTCCTGACTGAACAAAGGATGAACACTCACAATTGTTTACTCTCTGATATGCTTGAAACACAGACTAACACGACTACCATTTCATGAATATATTGGAGAGAGACTCTTTCTTTTTGTCTTACACGGGAGGAAAACTATTCTAAAACAATTAACCATGAAGATGGGAGAAATCTCCTGATGCAGAAGGAGGTTTCTCCAGGGGAAATAAGCTCTGAGAAGTTCTTGTACATGAGAAAAGGAAGGCTATGGAGTGGCTTCAGTGGAACACCAAACACCTGAATGGATATGAGTCAAAGAATGTCTGTTTGATCCTCAAGAAGCATGGATTATCGTCTTTCCTTGTGACGTTTGTTCTGCTTTTTATGTCTTTGTGAACAAAAACAGCAGGAACTACTTTCTGAAATAATACAGTGAATGTTTTTGTCTGGGGGTTAACAGGTTCCTTCTCACTGTGTCTCTCTTCCACAGTAATAGGTTGCAGTGTCTTCTTCTTTCAAATTGTTCATTTGCAGATAAAAGTTGGAACTGACTTTTGAAGCAGTGAATCGCCCTTGGATTTCAGGAGAATAATTATTGCTGCTCGAGTCATAGTATTGGAGAAGCCATTCTAGTCCTTTGCCAGGTTTCTGCCGGACCCAGTACATCCAGTAGCTGTTAACATTAAATCCCGTAACAGCACAGGTCAGTTTATGAGATTCTCCAGGTTTGCTCAGCACTGGGTCAGATTGGGTCAGGATCTGTGAGAGACCACCTGGTTGAGAAAATAAAAATACAGAAGTTGTTGAGGCAGAAAAGGCAACAGACATGGGAATCCACTAGAATTGAAAGGTTGCATCAGAATTAAGATCCAACATACCATGCAAGGAGGTTGCTAGGACCAGAATTATCGGTAAGAAGGACACCATTGTGTGGACAAAGTTGTTGAACCCCAGAGAAGCTGTGGATGCTTTGTCTGGAATTCTTTGTGAGAGAAGTGGTTTGGAGGTTTAAGTAGGAAGCACTGTTCCTTTCTGTTTTGCATATGTTCATTAGCATACATGGGTATAGTGTAAATGTGAAAAGAAACCCCGATGAATCAGAATCTCACATTCCACTGCTCTCCAACGAGGCATTTCAATTTTCCTGTAGTGAACAGCTTAATTAATTAAATTTTGTCATGCAGGACAATTTATTGTAACAAATCTAATTCTGGATCCTGGTCTTCCTTATGGTACCACAATGGGCTTTCGAATGTGTTGTTTCATCTGGTGGGTTTGTGACTGTGTACGAGTATGTGAATGGGACAAAACTAGTGTCTCCTATTCTAGATGATCTATATTTCTTGATCACCTCTGATCTTTCATACTTTCTTCTATAGTACACAGCACTACTCTTTGATGGTTCTCATGGTTCTCACCCATTACAAGAGGTGGTTTCAATTGTCCTTTGCTACAATGAAGAACCCTTTCACTTCATCTGAGTACTAACTGGAAGCTGGATGTGTGTCTATAATCCAACTCATCCAAATTCCTTATATAAATTGATGTTAAACAACTCACATGGTGGTTGCTGAAGATGAAGGTGGAGAGGTTTCAGAAGATGTGGAGGGCCTTTTCATACTCATATCCATTGCTTCCACTTTTCCATCTCAATAAATGCATGGAAAGGAAGATCTAAATGTAGTACTTTTTTGGTACTTCAAGTGAATTATATACAGAAAGTAAATTCAATTCAATCAGTCAGGTCTCTCTTCTATTGCTCTGTGGGATTCTGTGACCTATTTGAAGTTATTTGCCACTTCCCCAGAAGAAAAGTGAAGCTGGGGCTTCTGAGAGGCTAATTATTATAAATACTGGATTAGTTTCCAAATATTTGGAGGAAGAAGTAAGGTTTCATCAAAAAATCAACAATGGAAATTCCATTAATGATGGCTTCAAACAAATAACAGAGAAATCTACCAGGAGAGATTTTGATATCTTCTTTCAATTCTTGATCTGTGCGAGACACTAGTGTATTGTCCCACCTTAAAAGAAGGAAAACATGAAAGGTATGCTACATGAACATGGTCAGCAAGTGTTGTCATGGATGGTTTGGGATGAATTAGAACAGGGATCAGCAAAGTTGGCTTTCTAGGTGTTCTTAGACTTCAGTTGCCAGAAGCCCAAGACAGCACACCTGCTGATCATGGTTTTTGGCTGTTGAAGTCCAAGAACATCTGGAGAGTCAAGTTTGATGACCCCTGAATTAGAATATCACAGGCTTACAAGGCCTCAGTGGAGGAATATCCAGGGTAAAAACATGAGCTTTTGGGGAAATTAAACTACTAACACTATTTCATTTTACAGTAAACCAGTATCATAGCAGAAACCACAAACTGACATGCTCAGATATCCACAGTCCATAGGTCCTCTTTCAATGATCCAGCCCATCTCTGCCCAAAATGAAGTCCAACACTCCATGCAGTTTTTAGGAAAAGGGAGATGGTAGAGGGAATGAGGCTGGATGATGAAAAGGACAAAGAAGAGATGGCAAGAAGAAAAGAAAGAAGGAAATGTTTGAAGTTGTTTATTGAGGGCTTATTCATTTCAGCTTGTAATGCTACACCAGGGTTCTCAACTTATGGCCCATGGTGCCATTTCATGTGGCCTGCCACCCTAGCCCACATTGCCATCGTTGGAAGCACCAGAAACAGCCACGTCCGCATTTATGGATGCCTGTGGATGTCATATACGTATTTATGTCAGCTGTGGACATGTTTTACAGTAGCGTTTATGGTGGAGGGAACCACCAGTCCAGTCTGATGAGACGTGGTCTGGCCCACACCATAAAAAGGTTGAGAACCCCTGTGTTACACCATGGTTTATCTTAACTTTGGTTTGTCCCTACATCTCAGATTCCCATCAATTGTTTGTTTGTTTACTTGTTTTTATAGGAGCCAGTAAATCAGGACTTTATATTATATTTTAAAAATCCAAATAAATATTGACTAACAGCTAAGTTGTTCTTTGATTCTTCTTTCTATCTCCTTCAGAAGTAAAGGAGAGATTCTTCCTTATAATGTGAAAGCCATGAACTTCATGTTTTAAATATAAAAAGCACGGATTTGATTCCTGTTACTCTATCACAAGTTATTTGCTCTGATATTACCATGAGTGTTTTGGCAAGCAGGGGCATCCAGCTGATTCTTGGACCAGGACTGGGCATTCCCCAGTGATGGTCTGATCAGAGCTTGATGGGAACAGACTCCTCGAGAGTATTTTTGACATTGGACTAATTAAAGCTTGGCAAGATGCACCATTCCACTTAAACATTGTGGAATTATTTTGATAAACTTGTATGCATTTTATTCCTGACACTTTTTGATTTCTTCTGTTATTGAAAGCTTTTTCCTGTAGCTTTTCCTTTCCAATAGTACAGAGAATTGGGGGTAGGGGAGGGCTTTGGCTTGTAGTTTTGACAGTGATGGGGGCATGAAGTTCTTGTACAAGCCTGAAAGGAGAAGTTGTCTCTGTGTCTTTTGCACTGTAATACAAAGCAGATTCTTCAGGCTTCAGGCTTCCCATCTGCAGATACACCAAGTTTTGGGAATTGTCTCTGGAAATGGTGAATCTTCCCTTGACTTTGAGATTATACCACTGGTTATTTCCATCATGTCTTATTCTAGTCACCCTTTCCAGTCCTTTCCCAGCAGGCTGTTGGACCCAATCCATCCTATAGCTGCTAAAAGTGAAACCTGAAGCTTTACAGGTCAAGCGGAGATTGCCTTCTGGAGCCACAAGTCCTCCTCCTGTCTCCACCAGCAGCTCCTCTGAATGACAGCCTGGAAAAGAACGATAGAATAAGAATCAGGGAGCAACCATGAGGCAAATTAAACAGCTCCCTATTTTGCCTTATGTGGAAGGATCACCTTGGAGAACTGCCTAGACAGGAAGAATTTCAAGCAAAAGATCATGTCTCCGAATGTGTTGGGATTTACTTGATCAACTCAGTGTTGCTCAGTTCTAGATGGCTGAAGATGGAAGCTTTTAAAGAGGTGGCAGAGTCACAGTAATTTGCATGAAATCATATTTTAAAGGCACCAGGGACCTGGTTTTATAGCTAGAGGGTCAGAGAAAAGGGGAAGAGTATGTTATCCTCGACTGTAGAGTATCAGGAAATACCAGGGAATAATGAGAGCCCCTTTTTTTAAAACAGAATTTACCTTCCATCATGGACCGATGAGCATTTAAGTTTGGCCAGTGACAAAGCCAAGGAGGTGGCTTCATTTTGGCAGTTTAAAAATCCAATAAGTTTGGAATTCCTTGCTTCGACTGTGATGCATGTGAGGCTTGCCTTGTTTTCTCCAGATGCGTCGAGTGGTGGAATGAGATTTTGCACTGGGAATTAGCATTGGTCTTGTTCTGCCGACTTCTCCTCTCTCTATATGTCTGTTGTCCACTGTAATGCCTTTGCTCTATAGATGCCTACATTTATGCACAGCTTTATTAAACATATCTTTTCTTGATATTGCGACCATTTCTTATCACGCCTGGTGAACAAAAGTGAAGGCAGAAATAAGAGGATCAATTAAAGCAATTGCCTTCACTCTCTGTGATGGGAAGTTGTGCTCAAGAGGGTTGATGATTCATTTGGAAATGACTTTGAAACAGAAGACTGGGGCTGTGGTGGCTCACTGGTTAAGAATCTCACCTTGTTAGCTGGAAGGCTGGCAAGTTGGCAGTTCAAGACCTGCATACTGCATGACAGTTTGTACGCCCATATCTGTCCCAACTCTTGGGGACGTGAAAGGAGCTTGATTCAGGCATCCCCATAGCAGAGTTTCTCCAGGAAAATTACTTTCAACCCAGAATAATTTCTGACATGAAATTATTATTATACAGTAGTTTTATTTTCTGGGGAAAGCTTATTTTCAATCAATCTTCTCAGGAAATAATGAGTGTTACTGTTTAAACCACAAACCACTATTCTCAGATATCTGTTAGCTTCCCATATGACCAATAAAATTTTCTATTGCTTAAATTCCACTGCCCTCTTGTGGGTCTTGCCCTCAAATCATGTACCTTCTCATGTTTTAGGCTTTCCTTGGTTAAACCTTGGTCTAATCTCAGCCATGTTGGACGTGACTTCGGGAACACCTACTTCTTCTGCCTATTGTAAGGAAGTCTGATGGTAAAGTTTCTTCTTCCTTTTTTCTCTCTTGCTTCCTTTTTATATCTTCCTTGGTGGAAAGTGGTTTGTCAAAAAAAATTATTGCTGTGGGGTGAAAAGTTGTCTAGAAGAATGTTTATGTAGACAAAATGAGGGTGAGGAATCCCACTGGACACAGGTGTCAGGAAATGAACCTATTTCCTAAGGCTTGAAATTGCCAATTTTCAAATAGGCCTCAGAAAAATCCATTTTTCTCTCTCTGAGCCTCAAGGCTGGGTAACAGCATGTTTTTCAACCATGTTTTCAGTATTTCTTATCTTTTGTAAGCTAGCCGAGAGCCGTGTTGTGTCTTTTCATAAAGGTAAACAACCATTGTTGTGAGAAAGTTTTCTCTCTTGCTTGCTGATACCTGATTGGCTGAAGCAGTCCCATCTGACTGCAAATTCTCCATTTTGGAGAGAAGAAAGAGTTCGTCTCTGTTTCTTCATGGATTAAGACCTGTTTTTGATTAGAGAGCTTTTGTTTCTGGATCTCAATGGGCTAGCATTCTTTAGCCTAGGAGCTAAGCATTTTTGCTCCTTAAAAATGGTTACCTAGATTTGCCTGTGGACTTTATTGGACTGACTTATGCTACTGACTTTTATGCTTTATGAACCTGATCAATAAATCTTCATCATTTTTCTGAACAACGTGTCTTCATTGGACTAAAAAAGGGTAAGAGCTGCCTTTCACACACACAAATCTTTGAACACGCTACCAAATTAAAAACCCCTTAAGAGCTGATAAGCAGTTGAGAGTTCTATCTCTGTTCTAATTAGCCGTCCAGCTCGCCCTGTGTAGGTTTGTTTTGGTTTCCAGGGGTTTACCAGAAGAGTGGGGGCCGGCTGGATCGTGACAACAGGATTTTACTTTTTGTATCCTATGGCCATTAGATTTCCATCTTAAGATATTCCACCATCTTAGATATTGCCCCTTGGGACAGAGAATGTGAAAGAAACCTTTGTCACATGGCTAACGAAAAAGAATTATTTGATTAATTCACCAACGATTCAGTTCATTCCAAATGAATCAGTTGGGCAAGACACACCACACTTGAATATTGTGGAATTATTTTGACTACCTTGTATGCATTTTATTTCTGACACTTCCTGATTTCTTCTGTTTTTGAAAGCTTTCTCCTATAGCTCTTCTTTTTCAACAGAGCAGAACGTTTTAGAGGGAGGGGATTTTGCCCAGAGTCTCCACAGTGATGGGGGCAGGAGGTTCTTGTACAAGCCTGAAAGGGGAAGTTGTCTCTGTGTCTCTTGTACAGTAATACAAGGCAGAGTCTTCAGGCTTCAGGCTTGACATCTGCAGATACATCGAGTTTTGGGAATTGTCTCTGGAGATGGTGAATCTTCCCTGAACGCTGGGATTATACCACTGGCCACTTCCATCATGTCTTATTCGAGCCACCCACTCCAATCCTTTCCCAGCAGGCTGTCGGATCCAGTCCATGTAGAAGCTACTAAAAGTGTATCCTGAACCTTTACAGGAGAGCTGGAGGGAGCTTCCAGGTTTCACGACACCACCTCCCGTCTCTACCAGCTGACCTTGTGAACGGCAACCTGAAAAAGGAGAGACAAATTGAACATCATGGAATAATAACTTAAACCAAAACTCTAGGCTCTGATTCTCCTTGTGATGGAAAATTACCTGAAATAACGGCAAAGAGCAGGAGAAGTTTCCACCAAAGAACCATGTCTCTGATTGTTTTCATGGCAGCAGGGATTGACTAAATGGGTTTGGTGTTGCAAGGTGACTCAACGCGAGAGTCCTTAAAAAGATGGATCAGTCAGAGTGATTTGCATGGACTTCCTATTTTCACAGCTGCTTAAGGTCCTCCCTTTTAGACCTGGGTTATTTACCATAAAGTGAGAGAAATGATGCCAAGTGTTACAGTGGTTCAATATTTGCTCTAGGGACTACAGTAGCTCAAGTGTTAAGACACTGAACTTGATGGCTGAAAACTTGGCAGGTCATCAGTTTGAGGCCAGAGTACTGCATAATGGAGTGAGCATCCATCTCTGTCCCTGCTCCTGCCAACCTAGCAGTTCAAAAACAAGAAATTGCACATAGATAAATAGGTACTACTTGGGTGGGAAGGTAACCAGTGTTCCATGCACTCCTGTGTCTAGGCATGCCTGCCACATGTTCACAGAAACATCTGCAGATGCAGAGAGTGCTGGCTCTTTGGCTATAGACAGAGATGAGCCCTTATCCCTAGAGTCGGATATGACAGTCTTTTGAGTAAGGGCGACCATTACATTTACCTTTACTAATGTTTACCCTATATGGTTCTTTTCTTATGCAGGACAATTTCTTATTGTTATGATATCTAACTACCCTTCTTGAATACGTTAAGAGGAGGAGAAGCAAAACTTTCCCAATTCTGAGGTGCAGTGCAAATGTGTCATATAAGAATGCATATATTAAATGTGGATCAATGCAGATTTGGAGAGATACAGGTGAATAATGAATACATTGGACATCAGAGGGTAAATTTAAAAAAGACCAACTGCTGTATTTTAATGTTAGATTTCATAGATCAAGTCTACTTTGTCAGATATAGGAGTGAGACTTCATGGCTTCATGTGACTTCATGCAATGAGGTATACAGTGGTTGGTTAGCATAACAGATAAGTATACAGTTCAATATGTTTTTTTTACAACTGATAATGACAGAAGACGTCTGGTTAGTCAGATTAGATGTGATGCTTCACCCTGTTGAATTGCAAATGGATAGGAGGAGGATACAAAATAAACACCTGGCATTAAATTTTTGCTAATGAGTTTAACCTTCCGCATCTGTTGAAAATTCTGTGATTCAGTAGAATTCTCATCCACATCATAGGTGGCCTCACAAAACAAAGTATGAACTCACACCATTATTTACTCTCTGATATGCTTGAAGCAGTGAGTCGCCCTTGGGTTTCAGGGGAATAATTATTGCTGCTTGAGTCGTAGTATTGGAGAAGCCATTCTAGTTCTTTGCCAACTTTCTGTCGGAACCAGTCCATCCAGTAGCTGTTAACATTAAACCCAGTAACGGCACAGGTCAGTTTATGGGATTCTCCAGGTTTGCTCAGCACTGGTTCAGATTGGGTCAGGACCTGTGAGAGACCACCTGGTTGGGGAAATAAAAGCAAAGAAGATGCTGAGGCAGAAGAGGTTACAGAAGATGTGGGGGGCCTTTTCATACTTATATTCATTGCTTCCACTTTTCCATCTCAGCTCAGTAGACATGTGGAAAGTAAGATTTAAATGTAGTACTTCTTGGGATTTCATGCGACTTCTATACAGAAAGCAAATTCGAGCAGGTCAATCATTGTCTCTGGGGGATTCCATGACCTATTTGAATAGTTATTTGCTACTTCCCCAGAAGAAAGGTGAAGCTGGGATCTCTGAGAGGCTACTTACTGTTAATACTGAATTAATCTCCAAATATTTGAAGGAAGATTTCATCGGAAAAAACCAAGAATGGAAATTCCACTAATGATGGTTTCAAACAAAAAACCAAAGAAATCTACCAAGGGAAGTTTTGATATCTTCTTTCAGTCACCTTAAAAGAAGGAAAACATGAAATGTATGCTACCTGAACATGGTCAGCAAGTGTTCTCATAGATGATTTTGGATGAATAAGAAAAGGGATCAGCAATCCTGGCTTTCTAGATGTTCTTAGACAGAAGCCCAAGACAGCACACCTGCTGATCTGGACTTCTGGGAACTGAAGTCTAAGAACATTGGGCAATCAAAATTTGCTGACCCCAGAACTAGAATATCACAGGCTTACAAGGCCTCAATGGAGGAATATTCAGGGTAAAAACCTGAGCTTTTTTTTTTTTTGGGGGGGGGGGGGAGAGTTAAACTACTAGCACCATTTTAGTTTACAGAAAACCAAATGCTCGGATGTCCACTGTCCATAGGTCCTCTTTCAATGGTCTGTCCCATCTCTGCACAAAATGAAGTCCAACACACCATGCAGTCTTTAGAAAGAGGGAGATGGTAGAGAGAATGAGGCTGGATGATGAAGAGGGCAAAGAATAGATGGCAAGAAAGAAAGAAGGAAAAGTTTGCCTTCCTGAAGCCTTCTATTGATGGCTTATTCATTTCAGCTTGTAAAGCTACACCATGGTTTATCTTAACTTTGGTTTGTCTGTACATCTCAGATTCACCATCAATTGTTTGTTTGTTTGCTTATTTTTATAGGACCATAAACCAGGACTGTAAATTATATTTTAAAAAATCCAAATAAATATTGACTAATAGCTAGGTTGTTCTTTGATCCTTCTTCCTATCTTCCTCAGAAGTAAATGAGATATTCTTCCTTATAATATGAAAGCCATAAACTCCATGTTTAAAAATGAAAAGCATGGATTTGATTCCTATTACTCTATCACAAGCCATTTGCTCCTATATTACCATGAGTGCTTTGTCAAACAGGAGAAAACTTGACAGGCTGTGGAGCACAGAGTCCTCACTACCACAAAGTCATCCAGATGATTCCAGGACCAGGACTAGGCCGTCTCCAGTAATGTTAAGCAGTGATTGCCTGATCAGAGCTTGATTTTGAGAGGTGGCAGGGGGGGACTGATGGGAAGAGACCTCTTGAAATGTTTTTGACGTTGAACTAGTCAAGCTTTATTTGAGCAGAAGCAATGGTGTTGGGTCACTGCTGCTCTTATCATGGAAGAAGGTGGACTGACGATTTCTGCTTGGGGTTGGAGAGACCTCACACTCTGCAATATTCAATAAAACATAATTTTTTAAGGAGCCATATAATGCACCTCCTATTATAGAAATGTTGTTTTGTTGGTTTTCTGAGCAACATTTCTCTCACAGAGTCTGACTTAATCTCTGTGTTTCAAAAGACTCCACCCCATTCTAGCTCCTCTATTCCATCAGTACAGAGAACAGGGAAGGGATTCCTATGAGGAGGAACTGTGGCTTTTGTATCAGACCAAAAGCAGAAGCTATTACAAGGCAGAGTCTTATGGCATTCCATCATCAGGTTCCATGAACTCTGGGGATTCTCTCTGGAGATGGTGAATTTTCACTGAATCATGGAGTTGATAAAAACTGCCCTAAGTGATGGAAACAAGATGGAATCCATGGGGAATCCACTATTTTTGAGACCTGATACTTCTTCCATGTCTAGGCCAAACATGAAACTGCCAAAATGAAGGCACCTTTTGGTGACCTCATTCTCCAATTCCTTTTGCCTGACCTAGTGTGAGAAAGATTAGCTGGCAACAGAAGCGTCCAATTACCTGGGTATGCCCAACTGTGGTTCAAAAATTTCACAATCTTCAAAGAGGCTTATCTGTGTACTCCTAGGCCTTGATGAGGCTTCCCTAAGCTGGGACTTAGATATCATTAGCCACAGAGACTCTTCACAATACTTTTAAGCTCATAACTAGATAAATAGATAATTACTCTCAAGGAGCTATAGTGTTTCCATTCATTTCAATTGAATTTGTATTGCACCTTCTACCATACCACTTAGAGAAACTGATGTGTTTATCGTTCCCTGCCCAAGGTTCCTCTGATTTGACTGCTATGACCCAGACAACAGTTTCTTCTGGCTTCTGCGTTCCATCTCCAAAAAGAATGAAGGTCCTTGTTTTGCCTTCTCTCTTCACAGTCATAGAGAACAGAAGGTTTTGTATGAGCCTGAAAGGAGAAGTTGTCTCTGTGCTTCTTGCACAGTAATACAAGGCAGAGTCTTCAGGCTTCAGGCTTGACATCTGCAGATACGCTGAGTTTTGGGAATTGTCTCTGGAGATGGTGAATCTTCCCTGAACTTTGGGATTATACCACTGGCTGCTTCCACTTGGGCTGCTTACTCCAGCCACCCATTCCAGTCCTTTTCCCTTAGGCTGTCGGACCCAATGCATGTCATAGTTGGTAAAAGTGAATCCTGAAGCTTTACAGGTCAGGCGGAGGGAGCCTTCCAGGACGACAAGACCCCCTCCTGTCTCCACCAGCTGCACCTCTGAATGACAGCCTGGAAAAGAAGGATAGATTAAGAATCAAGAATCAGGGAGCAGCTATGGAGCAAATTAAACAACACCCTATTTTGCCTCATGAGGAAGGATTACCTTGGAGACCTGCTAAGAACAGGAAGAGTTTCAAGCAAAGGATCATGTCTCCAAATATGTTTGGATTTACTTGATCAACTCAGTGTTACTCGGTTCTAGATGGCTGAAGATGGCAACTTTTAAAGAGGTGGAACAGTCAAGTCATTTGCATGAAGTCCATAGTTTAAAGGCTCTGGAGACCTGGTTTTTAAAGCTAGAATTAATATCAAAGTCTATGCAGGAAGTTCATGAAGCTATATCCCATCTGTGTAACTGACATTGCGACTGCATCAAATAGGTTTTTAATTTGTATTCTGGATTTTTTAAAATCTGTTTTTGGTTGTCTGGTTGTATTGCCAGTGACTCAACGCAGAGTGTCAGACGGTGGTTAATTAACAATGAGGACTAATAGCCTTGGGTGCAGAACTCCACAGGGAAGGTCCCCAAGTGGATTGAACCCAACTTGAATCCATCTTGATGGAGTGCAGCAGCTTCATCAATACTGGCCTTGGGCTGAGGAGGACTTTGTATGCCAAAAGGGCTCAAGACCAGAAAGTGACTCAGAGAAATGCATCAGTGGTAAAGATGTCATGCTACAATGCGGAAGGCAGATGAATGGCCACTGCATTATATTTTCAGGACAATATTCATGGTATGGGTACACAGAAGGAGCCTCCTTGAAGATTGTGTTGTTTTTGTACCACAATCACAGATACCCTAGGAACTGTAACTTTGTGTTGCCAGCTAATCTTTCTCATACTAGGTCTGGCCAAAAGAACTGCAGAATAGACTCAACAAAGGTAGATTCATTTTGGCAGTTTCACATCTGGCCTAGACATGGAAGAAAAATAAAAATCTGTTTTCCTCTTTGTGCAATTGTTGTTCTGACCTCTTGTCTCTCTCTCCATGTGTCTTTCTTCTGCTGTAATCTCTTTCCTCTGTAGACTGGTTAGATTTATGCACAGCAATATTCAACACATTAGGGACTGTGGTGCCTCAAGTGGTCAAGACATTGAACATGAAGACTGGAAGGGCAGAGTTTGATACACAAGTGCTGCATGATGTAGTGAGCTTCTGTCTCTGTCCCAGCTCCTGCCAACCCAGCAGTTTGAAAGCAAGAAACTGCAAGTAGATAAATAGGGACCACTTTGGTAGGAAGACAGTGTCCTGTGCACTCTGGTGCTGAGGCATGCATGTCACATGTCCACAGAAACGTCTGCAGACACAGACAGCACTGTCTCATTGGCTATAAACACAGATGAGCACTGAACCCTAGAGTTGGATATGACTGGCTTTTGAGCAAGGGAGACCTTTACCTTTACTATATTAATCATATTCTTTTCCTATACTGTGTATTGATATCTTTTTATTACACCAGGTGAGGGAAAAATAAGATGAACCAATCTAAGCAGTTGCCTTCACTTTCTGAGATGGGAAGTTGGAAGCAAGAGTCCTGCTGATTCATTTGGAAATGACTTTGCAAACAGAAGAATGAGTTGTGTTTTCTGAAGAAAGCTCATTTTCAAGCAATCTTCTCAGGAAATAATCACTTTTACTGTTGAAACCACAAACCACTATTGTCAGATATCTGTCAGCTTCCCACATGACCCATAAAATGTTCTATTGCTTAACTCCCACTGCCCTCTTGTGAGTCTCACCCTCAAATCATTTACCTTCTGACATCTTAGACCTTCCTTGGTTAAACCATGGTCTGCTTAAGATATGTCTCAGGAGAGCCTTGGCAAATCTCAGCCATGTTTGATGTGGCTTTGGGAACTCTGACCTTTTCCGCCTATTGTAAGGAAATAATATGGTCAAGTTGCTTCTTCCTTTCTTCCCTCTTGCTTCCTTTTTGGTGGAAAGTGGTTGATCTCAAAACTTTTAATTGCTTTGGGGTGAAAGGTTGTCTAGATGAATGTGTAGGTAGATAAAATGGGGGTGAGGAATCCCACAGGACACTGGATTTTACTTTTTGTTGTTGTTCAGTCGCAATATTTTTGTATTCCCTGGCTATTAGATTTTATCAGCTGGCATATTGCTGCTTGGGTCAAAGAGTGTGAAAGATACCTTTTTGATGCATGACTAACGAAAAATTCAAGCAACAATTCAGTTCATTCCAAATTAATCAGTTGGCCAAGACACACCCTCCCACTTAAATTTTGTGGAATTATTTTGATAACCTTAAATGTGTATTTTCTCTGACATTTCCTGATTTCTTCTGTTCTTGAAAGCTTTTTCCTATAGCTCTTCTTTTTCAACAGAGCAGAGCTTGTTACGGTGAGGGACTTTTGCCTGGAGTCTCCACAGTGATGGGGGCAGGAGGTTCTTGTACGAGCCTGAAAGGGGAAGTTGTCTCTGTGTCTCTTGCACAGTAATACAAGGCAGAGTCTTCAGGCTTCAGGTTTGCCATCTGCAGATACATCGAGTTTTGGGAATTGTCTCTGGAGATGGTGAATCTTCCCTGAACGCTGGGATTATACCACTGGCTACTTCCAGCATTGCTTATTCGAGCCACCCACTCCAGTCCTTTCCCAGCAGGCTGTCGGATCCAGTCCATGTAGTAGCTACTAAAAGTGAATCCTGAAGCTTTGCAGGAGAGCCGGAGGGAGCTTCCAGGTTTCACGACGCCACCTCCCGTCTCCACCAGCTGAACTTGTGAGCGGCAGCCTGAAAAAGGAGAGATAAATTAAACATCATGGAATAATAATTTAAAAGGATACACTAGGCTCTGGTTCTCCTTGTGATGGAAAATTACCCGAGATAAGGGCAAAGAGGAGGAGAAGTTTCCACCAAAGGACCATGTCTCCGACTGTTTTCATGGCGGCAGGGATTGACTTAATGGGTTCGGTGTTGCAAGGTGACTCAACACGAGAGCCCTTAAAAAGGTGGATCAGTCAGAGTGATTTGCATGGACCTCCTATATTAAGGGCTATATTAAGGGCTGCTGAAAGTCTTCCCTTTTACACCTGGGTTACTATAACATGGGAGTAATGATGCCAACCCTTACAGTGGTTCAATGTTTGCCCTATGGACTGTAGTTGATCAAGTGGTTAAGATGCTGTACTTGACGACTGGAAGGTCAGCAGGTCAGCATGTAACCAGATTTTTATATTTTCCCCATTACTTTTTTATTTTTAAATAAAGTATTTTCCCCTTTATTTTCCCTTGCTCTAGCCATTAGGCATATGTTCACACAAGCACTACACTCTACACCAGTGATGAGGAACCTTTTAGAGACTGAGTGCCCGAATTGCAACCCAAAACCCACTTATTTATCGCAAAGTGGCAACACAGCAACAGGGAAGGAAAGAAAAGTCCCCATTGGGCTGCTGGGCAGAGGGGTGGGGTGAACTCTGTGCTGGGGAAGGGAGGAAGCGCTCCTATTGGGCTGCTGGGCAGAGGAGCGGGACAAACTCTTTGCTGGGGTGACTGGATGGGTGCCCACAGAGAGGGCTTCAAGTGCCACAGGTTCGCCACCACCGCTCTACACTCATCGAAAAACAAACACTCGTGTGTACATAAACACGAGGCTATATTTTAAAATAATATATATAAAAGGACTCACAAAAGCCAAGCAAGAAGCCGTCCATCTGAAATACAGGAACACGGAAGTCTGGAGTCCGCTCGAAACTAGCTCCATAGACTTGCATTGAGGACTAATGGAAACAGCAATGAAACTGAGAGTGATTTTGCAAGAGTTAATCGGACACAAGTGGCAGAGAAAGCAGGTCTATGATATAATCTCCCATATTTGGGACTTCAAAAGAACTGTCAGAAATAATGATTCAAAAATCGTTCATTCCCCTTTAAATTCTGTATCTTTGCAGTGGTTTGACAGAAATCAACAGGACTTGCTTCTTTCATCTTAGAGAGTTGTGAGTCTACTCTATAGTAGGGAATTATATGGTTCTACTCTAGAGTAAAAGAAAAAACTTATTTAATACTTTAAAATTAGATTTCTCCACAATGGGTTGACCAAACCTGATGCAGTTTTCTTCCTTTGTCACGTGGCATTACAGGCATCCTCTAAAGTAAGGAGATATGCTAATATGTGGTCAGTTTATGTGAAATATATTCTTATGGGTATAAATGTGATATTAACTGTAAGTTTTCTATCCTCTTGTCTCAAGGAAAAGCCAATTGTGTTTAACCCTTTCATGGCGGAAACAAATAATTAAAGGACAATTTAGATATAGAAATGATCGGACAAAGACTGCAGACGTGCAGTCAAGTTAATCTTGTCCTCAACAACAAAATGACTTATATTCTTGTCATGCCAAGGATAAATCAATCCATTGCCCAAGGAGATGAACGAAAGCTACTCTCAGCATGGTTCTGGACCAACCCAATCTTTCTTGCCAGAGGTGGCAGCCAGATGTTCCAGAAGTCAAACTACTGTATAGATGTGTTATTTCTTTTGTTGAATGGCTATAGTGAGAGACATAATTAAAGAGCAGGAAATACCAGAACACCTTATATGTCTCATGAGAAATCTGTACATGAGTCAAGAAGCAACAGTTAGGACAGAATATAAAATGATGGAGTGGTTTGGAATAGGAAAAGGAGTAAGACAAGGCTGCATTTTATCATCCTGCTTATTCAACTCATACACAGAGCACATAATGTGCAATGCAAGGGTGGAGGAATCACAATTTGGGATAAAAATTGCTGGGAGAAACACCAACAATTTAAATATGCAGATGATACTACCCTAATGGGAGAACGTGAGGAAGACCTAAAGAAGCTCCTGCTTAGGTTGAAAGAAGAGAGTGCAAAAGCTGGCTTGAGACTCAACCTCAAGCAAATCAAGATCATGGCAACAGGCCCTATCAGTCCCTGGAAAATAGATGGGGAAGAAGTAGAAGCAGTGACAGATTTTACTTTCTTAGGATCTAAGCTCACTGCAGATGGTGATTGCAGCCATGAAATAAAAAGGCGACTGATTCTTGGGAGGCAAGCAATGAGAAACCTGGGGAGCATAGTGAAAAGTAGAGACATCATATTGAAAACAAAAATTCGCATAGTCAAGGCAATGGTATTCCCTGTTGCCCACCACCCTTCCCAGTTGCGAGAGTTGGACCATTAGGAAAGCTGAACGGAGAAGAATAGACGCCTTTGAGATGTGGTGTTGGAGGAGAGTTTTGAGAGTCCCCTGGACAGCGAGGAGAACAAATAGGTCAATCTTAGAAGAAATCATCCCTGACTGTTCCTTAGAAGGTCAAATAATAAAGATGAGGCTAAAGTACTTTGGACATCAAATGAGAAGAGAGGATTCACTTGAGAAAGCTTTGATGCTTGGAAGGGTCGAGGGCAAAAGAAGAAGGGGACGGCCCAAGATGAGATGGCTAGATGGTATCGTGGAGACAATGGGCACAGAGCTGAGCGAGTTGAGGGGGATGGTGGAGGACAGGAGTGCCTGGCGGTCAGTGGTCCATGGGGTCGCAGAGGGTCGGAATCGACTGTGCGACTGAACAACAAAAAATCCTGTTGCTTAGTATAATAAGAGTAATATGATAAAAGCAGAGTAGGCCAATGAAATAAAAAGGCGACTGATTCTTGGGAGGCAAGCTATGAGAAACCTGGGGAACATAGTGAAAAGTAGAGACATCACATTGCAAACAAAAATTCGTATAGTCAAAGCAATGGTATTTCAAGTTGCAATGTATGGTTGTGAGAGCTGGACCATTAGGAAAGCTGAGCGCAGAAGAATACGTAGATGCCTTTGAGATGTGGTGTTGGAGGTGTTGGAGGAGAGTTTTGAGAGGACAGCGAGGAGAACAAATAGGTCAATCTTAGAAGAAATTAACCCTGACTGCTCCTTAGAAGGTCAAATAGTAAAGATGAAGCTAAAGTACTTTGGACATCAAATGAGAAGAGAGGATTCGCTTGAGAAAGCTTTGATGCTGGGAAGGGTGGTGGGCAAAAGAAGAAGAGGGCGGCCAAAAATGAGATGGCTAGATGCTATTGTAGACACAATGGGCACAAAGCTGAGCGAGTTAAGGAGGATGGTGGAGGACAGAAGAGCCTGGTGGACTGTGGTCCATGGGGTCACAAGGGTCGGAATCGACTGTGCGACTGAACAACAACAAAAAGGCCCACTGAATCAGTGAGTCAACTCCTTCATAAGTTCCACTGATTTGATGATTCCATTGCTAGTATGCTAAAATAAGTTGAAACTAGAATATTTGAATCAATGGAACATATGGAGGAAACCAAATCCACATTGATTCAATGGCCAATTCTCAGGCAACTCATTTCACTAAGTAACAACATATTCGCCAGTGTTATGTGAAGAGAGGAGTCAGGATGATGAAGGCTATGAAGTTACCTGAGAATGTTAGTTTACATTCAGAAGAGAAACATCAGACAGAGGGGAGCAGTTTCAATACCACCAGTGTTTCTCAGTGTAAGAACATAGTCCTTCATCAATAATTTCTCCACTTCCAATTGTAGTAAAGTCTCTGGTTGGTTATGTTTCTTCCGTTGCCTTGATCTGCCCATGGTTATAAGAAATAGTTTCTTCCAGTCTTAGCAAAGCAATTGCAGGGGAAACAATTGTCAGTCCCCTTCCTGATAAATTACTGAAGTGTAAAGTATTTCATTAGTTTAATAGAACCATATGTGAAAACTGTTGAAACCACAAACCACCACCCTTATGCATTCTCTGGGTCAACCAAATTTTGTCTTTTTACACCTTTGATGCCACCTTGTGTCAGAAGACACGGCGTTCTCAAATGAACAAAGGATCTTAAGCACTTTCTTAAACCAAATAATGATGCTGAATGCATACAAGTCTCGATCACGTGGACATCACGTGTGTGATCCATTAAATCCATTCAAAGGAAATTTCTAGGGAATTCAGGGGGGAAATGCCACTACAAGTTATCTCAACTTTTTAATTGGAGTCATAACCATAAAATTCGTCTGGCCAGACATACCACTATGGTAATGGAGAAGACCTTAAACAAATTCGCACCAATGACATTTTTCCTGTTTCAGGAAAAAAATTATTCTCGAGTTGAAGCTGACGATGAGCTTCTCATGGATAGTTTTGGACGAACTAGAATACCACAGGCTTATGGGCCTCAGCGGAGGAATAACCAGGTTAAATAACATGAGCTTTGGTGGGGAGTTAAACTACTAACACCATTTCAGTTTACAGTAAACCATTATCATAGCACAAACCACAAATTGACATGCTTAAATGTCCACTGTCCATAGGTCTTCTTTCGAAGGTCTGCCTCATGATCTCTGCACAAGATGAAGATCAGCCCATCATGCAGTCGTTAGAAAGAAGGAAATGGTATGGTGGAGTGAGGTTTGATTGTGAAAAAATGAAAGAAGAGGTGGAAGGGGGGAAAAGAAAAGAATGACGGAAAAGTCTACCTTCCTGAAGTTGTCTATTGAAATATATATTAAAATGTATGTATATATATATATTGTTGTTCAGTCACACAGTTGATTCCGACCCTCTGCGACTCCATGGACCACTGACCGTCAGGCACTTCTGTCCTCCACCATCCTCCTCAACTCACTCAGCTCTGTGCCCATTGTGTCTACTGGAAGGTAGGAGGTCAGCAGTTCAATTGCTGAGTACTGCAGGAAGGAATAAGCTCCCATCTCTGTCCCAGCTCCTGCCAAACTAGCAATTCGAAAGCAATAAATTGCAAGTAGATAAATAGGGACCACTTTATTGGGAAGGTAAACAGTGCTCAGTGCTCTCCAGTTTCTAGTCATGCCTGCCACATGAACATGGAAACGTCTGCAGAAAGCAGACAGCGCTGGCTCCTCAGCTTTGAAACAGAGATGAGCACTGAACCCTAGAGTCAGATACAACTGACTCTCGAGCAAGGGAAACCTTTACCTTTACCTTTGTATATTGCTACCTTTTCTTATCATGCCTGGTGAGGGCAAAAATAAGATGAACCAATCTAAGCAGTTGCCTTCACTCTCTGTGGTAGGAAGTTAGGAACAAGAGTGCAGCTGATTCATTGGGAAATGACTTTGCAAACAGAAGAATGAGTTGTATTTTCTGGAGAAAGATCACACTCAAGCAATCTTCTTAGGAAATAACAGCGTTTACTGTTGAAAGCACACACCACTATTCTCAGACATTTGTCAGCTTTCCGTATGACCAATATAATTTTCTATTGTTTAAATCCCACTGCCCTATTGTTGGTCTCACCCTCAAATCATTTACCTTCTGACTTCTTGGGCCTTCCTTGGTTAAACTTTGGTCTACATGAACTTGGACATTGACTAAAGCATCTGAAATGATAATCAAAACTTTTGAAATGTGGATCTACAGATGGCTTTTGAAATGTGGATCTACAGATGGCTGCCAAGAATACCATGGGTTGATCATGTGACTAATGTAGAAGTATTGCACTGGATGGATAAAGAACAAGAACTCCTTAGGACCGTTAAGAAAAGAAAGCTCCAATACCTTGGCCATATCATGAGGAACAACATGAAATATAGAATCCTCCAACTTGTACTGCAAGGAAAGCTCCCTAGGAAGAGAGGCCATGGATGTAGACGGACTTCATGGCTGAAGAGCCTGAGAGACTGGTGTGGCATGGCTTTGGAAGGACTGTTCTGAGGAGTTAAGAAGAGGACACGGCAGCTGTAGAAGAAGAAGCATGAGAAATGTCCCAAGATACCCTTGCCCATGTTTGTGGCTTTGGGAACTCCTACCTCTTCTGCCTATTGTAAGGAAATCTGATGGTCAAGGTTCTTCTTCCTTTCTTCCCTCTTGCTTCCTTTTTATACCTTCCCTGGTGGAAAGTGGTTGGTCTCAAAACTTTTCATTGCTGCGGCATGAAAAGTTGTCCAGAGGAATATTCATGTAGACAAAATAGGGTTGAGGAATCCCACAGGACATTGGATTTTACTCTTTATATCCTCTGGCCATTAGATTTCATCAGCTTAGATATTGCCGCTTGGGTCAAAGACTGTGAAATATACCTTTGACGCATCACTAATGAAAAAAAAAAGATCAATTCAAGCAACAGTTCAGTTCATTCCAAATGAACCAGCTTGGCAAGGCACGCCACACTTAAATATTGTGGAATTGTTTTGACAACCTTGTATGAATTTTTATTTCTGACACTGTTCTTGTGCTTTTGAAAGCTTTTTCCTGTTGATCTTCTTTGGCAACAGAGCAGAACATTTTAGAGGGTGGGGATTTTGCCCAGAGTCTCCACAGTGATGGGGGCGGGAGGTTCTTGTATGAGCCTGAAAGGGGAAGTTATCTCTGTGTCTCTTGCACAGTAATACAAGGCAGAGTCTTCAGGCTTCAGGCTTGACATCTGCAGATACATTGAGTTTTGGGAATTGTCTCTGGAGATGGTGAATCTTCCCTGAACGCTGGGATTATACCACTGGCTACTTCCAGCATCGCTTATTTGAGCCACCCACTCCAGTCCTTTCCCAGCAGGCTGTCGGATCCACTCCATGTAGTAGCTACTAAAAGTGAATCCTGAAGCATTGCAGGAGAGCCGGAGGGAGCTTCCAGGTTTCACGACGCCACCTCCCGTCTCCACCAGCTGAACTTGTGAGCGGCAGCCTGAAAAAGGAGAGATAAATTAAACATCATGGAATAATAATTTAAAAGGATACACTAGGCTCTGGTTCTCTTTGTGATGGAAAATTACCCGAGATAAGGGCAAAGAGCAGGAGAAGTTTCCACCAAAGGACCATGTCTCCGACTGTTTTCATGGTGGCAGGGATTGACTTAATGGGTTCGGTGTTGTAAAGTGACTCAACACGAGAGCCCTTAAAAAGGTGGATCAGTCAGAGTGATTTGCATGGACCTCCTATATTAAGGGCTGCTGAAAGTCCTCCGTTTTACACCTGGGTTATTTACTATAATGTGGGAGTAATGATGCCAAGCCTTACAGTGGTTCAATGTTTGCCCTAGGGACACCAGTTGATCAAGTGGTTAAGATTCTGAACTTGATGACTGGAAGGTTGGCAGGTCAGCAGTTCGACAACCGAGTGTTGCACAATGGAGTGAGTTTATGTAATCTGTCCTATTTCCTGTCAACCTAGCACTTCGAAAGGAAGAAAATTTATTTATTTATTTATTTACTTGAATTTATATACCGCCCTCCTTACCAGGGCAACTCAGCGTGGATAAACTCTCATATAAAACATCATTAACAATTTGAATCCAAAATTCTAAAAGATTTAAAATGGACAAGTTAAAATTGAAAAATTTAAAACTAACTCTTAAAATTATTTTAACTCTTAAAATTGCAGGTAGGTGGGAAAGTCATGCCTGCCACATGTCCACGGAAATGTCCATGGAAATGTGTACAAATGCAGACAGCACTGGGTGTTTGGCTATAAACAGAGATGAGAACAGAGATGAGAACTGAATCCTAGAGTCAGATATGGTCCAAGAACATTTGGAGAGACAAATTTGTTGACACCTGGACTAGAATATCACAGGCTTACAGGGCGTGAGTGGAGGAATATCCAGGGTGAGAATTAAACTACTAACACAATTTCAGTTTACAGTATACCAGTAAAGGCAAAGGTTTCCCTTGCTCGAAAGTCAGTCGTATCCGACTCTAGGGGTCAGTGCTCATCTCTGTTTCTAAGCCGAAGAGCCAGCGCTGTCTGTTTCTGCAGACGTTTCCATGGTCATGTGGCAGGCATGACTAGACACCGGAGCGCATGGAACGCTGTATCATAGCACAAACTACAAATTGATATGCTCAGATGTCCACTGTGCATAGGTCCTCTTTGAATGATCTGCCCCATCTCTCACAAAATGAAGTCCAACACAGCATGTAGTCTTTAGAAAGAGGGAGATGGTAGAGGGAATGAGGCTGGATAATGAAAAGGGCAAAGAAGAGAAGGCAAGAAGAAAAGAAAGAAGGAAATGTCTGCTTTCCTGAAGTTGTCTATTGATGGTTTATTCATTTCAGCTTGTATTGCTACACCATATGTCTCCATATGTCTTTCATCCACTGTAATGCCTTTCCTCTATAGTCACCTACATTTATGCACAGCTATATTAAACATACCGTTTCTTAATATTGCAACCTTTTCTTATCACACCTGGTGAACAAAGGTGAGGACAGATATAAGATCAATCTAAGCAATTTCCATCACTCTTTGTGATGGGAAATTGTGATCAAGAGGGCTAGTGATCCATTTGGAATTGACTTTGCAAACAGAAGAATGGGTTGTATTTTCTGGAGAAACTCATTTTTTAGCCATCGTCTCAGGATATAATCTTTAAAACCACAAGCCACTATTCTCCGCTTCCCACATGACCAATATAATTTTCTATTGCTTAAATTCCACTGCTCTCTTGTAGGTCTCACCCTCAAGTCGTTTACCTTCTGACATCTTTGGCCTTCCCTGGTTAAACCTTGGTCTGCAAAAGGTATGTCCCAAAAGGCCATTGACAGATCTCAGCCATGTTTGATGTGGCCTTAGCAGGGACAACTGGCCTACTCTCCCTCCCTAAAGCTCTAATGTGATTTTGTTTGGTTGCTTTCAAGGGCCGGATGGGAATTTTTGCGTGAGTCCCTGATTGGTTTCGGGATTCATGGTGTTTTCACTCATCCTACAGTAGATTGGCCAGTTGATACTGGAGGATTAGTTTTTTATTTCGGTCACTTGGCTGGTAGCACGGGTAAGGATATTTCTGGCTGCCCAAAAAATATCAGGCAGGGGACACATTTAGTTTGACAGCCTAGCATCATGACAAGGTAATGACAAGGGGGTTAAGACCTGACTGGCAGGCAGTGACGTCGCGCGGGCTTCCGCCACTCGGGGCGAAGACCAAACTCGCCACCCCCTCCATCTAGGCTCGCCGCAGCTGCCCCCACCCAGTTAACCCTTCGCTACCTTTTCCAATGCCCCTGGGGCTGGACCTCTCGTAGAGCCCCACCTGTCCACTGTTTCCCTGGGCAGCGACTGAAAAGGAGGGTGTTTTGGGGTCTCGCCAAGGCCGGCAGACGAATCCGGAGCGACTCCAGAGCAAAGTGAGGAGCCAGAGGGACGAGAGGGAGGGAAGCCAAGGGGGCGGGACGGGGGAAGCGGACAGGCAACCATGCAGCTAGCCCCCGGCAGGGAGAGCCCCTGACGGCTAGCTGGGTGGGTGGGCGGGCGGGTGAAGGTGAGGAGCACAGGGCCGCCCATCAGGGAGGCGGAGGAGGAGGCAGAGCAAGGGCTGCCACGCCCGGCAGGAGGTAAAGAGGGGGCCGCCGGCGCAGCAAAAGGGCCGCCTTCTGCCTGGGAAGTCCTGCTCCCCAAGCCCAGGCAGAGGGAGGCCAAAGCGGTGGGGACATTTTGCCGCCCCCTGAAAGCCGCTGCCCGGGGCATCCGCCCCTCTGCCCCCTCACGCTACGCCACTGCTGGCAGGGCATGTGTGGGGTATGGGCCAGATAGTTGCCTCAGTTTGTTGGCTCATCTAACCCCTCCCTCTCTGTGTGGTACTTGTTTAATCTCTTTTAATTTTTGTAACTTTTTAATACTGTTTAAAACTGTTTTTATACCATGTTTTTACTGTGTTTTAAAAGTTTGTTAGCCACCCTGGGTCTTTGTGAGGAGAGCGGCATAAAAGCTTAGAAAAATAAAATAAAATAAAATAAATAGGGGATGTTGCCAAATGCAGACTGTGAACAAGGGACTACTGAAATTTGACAGCTTGGTAGTCACTGATTAGTTTCACCTGAGTTTAAGCCAGAAGTGTAACATCAGTTCTATCCTGGGCATATTAAAAAATTAAAAGCAAATCAAATTAGTGAAATTAACTAATTGGTATGCCTTAGCCGTGCTACACTAGCCACCATTGCAAAGCAAGTGTTGCCACAGTTAAATGGTTGTTATTAATAAAGTGACCCGTAGTTCTAAATCCAGGTAAGTTGTCTGTCTCGTTACTCGGGGGGTGGAGGGGAAATGGTTGTTTTCAGGCAGATCACTCCCACCAATGTGATCTTTATGGTGTGATCAAACATGATCCTTTCTTGTCTGATTAAATGTAGATTTAAAGACACAGGAATGGAATGTTGGAAACAAGAATGTTGTTGGGAAAATACAGATCAGAAGGGCAGCTGCTTTTGCAGATAAAGTGTATGCAAAAAGGGGAAATTAAAAAAGATTTTATCTCTTTCACATTAAAGCTGCTGTTGCAGTGAACAAAACAGGGTTTATGATTGACTCCAGATCCATTTCCTCTCACTGTGTCTCTTGCACAATAATATACCGCAGTGTCTTCAGATTTCAGGTTGTTCATTTGCAAATACAGCAGGTTGTTCGAATTATCTCTGGAAGGGGTGAATCTCCCTTTTACTGCATCTGAGTAGTAAATGGTACTAGAGGCTGGGTTGATGTAGGTCACCCATTCTAAGCCTTTTCCAGGAGCTTGGCGAATCCAGTCCATGCCGTAGCTGCTGAAGGTGAATCCAGAGGCTCGACAGGAGAGGCGGAGAGATTCCCCAGGCTTTTTGGCATCTCCTCCAGACTCAACCAGCAAACCCTCTGACTGGACACCTGGAATAAGAGACATTTTATGTACACCTGATGAACACAAATGCACAGAGCATTGATAGCCAACCTTAGCACTCCAGGTGTTCTGGGACTTCACCTCCCAGAAGTCCAAGTCAGTGCTTCTCCGGATCAGGGCTTCTGGGAACTGAAGTCCAAGGACATATGGAGTGCCACAGATTACCATCACTGACAGAGTATAAAGGCAGAGCTTTGTCTTTGAAAGAGGAATTTACCTCTGAAAACGACAAAACAGAAAACTATGTGAAGGAAGGCAAACATTTCTGCTCCCTCAGATGCTTTGACTAAGTTGAAGGGAAAAAGTGGTTGCAAGTCCCCAGGCTAAGGTACCTGGCTGGGAGAGGGTGTGCAGCTGATGGGTTTAAAAAGGAAGCCGCACTAGGGAATTTGCATACAGGTCAAGATAAAAGCAGCGCCAACCAAGCTTTTGAGGTTTCAGTTGCTGAAGATGCACATGATATTCCAAATAATAGTCTCCTTGTTTATTAATACAAAAGTGAAACAATCAATTTGGAATAAAGAGGAATTTGATAGCCAAAAATGGACCCTGATTAGACAATTTCAGGTGTTAAAATGAAGGAAAATCTACAAAGAGAGATTTTGTTCGTGTTCTGCAATTTAAGCATGGTTCCTATGCAGAATTAAAAGAGCAACACAATTCTTCAGCAATTTACTTTGTTTTATGGGTACAGTTGATGTATTTATTTATCGTATGATGGGTACAGTTGATGATCCATTTTTGTCATATAAATGCAAAGTACTGCAGCAGAAATTACATATTCAGCGGCTAAAATCCTGTTGCTTAGTATAATAAGAGTAATATGATAAAAGCAGAGTAGGCCAATGAAATAAAAAGGCGACTGATTCTTGGGAGGCAAGCTATGAGAAACCTGGGGAACATAGTGAAAAGTAGAGACATCACATTGCAAACAAAAATTCATATAGTCAAAGCAATGGTATTTCAAGTTGCAATGTATGGTTGTGAGAGCTGGACCATTAGGAAAGCTGAACACAGAAGAATACGTAGATGCCTTTGAGATGTGGTGTTGGAGGTGTTGGAGGAGAGTTTTGAGAGGACAGCGAGGAGAACAAATAGGTCAATCTTAGAAGAAATTAACCCTGACTGCTCCTTAGAAGGTCAAATAGTAAAGATGAAGCTAAAGTACTTTGGACATCAAATGAGAAGAGAGGATTCGCTTGAGAAAGCTTTGATGCTGGGAAGGGTGGTGGGCAAAAGAAGAAGAGGGTGGCCAAAAATGAGATGGCTAGATGGTATTGTAGACACAATGGGCACAAAACTGAGCGAGTTAAAGAGGATGGTGGAGACAGAAGAGCCTGGTGGACTGTGGTCCATGGGGTCACAAGGGTCGGAATCGACTGTGTGACTGAACAACAACAAAAAGGCCCACTGAATCAGTGAGTCAACTCCTTCATAAGTTCCACTGATTTGATGATTCCATTGCTAGTATGCTAAAATAAGTTGAAACTAGAATATTTGAATCAATGAAACATATGGAGGAAACCAAATCCACATTGATTCAATGGCCAGTTCTCGGGCAACTCATTTCACTAAGTAACAACATATTCGCCAGTGTTATGTGAAGAGAGGAGTCAGGAAGAAGGCTATGAAGTTACCTGAGAATGTTAGTTTACATTCAGAAGAGAAACATCAGACAGAGGGGAGCAGTTTCAATACCACCAGTGTTTCTCAGTGTAAGAACATAGTCCTTCAGCAATAATTTCTCCACTTCTAATTGTAGTAAAGTCTCTGGTTGGTTATGTTTCTTCTGTTGCCATGATCTGCCCATGGTTATCAGAAATAGTTTCTTCCAGTCTTAGCAAAGCAATTGCAGGGGAAACAATTGTCAGTCCCCTTCCTGATAAATTACTGAAGTGTAAAGTATTTCATTAGTTTAATAGAACCATATGTGAAAACTGTTGAAACCACAAACCACCACCCTTATGCATTCTCTGGGTCAACCGAATTTTGTCTTTTTACACCTTTGATGCCACCTTGTGTCAGAAGACACGGCGTTCTCAAATGAACGAAGGATCTTAAGCACTTTCTTAAACCAAATAATGATGCTGAATGCATACAAGTCTCGAGCATGTGGACATCACGTGTGTGATCCATTAAATCCATTCAAAGGAAATTTCTAGGGAATTCAGGGGGGAAATGCCACTACAAGTTATCTCAACTTTTTAATTGGAGTCATAACCATAAGATTTGTCTGGCCAGACATACCACTACGGTAATGGAGAAGACCTTAAACAAATTCACACCAATGACATTTTTCCTGTTTCAGGAAAAAAATTATTCTTGAGTTGAAGCTGACGATGAGCTTCTCATGGATAGTTTTGGACGAACTAGAATACCACAGGCTTACGGGCCTCAGCGGAGGAATAACCAGGTTAAATAACATGAGCTTTGGTGGGGAGTTAAACTACTAACACCATTTCAGTTTACAGTAAACCATTATCATAGCACAAACCACAAATTGACATGCTTAAATGTCCACTGTCCATAGGTCCTCTTTCGAAGGTCTGCCTCATGATCTCTGCACAAGATGAAGATCAGCACATCATGCAGTCATTAGAAAGAAGGAAATGGTATGGTGGAGTGAGGTTTGATTGTGAAAAAATGAAAGAAGAGGTGGCAAGGGGGGAAAAGAAAAGAATGACGGAAAAGTCTACTTTCCTGAAGTTGTCTATTGAAATATATATTAAAATGTATGTATATACATATATATATTGTTGTTCAGTCACACAGTTGATTCCGACCCTCTGCGACCCCATGGACCACTGTCTGTCAGGCACTTCTGTCCTCCACCATCCCCTTCAACTCACTCAGCTCTGTGCCCATTGTGTCTACTGGAAGGTAGGAGGTCAGCAGTTCAATTGCTGAGTACTGCAGGACGGAATAAGCTCCCATCTCTGTCCCAGCTCCTGCCAACCTAGCGATTCGAAAGCAATAAATTGCAAGTAGATAAATAGGGACCACTTTGGTGGGAAGGTAAACAGTGCTCAGTGCTCTCCAGTGCTCTCCAGTTTCTAGTCATGCCTGCCACATGAACATTGAAATGTCTGCAGAAAGTAGACAGCTCTGGCTCCTCAGCTTTGAAACAGAGATGAGCACTGAACCCTAGAGTCAGATACAACTGACTCTCGAGCAAGGGAAACCTTTACCTTTGCATATTGCTACCTTTTCTCATCATGCCTGGTGAGGGCAAAAATAAGATGAACCAGTCTAAGCAGTTGCCTTCACTCTCTGTGGTAGGAAGTTGGGAACAAGAGTACAGCTGATTCATTGGGAAATGACTTTGCAAACAGAAGAATGAGTTGTATTTTCTGGAGAAAGATCACTTTCAAGCAATCTTCTTAGCGTTTTCTGTTGAAAGCACACACCACTATTCTCAGACATTTGTCAGCTTTCCGTATGACCAATATAATTTTCTATTGTTTAAATCCCAATGCCCTATTGTTGGTCTCACCCTCAAATCATTTACCTTCTGACTTCTTGGGCCTTCCTTGGTTAAACTTTGGTCTACACGAACCTTGGACATTGACTAAAGCATCTGAAATGATAATCAAAGCTTTTGAAATGTGGATCTACAGATGGCTTTTGAAATGTGGATCTACAGATGGCTGCCAAAAATATCATGGGTTGATCATGTGACTAATGTAGAAGTATTGCACTGGATGGATAAAGAACAAGAACTCCTTAGGACCGTTAAGAAAAGAAAGCTCCAATACCTTGGCCATATCATGAGGAACAATATGAAATATAGAATCCTCCAACTTGTACTGCAAGGAAAGCTCCCTAGGAAGAGAGGCCATGGATGTAGACGGACTTCATGGCTGAAGAGCCTGAGAGACTGGTGTGGCATGGCTTTGGAAGGACTGTTCTGAGGAGTTAAGAAGAGGACACGGCAGCTGAAGAAGAAGAAGCATGAGAAATGTCCCAAGATACCCTTGCCCATGTTTGTGGCTTTGGGAACTCCTACCTCCTCTGCCTATTGTAAGGAAATCTGATGGTCAAGGTTCTTCTTCCTTTCTTCCCTCTTACTTCCTTTTTATACCTTCCCTGGTGGAAAGTGGTTGGTCTCAAAACTTTTCATTGCTGCGGGGTGAAAAGTTGTCCAGAGAAATATTCATGTAGACAAAATAGGGTTGAGGAATCCCACAGGACATTGGATTTTACTCTTTATATTCTCTGGCCATTAGATTTCATCAGCTTAGATATTGCCGCTTGGGACAAAGACTGTGAAATATACCTTTGACGCATCACTAATGAAAAAAAAAAAAGATCAATTCAAGCAACAGTTCAGTTCATTCCAAATGAACCAGCTTGGCAAGGCACGCCACACTTAAATATTGTGGAATTGTTTTGACAACTTTGTATGAAATTTTATTTCTGACACTTCCTGATTTCTTTTGTTTTTGAAAGCTTTTTCCTGTTGATCTTCTTTGGCCACAGAGCAGAACGTTTTAGAGGGAGGGGATTTTGCCCAGAGTCTCCACAGTGATGGGGGCAGGAGGTTCTTGTACAAGCCTGAAATGAGATGTTATCTCTGTGTCTCTTGCACAGTAATACAAGGCAGAGTCTTCAGGCTTCAGGCTTGACATCTGCAGATACATCGAGTTTTGGGAATTGTCTCTGGAGATGGTGAATCTTCCCTGAACGCTGGGATTATACCACTGGCTACTTCCAGCATCGCTTATTCGAGCCACCCACTCCAGTCCTTTCCCAGCAGGCTGTCGGATCCAGTTCATGTAGTAGTTACTAAAAGTGAATCCTGAAGCTTTGCAGGAGAGCCGGAGGGAGCTTCCAGGTTTCACGACGCCACCTCCCGTCTCCACCAGCTGAACTTGTGAGCGGCAGCCTGAAAAAGGAGAGACAAATTAAACATCATGGAATAATAATTTAAAAGGATACACTAGGCTCTGGTTCTCCTTGTGATGGAAAATTACCCGAGATAAGGGCAAAGAGCAGGAGAAGTTTCCACCAAAGGACCATGTCTCCAACTGTTTTCATGGTGGCAGGGATTGACTTAATGGGTTCGGTGTTGCAAGGTGACTCAACACGAGAGCCCTTAAAAAGGTGGATCAGTCAGAGTGATTTGCATGGACCTCCTATATTAAGGGCTGCTGAAAGTCCTCCGTTTTACACCTGGGTTATTTACTATAATGTGGGAGTAATGATGCCAAGCCTTACAGTGGTTCAATGTTTGCCCTAGGGACACCAGTTGATCAAGTGGTTAAGATTCTGAACTTGATGACTGGAAGGTTGGCAGGTCAGCAGTTCGACAACCGAGTGTTGCACAATGGAGTGAGTTTATGTAATCTGTCCTATTTCCTGTCAACCTAGCACTTCGAAAGGAAGAAAATTTATTTATTTATTTATTTACTTGAATTTATATACCGCCCTCCTTACCAGGGCAACTCAGCGTGGATAAACTCTCATATAAAACATCATTAACAATTTGAATCCAAAATTCTAAAAGATTTAAAATGGACAAGTTAAAATTGAAAAATTTAAAACTAACTCTTAAAATTATTTTAACTCTTAAAATTGCAGGTAGGTGGGAAAGTCATGCCTGCCACATGTCCACGGAAATGTCCATGGAAATGTGTACAAATGCAGACAGCACTGGGTGTTTGGCTATAAACAGAGATGAGAACAGAGATGAGAACTGAATCCTAGAGTCAGATATGGTCCAAGAACATTTGGAGAGACAAATTTGTTGACACCTGGACTAGAATATCACAGGCTTACAGGGCGTGAGTGGAGGAATATCCAGGGTGAGAATTAAACTACTAACACAATTTCAGTTTACAGTATACCAGTAAAGGCAAAGGTTTCCCTTGCTCGAAAATCAGTCGTATCCGACTCTAGGGGTCAGTGCTCATCTCTGTTTCTAAGCCGAAGAGCCAGCGCTGTCTGTTTCTGCAGACGTTTCCATGGTCATGTGGCAGGCATGACTAGACACCGGAGCGCATGGAACGCTGTATCATAGCACAAACCACAAATTGAAATGCTCAGATGTCCACTGTGCATAGGTCCTCTTTCAATGATCTACCCCATCTCTCACAAAATGAAGTCCAACACAGCATGTAGTCTTTAGAAAGAGGGAGATGATAGAGGGAATGAGGCTGGATAATGAAAAGGGCAAAGAAGAGATGGCAAGAAGAAAAGAAAAGAAATAAGGAAATGTCTGCTTTCCTGAAGTTGTCTATTGATGGTTTATTCATTTCAGCTTGTATTGCTACACCATATGTCTCCATATGTCTTTCATCCACTGTAATGCCTTTCCTCTATAGTCACCTACATTTATGCACAGCTATATTAAACATATCGTTTCTTAATATTGCAACCTTTTCTTATCACACCTGGTGAACAAAGGTGAGGACAGATATAAGATCAATCTAAGCAATTTCCATCACTCTTTGTGATGGGAAATTGTGATCAAGAGGGCTAGTGATCCATTTGGAAATGACTTTGCAAACAGAAGAATGGGTTGTATTTTCTGGAGAAACTCATTTTCAAGCCATCGTCTCAGGAAATAATGTTTAAAACCACAAGCCACTATTCTCCGCTTCCCACATGACCAGTATAATTTTCTATTGCTTAAATTCCACTGCTCTCTTGTAGGTCTCACCCTCAAGTCGTTTACCTTCTGACATCTTTGGCCTTCCCTGGTTAAACCTTGGTCTGCAAAAGGTATCTCCCAAAAGGCCATTGACAGATCTCAGCCATGTTTGATGTGGCCTTAGCAGGGGCAACTGGCCTACTCTCCCTCCCTAAAGCTCTAGTGTGATTTTGTTTGGTCGCTTTCAAGGGCCGGATGGGAATTTATGCGTGAGTTCCTGATTGGTTTCGGGATCCATGGTCTTTTCACCCATCCCACAGTAGGTTGGCCAGTTGAGACTGGGGGATTAGTTTATTATTTCGGTCACTTGGCTGGTAGCACGGGTAAGGATATTTCTGGCTGCCCAAATAATATCAGGCAGGGGACACATTTAGTTTGACAGCCTAGCACCATGACAAGCTAATGACATGGGGTATGGGCCAGATGGTTGCCTCAGTTTGTGGCTCATCTAACCCCTCCCTCTCTCTGTGTGACTTGTTTAATCTCTTTTAATTTTTGTAACTTTTTAATACTGTTTAATACTGTTTTTATACCATGTTTTTACTGTGTTTTAAAAGTTTGTTAGCCACCCTGGGTCTTTGTGAGGAGTGCACCATAAAAGCTTAGAAAAATAAAATAAAATAAAATAAAATAAAATAAAATAGGGGATGTTGCCAAATGCAGACTGTGAACAAGGGACTACTGAAATTTGACAGCTTGGTAGTCACTGGTTAGTTTCACCTGAGTTTTAGCCAGAAGTGTAACATCACTTATGTCCTGGGGATATTAAAAAATTAAAAGCAAATCAAATTAGTGAAATTAACTAATTGGTATGCCTTAGCCGTGCTACACTAGCCACCATTGCAAAGCAAGTGTTGCCACAGTTAAATGGGTGTTATTAATAAAGTGACCCCTAGTTCTAAATCCAGATAAAGTTGTCTGTCTCGTTACTCGGGGGGTGGAGGGGAAATGGTTGTTTTCAGGCAGATCACTCCCACCAATGTGATCTTTATGGTGTGATCAAACATGATCTTTTCTTGTCTGATTAAATGTAGATTTAAAGACACAGGAATGGAATGTTGGAAACAAGAATGTTGTTGGGAAAATACAGAACAAAAGGACAGCTGCTTTTGCACATAAAGTGCATGCAAAAAAGAGAAATTTTAAAAAAGATTTCATCTAGCTAGCGTGAATGCTGCTGTTGTGATGATCATAACAGAGTTTTGGATTGACTCCAGATCCATTTCCTCTCACTGTGTCTCTAGCACAATAATATACCGCAGTGTCCTCAGATTTCAGGTTGTTCATTTGCAAATACAGCAGGTTGTTTGAATTATCTCTGGAAGTGGTGAATCTCCCTTTTACTGCATCTGAGTAGTAAATGGTACTAGAGGAAGGGTAGATGTAGGTCACCCATTCTAAGCCTTTTCCGGGAGCTTGGCGAATCCAGTTCATGCCGTAGCTGCTGAAGGTGAATCCAGAGGCTCGACAGGAGAGGCGGAGAGATTCCCCAGGCTTTTTGGCATCTCCTCCAGACTCAACCAGCAAAACCTCTGACTGGACACCTGGAATAAGAGACATTTTAAATTCACCTGAGGGACACAAATGCACAGAGCATTGATGGCCAACCTTAGCACTCCAGGTGTTCTGGGACTTCAACTCCCAGAGGTCCAAGTCAGTGCTTCTCCGGATCAGGGCTTCTGGGAACTGAAGTCCAAGGACATATGGAGTGCCACGGATTACCATCACTGACAGAGTATAGAGGCAGAGCTTTGTCTTTGAAAGAGGAATTTACCTCTGAAAACGACAAAACAGAAAACTATGTGAAGGAAGGCAAACATTTCTGCTCCCTCAGATGCTTTGACTAAGTTGAAGGGAAAAAGTGGTTGCAAGTCCCCAGGCTAAGGTACCTGGCTGGGAGAGGGTGTGCAGCTGATGGGTTTAAAAAGGAAGCCGCACTAGGGAATTTGCATACAGGTCAAGATAAAAGCAGCGCCAACCAAGCTTTTGAGTTTTCAGTTGCTGAAGACGCACATGATATTCCAAATAATCGTCTCCTTGTTTAGTAATACAAAAGTGAAACAATCAATTTGGAATAAAGAGGAATTTGATAGCCAAAAATGGACCCTGATTAGACAATTTCTGGTGTTAAAATGAAGGAAAATCTACAAACAGAGATTTTGTTCGTGTTCTGCAATTTAAGCATGGTTCCTATGCACAATTAAAAGAGCAACACAATTCTTCAGCAATTTGCTTTGTTTTATGGGTACAGTTGATGTATTTATTTATCGTATGATGGGTACAGTTGATGATCCATTTTTGTCATATAAATGCAAAGTAATGCAGCACAAATTACATATTCAGCGGCTAAAATCCTGCTGCTTAGTATAATAAGAGTAATATGATAAAAGCAGAGAAGGCCAATGAAATAAAAAGGCGACTGATTCTTGGGAGGCAAGCTATGAGAAACCTGGGGAACATAGTGAAAAGTAGAGACATCACATTGCAAACAAAAATTCGCATAGTCAAAGCAATGGTATTTCCGGTGGCAATGTATGGTTGTGAGAGCTGGACCATTAGGAAAGCTGAGCGCAGAAGAATAGATGCCTTTGAGACGTGGTGTTGGAGGTGTTGGAGGAGAGTTTTGAGAGGACAGCGAGGAGAACAAATAGGTCAATCTTAGAGGAAATTAACCCTGACTGCTCCTTAGAAGGTCAAATAGTAAAGATGAAGCTAAAGTACTTTGGACATCAAATGAGAAGAGAGGATTCGCTTGAGAAAGCCTTGATGCTGGGAAGGCTGGAGGGCAAAAGAAGAAGAGGGTGGCCAAAAATGAGATGGCTAGATGGTATTGTAGACACAATGGGCACAAAACTGAGCGAGTTAAGGAGGATGGTGGAGGACAGAAGTGCCTGGTGGACTGTGGTCCATGGGGTCACAAGGGTCGGAATCGACTGTGTGACTGAACAACAACAAAAAGGCCCACTGAATCAGTGAGTCAACTCCTTCATAAGTTCCACTGATTTGATGATTCCATTGCTAGTATGCTAAAATAAGTTGAAACTAGAATATTTGAATCAATGGAACATATGGAGGAAACCAAATCCACATTGATTCAATGGCCAATTCTCAGGCAACTCATTTCACTAAGTATCAACATATTCGCCAGTGTTATGTGAAGAGAGGAGTCAGGATGAAGTCTATGAAGTTACCTGAGAATGTTAGTTTACATTCAGAAGAGAAACATCAGACAGAGGGGAGCAGTTTCAATACCACCAGTGTTTCTCAGTGTAAGAACATAGTCTTTCATCAATAATTTCTCCACTTCCAATTGTAGTAAAGTCTCTGGTTGGTTATGTTTCTTCCGTTGCCTTGATCTGCCCATGGTTATAAGAAATAGTTTCTTCCAGTCTTAGCAAAGCATTTGCAGGGGAAACAATTGTCAGTCCCCTTCCTGATAAATTACTGAAGTGTAAAGTATTTCATTAGTTTAATAGAACCATATGTGAAAACTGTTGAAACCACAAACCACCACCCTTATGCATTCTCTGGGTCAACCGAATTTTGTCTTTTTACACCTTTGATGCCACCTTGTGTCAGAAGACACGGCGTTCTCAAATGAACGAAGGATCTTAAGCACTTTCTTAAACCAAATAATGATGCTCAATGCATACAAGTCTCGAGCACGTGGACATCATGTGTGTGATCCATTAAATCCATTCAAAGGAAATTTCTAGGGAATTCAGGGGTGAAATGCCACTACATGTTATCTCAACTTTTTAATTGGAGTCATAACCATAAGATTTGTCTGGCCAGACATACAACTACGATAATGGAGAAGACCTTAAACAAATTCACACCAATGACATTTTTCCTGTTTCAGGAAAAAAATTATTCTCGAGTTGAAGCTGACGATGAGCTTCTCATGGATAGTTTTGGACGAACTAGAATACCACAGGCTTACGGGCCTCAGCGGAGGAATAACCAGGTTAAATAACATGAGCTTTGGTGGGGAGTTAAACTACTAACACCATTTCGGTTTACAGTAAACCATTATCATAGCACAAACCACAAATTGACATGCTTAAATGTCCACTGTCCATAGGTCCTCTTTCGAAGGTCTGCCTCATGATCTCTGCACAAGATGAAGATCAGCCCATCATGCAGTCGTTAGAAAGAAGGAAATGGTATGGTGGAGTGAGGTTTGATTGTGAAAAAAGGAAAGAAGAGGTGGCAAGGGGGGGGGGGGAGAAAAGAATGACGGAAAAGTCTACTTCCTGAAGTTGTCTATTGAAATATATATTAAAATGTATGTATATATATATATTGTTGTTCAGTCGCACAGTTGATTCCGACCCTCTGCAACCCCATGGACCACTGTCTGTCAGGCACTTCTGTCCTCCACCATCCCCTTCAACTCACTCAGCTCTGTGCCCATTGTGTCTACTGGAAGGTAGGAGGTCAGCAGTTCAATTGCTGAGTACTGCAGGATGGAATAAGCTCCCATCTCTGTCTCAGCTCCTGCCAACCTAGCGATTCGAAAGCAATAAATTGCAAGTAGATAAATAGGGACCACTTTGGTGGGAAGGTAAACAGTGCTCAGTGCTCTCCAGTGCTCTCCAGTGTTTAGTCATGCCTGCCACATGAACATGGAAACATCTGCAGAAAGCAGACAGCTCTGGCTCCTCAGCTTTGAAACAGAGATGAGCACTGAACCCTAGAGTCAGATACAACTGACTCTCGAGCAAGGGAAACCTTTACCTTTGTATATTGCTACCTTTTCTTATCATGCCTGGTGAGGGCAAAAATAAGATGAACCAATCTAAGCAGTTGCCTTCACTCTCTGTGCTAGGAAGTTAGGAACAAGAGTACAGCTGATTCATTGGGAAATGACTTTGCAAACAGAAGAATGAGTTGTATTTTCTGGAGAAAGATCACTTTCAAGCAATCTTCTTAGGAAATAATAACGTTTACTGTTGAAAGCACAAACCACTATTCTCAGACATTTGTCAGCTTTCCGTATGACCAATATAATTTTCTATTGTTTAAATCCCACTGCCCTATTGTTGGTCTCACCCTCAAATCATTTACCTTCTGACTTCTTGGGCCTTCCTTGGTTAAACTTTGGTCTACACGAACCTTGGACATTGACTAAAGCATCTGAAATGATAATCAAAGCTTTTGAAATGTGGATCTACAGATGGCTTTTGAAATTTGGATCTACAGATGGCTGCCAAGAATATCATGGGGTGATCATGTGACTAATGTAGAAGTATTGCACTAGATGGATAAAGAACAAGACCTCCTTAGGACCGTTAAGAAAAGAAAGCTCCAATACCTTGGCCATATCATGAGGAGCAACATGAAATATAGAATCCTCCAACTTGCACTGCAAGGAAAGCTCCCTAGGAAGAGAGGCCATGGATGTAGATGGACTTCATGGCTGATGAGCCAGAGAGACTGGTGTGGCATGGCTTTGGAAGGACTGTTCTGAGGAGTTAAGAAGAGGACACGGCAGCTGAAGAAGAAGAAGCATGAGAAATGTCCCAAGATACTCTTGTCCATGTTTGTGGCTTTGGGAACTCCTACCTCCTCTGCCTATTGTAAGGAAATCTGATGGTCAAGGTTCTTCTTCCTTTCTTCCCTCTTACTTCCTTTTTATACCTTCCCTGGTGGAAGGTGGTTGGTCTCAAAACTTTTCATTGCTGCGGCGTGAAAAGTTGTCCAGAGGAATATTCATGTAGACAAAATGGGGGTGAGGAATCCCACAGGACATTGGATTTTACTCTTTATATCCTCTGGCCATTAGATTTCATCAGCTTAGATATTGCTGCTTGGGACAAAGACTGTGAAATATACCTTTGACGCATCACTAATGAAAAAGAAATTGATCAATTCAAGCAACAGTTCAGTTCATTCCAAATGGACCAGCTTGGCAAGGCACGCCACACTTAAATATTGTGGAATTATTTTGACAACCTTGTATGCATTTTTATTTCTGACACTGTTCTTCTGTTTTTGAAAACTTTTTCCTGTTGATCTTCTTTGGCCACAGAGCAGAACGTTTTAGAGGGAGGGGATTTTGCCCAGAGTCTCCACAGTGATGGGGGCGGGAGGTTTTTGTACAAGCCTGAAAGGAGATGTTATCTCTGTGTCTCTTGCACAGTAATACAAGGCAGAGTCTTCAGGCTTCAGGCTTGACATCTGCAGATACATCGAGTTTTGGGAATTGTCTCTGGAGATGGTGAATCTTCCCTGAACGCTGGGATTATACCACTGGCTACTTCCAGCATCGCTTATTCGAGCCACCCACTCCAGTCCTTTCCCAGCAGGCTGTCGGATCCAGTTCATGTAGTAGTTACTAAAAGTGAATCCTGAAGCTTTGCAGGAGAGCCGGAGGGAGCTTCCAGGTTTCACGACGCCACCTCCCGTCTCCACCAGCTGAACTTGTGAGCGGCAGCCTGAAAAAGGAGAGACAAATTAAACATCATGGAATAATAATTTAAAAGGATACACTAGGCTCTGGTTCTCCTTGTGATGGAAAATTACCCGAGATAAGGGCAAAGAGCAGGAGAAGTTTCCACCAAAGGACCATGTCTCCAACTGTTTTCATGGTGGCAGGGATTGACTTAATGGGTTCGGTGTTGCAAGGTGACTCAACACGAGAGCCCTTAAAAAGGTGGATCAGTCAGAGTGATTTGCATGGACCTCCTATATTAAGGGCTGCTGAAAGTCCTCCGTTTTACACCTGGGTTATTTACTATAATGTGGGAGTAATGATGCCAAGCCTTACAGTGGTTCAATGTTTGCCCTAGGGACACCAGTTGATCAAGTGGTTAAGATTCTGAACTTGATGACTGGAAGGTTGGCAGGTCAGCAGTTCGACAACCGAGTGTTGCACAATGGAGTGAGTTTATGTAATCTGTCCTATTTCCTGTCAACCTAGCACTTCGAAAGGAAGAAAATTTATTTATTTATTTATTTACTTGAATTTATATACCGCCCTCCTTACCAGGGCAACTCAGCGTGGATAAACTCTCATATAAAACATCATTAACAATTTGAATCCAAAATTCTAAAAGATTTAAAATGGACAAGTTAAAATTGAAAAATTTAAAACTAACTCTTAAAATTATTTTAACTCTTAAAATTGCAGGTAGGTGGGAAAGTCATGCCTGCCACATGTCCACGGAAATGTCCATGGAAATGTGTACAAATGCAGACAGCACTGGGTGTTTGGCTATAAACAGAGATGAGAACAGAGATGAGAACTGAATCCTAGAGTCAGATATGGTCCAAGAACATTTGGAGAGACAAATTTGTTGACACCTGGACTAGAATATCACAGGCTTACAGGGCGTGAGTGGAGGAATATCCAGGGTGAGAATTAAACTACTAACACAATTTCAGTTTACAGTATACCAGTAAAGGCAAAGGTTTCCCTTGCTCGAAAATCAGTCGTATCCGACTCTAGGGGTCAGTGCTCATCTCTGTTTCTAAGCCGAAGAGCCAGCGCTGTCTGTTTCTGCAGACGTTTCCATGGTCATGTGGCAGGCATGACTAGACACCGGAGCGCATGGAACGCTGTATCATAGCACAAACCACAAATTGAAATGCTCAGATGTCCACTGTGCATAGGTCCTCTTTCAATGATCTACCCCATCTCTCACAAAATGAAGTCCAACACAGCATGTAGTCTTTAGAAAGAGGGAGATGATAGAGGGAATGAGGCTGGATAATGAAAAGGGCAAAGAAGAGATGGCAAGAAGAAAAGAAAAGAAATAAGGAAATGTCTGCTTTCCTGAAGTTGTCTATTGATGGTTTATTCATTTCAGCTTGTATTGCTACACCATATGTCTCCATATGTCTTTCATCCACTGTAATGCCTTTCCTCTATAGTCACCTACATTTATGCACAGCTATATTAAACATATCGTTTCTTAATATTGCAACCTTTTCTTATCACACCTGGTGAACAAAGGTGAGGACAGATATAAGATCAATCTAAGCAATTTCCATCACTCTTTGTGATGGGAAATTGTGATCAAGAGGGCTAGTGATCCATTTGGAAATGACTTTGCAAACAGAAGAATGGGTTGTATTTTCTGGAGAAACTCATTTTCAAGCCATCGTCTCAGGAAATAATGTTTAAAACCACAAGCCACTATTCTCCGCTTCCCACATGACCAGTATAATTTTCTATTGCTTAAATTCCACTGCTCTCTTGTAGGTCTCACCCTCAAGTCGTTTACCTTCTGACATCTTTGGCCTTCCCTGGTTAAACCTTGGTCTGCAAAAGGTATCTCCCAAAAGGCCATTGACAGATCTCAGCCATGTTTGATGTGGCCTTAGCAGGGGCAACTGGCCTACTCTCCCTCCCTAAAGCTCTAGTGTGATTTTGTTTGGTCGCTTTCAAGGGCCGGATGGGAATTTATGCGTGAGTTCCTGATTGGTTTCGGGATCCATGGTCTTTTCACCCATCCCACAGTAGGTTGGCCAGTTGAGACTGGGGGATTAGTTTATTATTTCGGTCACTTGGCTGGTAGCACGGGTAAGGATATTTCTGGCTGCCCAAATAATATCAGGCAGGGGACACATTTAGTTTGACAGCCTAGCACCATGACAAGCTAATGACATGGGGTATGGGCCAGATGGTTGCCTCAGTTTGTGGCTCATCTAACCCCTCCCTCTCTCTGTGTGACTTGTTTAATCTCTTTTAATTTTTGTAACTTTTTAATACTGTTTAATACTGTTTTTATACCATGTTTTTACTGTGTTTTAAAAGTTTGTTAGCCACCCTGGGTCTTTGTGAGGAGTGCACCATAAAAGCTTAGAAAAATAAAATAAAATAAAATAAAATAAAATAAAATAGGGGATGTTGCCAAATGCAGACTGTGAACAAGGGACTACTGAAATTTGACAGCTTGGTAGTCACTGGTTAGTTTCACCTGAGTTTTAGCCAGAAGTGTAACATCACTTATGTCCTGGGGATATTAAAAAATTAAAAGCAAATCAAATTAGTGAAATTAACTAATTGGTATGCCTTAGCCGTGCTACACTAGCCACCATTGCAAAGCAAGTGTTGCCACAGTTAAATGGGTGTTATTAATAAAGTGACCCCTAGTTCTAAATCCAGATAAAGTTGTCTGTCTCGTTACTCGGGGGGTGGAGGGGAAATGGTTGTTTTCAGGCAGATCACTCCCACCAATGTGATCTTTATGGTGTGATCAAACATGATCTTTTCTTGTCTGATTAAATGTAGATTTAAAGACACAGGAATGGAATGTTGGAAACAAGAATGTTGTTGGGAAAATACAGAACAAAAGGACAGCTGCTTTTGCACATAAAGTGCATGCAAAAAAGAGAAATTTTAAAAAAGATTTCATCTAGCTAGCGTGAATGCTGCTGTTGTGATGATCATAACAGAGTTTTGGATTGACTCCAGATCCATTTCCTCTCACTGTGTCTCTAGCACAATAATATACCACAGTGTCCTCAGATTTCAGGTTGTTCATTTGCAAATACAGCAGGTTGTTTGAATTATCTCTGGAAGTGGTGAATCTCCCTTTTACTGCATCTGAGTAGTAAATGGTACTAGAGGAAGGGTAGATGTAGGTCACCCATTCTAAGCCTTTTCCGGGAGCTTGGCGAATCCAGTTCATGCCGTAGCTGCTGAAGGTGAATCCAGAGGCTCGACAGGAGAGGCGGAGAGATTCCCCAGGCTTTTTGGCATCTCCTCCAGACTCAACCAGCAAAACCTCTGACTGGACACCTGGAATAAGAGACATTTTAAATTCACCTGAGGGACACAAATGCACAGAGCATTGATGGCCAACCTTAGCACTCCAGGTGTTCTGGGACTTCAACTCCCAGAGGTCCAAGTCAGTGCTTCTCCGGATCAGGGCTTCTGGGAACTGAAGTCCAAGGACATATGGAGTGCCACGGATTACCATCACTGACAGAGTATAGAGGCAGAGCTTTGTCTTTGAAAGAGGAATTTACCTCTGAAAACGACAAAACAGAAAACTATGTGAAGGAAGGCAAACATTTCTGCTCCCTCAGATGCTTTGACTAAGTTGAAGGGAAAAAGTGGTTGCAAGTCCCCAGGCTAAGGTACCTGGCTGGGAGAGGGTGTGCAGCTGATGGGTTTAAAAAGGAAGCCGCACTAGGGAATTTGCATACAGGTCAAGATAAAAGCAGCGCCAACCAAGCTTTTGAGTTTTCAGTTGCTGAAGACGCACATGATATTCCAAATAATCGTCTCCTTGTTTAGTAATACAAAAGTGAAACAATCAATTTGGAATAAAGAGGAATTTGATAGCCAAAAATGGACCCTGATTAGACAATTTCTGGTGTTAAAATGAAGGAAAATCTACAAACAGAGATTTTGTTCGTGTTCTGCAATTTAAGCATGGTTCCTATGCACAATTAAAAGAGCAACACAATTCTTCAGCAATTTGCTTTGTTTTATGGGTACAGTTGATGTATTTATTTATCGTATGATGGGTACAGTTGATGATCCATTTTTGTCATATAAATGCAAAGTAATGCAGCACAAATTACATATTCAGCGGCTAAAATCCTGCTGCTTAGTATAATAAGAGTAATATGATAAAAGCAGAGAAGGCCAATGAAATAAAAAGGCGACTGATTCTTGGGAGGCAAGCTATGAGAAACCTGGGGAACATAGTGAAAAGTAGAGACATCACATTGCAAACAAAAATTCGCATAGTCAAAGCAATGGTATTTCCGGTGGCAATGTATGGTTGTGAGAGCTGGACCATTAGGAAAGCTGAGCGCAGAAGAATAGATGCCTTTGAGACGTGGTGTTGGAGGTGTTGGAGGAGAGTTTTGAGAGGACAGCGAGGAGAACAAATAGGTCAATCTTAGAGGAAATTAACCCTGACTGCTCCTTAGAAGGTCAAATAGTAAAGATGAAGCTAAAGTACTTTGGACATCAAATGAGAAGAGAGGATTCGCTTGAGAAAGCCTTGATGCTGGGAAGGCTGGAGGGCAAAAGAAGAAGAGGGTGGCCAAAAATGAGATGGCTAGATGGTATTGTAGACACAATGGGCACAAAACTGAGCGAGTTAAGGAGGATGGTGGAGGACAGAAGTGCCTGGTGGACTGTGGTCCATGGGGTCACAAGGGTCGGAATCGACTGTGTGACTGAACAACAACAAAAAGGCCCACTGAATCAGTGAGTCAACTCCTTCATAAGTTCCACTGATTTGATGATTCCATTGCTAGTATGCTAAAATAAGTTGAAACTAGAATATTTGAATCAATGGAACATATGGAGGAAACCAAATCCACATTGATTCAATGGCCAATTCTCAGGCAACTCATTTCACTAAGTATCAACATATTCGCCAGTGTTATGTGAAGAGAGGAGTCAGGATGAAGTCTATGAAGTTACCTGAGAATGTTAGTTTACATTCAGAAGAGAAACATCAGACAGAGGGGAGCAGTTTCAATACCACCAGTGTTTCTCAGTGTAAGAACATAGTCTTTCATCAATAATTTCTCCACTTCCAATTGTAGTAAAGTCTCTGGTTGGTTATGTTTCTTCCGTTGCCTTGATCTGCCCATGGTTATAAGAAATAGTTTCTTCCAGTCTTAGCAAAGCATTTGCAGGGGAAACAATTGTCAGTCCCCTTCCTGATAAATTACTGAAGTGTAAAGTATTTCATTAGTTTAATAGAACCATATGTGAAAACTGTTGAAACCACAAACCACCACCCTTATGCATTCTCTGGGTCAACCGAATTTTGTCTTTTTACACCTTTGATGCCACCTTGTGTCAGAAGACACGGCGTTCTCAAATGAACGAAGGATCTTAAGCACTTTCTTAAACCAAATAATGATGCTCAATGCATACAAGTCTCGAGCACGTGGACATCATGTGTGTGATCCATTAAATCCATTCAAAGGAAATTTCTAGGGAATTCAGGGGTGAAATGCCACTACATGTTATCTCAACTTTTTAATTGGAGTCATAACCATAAGATTTGTCTGGCCAGACATACAACTACGATAATGGAGAAGACCTTAAACAAATTCACACCAATGACATTTTTCCTGTTTCAGGAAAAAAATTATTCTCGAGTTGAAGCTGACGATGAGCTTCTCATGGATAGTTTTGGACGAACTAGAATACCACAGGCTTACGGGCCTCAGCGGAGGAATAACCAGGTTAAATAACATGAGCTTTGGTGGGGAGTTAAACTACTAACACCATTTCGGTTTACAGTAAACCATTATCATAGCACAAACCACAAATTGACATGCTTAAATGTCCACTGTCCATAGGTCCTCTTTCGAAGGTCTGCCTCATGATCTCTGCACAAGATGAAGATCAGCCCATCATGCAGTCGTTAGAAAGAAGGAAATGGTATGGTGGAGTGAGGTTTGATTGTGAAAAAAGGAAAGAAGAGGTGGCAAGGGGGGGGGGGGAAGAAAAGAATGACGGAAAAGTCTACTTCCTGAAGTTGTCTATTGAAATATATATTAAAATGTATGTATATATATATATTGTTGTTCAGTCGCACAGTTGATTCCGACCCTCTGCAACCCCATGGACCACTGTCTGTCAGGCACTTCTGTCCTCCACCATCCCCTTCAACTCACTCAGCTCTGTGCCCATTGTGTCTACTGGAAGGTAGGAGGTCAGCAGTTCAATTGCTGAGTACTGCAGGATGGAATAAGCTCCCATCTCTGTCTCAGCTCCTGCCAACCTAGCGATTCGAAAGCAATAAATTGCAAGTAGATAAATAGGGACCACTTTGGTGGGAAGGTAAACAGTGCTCAGTGCTCTCCAGTGCTCTCCAGTGTTTAGTCATGCCTGCCACATGAACATGGAAACATCTGCAGAAAGCAGACAGCTCTGGCTCCTCAGCTTTGAAACAGAGATGAGCACTGAACCCTAGAGTCAGATACAACTGACTCTCGAGCAAGGGAAACCTTTACCTTTGTATATTGCTACCTTTTCTTATCATGCCTGGTGAGGGCAAAAATAAGATGAACCAATCTAAGCAGTTGCCTTCACTCTCTGTGCTAGGAAGTTAGGAACAAGAGTACAGCTGATTCATTGGGAAATGACTTTGCAAACAGAAGAATGAGTTGTATTTTCTGGAGAAAGATCACTTTCAAGCAATCTTCTTAGGAAATAATAACGTTTACTGTTGAAAGCACAAACCACTATTCTCAGACATTTGTCAGCTTTCCGTATGACCAATATAATTTTCTATTGTTTAAATCCCACTGCCCTATTGTTGGTCTCACCCTCAAATCATTTACCTTCTGACTTCTTGGGCCTTCCTTGGTTAAACTTTGGTCTACACGAACCTTGGACATTGACTAAAGCATCTGAAATGATAATCAAAGCTTTTGAAATGTGGATCTACAGATGGCTTTTGAAATTTGGATCTACAGATGGCTGCCAAGAATATCATGGGGTGATCATGTGACTAATGTAGAAGTATTGCACTAGATGGATAAAGAACAAGACCTCCTTAGGACCGTTAAGAAAAGAAAGCTCCAATACCTTGGCCATATCATGAGGAGCAACATGAAATATAGAATCCTCCAACTTGCACTGCAAGGAAAGCTCCCTAGGAAGAGAGGCCATGGATGTAGATGGACTTCATGGCTGATGAGCCAGAGAGACTGGTGTGGCATGGCTTTGGAAGGACTGTTCTGAGGAGTTAAGAAGAGGACACGGCAGCTGAAGAAGAAGAAGCATGAGAAATGTCCCAAGATACTCTTGTCCATGTTTGTGGCTTTGGGAACTCCTACCTCCTCTGCCTATTGTAAGGAAATCTGATGGTCAAGGTTCTTCTTCCTTTCTTCCCTCTTACTTCCTTTTTATACCTTCCCTGGTGGAAGGTGGTTGGTCTCAAAACTTTTCATTGCTGCGGCGTGAAAAGTTGTCCAGAGGAATATTCATGTAGACAAAATGGGGGTGAGGAATCCCACAGGACATTGGATTTTACTCTTTATATCCTCTGGCCATTAGATTTCATCAGCTTAGATATTGCTGCTTGGGACAAAGACTGTGAAATATACCTTTGACGCATCACTAATGAAAAAGAAATTGATCAATTCAAGCAACAGTTCAGTTCATTCCAAATGGACCAGCTTGGCAAGGCACGCCACACTTAAATATTGTGGAATTATTTTGACAACCTTGTATGCATTTTTATTTCTGACACTGTTCTTCTGTTTTTGAAAACTTTTTCCTGTTGATCTTCTTTGGCCACAGAGCAGAACGTTTTAGAGGGAGGGGATTTTGCCCAGAGTCTCCACAGTGATGGGGGCGGGAGGTTTTTGTACAAGCCTGAAAGGAGATGTTATCTCCGTGTCTCTTGCACAGTAATACAAGGCAGAGTCTTCAGGCTTCAGGCTTGACATCTGCAGATACATCGAGTTTTGGGAATTGTCTCTGGAGATGGTGAATCTTCCCTGAACGCTGGGATTATACCACTGGCTACTTCCAGCATCGCTTATTCGAGCCACCCACTCCAGTCCTTTCCCAGCAGGCTGTCGGATCCAGTCCATGTAGTAGCTACTAAAAGTGAATCCTGAAGCTTTGCAGGAGAGCCGGAGGGAGCTTCCAGGTTTCACGACGCCACCTCCCGTCTCCACCAGCTGAACTTGTGAGCGGCAGCCTGAAAAAGGAGAAACAAATTGAACATCATGGAATAATAATTTAAAAGGATACACTGGGCTCTGGTTCTCCATGTGATGGAAAATTACCCGAGATAAGGGCAAAGAGCAGGAGAAGTTTCCACCAAAGAACCATGTCTCCGACTGTTTTCATGGCGGCAGGGATTGACTTAATGGGTTCAGTGTTGTAAAGTGACTCAACATGAGAGCCCTTAAAAAGGTGGATCAGTCTGAGTGATTTGCATGGACTTCCTATATTAAGGCTTGCTTGAAGTCCTCCCTTTTACACCTGGGTTATTTACTATAATGCGGGAGTAATGATGCCAAGCCTTACAGTGGTTCAATGTTTGCCCTAGGGACAGCAGTTGATCAAGTGGTTAAGATGCTGAACTTGATGACTGGAAGGTTGGCAGGTCAGCAGTTCGAGACCTGAGTGTTGCACGATGGAGTGAGTTTATGTAATCTGTCCTATTTCCTGCCAACCTAGCACTTCGAAAGGAAGAAAATTTATTTATTTATTTATTTACTTGAATTTATATACCGCCCTCCTTACCAGGGCAACTCAGGGTGGATAAACTCTCATATAAAACATCATTAACAATTTGAATCCAAAATTCTAAAAGATTTAAAATGGACAAGTTAAAACTGACAAATTTAAAACTAACTCTTAAAATTATTTTAACTCTTAAAATTGCAGGTAGATAGATAGGTACTACTTTGGGGGGGAAATAGACAGCATTCCCTGCAATCCGGTGATTAGTCATGCCTGCCACATGTCCACGGAAATGTCCATGGAAATGTGTACAAATGCAGACAGCACTGGCTGTTTGGCTATAAACAGAGCTGAGAACAGAGATGAGAACTGAATCCTAGAGTCGGATATGGTCCAAGAACATTTGGAGAGACAAATTTGCTGACTCCTGGACTAGAATATCACAGGCTTACAGAGCCTGAGTGGAGGAATATCCAGGGTAAAACATGAGCTTTGGAGAGAATTAAACTACTAACACCATTTCAGTTTACAGTTTACCAGTATCATAGCAGAAACCACAAATTGAAATGCTCAGATGTCCACTGTGCATAGGTCCTCTTTCAATGATCTGCCCCATCTCTCACAAAATGAAGTCCAACACACCATGTAGTCTATAGAAAGAGGGAGATGGTAGAGGGAATGAGGCTAGATAATGAAAAGGGCAAAGAAGAGATGGCAAGAAGAAAAGAAAAGAAAGACGGAAATGTCTGCTTTCCTGAAGTTATCTATTGATGGTGTATTGCTACACTTGGTTATCTTAACTTTGGTTTGTCTGTACATCTCAAATTCACCATCAATTCTTTGTTTGTTTCCTTGCTTGTTTTATAGGAACTAAAGAAATCAGGATTGAAAATTATATTTTTAAAATCCAAATAAATATTGACTAACAGCTAGGTTGTTCTTTGATCCTTCTTTCTTTTTTTTTATTTTATTTTAGGGTTTTTACAATATTAAAAATAAACTAACAAAACAATCTACAAAACATAAAAGAAACAATTACATACAAAAAAAAGTAGTTCCCACGTACATCCTACAACGTTAAAAAAATGAGAAGAGGAAGAGAGAAAAAAAATACATGTCAATATAATATAATATAATCAGACGTTATTTTCTATACATTTGCTGTACTGTATATTTTCATCTTTATATCCACTCTCCTCTTTAACCACCATATTACAACTTTAATATTTTGTACATGGTTCCTACCACCCAGTGCACTACAGTCCTTGAGTCTACCAGCCACTCCTTTTACAACTCATTCATTCTGCCAAAAATACATTGTATTCGGAGCAGGTTTTTCTCCTTTATTATCCATCAATGTGTGTTGCAAAAAAGGCTTCCAAATGTCCCAAAATCTATTTTGTTTTATTAACCCCCTTTTTATATTTAATTCCCATGTAAGTTTTTCATTTAATGCCATATCCCAAACATCAACATACCATTTACCAATTTCTAAATTCATATCACCTTTCCAATTTCTGGCTACTTGTTGTCTCGCCAATGTCAAAAAAATAGACAATAACTCTTTTATATTTTCCTCTAAATTCAAATCCTCTAAGTCCGTTAATAAAACTATTTTTTCATTCAACTTTAAACGGATATTTAAAAATTTTTCTAATTCTTGTTCCATTTTATGCCAGAAATTGGAAATAATTTTGCAATCCCACCACATATGTTTGTATGTCCCAATTTCCTGATGACACCTCCAACATTTTTTTGAATTGCTACTATTTATTTGATTTAACCGAACTGGCGTCATATACCATCGCCACAACATCTTGTAGTTGTGTTCTTTAACTTTTGTAGACAGATTTCGCATCATCCTACTTTTCCATTTTTCCTTCCAGTTCTTATCTGTAATAGTAATACTCAAGTCCGATTCCCACATTCTTTTAAGGGTATCCTGGGATTCATCCATGTTGTTTATCATTTTATAAAATTTACTTACTATTCCTTTTATCCCCATTGAACCTCTTCTTATTTTATATACCATCTCCTCGAAGTCTGTCAGCTGCCTTATTGGCTGTAATTTCATTTTATATTGTTTATTCCACTTATCCAACGTTAGTATCTGAAGCCAGTTCAGTTTTAATTCCTTATAAATTTCTTTTTTTGTTTTTTCATTCTCAATTCGATCCAGCCAATCTTTTAATAAGATTATATCATATTTATACATAATATTTTTTATTAATTCTAAATTTTTAACTGGAAATGTTTTAAGATCTTGCAACTCTAATATTGGAGAGGTGTTTGGTGCCAATTTATCTTTCAACTTTATCCATACATTTATCATAGATTTTAGGACATTATTTCTTGGTTTTAAATCAAAAACTGTATTTTTCAGAAATTCTCCCTTTGCACACACATTACTATCTTTCATTTCTATCTCCCTCCATATAAGGTCCTCTATCGTTAAAAGTTTTACCAAGCCTTTAATTTGGAACGCCCTGTAATACGATTTAATATTAGGTAATCCCAAACCACCCTCTTTCTGCGGTTTATTTATTTATTTATTTATTTATTTATTTATTTAGATTTATTATCCCGCCCCAATCAGGCGAACCTGACTCTAGGCGGCTTACTGAAATTCATAAATTAAAACCTTAAGGTTCATAAATTACTTAAAAGTCAATTAAAAAAGAATTAAACGCTGAATTTCCAAAAATCTAAAAGATTTAAAAAGGTTAAAAGGTTTAAAAAGATTTTAAAAGTTTAAAAGAGTGAGGGAGGGGTGGCTGTCCCATCATATCACCCACCCAACATGGGACCCCAAATTCCTGGAGCCCCACACCTGCCCTGCCAGCCAGGTTTTTAGGCCCTTCCGAAAGGACAGGAGCTCTGTCTGTAGACGTAACTCAGTTGGCAGGAGGTTCCAAAGGGCCGGGGCGGCCACGGAGAAGGCCCTCCTTCTGGTGCTAGAGAGATGTGCCTCTCTAGCTGATGGAATGATAAGAGAGCCTCTCCGATCTGCCCTGGTGGGACGGACAGATGTCCTTGGGACGATGCGGTCTCTTAAGTATCCTGGCCCACTACCATGTAGGGCTTTAAAGGTAATAACCAGCACCTTGAATTGCACCCGGAGACATACTGGCAACCAGTGCAGCTCCCGAAGCAGTGGTGAGGCACGAGCATAACGCCCGCACCCCATCACTACCCGAGCAGCCGCATTCTGGACCAGCTGCAGCCTCCGAATGGTCACCAAGGGCAGCCCCATGTAGAGCGCATTACAGTAATCAAGTCTGGAGGTGACCAAAGCATGTGTGATCATGAGCAAGGAATCCCGGTCTAGGAGTGGGCGTAGCTGGCGTATTACACGAAGTTGTGCAAAAGCCCTCCTGGCCACGGCTGCCACCTGCTCCTCGAGCAGTAGTCGTGAGTCCAAGAGGACCCCCAGATTACGCACCAGGTCTGTTTGGGGCAAAACTGCCCCATCCAGAACCAAAGATGGTAACTCCCGAGATAGCGCAGGACCCCTTACCCATAGCCACTCAGTCTTGCCGGGATTCAGTTGTAGCCCGTTGTCCCCCATCCAGACCCTGACAGCCTCCAGGCACCTGGATAGGACTTCCACTGCATCAATTGGATCTCCACGGGCTGAGATATACAGCTGGGTGTCATCTGCATATTGGTGATACCTCACCCCGTGGGAACGGATGATCTCACCCAGTGGCTTCATGTAGATGTTAAATAGGAGAGGCGAGAGTACCGAGCCCTGAGGCACCCCATATTGCAGGGGCCTAGGGCTGGACCTCTCGCCTTCCAGCCACACCGACTGGGTCCGGCCCCTCAGAAATGAAGAGAACCAGGCCAGCACAGTGCCCTGGATCCCCAATCCTTGGAGCCTTCCCAGAAGGATACCGTGGTCGACAGTATCGAAAGCCGCTGAGAGGTCAAGAAGAGCCAGGATGGTTGGATGACCTCCATCCCGTTCTCGCCAGAGATCATCCACCAATGCGACCAATGCAGTTTCAGTACCATATCCGGGCCTGAATCCTGACTGAAAAGGGTCCAGATAATCCGCTTCATCCAGGACTTCCTGTAGCTGCCACGCCACTGCCTTCTCCAAGACCTTACCCAAAAAGGGTAGGTTGGATACAGGTTGGTAGTTGGTAAGTACCGTAGGGTCGAGGGATGGCTTTTTCAGGAGGGGACGCACCAAAGCATGTTTTAAGGGTGCTGGAAAAAACCCCTCCTGCAGAGATGAATTTATAATTGCCTCGACCCAACCGCCTGCCACAGCCTTAGATGCCTTGACTAGCCAGGCAGGGCATGGATCCAATTCACAGGCAGTGGCGCGAACAGATCCAAGAAGCCTGTCCACTTCCTCAGGGCCAACTGGATCGAACTGATCCCAGATAACATGGCCAGACTGTACTCTGGTCAACCCCAACTCTGTCTCTTCCACGCCGGGATTAAACTTCAAGCGAATCTGAGCGATTTTCTCCGCCAGATAATCAGCAAAAGCCTCAGCCGATCCCTCCCAACCAGGGCCAGACCCCCCTCTTCCCAGGAGGGACCTGGTCACCCGGAACAAGGTCGCTGGGCGATTATCTGCGGAGGCAATAAGGGCGGTGAAATATTGTCGTTTCACCGCCCCCATCGCCACTAGATAGGCTTTAATGGCAGCTCTAACAAGTGTTCGATCAGACTCACTCCGGGTCTTCACCCAGCGGCGCTCTCGGCGTCTCTTTGCCCGTTTGAGCTCCCTCAGCTCTTCTGTGAACCAAGGGGATGATCGATGCCCGCGGGCAAGGAGAGGCCGTAGTGGAGCGATCACATCCAAGGCTACCGTTACTCTCTCGTTCCATGAGTTGACAAGAGCCTCAGACGAATCGCATTGCAGGTCAGGAGGAAAACACCCCAGTTCCCTCTGGAATCCTTCCGGATCCATTAGTCGCCGGGGGCGGGCCCATTTAACTGGCCCTACCTCCCTGCGGTGAAGCCTCGCCCCCAGGAAGTCTAGAGTCACCAGATAGTGATCTGACCATGGCACAGGGGTAATGTCTAATTTCTGTAGTTTCAGATCACTCTGCCACAGCTCCGATAAGAAAATTAAATCCGGGGTGTGACCACTGCTCCTGGTAGGGCCCTGAATTACCTGGGTCAGGCCCACAGCTGCCATGGAAGCCATGAACTCCCGAGCCGCCTCCGAGCCAGCCCCTAATGATGGCAAGTTGAAGTCCCCCAGAACCATAAGTCTGGGGAGCTCCAACGCCAACATCGAGACCGCCTCAAGGAGCTCAGGCAGGGAATCTGCTACCCTACAGGGAGGCAGGTATAGGAGTAGGATTCCCGACTGCCCTTTAGGGCCCAAACGCAGGAGCAGGGTCTCACAGCCCGGAATATGTGGAGCCGTGGCCCTGACGACTCCCAACGACTCCCTGGCTACTACGGCGACCCCACCGCCCCTCCCCTTCTCCCTAGGCTGGTGCCAAATACCGAACCCAGCTGGACACAGTTCGGATAGAGGAACCCCGTCCTCAGGTGCCAGCCAGGTTTCGGTGATGCATGCCAGGTCACCCCGCACCCCCAATATGGAATCTGAAAGCAGGGGGGCCTTGTTACAGACTGACCTGGCATTCACCAGCAGCAGCCTAAGGGAAGGGTCACTCTTGACCGGCAGCTCAGGAACCAGAGGTGTAGCCGGGGGGCCAGAACAAGGGACAGCAACTAAACATCTGTCCCGTGTTCCCCGAGTGCGGCCCGCCCCTCGGTACCCGCCATACCGCCCCATGCCCGTCACAACACCAATTCGGGCCACAGGAAACCCCCTGCCCATACCAGACAGAGCCCAAACCCTATTCCCTAGCTGGCAGGCCTTTCTCTCCCTCCCCCCATCCACATTCCCCCAACCCCCATCCAATGTCCTCCTAGGAGGGTGGGGCCGTCTGCCCCACCACTGCCCATTCCTCAGAGGTGCTCCTGGGACCAGCCAAGATCCTGGCCATTCTCCTCTCCCAGGAGGGTAGTGGGGCTCGCTGCCCCATAGCTGAAAGTTCAGCGGAGGTAATAGAGGTGTTCCTTTTGGAAATGTTCCTTTCAAATCTCTCCTGCCAGGCAGCAACTGAGACACATCTCTTCCCCACCCGGCCCGGCGTGGGGGGTTGCTGGTGGAATTGCAAGGCTGAAGCAGTCTTGAAGGGCCTCCTTTTAACTCTCTCCTGCCAGGCAGCAACCATAGGCTTTTAGGTATTCTTGCTCTTTTCCCTCCATTACAATAATCATTCAATAGATTTTGAAAAACTCCTAGTTCTTTTTCAGATTGTTTAATTGGAAGGACTTCAAATAAAAAGTTAATCTTGGGTAACAAACTCATTTTACAAATTGCTATTCTACCAAACCAGGAGGTCTTCAATACCCTATATCGAACAATTTTCTTCTTAATTTCCTCTTTCACTTTATCATAGTTTAGTTTCTTCAAATCCTCTACATTGTCAGCAATGTTAACTCCTAAATACTTTATACTTTTCCTAATTTGAATTTTAAATTTTTCCTTAATTCTCCCTATCTCTTCCTTATTTAATTTACTAAAGATTGCTTCTGATTTCCCCCAATTTATTCTCAGGCCTGTTATCTCTTCAAATTTTTGCAAATGATCTTGTATCTTTTCCATATTTTTTATAGGATCTTTCATTATAATTAAAGTATCATCTGCATACAAACTTATTTTTGTTCCATTTATCCCTTCTATGTTCGTATCACTCCTTATAGCTCTAGCCAATAATTCCATAGCCATTATAAACAAAATGGGGGAAAGAGGACATCCTTGTCTCATTCCTGCTTTAATTTCAATATCTTCTGTAAATGAGTCATTTACTCTTACCTTGGCATAACTACTTTTATAAAGTTGATTAACTACATTTTTAAATTTTTCCCCAAATTCTACTTTTTTAATTATTTCCCTAATAGTGACCCATTGTAAAGAATCAAAAGCTTTAAAAATGTCTAAAGATAATAATCCTATTTTACCTTCTTTTCTCTTGTTTATTTGTAACAAATTTAACACCCTTCTTATTAAATCAGACATATATCTTTCCTTTAAAAAACCTGCCTGATCTGTATGTATATATTCCCCCAGAAAACTATTTAACCTATTAGCCATAATTGCTGTAAAAATCTTTGCCTCTTGATTAATTAAAGAAATTGGACGATATGAATCAACCAATTCTAATTTTTTTCCTGGTTTTGGTATTAATACTATGATAGATCTAAGCCATGAATTTGGAGATTCTCCCCCCTCCAAAATATAATTATATAGCTTGGTTAATTTAGGAATAATAATTTGTTTAAATTCTTTATAAAATTCCGCTGGTAATCCATCTTCTCCTGGAGTTTTCCCTATTTTCAATTTATTTATAACATCTAATATCTCTTTCTCTGTAATTTGTTCTTCCATTTTAGCCCTATGTTCTGCTTTTATACTCTCCCCCTTGTGTTCTTGTAGATATTTTTCTAACTTGCTTAAATTTATTTTCTTATCTGTGTACAAATTTTGATAAATTTTTTTAACTATGTTAAGTTTCTCTACTATTTTATTGCACCTTTTCATATCCTCCCTTATTAAAGTTCCAATCTCCCCTTTTTCCTTCTTCTCTTTCACTGCTTTTGCTAACATTTTTGAACTTTTATCACTATACTCAAAATATTCCCTTTTCAGATAAATTAAATCTCTTTTAATTTTTTCAATATCCCTTCCTGCTATCTCCTTCTGTAACAGTTGTATCCTTTCTAAGGTCTTCTTCTCCTTTGTTTTGGCGTGTTTAGTTTGCAATAATTTAATCTCTTTTTCCAACTCCAGTTGTCTATCTTTATATTGTTTGTTTTTTAAACTCTTAAATTTAATACACTCACCCCTGAATACTCCTTTCATTGCATCCCAAATTACATTAAAATTTGTTTTATTGTTATCGTTAATTTTCCAAATTTCTTCCCAATTTTTCATTATCTGATCTTTTATCCCCTTGTCTTTAAATAATTTCGGATCATACCTCCAAGTTCTTATATTACTTTTATTTATTTTAAATTGTAATTCCACCATTACTTTGGCATGATCCGATTCCTTAAAAATTCCTACTTCTACATCATTTAAATCCTTCAATATATTTTGTGTTACAAATACATAGTCAATCCTAGAATATGAATTATACACCTGGGAATAATATGTATAAATTCGTTCTTCCCCTTTCAATTCTCGCCAGGAATCTTTCAATCCAAACTTTTTTATCCACTCATCCAACAATTTACCTTTCCAACCTTTTCTATAATTAGTTATATTAGTGCAATCAATATTTGACCTTGTTAGGTTAAAATCTCCAGCAACTATCATTCTATCACAGTTTTCTTTTATCAAAATATGACTCAATTTAGTCAAGAATTGGTCTTGATTCTCATTTGGTGCATAAACATTGACCAACAATATTTCTTCTTCTTCTATACTTCCAGCTATAATCAAATATCTGCCTTCTGGGTCCCCTATCATTTTTGTTTTCGTAAATCCCAATCTTTTCGATATCATAATCGCCACCCCCCTTGCCTTGGAAGAACCAAAGGCCTTTTCATAATACTGAGTCCAACCAAGATACAAATTATTTTTATCCGCCGCTTTTTGATGCGTTTCCTGTAAAAAAATGATGTCCGCTCTATCTTTTCTTAGGGCCATTTCCAATCGTTTACGTTTAGTAGGACACCCTGCCCCTTTCACATTCCATGACAATATCTTAATATTTTTCATGTTTTAACGTTATTTAACCTTTTAAGAAATAGCTGGCAGACTTCAAAGGACGTGTTACCCACTACCCACAATTTAACATATATTGATCCTTCTTTCTATCTTCTTCAGAAGTAAAGGAGAGATTCTTCCTCATAATATGAAAGCCACGAAGTCCATGTTTAAATATGAAAAGCATGGATTTGATTCATATTGCTCTGTCGCAAGTAATTTTCTCTGAAATTACCACGAGTGTGTTGGCAAGCAGGAGAAAACTTGACGGGCTGCAGAGCACAGAGTCCTCCCTACCACAAGGCCATCCAGTTGATTCCAGCTCTGGGCCTGGGCCTTCTCCAGCGATGTTAGTCAGTGATGGCCTGATTAGAGCTTGACTTTGAGAGGTGGCAGCGGGGCACTGATGGGAACAGACCCCTTGACGTGTTTTTGACATTGCTCTAGTTAAACTTTTTTTGGTAGTAAAGGCTCTTTGAGCAGAAGTAATAGTGTTGGGCCATTGCTGCTCTGATCATGGAAGAAGGTGGACTCCTAGATTCTACCTGGGTTTGGTGACCTCACACTCTGCAATATTCAATAAAACATATTTTTTAAAGGAGTCATATATCAGATCTCCGATTACATCGCCTATATAAAGAAATGTTGTTTTGTTTTCCAACTTGCTTTCCGACTTGGTCTCTGTGTTACCGAAGACTCCCCACCCACCCCGGCTCGTCTATTCCAACAGTACAGAGAACGGAGAAGGGATTCCTATGAGGAGGACCTGTGGCTTTTGTACAAGCCCAAAAGCAGAAGCTATTACAAGGCGGAGTCCATGAACTCTGGGGATTCTCTCTGGAGATGGTGAATCTTCCCTGAACCATAGAGTTGATAAAAACTGCCCTGAGAGATTGAAACAAGATGGAACCCATGAAGAATCCACTCTTTCTTGGCACTGATTCTTTTTCTTCTTCCATGTCTAGGCCAGACGTGAAACTGCCAAAATGAAACTTTTGGTGACCTCATTCTGCAGTTCCTTTCACCTGGCCTGGTGCGAGAAAGTTTAGCTGGCAACACAAGGGTCCCATTACTGGGTACTCCTGATTGTGGTTCAGAAATACCACAATCTTTGAGGATGGCTTTTTTGTGGGCCTCAAGGACGCTTCCCCAAGCTGGGATGTACATATCATTAACCCAGTGGCGTCGCGTAGGTGGGGCCAGGGGGGTGCCCCGCCCTGGGTGGCGCTTTTTGGGCTATGGGTGTTCTTGGACTACAATTCCCAGAAGCCCTAGCGGGAGTGGGTGCCGGCATCCACCAGGGGGTGGCAAAATTGGCTTAAGCCCCAGGTGGCTGAAATCCATGCGGCGTTACTGCATTAACCACAGAGACTCTTCCAGGTACTTTTTAGCTCATCCTCGACTTCAACTTGAGAATTTATTTTTGCCTGAAACAGGAAAAATGCAATTGGTATGAATTTGTTTAAGTTGGATCCCAACTTGCCATGAAGTGACCCACACATTATGATCACAGAACCATCTCCTGCAGAACTATGAAATGAGACGTGCAGGATTTGACACCGGGACTGCATGGACTGCCGCAGCCTTGTGGATATTGACAAGGTGCGCCTTCACAGCCAGTCCATCTGGCATGGCCTCTTTCGCCTCCATGACCATTGAGAAGTTCCTTGTCTGCTGTTGGGCCTAATAAATATGATGGTTTCCAGTGGCATTTCCTCCACTGAGGGGACCATCACCCCACCTAAAGGGGCTCATAACTAGATAAATAAATAATAATTTGATTATTCTCAAGTAGCCATAGAGTTTCAATTCATTTCAAATGCATCTGTACTCCACCTTCTATACCACTCAGAGAAACTGATGTGTTTATCGTTCCCTGCCCAAGGTTCCTCTCAGTGTTTGACTTGACCGCTATGTCCCAGGCAACACTTTTTTCTGGCTCCTGCATTCCATCACCAAAAAGAATGAAGGTACTTGTTTTGCCTTCTCTCTTCACAGTCACAGAGAGCAGAAGGTTTTTGTACGAGCCTGAAAGGAGAAGTTGTCTCTGTGCTTCTTACACAGTAATACAAGGCAGAGTCTTCAGGCTTCAGGTTTGCCATCTGCAGATCCACTGTGTTTTGGGAATTGTCTCTGGAGATGGTAAATCTTCCTTGAACTTTGGGATTATACCACTGGTTGCTTCCTTTTGGGCTACTTACTCCAGCCACCCATTCCGGTCCTTTTCCATTAGGCTGTCGGACCCATTGCATGTTATAGTTGGTAAAATTGAATCTTGAAGCTTTACAGGTCAGGCGGAGGGAGCCTTCTGGAGCCACAAGACCTCCTCCTGTCTCCACCAGCTGCACCTCTGAATGACAGCCTATAAAAGAATGATAGACTAAGAATCAGAGAACAACCTTAAATCAAATTAAACAACTCTCTCTTTTTCCTCACGAGGAAGGATTACCTTGGAGACCTGCTAAGAACAGGAGGAGTTTCAAGCAACGGAACATGTCTCCAAATGTGTTCAGATTTACTTGATCTACTCAATGTTGCTCAGTTCTAGATGGCTGAAGATGGCAGCTTTTAAAGAGATGGAACAGTCACAGTCATTTGCATGAAGTCCATATTTTAAGGGTTCAAGGGAGATGGTTTTATAGCTAGAGAGTCAAAGGAAAGATGAAGAGTATGTTAGCCCTATATGGTAGTGGGCCAGGATATGTAAGAGACTGATTCACCTCAAGAACATCCATCTGTCCCACCAGAGCAGACCAGAGAGGCTCTCTAGTTGTTCCATTGGCCAGAGAGGCACATCTCTCTAGCACTAGAAGGAGGGCCTTCTCTGTGTCTGCTCCAGGCTGATGGAACCTCCTGCCAACGGAGCTACATCTCCAGACGGAGCTGCTGCCCTTTAGGAAGAATCTAAAAATGTGGCTGGTGGGACAGATATGGGGTATGGGATGCACAATGACCCCAGCTTGCTGGATGATTTAAGCCCCTCTCTCCCTCTACTTTTTAATCAGTAAGATTAGTAAGATTTGGTGTGCTTTTAATCTTTTTAGATTTAAATTTTAACAGTTTTATATTTGAGGTTTTTTAGGTAGTGTTTGTGTTTTTTATTGTGATGTCTTTTATTATTCGTAAACCACCCTGAGTCACTTCGATGAGAAGGGTGGTGGATAAGTATGAATGAATGAATGAATGAATAATCCTTGACTGCAGAGTATGGGGAAATGTTGGGGAGTCACGAGAACCCTTTTTTAATAACAGGATTTACATTAAATTATGTACCAATGAAGATTTAAGTTTGGCCAATGACACATCTAAGAAGATGAATTCATTTTGGCAGTTTAAAGTACCAATAAATTTGGGATTCCTTCCTCAGACCGCTATGCATGTGAGGCCCACCTTGTTTTCTCCAGATGTGTCCAGTGGTGGAATGAGATTTTGCAGTGGCAATTGGCTTTGGTCTTGTTCTGCCAACTTCTCCTCTTTCTCTCTCCATATGTCTTTCATCCACTGTAATGCCTTTCCTCTATAGTCACCTACATTTATGCACAACTGTATAAAACATATCTTTTCTTGATATTGCAACCTTTTCTTATCACACCTGGTGAACAAAGGTGAGGACAGATATAAGATCAATCTAAGCAATTGCTGTCACTCTTTGTGATGGGAAATTGTGATCAAGAGGGCTACTGATCCATTTGGAATTGACTTTGCAAACAGAAGAATGGGTTGTATTTTCTGGAGAAAGCTCATTTTCAAGCCATCGTCTCAGGATACAATGTTTAAAACCACAAGCCACTATTCTCCGCTTCCCACATGACCAGTATAATTTTCTATTGCTTAAATTCCACTGCTCTCTTGTAGGTCTCACCCTCAAGTCGTTTACCTTCTGACATCTTTGGCCTTCCCTGGTTAAACCTTGGTCTGCAAAAGGTATGTCCCAAAAGGCCATTGACAGATCTCAGCCATGTTTGATGTGGCCTTAGCAGGGGCAACTGGCCTACTCACCCTTCCTAAAGCTCTAATGTGATTTTGTTTGGTCGCTTTCAAGGGCCGGATGGGAATTTTTGCGTGAGTCCCTGATTGGTTTCGGGATTCATGGTGTTTTCACTCATCCTACAGTAGGGTGGCCAGTTGATACTGGGGGATTAGTTTTTTATTTCGGTCACTTGGCTGGTAGCACGGGTAAGGATATTTCTGGCTGCCCAAATAATATCAGGCAGGGGACACATTTAGTTTGACAGCCTAGCATCATGACAAGGTAATGACAAGGGGGTTAAGACTTGACTGGCAGGCAGTGACGTCGCGCGGGTTTCCGCCGCTTGGGGCGAAGACCAAACTCGCCACCCCCTCCATCTAGGCTCGCCGCAGCCGCCCCCACCCAGTTAACCCTTCGCTACCTTTTCCAAGGCCCCTGGGGCTGGACCTCTCATAGAGCCCCACCTGTCCACTGTTCCCCTGGGCGGTGACTGAAAAGGAGGGTGTTTTGGGGTCTCGCCAAGGCCGGCAGACGAATCCGGAGCGACTCCAGAGCAAAGTGACGAGCCAGAGGGACGAGAGGGAGGGAAGCCAAGGGGGCGGGACGGGGGAAGCAGACAGGCAACCATGCAGCTAGCCCCCGGCAGGGAGAGCCCCTGACGGCTAGCTGGGTGGGTGGGCGGGCGGGTGAAGGTGAGCAGCGCAGGGCGCCCATCAGGGAGGCGGAGGAGGCGGCAGAGCAAGGGCAGCCACTGCCGGCAGGAGGTAAAGAGGGGGCGGCCTGGCCGCCGGCGCAGCAAAAGGGCCGCCTTCTGCCTGGGAAGTCCTGCTTTCCAAGCCCAGGCAGAGGGAGGCCAAACCGGTGGGGACATTTTGCTGCCCCCTGAAAGCCGCTGCCAGGGGCATCTGCCCCCCTACCCCCTCACGTTACACCACTGCTGGCAGGGGATGTGTGGGGTATGGGCCAGACGGTTGCCTCAGTTTGTTGGCTCATCTAACCCCTCCCTCTCTGTGTGGTACTTGTTTAATCTCTTTTAATTTTTGTAACTTTTTAATACTGTTTAATATTGTTTTTATACCATGTTTTTACTGTGTTTTAAAAGTTTGTTAGCCACCCTGGGTTTTTGTGAGGAGGGCGACATAAAAGTTTAGAAAAATAAAATAAACAGGGGATGTTGCCAAATGCAGACTGTGAACAAGGGACTACTGAAATTTGACAGCTTGGTAGTCACTGGTTAGTTTCACCTGAGTTTAAGCCAGAAGTGTAACATCAGTGCTATCCTGGGGATATTAAAAAAATTAAAAGCAAATCAAATTAGTGAAATTAACTAATTGGTATGCCTTAGCCATGCTACACTAGCCACCATTGCAAAGCAAGTGTTGCCACAGTTAAATGGTTGTTATTAATAAAGTGACCCGTAGGTCTAAATCCAGATAAAGTTGTCTGTCTCGTTACTCGGGGGGCGGAGGGGAAATGGTTGTTTTCAGGCAGATCACTCCCACCGATGTGATCTTTATGGTGTGATCAAACATGATCTTTTCTTGTCTGATTAAATGTAGATTTAAAGACACAGGAATGGAATGTTGGAAACAAGAATGTTGTTGGAAAAATACAGAACAAAAGAACAGCTGCTTTTGCACATAAAGTCCATGCAAAAAAGAGAAATTTAAAAAAAGATTTCATCTAGCTAGCGTGAATGCTGCTGTTGTGATGATCAAAACAGAGTTTTGGATTGACCCGAGATCCATTTCCTCTCACTGTGTCTCTTGCACAATAATATACCGCAGTGTTTTCAGATTTCAGGTTGTTCATTTGCAAATACAGCAGGTTGTTCGAATTATCTCTGGAAGGGGCGAATCTCCCTTTTACTGTATCTGAGTAGTAAATGGTACCCGAGGTTGAGCTGATATAAGTCACCCATTCTAAGCCTTTTCCAGGAGCTTGGCGAATCCAGCTCATGCCGTAGCTGCTGAAGGTGAATCCAGAGGCTCGACAGGAGAGGCGGAGAGATTCCCCAGGCTTTTTGGTATCTCCTCCAGACTCAACCAGCAAAATCTCTGACTGGACACCTGAAATAAGAGATGTTTTAAGTACACCTGAGGGACACAAATACACAAAGCATTGATGGGCAACCTTAGCACTCCAGGTGTTCTGGGACTTCAACTCCCAGAAGTCCAAGTCAGCACTCCTGCTGATCAGGGGTCCTGGGAATTGAAGTTCAAGAACACCTCGAGTGCCAAGAGTCACCATCACTGACATAGAGTATAGAGGCAGAGCTTTGTCTTTGAAGGAATTTACCTCTGAAAATGACAAAACAGAAAACTATGTGAAGGAAGGCAAGCATTTCTGCTCCGTCAGCTGCTTTGATTAAGTTGAACGGAAAGTGGTTGGAAGTCTCTAGGCTAAGGTACCTGGGCGAAGGTGTGCAGCTGATGGGTTTAAAAAGGAAGCCGCACTAGGGAATTTGCATACAGGTCAAGATAAAAGCAGCGCCAACCAAGCTTTTGAGTTTTCAGTTGCTGAAGACGCACATGATGTTCCAAATAATAGTCTCCTTGTTTATTAATACAAAAGTGAAACAATCAATTTGGAATAACGAGGAATTGGATAGCCAAAAATGGACCCTGATTAGACAATTTCTGGTGTTAAAATGAAGGAAATCCACAAATTAAGTAATTGTTCGTATGCTGCAATTTATGCATGGTTCCTATGCACAATTAAAAGAGCAATACAATTCTTCAGCTACTGGCCTTGTTCTATGCTACAGTTGATTTGTTTATTTATCATATGATGGGTACAGTTCATGATCTATGGAGATAGGCAGTCACCCCTGCATGACCCGCCTTGGCTTTTTATGCACAGTCATTTGCATGAAGTCCATATTTTAAAGGCTCCGAGGACCTGGATTTCTAGCTAGAACCATTATCAAAGTCCATGCAGGAAGTCCATAAAGCTCCATTTGGCTTCACCTTTAAAAAATTAATCAAGACTTTTATTCAGATAACCCTTTGGAGAGGAGCACTCTAATGCTTAATAAGTCATATTTCATTGCCTGCCATATTGTTATTTTGTTCTGTTTATTTTTTTTCTGATTGAATGATATTATTGCCATTTGGTTTTTTATGTTTTTAACTTGTGTTAACCCCTCAGGGTAGCCCTTGTGCTAGATGAGCATTATAGACATCTCATAAATAAGCAAAATAAATAGACTAGCAAGCTATCTTTAAGGAAATCTAAAGGAGTCTTGGAGAAGTACATTCTTTATTTCTTAGATGGTCAGATTGGTCAGCCAGATTTCAGTGGCCCAAGGATATTAACTTCAATGACAGAGTTTGTTTAAAGGAGAGATTCATAAGAAGGTTTGCTATGGCATGGTAGAAATTCTGTTTCTCTCACAGAGAGAACTCCCACCACAGAATTTTTGCTATAAAGGGGTGAGTGAGTGAATGCTATGTAAGATTTCCAGAAAAGCTATTACTGGAGGCCAGTTTTGTGTGATTGTTGCCATAGATAGAAGAAGGCAGAGGAAAGCCTTGTCTTCCAGGAGAATGAGGACAGAAGAAGGCTGGTAGCTGATCATTATTAATAATTTTGTGTCAGAAATTATTCTGAGCTGAAAGGATTTTTGCCAAAGAAACTCTGCTCAAGGAATGCCGAAATGAGGCTCTTTTCATGTCCCTAAGAGCTGGGACAGAGAAGAGCGCTCAATCCATCATGCTAAAATAGTATGCTGAAGGTTGAAATTAGTATAAGCCCAGTGGAACCTATGAAGGAAACCACAACCACACTGATTCAATGGCTGGTTCAGGGGCAACTCATTTCACAAAGTAACAAAAATTTAGCCAGTGTTATCTGAAGAGGGGAGTTAGAATGGGTGAAGGATATGAAGTTACCTGAGAATGTTAGTTTAAGTTCAGAAGAGAAACATCAGACAGAGGGAAATGGTTTTAATACCACCAGTGTTTCTCAGTATAAGAACATAGTCCTTCATCAATAATTTCTCCACTTCCAGTTGTTGGAAACTTTCTTGCTGATTGTGTTGACTATGTTTCTTCTGTTGCCATGATCTGCCCATCTTCTTCTTCTTTTGCCATATCCAAATCCAAATATTTGTGATCATCATGGTGATCAGCTATGAAGACTGTCCTGAGAATATAATGCAGTGGCCTTCTGCATCGCAGTGTGATACCCCTACCACTAATCCAGTTTCATGAGTCACTTTCTGTTCCTGAGCCCTTTTGGCATGCAAAGTTCTCATCAGCACCAGCCAGTACTAATGAAGCTGCTGCCCTCCATCAAGACAGATTTAAGTGGGATCATTTAATCCACTTGGGGACCATCACCTTTCCCTGTGGATTTCAGCACCAAAGGCGGTTAGTCCTCAGGGTTGTCAGGATAGTTAACTGCTGCCTGACACTCGGCGTTGAGACACTGGCAGTATGGTCTACTCTATTCCCATAGCAGGATGACCTGGGCAGACTGATTGATCTGCCCATGGTTACCAGAAATAGTTCCTTCCAGTCTTAGCAAAGCACTTGCAGAAAACATTGTCAGTCCCATTCCTGATAGGTTACTGAAGTGTAAAGTATTTCATTAGTTTAAATAGAACAATTTGTGAAAACTGTTGAAACCACAAACCAACACCCTTATTTATTCTTTGGCTCAACTGAATTTTGTCTTCTTATACCTTTGCTGCCACCTTGCGTCAAAAGATGCTGTGTTCTCAAAAGAACGAAGGATCTCAAGCACTTTCTTAAGCCAAAAATGATGTTTAATGCATACAAGTCTCGAGCTTGTGAACATCGCAGAGACCCGATTTCTGCATGCATGGCCCATTGAATCTATTCAAAGGAAATTCTTTAGGGAATTCTGGGGGGAAATGTCACTCCAGATAATAATAATTTAGTGTCAGAAATTATTGTGGAGTGAAAGGATTTTTGGGGAAGAAACTCCGCTCAGGGAATGCCCAAATGAGGCTCCTTTCATGTCCCCAAGAGCTGGGACAGAGACAGGTGTTCAATCCGTCATGCAATACCTGGGTCTCAAACTGCTGATTTGCCAGCCTTCCAGTTGACAAGGCGAGTCTCTTAACCACTGAGCCACTGCAGCCCCTCTAGATTATCTCAACTTTTTATTTGGAGTCATAACCATAAGGCTTATGAGGAAGAAAAAGTATCGCTCTCCGTTAGAAAGATACAGCAAAGCCAACTTATAGTGTGTGTACCATTGATTTCCATAGAGAGCCTAGCAAGAGGTCTAAGGGGGACCATCCTGGTAGGAATCTAAATCTTTGACAGATGCTGATTTTGTCCTGGGATACAGTTCAAGTTCTACTCCAGGAGGTCTCAACCTTTTAAAGCCAGGGGCTGGACAGCCATTATGGCCTTCCTTCACCAAATGGGTGTGGTGGGAGGCCACATGAATGTCACCATGGGCCACATCCAACCTACAGGTCACAGGTTGAGAATCCCTGTTCCAGTCCAATGAACTTTTCCTTCTCCATTCCCAAAGGGACAAATTGTTTTCATCAGCTCTGACCAGTCTGATCATCTCAAAATGTCTTCCACATACTATACTTTCGCAGCACATCTGCTCCCAATCATTAAACACAACTGAAACTTTTCTGAGGTAAATATCTTCTCCTATAATTATCTCTATTACTGTAATTAAGGTGGTGGACCAAGCTCCTACAGGGTTGTAGTTTTTAAAAAAAACCAGCATACTCAACAGTGAAATCAAAGAGTGGCTATAAAATCCCCCTTTTCCGCTATCCAGACCTGGGGAGGGATGAAAGGCAGGCAGGGCGTTGTCACACTGAATTCCCAACCCAATTTCTCAATCTTCTTCTTCTCTGTCTAGGCCAGACGTGAAACTGCCAAAATGAAGCCACCTCTTGGTGAATTCATTGTGTAGTTCCTAACTTCTCAGTACAATAGATGTTAAATCAAAGTTGGTGTGTTGTTCCAGGAGGTGTGCTTTCTTAACCTTGATTGTATTACCTAAATGTTTGGACTGAAAGGCTTCCCCTTCAAAGCAGGCTGTCCCCCAGGGTTGATTTGTTTGTAACTAGACTCATGCCAGTTAAAGATAAGCAGGGGAAATTACTCTGAAGAGAACCAAAGCTATGAGAATCCTGAGGCATGTTGACTTGCTTCTACTGCTAACCTGCAAGGGGTTGCAAATGAAGTGTCCTACGTACGAGTCTGCCCCGATGCCAGTCCCACATGAGATGTATCAGCTAGGATCTATCCTTCTTGGTGGAATTGTTTCTCATTTTATTTGTATGTTCCATGATCTCTCCTTTAGGAATGAACCCTCTACTGAAGACCTGGGCCTCAGTTTTCCAGTGTAAGTAATTCACCTTTCCTTTCATAGCACATGCACACTTGGGAAAAAAATAACATCTAAGAAATATAAGGGAAAGGATTTCCAAGGGACAGAAATGTCTCTGGCATACCCAAGTAAAAACTCTTCTTTCATAGTCAGTTTTGTTTAACAATATAGTGTTCATCCTCCTTTTATGACGACCAAGGGAATTTTCCTTCCTGCTGTCCTAGATAGGATCTTCTATTTTACCATAGCCACATTCTTTTACATGTTGCTCTGTTTTGCTTCTCTTTCTTTGCCTCTTACTACAATTAAAGCTTCTTTTTCTTGTTCACATTCAAAAGATGTGCCTCTTTTCCAGAAATAATATAGAAAGATGATGATTATAACAATTGCCGCTTTCTTTCTTTTTTACAAAGGGTTGATTGATGTAAAATGAACTTTTGTATACAGGTAGAGTAAACCATCATAGACAGCAATCTGTGAAAATACCAACCAATGTGTTATATTCAGCAGGAAAGAATTTACATTGTGGAATATATTATACGTTTATACATTTATCAAACTGGCCTTCTTCTCATACTTTACCATATGTTGTTTTCCTTTCTCTTTCTTTCTTTCATTAAACCTCTGAAATTTCTCTTTATTGTTCACATTAATACTATGTACATCCTTTAGAACAGGGATTCTCAACTGTGGGCTGGATGCGGCCTGCGGCATGTAGCCCACCACAACCTCCACCACACCAGGAAGTGCCATGTGGTAGAGGAAGGGCAAAATGGCCATCTGGCCCCCAAAGCTGTCTGAGGGAGTGTGACCTGGTCCTTGTCTTAAAAAGGTCGAGAACTCCTGCTTTAGATATACAAGGATGGTGACCATTATGTTTATTCTTTTCTGCAAAAGGTTGTTTCAAACTAATATTTTATATATAACTCAAGCTGGAGGTGGCCAGCATCCCAGGAAAAGCAATCAGATGCATTTAGATTTTAATTGTATAAGCACGTCTATCTCTGTTTGCAGAATGGTGACAAAGTTTTACCAGCATGTCTTGACAATGGCATTTGCTGTAAAGGAGGTCAATGAGAACACTCAGATCTTGTCCAATGACACACTTGGTTTCTACCTCTATGATACTTATTACTATGAGTTGATGGCATATCGGACTATATTAGAGCTGCTTTTCAAATCACAGAGATTTCTCCCCAACTACGAATGCGGCCCTCAGAAAAACCTGAAAGCCATTATTGGGGGACTGAATTCCGATATCTCCTTCCACATCGCAGAACTTCTACAATTCTACAAGATTCCACAGGTGAGATTTGAACGTGGGGTCTGGTTGGATATTAACATATACTCTCTGTTTTTCACAGAACATGTGGTTTTATGGTACTGAAAGAGGTAGATATATAATTGACTGGAGCCTAAAACTTCTTAATGTTCTACTCTCTAAAATGAATGGAGAACAGTTTCTAAAAATTATGAACGAAGAACCAGAGAGTTGAGTTCAGAATGAGAGGTGGAGAGTGCTCCAATTACAATATTAACACATTACAATGAGCAATAGAACAATAAACCTACAACAACATACACTAATATGGCATGCTCCTTTTACCCAGCTGGACACTACATATGCTACAGAACTTTGCTTTGTTTAATATACACACTTTATAATTTATCCTTCTTCCCAGAATGATATAATTTCCTCTCCTGGTTTCTTTCCCTTACTATCTGATTTCCATTTCCTAGCTATAACTAATCTCATCACTGTTACCATTATACCGATTATTTCTCTCTCTCTCTCTCTCTCTCTCTCTCTCTCTTTTTTTTTTTTTTTTTGCTTTCCAAATCTATTAGCAAGAGCTACTCTGGGACTCATCTTTATAAGTACAGCAAAACCTCACATAAAGAGTGCCTCGCTTAGGGACTAACTTGCTTAAAGATCAGAATTTTCTCTGAATGGTCACCTCGCTTAACAACTAAAACCAAACAAAAACTTGCTTAACAACTAAATTGGGGTTCGCAATCTCCACCCCCACCCCGAGGTCACAATTGGTCACATACAATGGTGTTTCTCTTAAAGAGGAAACTCGCTTAAAGAGCAATCCCATGGAATGCATTATGCTCTTTAAGTGAGTACCACTGTATAGATAAAATTTATTCAATTTCTATACATACTTTCCCCACATTTCTTTGACAAAGGTGCAATCCCACAATAGCTGAAGAAACTGATGATTTTAATCCCCAACTCTGTATTATGTTGCTTTATGTGCATATGAGATCATGGAAATAAAATATTTTTGCATCATACACCATCGTATGAGAATCTAGCATCTTCTTGTAAAATTTCTGTACATTTCCTTCTAGCTTGCATATGGGTCATTTTCACCAGAGAAGGACGACAAAATACAAGGGCCTTCTTTCTACCGTGTGGCCCCCAATGAATCACACCAGTACATGGGCATAATCCACTTGCTGAAGTATTTTGGATGGACGTGGATTGGTCTGTTTGCTCCGGATGATGACAGCGGAGACCATTTCTTAGGAATCCTGGAACTGTTGCTCTCTGACAACGGACTCTGTTCATCCTTCACACAAAGATTCCCACCCCATGGCCGTATAATTGATATAAAAATTGATACTTTTGATTTTCTTCAGAGGAATAACAAAGTCAAAGTGTTGGTTCTGTATGGCGATGCTATGGCCATTATGTGGATGATCACATTTAAAATCATAATGGTTCCTCAGGAAATGGAAACTTTTTATCTTGGAAAGTTGTGGATTTTGACTGCCCAAACTGATCTTGTGACTACAGGTGTTACAAGGATAGCAAACTTTGAAATGTTTAAAGATACTATCGCCTTTGCAATTCATTCACATGAGCCTCCTGGGTTCCAGGAATATCTTCGTAGTATAAAACCTGACTATGTCCAAAAGGATGCTTTTCTCAAAGATTTCTGGGAGCAAGTATTTGCATGTTCACTTAAAAATCTCCAGGATTTAATGGAGGTGGCTGATGAAAGATGCACTGCAGAGGAGATGCTAGAGAATCTTCCTATGACTGTTTTTGAAATGAGCATGAGTGGCCACAGTTACAGCATCTACAATGCTGTCTACGCTGTGGCACATGCCATTCACTTGTCTAGGGCCAAATGTGGAATTAAATTGGGTGTCAAAAGACACAAATGTGAAGATCTGAAACCTTGGCAGGTAGCATTTGTAGTGTGATGTGATTTTATTTCCATGATCCCATCTGTATATACAGCAACACACTACAGAGTTGGGAAGATCTAATTTGGGGCAAAAACTAGGAGTAAAGGGTAAATGTAAAGGTCACCCTTGCTTGAAAACAAGTCGTATCTGACTCTAGGGTTCACTGCTCATCTCAGTTTACAGCCAAAGAGCCAGATCTGTCTGCATCTGAAGACGTTTCCGTGGACATGTAGCAGATATAACTAAACACTAGAGTGCACGGAATGCTGTTTACCTTCTCATCGAAGTGGTCCCTAATTATCTACTTGCAATTTCTTGCTTTTGAACTGCTAGGTTGGCAGGAGCTGGGACAAAGACGGAAGCTCATTCCATTGTCCAGTACTTGGGACTCGAACTGCTGTCTTGCTGACCATCCAGTCGTTAAGTTTGGTGTCTTAACCACTTGAGGTACCACAGTACACCCGACTAAATAAATAAATAAATAAACACGAAAAATATTCCTAGAGCATGGTAGATGCCATTTTGTGTTTTAGAGAATATTATTTCCTAGTCCTGTCCCTCTCATTGCTTGGTGAATCGCTTTAATGCAACATTATACAGTACCTTACTTCCAAAATCAAACAGAACTAGGTTTCTCGGTAGTACAGTGGACCCTCGCTTAACAAGCGACTCACTAATACAAAATATTCATAACAAAAGGAAATCCATAGAAAATAGTGGCTCGCTTAACAGTTTTTGTTCGGAATGGAATAATTGATTTTCAATGCATTTCTACAGGAAACCGTGTTTTGGTTAACAAATTTTGGTTTTCAATGCATTCCTATGGGAAATTGCATTCAATGCATTTCTATGAGAAACTCACTGTACAATTTTTTCGTAGTACAAAAGATCCCAGAGAATGCATTAAGTTTATTAAGCGAGGGCCCACTGTATGGCTGTTAGGGTGGTACATCTATGTAGAACTAAGGATAATTTGTACACTAAAATTATTAGCACATCTAAATTATGCAACATAGAAGAGAACAGAGTAGAAATATAAAGTAATATCTTATCTTGGATACCTTGGAATTGCTATTCAGTGAGGAATCCATGTATTGGTAGATGTCTCTATGATGAAGTTCCACACATGCAAATGAGTTTGAGAAATCAAGTCAATTTGCATGCAGTTTATTTATTTATTTATTTAGCCATTTGGATATCATGTCACCCCGTTGGCTAGGTGGACCATGACATGTGCCCTCTGCTTTCTCCTGGCCCTACTGAGTTTTAGCCCTGGCCTAACATCATTGACAAGAGAAGGGCAATACTGCCTAGTTAGACTGCTCAAGCCGCCATGCCCTGAGAAGGCTCTCACCTCATTTTTAGGCAAACCTGGGTCTTCATTGCCCTTTGAGGGTGGCATGTTTCTGAAATCCATTGCACATTGACTTTAATCCAGATCAGGGATTCTCAACCTGTGGCCCATGGGCTGAATGTGGCCCCCTTTACCATTTCATGTGGCCCCACCACCCCCTCCACCACCCTAGGAAGTGTCATGTAGTGGAGGAAGGGGAAAATGGCCATCCAGCCCCCAAAGCTGCCTGAGGAACAGTGGCCTGGTCCCTGGCTTTAAAAGGTTGAGAATGCCTGATCCAGATAATCTTTCTGTATTTACTTTATTTTCTCTCTCTCATCCAGCTCCATTCATTTCTTCAAGCCACTTCCTTTAACAATTCGGTAGGAGAAACAGTGTCTTTCAATAGTCATGGGGAACTGCTCAGTGGATTTGATATCATGAACATGATGCTATTTCCGAACAAGTCCATACATAAAGTGAAAATTGGAAGGGTGGATCCTAATGCTGCAGATGGAGGAAAAGTGAGCATTCACGAGGACATGATTGAATGGAGCACAAGCTTTAACCAGGTATGGACTGGCCAATATTTGGGAAGGATGCTCCTTTCTCAGGTCAGCTGATTCTAGGGCCAAATAAGTTTGTTGGAGAACTTGAAAGCATTGTTGGTGTGATTGGCTGTGTAGGGTCAGTACCATCTGTTGTGTTCAAAATAATAAACAAATGTTATATTAATGAGTCAATCTCCACTTCCATGACAACATTTGCATCAATCTCTGCAAATGTGCCCTATGGTAAGCAAGGACCAGGTATAGATAGCCTTCAGATAGACATAGGTGTATGACAAGCTTAATTTCCTTCTGTCCCACAGAAGGAAACTGTCTTCCTATTTCATTCATTTGAGAATGTTTTTGTTTTGTGATGGAGGTATCATCTCATAGGTCTTTTCCTTTGTTGTCTTTGCTGGTGTTGTTGTTGTAAAATACTTTGTATACAGTGATAAAGTGGGTGGCAAAAGAAATGGATGGCAGAACTACCATCTGCTATGTTGAGAAAGGTGACAGCTGTAGCAAATGTATCGTGTTTTGTTCATCATGTACCAGACTTGGCCCTTATCTGCAAGTTGGTTGTTGTTTCCTTATAGGCAGGCAACACCCAAATAAAATCGAGTTAGCAGTACTCTTAGCATTATCTGAGGTATTACTGTAGTTGTAAAAGTGGTGGTCTTTGTGCTTCCTAACAGTCAATTAAAACTGTATTTAGTTTTATCTGCCAACGCTTATACAGACTGTAAAGGTTACACCCCTCTGAATTCTTCCTTTGTGTTTCCGTTAAGGAAAAGTGCCCCAATCTTATCTTGTCTTATCCAAAATTCTTCAATTTTATGAACAGACTCTCCCCATCTCTGCCTGCTGCGACCCCTGTGTTCCTGGCTACCATAAAAAAAAGATAGAAACAAAGAAATTTTGCTGTTACGCGTGTGATCCATGCCCAGAAGGAATGATATCCAATGAAACAGGTTTGTTGGGAGGCATCTAATATTTCATCAAGTGGGTTTACTAACACACATTATTTATTTATAGGAGGGAATGATCAGGGGGCATTTGAGGTTAGAATTGCAGGTAGATAAATAGGTACCATTTCAGTGAGAAAGCTAACAGTGTTCCACGCATTCCAACATTTTGGCTGCCACATGACCATGGCTCTTTCATGAAAATGGAGACGGGCACTGCCCCTTAGAGTCAGACATGACTGGCATTTGAGCAAGGGAGACCTTTACCTTTTCGCATGTCAAGACCACACATGGACACTTTTAAGCTATTTTATATATAATGCTCTCCAGGCATAAGTGGGACCTGTCATCATGCAACCTTACGAAAAGTATATGCCCTAAATAGATTAGAGCAGGGGTTCATAACCTATGGCCTTTGGGCCAGATCTTGCCCATGACACCAAATAATCTGGGCCCTGACCTCACTCCCCATGCTGCCGCCACCAGCAGAATTGGCCATGGACTCCTTTATGGCCACATAAATGCATTTATTCAGCCGCAAATGAGTCTGTGGATGTCAAAAACACATTTATGACAGCCTGGATTGTGTTTTACAACACCAGTACGGACTGCTCAGCTGTCTGAGGGGGAGTGGACCAGCCTATGGTTGGAAAACATTGAAAATCCCTGGATTAGAGATTCAGCCCTTTCCCTGGGCATCTATGAATAAATTGATTGCATTTGTACAAGCACACTGGACCTACTTACACAGGATAGTCCCATTTACACTTGTAGGAGTATTACTGCAAAAATCAGGCCCCAAAACAAATGTTACCAGTTGCTGCTTTTAATGAGCTCCCGCTTGCCTTCCTAACCAGGTAGCAAGTTGTGTGGCTGACATTGTGGCCATGAATACCAGCGGCAACAGAGGCAATGAACATATTAGGTTATCGTTCAGAAGAGGAATTCAAGGGACACAAATAGAGGGAAAATTAAATATTGTCAACAAGTGATCTCTTCCAGTATAATTGGAGAAATAAGGCTTATGTTGAATTTATATTAAAATGAAATTATTGAGAGATGTTTCTTTTCTTTTTTTCCCCCCAGACAAAGATACATGCTTCAATTGCCCAGATGATCAATATCCTAATGAAAGCAAAGATGATTGCACCTTTAAAATGATAACCTTCCTGTCTTATGAAGAGCCGTTAGGGATCAGTTTAGCAGTCAGTGCGATTTCTTTTTCCCTGGTTGCAACCTATGTTCTGGGGATTTTTATAAGGCACAGAGACACCCCTATAGTCAAGGCCAACAATAGGGACCTCACCTACACTCTCCTGGTCTCTCTCCTTCTCTGTTTCCTCTGTTCTTTCCTATTCCTCGGCCAACCTAGCACAGTGACCTGCCTTCTACGCCAAACTACATTTGGAGTCGTCTTCTCCGTAGCTGTTTCTTCTGTCTTAGCCAAAACCATCACTGTGGTAGTTGCTTTCAGGGCTAGCAAACCAGGATCGGCTGTGAGAAAGTGGGTGGGCAAAAGGCTGGCCAGCACTATTGTCCTTTCCTGTTCCTCTGCCCAAGCAGGGATATGTCTGGTATGGTTAGGAACCTATCCTCCATTCTCAGAGTTGGATATGCATAGCATCACTGGGGAGATTGTAGTTCAGTGCAATGAAGGTTCTGCCACCATGTTTTATTTGGTCTTGGGTTACCTGGGGATGCTTTCCTTCGTCAGCTTTGCTGTGGCTTTCCATGCCAGGAAGCTCCCTGACAGTTTTAACGAAGCCAAGTTTATCACTTTCAGCATGCTGGTATTTTGCAGCGTTTGGCTATCGTTTGTCCCAACCTACCTGAGCACCAAAGGGAAATACATGGTAGCCGTGGAGATCTTCTCAATCTTAGCCTCCAGTGCTGGCTTACTGGGCTGCATCTTTTCCCCCAAATGCTACATTATTCTATTGAGGCCAGAATTAAATAGTAAGGACCACCTGATAAGGAGAAAGAATGAACAGAAGTAACCATATTGCTACTTTGTGCGCTTGAATCATTTTTATTGTGCTTTGTCTGTCAATAAACACAGCAGAGTTGTTATAGATATCGGATCAATTGATACCATCAGACAGTCACTGACATCATAGTCAAATGCCCTTACAAGTATATTAAATATTGTGCAGCAATTTGCCTAGTAATAGAGAAAAGACAGACATGTTACACCGAATGAAGCTGGAAGCATAAAAATTGGGGGGGGGGGAATATAGCTCCCTATTTAAAGGCAAGGGACTGTGGTAGCAGCTTCTCATTCTACTCCTCCTCTTCCTCCTCATTCTACTCCTCAACATCATCCATTTATATCCCGCCCATCTGGAGTTACCCCCACTCTGGCCAACTAATGACAACACATTAAAAACACATAATAAAATAACATAATAAATCACATAATAAAATACAAATATCAAACCTAATTAAAACTGGGGAACTGAATAAAAGCCTAACACTAGTCCAGTGAGTCATGAGTGCCTCTACTCAAATGCCTCCCTGGACAGAAGCGCTTTAAGTTGTTTTCTGAATGTTAGCAAAGAAGTGATCTGGAGCAATTCTGCTGGAAGGGAGTTCCATAGTGGTTAAGATATTGAACTTGACGACTGTCCTCTTGCCAAAAATGTCCGTCTGCGCTTTATGTAGGACAAACAGGACAATCTTTATGCAAAAGAATTAATGGACACAAATCAGACATCCAGAATGGCAACACAGAGGAACCTGTCTCAAACCACTTCAATCTAACTGGACACTCTATCCAAGACCCGAAAGTTACAATTCTGGAACAGAGAAATTACAGAACTAGGATTGAAAGGGAGACAGCAGAAATCAAATACATCCATCTGTTAGACACCCATCGCAGGGGACTAAATATTAGCGAAGGGTTTCTCTGACATTATCAAATTTGATACACAGATTGCTATGTGATTTTATATTATATTACAACCTTCCTGCCAATTCTCTTTTGCAAAACAGGAAGTAACCAGGTATAGTGTTTTTGTTTGCAGGTCAAAAGTTGATCAGAGACCAGAATGGGCTTTCTCAAACCCTTTGAGATTAAAAGAGAGACATTTAGAGCTAATCTGAATAATCTATTGTTGCTGATGGCTGTAGGAAGTTGTATTGTTGTGCTTGCTTGTCTGTCATTTTGCTTGAACACACCCTTCTCCCTTTGACCTCTGAATTTGGTGCATAAAAACCATGCCTGTAAGTTTCACTCCTTGTCTGAAGACGTGGACTAGATTCACGAAAGCTAATAATAAAAATATAGCAGTTAGTCTTTAAAGTGCTACAGAGTTTTTTATTTTGTTTTGTTTATTTTATTTTGTTTTGTTTTCTGATATGCCTGAACCACAGACTATCACGACTACTATTCCAAATAATTCAATGTAACCAGTTTTTGAAATGAAATATTTCCAGTTTCTGGAATGGAGAATGGTACTTGATTTTAAAAACCAAGAAGTTTACTACTGCTGTTTGTATTCTCTATTGAAAATGGAGGACTGAAGCTCTGAGAGCCTTTTTGCTCATGTTGGCAATAAAACAGATGTTGCTTTTAAATTCAAAATGTTAAGTGATCTTTCCTGGATTAAGAGTACTGTATCTGCCAATTTACCCTTTTGGACAGATTAAGAAATAAAGTAAAACTATAAAGAAGTATAAATTAGCAAGATAAATTGGCTCCTGTTCATGTGCCATGCAAACACATATAACTCACAGCTCGGCTTAATGATCTATATGTCTGGAACCACACAATTTAAATGGATGTTCTAGCTCAGCATAACTGATAGGAACATCATTATTGTTGAACTCTGTAGATACAAATCCTTCATTTCTTTACATTTCGGAAGTAAAATTATGTAGAAATTGTATCGTCATTCTTCTTCCGTGTCTAGGCCAGATGTGAAACTGCCAAAATGAAGGCATCTTTAGGTGAATTCATTCTGCAGCTCCTTTCACCTGATCTAGTGTGAGAAAGATTAGCCAGCAAAACAAGGTTGCCGTTACCAGGGTATGTCTGATTGAGGTTCAAAGATACCACAATCTTCAAGGAGGCAATTTCTGTGTACCCTATCAAGGGTAAGGGGAAAGGAGACAAATATATAAAATTAATGTTATATAATGTTATTATTGTAGTTGTTATTGTTAGTTTTTTCTGATTAGTATGTTTACTTTATATTAAAATAAAATCATTATTTTTTTTTTAATCAAGGTAGCATAATTCCATTGGCCTAATTTTCATCAGTGGATTTCCACAATTTTATCGAAAGCCATAGGACTCTTTTCCGGTACATATGGATCACACTATATGGTCGGATGGAGGGGACATGGGAAATTATTTCAAAGGAGGGCGCTTTATAGGCTTTGTGGGTGGAAGCCTGATCTATTGTCTGTTGATTGCACTCAGATAGGAAGGATCTGAAATAACCTTTCCCAGTGTAGCTTGGCTGCCACATTTGAGCTGCAGCCAAACTACGGGGCTGCAAGACTGTTTAGTTTTGGTGACAACATGGATGTGGTACAGGTGGTGAACCAGTTACCCAGTAGGTTTACTAGAGAAGTGAGAGCAATGAGGCAGTTTGTTTTGGTCTGCCTTCAGTATAAAAGTTATAGTTATGGGAAGGAGAGTTGCCGGTGTGCACCAGGACAATGCACATGAGTTGTCCTGCTTATGTTGAAGATATTCTAGACCATCATTTTGCCAATAAGATCTAGATCAGAGGTTTGACTTCTAATCATACATACATACATACATACATACATACATACATACATACATACATACATACATACATACATACATACATACATACATACATACATACATACAGTTTAGCTTTATTGAGCAGATAAAAATAATCTGGGAGCCATAACCCAAAGATGGTATTTGGATATGTCACATTAGAGGCAGAATTCAAACAACTGATATACTATTTTGCATGAAACACAATTCAGCAGATACGGCATATCGCATTTTCCATTCTCACAAACCAGGTTTTTCACCAGGTTTGGATGATCTCACACCAGGAGCCATTGACTTCTAATGTATGCAACTTCCATTGTTCTACTGTTTATAGAGTTTCCTGTTTTCCCCTCTACTCACCTTAGCTAATGAATCTATTGGTATAGAAAAGCATTTCCCAGAATCATCAGGAAATAACATCATCCCTGGTTTGGTTAACTGAGACAATTTGCTAACACATATAGATTTTATGGTGGCGGACAGGAGTGTCTGGCGGACAGTGGTCCATGGGGTCGCAGAGGGTCAGAATCGACTGTGTGACTAAACAACAAAAACTAATTATGATAATTTAATATTGTTTCCCAACACTTACAAATTTAACATCTCAGTGAGTTATCCCCTGACCAGAAGTCAACCCAGGATTCTTTGCAGATGACCTATGGCTGATTGGTGGACTGTAGCCAACAGGGCCATGGAATTAGCATTGGCAATTAGGATAAGTTGAAGCTACACTGGGGTGGTCCGTGAAGTTTTTTATTTATTTTTTTTTTTTGCAGTTTAGGATGGACTACTAGCTGATTATCTCCTGGCTCATTCTTCTACAACGTGTTATCCAGCTTGGGTGGCAAATAAAGGGAAAGGAATAGCTTCCAAGAGTGGACAGGATAGCTTGGCAGCATTGGCTGCACCTTTAAGGACAGTGTTTCAGAATTCTGCAAGTGAGTCTCTACAAGTTAATCAAAAGCCATGGGATTTCTGCCAGTGCATGTGGATCATACAACAGTACAATATATTGATAATATAGACGGGACATGGGAAATTCTTTCAATGAAGGGCACTTACAGGCTTTGTGGGTGGAAGCCTGATCTATCATCCATTGTTTGCACTCAGGCAGGAAAGATCTGAAATAACCTTTCCTCGACTAGGAAACGGCCCTGAAAAAGACAGCTGCATGTTGTTTTGTCTTCCTCTTTCCCTCATACATATTTTTAGGGTGGTCTCTTGGTTCCCCCTATAGTTCTCAAGAAAATAAATACTGCAAAAGGTTTTTATGTAGCGTCTGGGGGTGTGTCCTCATCTTCTAGGTTGTTCATTTGCAGATAGAAGCTGGAGCTGTCCTTAGAGGCTGTGAATCGCTGTTGGATTGTTGGTGAATAGTATTTGCTACTAGAGCTGTAATAGTGCACAAGCCATTCCAAACCTTTGCCAGGTTTCTGCCGGAACCAGTCCATCCAGTAGCTGTTAACATTAAACCCAGTACCTGTACAGCTTAACTGATGAGATTGTGCAGGCTTTTTTACCACCGGTTCTGATTGGATGATAGACATTTGTGTTAAGGCACCTTTTAAAAGAAGAGGAAAAGAGATGAGGTTGAAAAACTGAAAGTTTTTAATTTTAAGAATTTAAGCATATTTAACAAACAAATTAAAATTTGAAGGCCAACACACCTGAGGAGAAGGCAGCCAAGGCAATGAATATTGGCCAAAAGGATGGCATAATTATTGAGTTGGTGGCGCCTCAAACAGAATTCCAGTGTTGTGCCAGAAGGTCTGTGTGAGGTGAGAAAGCTTGTGGATTTAAGTCAGAAGCAAAAGCATTCTAGATTTGCATAACTGAGTCTGTAGAAGATGAAAGGGTATTAATGGGAGACCAAAATGTACATAGGCAGCATTCAACAGTGGGGCAGTTCACTAGCTTTGGTTGAAGACCAGATTATTATTCTTCAGGTGCTGTTCCTCATGAGACTGGATTACAAATTGAATTGGGCTGATTGGGAGTGATCTGTATGGGGCTCAGATCAAAGAGGAAGAACTGCATTCAATTCCACCATAAAGCAAGGTGGATTTCCATATTAATTTGAATCTCAGGCTGAAATCGAACCAAATGAAGCACAAATAACTGGGGTTCTTTCTCAAAGCAAATTTTGAAATTTGGCTTGGTATACCAACTCCTGAAACAGTTGTCTGAAATTTAACAATATTACTTCTCTCTTTAAGATTTATACTTTTTCTACACTTTATAAACATCAATGCAAAAGAAACCAAAATATATAGGTTGAAATCTGGTTGCTTTGTTACCAATGGGGATGGCAATCTGTGTAGCATCCGTTCCTTTGCAATTAACAAATTGCCCTGCAAGTCTTGGGGCTGTGTGTGTCCTTTGAGTTGGTATACAGTTAAGAACCCCAACAGGAGACTCATTCATTGCCGCCTAGAAACAACAGAATGTTATTCCATTCGGCTTGGACAAGCGGTTACAAAGGAACAAGATTTCAGCCATAGTTTGTTTGCGATTCCAACACAACCCAGAGAGAATTCACAAGTTGATTCTGATCTGAGGCTAGATGGGGCACAAACCAAATTGGGATCCACTTTAAAGCATCAAATAATCCAAACTGAATGGGGAAACCCATTCACAGCCCTGCCCTGTCTCTAGATTGTAATAAGATAATTGTAAGAAGAAAGGGAAACCTATGGGCTGAAATCATGTTGCTTTGTTACCATTCAGTTTGGAGGATAATTTGAGGCTTTAAAGTGGATCTCAATATCGTTTCTATTTGTGCAACTTAAGAACCACACTTCCAACTTGATGTAACTTAGAAGAAAGAGGTGACACTTTGTAGAGTTTTAAAAATTATACCACGGATTCTCAACCTGCGGCCAATGGCCCAGATGCAGCCCATTTCAAGTGGCCCCCACTGCCTCCACCACACCACGAAGTGTCATGTGGTGGAGGAATGACAAAATGGCCTTCCAGCCCCCAAAGCTGTCTGAGAGACCATGACCCAGCTTTAAAAGGTTGAGATCTCCTGAATTATACTTTATAAAATAAATTTTGTATATATACATGAACAAATTTTGTTTGATATTTTATTTTAACCTTTGATACCTTGGAGTTCTTATTCAGCAAGGAGTCTGCACGTATGGCAGATGTTTTCACAATGACATTCTGCACATGCAAATGGACTTGATGAATCAAGTCCATCTGCATGTGCTGTTTTAGCCACTTGGATATTACATCACTTGCTGGCTAGGTGGACTGTGACGTGTGCCTGCTGATTAACACCTTGCCCAAGGGATCCGATGGAAGACGCTTTGGTGAGTTTTAGTCCCAGCCTAACATCATTGATAAGCGATGGCCAACACTGGCTGGTTACACCTCTCAAGCCCCCACACCCCTCAAGACTCTCACCTAGTGATGGATTTATTATAACAATATTACCTAATGCTTAAAAAAACCCAAACCTGCTGAGATAGAAGTACTTTATTTACTATAGGTCACCTTCCTGTATCTGTGGTGTCTGATTATGAAGTCTTAGTTATTCACAGGTGAACATTAGATTAATTTTTTTGAAAAATACATTCATTCTGTCCAATAACACCAGAAGTCAACATGTAGAAGTCGGAACACCTGCGTGTCAGGGCTGGAGCCGGCTACAAAAATGCTAGAAGCCCTGGTCACCTTACTGGACACTCTCCTCTGTTTTTTGAGATGTTTTGTACAGTGTATTGATACAGTATTTTGTAATTGTTTTGGTATCTGATATTTTGTTATATGATATTTGTAGTTGTGATATATTGTTTCATTGTGATTGCCGTTTATTTTGGAACTTTGATTGGGGTTTCATTGAAATGTTTTTGTTATTTGATATTGTAACTGCGATGTATTGTTTTGTTGTAAGCCGCTCAGAGTCTCTATAAGAGAGTTGAGCGGCATATAAATCGAAATCGAAATTGAAATGTGGCAAGAATCTCAGACTGAAAGTCCTCATTGGAAGAAACATCCATTCAAATGGTCATTGATCTTTTTCGCTTTCTTCTATTCCTTTTAGATATGAATGACTGTTTAAAATGCCTAGAAAATCAGTATCCTACCAAGGACAATAATCAATGCATTTCTGAAACAGTACCTTTTCGATCTTATGATGGGCTTTTTACGGGATCAGTTTAGCCTCAGTTGACATTTCTCTATCAAGGATTGTGACTTTGGTGCTTGCAATATTTATTAAGCATAAACATACCCCTATGGCCGTGATGATGAACCTTAGCACTCCAGATGTTTGAGGATGTCAATTCCCAGAAGCCCAAGCCCTCATGAATCTACACAAATGGGTTTACTGCAATTCATCTGGCCCACACTGCTCTTGGAAGAGGAAGTAAAACATGCCCATCCTAATTTGGCTGCAACACAGGCCTTTCCCCTGGCCACGCCCACCATACCACGCCCACAGAGTAGGTAGTAAAAATTTTTTGAATCCCACCACTGGGCCAAAGGAACTGCAAAATGGACTTGGGCCTCGAAATGCTGGCCTGCCAATCTTCCAGTCATCAAGTGCAGTGTCTTAACCACTTTTGCCAATGTAGTCCCACAAATAAGTTAAGAGGCTTTTTTTTGCCTCCTGAGAAAGACATTCCTCCCCAGAGTAAGGTCTTCTTCTGTTTCAAGATGCATTCTAACCAATTGGGTGCTTTGACAGTCTGAAACTGTGCTTGGATAGAAAACAATTGGCACCGTAGTTCTAGTAATTATTCTTTGAGATGCTCCTGAGAATTCATCTCCCTAACGATGTCACATCAAAATGCTGGGTGGAATGGGAAAGGAAAGAGGCACTCATTGAAGTGGCCTCAAGATCTACTGATGTAGCCACTATTGCCACTGATATAGAGAATAATCACGAGAGAAAGAAAGGAGGAGGAAGGTAAACAGAAAGAGAAGACCTGTCAACATGTTTTGAAACCGAACAGATTGTTTTCATTCTATGGGAACACCACTGCCAATTGGAGAACACTCCTCTGGCCAACAAGAATACTCCAAAATGATGTCGGCAATATTTATCCCATACTTAAATGTAATGCATGAACCCTCTCAAGCATGAATAGGAAACTGCTTCATGTTTTTGTAGATTTCCTCTTTTGCTTTGTGTCACTGTGATCTTCCGGCACAGTAGTACATGGCTGTGTCAGCAGTCGTCACAGACCTCAGCTCAAGATAATATTCATTCTTCGAAGAATCAGCAGAAAGAGTGGCTCGGCTTTGGACTGATGGTGCATAATATGTACGCCAGTTATCGCTGTCCCAGTCAATCTGTCCCAGCCATTCCAGTCCTTTTCCTGGAGCCTGGCGGACCCACTCCCAGTAGTAGCTCTCCACAGAATCACCAGTAATCGTGCAACTTAGTTGGAATGATTGTCCAGGTTTCACCATTCCTGGTCCAGATTCCACAAGCTGAACACTGGAATGAACACCTACAATTGACAACAAAGCATTTATTAATTACATTCTTTACTTGATCCATGGTTCACACTTTGAATTTATCTGTACAATACTCACAAATTGGAGCTGCAAATAGGGCAAGGAAAAGAAATGATAGCTTCATTGTGCAGTAAAATGAAACGTCGCTCTTTGGAACAGTGACAGATCTGGGTCTGCATTGACTCTTCAAACTGTGTTTACATGGGGGACAGATTTGCATCTGGTTTCCATCTCATCTGTGGGTGGCATTTAAAAGGCTATTTGCCTGAGGAAGGCAGAGGTGTTCCAGCCTTGATGAAGGACTATAGATAAGATTCCTGCCTACCTGCAGACCTAAAACTCCACCTTCTTCAGCTGAGTGTCACCTTTTTGAGGCGTCCTAATAAAGATCAAATCCTGTTGCCTTCTAACCAAAGTGGTCCATATTTATCTACTTGCAATTTCTTGATTTTGAACTGCCAGGTTGGCAGGAGCTGGGACAGAGAGGAGAGTTCACTCGTCATGCAGTACCCGGGAATCGAACTCTGACCTTCCAGTCAGTGAGTTCAAAATCTTAACCGCTTGAGCCACCGCAGTCCCTAAACTGCGTACCATGCACTCCAGTGGTGAGGCATGCCTGTCACACGTCCATGGAAATGTCTGCAGACGCAGACAGAACTGACTCTTTGGCTATAAACAGAAATGAGCACTGAACCCTAGAGTCGGATACGGCTGACTTTCGAGCAAGGGTGACCTTTACCTTTACCTTATAGAGACATGTCTGGTCTCTGATACATTATTTTCTTCATAAAAATGCAGGATGTGAACATAAGGCTGAATTATAGAGATAAAAGCATGCAGCCCATATACCTAGCACATTAATCTGTTGCTTTTCAATGCGTTTAAAATGCAGAAGGGGAATTCTAGACCTTCCTTCCTTCCTTCCTTCCTTCCTTCCTTCCTTCCTTCCTTCTCCCAGCAGTGGAAATAAAGGTGGCTTGTGTTCTGTCCAGATACCACCAGCTGGAGTCGGACATGTTTTTGCCTATCAATCTCCCAAAGCCTTGCTATCTTTTATATTTGTAAGACAAAATATGACCTCCAAAGATTACTGAAAGTAAAATGAATTAAAGCAAAGAATTATTTCTCTGTGCTTTGGCTCTGAGAGGTTTGGTTGATTTGCATTGTCCTTGCATGTTTACAAACACTTTGGGACAAAAGAGCAACACTAGCCTTTGAACAACGATTTCTGTTTGTGCATAAGGAAACCCCCAAGTTATTCTGTTCTCCTATGTTTTGGACAGTGGTGGGTGAGGAGAACCGTGCTTTGGCTTTTAATAGAGACTTGGGGAAAGTCTCTCTGGGTTTGAAATCCCAAGAAATATGTGCGGTTCACAGACAAATGGCTGGAGAAATAACCATCCTCACAACGGAAGTCAAACATTCCAGCATGTGTTTGATTTGCTTCAAGCCCATTGATATACTGCATATCATTGCTGCCCCCTTGTGAGACAGCCAAAACTGGCTTTAAGAGATATTTTAATTAGTTTCTCCAACCCGAAAACTGTGTCATGCTGTGACAGACCCACTACTCTTATTTCAAATGTGGCATAGAAAACTAGAGGAAAGAAATGAAATGGAACAAAAAGAAAATTTACAAAGACTAAGACAGGGATTGTTAAGCTTTTTAAGTTGGGTGCCGGGTCACACTCCCTCAGACAATTGAACTGGAGCATATTGGTGCCCCCCCCCCCAAATGCTGCCATAAATGCATCCACAGCTCCCATAAACGTGCCCATTGCCCTTGCTCGAAAGCCACTCGTATCTGACTCTAGGGTTCAGCGCTCATCTCTGTTTCTAGCCAAAGAGCCAGTGCTGTCTGCATTACAGACATTTCTGAGAGAAAGAGAGAGAGAAACATGTTATTGTTTACTTTCTATTAAAATAAAAAGCATTTATTTTTTTATCAAGGCAGCATAAGTTCATTCGCCTAATTTTTATTGGTAGATTTCCACAATATCAAAAGCCATAGGATTCCTGCAAGTGTATACGGATCACACTATGTTTCGGCACTGCAGTGGCTAAGTGCTTAAGAAGCTTGCCTTGTTAGCGGGAAGGTCAGCAGTTCAAGACCCAAGTACTGCATAACAGAATGCGCGCCTGCCTCTGTCCCAGCTCCTGTCAACCTCGCAGTTCAAAAGCAAAAAATTATAAGTGGATAAATAGGGATCACTGTGATGGGAAAAGATCTTGGGGAGATGAAAGGAGCCTCATTGGGGTGTCCCCTGAGTGGAGTTTCTCCACCAAAAATCCTTTCAACCCAGAGAGCACCTTTGTGTGTTTCTGACATGATTTTAAAAACCAAACAAACCTGTGTTGATAATATAGAGGGGACATGGGAAATTATTTCAATGAAGGGCACTTCCAGGCTTTGTGGGTGGAAGTCTGATCTATCATCTGTTGTTTGCACTCAGACAGGAAGGATATGAAATAACCTTTCCTCAGCTGGGAAACGGGCCTGCAAAAAACCACTGCATGTTATTCTGGCTTCCTCTTTCCCTTGTACATATTTTTAGGGTGGTCTCTTCATTCCCCCTCTATTTCTCATGAAAATTAAATGCTGCAAAAGGTTTTTGTGTGGCGTCTGGGGGAATTCTTCCCACTGTGTATCTGGCACAGTAATACACAGCCGTGTCCCCATCTTCTAGGCTGTTCATTTGCAAATAGAAGCTGGAGCTGTCCGTAGAAACTGTGAATCGCTGTTGGATTGTTGGTGAATAGAATTCGCTACCAGTGATATGATAGTGCACAAGCCCTTCCAAGCCTTTGCCAGGTTTCTGCCGGAACCAGGTCATCCAGTAGCTGTTAAAATTAAACCCAGTACGTGTACAGCTTATCTTGTGAGATTGTCCAGGCTTTTTCACCACCGGTTCTGATTGGGTGAGGGAAACTTGTGCTAAGGCACCTTTTAAAAGAAGGGGAAAAGAGATGTGGTTGAAAAACTGAACATTTTTTATTTTAAGAATTTAAGCGCATTCAACAAATGAATTAAGATGTGAAGGCCCACACACCTGAGGAGAAAGCCAGGGCTAACAATACTGGCCAAAAGGATGGCATAATGGTTGACTTGGTGGCGCCTCAAACAGAATTCCTGTGTTGTGCCAGAAGCTCTGTGTGAGGTGAGAAAGCTTGTGGGTTTAAGTCAGAAGCAAAAGCATTCTAGATTTGCATAACTGAGTCAGTAGAAGATGAAAGGGTATTAATGGGAGATCAGAACGTACATAGGCACCATTCAACAGTGGGGTAGTTCACTAGCTTTGGTTGAAGACTGGATTATTAGTCTTCAGGTGCCGTATCTGCTCCAGATATTGGCTAGCATCATGGCAATAGTCTTCCTGTTCTTAACTCCTTGGAACAGCTCTTCTGAGGACATTCCACACCAGTCTCTCAGGTTATTCAGCCATAAAGTCCATCTACATCCAGGTCCTCTCTTCCCAGGGATCCTTCCTTGCAGAGAGAGTTGGAGTGTTCTATACTTTATGTTGTTCCTCATGAGACTGGATTACAAATTGAATTCTGCTGATAGGGACCAATCTATATGGGGCTCAGATTAAAGAGGAAGAGCTGCATTCAATTCCACCATAAAGCAAGGTGAATTTACATAAGAGCTTGAATCTCAGGCCCAAATTGAACCAAGTGAAGCACAAATAACTGGTATTCTTTCTTAAAGCAAATTTTAGAATTAGTCTTGGTATACCAACTCCTGAAACAGTTGTCTGAAATTTAACAATATTTCTTCTTTCTTTAAGATTTATATTTTCTCCACACTTTCTCCACATCAATGCAAAAAGAAAGAAACCAAAATATATAGGTTGAAATCTGGTTGCTTTGTTACCAATGGGGATGGCAATCTGTGTAGCATCCGTTCCTTTGCAATTAACAAATTGCCCTGCAATTCTTGGGGCTCTGTGTGTCCTCTGAGTTGACACACAGTGAAGAACCGCAATAGGTGACTCATTCATTGCTGCCTAGAAACAACAGAATTTTTTTCTATTCAACTTGGACAAGGAACAAGATTTCAGCTATAGCAGTTTTCTGATTCCAACACAACCCAGGGAGAATTCACAAGCTGATTCTGACCCAAGGCTAGATGGGGCACAAACCAAATTGGGAGCCACTCTAAAGCACCAAATAATGCAAATTGAATGGGGAAACCCTTGATATACCTGTCCTGTCTCCAAATTGTAATGACATCAGTGTAAGAAGAAAGGCAAACTAATGGGCTGAAATCATTTTGCTTTGTTATACAGGGATGGAAGTGGGTTCCTCATTCGGTTTGGAGAAATGTGTAAAGCACAACTGGTTGCTTTAGATTTGCCTCTGATGGAACTTTGAATTCCAAAATCCATCGTAACTGGTGCAACCAGCAATCTGGGCAGAGGCGATTTGTAGTCCAGTAGTACTGTGGCTGCTTAGTCATTAAGACGCTGAACATGATAACTGGAAGGTCAGCAGATCAGTAGTTTGAAACCCAAGTGCTCCAAGATGGAGTAAATTCAAATCTATTCCCAGATCCTGCCAAACTAACAGTTTGAAAGCAAGAAATTGTAAGTAGATAAATAGGTACCACTTCACTGGGAAGGTAAAGAGCGTTCCATGCACTCTGGTGTCTAGTCATGCCTGCCACATGTCCACGGAAATGTCTGCAGATGCAGACAGCGCTGGCTCTATGGCTATAAACAGAGATGGGCACCGAACCCTAGAGATGGATATGACTAGCTTTCCAACAAGGGCGACCTTTTCCTTTACCTAACCACTAGAGAAACACACTTTCCCTATTTATAGAGAGTCAGCCAGTACCATATATATTTGTTATTTTGCTTGTTTATAAATATAAACCAAGTATATCCACACCTTTTCAACTCTTCCCTTTGTCTGTTTTTTTAATCCTTTGTAAATATGTCCAACTGTCAAGCATGAAAGAGACTCTTTTGCATGGCAATGTTCTTGTACAACGACCATGCTTTCAGCTGTGGCTGGAGAGTTGGCTGATTGTTTTGCAGTGAGGTTGTAATAAATAGCTGTTCAAACCTTATTTTTTGACTGCATTGTACATTTTCAGGCTTGTTCTTTCTACAAAACCCTTATTTATTTTAACAAAGTCTACATTCGAAGTTGGCTGAATAGCTCAGTGATTTACGTATCACTTGCGAACTCAAGTCATCACTGTACCTCCTGGGAGAAGATCTAGCTTGTATAGGTCTAAGTGGTGGGATGTCAAAATTTTTACTACCCCACCGTGATGTCATCACAGTGTGGACGGAGCTAATGGCATGATGTCATGACATCATGGGCGGAGGCAAATAAAATAAAATAAAATAATAATAAGCACACACACACAACCTTCAACCCACCCACCCACCCACAACACAAGGACAGCAAGGAGGACGACAAGGAGGCTGTGCATACGTGCCAAACACTGTAGGCATGCATTCACAAAAAGTGAAAAGGTGAGCCCCGAAGGTGTTTTCCCACAAAAGCTGCTGCCGGTTCTCTGGGACACTGGGAAAAGTTACTACCGGTTCTGGCGAACTGGTGAGAACCTGTTACATCCCATCACTGTCTAAGATGCCTGCAGAAGAAGGGAATTGTAAACTACTTTTATGGATTCTGTTCCTAGCAAACCCTAGAAAGGGTCACGATAAGTCAGAATTGACTTGACAGCATTATACACTCAAAATTTCACATCTTGACTAGAGGGCACAGTCAATCTTTCTTGCAATGGAATATTATGTACTGTACTTTCTTTTCTACCACTTGTACAACATATTACATTTAAGGTAAAGATTTGTTATACTTTCACAGCAGCAACAGTGTAAAACACACAAATAAGTTAGGTAAAGTTAAAGGTCGCCCTTGTTTAAAAGCCAGCTGTATCCGACTCTGGGATTCAGTGCTCATTGCTGTTTATAGACAAAGAGCCAGCACTGTCTACATTTGCAGATGCTTCCATAGACATGTGGCAGGCATGCCAAGACACCAGAGTGCACAGCACACTGTTTACCATCCGACCAAACTGGTACGTATTTATCTATTTGCAATTTCTTGGTTACAAACTGCTAGGTTGCCAGGAGCTGGGAGAGAGACAGGAGTTCACTCTGTTGTGTAGTACTTGGGTATCGAACTGCTAGCCTGTTGACCTTCCAGTCATCAAGAGCAGTGTCTTAACCACTTTTGCCACTGCAGTCCCACAAATAAGTTAGGAGGCTTTTTTTGCCTCCTGAGGGAGACATTCGTCCCCAAAGTAAGGCCTTCATCTGTTGCTAGATGCATTCTAACCAATTGGGTGCTGTCAAGGAGCAGTGCTTTGGCAGTTTGAAACTATGCTTGGATAGAAAACAATTGGCACTGTAGTTCTATTAATTATTCTTTGAGATGCTCCTGAGAATTCATCTCCCTAATGATGCCACATCAAAATGCTGGGTGGAACGGAAAAGGAAAGAGCCACTCATGGAAGTGGCCTCAAGATCTACTGATGTAGCCACTATTGCCACTGATATAGAGAATAATCATGAGAGAAAGAAAGTAGGAGGAAGAGAAACAGGAAACAGAAAGAGAAGACCTGCCAACATGTTTCAAAACTGAACAGATTGTTTTCATTCTATGGCAACACCATTGTCAATTGGAGAACACTCCTCTGGCCAACAAGAATACTCCAAAATGATGTCAGCAATATTTATCCCATACTTAAATGTAATGCATGAACCCTCTCAAGCATGAATAGGAAACTGCTTCATGTTTTTGTAGATTTCCTCTTTTGCTTTGTGTCACTGTGATCTTCGGGCACAGTAGTACATGGCTGTGTCAGCAGTCGTCACGGACCTCAGCTCAATATAATATTCATTCTTCGAAGAATCAGCCGAAAGAGTGGCTCGGCTTTGGACTGATGGTGCATAATATGTTCGCCAATTGCCGTTCCAGTCAATCTGTCCCAGCCATTCCAGTCCTTTTCCTGGAGCCTGGCGGACCCACTCCCAGTAGTAGCTCTCCACAGAATCACCAGTAATCGTGCAACTTAGTTGGAATGATTGCCCAGGTTTCACCATTCCTGGTCCAGATTCCACAAGCTGAACACTGGAATGAACACCTACAATTGACAACAAAGCATTTATTAATTACATTCTTTACTTGATCCACGGTTCACACTTTGAATTTATCTGTGCAATACTCACAAATTGGAGCTGCAAATAGGGCAAGGAAAAGAAATGATAGCTTCATTGTGCAGTAAAATGAAATGTCGCTCTTTGGAACAGTGACAGATCTGGGTCTGCATTGACTCTTCAAACTGTTTACATGGGGGACAGATTTGCATCTGGTTTGCATCTCATCCATAGGTGGCATTTAAAAGGCTATTTGCCTGAGGAAGGCAGAGGTGTTGCAGCCTTGATGAAGGACTATAGATAAGATTCTCACCTACCTGTAGACCTAAAACTCCACTTACTTCAACCGAGTGTGACCTTTTTGAGGCCTCCTAATAGAGACATTTCTGGCATCTGACACATTATTTTCTCTGTAAGAATGGAATATTTGAACATATGAATGAATTAAAATAATGTTGTGTCAAATTATTCTGGGTTGAAAGGTGTTGTTGTTGTTGTTGTTGTTTTTTGCTGGAGCATCTCCATTCAGGCAACACTTGAATGAGGCTCCTTTCATGTCCCCAAGCTCTTTTCCCACCAAAGTGGTCCCTATTTATCTACTTGCAATTTCTTGCTTTAAAATTGCTAGGTTGGCAAGAGCTGGCACAGACACAGGTGCTCAAACCATCATGCAGTACCCGGGTCTCAAACTGCCAACTTGCAAGCCTTCCAGCTAACAAGGCGAGCTTCTTAACCACTGAGCCACCCTACTTCCTGAATTAAAGAGATATAAAAGCTGAATTATTATTATTTATTTGTTCAAATTTATATTGCCGCCCACTCACCGTGGAGACTCAGGACGGCTTATTTATTTATTAGTTCAAATTTATTAAAGAGTTATAAAGGATTAAACTACTATAAAGCATGCAGCCCATATAGGGTGTTTAAAATACAAAAGGGAATTACTAGACCTTCCTTCCTTTATTCTTTTCTTTCTTTCAATTGCATTTCCGTACCACCTTTCCCCCAGCAGTGGGAGATGGCTTGAGTCCTCTCCAGATACCACCAGCTGGAGTCAGGGCGAAAAAACTGGACCAAAGGATCCTTTTCAGACATGTTTTTGCTTAACAGTCCCCCAAAGCCTTGTTGTCTTTTATATTTGTAACCCAAAATACGTCCTCCAGAGATTACTGAAAGTAAAATGAATTAAAGCAAAGAATCATTTCTCTGTGCATTGGCTCTGAGACGTTTGGTTGATTTGGATTGTCCTTGCATGTTTACAAACAGTTTGGGACAAAAGAGAAACACTAGCCTTTGAACAACGATTTCTATTTGTGCATGCAGATACATCAAGCTCTTCTGTTCCGTCTACATTTTGGACAGTGGTGAGTGAGGAGAACTATACTTTGGCTTTTAACAGGGTCTTGGGGGAAAGTATCTCTGAGTATGAAATTCAAAGAAACATGTGCAGTTCACAGACAAATGGCTGAAGAAATAGCCATCCTCACAACTAAAGTCAAATATTCCAGCACGTATTTTATTTGCTTCAAGCTCAATGACATACTGCATATCATTGCTGCCCCCTTGTGAGAAAGCCTATACAGTACTGGCTTTAAGAGATGCTTTAGTTAGTTTCTGAAACCTGGAAACTTGTCTTACTGTGACAGACCCACTACAGTACTCTTATTTCAAATGTGGCATAGAAAACTGGAGAAATGAAAGGGAATAAACAGAAAATTTACAAAGACTAAGACAGGGTTGGCAACCTTTTTAAGTTGGGGGCTGGGTCATGCTCCCTCAGATTGTTTGAGTAGGACTGGACTGGTGGTCTCCCCCCTGTAAACACTGCCATAAATGCATCTGCAGCTGCCGTAAATGCATCCACAAACCACTGTAAACACATTTGCAACAGCTGTAAATGCATCAGCAGCTGCCATAAACATGTCCACTTCCAGCAGTGGCAACATCAGTTGGAACATGGGTGGAGGCTTGATGGGATGGTGCCATGGGCCAGACACAGCCCACAGGTTGTAGGTTGCCAACCCTTGGTCTAAGGCATCCATGGCAGAGCTTGGAAGGAAGTTGTTACACCTGTGCCACTTGTATTAGTCTTTTCTTCCCGAACTGTTCCTCCCCTCCCCAATGAGGACTTTTTGCTGCACTATTCCACCACCCCCTTCTCTTACCTGATGTTGAAAAGAGTTTGAGTTTTCCAGTTATTTGCGTCTAAACCTGTGCTATCGAAACTGTAGGTAGTATAGTACTAACAGAAAGCCAAGAAAGTCTGCTAGAACCAGTGGTGAGATGTCAAAATTTTTACTACCACACCATGGGCATAGCCTAATTTGTGGGTGGAGTCAATGATGTGGGCAGAGCCTAATTTGTGGGTGGAGTCAACGTAAAAAACTCATAAAAATAAGTACACATAAAAATACAAATTACAGACATAAAAATACATAAAAATACATGTAAAACACATATAATACACATTAAAATAAATACACATTAAATAGACACAAAACACATAAAAATAAAAATTAAACACACATAAAACACATAAAAATACACATTAAAATAAATACACATTAACTACACATTAAAATACATACCCACACCCCACACCCAAAGGCGAGTCACTTACGCTGGGGAGCAGGCTATAGGGAGCTTCAGGCTAGCAGCTTCTCTTCCTCTTCCCCGCTTGGGAAGACAGCAAGGAGGCCACGCATGCGTGCCAAGTGCTGTAGGCGTGCATGCACATCAAGCGCTTGGCATGCATGCGCAGTGGGGAACCGGTGAAAAGGTAAGCTCCTGAAGTGGTTCCCTCCAAAAGCCGCTACCAGTTCTCTGGGACACCTGGGTAAATTACTACTGTTTCTGCCGAACTGATGCGAACCTGTAACATCCCATCACTGACTAGAACCCTGCCTTATTTCCATCAATACCTCAACATCACTTTCCACATTCAAGGTTAATCATAAATTGAACGTTTTCAACTCGGAAATTAAAGGCTTGATTGGTTGGTTGGTTGGTACTGAATTTAACTCTCTATAGCTCTTACTCTCCCTTTTAATTGTCCTTTAGTATTGTGTTCTTAATTCTATTATGAGAATTGCTGGCAGCAATGAGTGGTTTTTGCCCATCTGCAAAGTCACTTCCTCCCACTGTGTTTTGCTGCACAGTAATACATAGCAGTATCCTCAGCTTTTAGATCATTCATTTGAAGATAGGCCATGCTTGAAGGATTGTCTCTGGAGATGATGAATCGTCCTTTCACTGAGTCTGCATATAATTGCTTGCTCCCATCATACCATATCACGGCAATCCATTCCAGCCCCTTCCCAGGAGCCTGCCGTATCCAATGCATTCCTCTACTACTGAAGGTGAACCCTGACCCTTGACAAGACAGGCGGAGAGACTCTCCGGGCTTCTTGATGCCCCCTCCAGACTGCTCCAGTTGCCCTGCTGATTGTACACCTGGAAAGACAGAGATATCATAAACTTCTCTTGCCATTAACTACCACACTATGGGAGCCTGGGGCTCCCAGAAATATCTGAACTTCATTGTCCATCAGGTCTATCCAGCTTCAACAGTGATCAGACTCTCCCATCAATTATATGAAGTCTGGACAGTTGCCAGACATCTTATCATCTGTATTTCAACTACATGTGCAAGGTCAGAGATGAAGGACAGTTGGACCTTCACTAGACCTCAGTTTTTGTAATTGCATTTAAAGGATAAAAACAAGTACAATTACCAAAGAAGACTGCTGTACAGAAGACTAAGTGAAGCAGGAGCTTCATATTTCTGCTTGTTTGTTTCCTAGTGAGAAGTGAAGTGATCAACTTCTAGGTCTATTTAGGAGATGGAGAGGAGTTGACAGATTTGAACCTTTGGATGTCCCTATATTTGCATACACATCTCTATAAAAAGAACAACACAACCCTTTGGCGACTACAGAGGCTTCTGCGTACATGGACATGCAAGAAAAGGGAATTTGAGTTAGTAAGAAAAGTATGAATGAGTTAAGTATTAACACAGTAGGCAGATTTTGATAATAGGAGAAGGGCAAATGTTCATACCCAACAGAAGCTGTTTACAGAGCTCCTCTCAATGTTTGCATAATAATCTGATGTCCACCAGAATAAGCTGAAATATGCTACACAGAGGCAGAAGGTTGAAGTCTACCAAGAGAACAGTGGGATAGCTCAGAATTTGTTTCTGTACTTCTTGAAGCAGTAGTTGTATCTCCTGTTGCACCTGAAGCAAGAAATATCAAAAATATTATATAATTAATAATGGGTTAAGTTAATGAGTTATCAATGCCAATTGCTATCAAGGAGGCACAGTGGCAAGACAAAATGAGCTATCCAGCCATTAGTAAAGGTGGAGTTAGAGAAGAACCAACTGTTTTGGTTCTAAAGAGAAATTTTCAGAGGATTTCATTCCAAATCAGACTCTCAGGGGACAAGAGACGTTAAGAAAAGATCTACAGAAAACGAACTTCCTCTAAGCGGAATCCACAAAATGATACACTTGATTTATTTCAGTAAGCAATGTGAAATTCTTATGGCATTGCTGCCCTCCTGTGAACAGTAGAAGAAGAATGATTTGAAGGTTGAAATCATTATTGTTATATCTTTCTTGGTAATAGATACAATGAAATTGATCAAACTTATTATCTGTCTGGTCCATCATAGGTGGATCTCAACACCTTCTTCCACCAACTTCATATTCTTGAATGGAAACGTCCAGCCTACTATATATCCACACAACGATGCTACCGACCCACTGACCCTAAATGCTAAAAAATGTCACAAGTGATACTGAATGGAACAATATATTTTCATAACTTGAATTACAAATAATCAGCCAACAAACCCCCATTCCCTTCTAAATATTTTGTAGAAATGGAATCCTACTATCCCTATCACTATATCTTTGCTCCTTTAGGGTTGTCTGATTTGATCACCTTTCAGTCGAGGGGATGTCAGCCGCTCTGAGTCGGTTGCTACCGAGGAGAGCGGGATACAAATCTAAGTAAATAAATAAATAAATAAATAAATAATGAAGAGATAGCGAAATGTTGTGCACAGAGAAGAAAAACCTAAACCAGAATGCTTTGGAACCTAGCTAGGCCTAACTCCATTCAAGCTTCTTGTTTACAATGGAAATGGACTCACAGCTTTAATTTAATTTAATTTAATTTAATTTAATTTAATTTAATTTAATTTAATTTAATTGTTTGATTTTTATGTCACTTTCTTGGACTTCCTTTCTGAACAGGAATCTTAGGTGGGATTAGGACTAGCTCAGCTAAAACCTTCCAATTTTCATATTTCTAAATGTGTACCACGTTTAGCTCTCTCTCTGAGCCTCCTCAAAGATTGTCGTATTTTTGATCCACAATCGGGTATTCCCTGCTAATGGCAACCTTGTGATATTAACTAATCTTTTTCACACTAGGTCAGGCAAAAGGAACTGCTCAATGAACTCACCTGAAAGTGCCTTCATTTCAGCAGTTTCACATCTAGCCTAGACATTGAGGAAGAATAAGAAGGTGTGTGTGTGAGAGAGAGAGGGAGATGTGGAACCCTCAGAATTATGGAATTTTTGGGTCCAAAACTTCCAAACACCACTTCTTTAATCACATTCTTTCTTTACAAAAAGAAGAGGGAGATCTTTCTAAGAATAAAATCTTGGCCTCTGTGTCTTTGAGTCCGTCATCCTCATACATGACTGAGAGAGTATGTGTTGTTGTGAATGCAAGAAATTTGTATCTGCAAATGTTAGCCAACTGGTTTTGTCAAAGATGGCCTTTGAGTGAACATTCAATCAATTCACAACAAATTTGAGAAATGACACAACCAATCACGACACTGTTGGGCTGATACCACCCATGAGAAAGAGACAGGAGGTCATTTCATATCATCTCTTGGCATCTACTTGGAGGATACACCCAACAGGAGAGAGCAGCAACACCAACAAGAACCACATTCCAAAGGGAACAACCATCCAACAGGTCTTTCCAATATTAGTTTGATCCTTAGGTATTTCTTCAGAGAATAAAGGAAACTTGTGTTCATAGATGGGGGAGGGGGGACCAGGCCTTGTTTATTACCCAAAGGGACTCCCACAACCAACTTCTGGGAACAATAATTATCTTCCATTATAATGATCAAAACTGTTATTATTATTTTCCTTCTGGTGTAAATGTGGAAGCTTCCCAGAAGGTACTAAATAACCATCAGAACCATTCAGGAAGGATTGATAAATAAACCTCTGGCCTGGGAATTTCTGGGGGCTGGAGAACAAGGCAGGCAGAGTTTTGTCAGGTTCATCTCATGAATCATCCTCCAGTTCCTCGTCTGCTTCAATAGCCTTGAATGTTAGCATCCAATCTAGTCTCCAAGATGTTGACAACCAAACTGATGCTCTTTAAATGATAGTTGGCAGAGAATGGTCCTGACAGATGCAGCAGTGAGGACGTTGCCACTGTAGAAATTCAGTGTTAAGAGAGGAAAGTCTTGTCATCAGGATGTTGTGGCTGTTGTTGTTGTTGGTGATGCTGTTGTTCCCTCCTGTTGTGTGCATTCTCCAAGTAGATGCCAAGAGATGTTATGGAAATGAACCTCTATATGTTCCTCATGAATGGTACCAACCTGGCAGCTACATCATTGGTGGCGTCATTTCTCAGCTTTGTTATGTTTTGGATGAATGTTCATTCAGAGGCCAGCCTTCTGGGGTTCCTTTTAAGCTTCCACTGTAAGAATTCATTTTTCATCCCTACATTTCCTTCCTTTCTTTTTCTTTCTTTGCAAAGTCCACAGCCTGTTCTATGCAAGTCAACTGTTTTACATAAGTGAAATCCAGGTTTGTTCCAGGAATCTCCTTATTCTGTAAGTTCTCATTTTCCTATCTCTGCCTGCCTTTCAAACTAAGAAACACTAGCTAACCACCAAAACAATTATGAAAAGATTGATAAAGAACCCCAAGGGCCAGAAAGCATAGGTAGCATCAGCCAATCTTGAGTTAATTTCTCCTGCAGTGTGCAGTTATTGTTGTTTTTATCTAGCAAATATTTGTACTTTGAATTCAGGGAAGTGATCAGGAAGACTATTGACCACCACTTGCACACCAGAAATAAACTTAAGGATTTCTATTAAGGAAAGGACAATACTACTGTTAATGTAACAATAACTTGTCGAAGTTTGTCTCTATTGTTCAGACCAGCATTTGAGGCAAACAGAAATAAAAACCAGGAAACCAAGTAGTGTTCAAGGTAACCCTTTTTCTTTTCTGCCACATGTATGCCATATTTTAGACCTATACATCCTATTCCTGTTCAAAGCAAAGTTTTTATTCCCTCCAATTGCATGTTTGAGTAGCCAACCTTCAGAGTGGTTACGATGCTGATTAATTTCTTGAGACTATGAGACAGCTGGGGTTGTTACTTAAAATGTGTCATCTGTTGTATTGCATATTTGTGAAATATGAACGTGACTCTGTTTGCAGTGTGTTGGCCAAACTCTTCCAGAATTCCTTCACCTTGTCATTTGCTATAGATGAGATTAATAAGAATCCTCAGCTCTTGCCCAATACCACACTTGGATTCCACATCTACGATAGCTATTATAATCTAAGGCTCACCTATCGGAGTACTTTGGATGTGCTCTTCAAACTACATGGATTTGTCCCTAACTACGAGTGCGGCATGCAGAAAAACCTGTTAGCGATTGTTGGAGGGTTAGGTTCAGAAACCTCTTTCTGTATGGCAGACATCATAAATCTCTACAAAATTCCACAGGTAAATAAAAACCAGACCTGGGGGTGGGTGACTTCAATTTCATTCTTTCATTTTCAGAACAATGTCATAGTTTATATCTAAGGGATAGGTAAAGGTAAAGGTTGCCCTTGCTCGGAAACTAGTCGTATCAGACTCTAGGGTTCAGTGCTCATCTGTGTTTATAGCCGAAGAGTCAGCACTGTCTGCATTTGCAGACATTTCCGTGGGCATGTGGCAGGAATGCCTAGACACCAAAGTGCACAGAATGCTGCTTACCTTCCCACCAAAGTGGTCCCTATTTATCTACTTGCAATTTCTTGCTTTCGAACTGCTAGGTTGGCAGGAGCTGGGACAGAGACAGGTGATCATTCTGTCATGCAGTACTCGGGTTTTGAACTGCTGACCTTCTGCGTCCCAGTTAGTGTCTTAACCACTTGAGCCACTGCAGTCCATTTCATTCTTTCATTTTCAGAGCAATGTCATAGTTTCATATCTAAGGGATAAGGATGTGTTGTTTATTTATTTATTTTTTGTTTGTTTAAATCTTGGAAATTGCTTTCCATTTTCATAAAATGTTTAATTAACTTAAATACAATCTTTAATTCATTCAGCAGCAACTCCAGCTGAGGTAATCCACATTTTTCTTTAGGTCTCATATGGTTCATTTGCCACCAAAGGGTCTAAAACATCCTTTTATCGTATGGTCCCAAATGAAACTCACCTGTATAAGGGGATAATGCACTTGCTTCATCATTTTGGATGGACTTGGGTTGGACTTTTTGTGGTAGATGATGACAGCGGAGATGATTTCTTGCAAGCCCTGGAGTCATTGTTTACTCAGAGTGGAATCTGTTCAGCCTTCACAGAAAGAATTTCACAGAAATGTCTTCTGGGTGATTTGGCTGCAGTTCATGACACAATCTCAAGGATGAGTGTGCATTTCACAAATGTTAAAGCCCGTACTTTAATATGCCATGGAGACACTATAACACTTAGCATGCTCAGGATTTTACTGGCGTCCCTTTATTACAAGCCAGAGCAAGACCTACTCTTTGAAAGGGTGTGGATTACAACGACAGAGATTAATTTTCTCTCGCTGAAGTTTGACACAAGTTATGCTCCAATATTCCCTATTGTCATTTCTTTCACTCTTCACTCCAAAACCGTCCAAGGCTTCAAGGAGTTTCTTCGGTCCATAAAACCTACCTGGACCCAAGGAAACCAGTTCCTCAAACATTTATGGCAAGATGCATTTGCGTGTTATGTTGTTCCAGATCCTGACGTGTCAATCCAAGATATATCTATGTGCAGCGGGGAAGAGAGCCTGGAGAACCTTCCTGCACACGTTTTTGAAATGGACATGACTGGCCACAGCTATAGTATCTACAATGCTGTCTATGCTTTAGCTCATACTTTGAATGCCATTGAAGCAATAAGGTCTCAACAAAGAGCAGCAGTCAAGGGGAATGATATTATACTTCAGCCTCGGCAGCCCTGGAAGGTAATTTTTTGAACTATTATTATTATTATTATTATTATTATTATTATTATTATTATTATTATTATTATTATTATTATTATTATTATTATTATTATTATTATTATTATTATTATATTTCTATGCCGCCCTACTTGGTAAAAACCAACTCAGGATGGCTTACAGAATCCACCAATATCAAAGTTACAATACAACAAAAATACACTAGGATAAAATATAACAGAGCAATAAGTACAGTAATCAGCATATAATAGGTCAATACACACAATAAATCAATACACTATAAGTCAATACACAATAGATCAACCCCTCATAACTATTAATACACAATAAATTTTGTTCTCTTGCAGTCAGGAAAGTGTAACTGTAGCCAACTTTCATCTTCAGTTAATACTGGGGTGCCCAAACTACAACCTGTGGGCCAGATCTGGCCCCAATACCAATCATCCGGCCCACACCACCCTCGCTGCTCCCGGAAGCAGAAATAAAACATGCCCATGCATGTGCATAACACTGCCATAAATGCACCCCTGGCAATCATAGACGCGTTTACGACAGCCATGGGTGCATTTACGGTAATGCTCTGTGCATGTGCAGGTGTGTTTTACTTTGACTTCTGGTTGGAGGAACCATGTGACTATCCCACTGAACCACATGACTGGTCCGCAGCCCAAAATGTTTGGGCACCCCTGAGTTAATACTTTGCTTGAGATCATGTTATGTTTTGTGGCTTGGCCTTTATGCTCATATCCAGAGGTGTCAAATGAAGATGAACTTGCAAGGTCGTGTTTCTGATTGTCTCTTTTTCTTCTTATTCTAACTAGATGCAGAAGCTCCTTCAAGATATTTCATTTAACAACTCAGTTGGAGAAGTGGTATTTTTCAATGACAACAAGGAAATGGTTGGTGGATTTGACATTAGGAACCTGATTCACTTCCCAAATGACTCCATACAGACAGTGAAAGTTGGAAGGGTGGGTCTAAATGACAATGGAAGAAAGAAGTTCATCATTAATGAGGATGCAATTATGTGGCCAAAACATTTTAAACAGGTACGTTCTTATTTATTTATTTCTCTGATAGTATATTTTCCTATTATTTACCAACATTCCTAATCTAGGTTTACATTTCCCTTTGGTTTCTTGGATTTTCTGGAAGAAATCTCTTTTTCCATTTTTTCCTTTTTTTTAATTTGAAAATTATAATAATTCTTTTCATCCCCATGTAGCAGTAATTGAAAAGTAGCGTGCATTCAGGATTCTGACATTACTTTTTTTTGCTTCTTACATAACATTAAAAGTTGTGAATGTTTTCCCTCCACCATCTATCTAGGCTTTTATTTTCTGTTTACTACATGAAAACTCTTGCATTCTTCCTTAATAATATGTCTATCCATGTTTTAGTAATGTAAATTTATTCTTCATACAGACTTTACATTCATCAGAAGTGTTATTTAAGTTTTATTTTGGCACTATGATTCTTTTACTGAGTTTTCTCTCCCCATCTTTACCCTAATTTTTGATGCTAACTATTTGTGGCCAGTTCCACAATCTGCTCTTGATCTGGTTTTGACAGATTATCCATCGTTCACTTCCAATTCTACAGTCTGTTTGATTTCTCTGCTGGCCATCTGGAGATGTCCATTAATGCAGTATCTGTTTAGACTGCCTAAAGCATATATTTGCAACATACAGATTATTGTCTTCACAGAATTCTAGAAGTCATTCTCCTATTTCATGTTTGATTCCTGGCTCAAATTTTCTTAATCCTATTCCCAACATTTGGTTCAGTGGACTCCTGTTTTTGACATCAATCTCTTCATTCCAGTGTCTCCCACTATTGGAATAGATCTGTAATTCAGCAGTATCACATGATAAACATATGGTGTCTTCAACCTTTGTCATGTTCTTGGATAGGTGCCTCCCATATCTGTGTGTAATGAACACTGTGCACCTGGTCATCGGAAGAAAGGAAAGGAAGGGGCCAAGTTTTGCTGCTATGACTGTGCTCCGTGCCTGGAAGGAAAAGTTTCAAATCAAACTGGTGGGTAGTGCAACTTTATCTCTTTGAAACTGTGCAAAGATACTATTAATATGTCTAAAGATGGATTTACAGTGATATCGATCTTTCCCTCTCCTACCCCATCCCCCTTCAGATGCAGATGGCTGTTTCAAATGCGCAGCAGATCAATATTCAGACAAGAATAAAGTTGGTTGCATCCCCAAAAAGATGCATTTCCTGTCTTTGGAAGAACCTTTGGGAATCTGTGTAGCCTCAACTGCTGTTTTCTTTTCAATAATTATTATATCAGTACTAGGGATCTTTGACAAGCACAGAGAGACGCCACTTGTCAAAGCCAACAACCGGGACTTCACCTACATTCTCCTTGTATCCCTCTTGTTCTGCTGCCTCTCTTCCTTGCTATTTCTTGGACAACCTGGGGAAATCACTTGCTTTCTCCAAACACCAGTTTTTAGCACCATTTTCTCAGTTGCCGTTTCCTGCCTTTTGGCAAAAACTACGATCGTTTATTTTGCCTTCATGGCCACAAAGCCAGGATCTCAGATGAAGAAATGTGTTGGGGGGAAACTGGCATATGCCATTCTCTTCTCTTGCACTCTTCTTCAAACAAGCATTTGTATCGTGTGGTTGGCATGGTCTCCCCCCTTCCCTGAGTTATACACACATATACTAGATGATGCAATCATTGTGCATTGTAACGAAGGATCTGCCACCATGTTTTTCTGTGTCTTAAGCTACATGGGCCTCCTGGCCATTGCCAGCTTCATTGTGGCCTTCTTAGTCCACAAGTTACCAGAGGGTTTCAATGAAGCCAAGTTCATTACCTTCAGCATGTTGGTTATCTGCTGTGTGTGGGTGCCCTTTGTTCCAACCTATTTGTGCACTAAGGGAAAACACACGGTAGCTGTGGAAGTCTTCTCCATTTTGTTCTCCACTGGTGGACTCTTGGGTTTCATCTTTGCCCCTAAGTGTTATATTCTTATTCTGAGGCCTGATCTAAACTGTAGGGAGCAGCTGATAAGGAGATAGCATTAAATTACAATAAAACCTCGCATAAAGAGCGCCTCGCTTAGAGAGTAACTCGCTTAAAGAGCAGAATTTTCTCTGAATGTTCACATCATGTAACAAATAAAACCAACCAAAAACTCTCTTGACAAATACATCGGGGTTCGCAATCCCCCCCCTCCAGAAGTCACAATTGGTTACGTCCAATGGTGTTTCTCTTAAAGAGCAAACTTGCTTAAAAAGCAATCCTGTGGGAGTGGGACGCATTATGCTCTTTAAGCCAGGTACAACTGATTTGCTTATTTTTGTTCCGTTTTATGAAGTAAACGGTGAGACAAAAATAAGCAAGTAATTTTATGAAGTAAACAACAGCTGCCCTGGTGGCTTAGTGGGTAAGGTGCTGAGCTTAGAGACCAAAAGGACAGAGTTCAATACCTGAGAGCTGCACAGATGGGCACATGAAAGAAGCCTCATTCAGGCATCCCCTGCAAAAATCCTTTCAACCCAGAGTAATCTCTGACACGAAAACACACATGAGGTAAACCTCAGGATAGAGTGCAATCAGCTTGCTTTAGAATAAATTCAAATAAATGAACACCTATACATGCAACCTGTGTAGGGAGAGAGAGAAGAGAGAGTGAAGTGCTTTGTTAAATAAATTTAGAAACAAAAATACTCTTTGGTCACTGTTACTTTAATAAAATCTGATTAAAGTAATTCAAGCTGATTGGTCTGTGGTTCAATTCCTGAGAACGGATGTTTGGAAGGTGTTAGGAAGAAATGTGCAACCACAACGTCAAATAATGGTTAGTAGCAAATAAAGGGAAGACCTTTCCATCCTTCCAAGGCCAGTAAAATGAGTATCTAGTTTGCTGGTGGAAAAATACTGTTCGTCTCGTGAACTGCCTAGTGCTATGGGGTGATATATATCTTTAGTTGCTAATTGCTTTTTTCTGTGAGAAATAAACAGAAATACAATCTCCTTTAGAAAATCAAAGAGGGCTTGTGATGATCTGTCTCTTGTTTTTCAACTTATGCAGCTGTGCATAAGGGCCAGGGTGGCTTAGTGGTTAAGATGCTGAGTTTGACGAGTGGAAGTTCAGTAGACCAGCAGCTCGAGACCCGAGTACTGCATGATGGAATGACCCCTCATCATCTGTCCCAGCTTCTGCCAACCTAGCAGTTCAAAAGCAAGAAATCGCCAGTAGATAAATAGGCAGGAAAGGTAACAGCGTTCCATGCACTCTGGCATCTAGCAATGACTGCCACATGACCACAGAAACATCTGCAGGTGCAGATAGCACAGGTTTTGATGGCTATAAACAGAGGTGAGCCCCACTGGCTTTTGAGCAAGGGAGACCTTTCCTTTACCTTTACTAGCTGTGCTGAGACTGTTTCTCAATTGTGAAAACGAGCAGAATATAAAACCTACAACTTCTTTGTAGATTCAGAGTTGGCCCTTGAAAGAATATAAGTTCCTCATTTTTGGCCACAGTGTGGCTTAAGGCTTCACCACCCATCAGTTCCTTCCCAAGTCACATCATTACAGTGGTTTTGGCATGGGCTGGAATAGCTTTTCTTTCACTGTGTCTCTCGCACAGTAATACACAGCCGTGTCTTCTGGTGTGAGATTGTTCATTTGCAAATAAAAATTGGAGCTGTCCTTTGAGGCTGTGAAGCGATTTTGGATGGCAGGTAAATAGTAATTGGTTGCTGAAGGTTTATGGTAGCTCACCAACCACTGGAGTCCCTCCCCGGGTTTCTGCCTTATCCAAGCAGTGTACCAGTCATTCAGTACAAACCCTTGGGTGGCACATTTCAGTTTCACTGCTTCTCCAGGTTTCTTCAGCTCTGAGCCTTCTTGCGTCAGGACAACACTCTGAGAATAGATTTCTGGTAAGAAGAAATTAGAAACATAAAAATTAATATAAAGGGCCACGTTGAATCAATGCCATATTTCCTTTCCTTTGAAAGCCAGAACAACAACAACAAAATACCTTCCCACACTGCTACTATAAGCACTACATGGAGCCAACGGGCCATTTTCCTTGATATTGGATGAGATCCTGTAAAGCAATAGCTTGAATGTGTCCCTTTTGTAGAAGGGACCCGAAGAAGGAGCCTTCTAAATGAAGCTTCGATGCAACAAGGCAGGTTTTTACAGGCAACTGTAATTTGCATATTACCCAAGTGAGAGGACACTAGCTAGTTTTATAAAGCCATCACCCATCTTAAGCAGCAGTATGACCTAAAGTTCTATAGTGGTAGAATGGACAGTAGTCCATTAGGTTGTAGGTTTCTCTCAGCTAGAAAACAAAACATCCTTTCTTGTATTAAAGGAAAAAAGCATGCAATATGTGCAAAACTATGGCAAAAAAGAGTTGTCAAATTGGAACTTTTCTTTCCGATTTATTTGTTGATTGGCTTATTTCATTAATTTACTTGAATACCGTTTTCATTTACACAGTGTTATGGCATTTATACAGTGTTGTGTTGGAGCTTCAGAAATATTGGCTCTCTATTTTCAGAAGTAACACAGAAAGAACCTCCCTGAAAATTGTGGTATTTTTAAACCACAATTGGGTGTACCCTGGTAACAGCAAACTTGTGTTGCTGGCTAATCTTTCTCACACTGGGACAGGCGAAAGGAAATGCAGAATGAACTCATCAAAAGGTGTCTTCATTTTGGCAGTTTCACAACTGGCCTAGACATGGAGAAAGAAGAAGAAGAAAGAGTAACATGGATTTGGCATTACCTTAATAGGCAGGTAGTCAAAGTGTGAGCTAGCAGCTGCCTATGTACTTTTTGGAGCAAAGCATTTCTTGCTTCATAGAAATGACTTCTGTGGCTTAAAATATGCAGAAGTTGGAAGCAAACTTTTGTTCCCCTTATTGGGAACCACGTTGAGTCCATCTCAAGTGATTAAGCTTTGTTGTCCTTGTGTAGTGCCTTATAAATCAGATTGTTTTCTTCTTCATATTGGGAATTGAAGTTCAAGAACAGCTGGAGTCCCAAGGTTTGCCATCACTGCTCTAGGGGAACTCTTGGGACTGTGCAGCTTGCCCAGGGTGACATAGCTTGGTTCTTCTCTTAAGAAGAACTCTGACTACCCAGCCAGCTTCTTAAAGTAGACCTGGGACATTACTTGCAGTATTGTTCTGCACAGCTCTATGATAATACTATTTTGTGTCTAAATGTCAAACCAAGTTTTCATTCTAGGATGGCCATATGGTCTCCTAGCAACCCTTATTTATTGTTATGTGTTCCTAGAGACATCTTGTGTCTCTAGAAAGAGAATGTTTTACTAATCCTATCAAAGTGCCCATTGAATCCCAGATTAATTATTTTCAAGGGTCCATGCATTTCAGATTGTCTGTAACAATTTTTTTGGTACTGCAATTTCCTGTTCATGTAGGTCATCAGCTCTATATGCAAGGGAGATCCCAATCAGTGTCTGTTAGGCATTGAGAAATGTTTTCTGAAGACGTTCAGAGAACATTTGTTGAGGTCCCTAAATGTACTTTCAACCAGATCCATTATGTTTCTGGAGTTTGGGTTAGCATTCTTACTCTGGCACAGAAGTACCACTTTTTAAAAACATCATGACTTCCTTCCTCTCTCCTCATATACAGACCCAGTAACACAAGCACACAAAAAGACACAAATACATCATCTGGTTCTACCATTTGGTCTGCAGCTCCCTGGTGTCTCAGTGGGTAAAAGCACTGTGCTTGAAGACCAGGATCACAGGGTTCGATTCCTGGAGAGCTGCACAACAGGGGAGATGAAAGGAGACTAATTCCGGTGTCCCCTGCAAAAATCCTTTCAAACCAGAGTAATCTCTGACGTGAAAACAAAAACCATTTGGTCTACCAAGCAGGAAAGTGAGAAGTAATGTTCATTAAAGTTATACCAGCTCACAACTTTTAGAAAGTTTTGCCTCTTTCTAGAACTTTGACCCCTTGTTTGAGTCAACTCTTCTCTTTCTTTCTTTCTTTCTTTCTTTCTTTCTTTCTTTCTTTCTTTCTTTCTTTCTTTCTTTCTTTCTTTCTTTCTTTCTTTCTTTCTTTCTTGTGTTTCTTCACGTGGCTCCTTTTTGTTCACAGTTTATTTCAGCAAGGATGTGATGGAGAAACCCAAGTTAAAGTTTCCTGTGTGTTGGTCAGCCTATCTTGAACCGTTCTTGAAAAACCAATGTGCTGGTATTCAGAATGGCAGAGGAAATTACCTGTTTGCCATGGCTGTGGTGTAGAGTTTCAAATTTCTGGTAAAATTCCCCTTAGCTGTGAAGTAGAAGTACAGAGAACCAAGAGAAAAATAGCTGCAAATGTCCCAGAGTCCACTCCTTTCTCATTTACTGGGCCTCAAAGTCTCAATTACTCACTCTTACACATTTATAGGAGAAGAAACAGGAAAAAGTTTCTTTACTTACAGTTACTTGGAATTGGAGACATGTGGATGCTTCTTTCATTATTGCATGCTAGTAACCAACCAAACGGAGCAAGAGCAACAAGCAGCTGACACTACCCAGAAAAAGAGAGGGAAAGAATACAGAGCAGAAAGAGGCAGGGCACTTTTTGATTTCAGAAAGGAAAGGAAGGATTTGTTAGTTTGGAATAGATAGGCAATTGCCTTAGTCCTGAAAAGTTCCTCCTAGTCCCTCTCACTTCAGACAGCATGCAAGGTTGTAATAGAAGTCTAACAGGTTGATGGTTGAAATATCTCTGCTCGTTTCATGAGAAGGCTTCTTCTTACTTCTAACTAAGGTCTTGAGATTGGGTCCAAGGTGACTTAAGCACAAAGGTCAGTGTAGACAAGTGTTTTCCAACCTTTGGTTTTCGGACTTCAATTCCCAGAAGCCTAAGTCAGTACATTGGCTGATCAGTGCTTTGGAAAATTGACTTAGGCTTCTGGGAATTGAAGCCCAAGAACCAAAGGCTGGGAAACACTGGTGCAGACATTGGCTGTTGTGTGCTACATTGCAAAGTTCAACACCTGTTAGTAAATGCCTAGACTGACTTTGAGATTTACAGTTATGTTGTGTGTTTGTGTGTGAGAGTGAGTTTGTACACCAGCACAAAAATGCAACAGAAATTTTGGCCAAAGATTGATTCAGCCATTCATGCTTCGTTGTCTCAGGAAATGAGAAAGTAAACCACTTTTTCAGCTACATTTTCTAGAAGAGTGATTTCCAGCTGCTTTCACAACCAGATGCTTAAAGAAGGCTTCTTTCCTTAGAAGAGTGGTTATTGATTTAACTCTGAGAGGGATTTTCTCAATGTGTGTTTTGCACAGTAATACGTGGCAGTATCTTCTGGCTTCAGGCCTCTCATTTGGAGGAATACCTGCCTTTTTGAATTGTCCTTTGTGATGGTGGCTCGGTTTTGGAGACCACTGTTATAGTCAGGACTTGAAGATGTATAGGCAATTCCAATCCATTCCGGACGTTTCCCCGATGGCTGGCGGACCCAACTCACTGCATAGTCTGTTAGAGAAAACCCACTCACGGTACAGGTTAGTTGAAGGGTCTCTCCAGGCTTCTTTGCACCCCCACCAGTTTCTATAAGGGTAATCTGGGAGGACACATCTGCAGTTATCAGCGAGAGAGAAGGAAAAAGAAAGTGATGTAAGAACATTGGACAAGAAATCTTTGGATTGTCCACATAACAGAATATAAATGTTTTTCTTACATGGAGGAAAGGTCATCAGGAAATGTATCAAGGTTGTTAATAGAATGGCTTCCATTGTTGGAGAGACCTTCTAGGATCTGATAGTGGAGTGGTATTCCAGGATGGCCAACAGTGTTTGAGCAGCTGCATCAAATTTAGATTGAACTTCCTGTAAACTCCCTTTAATGATGATCCCCTCATAGATAATTTGCATCATGCAAAAGACATTGCCATTAATGAGTTTAAGACTAGAAGAAGAAGTCCGTGTGACTAAGAACTAAGGAGAACAAATGTGGCATAAAACGATTGTCTTCTCACTTAGATGATTAGCCACAAAAGTATTATCCATAGGAGATCATATTTCTTCTTCGTTGTACCCAAAAAATCACAATGCATGAGTAATGACAAAATTATTCTGTAGGTAGGGAGACAAAACAGGGCAAGATTAAGATTAAAAGTGAAGGTTTTTGAGCCACAGGTAAAAACCATGAGTGGGAATATATCCCAGATGGGCGGTATGGAAACCTAATAAATCAATCAATATAAATAATTAAAAACATATAATGCATGCTTTCTATGCTAATATTTCAGAACACAGACACTTGAAAATGGTAAATAATAATTTTTAAAAACCAAATGTAGAAAATCCTAATTTTTAGAACAATACTATGAGTCAATAGTTTATGTTTTATACAAGATGTGCTGGGAGGAGGGAGGAAGTGCTCCCATTGGGCTGTTGGGCTGAGGGACAGAGCAAACTGTGCTGGGGTGACTGCATAGGTGCCCACAGAGAGGGCTCCGAGGGCCACCTCTGGCACACATGCCATAGGTTCGCCATCACTGGCCTACACGGTAGTTCCCAATCAATGCTTCATATTTATTGCTGAGAAAACAGACCACTCTCTCCCATACCCCTCCAGCTTTTCAACAATGGCAGTTCAGACATATTGCATGCAACCACATAGCATGACTCAGGGTTGCTTTCAGGAAGAATGGTTTTTGGAGTGCTGCTCAAAAGAGTTCATTCAATGTGTGCCTTGCACAGTAATAGATGGCAGTGTCTTCAGGTTTCAGTTCACGTAACTCAAGAACCACTTGGCTTTTAGAGGTATCTCTTGTGATGGTGGCCCGATTTTGAAGAACGCTGTTATAGCTAGTGCTTCCATCAGACCAGATAATTCCTGCCCATGCCAGTCCTTTTCCTAAGGGCTGATAGACCCAGTTTGTTGCATAGCTTGAATCGGTTAGAGAATAGCCACTTACTGTACAGGTCAGATGGAGAGTTTCTCCTGGTCGCTTCAGACCATCACCAGATTCTGTAAGTGTAACACGGGAAGAAATGTCTGGATGCAAAGAAAAAAGAAAAAAAAGAAAGGTTAAGAAGAAGAAATGTGACAAAAAACTTGGATTCCATTTATAAAGTGTAACTTGGGTTTTCCTTACAGGCAGGAAAGATCATTAGGAAACTTATCAAGAGCCACAGATCCATGATTGAGAGGTGTTGGCAACAAATCCTGATCAACAGCAAAAAAGCACAACCCTTTTGCACACTTGAAGTATCCTATAACCACCTTCCCATTTAAGGACCATGCAATACCAACATTTGCATAATGCCACAAATCTTAACTCATATAAAAAGGAATGTCTGCTGTAACCTAAGAGTTAGTAAAGAATGGGTGGCACCAACCAAAGTCAAAAAATAAGAAATGTATTTCCGACTCCTGCCTAGCCATCATCATACCTAGTTTGTCTACTATCTGTAGTGAGGAGTCAAGGAATATGGAAACCTCAAAATAAGTAATACTTACTCTCTTGTTTTGTGTGAACACACTTTGTTGGAACAATATATTTAAACAAAATACATTGTATTATGCCTGTATATTTGAGGGGTAATAAATACAGTAGACCCACATTATACAACAGATTGTTTAGTAAATCTCTTCCCTTTTGGGACCATACCAATGTTACTCATGAATGTTCTAAGCTAAGTTTTGTGACCTCTAATTATTTTACTTTTGCAAATTCTAAACCATTCACAAAATGCAGGAGATGAAATTAACAGAATAATGGTGAATGTACTCCATAGTAGGCAGAAGAAACCAAATTTAGTGCCATGTTCAGCTCAATGTCATGACCTCTATACATTGGTGGACAATATATGGGACTATTGCAGAAACAGATGGATGGAATTCAGGCTTGAGAATTAGATGGACATATTTCCTTTAAAAGACCATCAATTCCATGTCTGCTAATGATCAGAACATTGTGTTTAGACCAGTGAGTTTCCCAACCGTTGGTTGTTGTTTTTGAGTTTTGTGTGTGTGTGTGTTTTTTTTAAATAGTAGCTGTGTTAGTCTGTGGTTTAGGCATATCAGAATTGAAGTTCAAGAACACCTGGAATGTCAAGGTTAGCCAGCACTGCTTTAGATATTAAAACAGCTTATCTACCAAAGGGAAAGGAGTTCTCAGACACCAGCTTCCTGTGGGGTTTCCTAGAGTTGCCTCTCCTATTTAAGTCTTCAAATTTCAGTTAAGTCGTTTGGCTCAATTAGAATGCCATGGGACGTGAGCTCCACCACCAGCTAACATTCGAGAACTTCAACAGGCTCTCTTTTAAGTTCTAGTTCAATTCAGTTTTGTGACACGTGCCGAGGGGAGGGGGGGTCCTTAAAATAGTGGTACTTAATTTTTTGACTGTCTTCTCATGAAGAAACAAGGTAATTGAACTTTCCCTCCTGCACTGTGGTCCAACCCTGCCTCCCCAAATGTCCTCTTCCCTATCGAGGAATAAATAGAAATTAAGTCAGGTCAAAGATCTGTGTGAGTGGTTGGAGAAGGAGAAGGAGAAAACAGAGAGAGGAAGGGAGACGACTCTGTCACATCCCTTTGTAATGAAATAAGGGTCACAAGTTATGTAAAATCAGGGCTTTGCTTCTTTGCAAGGGCCCTGCTTCTTGTTTAGCTTGCTCATTAGCAAGAGCAGCTGATAGCACTTCCTAAATCCACCAGTGTTGAATCCTAATCACCTGGTGTGGAATGCCTGACCACACCCAGCTCCTGGTAATAACTAGAGCCGTGATGGCAAACCATGGCACTCCAGATGTTCTTGGACTTCAATTCCCAGAAGCCCAAGCACCCTGTGAATCCACACGAATGGGTTTACTGCGATTCATCTGGCTCATGCTGCCCTCATCACTCCCAGAAGCAGAAGTAAAACATGCCCGTATGAAGTGCCAAGGTTCGCCATCATGGAACTAGAGGTTCTCTATAAGAACAGGGGTTGTTTTTTTGATTAGCCGAGGAGGAGGGAAAGAGAGACTGACTCGGGATGCCAGGATCCATGCTCAAAGCAGAAGTCACTTAGAATGGAGAAAGTTGGTCTCCATGTAAGCTACAACTGTATTGCTCAGATTAGTCAGGTTTGTTTTTCTTAAAAAGGGGGAGAAAGCCTGTGTGGAGTTTATTTTGTAAAATGCTTGAAAGATTGTTTTTTTTTTGTTTTTTTTTGGAATTTTCTGTAACCTCAAACCATTTTTTTATGCTTAATGAGAGAAATAAACAACCTTTGGTTTTACAATACAAAGTATGTCAGTTTGAAGAGGGGTAATAGCAAGAGCATCAAACCTATGCTACCAATTATTCAGAAATCTCCATAGTTTATGATTGGGCTCTCGGAATTTGAGAGGTTCCCTAATAGCTGCAAGGTATAGTGCAGGATTCTCAGGGGTTTCTAAGGATATAGTATGGTACTGAGATATGGTTGACAAATTTACTTCTTCAGGCTGGTTTTTCTCCTGAGATGCACAAGAGGCAATCAGGCTCCCAACTCCTGACTCTGCAACTAGATAGGCAACTCACTGAGTAATCCCACCAGGTATTTTGTCTTTGTGTTAACACTTTGTATAGTTTTACAGGAGGAATCACTGGTATATCTAGTAGTTGTCATCCCCCACCACCATTTTTGTCAAAGGCAGAGCAGAAAATGGCGTCTCCTCTCTCAGGCGAAATGGCAGGAAATTGCAGAAGTACCATGTGACATCCCAGCACTAGGATTAGAAGTAGTTCAAATTAATCACTTAAATGTGGCTGGCTTTTCATCACTTCCAACACATTTTGCCTGAGGTACTGTAGTCATCATAATAGGTAAAATTCGGGGGAGGGGTGTCTCTTTGCAGAAGCACCCCATACCTGCGGTACCTGTCAAAACCCTCTGGCCGAGATGGAATCAGACCAATAAAACAAAGAACTGTGGGGAAAATATATTTTTATTGCATAGAACCCTTAATGCAATGAAAACCTTGCCACAGGGCTGTACAAGTAAGGGGGGAGGGGCTAGCCCAGAACAATTCATAACCAGGTATATTTATACACGAAGTATACAATGGGTACAACTGGGAAGCTGCAGCTTATCACATGTCTAGGGGAATCATACAATTACAGTAAAACCTCATATAACACTAAAACCTGGTCCTACAAGTCTTGGTGTTATATGATTTTTAGTGTTATCTGATGCATGTTAAAATCCTATGGGATCCATAGAGATACATGGAGCCACACAGGCTTTAGCGGTTGTTATCTGAAGCATCCCATAGGATCTTAATGTTATCTGATGCAATTCTTCCCCCCAGATTCCTTAATGTTATGCGATTTTAGTGTTATTCGATACTAATGTTATATGAGGTATTACTGTAGTTGCTCGATACATCACCACCATTTATCATCAACAAAAGGATACAAAAACATACCAATATATTTGAACAATTATGGACATAAGTACGTCTACACGAGCACAATCAACAAAAGGATACAAAAACATACCAATATATTTGAACAATTATGGACATAAGTACGTCTACACGAGCACAATCAACAAAAGGATACAAAAACATACCAATATATTTGAATAATTATGTACATAAGTAAGTCTACACAAGCACAATCATGACAATGTATGCATTTAATTTACACAATCCAGTTAATGTTTTCAAACAATTACACAATCCAGTTAATGTATGCATCTGGTGACACATGGAGTCAAAAGTCCATGACAGGATGCTGGCTCTTCAGAGTTCTGCTGTGTGAGGCTCCTCACAAATCTCTTGAGAAATTGTCTCTTCCAAGGGTCATACCTGTTGGGCATGCGAAGAATGCCACATAATTATTAAGGTGTGGCAAAGCCATTGTCTAGTGTCTGCCATGGCGATTGTCTAGCATCTCCAAATCAATTCCAGATTAACCCAAAGTCCAAAAAAAGTCCTTGATTATCTTGATGAGCCACAGGGCTTGGCCACATTCCTGGGTTGCCCGGCAAGGCTGTCATCTTGGTAGTTTGAAAGGATTATGATTTCGCGTCTCAAAGGGTTTGTTTCCTGGGCTTAAAACAGAATCTTGAAGAGTTAGAACACATATCAGCATTATGTGATCAATATTAACACATATAGCTTTGTTGACGAGCAAGTCCCTGATTTTTGGAGTCAAATGAGACTGAGCTGGGCTTCCTAAGTCACTCCTGTGCAGAGTTATGAATTTTTGAGTATTAAACTTTGTTTTCCCCTGGGCTTTGGTTTGTTCACTTTTGCTATTGCATACCAATGGTGATCAAATCATATGCCTCATTAACTGCCATGTGCTGCCATTTAGCTTTGATGCAGTCACCCTGCTGCTTCCTATGGTTACCGCTGTTACCTTATGTGTTTGTGTACATGTGTGTAAGTGTAGTGCTTGTGCAGAAGTGTGAATGGAGCCAGGGAAGCCGATGGTTGGGTGTGTGTGTGTTAATTATGATTAAAACTGAGCGTCAATATTTCACCTAACAATCACACACTTCCAAATAATAGAAGTGGTCTACATGGTAGCCCACAATCAATACTTCATATCTGTCACTGAGAAAACTGACCTCTCTCTCCCACACCCCTCCAGCCTTTCAACAATGGCAGTTTAGAAATATCACAGGCAACCAAATAGGATAACTCATGCTTGCTTTCAGGAAGAACAGTTTTTAGAGTGCCAGTCACACGAAACGCTTCAGTGTGTCTCTTGCACAGTAATAGATGGCAGTGTCTTCAGGTTTCAGATCACGAAGCCGAAGAACCATTTGACTTTTGGAGGTGTCTCTTGTGATGGTGGCCCGGTTTTGGAGAATGTTGTTATACCTAGTGCTTCCATCATGCCAGATAGCTCCGGTCCACATCAGTCCTTTTCCTAAGGACTGATGGACCCAATGTGTTGCGTACGTTGAATCGGTTAGAGAATATCCACTTACTGCACAGGTCAAATGGAGAGTTTCTCCTGGCTGCTTCAGGCCACCACCAGATTCTGTAAGTGTAACATGGGAAGAAACGTCTGGATGCACAGAAAAAAGAATAAATAAAAAAGAGAAAGTTTAAGTAGAAGAAATGTGACAGAAAACTTGGATTCCATTTGTAAAGAGTAACTTGGCTTTCTCTTACAGCCAGGGAAGATGATTAGGAAACTTATCAAGCGCTTCAACTCCATGGTTGAGGGGGTGTCGGCAACAACTCCTGATCAATAGAAAAGGAGCGCAAACCTTTTGACACTCAAAGTATTCTATAACCATCTTCCCTTTAAAGGGGGACCCAAGGCCAACATTTGCATAATGCCACAAAACTCAGCCCATATAAAAAGGAATGCTCGCTATAACCTAAGAGTTGGTAAAGAATGGGTGAAACCAAATTTTTCATGCCAAGTTCAGCTGAATGTCATGACCTCTATACACTGGTGGACAATATATGGGACTATTGCAGAAATAGCTGGAAGGATGGAAGTGAGACTTGAGAGTTAGATGGAGATATTCCCTTTAAAAGACCATCAATCCTGTACGGTATCTGATAAAGATCAGAACATTGTGTTTATAGACAATGGAAGTTTCAATCAGCAATAAGATTCGGGTCATCAGTGTTTGCTTCCTTCTTGCATGTTTGAGTTTGCAAATAATAACATGTGAAGTGACTTCTGAAGCGAGAGGTGCACTATTTTATTCTACATATTAAAGCAAATACTAGGTTCATTCAACTAAATGTGTGCCCTGTTGGAGCCTGAATTTCCAGGACATTCATATGTATCAGTATTTTGCATCCATAGATCAAGTGTAAACACTGGACTCAAGGCCTGGATTCAAAACAAGAGAATAAAATTTAATATAGGTAACCATGACATTCTAGTAAAGGTAAAGGTCACACTTGCTAGAAAGCCAGTCATATATGACTCTAGGGTTCAATGCTCATCTCTGTTTATAGCCAAAGAGCCAGCACTACCTGCGTTTGCAGACATTTCCACGGACATGTGGCAGGTATGACTAAACACCAGAGTGCATGGAACACTGTTTACCTTCCCACCGAAGTGGTACCTATTTATCTACTTGCAATTTCTTGCTTTCAAACTGGGACAGAGACCGGGCGCTCATTCTGTCAGGTTTTGAACTGCTGACCTTCCACCTCCCATTCAGTGTCTTAAACACTTGAGCCACTGCAGTGTGTGTGACATTCTATTCCCACAAAAAAGAGGAAACCAAATGTACAGTCACAACATGGGGGATCCTTAGCTGAGCAATATGACACAAGAGAATGATCTCGGGAAGGTTATAGATCTCTTTTGGAATGTGAACCAACAGTGTGATGCAGCTGCAAAATTGTCAATGCTATTTTATCCTGCATTAATAGAAATATGGTCTCCAAATCAGGTGGCTTGACTGGCACCAGTTAGTCCTGGACATAAAATTTAAGAAGTACACAGACAAATTAAAACAAAAGACAAACAACAGACTACACACTTCAAAGATATGAATGGTCATCATCCAGATGAGAGGCAGGATCTATTCTCAATCATCTCTGTGTACAGGATATGCAATATGGGCTCAAAGTACAAATTTTGGTTGAATATCAAACTTTGTGTGATTAAGTGTATCCTTATCTCTATATCATGGTTGTGATACAAACATGTTGGATTCACTTAAGGGGCAAACTCTAGGGACATGTTAGTTTCTCCTTTTATTTAAGAAGTTGATTCTAAATCACTGTTTCCTTTTCTGAGCTTGCAGTTGCCTAATAGGTGAAAATTTGCCCAACCACTAACGGTTTGGACTTGTGGTTGAAAACCCTGAAAAAATGAAGAAGGGGGTTGTTTACTTGAAGTTGTCCAGAATTAACTCATCCCTGTGGGAGGTTTTTGTACTGCTTTTCAGAGTGATTTCTTCGATGTGCGTCTTGCACAATAATACATGGCCGTGTCTTCAGCCTTCAGGCTGCTCAGTTGCAGAGAGACCTGGTTTTTTGAGGTGTCTTTCGTGATAGAGGTCCGGCTTTGGAGAGCGCTGTTATAGTATGTGCTGCCATCACCCCAGATATGGACAATCCATTCTAGTTTTCCTGAGGACTGACGGATCCAGCCCACAGCATAATTGTCGTCTGTTACAGAAAATCCAGACACTGTACAGGTCAGATGAAGGGTCTCTCCTGGCTTCTTCACACCTCCAACAGACTCTCTAAGTGTAACTTGTGAAGAAATGTCTGCATAGAAAAAAAGAAAAGGAAAAGTGAGTGACAGAAAGAAGAAGCACTAGGCTAATGTCCAGGGCATTCCTTGTTTTGCTGAAATAAAAGAGAAGATAGGTCTTTCTTACATGCCGGGAAGACCATTAAGAAACTTATCAACAGCCTCAATTCCATGACTCACTGACTCTTGGCATCAATCTTCAGGAGGTGCAATAGAAACAAATTTATGAAAGACTGTGAATTCTCTGCCTTCAACCTGTTCACTCCCCTTTATAGAAGGCTTTACTGGCAAGATTTGCATGAATCCACTGATGTTACCAATATAAAAGAAGTCCAGTCTCAAACTGTCCCATCAGGATGAAAGAATGATTTCAGCCGAGGATGAGAATACAAAATATTCTCTCTAATTTGCCCACAACTGACATCATACTTGGACAGATAGTCCATTACAGAATATGGATGAACTGCAAGAATACTATTGCTACAGCAGTGATTGTGTCCTTCAATGTCAAGTTATGCATAACACATACAGTATTAATAGTCGAATGTGAAGGATGGCGAATCGAAATACCTAAATAAATGGTACATAGACAACCAACCCTGTATTCTTCAGGAGATATTTCAGTTCACTTCTTCTTTTCCTCTGCAACATTATCTTCATATTTTTAGACTCCAGATTTTTTAAAAATCAACAAATCTCAAATGGGGAGAATAGAAATGGGTGTGATGTGGAGAGGGCCTTGATACTTCTAATGATGTAACATATACACTCAAACCAGTACAACAAGATAAGGATGATAGAATAATGGAATTGGCCATTGGGTCAAACCCCTTAGTCAATGCAGAAATCCATGTCAAAGTATATTAGACAGATGGTTGTTTAACTTTCTCTTGAATGCCTCCAGCATCAGAGTGAAGAGCCAGCACAATATCCACTATAACATAGCAGGAGTTATTACTATTCCAATTACAGTTACATGAGAACTAATGTCACTTCGGTTGCCTTTAGAAGCTGTAATTCCATAAGAGGAGTGTCCAAGGAGTGTCCAGGCCTGTCAGGTAACTTGAAGATGTCTGTCTCCTGATTCCATAAACATTACAGAGTTTTAATATAGCAAAGATAGAAGAATACTTAATTCTGGGGAGTTATATCTTTACAGTGGTTCTTCGAGTTACGAACACCTCATGTTACTAAATGTTCATGATATGAATCAAAATCCATTGAAAATAATGCCTCAAGTTACAAATTGCTTTCCTATAAATTACATGGCATACAGTGGCCTCTAGTGGCCATGTCTGGTAATGCATTGTGTTCTGTAGTGTGTATTGGTTTATGACTTTTTCACAATGCTAAACATGCCAGAAAACACAATAAATTCATAACTCTAGGTACCACTGTATCAGCAAAATGTCTCTAACTCCTTTCTTCTGCTTTCAGACATCTTGTCCTTCCCAAACACTAGAGTAAGGTAAAAAAAATCCAAATTCTACAAAATAATTAAGCATATCATCCATAGGAGTGTAATATTTCCTTATTTGTGTCACACGCACCACCAGCACATAACATACAAAGCTAAAATTAACACATCTAAAACAAAATAGAATTAAAAGAGATACATAACATCTGCCCAATATCGGGCCACATCAACATCATTTCCTCTTGCCAACATAACGTCCTCGTCAGTGCACGTTGAGAGTAATTGTGTGCACTGTATCATATGGGAGATAGTTTGCTCTTCTCTGCATTCACACAGACTGTAATCTACAGGGAAATCCCACTTTCTCAGATTAGCCCTTGATCTTCCTACCCTAGCACTCAGTCTGTTTAAAGCTTTCCACGCAGGACATGGTTGTTCTTGGCCAGGCAGGAGAGAGTCTTGTGGTTCTGCCCAATTATCTGATAGCTCCTTGCTTGCCTCCCATAGTTCTAAGGTTGTCTGTGGTGGCTGGTTGTTCAGGGAAGGGGGGCGAAGTTATGAAGAAACTGTGCCTTGATTTCAGTCTCTGCTTTGGTGTTGATGGTCAAATAGCAGGTGTGTTTCTGAGGATCAATAATATCATTAAAGTCTTAACTCAGTCATGGAGTCAGTGGCTTCCTCCCTTGGAGGGGCTTGCACCCAAAAAGTGAAGTGTCTAATATACTTTGACATGGATTCCTGCACTGACCGAGGGGGTTGACTCAATGGCCAACTCAGGGGGCATATAAATCTGAAAGATGGATTTAAAAAAGACAAGCACTAAGAGAGAGTAGACAAATGTCAAGAAATAGAAAAGAAATAGTCAGTACATTGGGATAGACTTTCCCATTGAAGATGTTGGAACAATATCTTGCTAATGCGGAATGAATTGACCCTTATTTGTATTGCCTTTTCTTCATGTCCAAGTTGTCGTTGTATGTTGTCAAAATAGTTAGGAAGCAATTCACACTCTAACTTACTACTAACTCACAAACCACTTTCAAGATGACAATAATCATCTTGTGGCCTCAAGCCAGTTTTGAACTATGGTGGCAATTCTCAGGGGTTTCTAAGAATATAGTGTACTCAGATGTGATTGACCAATTCCCTTCCTTGGGCTGCCTTCTCTCCTGAGACAAACAATAAGGGATCAAACCCTTGGCTCTGCAGCTAGAGAGCCAACTCACTGAGCTATTCTTTTTTGTGTCAATAGCACACAAAAGTGCTTTCTAGGTTGAAAGGATTTTTGCTGAAGGAACCCTGCTCAAGGGACACCCAAATGAAGCTCCTTTCATGTCCCAAAGATCTTTTCACACCAAAGTGGCCCCTATTTATTTACTTGCAATTTCTTGCTTTCGAATGGCTAGGTTGGTAGGAGCTAGGACAGAGACAGGCACTCGGATCTTGAACAGGCAATTTGCTGACCTTCCAGTGAAAAAAGTCAGCTTCTTAACCACTGAGCCACTGCAGTCCCATGCACTGAACTGCCATTGTTGAAAGGCTGAGCTATCCAGTCAAATATTTTGTCTTTGTGTTAATACTTTGTATATTTTTAAAAGTGGAAACACTGGCGTAGCATTGGATTCAATGGCCTGGGGCCCAGGCCAAACTCGCTGCCACCCCTTCTTGGCTCACTGCCCCCCCAGGCTCACACACACACTGGTCCCCTATTTATCGACACAATTTCTTGCCTTCAAACTGCTAGGTTGGCAGAAGCAGGGACAGATGGGAAGGACTGGGGGGGGGGGGCCATGTGCATCCAGCAGTGCTGCAAGGCAGGAGGGAGAGGCAGGAGGAGGAGGAGGAGGCGGGAATGCAGAGGGTAAATAAATAAATCCTCTGAGGCATTTCACTTTCGGAGAGTCCATGGAGGAACAGCCTGGGGAAGTCTTGCCCAGCAACAGATGACTCACCACCTGTGCCTTTTTCCCATTGGCCAAGGCCACCAGGAGCCCCACTTATTTCGCCCCCTGCTTTGCCTTTCCTCATCACCTCCTGCGATTGCCCTGCGGCCCCGGGAGAGATGGGGATGATGGTGGTGGTGAAATTCAATGGAGGAGTCCCTCTCCTGGCCCTTGGGGAAGGAGCCAAGGAATGGAATGTGCTGCCCGGGGCAGCCTGCCACCCTGCCCTCCCATGCTACGCTACTGGGTGGAAATGCTGTCATGCCTGGTAGTTCCTACTCTTTCTGCCCACCCCTTCCCCACTTTTATCAAAGACAGAGTAGCAAATGACCTTCCCCCTCTCAAGGGAGAGGAAATTGCAAAAGTACCAGTTGCCACCTTGGCACTAGAGTTAGAAGCAGCACAAACTGAATCACTTAAATTTTGCTAACTTTACACCAGTTTCAGAGCTACTAAAGTCCTCTCACACTTCCTAATGAAAGGACTGGCTTACACAGTAATTCCCAATCAATGCTTAATACCTGTTGCCAAGAAAACAGACCATTTCTTCTAGCGTTTCAACAATAGCAGTTCAAACATATTGGATAAAACTACATACTCATGCTTCCTTTCAGGAAGAATAGGTTTTTGACTGCCTCTGACTAGAGTTGCTTCAGTGTGAGAGTGTCTTGCACAGTAATAGATGCCGGAGTCTTCAGGTTTCAGATCACGAAGCTGAAGAAACACTTGGCCTTTGGAGGTGTCTCTTGTGATGGTGGCCCGACCTTGGAGAACGTTGTTATATCTAGAGCTTCCATCATGCCAGATAGCTCCCGTCCATGCCAGTCCTTTTCCTAAAGGCTGATGGACCCAATCTGTCGCATATGTTGAATCAGTTAGAGAATATCCAGTTACTGCACAGGTTAGATGGAGAGTCTCTCCTGGCTTCTTCAGTCCATCACCAGATTCTGTAAGTGTAACACTGGAGGAAATGTCTAGATGTACAGAAAAAGGAATAAATGAAGAGAAAGTTTAAGTACAAGAAATGTGACAGAAAACTTGGATTCCTTCCATAAAAAGTAACTGTGGGCTTCCTTACAGCCAGGAAAGATGATTAAGAAACTTATCAAGAGCCTCAGGTCCATGGTTGAGGGAGTGTTGGCAGCAGCTCCTGATTAATAGAAGCGGAGCACACTCAAAGTATCCTAGAACCAGCTTTCCTTTAAAGGAGGACACATCAGCAGTATTTGCATAATGCCACAAAACTCAACTCATATAAAAAGGAATGCCAGCTGTTACCTAAGAGTTGGTAAAGAACAGGTGACAACAACCAAAGTCAAAGGACAAGAAATGTCCTTCTGACCCCTGTCTAGAAACCATCATACCTAGCTTGTTCACTGTCTGCAGTTAGAAGCCAAGGAATATGGCAACCTCAACATGAGTAATAATTACTCTCTCTTTCAGTGTGAACACACTTTATTGGTACAATATATTTGGAATTATGCCTATATATTGGAGTGATAATAAATACAGTAAAGGTAAAGGTTTCCTTTGCTCGAAAGCAAGTCATATCTGATTCTAGGGTTCAGTGCTTATCTCTGTTTCAAAGCTGAAGAACCAGCGCTGTCTGCTTCTGCAGACATTTCCGTGGTCATGTGGCAGACATGACTAGACACCGGAGTGCATGGAACGCTGTTTCCTTCTCACTGAAGTGGTCCCTATTTATCTTCTTGCAATTTCTTGCTTTCAAACTGCTAGGTTGGCAGGAACTAGGACAAAGATGGGCGCTCATTCCGTCCTGCGGTACTTGGCAATCGAACTGCTGACCTTTTGCCTCCCAGTCAACGTCTTACCCACTTGAGCCATTTGAACCGATTGTGGATTGCTTTGGATTTATTTATACAGAATGAATAAAGAGCTGTGGTTTTTCCAAGCTGGCTAACCCATAGAGCAGAACAATATGAATGCTGAGGGGCATGGAATGGTGCACTGGGAAGAGGATTTGTGCATTCCTCTTGACTAATATTGGTCTCTTCAAACCAAAGCTGCCACCCTTTTTTTTTTTTTTGATCCATAGAATAACCAATTCCCTTGCCAACCGTGACATACGATGCACTAACTACTGCAGTCAGCTTTGTTGTGCGAACCTGTTGCTGCCCATCACTGCCCAAGATGTTGGGGGCAAAATGCTAATTACTCTGTGAACCGCCCAGAGAGTGCACTAAGTACTATGAGACAGTATATCAATGTAATTGCTATTGCTAAAAGCTCTACTAGAATAGCAAAAAAAAAGTATATCTAGTCAAGTAACCCATTCCAGAGGTGACTAAATAATCCCATTGGTTTCCACATTCCAAGAAAATCTAGTTCTCATTCGATCACTCTTCCAGTGATGAATGAACTAAACTTTTTTATAGCTGGGAAAACATGTTGAGGATCGATATTGTCACTGAAGGCAAAATTACACTCCTGCTCTTCCTAAAATCACTATGATTATTTTCCCTCTGAGATTGCCAAATAGATTTTTGCAAGACTGATAAACAACCAAGGCAGATTTCCTTTATCAAGATTTGTAGTGACTAAGATATGAATTTGCTTAAACCATAGGTAAAGGTAAAGGTTGCCCTTGCTCAAAAACCAGTCATATCCAACCCTAGGGTTCAGTGCTCATCTCTGTTTATACCCAAAGAGCCAGTATTATTTGTATCTGGAGTGAGCTCCTGTCTCTGTCCCAGCTCCTGCCAACCAGGCAGTTTGAAAGCAAGAAATTGAAAGTAGATAAATAGGGATCAGTTTGGTGGGAAGGTAAAACAGCATTCTGTGTTGAAGCTGAAACCGTACATATGCCCTAAAAAATTAATTGCATGCCATAAAGTAAAGTCTGATTTATGACAACCCTTTTCAGGGTATTCTAGATGATGTTCTGAGGTTCTTTACCATTCCCTTGTTCTGTTGGCATCCTGCCTCTCTGCAGTTTGCCCAAGGGTACACAAGCTGGCCCTTCTGAGATATGCAATGAGGAATCAAGCATCCAACCTCTAGATCTACAACCAGAAGCTAATACATTCTGCTATCCAGCCAACCAGATATACTCTAAACCAGGGGTGCCCAAACTTTTTGGGCCATGGGCCGATCATGTGGTTCTGGGAGCCCGTTACTAAGGCCCGGGGGCAGGGGGCAGCCCCCTATGCCAATTCATCCAGCCCACGAAGCTCTCGTTGCTCCGGGAAGTGGAAGTAAAACGTGCCTGTACGGGCACGTTTTACTTCTGCTTCCAGGAGCGACAAGGGCTTCGCGGGCTGGATGAATTGGCGTCGGGGGCCACACCCGGCCCCCGGACCTTAGTTTGGGCACCACTGTTCCAAACCAATGTAGATTGATCCTATCATCTTTCCTGGCATATTGATGGCACTGCTCAGCTCTGGAAAGGCAATGATAAAATAATTGTCCCTATTCAGAGAAATACAGAGTAGAGAGAGAAAAGAATTGGAGGATCCATGGGAAAACCTCCAGTTGCAAATTTTCAAATGAGAGTTGCTAACCTGTATTTGCAGGGTATTACTTTTGAAGCATGATTGAAGTGAGATTTCATCAATTTCTCAATGAGAAAATCAAGAACGGTGGAGGAAGGGGAGTACGTAAGGAAGAAATGGTTTCTGGTTCGGACAACAAACCAACAGGTTCGCACAACAAAGCTGACTGCAGTAGTTAGTGCACACATACATGACTCAGGTCTGGTTTTTGAAGGAAGAGATATTTTTGAACTGCCTCTGAGATGGCGTCTCTCACTGTGTCTCTTGCACAATAATACTGGGCTGTGTCTTCAGGTTTCAGATTCTTCAGTTGCATGAACACCTGGCTTTTTGATGTGTCCCTTGTGATGGAGATCCGATTTTGAAGAGCACTGTTATAGGCATAGTTTCCATCACCCCAGATAATTCCAGCCCACTCCAATCCTTTTCCTTGAGGTTGGCGGATCCAGTGCATGTTATAGCTTGTGAGAGAAAATCCAGACACTGTGCAGGTCAGGTCTAGAGTCTCTCCTGGTTTCTTCAAGCCACCACCAGACTCTAGAAGGGTGATCTGTGAGAAAATGCCTGTATTCATGGAAGAAGAAAAAAGAGAAAACAAATAAGAAGAGAATAGAGTAAAAGAATCTAAAAGACTGCCTCCATAAAAGGACAATACTTCCTTACATGGAAGGAATGTAATCAGAAAACTGATCAAGAGCTGCAGTTCCATGACTTTAACCCACAGCATCTACTCCTCAATGCCTGAAGTGAAATTGAACTTTCTCAAGGGTCTCCCTTTCTCTGTCCTTGCTTATGATCCTTCCATTTAAACAAAACCACACAATAGACTCATTTGCATGTGGCCTTCACTGTGGCTTAAATGAGGGAGGAAATACAAATCACATTTTAGGTTCTCCATGTTGATCTTCCCTTCAGAACAGAGGTTCTCACCCTTACCATGCCACAAGCTGGACAATTCCCCACTCCCCTGACTACACAGAAGGTGCATTTATGCATGTGTGGGTGCATCCACTTCTCCTCTGAGGCTCATTGCCGTGGGCCAGATGGAACAGCATCAGGGACCGGGTCTGGTCCACAGGCCGTCAGTTGTGAACCCCTGCTTTAGAAAATGATCCTCTAGCACAAGATTTAATCAAAGCAACAAAAACTGGAAAAGAACCTAAAACATGATTCACATTGGCCTTTTTCTTGGTTTCTGTGATTCTTGGAATGTCAACATGCAAAGAATTGGGGGAGTGGGGAAATGTTCAGACTGAGATTGTATCTTTTATGAAGTCTGTGATTGGCTTCACAGAATTGGAGTGAAGTATTTGCCACGGTGTTAATTATGTCAGCTTGCTGCCTCTTCATCTCAGGTTTGGAAGGGAATTCCTAATCTATAATTTGCAACTGGTGTTTGTAGGAATAATACTTTTGAAGCATGATTGATGTGAGATGACATCAGTTTCACTATGAGAAAGTCAAGGAGGGTAGGTGGAAGGGAAGTACGTAAGGAAGAAATGGTTTCTGGCTCTTGCATACAAAATCATAGATGACTCAGGTCTGGTTTTTGAAGGAAGAGATGTTTTTGAATTGCCTCTGAGAGGGTGTCTCTCACTGTGTCTCTTGCACAATAATACTGGGCAGTGTCTTCAGGTTTCAGATTCTGTAGTTGCATGAACACCTGGCTTTTTGAGGTGTCCCTTGTGATGGAGATCCGATTTTGAAGAGCACTGTTATAGGCACTGCTTCCACTAGTCCACATAGCTCCAACCCACTCCAATCCTTTTCCTTGAGGTTGGCGGATCCAGTGCACATGATAGCTTGTGAGAGAAAATCCAGACACTGCGCAGGTCAGGTCTAGAGTCTCTCCTGGCTTCTTCAAGCCACCCCCAGACTCTAGAAGGGTAATCTGTGAGGAAATGCCTGTACACATGGAAGAAAAAAATATAGAACAAATAAGAGGAGAACAGAGTAAAAGAATATGAGAAACTGTCTCCATAAAGGGAGAATACTTTCTTACATGGAAGGAATGTAATCAGAAAACTGATCAAGAGCTGCAGTTCCATGACTTTAATGCACAGCATCTCCTCCTCAATGCCTGAAGTGACAATGAACTTTCTCAAGGGTCTCCGTTTCTCTGTCCTTGCTTATGATCCTTCCATTTAAACAAAACCACACTACAGACTCATTTGCATGGGGCCTTCACAGCTGTTTAAATGAGCGGGGAAATACAAATCATATCTTAGGTTCCCCATGTTAATCTATCTTTTACATATTGATGCTTTAGCACAAGATTTAACCAAAGCAACAAAGAATGATTAACTAATCAATATCTTGATTCACATTGTCTTTTCTCTTGGTTTCTGTGACCCTGGAATGTCAACATGCAAGGAATCAGAGGAACAAAATGTTCAGACTGAGGCTGTATCTTGGTTGAATTCTTTGATACACTCAACAGAATGAGGCTGAAGTATTAGCCGCAGTGTTAATTGTCCCCTTACATATCTCTGGCACATTAAATGTCTGTTTGCTTGCTTTATTCCTAATAGTGCAATGAACAATTTAAAATAATGGGCCTATATGAATTGCATGCAGGAAACTGTGGTGTCTTAGTGGTTAAGATTCTGAACTTGATGACTGGAAGGTCAGTAGGTCAGCAATGCAAGACCTGAGTGCTGCATGACATAATGAGCTCCCATCTCTGTCCCAGCTCCTGCCAACCTAGTAATATGAAAGCAAGAAATTGCAAGTAAATAAATAGGTACCCTGCTTATTCTACTTATACACAAAGAACATAATTCTCAATGAAGGAATGGGAGAATCACAAAAAGGGATCAAAATTGCAGGGAGAAACACCAACAACTTGAGATATGCAGATGATACCACCCTAATGGCAGAAAGTGAGAAAGACCTAAAGAAGCTCCTGATTAGGTTGAAAGAAGAGAGTGCAAAAGCTGGCTTGAGACTCAATATCAAGAAAACCAAAATAATGGCAACAGGCCTTATCAGTCCCTGGAAAATAGATGGGGAAGAAGTAGAAGCAGTGGCAGATTTCACTTTCTTAGGATCCAAGATCACTGCAGATGGTGATTGCAACCATGAAATAAAAAGGTGGCTGATTTTTAGGAGACAAGCTATGAGAAACCTGGAGAACACAGTTAAAAGCAGCGACATCACCTTGCAAACAAAAAGTCGCATAGTCAAAGCAATGGTATTCCCAGTGGTAATGTATGGTTGTGAGAGCTGGACCATTAGGAAAGCTGAGCACAGAAGAATAGATGCCTTTGAGATGTGGTGTTGGAGGAAAGTTTTGAGAGTACCTGGACATCAAAGAGTACAAATAGGTCAATTCTAGAAGAAATCAACCCTGACTGCTCAGTAGAAGGTCAAATTGTAAAGATAAAGATAAAGTAATTTGGACATCAAATAAGAAGAGAGGATTTGCTTGAGAAGGCCTTGATGCTGGGAAAGGTGGAGGGCAAAAGAAGGGGGTGGCCAAAAATGAGATGGCTGGATGGTATTGAATATGCAATGGGCACAGAGCTGGGCAGGCTGAGGAGGATGGTGGAAGACAGAGGGGCCTGGCGGACAATGGTCCATAGGGTCGCAAAGGGTCGGAATTGACTGTGCTACTGAACACCAAAAAAGGTACCACTTTGGTGGGAAGGTAAACAGCATTCTGTGCTCTCCAGTGTTTAGTCATGCCTGCCACATGTCAACGGAAATGTCTGCAGACACAGACAGCACTGGTTCTTTTGCTATAAACAGAAATGAGCACTGAACTCTTGAGTCAGATACAAATGGCTTTCGAGCAAGGGCAACCTTTACTTTTATCAAATGCAGGTAATATTTCTGGCACATTAAAATCCTATAATGATTAGACCAGAAAATCAAGCACTCTTTTTACTTCTATTGGATAGGATTTACCTTATCGAGATTTGTAGAGTTGTCAAGTGAAGTTTGACTTATGTGAACCCTTTTTAAGGTTTTTTAGATAAAGAACTCAGTCACACTCCATATTTTGATCTTCCAAAATGAACTTCCCAAAGGACTGTGGAAATGTGTAATTTTTCCTCAGTTATGCAATATAACTGCTGATCTCTTCCATCAGCCTTTGGCTGCACAACTCAAAGAAGAACAGATCATGCCTTCCTTCCTATTCCTTGGGTTACAGCTCCCTCTAATGACCATGAGAAAATGCCATAAAGTCAAGTCTGATTTGTGTTTATCCTTTTCAGGGTCTACAACCAGAGGCCTAATTCACTTCACTATCCAGCAGGCTAAATATATTCTAGAAAGTCATAAATTGTCTAGAGTCTGATCCCATAAGCTTTCATGATACTTATCCGAGGTATTACTTCTATCTTGATTTCAGGACTCAGCTCTGAAAATGCGATAATGAAATATTTGTCTCATTCACAAAAATACAGCTTTTTAGGAGAATAGGAAGAATGAAAAAAATAGTTGCAAAAGCAATTACACTTATGTACCACCCCATAGTATTTAATGCACTCTCCCTGCCTTTCACAAGTAAATTAGCATTTATCTGGGCTACTCACTTTACCTACCTTGGAAGGATGGGAGGATGGGTCAACCTTGGTACCTAGTCAGGATCAATCTCATGACGTTTTGGCTGCAGTACAACAGTTAAACTACGGCACCACAAGGGCTCTATAATGGGAAACTTTCCTGCTGCCAAATCTCAGATTATACCCTCCTGACCCCTGCTCAAATGAGGCATGGAGGGAAAGGGAGGGGAGTTTTTTTCCCCATCCGTTGGATCAGATGAGGAGGCAAGAAAGCTGCTTGCTAGCTCGATGGCAGGGATACGTGGCTTTAAAGTGATTGTTTCTGTTTGCCTGCTAGCCTGTCCTGATTGGTAGATTTAAAAAAGGATTCCAGATCATTTTTTTGCCTCTCCTTCACTTGCGTTACTGGATATTGATGGCTTTTAGGGGGCATCATCGTTAAATTGGTCACAACAGTAGTATGGCCGGTAGTGCAGGGGTTAGGGTAGTAGTGATGAGTCTCTTGGGACATTATTGGATGAGGTGAAGACTGTATGCTTGACAAGATTCTGGAACCTCCATTGGGAATGCAGTAGACCCCATGAGATAGCACAGTGAAATACCAATCTACAGTCTTTGGAGTTGAGCCCTCTACATGTGAAGAGGTTTATTTGTATTTCAATAAAGTTGTAGCTCAAGTTTATCCCCCAATTCCCCTGAATGCTGCCTCTTCATCCCGGATTTGGGAGGGAATTGCTAATCTATAATTTGTAACTGTATTTGTAGGAATAATACTTTTGAAGCATGATTGATATGAGATGTCATCAGTTTCTTCATGAGAAAGGCAAGGACAGTGGTGGAAGGGAAGTATGTAAGGAAGATATGGTTTCTGGCTCTTGCACACAAAACCATACATGACTCAGGTCTGGTTCTTGAAGGAAGATATGTTTTTGAATTGCCTCTGAGAAGGTTTCTCTCACTGTGTCTCTTGCACAATAATACTGGGCCGTGTCTTCAGGCTTCAGATTCCTCAGTTGCATGAACACCTGGTTTTTTGAGGTGTCCCTTGTGATGGAGATCCGATTTTGAAGAGCACTGTTATAGTCATTGCTTCCACCACCCCAGATAACTCCAGCCCATTCCAATCCTTTTCCTTGAGGTTGGCGGATCCAGCTCACACCATAGCTTGCGATAGAAAATCCAGACACTGTGCAGGTCAGGTCTAGAGTCTCTCCTGGCTTCTTCAAGCCACCACCAGACTCTAGAAGGGTAATCTGTGAGGTGATGCCTGTATTCATGGGAGAAAAAAATATACAGAACAAATAAGAAGGGAACATAGTAAAAGACTCTGATAAAGTGTCTCCATAAAAGGAGAATATTTTCTTACATGGAAGGAATGTAATCAGAAAACTGATCAAGAGCTGCAGTTCCATGACTTTAATCCACAGCATCTCCTCCTCAGTGTTTAAACTGAAACTCAAGGGTCTTAGTTTCTCTGTCCTTGGTTATGATCCTTCCATTTAAACAAAACCACACTATAGACTCATTTGCATTTGGTCTTCACTCTGGCTTAAATGAGGGGAGAAATACAAATCACATCTTAGGTTCTCCATGTTAATCTTCCTTTTACATAATGATGTTTTAGCACAAGATTTAACCAAAGTAACAAAGAATGATTAACCAATCAATATCTTGATTCACATTGCCTTTTCTCTTTGTTTCTGTGACCCTGGAATGTCAACATGCAAGGAATCAGCATAGCAAAATGTTCAGACTAAGGCTGTACCTTGTTTGAATTCTTTGATACGGTCAACAGAATGGGGCTGAAGCAATAGCCAGTGTTTTAATGTTCCCTTACTCATCTCTGACACATGAAATGCTTGTTTGCTTGCTTTATTCCTAATAATACACTGAACAGTTCAAAATAATGGGCCTATATGAACGGCAGGTAGGAGACTGCGGTGTCTTAGTGGTTAAGATTCTGAACTTGATGACTGGAAGGTCAGTAGGTCAGCAATGCAAGACCTGAGTGCTGCATGACATAATGAGCTCCCATCTCTGTCCCAGCTCCTGCCAACCTAGTAATATGAAAGCAAGAAATTGCAAGTAAATAAATAGGTACCCTGCTTATTCTACTTATACACAGAGAACATAATTCTCAATGAAGGAATGGGGGAATCACAAAAAGGGATCAAAATTGCAGGGAGAAACACCAACAACTTGAGATATGCAGATGATACCACCCTAATGGCAGAAAGTGAGAAAGACCTAAAGAAGCTCCTGATTAGGTTGAAAGAAGAGAGTGCAAAAGCTGGCTTGAGACTCAATATCAAGAAAACCAAAATAATGGCAACAGGCCTTATCAGTCCCTGGAAAATAGATGGGGAAGAAGTAGAAGCAGTGGCAGATTTCACTTTCTTAGGATCCAAGATCACTGCAGATGGTGATTGCAACCATGAAATAAAAAGGTGGCTGATTTTTAGGAGACAAGCTATGAGAAACCTGGAGAACACAGTTAAAAGCAGCGACATCACCTTGCAAAGAAAAAGTCGCGTAGTCAAAGCAATGGTATTCCCAGTGGTAATGTATGGTTGTGAGAGCTGGACCATTAGGAAAGCTGAGCACAGAAGAATAGATGCCTTTGAGATGTGGTGTTGGAGGAAAGTTTTGAGAGTACCTGGACATCAAAGAGTACAAATAGGTCAATTCTAGAAGAAATCAACCCTGACTGCTCAGTAGAAGGTCAAATTGTAAAGATAAAGATAAAGTAATTTGGACATCAAATAAGAAGAGAGGATTTGCTTGAGAAGGCCTTGATGCTGGGAAAGGTGGAGGGCAAAAGAAGGGGGTGGCCAAAAATGAGATGGCTGGATGGTATTGAATATGCAATGGGCACAGAGCTGGGCAGGCTGAGGAGGATGGTGGAAGACAGAGGGGCCTGGCGGACAATGGTCCATAGGGTCACAAAGGGTCAGAATTGACTGTGCTACTGAACACCAAAAAAGGTACCACTTTGGTGGGAAGGTAAACAGCATTCTGTGCTCTCCAGTGTTTAGTCATGCCTGCCACATGTCAACGGAAATGTCTGCAGACACAGACAGCACTGGTTCTTTTGCTATAAACAGAAATGAGCACTGAACTCTTGAGTCAGATACAAATGGCTTTCGAGCAAGGGCAACCTTTACTTTTATCAAATGCAGGTAATATTTCTGACACATTAAAATCCTATAATGATTAGACCAGAAAATCAAGGACTCTTTTTACTTCTATTGGATAGGATTTACCTTATCGAGATTTGTAGAGTTGTCAAGTGAAGTTTGACTTATGTAAACCCTTTTTAAGGTTTTTTAGATAAAGAACTCAGTCACACTCCATATTTTGATCTTCCAAAATGAACTTCCCAAAGGACTGTGGAAATGTGTAATTTTTCCTCAGTTATGCAATATAACTGCTGATCTCTTCCATCAGCCCTTGGCTGCACAACTCAAAGAAGACAGATCATGCCTTCCTTCCTATTCCTTGGGTTACAGCTCCCTCTAATGACCATGAGAAAATGCCATAAAGTCAAGTCTGATCTGTGCTAATCCTTTTCAGGGTCTACAACCAGAGGCCTAATTCACTTCACTATCCAGCAGGCTAAATATATTCTAGAAAGTCATAAATTGTCTAGAGTCTGATCCCATAAACTTTCATGATACTTATCCGAGGTATTACTTGTACTGTATCTTGATTTCAGCACTCAGCTCTGAAAATGCGATAATGAAATATTTGTCTCATTCACAAAAATACAGCTTTTTAGGGAGAATAGGAAGAATGGAAAAAAATTGTTGCAAAAGCAATTACATGTATGTACCACCCCATAGTACTTAATGCACTCTCTCTGCCTTTCACAAGTAAATTAGCATTTATCTGGACTACTCACTTTACCTACCTTGGAAGGATGGAAGGATGGGTCAACCTTGGTACCTAGTCAGGATCAATCTCATGATGTTTTGGCTGCAGTACAACAGTTAAACTACTGCGCCACAAGGGCTCTATAATGGGAAACTTTCCTGCTGCCAAATCTCAGATTATACCCTCCTGACCCCTGCTCAAATGAGGCATGGAGGGAAAGGGAGGGGAGTTTTTTTCCCCATCCGTTGGATCAGATGAGGAGGCAAGAAAGCTGCTTGCTAGCTCGATGGCAGGGATACGTGGCTTTAAAGTGATTGTTTCTGTTTGCCTGCTAGCCTGTCCTGATTGGCAGATTTAAAAAAGGATTCCAGATCATTTTTTTGCCTCTCCTTCACTTGCGTTACTGGATATTGATGGCTCATAGGGGGCATCATTGTTAATTTGGTCACAACAGTAGTATGGCCGATAGTGCAGGGGTTAGGGTAGTAGTGATGAGTCTCTCAGGACATTATTGGATGAAATAAAGACTGTATGCTTGACAAGATTCTGGAACCTCAGTGGGGAATGCAGTAGACCCCATGAGATAGCACAGTGAAATACCAATCTACAGTCTTTGGAGTTGAGCCCTCTACATGTGAAGAGGTTTATTTGTATTTCAATAAAGTTGTAGCTCAAGTTTATCCCCCAATTCCCCTGAATGCTGCCTCTTCATCCCGGATTTGGGAGGGAATTGCTAATCTATAATTTGTAACTGTATTTGTAGGAATAATACTTTTGAAGCATGATTGATATGAGATGTCATCAGTTTCTTCATGAGAAAGGCAAGGACAGTGGTGGAAGGGAAGTATGTAAGGAAGATATGGTTTCTGGCTCTTGCACACAAAACCATACATGACTCAGGTCTGGTTCTTGAAGGAAGAGATGTTTTTGAACTGCCTCTGAGAAGGTTTCCCTCATTGTGAGTCTTGCACAGTAATACCAGGCAGAGTCTTCAGGCTTCAGATTCCTCAGTTGCATGAACACCTGGTTTTTTGAGGTGTCCCTTGTGATGGAGATCCGATTTTGAAGAGCACTGTTATAGTCATTGCTTCCACTACCCCAGATAACTCCAGCCCATTCCAATCCTTTTCCTTGAGGTTGGCGGAGCCAGTGCACACCATAGCTTGCGATAGAAAATCCAGACACTGTGCAGGTCAGGTCTAGAGTCTCTCCTGGCTTCTTCAAGCCACCACCAGACTCTAGAAGGGTAATCTGTGAGGTGATGCCTGTATTCATGGGAGAAAAAATATACAGAACAAATAAGAAGGGAACATAGTAAAAGACTCTGATAAACTGTCTACATAAAAGGAGAATATTTTCTTACATGGAAGGAATGTAATCAGAAAACTGATCAAGAGCTGCAGTTCCATGACTTTAATCCACAGCATCTCCTCCTCAGTGCTTAAACTGAAACTCAAGGGTCTTAGTTTCTCTGTCCTTGGTTATGATCCTTCCATTTAAACAAAACCACACTATAGACTCATTTGCATTTGGTCTTCGCTCTGGCTTAAATGAGGGGAGAAATACAAATCACATCTTAGGTTCTCCATGTTAATCTTCCTTTTACATAATGATGTTTTAGCACAAGATTTAACCAAAGTAACAAAGAATGATTAACTAATCACATTGCCTTTTCTCTTTGTTTCTGTGACCCTGGAATGTCAACATGCAAGGAATCAGCATAGCAAAATGTTCAGACTAAGACTGTACCTTGTTTGAATTCTTTGATACGCTCAGCAGAATGGGGCTGAAGCATTAGCCAGTGTTTTAATGTTCCTTTACTCATCTCTGACACGTGAAATGCTTGTTTGCTTGCTTTATTCCTAATAATACACTGAACAGTTCAAAATAATGGGCCTATATGAACGGCAGGTAGGAGACTGCGGTTTCTTAGTGGTTAAGATGCTGAACTTGATGACTGGAAGGTTAACAGTTCGAGACCTGAGTGCTGCAGGACATAATGAGGTCCCATCTCTGTACCAGCACCAGGGAACCTAGCAGTTCAAAAGCAAGAAATTGCAAGTAGATAAATAGGTACCACTTGGGTGTGAAGGTAAACAGCGTCGATGAACTAGGACATTTAGTCGTGCTTGCCACATGTCCATGGAAATGTCTGCAGATGCAGACAGCCCTGGCTCTTTTGCTATAAACAGAAATGAGCACTGAACCCTAGAGTCAGATATAACTGGCTTTCAAGCAAGGCAACCTTTACCTTTATGAAATTCAGGTAAAGTTTCTGACACATTAAAATGCTACAATAATTACATTCTTTTTAACAAGGGACAGGTTTCTCTTGGGAGAGAGAGAAAATCAAGCACTCTTTTTACTTGGACAGGTACCGAGATTTGTAGAGTTGTCAAGTAAAGTCTGACTTAAGGGAATTCTTTTAAAAGTTTTCTAGACAGAGAACTCCGTCACCCTCCATATTTTTCTCTTACAAAACAAACTTCCCAATGAGTATGAAAATGTGTGGGTTTTCATCAGTTATAAAATATAGCTACTGATCTCTTAGATCAGGCTTTAACTGCACAATCCAAAGAAGAACAGCAGATCATGTCTTCCTCCATATTTCTTGGATAATAGCTCCCGCTAATGACCACAAGAAAATGAAATGGTATTGTAGATGCAATGGGCACAGAGCTGGGCAGGTTGAGGAGGATGGTGGAGGACAGAGGTGTCTGGAGGACAATGGTCCATAGGGTCTCAAAGGGGCAGAATTGACTGTACTACTGAACAACAACACACGCACACACAAAAAGGTACCACTTTGGTGGGAAGGTAAACAGCATTCTGTGCTCTCCAGTGTTTAGTCATGCCTGCCACATAACGGAAAAGTCTGCAGATGTAGACAGCACTGGCTCTTTTGCTATAAACAGAAATGAGCACTGAACTCTAGAGTCAGATACAAATGGCATTCAAGCAAGGGCAACCTTTATTTTTATCAAATGCAGGTAATATTTCTGACACATTAAAATGCTATAATGATTAGACCAGAAAATCAAGCACTCTTTTTACTTCTATTGGACAGGATTTACCTTATCGAGATTTGTAGAGTTGTCAAGTGAAGTCTGACTTATGGAAACCCTTTTTAAAGTTTTCTAGATAAAGAACTCAGTCACGCTCCATATCTTGCTCTTCCAAAATGAACTTCCCAAAGGACTGTGGAAATGTGTAATTTTTCCTCAGTTATACAATATAACTGCTGATCTCTTCCATCAGCCTTTGGCTGCACAACTCAAAGAAGAAGAGGCAGTGTCCTTCTTTCCCTAAATAATGGACCCGTGGCTGACTGGTTAACTCAGAGGATCAATATTGTCACCGAAGGCAAAATTATTCTCCTGCTATTTCTAAAATCATTATGATTAATTTCCCCCTGAGAAAGTCAAGTAGATTTTCCCAAGACTGATAAGCAACCAAAGCAGGTCAACAGGTAGGTATATCTTCCAAGAGAAGAGACCAGGAAAATAGGCAGAGAGATCTAAAGCAATGCAATCAAACTTATATACCACCTCATAGCTCTTTGTGCACACCATTTTGCCCCCAATATGCTGGGTGCTCATTTTTCCGACCTTGGAAGGATGGAAGGCTGAGTCAACCTTGAGCCATCATCAGGATCAAACTCACAACCTTTTGATTGCAGTACAGAAATTTTAACCACTGCGCCACCATCAATCTCATCTCTGATATTTGTTCCCTCTTATCCTCCTGTCATACATTGTAATAGTATTTGCGTTTTCTCTTGGCTTTGAAAATCAACCATTTCTAACACTACAGTGTTCCAGAGGATAATCTGGCTTTTCATACATAAGGCACAGTTGGAGAATCCTTTTGCAATGCAATTTGGATTCTGTCACCATGTTTTATCTCATCCTGGGCTACACGAGTACATTCTCCACCATCACCTTAAATGTGGCTTTTTCTAGCCAGGAAGTTGCCAGATAGTTTCAATGAAGCCAAGTTCACCACTTTAAACATGTATTTTCAGTAGCATTTGGTTGTCTTTTGTTCCAATCTACCTGAGCACCAAGGGACTGCGGTGGCTCAAGTGGTTAAGACACTGAACTTAAGGACTGGAAGGCTGGCAGGTCAGCAGTTTGAGACCTGAGTGCTGCATGATTGAGTGAGCTTCCGTCTCTGTCCCAGCTCCTCTCAGCCTTGCAGTTCGAAATCAAGACATTGCAAGTGGATAATTCCCACTCAGAGATATGCTGGAGATAACGAAAGGCCACCATTGAGGTAGCCTAATGTGGCTGCAGTTTCTGGATAGTGTAGGGGTCTGTTTCACTGTGGGTGCTGCAGTAGTAGAGGCCAGTATCTCCAACCTCCAGCTTCCTGATTTCTAAGTAAACAGTGTTCACTGCATTGTTCCTGGAGATGAAGAATCTTTCTCTCAGAGCCTGACGGGGGTTTGCCACAGTTGCATCGGGACCGATTTCACCAATCCACTGAACACCTTGGTCCCCAATTTTTTGCACCCATTGCATCCAGTACTGAGTAAAGGAGGAGGAAACCACTTTGCAAGACAAGGTCACGGTCTCTCCCGGGAGCTTCACTTGTGAAGCTGGTTGGATTACAGAGATCTGGGGTTCAGCAGCTGTAAAATAAGAACAAAGTTTTAACAGGTTTTGATTGCCATCAATTTAGTGTTCCACTTATGCACAGAGATGAACAGCTCAAGTCGAGGACCAGGTCACGCTCTCTCCTCAGACAGCTTCAGGGGCTGGATGGCCATTTTGCCCTTCCTCCACCATATGGCACTTCCTGGTGTGGGGGAGGCTGTAGTGGACCAAATGAAATGGCACTATGGGTCACGTCCACCCCACAGGTCGCAGGTTGAGAATCTCTGCCCTACAGGTAGCATTCCTGCCTTCTGCTGTTCCTGATCAATGTTCCTCTTGGTCACATTAAGAAGACTAATGAGAGCGCAAGATGTATTTTTTAAACAAAGCCCTGACAAGAATAACTGGATATGATCTCCAGCGTATCTCTGAATAAGAGGTTACTCAGGCCAAAGTAATAACCAAACCCTAAACTGAAAGAAACATTTGAATTGTTCTATTATGTTATGTAGAAATTTAGCTCTCCTAAGTATTAAATTGACCCCCACCATAGCCAACCATGATAGGGTAATAATAATAATAATAATAATTTCATATCAGAAATTATTCTGGGTTGACAGGATTTTTGCAGAAGAAACTCTGCTCAGGGAACACCCAAATGAGGTTCCTTTCGTGTCCCCAAGAGCTGGGACAGAAACAGGCACTCAATCGGTCATGCAGTAACCAGATCTCAAACTGCTGACTTGCCAGCCTTCCAGCTAACAAGGTGAGCTTCTTAACCACTGAGCCACCGCAGCCCCTTCCCATGATAAGATCATGCAACAGAACCAACTGTACTTCTGACATTTCCTTGGTCCAAAGCTGTTCATGCACCTAATACATGAATGAGTGAATATATTCATTCATTCATTCATTCATTCATTCATTTCGATTTATATAATTTTGCTGTCAAAAAACAGAATCTTCATAAAACCCAGAGGGATGAACAAAGATAGGTTATAAAGCTTTGCATTTCAGTAACCAACATGGTAACATACTACTTTCCATAACCAACCAGCAAAATTATTACTCACCTAGAAAGGTGACTATTAATATACAAGATATTATTAAAAATAGCATGATGATATCTACAGAGGCATCAGCAAGTAATGACTGTTGTGTTTGAGCTGGAAGAATATGCAATAAATTCTTCTAGGTAGAATAACTGAGCAATAGATCTTATAAGAGTTACAAAGGAAGTCATATTTGCATGTAAATGTCTATAACAAGCTTTAGTTTTCACTGAATCACCTTGCAATAGTAGTGACGACAGATTCAATAGACCACTTAGTAATATTTTTGCTTAGCAGACAATACATTAATCATACTCAGTGTCCTTTATAAAATATATATTAAAAATTGAATTTTATTGTTGTAGGAAACCAGCTCAGGTTAAAAAGACTAAACCTGGACAAAGAAACCCTTAGAGCTAGCTTAGATGTCTCTGTGTGTATTAAGGACAGTGTGGAAACACTTTATATTTCGCTTTCAGGATGGGGAAAGAAGGAAGGTAAAAATGGGCTACTAAGAACCCAAAAAATAAATAAATAACAATTTCCTTTCAAGGACTGCAGTGGCTCAAGTCACTAAGATGCTGACTGGGAGGCGGAAGGTCAGCAGTTCGATTCCCGAGTACTGCAGGACGGAATGAGCTCCCGTCTCTGTCCCAGCTCCTGCCAACCTAGCAGTTCAAAAGCAAGAAATTGCAAGTAGATAAATAGGGACCACTTCGGTGAGAAGGAAACAGTGTTCCATGCGCTCCAGTGTCTAGTCATGCCTGCCACATGATCATGGAAACGTCTGCAGAAGCAGACAGCGCTGGCTCTTCGGCTTAGAAACAGAGATGAGCACTGACCCCTAGAGTCGGATACGACTGGCTTTCGAGCAAGGGAAACCTTTACCTTTATTAATTTCCTTTCAACACCAGGAAGGAAAAGATAAAAGAAGAAAATCACCAAGAGCCATGTTACCTCAGCTCCATCTGGCTTCAGCAATCCACCACTGCCCAGTGAAAAGACATCCTTGCCCTCAGTTTTCCCAATAGCCCCTACAAGTTAGCTGCCTGGTTATGTCAGTTTTCCTCTTTTCTCTTACTTCCAATGTGTCTCCAAATGTCCCAGCTCCTGCCAGCATAGCAATTCAAAAGCAAGAAATTGCAAGTAGATAGATGCCACATTGGCAGGAAAGGTAATAGTGTTCTGTGTGCGCTGGCGTTTAGTCATGCCTGCCATATGACCACGAAAACATCTGCAGACTCAGATAGTGTGGCTCTTTTGCTGTAAATGGAGATGAGCACCGCCCTCTAGAGTTGGACATGACTGGGTTTTGAGCAAGGGAGACATTTACCTTTATTTTTACTTAGGTGACCACTATTGGATTTCAGACAGTGTGGTTTACTGCTGATGTTGTTGTTGTTCAGTCGCACAGTGGAGTTTGACCCTTTACGACCCCATGGACCACTGAACACCAGGCTCCCCTGTCATCTGCCATCCTCCATAGCCCACCCACATCTACACCCACTGTGTCAACAATGCCATCTCAACCTCAGCTGCCTGCTCCTCCTTTTGCCTTCAATCTTTTCCAGCATCAGGGCTTTCTTCAATGAGTTGTCTCTTCTCATTTGGTGGCCAAAGTACTTGAGCTTCATCTTCATATTTGTCCCTCCAATGAGCAGTCAGGGTTGATTTCCTTTAGGATTGATTGATGTCCTCGCAGTCCAGGAGACTCTTAAGAGTCTCCTCCAGCACCACAGTTCAAAGGCGTCTATTCTTCTGCACTCAGCTTTCCTTATGGTCCAGCTCAGGGGTGCCCAAACATTTTGGGCTGGGGGCCTGAGCACACCCTCAGAACAGCTGAGCTGGCCAGACCACGCCCCCAGAACAGGGCATGTTTGCACATGTGTGGACATCTTCCTGGTTTGGCACAGATGCTTCTGTGCATGCGCAAAAGCGCCCATTTTACTTCCTGGTTTGGTGCGGATGCTTTGCACATGCGCATAAACAGCCATTTTACTTCCTGGTTTGGTGTGGATGCTTCTGTGCATGCACAAAAGCAGCCATTTTACTTCACAGAAGTGTCTGTGCCAAACCAGGAAGTAAAGTGGCAACTATTCACACATGCACAGAAGTGTCCGTATTTACTGCCTGATATGGCGTGGGTGTCACGACCTGATGGAATGCCTTCGGGGGATGTATCCAGCCCATGGACCATAGTTTAGGCATACTTGGTCCAGCTGATACAATATATAAAATAAAAGGAGACCTTATTGTAGTGAACCATTAAATTTTCAGCAGACATCAAGAGCAAGCTGGCAGAAAACAAGATGTTATGAAATTCAGATTGCTAATCAGGAAGCTGGGAATCACTTCTTTTAAGCAATTAGCCATGGTAAAGTCTGCATGATTATATTTATACCCTGTTTGTAACAACACAATGTGTAACTTTCAAAAAATATCTTCTAACTTGTTGATGTTTTTAAAAGTGAAAGTTCAGGTGGCTTTTGATAGATGGGTTTATTTCACTCTCTACTGTTGACATCCCTGAGAATGTCCACATTTCTTGTCTACATTTTACTGGATTGTGCTCTGACCTTGTGTTATGCAAATTTATTCTCCATCACTTAATTGAAGATGTGGTTGCCACTGATGTGACTTACCTGTACCAGCCTTGATAACTTTCTGCTCCCTGTACAACACAATTATTCTCTGTAAATCAAAAAGGCCTTTGGAAGGCTCTGTCAGCTCCACCTTATCTCTAACCCAGGGATGGCCAATCTTGGTGCTCCAGGTGGTCTTGGACTTCAATTACCAGAAGCCCAAGACAGCACACCTACTGATCAGGGCTTCTGGGAATTGAAGTTCAAGAACATGTGGAGCACAAAGGTTGCCCAGCCCTACTCTAACTATACCTCCATGGCACAGGTGAAGATCATGGAGCATATAATAATAATAATAATAATAATAATAATAATAATAATAATAATAATAATAATAATAATAATAATAATAATAATAATAATAATAATAATAATAATAATATGTACTTATAGCAGTGGGACATCTACTTGTACAAAAGGGGATTTGACCCCTTCTTGCTGAAACCCAATGAATATCATTCCTCTTGTTCAACAGTCAGTTGTGTAACAATCTGCAAGCTTCTGTCCAAGGTCACATTATTAGAGTGGGGCCCAGAAAACCAGCGTCTTTGGCCACCTTCCATGGTCTCCACACCATAGCCTTTCCAGTTGAACGATTAAGCACAAGAGCAGCAACTTCCTCTTCTTCATGCCTCAAAACTATGTGGCTCACCACTTCCTCTCAGTTGTTTTTCTCACTCAAGCTCTCATCACAACAAGAACTGGAACTAAATGTGGAGATGTGCATGTGCTTGTTTTCATTTGGTTGGAGTAGAACTCCCCTTACCAAAATGAACCAGCTTGGATATCATGTGTCACCAAGATATTGTACAATGGAACGTTCAACCTAAATCAATGTGATTTCTTGCACAATAGTAGATGGCTGTATCTTCAGCATTCAGATCATTTATCCTTAGCTTTGCTGTAGAGCCTGTAGTGGAGGGGCTCATGCGTCCCTTAAATTCATTGGCCACTATAGGGTCATACCCAGTTCTGAAGCCTCCAATGTAGACTAGTTTATTCCCAGTAGCTTGACGGAGCCAATGCATGTGGTGCTGGTTGATATCGAACCCAGATACCTCACAGTCAAGAGTAACAGAGCTCGTAGGCAAGACAGTTGTTTCACTAGGTCGTTGAGTCAAACTCACACCTCCAACAGAACCTGGTAAAGAATGACAACATTAAGACACTACAGCACAACATTGGAACTAGAAATGTAACAAGATTTAATATGAATAATTCACGTGTTTCCATTTCACACCCTAAGATTTTATTTAAGATTTAGGTTCCTGCTGATAATGTTGTGTACAGCTTGGTGGTTATTATTATTATTATTATTATTATTATTATTATTATTATTATTATTATTATTATTATTATTATTATTATTATTATTATTATTATTATTATTATTATTATTATTATTATTATTATTATTATTATTATTTGACTTGCAGTAAATCTTCAAGAAACATTTTATCTCCCAATGAGCAAATAGTCCAAAGTATAAATGGGGAAAATATAATTATAGATAAGAGGGAAAAGTCATAAACTTAAAACTGGGCAATCATGGAATGTTTAATTGAATGGAAGGAATTAATATTCAAATGTTAACGGCAAGAAGTTAAAATCTTATGTTGAACTATTAAAAAAATAGTTGAAGTTATTACACAAGAAAATCCTTCCAGCCTACATTTTTTATTCAAATGTATTTATTATATTTGCAGAATTCGGGTAATATTGAAAATACCACTAGTTGCCCAATGTATCTTTTACCCAAGAGTGTGCTACTGTTACTCACCAAGTAAGAAGAACCACAAGACAAGGCAAGGGTAACCGAAAAACTGCATGACACCAAATTGATCTTTGCACTGGTTGTATTCACTTGGTGTCAACTTTTTCTTGTGGATGGTCTTGGCAAGATGAATATGTTCTTATATAGCCCAAGGCAGGAAAATGAGTTTGCATTTCAGAAAGGCCTCTTCTTCACTCATCATTTGTTCCTTCCCACCATCTTTTTTACAGTTATTCTGAAACTATGTGGACTGAGCAGTTTTCTTCTTCAGAACATGCTGGTATGGTGGTCCAAGAAATATACTATAGGGACGGTGAGATCTGCCCACATGATAGCAACATGTTTCTGATATAGTTCAAGTGTTTCCCCTTGGCTTCCAGTGTGATTGGCTTAAAGAAATTCCTTTTAAAACATTCAAGATAAATTAAATTTTAGTTACAAATTAGGGAGAATGTGTGCATTTAGTCAGGTTATTTCAAATGAAAGCTGTGTAGCTTGGCAAACAATATGTAGTTGTGATGGCTAGAATATGGTACCAATGTATTATTTTATTACCTTCTGCTGAGAAGGTAATATAGAAAGGCCCATCCATAGCAATGGAGGAAAGAGCACTGCATTCAATATTCTCCAGGTGGCGGTGGTGGCAGTGGCTGCAACTCATATCCGACAATGCAATTTTTCCTGAAGCAGGAAAAATGCCACTGACGTGAATATGTTTAAGGTGGAGCCCAGCTTGCCGTGAAGTGACCCATACACTATGATCACGGAGCCCTATCCTTCAGTACATATGAAATGAGACATGCAGGACTGCAATGGACTGGCACAGCCTTGATGTCATGGACAAGGTGCACCTTCACAGCCAGTCCATCTGGCATGGCCTCTTCCACCTCCATGTCCTTTGGGAATCAGAGTTCCTCCTCCACTCATTGTGCCATTGGGCCTAATATGATGGTTTCCAGTTGCATTTCCTCCACTGAGGGGACCATCAACCCACCTAAAGGAGTTCGTCTTCCTGTAGCCCCTTTAGGGAGTCAGGTTATTTATTGCAGCACAAAGCTTGGCACTGAGTCGTTGGCTGTATGATCTACTCCATTACCATAGCGGGATGTCCGGCCAGACATTAATGCTTCAGTATCTTATAATTAAGGCAGTAACATCTTCAAAAATTAAGAGTGGTGCATGGGAACTGGGACACAAGTATTTTCATAAGACTCAATGCTTGGAACAGTTAGATTTTTTCAAAATTACAACTCCAAGAGGTCCAGCCAAGAGTGTTGGCAACTGCCCTAGTCCAGGAGGCCAATGAGAAAAATAATAAGAAATACACCCAGATCAATGAGGTATTCTCTCAGTGTAGCCTCACAGAACTATTTAAGATCCCACTGTGCACACAAAGTCCTCCTCAGCCCCAGGCCAGTATTGATGAAGCTTCTGCCCTCCATCAAGTTGGATTTAATCCATTTGGGGACCATCATCCTTCCCTGTGGACTTTGCCACCCAAGGCCATTAGTCCTATTGCACAGAAACCTAAATTCTGTTGCACAAATTCAGCTTGTGTAAGATGGGTGATATCATGGAAAAGAGGAGGTTTCCAGTAATTGAAACTCTTCCTTCTATCCCAGGGATCTCCCAGCTTGTGTGGATTATCCCAGGTACTGTATGATGGATTGAGCACCTGTCTCTGTCCCAGCTCTTGTGAACATGAAAGGAGCCTCATTTGGGTGACCCCTAAGCAGAGTTTCTCCAGCAAAAATCCTTTCAATCCAGAATAATTTCTGACTTCTTCTTCTTCTTCTTCTTCTTCTTCTTCTTCTTCTTCTTCTTCTTCTACTATTATTATTATTATTATTATTATTATTATTATTATTATTATTATTATTATTATTATTATTATTATTATTATTATTACAAATCAACCATTTGGTTGACAGTCAAGGACTGGGATAAAATTAACAGTTCAAGCCCTAATCAAGGACCTAAGAACTTCTAAGGTAACGTCTGAGTACTGCATATACGCAGTTCCTAGTAGAGTTGTCTTTTGGAGAGTTAGGATGTTCAAGTCCGATAACTCCAAAATTTCCAAATATTTAAGGAGTCCTTTAGGTATTGCTCCAAGGACCCCGATCACTATGGAAACAACAACAGATTTCTTCCTCCATAGACACTCGATTTCAATTTGCAAATTACGATATTTTGTTATTTTCTCCAGTTGTTTGTCTTCAATTTGTGCATCTCCTGGTATAGCAATGTCAACAAACCAGGCCTTATTTTTTTTCCCCACAACAGTTGTGGTGGTGGTGGTGGTGGGCTATTTATTATTTATTGGAAAGGGTGGTAGCCAAAGAGAGGAAGAACTTTAAGATGGCAAAAGACACTCCATTTGTTCTCATTACAACCCCCGTTCTATGAGAAACAGGTGGAAAATGCTCTCTTTTTCTGGGAAACCTTTCTCCACTTTTTCCGCCCATGAGAGCAAGTGAAGACTGTAGTTAACGTCTGAAGACATACAAAAGGCTGGCAGGTAGAGGAGAATTAAAGGGACTCAAGTTCATTCCCTTCCCTGCTTTCTCTTAACTATAGGAAACCACTTTCTTCTTTTGTTTTACAGAAAACTACTTTCTCCGCCACTGGGACTTCTGCCTTCCACGACACAACAACCCAGCCTACAGGCATGCATGCACAGACACACACATGCTTTTGTTCTAACAAGAGGAGGGGGGGGACACCACAAGCTGCAAGTTGTTCACTGAACCATAAAATAACAGCTGCAAGGGAAAGGTTTAAAAAGAAAGCAATAAACATTTATCAGGGAAGTCACCCTGAAAGTTCCTGTGAGTTTCTCAGAAGGAAACCGTTTCCTGTGATTCTTCTTAAAAGACCATTGCTGCCACCAAGTGGTTGTCAGTCTTTTTAGAGGAGTCAGACTCACAAACATGGAGCAAAGGGACATTTTTTTTATTTTCTGGGATAATGGTGTGATTTGATTTCCAACCCCCTGGATGTTTGCGCATTAACCCATCTTACCTGCAGTCCACACAGCATCTGTAGAGAAAATAGGATTCCAAACAATTATATCTCATCATGAAGTTGTAGTCCAATGGCCTATAGCAGGGGTTCCCAACCTTTTCAAGCCAGGGGTCAGGTCACACTCTCTCAGTCAGCTTTGAGGGCTGGACGGCCATTTTACCCTTCCTGCACAATGGGGTGGGCATTTTGTCCCAACAGCTTCAAAGGAGATGGCTATTTTGTTTCTTGAATGCCCTTGGAGGGGGTGGGGGTCACATGAAATGGTACAACAGGCCAGATCTGGCCCATGGACCTTAGGTTGGGAAGCCCTGGCCTATAGGGCAGTGATGGTGAACCTTGGCACTCCAGCTGTTCTTGAACTTCAATACCCAAAAGCCCTGATCAGCAGGAGTGCTGACTTAGGCTTCTGAGAATTGAAGTTCAAGAACAGCTGGAGTGCCAAAGTTAGCCATCACTGCTATAGGGTGATTTGGTCATTTTAGATGAACAATCAAGACCTATCAGCTTTTACAAAATCCCTGGCTCTTGTGGACTATTGCTTTCAGGACCTCCTTACTGAATATGTCTTGATGGTAATGAAGAGAAGCAAGGCTAGGTGGACATTTCATCTGATACAGCCAATCTTTTCTTAAGTTCTTAAACTCTATTGCTGATGCACCAATCTATCAAAGCATGATTCAGCTAAAACTTTCTCTCATTCTTTTCATCTGTGAGTGTGACAGGGACAGAATCATTCCATTCCCCTTCCACATATCCTCTCTACTATCTGAAAAGCTTCTGTGAAAGGGTCTACATGATGATTTTTAAGACATATGGACGTTCCAGTCCAGCCAGGTTATCCTGTTATGGTAACAGAGTAGACTGTACTGCTTGTGACTCAACACCAATCATTAACTGGCCCAGGGATCTGCAAACTTGGCTCTCCAGGTGTTCTTGGACTTCAATTACCAGAAGCCCAAGTCAGTATGCCTGCTGATCAGGACTTCTGGGAATTGAAGTTCAAGAACATCTGGAGAGCCAAGTTTGCAGATCCCTGAACTAGCCTGACAATCCTAAGGACTAACAGCCTTGGGTGGTGATGTCCACAGGGAAGGGTGATGGTCCCCAGGTGGATTAAATCTGACTTTAATCCATCTGGATGGAGGGCTGCAGCTTCATCAATACTGGCCTGGGATCAAGGAGGACTTTGTCTGCCAAAAGGGCTCAATACCAGAAAATGACTCACAGAACTGGATCGGTGGCATGGGTGTCACACTGCAATGCAGAAGACAAATGAAAGATCACTGCATTATATTATCCCTAGGACAATCTTCATGACTGATCACCATGAGGATAGCCAATATTTAGAACTGGATACAGCACTTGAAGAAGAAAAGACACAAGGAAATTATCGCTGGATCTTTGGGGCACCATCTATTAGATGCGCCCACCCAACCCCTTAATGGGAGGCAGATGGCTCTTAATGTTTTCCAGCTGTGATCCCTAAAAATGGAGTTAAGAAGTTTCCAGGAATCAGCATGCCCCCTTGCCAAGCTGTAAGAGACTGTAAAATCATCAAGTCTTGCCCCTGTCAGATCTTGATCTTTAATCAGCTTAAGTTATAAATGAATGTGCTTTGTGGACATTATTTTGTCCTTTCAAAGTATCATTCCAAAACATCTCCAGAGGTTCATAGGTTTCCACTACTGTAAATGACCCATGGCTGTCGTAAACATGTTTATGACAGCCACAAGTGCATTTAAAGTAGCATTATGTGCATTGTGTGGGTCTATAAATAAATAAATTTTACTTCCGCTTCCAGTGGGAGGAACCACCTGACTGGCCCACTCAACCACATAACCATCAGCGACCTAAAAAGTTTGGGCACCCCTGTTCTAAGGGAAATGGCATGCATGAGTAGAAAACAATTTGTTGACATTTGAGGACCAAACATTCACCACTCCAGTAGCCATGTTTAAGGGTGGGGTATAAATGCTAAAAATCAAATAATAATAACAAATGGAGAAAGTAGTGGGGTTTGTGTTTCAATACAAGGAGAACTAAAAGGTAAAGGAGTTCACTTGCTCAAAAGCCAGTTGTATCCGACTCTAGGTTTCAGTGCTCAGATTTCCAACTTCTGATCCAAAAATTAAAGTGTGCGCTTGTGTTTTTTTGCCACTAGGTGTCCTCACAACATTTTATGGCATCAGTGAAATTTCATCGCAGCAATGGTCCTTCTGTGTAGATTGAGTGAACAATCTAACTCAGGAGTAACCTTTTAAAGCCGGGGGCCGGGTCCTGCTCCCTCAGACAGCTTCGGGGGCCACATGGCCATTTTGCCGTTCCTCCACCACATGGCACTTCCTGGTGTGGAGGCGGGGGGGGCACATGAAATGGTGCTGTGGGCCGCATCCAGCCCGTGGGCCACAGGTTGAGATTTCCTGATTTAACTGCCAGCCAGGACTACATATCTCCCATTTCTATTTTGTAAAGTACAGGTATTTCAGAAGACAGAACATGGTCCCTGGAGATCCAGATCTTCCTCATTTAGCCATCAAACCAGTCCACTAAAACTGCTATATTTGTTTCCTTCAAAAGAGAGAACAAGAGAATTATATGAATTTATCTGATGCCTGTTTAATCTAGCAAATATATGTAGTCTGTATAGGTTGGACATAACCATCTTGAAGCCCAGGAAGCATAAAAGGAAAATTGTACTATAGGACCGAAGCTTTAAAATACCCTTTTTATTTTATTTTTTGTTTGTACTGTATTTATATTGCTACCCACTTGCTGTGGGAGCTCAGGGTGGCTTACAATCAGCAAACACAGATACATTACAAAATTCAAAAAATTAATACACTTTTCTAAGTAAATAATAGATTTTTTTCCCTTTCCCCCCTTAGCATTATTGATCCTTTGAGTCTTCCAGGTGTAGCCTTTCTGCAGGTAAGCCACATGTAGTATCCATAAGGTATGTAGGATTCCTAGAATAGAGAATTGTGGTATTTCAAGACCAAAAAATCCAAACATCCAATCTTAAGTGCAATTATTCTCAACTTTAGTTATATTATCATATCTACCTTACTTGAACTTATTAGTTCCTGATTCCAAAGACTCACACGGAACAAAGTTTTTAATGAAGAAAACCCAGGCTTATCTTCGTTACAGCATCTAACAAACTATCCTATTTACTTCCAGAGGAAGTGCATTCATGGAGTTGAGAGAGGAACAGCTGCCCCCTGTTGGCTGATATGAATGTGCTAATCGCCATCCACGTTTTTAGTCTATTTGTTTATTTGTTACGAAGATTTTAACAATGTGTTTCATATAAGGTTTTTAATGATATGTTGGGTCTTTTTATACAGGGTCATGTGCAATTGGATTGTGAGCCGCCCGGAATCGCTTTGGTTTGGATGACTATACAAATCTAAACAAACAAACAAATAAATACCTCCATCATCTACTTTAAACTCTGGCTTCCTGTTCTGGGGCATTTTTCTCCATTCTTTATCAGAATATAACAATGCTGAAAACCTAAGAAGGCTAATGTAAGTCCAATGTTACTGATCACATCCTCTGTTGCCACTGGGTCTGACCTGATACTTGTGTTGATAATATCATTCTGTGTTACAATCTCTTCCATAGGTATGTTTTTTCACTTTAGCAGAATATATTGTGGTTCAGAAATACTACCGGTAATCCTAGTTTCATAATTCAGGATACAAAAGAAGGCCTGTATCCATGTGCTATGCTGTCTGGAGAGTTCAGTAGTTTAGTAGAGGTTGTCACTAATCGCCCCCACTGTGCCTCCCAGAAGAACAGTCAACCGGTGTAGACTTGGGTAAGCTGTACAGTCCCAAGAGAATCCCCAGAAAAAGGGAATGATAAACCACGTCCGAATGTTCTCTTCCTAGTAAAGCCTGGAAAAGGATGCCATAAACTGAAATCAACTCAATGGCACACAGTTATTGTTATTATCCATGTGGTATACTTTCCTATCATCATGTTGTATCATTGTAGCAATGGATGCATATTTTACTTTCTCGTTTCATTTGTTATTGTTATGTGCTGTCAAGTCAAAACTGTCTGATAGCATCCCTAAGAGTTTTTTTAAGGTAAGATATTTAAAAAGCAGCTTTACCAGTTCCACACATTCAAGTGTGTTTCCATGGCTGGGTTGGGATTCAAATCCTTTTGTCCAGAATCCTAGTCCATCATTCTATCCAATACACCAGGATTTCCCAACCTTGGGTCCCCAGATGTTCTTGGATTTCAATTCCCAGTAGCCCTAATCAGCAGATGTATTGACTTGAGCTTCCAGGAATTGAAGTCCAAGAACACCTGGTGTGCCAAGGTTGGCAATCACTGGCATAGGATATCTAACCAGAAAGCAATACCTTTGTCCTCATGTAGCTTATAGTCTTGAGCCCGCGAGAGGTCAAAAGACAAGGTCTTTATATACACAGGCCCACACACACATGTACACACACATCAGGCATATGAGACTTGCTTATGCTTGTTAGGTCGTAAGAACTCGCCTAACTTATTGGGCAGAATTATATACCTTTGTCATTCCACTTTAAAAGTACTAAATGTATGCTGCAACAGCTTGAATGTATTAACTTGTTAGCCTTTGTACATTATGCTTAAAAGTAAGGGTCAAATTAAAACTTTACAATCATGAGTTTGAATTAAGCTCATAATTTTTGTGGCTTAGTTCTTCTATCAATAAAACAAGACACACACACACAGAATAAAATTTTATTAGGGATATGAGAAAATCTTGCATTTGATGGAATCTGGTAGATCAGTGGTGGTGAATCTATGGCACACATGCCAGAGGTGGCACTCAGAACCATCTCTGTGGGCACCCATTCAGTCACCCCAACACAGAGTTGCCCCACCCAATGGGAGTGCTTCCTCCCTCCCCCAGCACAGAGTTCACCCCGCCCCTATGCCCAGCAGCCCAATGGGAGCTTTTCCTTCCTTCCCTGTTGTTGTGTTGGCACTTTGCAATAAATAAGTGGGTCTTGGGTTGCAGTTTGGGCACTCAGTCCCTAAAAGGTTCGCCATCACTGTAGTAGATCATTTCAATACAGCAAGTCAACCTGTCAAAGATTCATAAATGCTCATATGAAATATTTTTCTTCCACATAGCTTTTGACCGGGAGGCCACAAATGGCTGTTCGGTCTCATCTCATTCTAATGTGTAGACTATTTAGCCGTGACTATGTCACATTGCCTGGGGTGCACCATGTGGAGGCTAGTCTACTAGTGCACACACAGGACTAACAAACACCCACTGGCTCCCTGTCTTGAGCCATATTCTGCCACCACCACTAAGAAGATCACTGGCGTTATTACACCTGTGGATGAAAATAGTAAACAATCCTCCCCTCCCAATCCATGCCGATATAACTGCCCCCTCAGCCCAACGATTAAAATCTAGACACCCTTTTTGACGCAGTGCAATCAACCTAAAGAATAACCATTTTAATATCTCAGGTGTCTGGATGGAACTCTGGCAACATCTATCTCCGATTCCCCACCAACACATAATCAAAAATCCCTGCGAATGGCCAGCTGGATTTTCCCTTCCAAGATGGCAGTGGAGAATGCAGAACAGAATTAGGACTGGAGGAGCTACTCTGTTCACATGTGGATGGAAGTCCTCTCCCCAATGTGACTGTGTAGAAGAAGACCAAACCATGGATCACATTATATTTAGGTGTCCTCTACGCATGTTTGGAGGCACACTGGAGGACTTGCATAGTGCCACAGATGAAGGCCTTCAGTGGCTTTCAAACCAGGAAGTGGTACTCTAGCTAGGAACTTGAGATGGACAATTTGTGCTTACTGCATACTGTATATCAATATAAATGTAGACAACTGAAGTTCATCATACGATAAATTAATAAATATGAAATATTGCCTTAAGCATGGGATTGAGATTTGGCAGGGTATTTTCCCTCCTTATGTTAGCTACATTTTCTGAAAAAATGAGTTCCTGAAAAACAAGTACAGTACCCTTTTCTCTTATATGTACACATATAAAGACAGGCTGATGGATTACAAGAATACAAACAACCCATCCAGAGCTAGTCCCTGTAGCAAAACAACCAGTATGACATTATCCCATTTTGTGGTGTTTGTGATTCTTGACAATGTGCTTCTCTGGTTTGAGAAAACAAAATTGACAGGGCCTTTAAGTTCTACATGTCTATCTAGTCTACTTATTCAGGAACGAACCCACCATGAAAATTCCATTTTCTCAATTCCATTCTATCTAGTCATTACACATGGAATTGAGCAAATACCATTTCACCCTTTGCTTTAAGCAGCAAAATATCTTGGGTCACTCTCTCTTCTCATTTCATATATGTATCATAGTACAAATCTCTAAACATATAAAATATATAGGTAGAGCCATCCTTAGGGACTGCAGTGGCTCAAGTGGCTAAGACACTGACTGGAAGGTGGGAGATCAGCAGTTCAATTCCTGAGTACTGCAGGATGGAGTGAGCTCCCATCTTTGTCCCAGCTCTTGCCAACCTAGCAGTTCGAAAGCAAGAAATTGCAAGTACTGTAGATAAATAGGGACCACTTCGGTGGGAAGATGAATAGCATTCCGTGCACTCTGGTATCTAGTCATGCCTGCCACATGACCATGGAAACGTCTGCAGAAGCAGACAGCGCTGGCTCTTCGGTTTTGAAACAAAGATGAGCACTCAACCCTAGGGTTGGATACGACTGGCTTTTGAGCAAGGGAAACCTTTACCTTTATCTAGAGCTATTCTTCTTATTATAATCATGCCTATTGTCATTTGTTTCAATCAATCAACCAACCAAAGCTAGATCAAGCCAAGAAATCTTATAGAAAAAGTAAACTAACTTTGCACACAAATAATTGAAATTTTTTTCAAAAGTTCAATTTTTAAAAATTAAGTCCCGAGAAGCTTAATGATTAAAACTGACACCTTCTTTCGTTCTACCCTGCTTGTTTCTCTTTCTATCTATCACACAGAGGTGCACCTGGCTTGACTAGACGTTAATCACTTGTTCTGATTTTCAGTTTCACGTTTCAGTCACATAGATGGAAACCCAATGTTTCAAATCTTGGTTCTATCCAATACAACTGAAATTGCCACCTGCTCCTTTCCTGGAGACAAGACAAGCATGTCAACTATTTTCCAGTATTTTCAAATTAAATGTTTTATGTCGGAATCTTTAGGCCATATCTGTAGAATGAGAAGCAGTATTTCCATGGAGTGTGTGCAACTCCGACATGTATCCAGAGATTATTATTATTTTCGATTTATTTGCTGCCCTACTTGGTGCAACCAACTCAGGGTGGCTCACAAAACCTACACATATAACATTTCATAAACATCAACAGTATAATCAACAATATGCTACGCAATCCCAATATATCACAATATGCTTGAAATTAAATACAATAGAAAATACAATATAATATAATGCAATAAAACAGCAAAATAATGACAAATAAATCAATATTATCAGTGTGTAATAAAGTTCATCCTTTTATTGGTGATGAATTGCTCACTACTGAGCTTTAATATGTAAACCTGGGTTAACAGGAGAGAAAACATCTGCACAATGTAGCAACAGAATATGCCATCATAATAAATAATTAGAAATGCCATAAATGAAAGACATATTCACAACTTTGGAAGGAAAGGGCTGATATATTTTAGTTTTTATTCCTGAGCAAAGGATTGGACTAGATGGTCTTATAGACTTCTTCCAACGCTAATATTCTATGATCCTAAGATTCTATGAATGTCAAAAAGTTCACTAAATTATTAAGTTTTTAAATTGGAAACTATCAGGGAGGCTGCAGGCAAATCCCTAAAGTTCTGCAATCATCCAGAAGAGACAGAAGGCTGAGGGATCCATGATCATTGAATGGCCAACTATTCCACCAGAGACTGCCAAAAATAAAGATAAGCAGCCAATGTCAAATAATAGGGTTGGACTAGGATCGAGAAAACATGGGGTCAGATCTCCACTTATCTGCATAGACAGATCATGAGCAGGCAAAGGAATGTCCTCTTTGAAATTTTGGTTTGAAGTATCTCCCTCTGTCTTAGTTCATAAGCTGCCCTCATTTGGCTATGAAACAAACAGTCTGTCCACCCTCACTGGACCAAGCATATAAACAGTGATGGGATGACAAAAATTCTACTACCACGCCATGACGTCACGGACGTCATGGGCGTGGCCAATGGCATGACGTCATGACGTCATGGCCGACGTCATGACGTCATGACGTTGTGGGCGGGGCCAAAATAAAAATAAATAAAAAATAAAAATAAACATACACACACACCCCTCCCTCTCAGCCCACCCACCCAGACACAAATAAATAAATAAAATAAAAACAACCACCCACCCAAAACACAAATAAATTACCCACCCACCCCAAATAAAAACCCCTCGCTTACCTTTCTTGGGACCCGGCACCCCGATTGCTGTCCACAGCCGCCGCCGCCGCCGGAGCTGCCTGCACCCCTGTGGCGTCCTCCTTGGGCCGGTACCTTTTTAGCCCGGCTCCGGCCATGGCGAGGGGCGACGGGCAGCCGCGGCTGCCGCGCCTCCCTGGGCCGTCCCCATGCCGCACCGCCGCCGCCTACAGCTTCCTCCTCCGCAGCGCGCGGCAGCCGAGCTCAAAAGGGACCGACCCAAGAAGGAGTCCACAGGGATTCAGGCAGCGGCAGCTCCGGCGGCGGCGGGCGGCGGCTGTGGACGCCGGGTGCAGGCACCCGGCCCACAGGCGCCCGGCGGAGGCGGCGGCAGCGGTGTACCCCGCCGGGCGTCCCCAGGGCATGGGGCTTGTCAGCAGCGGACGGCCGAGGCAGCCCTCAACGTGCCGCGGGGAGGCGCCCCCCCTCAGAGGGCTGCTGCCGCCGCCGCTGCCCTGAAAGTTCTAAATGTTTTGAAAATCGGAGCGAAAATGGCTCTAATTGACTGCGCATGCGCAGAAACTCAATCTGACGCATGTGCAATGCGTCAGATTGAGTTTCTGCGCATGCGCAGTCAATTAGAGCCATTTTCGCTCCGATTTTAATTTTTTTTTTTCTTTCGGTCAGGCGTCCGGAACCGGACGCCCCAAAAGTGGACTTCCCCTCACGGAGAACCCTCCGGGATTGGTCTTACCGGTTCCAGAGATCCGTCTGGAACCGGTGACATCCCATCACTGCATATAAAGCAGGGGTTCCCAAACATTTCAAGTTGGGGGCCGGGTCACACTCTCTCAGATGGCCATTTTGCCCTGCCTGCACAATGGGGTCAGTGGTGGGATTCAAAAAAAATTACTACCTACTCTGTGGGTGTGGTATGGTGGGTGTGGCCAGGGGGGAAGCCCTGCATTGCACCCAGATTAGGACTACTTTATTTCAAAACTTGGATGGGCATGACCAAACAGAATTTCTGCTACCGGTTCTGGTGAGCTGGGACAAACCTGCTGAATCCCACCACTGGGTGTGGGTTGCCATTTTGTTCCAACAGCATCAAAGGGGAGGCCATTTTGTTTCTCATATGCTCTTGGAGGGGCGGGGGCACACATGAAACAGTGCCGTGAGACGGATCCAGATCCAGCCTGTGGGCCTTAGGTTGGGAACCCCTGATATAAAGTAAACAACTCTTGTTGTTCGGTCACACAGTCAAGCCCAACCCTTCACAACCCCATGGACCACCGCGCGCCAGGCTCCTCTGTCATCCAACTCTACTACGAGACAAAAGTTGACTGGCTTCTGTTTACAATGGCTGAGATGGCTATGGGAAGTCCACATCGGAACAAGAATGCAAGAGCACCTTTTAACCAAATTGCTCAACAATACAGAGAGGCTGTGGGGTTGTGTGGATTAGTCCTATCAGGCCACTGGTTCTAATAGAGTCCCTTTTCAAAGGCAGAAACTCTCAGCCCATCCATTTATACTAGCTGGTAGTGGATTAAAAGGGCGTGAGTCACCCTCATAAGAAGAGGGCCTCACCTTCATGCCAGCCATGAGCCATCTATGGTCTGTACACATGAAGAATTTCTTCCCACAACTTTCTGGCATGTGTCCACTAAAAAAGGCTCAGAAGTTCTGTTACCTATTATGACTAGACCTCAAGATCACATAAAACCTTCCCCGCTCAGAATCTTCTCATGCATTCTCTAATCAATGTTTCCCAAACTATGTTCCGCAGAACACTGATGGACTTCAATTCCCAGGAGCCTAAGTCACTACATTGGCTGATCAGTGCTTTGGGGAATTGACTTAGGCTTTTGGGAATTGAAGTCCAAGAACCAAATACAGTAAAACCTCATATAACACTAAAACTTGGTTCCACAAGTCTTGGTGTTATATGATTTTTAGTGTTATCTGATCCTCTATGGGATCCATAGAGATACATTGTAACCACACAGGCTTTAGCGGTTGTTATCTGAAGCATCCCATAGGATCTTAATGTTATCTGATGCAATTCTCCCCCCCAGATTCCTTAATGTTATGCGATTTTAGTGTTATTCGATACTAATGTTATATGAGGTATTACTGTATTGGGAAATACAGGGGTGGCTCTGCTATTAAACAGATTGTGGCTGATTCCTCAGAAAGCAACAGGTGATGGGATGGAGTGATAGCAAAATGTTCTACTGTAGGTCAGTACATGGTGCCTCATTGGAGATCCTCATTCACCAGATGAGTCTGCAGCTCTTAAGTGCCATGGTGGATTATGCATCTTCACTAGTATTGAATGCACATTTAAGTTCTTAAGTGGGGAGAAGAGATGTGTTTGATTTTCATAGCAAAAACAAACAGTCTAGGACAGCAAGGAGAACAAATAGGTCAATCCTAGAAGAAATCAACCCTGACTGGTCCTTAGAAGGTCAAATAGTAAAGATGAAGCTAAAGTACTTTGGACATCAAATGAGAAGAGAAGATTCACTTGAGAAACCCTTGATGCTTGGAAAGGTCGAGGGCAAAAGAAGAAGGGGGCGGCCAAAAATGAGATGGCTAGATGATATTGTAGACACAATGGGCACAGAGCTGAGTGAGTTGAGGGAGATGGTGGAGGACAGAAGTGCCTGGCAGACAGTGGTCCATGGGGTCGCAAAGGGTCAGAATCGACTGTGCGACTGAACAACAAATAGCATTGGTTCCCAATGTGGGGCCCAGGCACCACAAAGAGACTTAAATTCCCAGAAGCCTAAATCAGCACATTGGCTGATCACTGCTTTGGAGAATTGACTTAAGCTTCTGGGAACAGAAGTCCAAAAACCAAAGTTTGAGAAACACTGGTCTGTGCATCTTAAAGACTACATTTTTTTTATTTGCCTGAAGTTATAGTGTGCTGTAGCCAACTTCTTCAGATGCATCTTCGTTGGTTAAAAGTTAACTATCACTCCGGTTGGCTTATGGAATAGTGGGGAGCCATTTAGTTCACTTCTTTAGGAAACCAAACCTTTTAGATGGCTCTGATTAGCTGTGTGAAGTGGGGAGGTAGATATTGTGAGCTTTTCCAGTATACAGTAATGTGTTTTATACCTTTATTTGGAAAGTCAACACCATGGAATTTCTCCTTGGTTCTCTCTGGCCATTAATGCGTTCATGGTGGTCAACACTGATATAACCTTTGGCTGGAGAAGAAATTACGACTACTACTCCAGGTGCAATTCAAGGTGCTGGTAACGACCTTTAAAGCCCTACAAGGTAGTGGACCAGGGTACTTAAGAGACCACATCACCCCAAGGACATCATCCTGTCTCACCACAGCAGATCAGAGGGGCTCCCTAAGGGTTCCATCTGCCAGAGAGACTCATATATCTGGCTCTAGAAGGAGAGCCTTCTCCGTATCTGCTCTGCCCCTGTGGAACCTCTTACCAACTGAGTTGCACCTCCAGGCAGAGCTATTACCATTCAGAAAGAGGTTAAAAACATGGCTGGCTCACCAGGTGTGGGGTGCTGCGGTTGGGGCAGCATCTCCCTGTTGGTTGATATAAGGCTGTCCTGGTTTTTAAAAAGCTTTTTAAAATTGATTTTAAGCTTAGGGTTCTTATGATGTTTTTATCGCAGGGATGATTTTATGATGGGTTTTGTAAGGTTTGGTGTAAACCACCTGGAGTTTCCCCAAAGGTGAGGGGGCAGAGGTACAAATTTAAGAAAATAAATAAATAAATAAATTACTACCACCATGTGGATATATTTTTAACCAGCGATATATGTGTGGGGGTTTTATTAAAATGTACCAAATTACATCCTTTCCTGAATTACTTATTACTTTTCAAACCTTTACATTTCATAAGTAACCCAAGCTCTCTAACTTTGTCCGTCCTCAAACAGATGTGTTTCATATGTCAGCTTTCTCATAACTTTACTATAGCAACTGGAAGCCATTTGTTCTTGAATGAGGTTTCAAAGGACATTTCAGGCCCTAGTGAAACCCAGGTGTCATCATTCTGAGAAATATCCAGACCAAAATACCCTTGTGTTGGTTTCTTGAAACAATGATGCCTCTCATAACTGAACAACTGTAACCAACAAAAACACAGTTTATTAGAACCTCCAAGATCCCAGTTTCTTTCTTTCTCTTCACCTCATTTTTTTAAAAAAAGTGCAAAGGATGTGAAAATCAGTAGATAGCACAAAGGTTTTCGTTCTTGAAACATCTGCCCCTAAAAATCAGAATCTCCTGGGCTGTAAAGATTAACAATATACAGTATCTATAAAGCAATCTAATGGAAAACTTTAATGATGAAGCTTCATGTGCTTGGAGCTGCATGGTCCATGCACAGCCCACCACAATATACAACTTGACAATAAGTTAAGAAGTTTGGAGATAAAGCACTAAGAATATGAGAGAGAGAGAATACACATTAAACTGAGACATTGCTAAAAATTAGTTATACAATGGACAATAGATTAGGTTGTAGCCCTATTGTTACTGAGTATGGTTGGTTTAGGTATCTGGCTGTGGAGCCAGAGACTGGGGGGTTCAAGTTCCCACTATGCCTCCTGTGAGAATTGCCAACCTGTGTCCCCATGAGAAAACTGCACAGACCCAGGGCACCCCCAGAAGAAGAGAACGGCAAACCAATTCTAAGTATTCTCTATCTGGAAAACCCTGGAAAGGGGACATCATAAGTTAGAAGTGACTTGATGACATGCAATTATTATGATACAGACTCCTGCATTTCGATCTTAGCTGATTCCTTGCCAACAGTCATAAATCGAGGAGTTATAAGTAAAATACATTGCCTACCTCTATAGCAGAGGTTCTCAACCTTTTAAAGCCATAGGCCAGGTCAGGCTTCCTCAGGATAGTTGAGCGGGCCAACTGGTGGTTACCCCTACCGTAAATGCTGCTCTAAAATGCAGCCACAGCCATTAATGTGCAAAAATGCATTTACAACAGTCGTGTCCACATTAATGGCTGTTCCCACCACTTCTGGTGGCGGTGGCGGGAGCAATGGCAGTGGGCCACATGAAATGGTGCCACAGGCCTGATCTGGCCCATAGGTTGTAGGTTGAGAACCCCTGCTCTATAGGGTACTTCCTCATAGCTAAGCTTTAGAGATAGAATATCTTGGGAATTTTCTCATAGCACATACTTGCCTCTGAAGGCCCACCAGAATGTGGTACTAGGAGCCTGGCTGGGTCTAGGGAGCAAGGTTTTTAGTGAAAGAGAAGGCTTCTGGTCAGAGGAAGATCCCTAACCCACTGCTTCTGTCTGCTTCTTCACCTTGTTTGAGTACCTCACACTGTTTTAATGGGTGGCTTAGCCCTGCATGTGTCCAGATGATGTTGTATCTTCAAAACTGGACAAGGAACATCACTGGACAACATTAAATGAGAATATAGCTGAGGAACTCAACCTCCTCTACATCACTTGGAGGACTCTGAATAGGCTGAGGGTTGGAGTGCCTAAATGCAAGACCAACATGCTCAAATGAGGGCTGATGGTGGACAACAACATGCAGTTGCGAATGTGGAGAGATACAGAATCCAGCTCATTTACTGGTCTGCCCATTACTGCAAGAAACATGCACCAATGAGGGGATGTTTGGCCAATGACCAAGCCAAAAAAGTAGCTTGATGATGGCAGTTCAAGGTTTAGTTGGAAGAGGGAAGAAGAAGAAGAAGAAGAACAACAACAACAACAACAACCACCACCACCAACCTGTTTAGGTAGACTGCTTCTCCATTCCAAGTATGCATATTTAGAAATCTGGCACTTTCTTGCTCTTAGAGAGAAACAGGGGCAAAACACTTCTTTGCTCTTTGCAGTGACATTTCTATTCTGAGGAATCGCGTGGAAAATCTTGAAGGACTTCTCAAAGGCTTCATAGTCAGATATGGGAGGGATGCCATTTATTTATTTATTTATTTATTTATTTATTTATTTCCTTCGACTTATTATCCCTGCTGTGCAGGGCTATTACAATTCCTGAATAAAAAGGCATCTTTCCTGCAGCATAGAAAAGGCATCAAGTTTTGTTATGTGGAAAATAATAATGGTGTTGAGGCAGATGAACACAGGAAACTGAACAATTTTAGGGAGGAAAATGTGTTTGTTTGTTTGTTTGTTTGTTTGTTTGTTTGTTTGTTTGTTTGTTTGTTTGTTTGTTTGTTTGTTCGTTCGTTCGTTCGTTCGTTCGTTCGTTCGTTCGTTCGTTCGTTCGTTCGTTCGTTCGTTCGTTCGTTCGTTCGTTCGTTCGTTCGTTCGTTCGTTCGTTCGTTCGTTCGTTCGTTCGTTCGTTCGTTCGTTCGTTCGTTCGTTCGTTCGTTCGTTCGTTCGTTCGTTCGTTCGTTCGTTCGTTCGTTCGTTCGTTCGTTCGTTCGTTACATTCATTACCCATCTGGGATATTCTCCCACTCTGGGCAGCTAGCAAATTTAGCAATAATAATATTGCTAAGGTGTGTCAGAGACAAAACCTGGCCACCAGAAAAACTTCAAGTGGGGCATTCTTTGATCAGCCAAAAGGGACAACCTTTATGCCCTTCTTTATCTTTAGCTGACAACCCCTGTGACCTCACACGTGATCTCACCCTGTGAGTTTTGTTCAGAGATTCCTCCTCAGTTTCTTCTTGCCGCAATTCCTCGGGCTTTTTGACTTTTTGGTCATTCTTCTCAATCCTCAACCCAAGCCTGGCCATATCATTAGACATTGTGAGATACAGTAATTGATCAGAGGTTCCCAACCTACGTCCCGTGAGCTGGACCCTGCCTTGGTTCCAATTAATCCAACCCATGGTGAGGACCCCACCACCACTGTTGGAAGAGGCAATCCTTCAATGCTTCTGTTCTTTTGGAAGTGAGGGTTATTTGCTCCAGATACCGTATATACTCGAATATAAGTCAGGGTTTTTAGCCCCCAAAATGAAGTCCAAAAATGGAACTCAATTTATACTTGGGTCAACGTAAACACTCAAAAACATACACACAAAATGTCTAAATTAATTGATTTTATCGTATTTTCATGTATTTTAATTATCGAAACTAACTAGCAGGTGCTGCACTTTCCACCCCCGACATGCTGAGGTCAATCTATTCTCCTAGTTTTAGAGGTCCAAATTAGGTACCTCAATTTATATTTGGGATGACTTACAGTCGAGTATATACGGTAGTCTTCCCTACATGATTTTAAATGGTCTGCTATCCCAGATGTGGTACAAGGTGCTTTTCCACTATGAGTTTTAAAGTACAATACAGTATTATGTAAAAGTCTAAGGCCACTACTCTCTGGTTTGGGGAAAATTCAATGCATGGTTTGGAGGGCCATAACTCAGACATCCTATCTCCAATCACTCATTGAATTTTGCTGGTTGTGGCCTAAGACTTTTGCACAATACTGTAAAATTTAGGTGGCTGAACAATGGGACGCTTCAACTTTGCCTCCAGCAGCAAAAGTTCTTGGGCTAGTTCTGGACCTGTCTGCTGACAAAGCTGTTTGCGTATGAGAAAAATCATTCCAGACAAATCAACAGCATTCCTTTCCATCTGTAAATGAAACCATTTTGCACTTGAAATGTTTTCAAATCATCTTGGCCAATCAATGGCAGAAGCAACACTTCGTTTAGTTCAGGGACTCTCAACCTGTGGCCCATGGACTAGATGGAGTCTTCGGTGCCATTTCATGTGCCCCCCCCCCACCTCCACCACACCAGGAAGTGCCATGTGGTGGACGAAGGGTAAAATGGCCATCCGGACCCTGAAGCTGTCTGAGGGAGCATGATCTGGCCCCAGCTTTAAATAGTTGAGAATTCCTGATTTAGTGTATTTTCATATTATTGTGATTTATTGGGGGGGGGGGGTTAATTCACAATTTATTGTGTTTTTTAATTTGATCTTTTTATTATTGTGAACCAACATGAGTCTCCCATGAGGAGAAAGGCAGCCTATAACTAAGTAGGTAAGTAAGTATTTCCCCCATAGATTGTCTTCCTCTACTAGACAGATTTTTCTCCAACTTTATTTGTTCAATGGCTGAAATCTAGCAGTAAATTGTAGCTAGTATTGGCCTATTGAATAAATGCAACTTAGAAAGGGTTTAATGCACCAAATCTCAACTGATTCAATGGGCCTTCATAATTGTGGTTTACAACTGGATTTCAGCCAACATCTTGCTCCAGGCAATTAACTTTTCTAATAATCTTTCACTCCAGCCTCTGGGTTCACTGCTCTTGAACAGGAAGAAAACACCTTTACACACATGATTCAGTTTGGTTCCCTTCTTCTGAAAACATCTGCCAGTAAAGGTCACACTTGAGAGCGGTAACCGAGAAATGCAAGGCAATTTTTAGAATTTCCTTGCAAATGAGGATGAAGAAGGGGTGGGGGAGGATCAGCAACCAGAAACAATTCATCACAGGGACCTCTGTTTGTGTATGGTTTGTTTGTTTGTTTCGTTCTGTTTCTTCGCCAGTGCTGTGAGGTATCTTCCATTTTATGATGCAGAGGAGAAACCTCCATTTTGCCTGCAAGGTGATTCTGCTATAGGTTGGTGACATACAGTCATGCTTGAATGAAGGAGAAACCGCAACACAACACAATGTGTTAATGAAACATACAATATGCAACATTAGCTGCTGTGGGCCACTTCTCATTTGGTGGCAGAAACAGTTATGATGGAAGCATCAAATTTTTCTTGAAGTGATTTTAGTCATTTGTTACTGAATGTCCAGGTTCAAACTCATACATGGTGATCAGGAACACAAGAGTATGGATGGTCTTGCTCTTGGTCTCCTGTTAAACATCCCTACAATTCATGATCTTTTCTAATTATTTCATTGTTTCCCATCCAAGTCTCAATTTCTGATTTCTTGGCTGCGGTCCCCAATTGATTGATGATTGACCCAAGATCCTCAAAATCTTTCTGTATCTTAATATCTTCATTGTCAATTTTAAAGAAGCTGGTTGTGGGCACAATCATATGTGCAACAATGTATTGTTATGTATGTGTTATATCAAAGGGCCATGTTGGCTTAGTGCTTAAGACGCTGAGCTTGACGACTGGGGTTCAGCAAGTCAGCAGTTCAAGACCTTACTGCTGTGCAAGAGTGAGCTCCTGCACTGAGGTGGCTTGGTGGTTAAGACACTCAGCTTGAAGACTGGAAGGTCGGGGTTTGATACCCGAGTGCTGCACGATGGATCTTGGGGACATGAAAGGAGACTCATTTAGGTGTCCCCTGTTCAGAGTTTCTCCAGCAAAAATCCTTTCAACCCAGAGTAATTTCTGACACAAAATGTATTTATCTGTCCCAGTCCCTGCCAACCTAGCAGTTCAAAAGCAAGAAATTGCAAGTAAATATATAGGTACCGCTTCGGCAGGAAAGATAACAGTGTTCTGTGTGCTCTGGAATTTAGTCTTGCCTGCCACATGACTACAGAAATGTCTGCAGACTCAGACAGCGCTGGTTCTTTGGCTGTAAATGGAGATGAGCACCAAATCCTAGAGTTCGACATGACTTGCTTCCGAGCAAGGAAACCTTTACTTTTGCCTATCTTCTCGTAAGTTGTCCCTGTTGAAATTCCAAACCATTGAGCTTGTTCTGGTGTTGAACTGACAATTAAGATGCATTGACTTTATAAAATACCTACTACTCCTTTGTTCATCAGGATCAATCTAGCAGCTTGCATTTCTTGACTACCCCATAGGGGCTGAGGCAATTAAAGTAACTGTCAGAGAAAACAAACATACAGTACCACTACATTACTTCTGGGCAATCATTAGACAGTCCATCTTGGCTTTAGCTCTCCCACTCTAGATTTTACCCTATCATTAGGCTTTTTAAAGAGCACAATGGAAGGAAGTCCTGCTTGGAATTCTGGAGCAAGTCTCTCCATTTCACACAAGGGTGAGGTAGCTTGCTCAGATAGCACCTTTGGAGTGTCGAGAAAAAATAGCAAATATTTTGGATAATAAGGGGTTCTGGAGTGTGTTTATCTACAAAGGAGAAATGCTTGGGCAGATCTTGTTCCTCGTGTATCAAAACAGCATATATGGCTTTGGATACTGGGTGCTTCTGTGTGGATATGTTACATTAGCTGCAGTTCTGCCAGAGAACAGAAAATTATGGGTACGCAGAATGAGCCTCCTCGAAGACTGTGTTAGTTTTGATCCACAACTGGTAATGGTAACCTTGTGTTGCCAGCTAATCTTTCTCACACTAGGTCAGGCCAAAGGAACTGTATAATGGACTCACCAAAAGGTGGCTTCATTTTGGCAGTTTCACTTCCGGCCTAGACACGGAAGAAGAAGAAGAAGAACAGAAAATTATCTTTCCACCTGGGGATAATCAGCCTTCTTTTCTTTTTTGTATTGTTGCTGTAAAGATCACAAGATTGTGACTGTTGAGAAGGAATTATAAACCCACAGTAAATGTCAATTGCTTCAATGGGACTACTCTGGTTTTGTTCATTGTATGGCATGGAACAGTATAATTTAACTAGACAACTATACAAGAAATAGATTTTAAATGCAGCCTTTCTGCAGGTTGATAAGAGCTTTTGGGTCAAGAGAATGACCAACAAAATACTAAAGCAAATAAATGAAGACTTTTTTTAAAAAAAATCATAAAATGATTGCAGGCAAAGCATAAGGGGTAGAAGCTAGTGATCATGAAATGGGGAAAAAATGAAGATAGTGACAACCAATCATTATAGGTGAATTGAAAAGAAAAGGAAGTACAGGAAGAAGGATTCCTTGAAGAAAGAACATGAGAGAATGGTTTAAGTGCAATATGATAGACAAAATGAAACCCTTCTTCTATAGAAATAAATACATTAATAATAATAATAATAATAATAATAATAATAATAATAATAATAATAATAATAATAATAATAATAATAATAATAAGAAGAAGAAGAAGAAGAAGAAGAAGAAGAAGAAGAAGAAGAAGAAGAAGAAGAAGAAGAAGAAGAAGAAGAAGAAGAAGAAGAAGAAGAAGAAGAAGAAGAAGAAAGGCAATATCAAAAGTTCTTAGGTGGGAACTTCTGGATAAATTGCTGGGGAGTCTGTTGAATGTGCAAGATGAAATAATAATGACTCTGTTTTATACTGATCTTCGGCTGTAATAAAAATTGGTTGGTTGTTGGTTGACTTTCCATTCTCACATTTTATGAAGACAGAATAAGTTTTAATGAGGCCAATATTTCACATGTCATTTCTCTATTTTTCTCTGCCATCGACTGCTACATTTGTTTTCCTGGACAATTCAACCTGCTCTAATATATAATTCAATAGAGCTTAAAATTAAACTGGGAAACCTTTTCCCATCCAATTGTTTGGGTAATCAGCTACCAGAAGCTCCTGGATGGTTTAAACAGAAGTAAAGAATGGTGACAATTTGGGTCTAAACCACTGTTTCCCAACTTTGGTTTTTGGACTGCAATTCCCAGAAGCCAAAGTCAATTCCCCAAAGCACTGAATAGCCAATGTGCTGACTTAGGCTTCTGGGAATTGAGATCTCCCTGTGGGGCATGTCCCCATGTTGGGGCCACTGAGCTAAACCTTGAACATCCAAAGGTTCTCCACCCCAGCTTGGAAGGACTTGAGGTTCCTCCATGGTGTCTCATGAATAATATGACATTATTTGAACCCTGATCTTCCTTAGGGTAACCCATACCAGGATTCTGTGATCATACCAGATATTTCCATGTTTGTTTGGTATCTTTTAATCTCTTACAGGGTGTCCTAGATTTTTTGATCTGGACCCAAGATAGCCTTTCTGTGCCTCCTCTACCAAGAGACCGCCTAACTTGTTTCTAAATTAAGTCACCAGGATTACTGTTGAAAATACTAAAAGTTGTATTTAGCAGCAGATTGAAAAAAGTGTTCAGTTTTTACGAACATACACCCTTCTATTGGTTTCAGCTCAGTCATTTCAGTATTCAAATGAGATTAGAAGCTAGGGCAGAGCTGCAGGTGGCTTTATCGGAGCAACAACGACATGCTTTGCAAAATAAGACTGAAATACAGTCCTGAAAATAGTAACTTGTAAAGTAGATCACTGCACCATGTTTGTGCTGGATGGAGTGTTGACTTTGCTTGAAAATAAAATCATACACAACAACATGAGGAAATAATTTTATTTACCTGTCTATTGCCTGTGTCTTTGTGGTCCATTTTGCGGTCACAGTTCTCCTCAAAGATGGGAGAAGTTAGAAGACAGAAAGAAAATACTGATTTCTAAATATGATAACACTAGCATACCTCTATAATCCCACACAAAGAATTTCATCAAGCAGTTCAAAGCATTAAAAATGAAGAGAACAAAAAGCAAATTAATATCAAAGTGGTTCCAGTCTCCGTTTAAAAGCTGGCAAGGAAAGTCCCAAGCTATCCCTGGACTTAATCTTATAGTCATTGGGTAATACTAGTTCCTACAAGAATTGGAGAAAAATGATTGCTCTGAATTTTCTTCAGGCTGTTTATAATAGTAGATACTCTACCTGAATCATTTATTTCCCTTTCAGTCTTTTTTAAAAATTAAATACCCTGTAAATAAGGCTAGACATAGACTTTAGCCAAATCCCAAATTCGGAATTATGCTGGCCTGATTAGGACCAATTTGTAAAGGGTCCAATGAAATCCCCATATTCCGCTTGGGGATGAAACTAAGTGATTTTACAAATTGACTCAGGTTGAGGGTGCTAATTGCATGGAGCACAAATCGCTTTATTTTCCCAGTTTCCTTTTATTACAAAAGAAACTTTAAAGATGCCTAGTGCACAAAACTCATGAGCTTGACCAACTGAGTTCAGTTCATGCTGATTTTAGGAGGCTGAGAACTGAAATCTCTCTAATCTGGAACTAATGGGAATTATTAGAGGTCAAATCCAGTAATGGCATGCAAACAGTTGACTCCTAAATTTTATTCCCCAGGAAACTAATTACCAGGTTGAGGGGGAAATAAGAGGAATGTTCTGATCTCTAGAGGCCTCTTATTTAGATCTCGTTTGTTTGCACTGTTTATAAGGTTAAAGATAGATCTTGAGCTTGGGAACTAATTAGTTGCTACTAATAAAAACCTGTAGTTAATTATCTCAGAAAGTTTCATGCAATTATTTAAGGTAATTTTCATTCTGGGGAAAATGGTTTGTTCATCTCATTCTTTGGAATGGTAATTTACTCTAACTGTGCCAAAAAAACAAAAAAATGTTGTCTCTCCAACAAACTTTGTGGAGCAATTAATTTCCAGGACTCTCAATTAACTCTACTTTTGGTTCCTCAATGGCACATGTCTCCAAAGATCTGCAAATGTTCTCAGGGTAATTAAAGTGTTCCAAAGTAATACTCTGTAAGGAAAAACAACAGGATCACGGGCCAAAATGCTAGTAACTTTTCAATATCAGTAATTATACTAAAGTTCCAACTCTTTCTTTTAATGAATAGCTCTTATTAGGCTATTTAAACTGTTTTGGAAGTAAATGAAGATAAATTGAACCACCCACCCAATGATAGCAAACATTGGCACTCCAGATGCTCTTGAACTTCAATTCTCAGAAGTCCTGATCAGCAGGAGTGCTGACTTGGGCTTCTGGTAATTGAAGTCCAAGAAAACCTGGAGTGCCAAGGTTCACCATCACTGACCTACACCACTGAAAATAGCCGGGCATCTTTCTTAACTTGCCCCATAACCTCACAAGAAATATTCTCAGGCATGCCTTCAGAATCTAGGAGTTGCTAGCAGGGCCGTAGCCAAGATTATTTTATTGCCCTTTTAGTGTGTTTGTGGTATACCATATACCTGTTGTGCTCTGCCCTGAGTCGCTTGTGCAAGTAGGGCGGAATATAAATTTGATTGATTGATTGATTGATTGATTAATATAGATTTATATTATTAATTTATTTGGGGGGGATTTTTTAGGAGGGGCAACAATGTCACACTCACATATATAACATTGGCATCATGGGGGTTGGGGGGGCTGTTAGCTCAGGAGGGTTCCCCCCACTTGCTATGGCCCTGGTTGCTAGCATTACAGTCACTTTCCTTCCAAGTCCTTCTAGCAACTGTCCCCCGTCCCCCGTGGCCACAAAAACGCCACTGATGTCAACACTCCAGACTTCTCCCCTTGGCCTCTCAGGCCTGGAGGGAAGTGGACTCAGTTGTGGGGGGGTTGAGTTTTTGAGTTTTTTGTAATATTATATACATTGTTTCTGATATCTTTTTTTTTTTACTGTTGCATTATTGTATTATTTAAAGGTGATGCGATATTCTGTGATTTTTTTTGTCAGCCACCCAGGGTCACTGTGCAAGTGGGGCAGCATGCAAGTTGAACAATTACATTAAATTATTCTTGGTGTACAAGCAAGGCAACTGGCATGGCAACAGGGAGAGATTTCTCTCTTTCTTTCAAACAATTCAAAAGTTCAGCCCATGATTACTCTGGAATAGAGTCTATGGGCTTGCATTTCTTCCAGATTTGGGGGCATTCTCTCTCTTCTTCCCTATGTCTTTGTCACATGCACACACACACACACACACACACACACACACACACAACACATCTTCAGAAAAGAAGATGTTTCAGCCTGTTTCAGAGAAGTACCAGCTCGGAATTAGGAGTCAACCCCAGGCATACTGGAGTGCCATCGTGTGTCTTAATTTGGAATTTCAAGCAAGAAAAGTCCTGAAATCAAGGTTTACACTCCAGTCCCAGCGTCCCTCTGACTGAGAGATTTTGTGATATACAGTACAGTGGTGCCTCGCTTAAAGAGCATAATCCGTTCCGCGGGATTGCTCTTTAAGCGAGTTTGCTCTTTAAGCAAAACACCATTGTAAGTGACCAGTTGTGACTTCTGGTGGGGGAGATTGCAAACCCCAATTTATTTGTTAAGCGCGTTTTTGGTTGGTTTTATTTGTTAAGCGAAGCGAACATTCAGAGAAAATGCTGCTCTTTAAGCGAGTTACTCTTTAAGCGAAACACTCTTTATGCGAGGTTTGACTGTACAGTATTTTCATTTATGGCATGCTGCCATCTTCAGTTGGGTTGTATGTACTATTAGTCTTATGGTATTGCTTTATTTCTATTGGTTCAGAGCAAAACACAACTATCTTTTAAGACACTTTTTATTGGTAATCAAGCACAAGAGTTGGAGAGAGTTTAACCCAGTGGTGGCTAACCTTGGCACTCCAGCTGTTCCTGGACTTCATTTACCAGAAGCCCAAGTCAGCACACCGGATGATCAGGGCTTCTGGGAATTGAAGCCTGAGAACAGTTGGTGTCCCAAAGTTATCCACCACTGGTTTAACCCTTCCTTCCCCAGCGGCAGTATCCATAAAAGTTACCCTTCTTTTTGATGGGGAGAAACCCCTTCTCACTAGAGCCATCATTATTTTATGTACGTATTACAGTGCTGTGAATGTCATAAATGGCTGGTTAATGTGGTCACTTTCATAAGGACTTTTAGATGCCTAGTTGGCTTTCCTCTGCATTTCTTGATCATTGATGCCACCTAGTGGCTTTTGGGGATTCTTGGTGTGGTGTAGAGAAAGGGTTCTCAATTGTTTCAAGCTGTGGGACAGGTCATGCTCCCTCAGACAGCTGAGCGGACTGGACTGATGGTTCCCCTGCCATAAATGCTGCCATAAAACAGGTTGCTGGCTATTGTAAATGCAATGCCTTTACGACAGCAGTGGGCATGTTTACAGCAGCTGTAAATGCAGATGTGGCTGTTTTCAGCAGCAGCGGGAGCAAGGGCAGCGGGCCACATGAAATGGTGCCATGGGCCAGGTCCAGCCTGTGGGCCATAGGTTGATAACCCCTAGTGTAGAGGGTGGACAGATAGATTAGGATTCGGGAGACCTGAGTTTGACAGCTAGGACTCCAGAGACCTGTGACCTCCACCATGGAAGCTCACTGGGCGTGTGGAACTGGTTCTTCTTTTGTGTCCTGATCAAACACTGGACTGCCAAAATGAAACCACTTTCTTGGCTTTGTCATTGGCCAAACCTAAGTCCTCATTGGTGCATATTTCTGGCAGTAATCAGCACAACAATAAATGAACCGGATTCTGGATGTGAATGTGCCAGATGTGGAACTGGTAAAAAATACTCTTACATATCTTCACTTACCTTGAAAACCCTATTGGGATCATTCTAAGTTTTTGCCAACTTGAAGGTACATAACAACAGTGCTTTTAATGTTGATTAATATGAAGGGAAATAAAAGTCTTCCTTGTGAGATATAATCATGGACAGTTGTCAAAACAAAAAAAGCCAGTGTTATATTGCAATAAACACACTAGGAATCAAAATATTTGTTTGACTACTATAAAGCCTTGTGCTGCTTTCAGAAACCAACCTTGAGTCTGAGCAGAGACTGTGATGACCCAGGGTGGATCCTTTTGCTGCCACCAAGACAAGAAAGGAAGCTCTGAAGAGGTGGACAGAACTTCTTTGAGGCCAGCTGCTGGTGAAAATGGGTGTGGGGAAAATCTAGAAAAAAATGGGTCCAGAATATCAGCAAAACCCAAATAGCCAGATAATATGGCAATGTAAACTTAGGGTCAGGGAATGGGATTCATTTTGGATGGTTGGACAAGTGGTAAATAAATCATGGGACTAGCTTGGCAATATGAGACCTGGATTTTAAGCCCATCTTCCATATATTTTTTAATGTAAAGTTTCTTTTCTTACCCAAATGCTCAACCAAATATTTCTCCCCTTTAAGTGGATACTTTGGGAAGGAATTGCCTGAATCTGGTGTGTTGAGAACTGAGAAACCAAAGAGGTAAAAGAAGTACAGGTGGTGTTCCAAAAGTACCAGTAATGTTTTCTGGATACTTCAGATGGTTCAAGAACCATTCAAAAGCCAGTAAAGAGCTTTCTAGGGTGTTCCACAGCCCATTGCCCATGTGGGAGATGTTAATGAAAGAATATTATTTCATCAGTGTTCAACATGTGCACTAAACCCTTCCTCAATAGCTCTTTGTTCGGCTTTCTATGCCTTGATGAATCTGCTCCATTTTCCATCCTTACCATTGAGTAGCAGCTCCTCTGGTGGCTTAGTGGTTAAAAACGCTGAGCTTGGAGACTGGAAGGTCAGGTTTTGACACCCAAGGGCTGCACTTGGGGACATGAAATGAGCCTCATTCGGGTGTCCCCTGAGTGGAGTTTCTCCAGCAAAAATCCTTTCAACCCAGAGTAATTTCTGAGATGAAATTATTATTATACCATGAGTACAGAGAAGGAGAAAGAGGGCATATGCACTGCTGACTGAGAATGGGAGATGGTTTTATCAGACGTCTACTCAGCCGAACAGAAAGTTGAACTCAACCGCAGGCTCTCAGACTGTGTGAAACCAATACAGTGAACTTGGCAGATTGATCCTCAGAGAAAGCATTGCCAAGTGAAAGCAAAAGGGTTTCAACAACACCGAGAAATGTATCAAGGATGCTCTGGGTGGCCTGACTCTATTATTGCCTTTAGGAAAAATTTAAAAACATGCCTGGCAGGGCAGGTTTGGGGTGCGGGAGGGATTATGACCCCAGCCCGCTGGTTGATTTAACCCCTACTTGGCCTCAATTAGTTTTAGATTTTAATTTTAAAGTTTTAAATTGAGGGTTTTTAAGGGATGTTTTTAAGAGTGTTTTATTGTTGTTGTTTTTTTAATGAATTGTGAGCTGCCCTGGGTCACCTCGGTGAGAAGGGCAGTTGATAAGTACGACTAATAGATGAATAAAATAAATAAATAAATTGCCAGAATCTTACCTAAAAAGATTTAGACATTCACTCTTAAATGAAACATCTGGGGTGAAGACTCCCTGCTCCCCCAAGGAAGTCCAGAAGATTTCTATTAGGGTCTACCTAATTATAATTAAGCTCAGAAAGATAGGAGGCTGAGTCAACCTGGATCACCCTCAGGATCGAACTCTCAAGGTCAGCAATTTTGGATGCAGTACTGCAGGATGGAATGAGCTCCTGTCTTTGTCCCAGCTCCTGCCAACCTAGCAGTTCGAAAGCAAGAAATTGCAAGTAGATAAATAGGGACCACTTCAGTGGGAAGGTAACAGAGTCCCGTGCACTTTGGTGTCTAGTCATGTCTGCCAGACAGCGCTGGCTCTTCGGCTTTGAAACAGAGATGAGCACTGACCCCTAGAGTCAGATACGAGCAAGGGAAACCTTTACCTTTACTTTACAGCAGTTTAACCACTGAGCCACAGCTCCCCTGGTGGCTTAGTGGCAAAGGCACTAGGCTTGGAGACTTGAAAGATGAGTTCGATTCCAGAGAGCTGTACAATGGGGAACATGAAAGGAGTCTCATTCAGGTGTCCCCTGCCAAAACCCTTTCAACCCAGAGTAATCTTTGACATGAGAATTAATGAATCACTGAGACACAAAGGCTCTTTGCAGAAAGAAGTCTGGCTCATGCACAAATCAGGTTCAGGTCAGTTCATAGCTTGCACCAATCCATGCCAAAGGGGGTCAATAACGAAAGCTATTATCCTGTCTAATCATTTTTTTTTTGTTCAGTCACACAGTCGATTCCGACCCTCTGCGACCCCATGGACCACTGACCGCCAGGCACTCCTGTCCTCCACCATCCCCCTCAACTCGCTCAGCTCTGTGCCCATTGTCTCCACGATACCATCTAGCCATCTCATCTTGGGCCGTCCCCTTCTTCTTTTGCCCTCGACCCTTCCAAGCATCAAAGCTTTCTCAAGTGAATCCTCTCTTCTCATTTGATCTCCAAAGTACTTTAGCCTCATCTTTATTATTTGACCATACCCTACATCAAATAGCTGGCCTAGGGGCTTGATTTCCTATAGGACACCGTTTGTTAAGATGCTGAGTTTGATGACCAGAAGGTCGGCAGGTGAGCCGTCTGAGACCTGAATACCGCACAACAGAGTGAGCACGTGTTGTCTGTTCCAGCTCCTGCCAACCTAGCAGTTCAAAAGCAAGACACTGCAGGTAGATAAATAGGTACCGTTTTGGCAGGAAAGGTAACAGCATCTTTTCATTCCTGCCACGTGACCACAGAAATGTCTGCAGATGCAGACAGTGCTGTCTCTTTGGCTGTAAACTGAGATGAGCACTGCCCCCGAGAGTAAGACACAACTTGCTTTTGAGGGAGGGAGACTTTTACCTTTATTAACTGATTTTGTACATAATGATCTCATGTTGGATTGTGCTCTGGGGAAAGACTGTCTGAATCCCACCCTGACACCATAGATCCACTGCTGAGGTGGCCAGCTTTCAAAACCACCCAGAGAGCCACATCAGTGTATCCCTAATAATACCGTTAATAAGGCAGGCCGTGCCACCTGAGACGTGTGGTTGAGGCATGTTTCATTTTATTTCCTTTACTGGACATGGTCAAAGCTGAGATGGGGCAGGTGGTGCCCTTCTGCCATGGTCATGCCGTTGGCCATGTACCGGAGCGGAGGAGGAGGTGGTGGCCCCACAACCTGGCCCCCAGGAACTTCATACCATGTAGGGGATGGGAGGTCATCTTCTGGAACCATGGATGAGACAAGGTTCCCCATCAGGCGGTGGTACCGATAGTTCTCTTCACGCTCTCCCCCATCTCCGGCCACCCACAGAGTCAAGGAGGAGAGTGGAGGGCAAGACCTCTGTGCTGCCCGACGAAGCCTCGCACCACTTCTTCTTCCCCAAGAAGACAGGATTTCCTTTGGCATGGGGTGCATATCTTGAAAGAAGACCTCACTTGGGCCAAGCGGCATCTCTCTGGGCTAGAATGGAAAGTTAGAGGTTACTTTTGAAAAAGAAGGAAACTGTAGTTCAGTGATGGTGAACCTTGGCACTCCAGGTGTTCTTGAACTTCAATTACCAGAAGCCCAAGTCAGCACTCCTGCTGGTCAGGGCTTCCTGGAATTGAAGTCCAAGAACAACGAGAGTGCCAAGGTTCACCGTCACTGCCCTAGTTCAAACCCTAGTTGCAACTCTCTCTCCAAGAACATATAGCAAGAAGGTGAATGATTGCATTGATTGGGTATATGAACAAACCAAATCAAGCCAAACATAATGAGGTTAAGATGGACCTTAATGAGAATGGGATGGAACTTGATAGGATATAGTTACAAGTGGAATTAAGTAGACAAGGCAATGGAGGTTAGGTAAAGTTCTCACTTGCTCAAAAGCCAATCATGCCTAGCTCTAGAGTTCAATACTAATTTCTGTTTATAGCCAGACTCTACAGACGTTTCCATGGTCATGTGGTAGATATGACTAAACACCAGAGTGCACAGAATGCTGTTACCTTTCCCGCCAAAGTGGTACCTAGTTATCTACTTGCAATTTCCTGCAATGAAGGTTGCAGGTTCCCAAAACACAGAGATACTTGTCTATTGTTTTGGGAATGCTATTGATTTCCTTGAAGAAGACTCAAACTCTGTAACTTGAGACCACAGTGACAGTACACAGTGGGCTATACTTTGATACTCACTACTCTTTGGCCTTTCCAAAAGAGTTTCTTCAGCCCTTTTCCATGGCCTCCCTGACTTCCTGTGGCCAGCTCTTCTGAGTTTAGATCTTCATTCTCATCTGCCTCCTCCAGCTTCCTCGTGGAGGCCCAATTCCCCATTCCGGGGGACTCACCCCCCTCTTTCTAAGAGAAGCTGTTCTACCTTGTCTCCAGTTTTCCATCTGCAGCTGCCTTCAACTGGAGGTGAGGGTGGTGGGAAGGAAGCATTGTGACCTCAAGAGGTCAACTCCAAGGAGTCATCGTGGCCTATAGCTTTCCTATCTCATTTCAGGAGTTGCTGATGAGAGCCCGTGGCTTATAGCCCTTTAATTCATGTAGTTCTTTATGAATATAAATTCTTTTCATCACATTGTTCCTTCACAGTCTGGTAATGTTGAGATAGAATTTCCTCGAGTTCTCTCCTCTTTTTTCTTGAAAGAAATCAACCCTCTCCTGATGGATGGAGACAACTTGGAAAATTTGGGGTCGGACCCTAAATCAGTAATATGAGGAACAGATATTGAAGGCTAAAGACCCACCAATGCCAAATTCTTATTATACATATAATGCTTCAACATAATGAAGTCATTGCCAAAAAAATATTTTTTTGGCAAATTTGTACTTTGTTTCATGGACTTTCAAGCATAAGACAACGTATAACAACCAGCCAGTTGTTTTGTGCTTGTTGTCTCTTTTTGTGTACTTTGCTTCTCAAAGAAGAAGGACGTTAGTTTCACGAAGAATTTGAGTACGGTAAATGAAAGTGACCTTGAGGAGAAAAAATGAGTGTCCCTTGTCTCACATCAAAAAACAAAGAACATAGCTAGCATTTGACTGAGTAGATCCTACATGCCACAATGATTCCCCAAATCTTGAAGATCTCAGAAGAAAATAGGCCTCCCTTTACACATCAAAGTAGTAATTATTCTTATACAGTGGACCCTCACTTAACAAATTTAGTGCATACTCTGGGACCTTTGTACCACAAAAAAATTGAAATGTGGATTTCCCATAGGAATGCATTGAATGCAATTTTCCATAGGAATGCATTGAAAACCAAAATTTGAGAACCGAAACACAGTTTTCAATAGAAATGCATTGAAAACCAATTAATCCGTTCGGGAAATTTTTTTTTACTGAGCCACTATTTTCTATAGATTTCCTTTTGTTATGCAAATTTTGTGTTAAGTGGGCCGCTTGTTAAGCAAGGGTCCACTGTACTTATATACCACCCCATAGTGCTTAGTGCAAATTGATAATGTCCCACAAATCCTTGGCTAATATTCAGACCTCTGAGATGGGTATCCAGCATATGTATGTACTTTATTTCTGCTGTCTCTCTCTGGATCCTTGCCTTGTAATGTCTCTGTTCCAGGATGTTACTTTAGATTTAGTTCCGCCTATGATATATGGCAGTAGTCGTGAACTTTTGGCATGGGTGCCAGACGGGGGACTCAGAGCACTTTCTGTAGGCACAAATGCCATCGCCCCAGGGAGGTTAGGCACTCTCAACCTTTTGGCTGCAGTACACTAATTTAATCACTGCACCACCGGGGCTCAAAGTCATCAACAGTTATGCAATAATAAGATCCTGGGAACAACACCTTAGCTCTCAGATCTTTATTGTTCTGCAAAATGCACAATTTATCCCATTCTCTCCAATACCATGTCCCTTCAGAACACTGTCAGGTTTTTCCATCGACGTTTGATCTCACGGGCCACTTGATCCAGCCACCATTCAGCATACATAGCTTCCTGCAACCACAGCTGGAACTTCTCCCATTCAGAAGAAGTCTTAAAGTCCTGGGACGTCAATTCCAAGAGGGTGGTCTCCAGCCGATGGAGCGTTGCATCAGAAACACGTAGATTCCGGTAGCGAAAATTCTCCTTCCAGCTTCGGGCTTGCCCCTGTGCCATGGATAAGACAAAAGGGATCACATCTTAATTTCTTGCAGTATACAATGTAGCTGACTCCATTAGGGCAAGGGCAGGCAGCACCCACTACTAGATCAGAAGACCCCCAAAGAGGCCAAGAACAAACATTGGCTACCTACTGAGCCATAACCTTCTAAGACCTATCAGGTCTTCATGTTTCCTGGTTGTTTACCAAGTTGATCAAAACATCAATTCATATTGTAGAATAGCATTTGCAGTGGTACAGTGGTGCCACCATTCATAGGGTATATACCCAAGGAGTTCTTGATGAGGAAGGACTATGACCCCTGATCCTCAAGCCACCTAGTATTTCAGAGTATAACACGATTTCTTCTTCCACAGTATTAAGGGGACTCCCAAACACACCATAATTTATGGCCTCAGCACACCATCATCTTACTCCAGGGATGGAGAACTTTTCGAGACTGAGTGCCCAAACAGGGGGCAGGGCAAACTCTGTGCTTGGGGGAGGGGGGAGGAAGTGCTCCCATTGGGCTACTGGGCATAGAGGTGGGGTGAACTCTGTGCTGGGGCGACAGCCAACAGAGAGGGCTCTGAGTCCCCTCCCCCTCTAGCACATATGCCATAGGTACGTCACCACTGCCCTACCCTGCCTGGGTCCTCAGCCATTGAGAAAGCTATTTGAAAGATTTGTTGTTCAGTTGCACAGTCGATTCCGACCCTTTGCGATCCCATGGACCACTGTCCACCAGGCACTTCTGTCCTCCACCATCCTCCTCAACCCACTCAGCTCTGTGTCCATTGCATCTACAATACCATCTAGCCATCTCATTTTTGGCCATCCCTTTCTTCTTTTGCCCTCAAGGCTTTCTCAAGTGAATCCTCTCTTCTCATTTGATGTCCAAAGTACTTCGCCTTCATCTTTACTATTTGAAAGATGCCCCTGTGTAATACAAGGGAGCCATGATTTTGCCCTCAAATCTAGGCAGCCTTCCTTCTCTTCCCTGCCTTCAAATTGCTCCCTAGCACTTACCCCACAACAGATTCTTGGCCAACAACAGTTAAAGAGCTCTGATTCTTTCTTTGGTTGTCTTGGATTGCAGCATGTGGCCTCCTTGAACCATGCTTGGGAGGGAACAGTCCCCATCAGTCCCTGAGTGTTACGTGGGATGGTGGATCGGTGAAGGGCTGCCCAGAGGAATGAAATCACACAGCCCTGTGGGTTCCAGGGAGAGCAAGTAAGACCTAGGCTGACCTCACAATTACAAAGATGAAATCACAGAGGGGGAAGGGGGAAACCCAATGCCTATGTATGTCTTGAGCAGTGGTGTAGTAGAACCACAATTCATAGGGCCTATGCTCAAGAACGTCTTGATGAGCAGGGTCTATGACCGCTGCTCCTAATACAGTACTACCCTATCACTTGCTCCTGTCCTCCGCAAGCTACATTATTCTTTCTAGAACTTGGAGAATAAATGGATTTTCTCCAGGAAGGCTGTATTGCTACAAGCTGTTCCTGTTGTAAAAGAAAGTACTGTATTTGAAGTTGTTCTGGTTTTGAACCGGCAATTAAGAGCCATTGGCTTTAGAAAAGGTCTGCTCCTAGTGGAAACAAAAACTGCCAGAATTCATTTGTTGACAGAGATTAATCCAACTGCCCATCTTTTGGGATTCTCCTTGAAAAGTTTTGACTATGGCAATTGTCATTACAGCACCCAAGCTTCCAAATTTAGCACAATGCCACTGATCATAAGGCAGAGTGATTCTGTCTTCCCAGGGACTAGATGTTGCAAGATGATAGCAAGGTTTTGAAGGTATGTATGTTTTGCAGCTTGGCCTCCCTGTCCTAGCTACTCCACTGCCATCAAATTTTGTAGAGGGTTTCTTTAAAGCAGGGGTTCCCAACCTAAGGCCCGTGGGTCGGATCTTACCCATGGTGCCATTTCATGTGCCCGCCCCTCCAAGCACATTCGAGAATCAAAATGGCTACCTCTTTGAAGCTGTTGGGACAAAATGGCCACCACCCATTCCTGCAGGCAGGGCAAAATGGCCATCCGGCCCTCGAAGATGACTGAGAGAGCGTGACCCGGGCCCCGGCTTGAAAAGGTTGGGAACCCCCGTTTTAAAGCAATATTAAGGAAAGGTTTAGGGCTCTTTCAAATACGATGTGACCTAAAATAGGCCACTTTTTTTTTGGGGGGGGGGGGAAACAAATCACATGATTTCAAGATAGATCTATGGCCAGCTGGATGTGAAAACCAATGATAATTTCGGAGTCACGTGACTTCACGCCGACACCTCCCCCCGGTGACTTTCCATGACTTTTTGGTCGACCCCCTCCCCCCCTTAAAATGGTCACATGGTATTTGAACCCCCTTAGCTTTCAGTTCAATTAGCTTTTGCACATGGTGGAGTGACAACGTGTTCTTTTCCTCAGACAATAAATGAAAAATTCCTCTCCATCCCTAGATAGTGGGGATAGAAAGGAATTTCCCTTCGCTCTTGATAAGGTTTTCACATTAGCAAAAATGATGTTAGGTTCAAATAAATTAACAGTGCTTAAGCAAAATGACCTGCTCTTCTATGAAATGATGCAGTCTGCAAAACTGAATGGTTTGCACCCAAACTAGGATCCATACTGCATTATTTAAGATTCTGAAGCACTGAATGGGTTGACCTCTACCTCTGCTATTACAGTATTATCATTTCCTTTGGGGGGCGGGTGAGGGAGGACAGATAGAAACCCCAGTTAATAAAGGTAAAGGTTCCCCTTGCTCAAAAGCCAGTCATATCCGACTCTAGGGTTCAGTGCTCATCTCTGTTTCAAAGCCGAAGAGCCAGCGCTGTTTGCTTCTGCAGACGTTTCCGTGGACATGTGGCAGACACGACTAAACACCAGAGTCTATCGATGCTGTTTACCTTCCCACCTAAAGTGGTACCTATTTATCCACTTGCAATTTCTTGCTTTCAAACTGCTAGGTTGGCAGGAGCTGGGACAAAGATGTAAGCTCATTCCATCCTGCATTACTTTGGAATCAAACAGTTACATTTCCAAAATATATCCACTGGATGGCAGCATAAAATCAAAAATAGGAAGCAGCCAGGCCATTAGAAGGGGCTCTTCTACAAGCATGGATGTAAAAATGCAAGTTGCATACTGTATTACAATTTACTACTTTTTCATGAGATGCAAAATCCACAACGTGAGGGTACCTCCCTTAGCTTTCTTGACAGTAGGGCCCGCTCTGCTGATTTACTTGAAAGGAGAACCCGGGATTAGTGTCAACATATAGCATCGTTGGGCAGCAGTTAGAGTTTGCTCCTGTGTGTCTCACTTCGTTTATGCAGCCAACAGAAGCAACCATTTAATTTCCTAAAATAAGTTAGTTACATAACTCAATGGGGGATTGCAGTGGTTTAGTGGTTAAAACACTGAACTTAAAGACTGGAAGGTTGCTAAGTTGGCAGTTCAAGTCCCGAGTGCTGCATGACAGACTGAGCTCCCATCTCTGTCCCGTTTCCTGCCTGTCCTGTCTCCTGCCAACCTAGCAGTTCAAAAGAGTTAGGTATTTGGCTGCAGAGGCAGATTTTGGGAGTTAGCTTCCCCATTGTGACTCTGAAGAGACAGCCTGTGTAGCCCTGGGCAAGCTGCAGTCCCAAGAGCTCCCTCCACAGAAAGGGAATGGGAAACCACTTCTCTGAACTAGGATACTCTGAACTAGGACACTCTGGCGGCACATGATTATAATCAATGACCAAGAATATTGTTGTCAGATGGATGAGAGAAAGGAAACTGGTGACTTCAGCTGATTCTTGCTTCTATCCAGATGAAGCCGCTGCTCCCACTGGCCATGGGGAGGGGTGGAGGGTGTAAAAATTGACCAATCTACAGCTTGTCCCCTTTGAGTCTGTAACCCTCTTTTGAGCCAAAGCCGAGTTGAAAATAATTTCTGCTAGGATGGAAAAGTTATTCCAGTAATTCCCCTGGTTCCTACCTTTCTTCACCATTTCCAGCATTGGCACAATGTTATCAACCTAAACTTCCCCAGACACTGCAAGCTAAATCCCCTTTTTGGCTGAGTATCACCTAAACGGCCCACTCAGGTCTCCCAAGAGGCCAAAATTAAATGGGTTGCCTCTCAATGGAGAGGCCATTTCGCCATTTCCAGAACTAGCCGGTCAACCATGGGAGACTTAACAGGGCTCTGTGCCAGAAACCATTGTTATAGGGCAGTGATTTTAGAGACCGAGTGCCCAAACTGCAACCCAAAATCCACTCTGTGCTGGGGGGAGGGAGGGAGTGCTCCCATTGGGCTGCTGGTCAGAGGGGCGGGGTGAACTCTGTGCTGGGGGAGGGAGGAAGTATTCCTATTGGGCTGCTGGGCAAAGGGGCAGGGCAAACTCTGTGATGGTGCAACAGCACTCATGCTCAAAGAGAGGCCATTGAGTGCACCCTCTGGCACACATGCCATAGGTTTGCTATCACTGTTATAGAGCTTTTTGGCCACTGACCCACAAAATCAGACCACTAGAAATGGCATAGAGCAGTGATGGAGAACCTTTTAGAAACCGAGTGCCCAAACTGCAAGCTAAAACCCACTTATTTATCCCAAAGTGTCAACACAGCAACAGGGGAAGAAGGAAATGCTCCCATTGGGCTGCTGGTCAGAGGGGTGGTGTGAACTCTGTGCTGGGGGGGAGGGAGGGAATAAGTGCTCCCATTGAGCTGCTGGAATGAGGGGAGGGGCAAACTCTGTGGTGGGGTGACTGCACGGGTGGCCTCGGAGATGGCTCCGAGTGCCACCTCTGGCACACGAGCCATAGGTTCACCACCACTGGCATAGAGTATAACGCCTGAGGCAACAGGAAGACACAGTTTTCAAAACAGCCATCTTGTTTATTAAACATACAAAATTTAGTACAAACCAGGGTAAATGTCTATTCAAAGTTCCTTCCAGAAAGGCAACCAAGACAAGGGTCCAAAAAGCCCCCCCCCCATCTAATATTAAGAACATTCATTAATGTGGCACCACAGAGCCGACGCAGGCGTACAGTCACGAAAAAAGCCAACATTCCAATTAGCTTGAGGAAACAAGAACAGCACTTTCTCAACCTCCAAACAAATTATCTCCCCCACCTCAGCCGAGACCTCATACAGCAGGGGAGCAAGGAGGACTCTAGACACTCCATTGATCACAGATATCTTAAATTAATAAAACTGAACAAGGCAACCGCAATTGTTACTTTCTGCGCCTATTTAGCTGTCAAGAGGGACTGTGCAACATTTCTACATATGTGTTGGGAATTATGAGAGGGGGAAAATTTGAGTTATTTGGTGCACTAACCCCAGAATCCTTTGGGGGTAGAGAAATGCAGCCCCCAACACTCCCCCTCCCAAAGGTCCTAATATATTTAACCTGTGGTGGGGAAACATAATATGGGATAAGTACACAAGCCCGCACCCACAGGGATGTTCGTTGTACCTTTTGCCACCACTAGATGGGGCAGGTGAGACAACGGAACCAGGGTCCTCCTCTAGATTCTGTTTCCTTTGCCTGTTCAACCAAAAGAAGTCATTTTTGAGTTCTATCAAAACATAGATAGCAAAATGGGATAAAATACACAAACAAAATACACTCAAGTTAACTATTCCATGTGGTGTGTCCTTTTAAGTGCAAATTTCCCATTATGAAAGGCCAGTTCAAGGATTACAGGGCTCCTCCTTTCTAATCCTAAAACAAGAGAGGTGGTTGTGGCTGAAGGCTATGAGACCCTCAAATATTGGCCAGCCCTGTGCCTGATGGAAGAAATCTGGGCTACCAGTAGGCTGTTTCTCTGTCCACAGGGCCAGGATGTTCCATCGTTTAGCAAGCCATTTAATCCTTCATCTTCTTTAGCAATAAGGTAGGAGGTGGTAGACCCCCCCCACACACACACACACCACATCTGAACTACTGAGCTCAAGGCTTTCTTAACCATAGAGGAAACCTGGAGACTGAAGTTGCCTTTGAGCCTAATCCTGCAAGCCCAGTGTATTGAATTAATCATCTGAAGTTCCTGCCATCATCCCAGGAATGGGATACGAGATACCACAGATGTTGTCTTGTTGCCCACCCAAAACAGTGCAAGGTGACCAAGATTCACCTTACTTTGCTCCTCCTACTTGTGAGCAGACCAGTTATACTGCATCATCCCTCCGGCAGTAAACAGTAGAGAAGATACAATTATAAGATGACACCTTCTTATGGAGAAGGAACCCTTTGAGATATCCGTGGTGTAGTGACACTTCTGACATTCCTGTTGTGAAGCTTAGGTCCTCGAAGGATCGAAAAGTAGTTTTCTGTGGCCCAAAATATTGTAGGAATATAACAGGTCGAAAAAAGGCGGGGAGTGGGGGGAGAGAACAAGAAAATGTGCTAGATGGAGAAGAGATGGACAAGGAGAACTGCAAAAGAGGACAACTGGCAGACAAACTTGACAGCGGGACAGGGCTGATGAATGAATTACCGTATTTGCTGGCATAGAAGACCCACCCCTTAAAAATACACTAGAAAACTGAAGTGCATCTTGTGTGTATATAGTGGCCTCTAGTGGAATAGTTTGGTAATAACAAGGTGCGTCTTATACACTAGCAAATATGGTAATTGTGGATGATAAATAAGACTAAATCAGATGAGGTGGAAACCAGTAGTAAAATGAAGCCATTTGAGCCAAGATTAACCCAACGCAGGAGGCCTGCAACCTTTACACAGAATAAAGTTTCAGGGATAGAGATAAGCAGGGATAAGGGACCGGACACTTTCCAAAACGAAGTTGCAAGCAACCCAGCAGGAAACGGCGCCTCCATTCTTCAGGGCACGTGAAGGGTTTTCCTTGTGCGTGTCCCAGCAAGGAGGCGGATGGTTTGGCTGCAAAAACAGAAGCCGCTTTCTCTTCGGACCCAGGTGGAGATCAGTCGACAGCATCGCAGATGCGTTCCACAGCAGCATTAAAGGCATGGGGCTGGTCTGCGTAGACGTGATGGGAGGCGCCTGCAATCGCCTAAGAAATGGGGGAGCAGAAGTAGATAGCAGGTTTAGCGAGGGAAGAGAACTGACCCAGTTGACCTCCAGTCTGGATTTCTATTTAGGGAAGGTGTGCAGGATTATACATGGTTTGCTTTGCAGCAGGGCCTAGGCGCAAGCTCAAGAGAGGCCTAAGATGGGGAGATCCCAGCCTAAGAGAGACCTCTTGAGGCAATCTTGAACACCTAGAGGACTAGCCTGTTCCGTCTAGGCCAGGCTTTCTCAACCTTGGGCCTCCAGGTGTTCTTAGAAGTCAGTAATCCTGCTGATCAGGACTTCTGGGAATTGAAGTTCACAAACAGCCGGAGTGCCAAAGTTTGCCATCACTGCTCTAGGTCAAGCTTTCTGAAACTTGGGCCTTCGTGTGTACTTGGGACTCCAATTCATAGAAGCCCAAGCTTCTCTCCTCAAGGCTGCAGGTTCCCCACCCGAGCAAGACGGCGCTCTTGTTGCCCTGGTGGTATGGTGGTTAAACTACTGTGCTGCAGGCAAAAGGGTGTGAGTTCAGTCCTGACGAGGATCAAGGTTGATTCAGCCTTCCATCCTTCCAAGGTTGGTAAACTTGTTGTTAATGCTAATTTACAGTAAAACCTCGGATAGCGCTAAAACTTGGTTCCACAAGTCTTAATGTTATCTGATTTTTAATGTTATCCGATGCATGCATCGGATAACGTTAAAATCCTATGGGATGCATCGGATAACGTTAAACCTCCATATACATTATAACCGGCACAGACGTTATCGAACATTATCTGATGCATCCCATAGGATTTTAACGTTATGTGATGAATTTTTTTCCCCAGATTGCTTAACGTTATGCGGTTTTAGTGTTATCTTATGCAAACATTATCCGAGGTATTACTGTACTTGTGAACCACCCAGAGAGCGCACCAAATGCTATGGGGAAGTATGTAAGTGTAATTGTTAATCTTCCTTAATGCAACTTCTGATGGGAATTTTCCTTTTTTAAAAAAAAGTTTAAAAGCCTCACACTATTCCTGGATGCAAATATCCAACACCTGCCAACATGAGCTGATAAAATAAATTGTGGAGCCATGGTAGAAACCAAATATGGAGCCATGGTAGAAACCAACACAGTTTGGAAGCCATTCATTCATAGCACCCACTCACCTCACATATGACAATGTAGAGACGCAGATGGTACATGCTAAGCATGAGGAAGGACATTGGACAGAAAATTGGAGTTTTACTTAACCCAACCACTCATCCATATTCCCAACTGAGTTTTCCAAGTTGAGCTCCAAAGTCATTAAGTACTAGAAACCTGATTTTTTTTTAATGCAGAGAATTTTCAAGTCTAAGACTCTAGTCCGTGTGCTGAAATTCTTACCATGTAATGAACGTAGCACCCTGGCCGTTGATGCTTGACCTTCTCCCCCGTGCTGGTATCAATCCATGAATTGGCACCATAGATGAGGGTGATGGGCAGGTCATGGCGTATGAGGTGGATCCGTTCCAACATGGGACGCCGGGCCCAACCAAACGACTCCGTCATGGCTTTGAACCCTGCCTCGCCACTACAGGAGGGATGGGGGGAAATGGAGGAAAAAATAGGTGGTTGTATTTCTCTTCTGATAAAAATCCAGCCACCACCTTTTTCCATATCGAAAGCAATTTTTGTAATTTTGTAACTCAAAAATGTTTAATTCCTTTTAGCCTAACTTTTAATATTGTATTAATTTATATTTTTAACTGTTAATAGGGTATTGAATTTTGATCTCAACTATGTACTTTTAAATTTGTTTTGTAAGCCGCCCAGAGTTGGGTTTTACCCGATTGGGGCGGGATAACAAGTTGGAACAAATAAATAAATAAATAAATAAAAAGGGATGTGATGGCTCAGTGGTTAAGAAGCTCGCCTTGATAGCTGGAAGGCTGGCAAGTTAGCAGTTCAAGACCCAGGTAATGCATGATGGATTGAGCAGCCGTCTCTGTCCCAGCTCTTGGGGACTTGAAAGGAGCCTCATTTGGGTGTTCCCCGAGCGGAGTTTCTTCTGCAAAAATCCTTTCAACCCAGAATAATTTCTGACACAAAATTATTATTATCAAAAGCAAAAACGTCTAAGAACCCATAATTATCCAGGTAGATAATAGTCAACAGGTCAAAGACTAGAAATAGTGCCAGAATTCCCTTAACAAAATCCACTTTCGAACACTAGCATGGATTTTGTAATTTTTATTATAAAAAGAAGCCCTAAAGTAGGTAAAAATAAGTGGAGAAGTTGGAAAACTCTTACAATCACACATAGGTTGACTATGCAAAGCGGCACAAACAGAAAATAACAAATTATGCCTCCTCTCATTTACACTTACTCCAGGATAAACCTGTTTGATGTGTTGGAAGACTGAGATTTTTGTCTTATTACTTCCAATGTTAGCTAATATTAAAATGCAGCTATCAGTCTTTAAAGTAGGGGTGCCGAAACTACGGCCCATGAACTAGACCAGGCCTGCAGCACCAATCCATGTGGCCCACCACCGCCCTCGCCACACCCAGAAGTGGAAGCAGACATGTTTATGTCAGATGTAAAATGCACCCATGCATGCGTAAACATATCCACACCTGTTGTAAACGCAGAAGTGGGCACATTTAAAGCTGTCGTAAACGCACCTGCTTCCACTTCTGGGGGCGTAGTCAGGCCCACTCAGCTGTCTTGGGGGGGGGGGTCAGACCCATGGCACAAAAGGTTTGGGCACCCCTGCTTTAAAGTGACACTTTTTTTTGTCTTTTTAATCTATTTACTCTCTGACATGCCTGAAACACAGACTAATACGGCTACAATTTCAAGTTTTCCAAGGTATATCATGGTCCATTTATTCTTCTATGGTCCAAAGTTATGGAGTAGGCTGAGAGGACCCATTTGAGCACCACAAGCTTTTGGTCCACCCTCTGTGCAGCACAAAGGAAAATAATTATAACTTTCATTTTTCATAAGTCTTTCTTATCTCCTGATGTCCAAATTTTCCCACTGTGAGAAAGCCATGCTAACATTCTAGCTGTGCCCTTGGAATGATTACAGCCAAGGACAAAGATTTCCAGCAGAACAACGCTGCAAAGAAAAGAAGAACACAGTGAACCAAACTGTGTTCACGTGCAATTGTCCACCGTAAGCTCTTCTTTTTCACCGGAGACCACCATGATGATCAGCTATATTCGGATTTGGATATGGCAGAAGAAGAAGCAACAGAGGCATTTTGCAGAATGCTGCTTGGAATCTCCTGATCTTGAGAAACACCTAAGGTCTAAGCCAGGAGTTCTCAATCTTTTCAACCAGAGGGCTAGGTCACGCTCCCTCAAACAGCTTCAGGGACCAGGTGGCCATTTTGCTCTTCCTCCAACAGATAGTACTTCTGGGTGGGATGGAAGCGTTGGGGGACCACATGACATGGTGCAATGGGCTGCATCTGGCCCATGGGCCACAGGTTGCGAATCCCTGGTCTAAGCTTCCTAAACAGACTCTCTTTATGACATGTCAGACCACAGGTGCCAAGAGGATTCCAGGAATTGTCCCTGAACTCGTCTGGAGGGCAATCCATTGGGGTTAGAGCAGTGGTGGCTAACCTTGGCACTCCTGGATTTCAGTTCCAAGAAGCCCAAGTCAGCACACCCGATGATTAGGGCTTCTTGCAACTGAAGCCCGAGAACAGCTGGAGTGCCAAGGTTAGCCACCACTGGGTTAGGGGAAGCATTCTCACCTGGGTGTCTGAGCATTGCAGTGGTAGATGTATTCTGAGATGGTATCGTCATCAAAGAAGTCCGCAAACTTCTTCTTGAAGTCTGGACGGAAGCGCTGCACTAGCCCAGGACCTGGACAGGAAATGGACAGAACCGGGAGATTGACATCAAATATGAGCTTCCAAGCATATTTAAAACATCTTTTAATTTTGAGTTGGCTGACACCTTCTCTCACTCCACAATGGATGGATTGACATCGGGGGCAGGATCTGGCCCCTGGGCTTTAGTGACCGGCTCCCTGAACCACATGGTCGGCCCGTAGCCTGAAATGTTTGGGCACCCCTGTATTAAAAGGTTATCCAGTGCTCTTTTGAAACAACTCTTCGCTTCAAGACAACTATCCGTTCTTCACCTTAGTCCCCCAATACATCTCTACATATTTTACAGAAGGAAAACCAGTGGAAGAAGAGCAGTGAGGAGGCCCTCAAAATAACATGAATGGGGTGAGATTTGGGATTAGATCTGTGAGACAAAAGTCCCTGGGAAAAGCTTTTATTCACACATGTTAACCCTTGTCCACATTTAAGTGAGAATTGGGTCTCCTTGATTTCAAACTAGGATCCATTCCCACGCAAAGCAAACCTGAAATGAAAATATGGGTGGCAGCGTTCAAAAGTAGTTTACTAACTGGTAAGCAGATTCCTGATTCCTTGGAAATAAGACCTTGAGTGGTCTTAACGTTTATTTGAATAAAAGGAATAACAAACTCCATAAAGCAAATTGTTGCTTCAGTAAGCAAAGCATAGCAAAAGCTAAACAGCAAATCTGGTTCAGAAAATGCAAAGTAAAATGTCCCATCTCAGGGTCCTCACTAAAAAGCTCATCAATTGCTCTATCTAGCCAACTAATTCCTAGGCACGCAATTGCTCTGATACTTAGTCCCTAGAAAATAAGGAAACATGCTATTTTCTAATTCTTGCTTTCTCTAGTTGAATATTTCTAAGTATTGTCTCAGAGCACTGGCTGAGGAATTTCTAAGTACTGAAACTGGAAAAACTTCCAAATTTCGAAGTTGGAGATCAAGCTAAGTCCGGCAACTGACCTTCCTTCTCTGATAGTCTCTGTGGAAACATTCTGTCAAGGCAGCATCACTTCAAGGTTTCGATTCTTCTCCGCACTGCAACTCATCCAGGAATTCGGAACTTGGATGGGCATGGCCAGCCAGAATTTCTGCTACCGGTTCTGGCGAACAGGCATGAACCTGCTGATGCCCAGCACTGAATAAGAATATTCAGCTCTACAAACATCTCCTAGGAGCTCAGTGTACCTTGCTTGCCAGCTCACTCACCCCAGGGTCCGGCCGCACGGAGCACAGCCAGAGGGTTGGAACGTCCCAGGACGGTCGCCACAGCCTTGATCCAGGTTGGAGGGTTAGGCGTCTGAGCTGGGTCAGTGGGCCGTGTGGGAAAGCCCCAGGGATCTACAAGGATCAGATGTTTTACCCTGGAGAACAGAAGCGCCATAGAGGGAGGAAAAACAGTGGTTAATGATCCTCAAACACACCACCCCACAGACTGGAAATCTAGAGACAGCTGTCTGCATCTGCAGACATTTCATATCAGAGCACTGTGGTCATGTGACAGGAATGACAGAGCGGAACACTGTTACCTTTCCCACCAAAGCACTACCTATTTACCTACTTGCAATTTCTTGCTTTCGAACTGCTAGGTTGGCAGGAGCTGGGATAGACGGTCACTCGGGTGTCAGACTGCTAACTTTCCCACTTCTGGTTGTCAAGCTCAGTGTCTTAACTACTAAACCTCTGGGTCCAATGAAATAAAAAGTGCCTGACCTGAATGTAAATCCTTAATTTCACCATTAACATGCCAGGGTTTCCAGCTCAACTTTTCCAGGCTAGGAAAGGGTTCCACTGGTGTTTTTCTAGGCTAGACTAGGAAACCTTGGGACTTCCTGCCCGAAAAGCATGTACTTCTACCACTAAGCGCCCATGTCAACTCACCTGTCTGGGTACTGCAAGCTGTAGGATGCTGCCAGGAAACCTCCAAGACTGTGACCCAGCAGGATCATGCTGGGAATGTCCATCTCCCGACGCCAGGCCTCGATGGAGCTCACAAACTCCTCCTCGGCCCCATAAGGATCGCGGGAGAAGGGGGGTCGGGAGCTACGTCCGAAGCCGAGGAGGTCAAAGGCGTGGAGGGGGCGGCGCTTGCTGAGTGGGTCCAGGTTGAGGATCCACAGCCCAACGCCCCCACCGAAACCGTGGACCAACACCAGCGGCGTGCGCCCTTTGCCCCGTTCCGGAGAGAGCGACACGGTCCAGATCTTGGCCTGGTTTGGGAGGGAGACGTAACGGGACACGAAGCGGTTCTGGAGGCCTGGAAGAATCAAAGGGGAAAAAAGACACAAACCCACATAAAGGCCACGAACTGCAGGCCCAACAAGTTGTACCTGCAGGAAGTTTTCAAAAGCAATATGGTGGAGGATACGAGTGCAGAGGTGGAAAGTAGGAAGGGGAATTTCAGTGGGGACGGAATGATCTCCCAGTCCCATAATTCAGCAGGAACCTCTCTGGTCAAACTATAAGTCTGGGAGACATCAAAATAAAAGGATGTAGAGAAGCCCTCTAACCTACATGCCATGCCCACACCAGTTCTTCTACACCAGTGGTTTTTGGACTTCAATTCCCAGAAGCCTAAGTCAATTCCTCAAAGCACTGATCAGCCAATGGACTGACTTAGGCTTTTGGGAACTGAAGTCCCCCTGTGGGTCGTGTGCACCCCATTTGAGAACCACTGCATGAAAGCTTCCCAAAGATAAGAAATGTAACAGTAAAATGAAATCATACTTTTCTTTTTGCGGTTACGGTGGGACCCAGGCACTTTCACAGAATTAAGAGCGCAACGTACAATTCGGATGTTTGAGAACCACCCTCTTCAAACAGCCAGGGACTTACACTGCAGGATCCGAGATTCCACATTCTTGAGGTGGGACATGGAGGTAGGACGCCAGGCAGGAAGCCAGCTGCCCAGCCAGCCTTGGGACCTATGGAAGAAATGGGAGATGGTTGACGTGAGAACCAAGGGGGAAAAGGTTAGAAATATGAGAAGTTGGGCAACATATATATATCAACAGTATTTATACTTCTATACCACCCTATAGTGCTTTGTGCACTCTCTGTGCGGTTCACAATTAATTAGCATTTTGCCCTCAACATGTAGGATACTACTCATTTGACCAAACTTGGAAGGATTGAACTGAGTCAACCTTGATTCCTGTCAAAATTGAACTCACAACCCTTTGGCTACAGTACAGCAGTTTAACCCCTGTACCACCAGGACTCTATAATAACAGGTTGCTTACCTGTAACTCTTTTTCTTCTCCGTGGTCACCTGTGAAGCCAAACTAATGTGTACGCACAGTAAACCCATTTGTGTGGATTCACAGAGACCATGAAGAAGAACTTGATAGAGCGTAGGGTCAGAAATAGACATTGTAGATAGCCCACAATTAGAACATTGTTATATTTAACAAGGATACAGCAATAGTAATTACACTTCGACATTGTCCCATAGCATTTAGTACATTCTCTGGGCAGTTCACAAGTTAATTAGCATTTCCCCACGCCACCCCAACATATTGGATACTCATTTTACCAGGCTTGGAAGGATGAAAGGCTGAGTCACCTTGATCCCTGTCAGGATTAAACTCACAACATCTTGGCTGCAGTACAGCAGCTTAACCCGAGTCGCCAGGACTTTTACGGAGTCAAACATAGGAAGCAGCATTTCTTAGCAAGCTTTTGACATTCTATGTCCTACAACAGGAGTCATCAAACTTTTTAAGTCAGGCCCTCAGACAGTTGAGGGGGCTGGGCTGGTGGTCCCCCACCCCTGCCGTAAACGCATCTGCAGATCTTGTAAACACATTTATGACAGATGTAAACAAGTCCTCGGCTGATTCTGATGGCGGCAGCTGGAGCAAACACATGAGCCAGATAATTTGGCACCACAGGCCGGATCTGACCCACGGGCCATAGGTTGCCTACCCCTGTCCTACAAGTTGATCTAGCTTTCACAGACACAAAAGAGGCCCAGAATAGTTTGCACCTCTCCTTCTTTTCTTGTTTTTAAGACAAATAACACTAATTTTACTCTTACCATCAGCAATAGTTCTAAAATTAAAAAAACCCAATTCAAATTGTCTATACCAGGGGTCCCTAACCTCTAGACCACAGACCAGTACCAGGCCACAGGCTATCCCAAACCAGGCCACGGGATGGGTGGCACTGGGAACCCCGATGGCAGTCTTCTGTCCTCAACATGCTCTGCCAGGTCTGCCCAGCGAACAGAGCAAGAGCACCGGCTTCAGACACAAGAGATAGGCAGTGTCCAGGCCCCTCCTGCACATTGCTTAACTATGGCTAGGCTCCGCCCCCTGCCTGTGCACTTGCACCATCCAATCCCACCACCCCTGCTTACCAGTACATGGAATAATTATTTAGCATGAAACTGGTCCGTGGTGCAAAAAAGGTTGGGGACCTCTGGTCTATACAACATACCATTCAGCCACATACACAGAAGTAAAGGTAAAGGTTTCCCTTGCTCAAAAGCCAGTTGTATCTGACTCTGTGGTTCAGTGCTCATCTCTGTTTGAAAGCCGAAGAGCCAGTGCTGCCTGCTTCTGCAGACATTTCCGTGGTCATGTGGCAGGCATGACTAGACACCGGAGCGCACGGAACACTGTTACCTTCCCACCAAAGTGGTCCCTATTTATCTACTTGCAATTTCTTGCTTTCAAACTGCTAGGTTGGCAGGAGCTGGGACAAAGGCCAGAGCTCATTCCATCCTGCAGTACTCGGGAATCAAATTGCTGACCTTCCGCCTCCCAATCAGCATCTTAGCCACTTGAGCCACTGAAGTCCTTACACAGCACAGAAGTACAAATGTAAATAAACTATGTAGGAGATAGAAGACAGCACAGGGAGAGAAGTGGAATTTCTGGAACTGGGAATGTGAAGTTCAGATCAGTCATTTCATGGCTGGTTGGAAATATGGTGCTGGAGGAGAGCTTTGGGGCTACCATGAAATACAGACAATTAGGTCCTGGGCAAATCAAGCCTGAACTCTTGTCCCCAAAGGATATTCTTGGATAGGGAGCGCCACTGCTTGTAGGTAAAACTTTTCCTGTCCCATTTTGCATGCAGCTTGAGTAAGAAATAGTTCCAAGAACATAAACCAAACATTCTGGTGTCTTTCTTAAATTTCCTTTTAGAATTCTACTTAGTATGAGAAACAGTATCATCAGGCAGTTGACAAACTATACACGGGGAGCTCAATCATCCCCGCGGAGTACCTCAGCTTTGGCCATGAGTGTCTCTGTAACAGGTGTGCTGCTCCAGCACGGAGCGCATCCACAAATACGATGCTGTTAATGAAATAATGTGCATAGTGACAGGACATCTCAAACCTGCAACAGTTGAGAAAATATATCCTCTTGTTGGTATCGCTCCACCTAATATAAGACGTAGCAGTGAGCGCCAAGAGAACTAAGCAAGAGAATGACCCTCAACATCCTCTGAACAGATATGAGCCTCAAGTCAACTGATTCAGATTCAGGAAGAGCTTTATGACAAGAAAAAACGTTCTTGAAGGTGTGCAAGATCAAAATCAAATTAGAAGATGGAGGAAGGAGCTCACTGGACAAGACATCACATTAAAGGAGGATATGGCTGAGAAACTCAACCTCTCCGGTGTGACTTGGGAGGACCCCGAAAAGTCTGAGGGTCAGAGTGTCTACATTTAAGACCAACATGCTCAAGTGGGGGATGCTGGTGGACAACAACACGCTGTGAGAATGTGGAGAGATACAGAATCTGGCTCATTTACTGGTTTGCCGATTACTGCCAGAAACATGCACCGATGAGGACTTAAGTTTGGCCAAAGACAAAGCCAAGGGCAGTGGCTTCATTTTGGCAGTCCAGGGTTTGATCAGGACATGACAAAAGAACATGTACCAATGATGATTTAAGTTTGGCCAACGACAGAGCCAAGAAGGTGGCTTCATTTTTGGCAGTTTAATGCTTGACCTGGACAAGAAGCAGCCACCAAGCCCAAGACATCCAATTTTCCAAACAGAGATCATAGGTAAACAGTCATATAGGTCACTCATTGTAGTCCACAGATGATATATTTTCATTTCACAATGGAGGGGAATTTGATTCCGGATTTCCCCACTCTGTGTCTGTCAGTCCGAAGGAAGGTACTGTACAAGCAAGGTTGCAAGACTGGTTTTAAGGAAGGCTGTACAGATAGAGAGCCTGTCATGTTCCAGATATTTCCGGACTACACCTCCCATGAGCTGTCACTCATGGGCTAAAGGAAATTGTATTCTGAGTGCCCAACACCTTTGGTACCATCTGGATAGCTATAGCTGTGAAAGTCACATACTGTACTTTGAATTTTTTTGAAATGACAAATTACAGTATATTATTATTGTGTTATCAAAGTCCGTACAATGGACTTTCAACTCCAATCAGTGAAACAAAAAAAGCAAAGAACTATGGTTCTTCCTGATGCCTACCTACCCAACTCTCTCTCCCAAGAATTTAAATGACTTATAATGGGGAAAGGAGAGATGTATAAGTCCTGGTATGACCACTGGCCTGTGATCGTTAAGCTCCAACTCTGGAGTTCTGAGTTCAAATCCTAACCTGGTAATGAAATTCTCAATATGTCCTTGGGCCAGTCACCATTGGCGGAGTTACCTAACAGGGTTGCTGTGAAAATAAAATGGACACCCTCCATATCCCCTCTACCTCCCAAATGTATGCACCAATCCAAGGAGAGCTAAGTCTGGAAGGAAATAGGGACACCGGCAGGTAATCTTGTGGTGGCTTTTTTAAAAATGTGGAGAAATTTTATTATTGTTTTGAAATCTGGTACTAAAGGAGAGCTCTGTGGATACCCAGGACTGCCAGGAAGACAGACAAGTGGGACAAAGAGCAAATAAAGCCTGAACTCTGTCTAGGAGCAAATAATGGCAAGAGATCATGGGGAGGCAAGAAAAGGCGACAATGCTAGGAAAGGCTGCAGGCAGCAGGAAAAGAGGAAGACCCCAGATGAGATGGATTGACTCCAGCAAGGAACCACAGCATTGAGTTCGTAAGCGCTGAGCAGGGCTGTAGAGGACAGAACATTTTTAGAGCAGGGGTTCCCAACCTACGGCCTGCAGGCTGGGTCTGGCCCACGGCACCATTTCATGTGCCCCCATCTCTCCAAGGGCTTTTGAGAAACAAAATGGCTATCCCTTTGAAGCTGTTGGGACAAAATGGCCACACACTCCATCATGCAAGCAGGGTAAAATGGCCATCCGGCCCTGGAAGCTGAATGAGAGAACATGACCCAGCCCCCAGCTTGAAAAGGTTGGGAATCCCTGTTTTAGAGCGCACTCATTCATAGGGCCAGTATCTGTCAGAGATTACTTGACAGCACACAGCAATAACAACATCTGGCACCATGGAGGGGTTGGAATATGACCTCGCAATTTTTTTTCAAAGTCACAAGTGTCTTTGTAGCTTTTTGTACAGGTGTCCATTATTTTTCCCTGCCCAAAGAGGGTTGCAAAGTAAGAACCGAGGCTTCCGTGTTCCCGAAGTGAAGCCACATCTGGTCACAAGGCGTCAAACCCTTCCCTCTGTCTGCATGCAAGCAAAAGTTGCAATGGAGAGATTTTGTGCCAGGATGAGGACTTCCTTCCTTGTGACAAACAGATGTTGGGAAAACAAGGCTCTTCTATTAGAAACCAGCAACAAGGGCAGCCAAACAGATCGATAGATCGCTGAGTCAGTCTTGCCTTGTCATCCCTGCTGAATCATTCCCTTTCCACCCACTTCACACCTGTTGCCTTGACTTATGGTTCCAGTGGGGTCATCTAAGATCACCTTCCTAGGAACAAAACAATCTATTGAAGCGGGGCTTACTCTCTTCCTATAAAGCCCAACCAGTAAGAAACCAAGACACAAAAGTTGCTTCTTCAAAGGTGTGCTTTCTGAAGCTTCAATCCTGGGAGCTGTATAATTGCAACAAGGTGTAAAGCAGGGGTGCCCAAACTATGGCCCTGGCCCCCAACGCCAATTCATCCGGCCCACGAAACCCTTGTCGCTTCTGGAAGTGGAAGTAAAACACGCCCATACGGGTTACTTCCACTTCCAGGAGCGACAAGGGCTTCACAGGGTGGATGAATTGGTGTTGGGGGCCAGAAACAGCCCCCAGGCCATAGTGACCAGCTTCCTGAACCACATGACCGGCGCATGGCCCAAAAAGTTTGTGCAATACTGGTTTCAGGGCTTTTGAATATATGCAAAGTACTGTACAGTACAGTACTGTATTTTGTTTCCACTCCAGTCACTGCCACCCCGCCCAGGGCTCGAGCTGCCTGGAATGCTACATATTTAGAAATTAAATGCCAATTCCGGCGGTGGGATAAAAGTGGCAGGACATGGGAGAAAGTCTTGAGGCTCTGGAAGGCTTTTCTAAGTCCTGAAGGATCCCTTGATGAAATAGTGCACTCTGTTTATGCTCAAAGGTACGACAGACTTCATACAACTCAACACTATCTCCAAACAGGTCCATAAAAGAGGTCCTGCCCATGGTGCCAAATAATCCAGCCCCAACCTCGTTCCAGCTGCCACCAGAATCAGCCGTGGACTCATTTACAGCTGCATAAACACATTTATGCAGCCGTAAATGAGTCCACGGCCATTGTTGATGCGTTTACAACAGCTGTGGACACATTTTACGGCACCAGTCCAGCCCGCTCAACTGTTGGAGGCATGGTCTGGCCCATGGCTGGAAAATGTTGAGAATCCCTGGCACAAAGGATGCCTTCAATTCAATGACAAGTTGAAGAAATCCCTGAGAAATCCCTGTCATTATTTTCTGGTTTTAACCACCCTCTTTTAACAACTTCCCTGATCTTTCTGATATTGTATTCCTCTTCCTTCCAACCCATGATCTTCCCCTTTTTTTTAGCCTGACTTCAAAGCCTTTACCTCAATGGTGCCCAAACTAAGGCCCGGGGGCCAGGTGCGGCCCCCGATGCCAATTCATCCGGCCCGCAAAGGCCTCATCGCTCCTGGAAGCGGAAGTAAAACGTGCCCATATGTCGCGCCCATTCCGGGAGCGACAAGGGCTTCATGGGCCGGATGAATTGGCATCGAGGGCTGTACCCGGGGCCCGGGCCTTAGTGACCAGCTTCCTGAACCACATAATCGGCCCACGGCCCAAAAAGTGTGGGCACCCCTGCTTTACCTCCTTTCCCACCAGACCTAGGGTTTTTTCTTTAACTTCTCTTACATCGCTTTCCAGATCAAATTTAACCACAGCTGGAAACGGATCTACTTTTTCTTCTTTTTTTATGTTAATCCAAACACATCTGTTGATATACATTTGGGAACCAGAGGTTGATCAAAGCCATTCCCAATAAGATCCACAATTCTCAAGGATTCAGTGATCAGAAAACAATCATCCCACGAATCCATACAGAGGCTTACAGGACCAAACTTAACTCTACTTATAGGACCAAACGTTACTCCACTTACAGGGCAAAGCCAAACTCCACCCTTAGAAACAAACTTAACTCTATTTCAAGAGCCAACCACCTAGATTCTTCTGCCCCAAAATTACTAGACTCCTTTCCCTCCTCGTCCCACTTCCAGCAAAGTTCTAGGGCAGAGATGCCCAAACTGCGGCCCAAGGGCTGGATCTGGGCCCCGATGGTAATTCATCCGGCCCACCTCATCACTCCCGGAAGCGGAAGTAAAACATGACCGTATGAACGTGTTTTACTTCCACTTCCAGGAGCGATGAGGGTGTCACGGGCTGAATTAATTGGCATCAGGGGCCAGATCCGGCCCCTGGACCGTAGTGACCCGCCCCCTGAACCACATGACCAGCCTGCAGCCCAAAAAGTTTGGGCACCTCTGATCTAGGGGTGGGAGGGGTGGGCCCAAAATCCATCAATTTGAATTCAATCCGGATTCCTTCATAAACACCACTTTCCAACCGGGACTCACGCAGTCTCAAGATCTTCCTCCATGACTCTCCGGGAAGGAATGCATCACAACGGCGGGTTCCGAAGGCGTGTCTTTGGGAAGTGGGCGGGGCATAGAACGTGGGGGCGGGGCTACGCGACCGAAAAAACGGGGCGTGGTTCACATTTTATGAATGGCTTGAAGAGGGCGGGAAAAGGGTGGTTGTGTAACCTTCCTGGTGGGTTATGTAAGGTAAAGGGGAAGGAGGGAGGGAGCGCCGATTCCGGAGCCCCACAACCCTCCTCCTCCTCCTACACAGCTGAGGATGGATGGAAAGAGAGGGGGGGCGGGAGGGCTCCCTCCTTCCTAGAGGTGGGCGGAGCATCACAAAGGGGGGAGGAGCCTGGCCCGGGTGATTGATGAGTGGGGGGGGGGAGCCGTGATTAAGACTTTGGAAAATATTAATTAAAAGTCTTCTGTCTTCCCAGCGAGGAGAAATTGGGGTGGGGAGAAGGGGGGGGGGTAATCATGGAGTGCCTGGAGAAGTTCCTTTCTTTTACACTGCAGCTCCCATAATGCTCCAGACGCGGGGAGTGATGGGAGTTGTAGTTTTAAAGAAAAGGACACTCTCAATATCAACACATTTAACCCAGGCATTTTAACCTCCCTGACCAGTGCCTCTGTTTCTTCTGTTTTGCATTTTTCGCTCGATATTTTTCTGCCTGTTTATATGCGAGGGATTCAGGAGGGATGATGAGCGTGTTTTAGCAAACGTGTTTTGGCTGGTTTGCAAGGGTTGTTTCTAAGCATCATACGCCAAGTACTCCCTTCTTTCCTCCTGCCCCCCCCTTACCCATGAAGGTATTTTGTTGTTGTTGTTCAGTCGCACAGTCGATTCCGACCCTTTGCGACCCTATATGGACCATTGCCTAAATCAAATTTTAGGGATTTTAAATAATATATTTGATTAGCAGGAAACAAAAACACTGCAGCACTTTAAAGACTAACTGCTATATTTTTAATGTGAGCTTTCGGGGATCCACCCCACTCCTTCACTCATAGGAATGGGATGGCAAGGCATGAGTTTATATACACCAAATAAAGAGTCGTAGAGTGATTCAATCAGAATGACATCATCATGCAAATCAATACAGCTGGCAGTGGTAGACGATTTCTAGTTGTTATTTGGATCCGCTCTATTATTATTATTATTATTATTATCATTTCGATTTATATGCCGCCCTACTTGGTGAAAACCAACTCAGGGCGGCTCCCAATATTGGATCATATTACGGACAATCTATTATTCAAGTTATGGGACCGTAATTAAATAGCAGAAGCGAAATACGGTACGATGTAGTATCGGATGCTGCATGCACATTTCGGTTTCAATTTTTTTTAAAGTAGCAAACTCTTACTTTTACCTGTAGTTGGATAAAGGACGTTCTTGCTGCGCATGCGCATTTTTCCCCTATTCGCTTTCTAATCTGAAGGTTCGTCCAACTCTAGGGTAAAGGTTAGAGTGCGCATGCGCAATACATAAAAGTTCTACCATATGCTGTACTTTGAGCTTAAACTAAAGTACTGTAGCTTAAAAAATGGTTTTAAAAAATGTCTAGTGGTAGCCGTGTAAGTCTGTGCAAGAATATCTGCGAGTAAACAAAAAGTACAGCAAAAATAAAGACTAAAAATGTTGTGGCACCTTAAAAAACTAACTCCTGTATTTCGTGGGCTTGGTCCACGAAAGCTCATATTTAATTTAAATACAGTACAGGAGTTAGGTTTCAAAGTGCCACAACATTTTTGTCTTCTTTTTCTTTTTTTCTTTTTTTCTTTTTTTGCTGTTTTGTTTACTCTCAAAAAAAGTCTCTCTCGTGCAACACACGCCCACGTGTGAACCAATGCGTAATCAGATTTTCTGCTTCATTTGCAGAGCCTTGCCAAAACCACAAAGCGCATGCGTAAAAGCTGCGTGTCCTACACAAAGCACAAGATTAAGCAGCCCATATCAGAGATGGATTGTACGCATGCGCTTTGCCGGCGTATGAGCAGCCTACTGCGCGCGCGCCGAACTCACCCGCACTAGACATGGCTTCTCGGAGAACAAAGTGACCCAGTGCGCGTGCGCGCTGCGGGGAGGGTGTGCTTCTTGCGCATGCGCCTTTGAGGTCCTGGCACCGGAAGCTCTTGCCCGTCGTTTCCGGCCACCCAGGCGGGCTCTGAGAGGGGGTGTGTGGGAGAAGGCCTTCGCATCCACCGCAATGTCTGGTGCCGGTTCTTCTGGGTCGTCCGGCTCCGGGTCGAACTCGGTGGTCTCGGTTGTGCGGCGCTTCCTGGCCGAGTATAGCAGCGGGACGCCGAGCCGCCTGAAGGTCTTGGACGCCTACCTGCTCTACATTATGGTGACGGGGGCGCTGCAGTTCGGCTACTGCCTGGGCGTCGGCACCTTCCCCTTCAACTCCTTCCTCTCGGGCTTCATCTCCGCCGTGGGGAGCTTCATTCTGGGCGGTGAGCGGCGAGCGAGAGAGGAGGCCGCAGTCCCCACCGGGGGGGGGGGGGTAGTCCAGAATGGCCAGGTTACCCTGCTATGGCAGTGATGGCGAACTTTGGCACTCCAGGTGTTCTTGGACTTCAGTTCCCAGAAGCCCAAGTCAGCACTCCTGCTGATCAGGGCTTCTGGGAATTGAAGTTCAAGAACATCTGGAGGTGACAAGGTTTGCCATCACTGTGTTATGGCAATAGTGGCCCAGGGGTCTGCAAACTTGGCTCTCCAGGTGATCATGGACTTCAATTCCCAGAAGCCCAAGTCAGCACTCCTGCTGATCAAGGCTTCTGGGAACTGAAGTCCAAGAACAGCTGGAGAGCCAAGTTTGCTGACCTCTGGTGTAGACCCTTGATGGCGAGCTGTGGCACTTGAGGTGTACTTGGACTTCAATTCCCAGAAGCCCAAGTCTCTGTGAATCCACACGAATGTGCAGTACGGACAGTAAACCCATTTGTGTGGATTCACAGAGACTTGGGCTTCTGGGAATTGAAGTCCAAGAACACCTGGAGTGCCAAGGTTCACCATCACAGTAGATCCTACTGCCAGCGACTCAGTGCCAAGTGTCAAGCGGTGGCTAACTTGACAATCCTGAAGACGAACGGCCTTGGGTGCCGAAGGCCACAGGGAAGGGTGATGGTCCCCAAGTGGATTAAGTCCCACTTGAATCCATCTTGATGGAGGGCAGCGGCTTCATCAATACTGGTCTGGGGATGATGAGGACCATGTGTGCCAAATGAGCTCAAGAAGAAAAAAGTGACTCACAGAACTGGATCAGTGGTACTATGGGTGTCATGCTGTGATGAGGAAGGCAGATGAAAGGCCATTGCATTATATTCTCAGGACAATCTTCATGGCTGATCACCATGAGGATCGCCAATATTCAGATACAGCAGAAAAATAACAAGAAGAAGATAGTCCAAACAATAGAACGCTTCACAGCAGCTACATTACCTAAGGAAAAGGTGGGGGGGGGGGCTGCATGAACTGTTTCTGCTCGTACATATACTCGTAGCCACGGCAACCATGATGCCACTGGAGGGGGCTAATGTGGTTGAAGGGCCCCACGTGGCAATTTGTCATTGACCATGTCCTGTGAGGGTGGAGATTCCACAGTCACCCTGGTGATGTGAAAAGGGACACGTGGTAGCCAACCATTGCTATAGTAGTAGTCGCTAAACCCCTTTCCTTGATGGTAGTGCTGCCCTTGGAGGCTGAATGGGGTAATTTTAGTGCAACAAATTGCCAGTTTAAAAAAAACATAAGCCTGGTAGAAAACCAGGTAACAGCAGTGCTCAAAAAGTGGCAGTGGCTGCAGGTGCACCTCTAGATTTCTGTTCAATGGTCAGGCTATGGAAGAGTACCATTTTCCTCCTTGTGCTTATCGCCTGCTAAGATCTGCCAGAGAGCCCCTCAACCAGTGAAAACGGCATTAGGTCAAGTACAGATATTAGGAAATGGTTTTCTCTACAAAAGTATCTTATGGGCCACAATGGCTCAGTGTTTAAGGCAGACCAGCAGTTCAAGACCCAAGTGCTGTGTAACAGAGTGAGCTCCCATCATTTGTCCCAGTTCCTGCCAACCTAGGAGTTCGATAGCAAGAAATTGCAAGTAGATAAATATGAATTGTTTTGGCAGGAAAGGTAACAGTGTTCTATGCGCTCTGGTGTCTAGTCATGCCTGCCACATGACCACGGAAATGTTTGTAGACACAGATAGCACTGGGTCTTTACCCGTAAATGGAGATGAGCACCACCCCTTAGAGTTAGACACAACTGGTTTTCAAGAAAGGAAGGTAAAGGTCACCCTTGCTTGAAAACCAGTCGTATCCAACTCTATGGTTCAGTGCTCATCTCTGTATATAGCCAAAGAGCCAGCACTGTCTGCATTTGCAGATGATTCTGTGGACATGTGGCAGGCATGCCTCAACAGTGGAGTGCACAGAATGCGGCTTGCCTTCCCATCAAAGTGGTCCCTATTTTTTGCTTTCGAACTGCTAGGTTGGCAGGAGCTGGGACAGAGACGGGAACTCACTCCATGCAGAACCTGGGAATCGAACTCCGACCTTAACCACTTGAACCACCTTTACTTTATAATTATAGACACCTTGCTCGTGGCATGCTCCTCCCTTAGAAGTCTGCTGCAACCAGTGCTTTTGTGGTCCTTATAGAGTGTGTTTTGTTCCCTCTTTTTAGTTTGCTTGAGGATTCAAATCAACCCACAGAACAAGGGGGAATTTCAGGGAATTTCACCAGAGCGGGCCTTTGCCGACTTCCTCTTTGCGAGCACCATTCTCCATTTGGTGGTCATCAACTTTATAGGCTGATGAAGGAAACCTGGAGGTAGGTGTGACTGGTTCAGATGTGGGCATATGCTTTGGGGGAAGAGTAGAGTTTCTTATTGCAAAATCACCTACATAGTGCTATCTGGAAGGACATCTCCTAATTAGGAATGGTAACTTAGGATGCTTAGAGTTACATTGCTGACATAACACACAAACAGTGTTTTTAACATAGGGTTATTTTCCCCATTATAGTTACCTGTGCCCTCTGGCATCTCTTTTCGGCACTGAGCTTCAAACAAGGAAAATCAGTAATAAGTTTTTTTCTTTTAATGTAAGAGTTCTGTAGTAGGTAGTGAAAAAGTCTGAGATCAAGGCTCTGTTCACCAAGTTCTTCTATATTCGTGTCAGAGGTAGTACACACTTAGAATAACATACAAAGCAAAATTAACATATATAAAGCAAACAGGAATTAGATGACATCCACCCAATATTGGGCCACATCAACAGCATTTCCTCTTGCCAACATAAGGTCCTCCTCAGTGCACATTGAGGACTATCATGTTCATTGTATCATATGGGAGATAGTTTGTTCTTCTCCACATTCACACAGGCTGTCATCTACCAGGAACCCCACTTTCTCAGATTAGCCCTTGATCTTCTTACCCCAGGACACAGTCTGTTTAAAGCTTTCCACACAAGCCATGGTTGTTCTTAGCCAGGCGGTAGAGAGAATCATATGGTTCTGTCCTGTTGTTTGGTAGCTCCTTGCTTGCCTTTCAAAGCTCTAGGGTGGTCTGTGGGGGATGGTTGTGCCACGTTGATGGTGTTAATCCGTGCTTGTGCATGGAGTTTTATGTGTTAACTGGGAAAACCAAAACAGTCCTAACTTATACCACTGAAAGTTCTCTGATGAATTGAAAATGAATCATTGTATAAATGAGGTTCCCCCAACAACAGAACAGGTTCATATATGATTGAGTTGTTGCCTTACCTTTTTGTTCTCCACTTAGTTCTAATTTGACTTTGTTTACTTTTGAGTTTAATCTCCAATGTAGAGTTCATAAAGCAAGTGAATTTTCCATTTCTTGTGACCCACACATTTTAAAAACAACACTTATTTCATGTCTCTCATTTTTCCTCTTGTAGGTCCTCCCCGTGTCTTGCTTACTGAAGACCTCATGCCCCACTGAGTAGACAGCACATCATATTTCATAGACTATATAATATGTTCCCGGGGGGGGGGGGGAGGATTTTTAAAAATACCCAGTTATTGCCTTCCACTCTGATTCACAATAAACCAATTTTTTCTGTGTTTTGTATCTTATTTCTCAGTGATTTTTGATGAACAAGGCTTTGTTGGGTGGGGTTTGAACAAGAGCATCCTTACATGACAGGAGTTCTCAACCTTTTAAAGGCGGGGGCTGGGTCACGCTCCCTCAGACACCTTTGGAGGCCAGATAGCCATTTTACCCTTCCTCCGCCACATGGCACTTCCAGGTGTGGTGGAGGCCACATGAAATGTTGCTGCAGGCTGCATCCGGGCCACAGGTTGAGAATTCCTGTTGTACGCCTTCAGAACCTTTAGGACTGCTCCAGACAACCTGCATAATTGTTCTATCTAACAAAAGTTTCCCTTTGGGAGAGATGAGTGGATGAACAGAATTGAGTGATGTGGGATGACCCACGCTTGCTTACTTCACTTTCCATAACTTCCATCTACTAAAAGCTATTAAATAGCTATTGGTTTTAGTCCAATCCTTAATGTCTAGCCTTTTGAGCCCTGCAGTGAACATCTATACAGTACAGTGGTATTCGTACCTTGGCATATTTTTTCTACTTATCTTCAGCTTTAGTAAAGGTCACCCTTGCTTGAAAGCCAGTCGTATCTGACTCTAAGGTTCAATGCTCATCTCTGCTTATAGCCAAAGAGCCAGGGCTGACTGTGTTTTGCAGACCTTTCCATGGACATGTGTCAGGCATGCATAGACACCGGAGCACACGGAACGCTGTGCTCACTATTTTTAACTAGGATTATCCGTAAGAATTGTCAACTGTCTGACATGAAAGAACAAAGCCATGACTCTGTAGCTACCTGGAATTAGGGTTTACAAAGGGAAACAAACATACTTCTCTACCTACAGCCAAACGTGATTTCAATTGGTTAGCTAAACATTCCAACAGGAAGTTTTCATTCTTCACCAATTCCTATTTTCCTTCTTTATTTTAAAAAAAAACAAGCTTTCTGATTCTTGTTCCATCTGGAAACAAAGGAAGGCAATATGTTTGTCTAACTTCTGAAATCTCAATTTTCTTTATCAAAAGGCAAGGTTTGAGGTCTTGCAGGACTTCATCAGGCTGGTCATTATTAGAGTTTGGGTGGGTGGGGAAAGAAGAATCCCCCAAAATCATCATGGCCTCTCTTCAGAAGTAAGATTCAAAAAAGAATCCACACTCATGTAAAATATTGAGATGGAACATTTCAGGCCTCACCTCAAGAACGTAGCTAAGAACACAGGTATACAAGAACATGGCAAAGTCTATATGAGATGTTACCCAGTGAACAGGTATATGTAGTCCTTTATCAGTGCAGGTAAATCTTGCCCTCAGTACGGAAGCCTCCCCAAATTACTTATTCAATGTATCTTCCATAGTTAAGTTTTTTTTAAAAAAAAAATTCTTATATGCAACTGCAATGATGATTTTCAGACCTTTTGTTCACTCTGTTAAAAAAAAAAAGTCCTGGCAGGACTCAAAAGCTTGCATGTTAGGTTTCAGTGGCCTTTCTTTTCCTTTTATTTTACTGCCATCTCATGTCTGCTCTTGTGAATTGCACAGACCTTTCTTACATTAATTTGCTGCAGTAATAAAACTACTGAACACTTTATAGCTCATCTAAAATTCCAGAAAAGGGGAGGGGGGAGTTAAACATGCACAGTTCCCTGACCATAGCTTTCCTCTTTGGTACTGAAATTCATATCTAGTTGCATTAAAAGAGTAAGTTCACAGGTAACCAAGTGGTTTTATGATTGTATTCAAAGACCAAAATGCATTTTAAAGTACAGTATTCTAAATACTAAGCAAGACAATGCTAATGGTCTCCTTTGCTCAAAAGCCAGTTGTATTTGACTCTAGGGTGTGGTGCTTATCCCCATTTACAGCCAAAGAACCAGCATGTGAGTGCAGGACATCACAACAGACTGTGCAACATATGCAACAATGTAGCCTTAGAGCATATGTTGGCAGTAGAGAAGATTTTTTAAGGGCATCTCCTGGTGCAATCAAATACGTAAATTGTTTAGATGTTTGTTTATAAATTAATGTTTAGTTTTATATAGTTTTTTTTCTTTCTTGTTATATGTACAAATGCCATATGCTAAATAAATGAATAAATCTTGCTTTCCAAGTGCTAGGTTGGCAGGAGCTGGAACAGACGGAAGCACATTCCATCATGCAGCTCTTAGCTGGTGTATTAATAGAGATTTCCCCCCCTCCAACTCCATGCATTTTTGGACTTTTAAGGGAGGAGGTGGTTGGCTGTAGGGATTGTCACAATTAGCACATGTACTTCCAGATTTACCTCTATACTGCTGAATATCCATAGCCACAACCTTCTCCAAAGGATTCTTCAGTAGCAGTGGGTTCAGCTTTTGGGGCCTGTATGCCATCCACAGGTCAGGGAGAATTTTATTCTTTATAAATACAGTACACAATAGACATCCTGCTACAGTAATGGAGTAGACCATACGGCCAGCGACTCAATGCCAAGTCTTGGGTGGTGGTAAATAACTTGACTCTCCAAAGGGGCCAATGGCTACGGGTGGATGAGCTCCTTTGGGTAGGGTGATGGCCCCCCTCAGTGGAGGAAATGCCACTGGAAACCATCCTATTGGGCCCAACAGCAAAATGAGTGGAGGAGGAACCATTCTGATTCCCAACGGTCATGGAGGCAGAAAAGGCCATGCCAGATGGACTGGCTGTGAAGGCGCACCTTGTTAATAGCCTCAGGGGATAATAACTCTCACAAAAGTTCCTAGACCCTTGGTCTGCAAATGTGGCTCTCCAGATGTTCTTGGACTTCAATTCCCAGAAGCCCCAATCAACAGGAGTGCTGACTTGGGCTCCTGGTAATTCAAGTCCAAGAACATCTGGAGAGCCACATTTGCAGACCACTGTCCTAGACAGTAAAGCGAAATGAAATCTATATGCAGAGGCAGTATAATATGGGTCTAATAGCAATGAAGATGTGTTCCCAAATATTGATTAGGAAGGACTTCCTGGCCATGAAAGCTGTTCCACAGAAGACTGCCTTGAGACTTGGTGGATCTTCTTCCACTTGAGGTTTTTAATCAGTGGTTGTCAGGCTTTTTTTAAAGGTGAGTTTCCAGTTTCTGCAGAGAGCTGGGCTCAACGACCCTTGGGATCCATTCCAGATCTACAATTCTAGGCTCTGCCTGGGTGTGATGGAACCAGCAGCCTGGCCCAGGCTGAGCCTAAATTTGGCATAAGCAGGGCTCTGCAGAGGTTGATTTGCAGAGTGGTGTAGAATGATCAGTCTCTTGATCCACATTCCACCATACGCAGAAATGGTCAACATGCAAGTTTCTGTTCCTAATGTTTGATATCCTCAGCACCATCGTCAAATGGGGGGAAAGTCCCCAGATTCATAAAGTCTTCCTCACCTGTCCCATGGCTGTGCAGATTCAGACATATAACCCTTGTCATCACCAAGGTTGATCCAGTAAATGCTTATTTCCTACAGGAATGGATGACCATCTACTGGACCTGGCTGGAAATCTCAGTGGAAGGCAGCAATGCGATAGATTTCTTCACTATGCTAGAGGCTGTTTAAGGGCAATGGGATATCGATTTGCTCTCCAAGAAAAGGGGGTGATTGGGGTTCAGGATAAACAGCCAAAAAGAACTCAATGTTACTATTCCCCAGCATATTTGCTGCCTGAGACGGCTTTTCCAACCCACCTAACTGTGGAGCTGATCTTCTTTGCTACATAGGTGTCTTTGGGTCTCTGGCCAAACAGTGCATAAAATCCATCAATTTCAGATATGGTCAAGGATCGCCCTTGCTCGAAAGCCAGTCGTATCTGACGATCAGGTCTGATGCTGATCTCCGTTTACAGCCAAAGAGCCAACATTGTCTGCATCTGCAGACATTTCTGTTGTCATGTGGCAGGCATGACTAGATACTGAAGTGCACGGAATGCTGTTACCTTTCCCGCCAAAGCGGCACATATGTTTCTTCTCGCAGTTTTTTTGCTTTTGAACTGCTGGATTGATAGGAGTTGGGTAAGTGACAGGAGCTCACTTTGCTGTGGAGCACTCGGGGCTCGAACTGCTGACCTGCCGACCTTTCAGTCATCAACTTGAGCATCCTAACCACTAAGGCACTGCAGTCCTATTTCAGATATGGGATTTTAAAAAAATATCCCTTGGGAAATATTCTAATGAGATGTGGGTAGCTCAGACTTAAAGGAGGTGCCGTCAGCCTCCAGTTGCCCCTGTTTCCATACCTACCATGCCCACAACTAAGGCCACCACAAATTTATTTTTAGTCCTTGGCATACCTCAGGTGGGGCTATAGATAGCTACTTTCCCACCTAGCCTGGATGCACCTGCTAGCGGCTTTTGCAGTCTTCACCACCACTCCAAGTACCGCCCCTAGACCTGCCTTGCGGGCTAACGTCTTCTCTGCATCACCCTTGGTTCACAGAAGCCGTGGCACGTGCCGCCACTTTGAAGCTCCCCCATCTCTTTGACAAACAACTCTGTTTTCGAGAGGAAGCGGTTTCCGTGGGGTAGGCTTCAAAAGCTGACCCAGATAGGTGTCTACGCCTGTGACGTCACAAGAGGGAGGAGGTTGGTTCGCTTTGACCCAGTTAGGACTGACATGTTTTCCACTTCCTGCCATGCTTGTTTCTTCCTGCCTTGCTTAGCTCAGGTTTTGGGGGGAGATGAGAAAAAATATTTTAATTAAATGTAAATAGCAGAAAGGGTAGGGACGGAAAACACCTGTCAGAAGGAGGTTAAAAATAATCCTTCTGTGTTAATTTTCCGAGAGACAGTGGGCAAAGTCTTTACCTTTCATCTTGAGTGGCTCATCTTCACACATTTCCTGTCTGCCTTTTCCTCTAAACCCTTCCACACAACAAGGCTTTGCAGAAGCTATTTTTAACTTTACACCCTTATCCTAGCAAAACTTACAATGTTTTGACCCATTCAGTTCAGAAGAAGACATACAGGACATTTCAGACTGTGTTCTTCTAAACGAGTGATTCCCAACATGGGGCCCACACCCCACAGGTAGACTTCAATTCCCAGAAGCCTACGTCAGTACGTTGGCTGATCAGTGCTTTCGGGAATTGATTTAGGCTTCTGGGAATTGATGTCCAAAAACCAAAGGTTGGGAAACACTGGTTTAGACATTTGTTTGGGGTACATCCAGTGTGGTCCACAGGACTTACTTCCTAGTAGAAATGTGTAGAATTAACTGCAATTAAACTAGTGCCAGAATGGTTAGCCATACCATAAAGGAGAATGAGGCAATTGATTCTTCAGCAAAGGGCACTTAGAGAGAAATTGTCAGATATAAAGTGGGTTTTCATCAAAATGGTTCAATGCATTTTGGTCATTGATTATATTGAAATCTTTTTCAAGGAAAATAGATTATTAGTGCCTACTGATTGCTTTGTCCTTTTATCTCTTCTCTATAGATCATCAGTATACTGTTTCCACTTTCTCTTTATTTTCTCCTGTTCAGAAAGTTCCTTCACCCATTTCTCATTCAATATACCTAATCTAGGCTTAAATTTCTCTATACTGGTTGTTGGAATGGTTCTCTTTATCTAAGAGTGATAGTTGCTGAAAAATTACATTTGGGGTTTCTGGCCCCATTTCTGTCACCTTTTGCTTTTGCTACTCATCTGTCCTTTACAATTTTAAGTGTTTCTTCTATCATCCAGTGTTTTTGTTTTATACAGGAATTATACTTCTGCATTCTCCCCTAATATGTTTGGTTTCATCACACAGTTCTTCTGGATCATGATCAACTGAGTTTATTAATTCAAATCAGTTCCTTCAGTGGACTTTCTGGTTAAAGCTGAAATATCCTGCAAGGTGGAGAGCCCATAAGCATACTTACAATAAAGCCTTTCTCTCTTTCTCTCTCTCTCCTACATGTATTCCTTTCGGTACCCACAACCACATGAGCTGTGATTTGCCCATTTTTTAGCGACATCACAATTTTTTGTTTCTGGCTATGCGTGCTTCTAATCAACCAGCCACTCCCTCCCTTGTTGATGATCAAGAAAAGCTTTGTAAACTCTACCTAACACTGTTGTTGTTTGTTTGTTTGTTTGTTTGTTTTTTGGTTGGCATATGGGAAGAATCCAGCACAAGTTAAGAGTGTATGATACTTTTCCCCTACTGTAACTATTCCCCAGGAACCCCAAAAGCTTGTCGCGGAAAGCTGCAACACTTCATAGCTGATTTGCTGGCAGCTTTCAAAGCCAGGATATGTGTGTGTTAAAATCACAATGCTATGAGTGTCACTTTAGATTCTGGTCATAACAACTATCACTAGCTGCTCCCTCTGCTTTCTAGAAGATTATCATGGCCTAGAGAACACTGATCTGTGCAAACCCATTAGCAGCCATGGATGGAGTGTCTACAGATCTTGCTGCCCTCCATCCTAACAGGAAAAAGTCTTTAAAAGAATTTGGGCAGGGAAATTTCACGGAATTGATGCCTCCCAATGCTCTACTGGCGGGATCTCCCACTTGAGTGCATGGTGCTTGTACGTAAGTGGAAATTCCACATTATAGGAATACGGTTCATACATGTACAAGTAAATATTGGATGTCTCCTGCTTGAGGTCTTTAAAAAGATAACTGCTTGTGCTGCGACAGATGTATGAGCAGTTCATCTCAGAGATCCCCAATGATTGCCCAAAGCTGCTTTTCCCTCCTCGTCCCTCCCAGTTTTCCTTCCCTGTTACATCTTTTAGCTTCTCAGTTAGAAAGCTAAACATGCAGCAATGGGGAAGGTGGTTTCCTTTTGGCAGTTTAAAGTTTGACCTGAACGTTGTCGTCGTCATCGAAGAAGAAGTTGTTGCTGCTGTTGTTACAGTTTGAAGCCAGGTGCTGTCTTCTTTGTGATCATTAGAAGTTGATCAAGAAACCATTCTGAGATGAAGGACAGGGGAATAATAATGATGATAATAAAGGATGTGCAGAGGTTCAAATATATAGACATATCTTTAATATTTCATAAAATATAAATCATACTATTTTATATAGTAGATTGTATTCAAAAATTGGCAGAATGCAATAGAACAAAGCAGGAAAACAGTTTGTTAGCTTCCCCCATCCCTTTGAAGATTCTTGTGCAATGAAGCAGAAATGCAGAAAATAAAGATTTGTCCCCTCCTAGAATAAAACCAGCAGTTCTATCTGAAATAAAAGTGGAAAGGATGTTTCTCTTCAACTTAATGGAGCAATCTTTTTTCATATCTGTTCCCAGGCTCCAAGAAGGTGGGGCAGATTACTATATGGAAATGTCTTCTGTGGCATCCTTGATAAGTTCCCGATTTCCTCTTTCATTTCTGAACTAGAATGAAAAGAATGAGAAAAAATGGTTATTATTTTGCAGCCATAATGCAAAAAAAAGGCCGACGCTGTTTCTACATTAACAGAAGTTTTGTCTGCAGAACCCATGAGGTATGCAGATGGTGGCAATGTGAGTTGATGAGCCAGTGGGTATAGATGGATGTGGTTGTTACTGGAAAAAACAATTTACTGTAAAATGCATAAGTACTGTATAATGCAGGGATTCTCAACCTGTAGCCCATGGGCTGGATGCAGCCTGAGACACCATTTCATGTGGCCTCCCACTGCTTCCACCACACTAGGAACTGCCGTGTGGTGGAGGAATGGCAAAATGGCCATCCAGCCCCTGAAGCTGTCTGAGGTAATGTGACCTGGGCCCTGGCTTTAAAAGGTTGAGAACTCCTGGTATAACACATAAAAATCAGAGTTTAGGCAAGTCCCTTGGCTTTGAATATAACTCACAGAATTTTCCCTAACCTGCATTACCATGGCTAGGAAATCTAGAAGCTGTCATCTGAAAAGAAGAACTTTCCAGGACTCCAATAAACTGCATAACAGATAAGTTGATTCAAGGACCAGTGGAACCTTACATGTCTGAATCAACATGTGAAATATCTGAATTTTTTTCCCTTGCGTCTATCAATTTCCATTGGGAAATAAAACTGGCCATAGCTTGCTTTTTTTTTTTTTTTTTTGGGGGGGGGGGCAAAAAAAAGTGTGTTTTCATGTCAGAGATTACTCTGGGTTGAAAGGATTTTTGCAGGGGATGCTTGAATGGGGCTCCTTTCATGTCCCCTATCATACACCTCTTAGAGAATCTAACCCCGTGCTTTCAGTCTCCAAGCACAGTGCTTTTACCCACTATCCCCTCAAATAAGTACTTGATATTTGGGTACATAAATAAATAAATTTAAAGATGGATGTAATCAAAGGCTACTTGTTGGTGATTTTGGAAGGGCTGACTTCCTATACAGGGACTTTACCATCCTCATGTACCCAAATATCAAGTACTTATTTCCTTCAAATAAGTACTTGATATTTGGGTACATGAGGATGGTAAAGTCCCTGTATAGGAAGTCAGCCCTTCCAAAATAGCCTTTGATTGTCATTCATCTTTAAATTTATTTCATCTCATTTCTCCTGGGATATGTAGCATTAAGGATTAAGCTGAATAAGTCATACAGCTGTAAAGCTTCCCCAGTGCCAAGAACTCAATGCTTACCTCTTCTTGAGTACACGTGGAAAGTCAAAAGCACGTTGAAGACAATGCTCTTGAAGAAAATGATTCTGAGGCCCAACACCGAAAGAGACAGGAGATTTAATCTCTCATCTAAATTGAAGAGGGGGAAAGTGGGAGAGAGATAAGTCTTACAATAGAAGAAAACTCAAACATCAAAGCTATAATAGCTTTTGTTGTGTTAGATGCCCTCATGGATTCTGGTGGACTTTACTTCTCTGGTAATACATCAGCTCCCCAAATGCAGGTGTTTGTCACACAATTGGACTTTCCATCTGGAGATACTTGATGCACCATAAAATGTTGAATAAGACCTCATCCAGACAGATCATTCCTCCACCACATTGTACTGCTCAGTGCAGCAAAATGAAACTAGTTCTTCTAGATTAGAGATTTTTACCTGAGCTTTATCCCTAACATCTAATATATTTTCACACTATGAGAACATTTGGTGTGTGTGTATGTGTTATGTGAGTATGTGTGTATGTGTGGTCGGTCAGTCAGTTCTTTCTGCTAACACTTAAGTCTTGCAACCCGAAAGGTCTGCCATAATACAAAATGAAACAACCACCAAAAAAACCTATAGTCACCCTGTTTGCATTTCGTCTTGCAAATTTGATTTGATTTTTCAAAAATTTGAAAACATTGTTATGACATTTGAAACTGTATGTTATGCGTGTAACATGACGTGTAGTTTCACCTCCAAATGTACACTTCTATCTGTCCTGTGTTCATGTGCAATGTTTGTTTTATCCCTGGTGTACATACCTGTCACAAACGTTGAGTTCTCATCCTCTTCTGAACAGATACCCAGATCTGTAAGAATGATAATTTGGATAATTAGGGAAAAAACATAACAAGAGTTATTTCTGTCACAGCTGTTATTATGTTCACTGTATTTTACTGGCTTTCTTCTTTCTCCACCACCGTCACAACTGGCTTCTCCATGGAGAGAAGAAAGTAATGGACTCCAGGACCATGAATATACAGTACCTACAAATCTCATTCAGTTGGTACGTAACAGTTCCTCTGTTCCCCTGAGATAATGATGTAACAAATATTCTCCAATTTCCCCACCCTTGATTTTAAAAAAAGGATATTTCAACATGCTGGCTAAAGTCTGCTTAGCACATTAAGGCTCACTGGAGTAGGGTCGCTGAATCCATGAAGTCAGTTCCTCTGTACACTCTGTTGGTGGGAATGGACCTAGGTAAAGATCACCTTTGCTTGAAAGCCAGCTGTATCCGACTCTATGTTTCAGTGCTCATCTCTGTTTAAAGCCCAAGAGCCAGCACTGTTTGCATTTGCACATTTTTCCATGGACATGTAGCAGGCATGACTAGACACTGGAGTGCATGGAATGCTGTTTACCTTTCCATTGAAGTGGTACCTATTTATCTACTTTCAATTTCTTGCTTTCAAACTGCTAGGTTGGCAGGAGCTGGGACAGAGATGGGAGCTCATTCTGTCATGCAGTACTCAGGTCTCGAGCCCATGACGTCATGACATCATGATGTTGGCTCCACCCACAACGTCGGCCCTGCCTACAGTGTGGTGGTAAAATTTTTGGCTGCCCACCACTGGTTAGAGGACAAAATACTTTCATCATATTTTTACCGTTTAGATTTGTTGTCAAGTCGGTATTGTTATAAGATGCGCTGCAAGTAAACTTTTCATCATCGGTACCCCACAGAACTATTCCGTAGCTGGGTGTGCCTTTGTCAATGTCATGTTCCTTCACCACCACCACAGAGCCGTTGGCTGGTTCCCTTGACATTTTGTTGATCCCCACATTGAGTGGGTTAGGGAAATAATCAGTGAAGAGGCAGGCAGCTATGTCCTCCTGGTTGCCCGCATCCGCCGTCATTTCTTTGTTTATCTGCTTCAGTTGGTAGATGGATGGCTCAGAATTCTCAAGAACTGAATGAAACAAAAAGATACCCAAAATTATCTTTTGCAAACTCTGGGCTCTGCAATTTACATGAGCCAGCAGATCTTCTTCTTCTTCCATGCCTAGGCCAGATGTTAAATTGCCAAAAGGAAGGCACCTTTTGGCGAGTTCATCCAGCAGTTCCTTCTGCCTGACCTAGTGTGAGAAAGATTAGTCGGCAACACAAGGTTGCTGTTACCATGGTATGCCCAATTGTGGTTCAAAAATACCACAATCTTCAAGGAGGCTCTTTATGTACCCCAATCAATGCATCGATACCAAGGTACACGTGAAGCTACCTTATCCTTATTGAGATCTTGGGTTTATCTCCAGTCACGTGGTTGAGCATGCCATTCACGTGGTTCCTCCCACTGGAAGCAGATGTAATACATGCATGCGTGGGCACTTTACTTCTGCTTCCGGGAGCGGCATGGCCCGGATGAATTGGTATCCATGGCTGGATCTGGCCCACGGGCCATAGTTTGGGCAACCCTGGTCTATCTGATACCTTTAATGAGATACCAGCAAGCTGGGCTTTCTGGCAATAGTTTCTCCAGTCCTATCTGGAGACAGGAGGGATTCAACCTGCTCTGTGCTTTGTACTAAGCTAGGACAAAAGATATTGGTGCCTGGCTTGACCAAAGAGCCAGCTTTTTAGACACTTTCATCTGTGCCATTCTACACTTGGGTAAAGAAAGGAGTCTCATCTAAATATTATTTATCTATCTTGCTCAGATCTTTGGCATGTAGGTTTGGACCAGAGCATGGCCCTTTTAATCCTCCTCATCTAAGAAAAGTATGGACTTCTATTGTCTGAAAAGGAGCCTTATTATGTTCCCTTTCAAGCTATCAAAGGGAATTTCATAGCCATGTTATGCTATGGTAAGAGGACCTTTGGTTGAAAGAAATAAAGACACAGTACAAATCCCAAAACATGTCCTGGTATCTTTGCCCTAAACTACTGGTTTCTAGTTTGATATTTTTCTGCTCACAATGAAAATTCCTGTTTGACGATCAGCTCCAAAGAGTAGCACTAATGAAACATTTCGTTCCAAGCAATGCCATTGCTGGAAAATAACTAGCTATATACAATGGGGTTACTTGCCACTAATTCGTCCCAGCAGCAACAAAGTCATAACTTAATTACATTATGATCAAAATGTAAAGAGGTGTAATTTTGCTCCTTTTGGTGTGCAGTTGTATGTTTTAGTTACTTTCATTGTTTCCGTTCGGGCCACAGACCAGCAAATTGTAGTGTTCTTTTGTTTTTCTATGACAAGTAACTAAAAAGTGGCTTAATTACTTTTGAATCATGAGAAAATAAAAATGTAAGTTTACAAAACTCTAACTATAATAGCATCCATCGGAGTATAAGACGCACCCTGTTATTACCAAAATAGCCCACTATGAGCCACTATATACATTACAAGATGCACTCCATTTTTCCAGTATATTTTAAGGGGGGGGAGAGTGGGTCTTATACAACCAGCATATGTGGTAATTACTTTTTTAAAAACAAAAATAACATTTAAGCATCATACAGTGTACATCAGCATACACTTTTGCAACAAATAGTTTGTTTGTTCTCTCAGGCTTTTGCTTGGAGCAACCAAGAGTTTCGCTCCAGGTCAGAAAAACAATTTCCCATAAACCATTGAAAAACTCACACCTCTTTGTGGGTTTCTTGCGTACAGCTTCATTCTGACTGTACACTCCCAGTTTCAGAACTGATATCGCTACCCACATTTCCGGCCCTTCTAAGTGTGAACCTTAACAAAGCTGTACTGAATTTTGATCCCATCCCCTAGGGATGCCAACGCACAACAAGGGAAAAGAGTGATTTCTTTTTTTCAATATCTGTCTAAAATCAAATAATCTTGTTTATCCATAAAGGTTCCATTTATAAATGATGTTCCTCTCTTAAATTGAATTTTATTGACCTTTCTTTCTTGGTTTTTAAAGAACAGTTTGTCTTTCTAATTGAATCATCAGTGCAGCTGTGCCCAATCTGCGATAATAAAATATCTGTCAGACAATAACTGTCTAATCATTGTTCTAATAAATTTGAATAATCTTCTACTGAGAGGAACTTTTTGCTCTGCAAAATTGATTAATGAAGTAAAGAAAGTAAGATACGGTCTGATTTTTTGGGGAGAGAAAAATGGCACAGAGTCCTACAAAAGAAAGAATTATTGACAATTTGCAAACCAGTCTCTGGGAGCCTTTTTGATAAAGGAGCAGAGTTGAATGTGATTTTGATGTAGCTACATCAATAAACCATAAATTGAAACTAGACATTCCCTTTTTACTATATTACTGGGATCTATCAGGTCAAAATGTACAACACTATGCAAAAGTCTTAAGCAACCACCAGCTGGGTTGAGGAAAAATCAATGAGTGATTTGGGTGGCCATAGCTTGGACATCCTAACTCCAAACGTCATCAGACCTGGGGAGGATTGAGCGGAGAGTCCACAGAAAAACCTGCTGGCTTATTTAGCCCTGCCCTGGGTTCTTATTTACTCCTGTCCTTCTTTTTTAAGGGGATTGGGGAGGTTTTATAAATGTTTTTAGATAGCTCGATAGTATTCAGTTTTAATTAGCATCACGTATAGGTTTTAACTGACATTGTGAGCCGCCCTAGGTCACTTAGGCGAAAAGGGCAGATATATAAACCCAATAAATAAATAAATAAATAAAACTCTCCAATTTTGGTCTAGTTTGCTCTGAGTATGAATTATGCCTCCCCCCAACCACTCATTGAATTTTCCCCAGAACCAGCTGTTGGTGGCCTAAGACTTCTGCACAGGACTGCATTTCTGACGTAAATCACATTCAACACTGTTTTAAAGTTAATGGCTGTATATAAACACAGTACTTTATCTGGGAGAATGAATAGCTTGGTCCCCCTTCCAAAAATGAGCTTATTCAGTCCAGTGCCAATGCTAACACTATGGAGAACACCTTTACAAAATGGCGGCCTTCTGGATGCTCCAGAGCATAGTGAAACTAATTGTCTAAACAATAGTTTCAGCCCCAGGGTGATGGTCCCCAAGTGGATTAAATCCCACTTGAGTCCATATTTATTTATTTATTATTAATCAAATTTATATTCCACCCTACTCGCACAGGCAACTCAGGGCGGAGCACAACCGGCATGTAACACACCACTAAAAACACTAAAAGAACAAAATTAAAATTAAAACCAATTAAAAAAAACAACCTCTCATTCCCTAGACTGAAAAAACCAAATAAAAGGAATGGGGGTAGGAATAGGAGGGTAGATGAAGGAAGTTAAATAAGTCCGGGGTGTGTGTGTCAATAAACCATCACTACCTCACACCATTCCTGCCATCCAGGTTGTCAAGCCCTTTCTAAAAGCCAGTAACCCCAACTGGAGGCACAACTCCAGATGCAGGCGGTTCCACAAGGCTGACTAGAAAGAGGGAGAAGTCCCTCTTTCTCATGTCAGAGAGTTGAGCCTCTCTGGCAGATGGTACAACTACTAAGGCACCTCTCCAGTCCGCTCCAGTGGGATGGACAGATACCCTTGGGGAGATGCGGTCTCTCAAATAACCTGGCCCACTACCATATAGGGCTTTAAAGGTAATTGATGGAGGTGAATATTGATGGTAGGCAGCAGATTCATCAGTGCTAGCCTGGGGCTGAGGATGACTTTGTGTTCCAAAAGAGCCCAGGACCAGAAAGTGACTTGCGGAGCTGGTAAGGGTGTCCCGCTGACATGCAGAAGGCAGATAAAAGGCCACGGCATTATATGCACACAACAGTCTTCATGGCTGATCGCCATGATGATCACCAATATTCAGAATCGGATACAGCACAACAGCAACAAAAAGAAACAACAGTATTGCATTGTAATTTAGTAGTGGAAGAAATGTTCTTGCTCTGTTTTATGCAAAATGTCGGTGTGATATGTGCCATCCAATTGCGTGCGTCCAATGTATGACAACATGTGGAGAAAATAGGATTTACCAGGTACATGAGATATTTAGGTAGCAGTTTCATTGGTGTCACACACACACACCTTAAGGCAGTGATGGGCAGCCTTGGCACTCCAGGTGTTTTTGGACTTCAATTCCCAGAAGCCCAAGTCAACACACCGACTGATCAGGGCTTCTGGGAATTGAAGTTCAAGAACATCTGGAGCACCAAGGTTGGCCATCACTGCCTTAAGGTTTCACTACTGAAGATACATTTGAACCCAGGTTTTCTGGATCTCAGTCTCTCATTCTGTCTTCATTCTAACAATTTTTTGCCATATAATATACATGAATAGTTACATACACATGGAAGTTGCCCCCCAAACAAAACTTTATTTTAAGAAAATGTTGCAAAAATGGCACCTTTGATTAAGGCTTCCAATTATTTGGCTAGTCTAGATTCCTAAAAGAGTATTCAATAGCCAGAACCCTATTGGAGATTTACACTTCGCTAAGAAAAATAAGTCTTTGCTGCAAAGTGCCACTCATCACACGACTGGTCACATGTCCGGGAATGCAACCAGTATCTTGTTATTAAGTGACAATTTGCCATTAAGACTTAACTGATTTCCCTAATGCAAAACTAAATTAGCAATAGGATTCTGACCAACATAACTTTTTCCAAAAAAATATATGTTCTGCTTAATACAGGTGTTTCTCCATAACCAATGGTACTGGCCTTACTGGATCTGGACTAAGAATAGTTTACTTATGAAGGTTTTCTATATTAGACTTACTTGGTTTAACAATCACATGAGTCCCATCTCCAAAGACAACTTCAAAACTGCCTCTCCCATAAATCCCACAGTGATTGAGTGTAGAACAAAAATCCAAATTCCATCTTTTCAGAAGTACAGTAATACCCCGGATAACGTTATGACGTAAGAGTTTTTCCTCTTAGCATTGGATCAATTGAATGAATCAATGCAAGAATCTGATTTAACTTAGAGTATGAAGGGCATTGACTGTGTCATGTTTGTCTGTAAATCAATAGATTTCTTTTTTAAAAAATATCATTAATCTTTTTGATAAGACAGATTTACTTTTATGATGCCACAATTTTTTAGAACCCATGTGTTTTTCTGTTCCACACAAATAAATAGTACCCAACCTGAGGAAGACCCATATGAGCTAAAAGCCAGATTTTGTTTGTGATTTATTAGTGGTTTAATAGAGGTGTCACCCTAAATTGCCTTTGGATTGTGTCAAAGGACCGCATGACTCTTTTTGCTTTCATTTAGGTAATCTAAGAATTAATCCCTCCCAAATCACTGCTCTCTCAGGTCTTAAATGACATACTCATTAATTATCTGCAAATTAATGCAATTATAAATTGAAACTGGAGTTTCTCACCCAACAACTAAAGTCTTGAGTGGCCTTAGACAAAACTTCAACAAAAGCTAAATATAAATCTCCCAAGATTTCCTTCAGACAAAGTCATAAATAAAAATGCCAGGCTCTCTTACCTGGGAGAACTATGAGTTTGGTTCCACTTCCAAATGTGATTTTGTCCCAGGCACTACTGGTAGCACTGTGAGGCACAACTTTACAAAATGGCAGCCATGTGCAAGTTTGCAAGTACTGTATTGTCTTGCATGCCCTGCTCTCTGGCAAAATATATTTTCCACATCACTTGTATATTCACATTTAAATGTGTCTTTTTTTAATTATTATTTTATGAAGCTACAGAGCACAGTCCCTGAATGTTAATGACTGGAGTTGCATGTATAATGCCACACTGTTGTTCTTCCACTGGCTTCTACTACAGGAAAACAGCACTGTTGATGAAGGACATTCTGCTGTGGTCCAAGACCCAGAATCACCTGGACAGACAGACACTGAACACCTGTGGCATACCCATTGGAAGTAGCAGACTCTACAAAGTCAAAATGGGACACCTGGCTCTTAATGGGGAAGGTTTCATTGCCCCTCAAGCTACTGGATCTGCTGGTGTCTTCCCCATTGCTGTCAATGGGAGAGAAGGACTGGAAGTATATCAGGGCAAAACTTCTTGTAAATTCCTTTCCCACATATTTTGTGGCCAGGACAGCAAAAGCTGGCAAGGCTGGGTGTGAAGTTATAAATCTTTGCTCCTCGTTGGCTCAAAGTAGGATTTCTATACCTTAAACCAGGAGTTCTCAACTTTTTAAACCCAGGGGCCAGGTCACATCCCCTCAGATAGCTTCAGGGGCTGGATGGCCATTTTGCCCTTCCTCCACCACATGGCATTTCCTGGTGTGGGGGAGGCTGTGGGGGACCACATGAAATGGTGCCGTGGCCCATGTTTGGCCCATGGGCCACAGGTTGAAAATCCCTGCCTTAAACATATTGTAAAATCTTAGATCAAATGCATATGGTAGGAACAAATCTACCCCTTTATCACAATGACAGAGAAATATAAAACACTGAGCACATGATATTGAGTTTGTCCTGACGTGGCTGATAACCTACTTAAATTATTACCTATATATTTTGTTGGGTTTTACTAAGAGAATTTCACTCTGCAAAAGATGTGTTGGTATCGTCTATCATAGTATCCTTTGCTCTTCATCTCTCAAAACCAGACACATGATGGGTGATTGGTTTTCCAAGTTTATCACTACATCACTGCTCTTGGATCGTAATACAGTACCTGGTACAGCTTGGCTTCACTTAAAATTAATCTTGTTCCTTTCCATTACATTTGAACCAGAGAAAAAAAGAGAGAGAGAGCAAACAAAAATTCAACATTTTAAAAGCAAGCCCCTACCTATCCTGAGTGATACTGAGAAGTTATGGATCTCCCGGACTATATTAAATAATTATAAGATATTGGTGAATCCTTCACTCCAAAATCAGTACAGTACTATACAGTACTTGTATTCTTCCTAATGAAGCCGGATTGTTATCTTTTTTTGGTTTCAGTAATTAAAATACTTACTTGGTGTCACTGAGAGTTTTGTCCCTTTCCCAAAGTATAATGTGTACCCCTGAATTATACACTATGCTACACATCCTTGCAAAAACAAGATGGAACCTGCTCGCATTAATTCTCTCACCTTTCTGGTTTTGGGAGAATACTGATCTGTATTCCATTCCTATCTGCATTAGTAATTTCTGTTAATGGGCAAAGAAGTAATAATAGCAGCAATAACAATAACTGTTGTTCAGCCTATGGCAGGCAAAGATACACTGAAAGCATATGCATCCAGTTAGCCGCCTTGAATCTTCTTATAAGATAAAGGGGGGCTATAAATGAAACTAAATAAATATATAATCTGCCCCAAAGCTTAGCTCCCTCAGGCCTAGAAATACAGTTAAATAAATATATGTGAGTTCATGGAAACATATTAGAGGTTTCCATCCACTGGTTGTGAGCGACTCGAATAGTAGGTTGGATGAAGAATTAAAGTCCTATGTCAAGTAGACTCACTGAATTCAGCCAATCTGAGTTGGTGTTGATTCCAAAGGGCCAGCTCTTCATAGGAGCAAAGTTGGACCCAATGATATGTAGTAGATCTAATTAGGTTAAGTAAATGTTAAACTTCACAAATTCCCCCAAAGACAAATATAGGTACTGTACAGTACTATGCAGACAAATTCACTCTGAACACAAGGACATACGAATGTTAGCTTACCAGGTATAACTATGAGCTTGGTCCCACTGCCTAAAATTAATTTGCCCCATCCACTGCCAGTGTTAGCACTGTGAAATACATCTTTACAAAATGGCAGCCTTGTCCCATTTCCTATATCAATCTACTGGAGGAAACACATTTAGAATAGATCTTAGTTTGAAATTAAAACTAACTTTAATTTTAACCTTCTAACCTTTAATAGCTCCCTTCCCACCCCACCTCACCCCCCAAAATAATTAAATGCCCAGACTGGCTCCAACAGAATCTAATTATTTTGTCAATTCTTACATGCCTTCCTCAAAACTTTTATTCTGTATAAGGATATGGAAATGTAGAGTTTTCCTGCAGTTGCTGAACACCAGCTCCCATAATCTGTATCCAGATGGTGATGTATGATGGGAATTGTAGTTCCTCAATATCTGAAGGCTACAAACTCCCTAACCCATATGGTTACCTATTTAGCAAAACCTCTTAAAAGAGGGCCTATATTCTGGATCTCATCATAACATGTTCAACACAGCTCAATTATATAAGTACTGTATTTGGGTATGGAGCCAGAGGTTGGGAGTTCAATTCCCCACAGTGTCTCCTTGGCAGGGGCTGAGCTTGATGATCCATAGGATCCCTTTCAGCTCTGCAGTTCTAAGATTATCATTTATTATATCTCTAGTAAATCTCATGCAAAACATAAGAGTTGAACAATAGCTGTTATGGTTGGACAATTATATTAAAGTAAAGATTAGCCCATGCTAAGCAAGGGAATGTCTTGATTTTAATCCAGAACAGAAATGGGTTCAGTAGCTGGAATAAAAACACAAATGCATGCACACACAAAGAAAATTGTCCACACAATGGTCATAAAACATGTCCCAGTTCACATGGGTGGACCAGCTGGTCTGTTCTCGAAACATAGGGCATAAGGTGAAGATATGTGGTCTTCCAGATATTTATGGACCTTAACTCCTATCAACTGCCACATATGCTACATAGCATGAGAGGATCTAAGTTTAATTAACTCCTAACATCTTTGATACAGAGATGAGCACTGAACCCTAGAGTGTGATACCACTGGCTTTTGAGCAAGGGAAACTTTTACATTTACCTAACATCTCAACCTTTCATCATACCAGCTAGAATGTATGGTGTTTCAAATCTGCCACCATAAAGTTAGTCAGAAATTCTCTATTTCCTACCATATTGACTAGGAGTGAACTTGGATTAATTCCCTACCTCTCATTCTGACCTACATCATAGTATTATAGTGTTCTAGTGACAATTGCCCACTTCTAAAATAGCCATTACATATATTCCTAGTGGTAATCAAGCTTTATTGACTACACAGATGTGGCATAATATATATTTGCACTATATATTACTTACCGGGCTGGATAAATAATTGTGTTCCTGCTCCAAAAATCAGTTTACCTAACCCAGTATTCACACAGTAACATTGATCTTAGCAAAAACCCATTAATTGTGTCTAACCAATGAGTGAAACTTGATGACTTCTTGGTTAGCAAGGTAACCATTAAGTTATAAAAGAGTGCAAAACTCTAAGATTTTGATACTCCTCCATTTTATGAAGGACCCATTTATGTCTGTAAAAACAGGATACTGTGCAAAAGTCTCAAACCACCACCAGCTATTTGGGGAAAATTCAATAAATGATGGGGAGAGATAACTCACCCCCTGAACCACCTAGACATACCAAATTTGGAGGTTTTCTGCTGACTCTCCTCTTCATCCTCTCCAGGTTTGGTGAAGTTTGGAGTTAAGGTATCCTAGTTAATGTCCCCCAATTTGCTCACTGAATTTTCACCAAACCAGCTGGTGGTTGCTTAAGCCTTTTGCACAGTACTGTACATCACTAGCATCTAATTTCTAAATTATTATTACAGTTATTGTTAGGATGATGCAAACAAAAGATTTTACTAAAGCTGTTCTTTGTTCTGTAGCACATAAACAGATTTCTTTTATATGCATTGATATCTATGAGATACTTGATTAAAAGCTGGCTAATGACTACCAACTACCAACCCACCTCTTTATGATGTGAAAAAGAAAACTGTTTCCTCAACGGTAAAGCCCTAAGAAAAGTTTGAGCAGAGGAAAGGGGGTATCTCATAGTAGATGCTTTAGTTTTTCAGGAACAGATAAGGCTTTCTGAGTTATATGAGATGTTCAAATATCTACATTCTGAACTCTCCTACATCATTTTAGAGTAATGTGTGAAAATAGTATTTATTTTTAACTACAGTTCTCAGAAACTTGCAGCTAGCTTGGCCATAGAACTGAAGAAGTGGAGAGATGCATACCAAAAAATAGCATTTCTGAACTATCACATTGATAGTTGGCTCATCTATCTAAAGAAGCATGGTTGAGTGGGGAAGGGTAATCTGAATTTCACCAAAAAGAAAGGGATTAGGTCTTGACACTCACTTGGTAACACAACCAGTCTAGTCCCTTTTCCAAAGATTACTTTCCAGTTTCCTTGGTCCCCACAGTGTTTCCCGCCCTAACAAAAATGTTGAAGGGCACTGGAGCAAACGCTCCAGAAAATCTCCAGATTTTCAAGAGATTGAAGGCAACAAACAAGGACCAAATACAAGTTGGAGGAATTCAATAAAGGAACCCATGAACTTTGGTTTGCGAACTCTTAACAGAGCTGGTTTAATGAGAGGACCGTTTGAAGTTCATTAATTCATTGTATTGTCACAACCCAGTAGTGACTAGATGGTATGTAGCGACAACATCATTTTCAAAATAACACCATACAAAAACAAATGTGGGTAATACCTTGCTAAGACTTTTCGGGGTTGGATGGGTGATTGGTAGGTTGGCACCAAAGAACCTCACAGCTCTTTCCTTTTTTTAATCAAAATGCCAAAATAATGAAGCTGGGCAATGCAAATTCCTTTCTAGATATTACTTTTGCTGTCACAGAGATCTGCAGCCGTCCATAATTCATAGAATTATAGAACAACTGAGTTGGAAGGGGCCTTTTGGGCAATTGAGTCCAACCCCCTGCTCAATGCAGGAATCCGAATCATAGCAGACATGACGGGTGGTTGTCCAATTTTCTCTTGAACGCTTCCAGTGTTGGAGCACTCACCACCTCTCGAGTCAGCTACTTCCACTGCCGTACTGCTCTAACTGTTAAGACTTTCCTAATAATTGTTAGTCTTTTTAAAGACTTCTTCTCACACTTCAATTTTCCAGTATCATCCAAAGAAAATAACTCATGAGACTTACTGGGAATCACCTTCAGAGAAGTTCCTTTTCCAAATATCAGCTTGTTCACACTTGAATACACACAGTGATGTAAAGCCCCTCAAAAACCTCTAGCATTTTGTCAGCTGATTCTGCATGATTAGGTAGCAAAAGGAGGAACTGAAATAAAGGCTTACATTTAATCAGAAATTAGGGATAATAATTTGGACTATAAACATAGCACACTGTCTTATTTAAAAGTATACTGGAGTACATAATCATCATCATCATCATCATGATGTGCTGTCACAGCAATTCTGACTTAAGGTGACCCCTTCCAGCGTTTTCTAGGTAGAGATTATAGTAGAAGTGGTTTACCATTCCCTTCCTCTAGGGGGAGCCCCCAGGTCTGTGCAGTTTCCCCAGGGCTACACAGGCTGGCTCTTCTCCTTGAAAGTTCAGTGAGGAATCACAACTCCCAAGTTCTGGCTCCACAACCAGATACCTTAACCACTGAGCTATAGTAAAGGTAAAGTCACCCTTGCTTGAAAGCCAGTCATATCCGACTCTAGGGTTCAGTGCTCATCTCTGTTTCATATCCAAAGAGCCAGTGCTGTCTGCTTCTGCAAATGTTTCCGTGGTCATGTGGCAGGCATGACTAGACACCCGAGCGCACGGAACGCTATTTACCTTCTCATCGAAGTGGTCCCTATTTATCTACAGGTACTTTCAATTTCTTGCTTTCTAACTGCTAGGTTGGCACTGAGCTATATTGCATTTGTAGGAGCAAAATAAAATATTGCTGTAACAAAGTAAAGCTATGTCTTTAATGAAAGCTAAAGTTGTTTATTTAAATGTTGCCTGATGTCAACTGGGTGTCAAATATGCCACTACATTTTGGAAACACTTTGTTTTTTCAGTAAAATATCTATGAAAAAGAATCCATTTTAGAGTCCACTGAGAACATACTAGTGTTTTCAAGGGGAAGAGTTTGGTTTTTGAGTTAGCACTGCCTTCTTGGTTGCTCCAATAATCTAAGAACAACAGTTTTGGTAGGATTACTGAAAAGTATGGGAAGAGCACAGGAGAATAAGCTGCAGTTGTTGTTAAGTGCCATCAAGCTGCTTCTAAATTATGGTGCCTTAGGGGAGTTTCTGAGTTATGTGAGATGTTCAAAGACTGGTTACCAATTGTCTTCTTTGTGGAGTTTCTCCACCTAACTGGGGATTTGAACCCAGGCACCCTGAGTCCTAATCTGATGCTCTATACACTAAACTACACTGCAACATGCTAGCTAAACTGTCAAACTCACAAGAATTCAAGAAAGTAAGATTTTGGAACTCACCTGGGGTTACAATCAGTTGAGTTCCACCACCAAAGATTGTCTTCCAGTTGCCACTAGTACCACAGTGCTTTCTGCCTTGACAAATATTGTCCAGGCAGAAGGAGAACATTGAGTAGACAGCTGAATTGAGGAATACTATTGGGACAATCTGAATCTAAATCCTAAAGGAGAAATGTTTCCTCTTGTCTTTTGATATGAATCATGAACAACAGAAGGAAACAGTGACTCAGAAGCAACCTTCTTGAATCCAGCCTTTTCCACCATCTTATGAAAGAAATGCAGCATTAACAACTAGAAAGGAAACTCTCTTTGTTGTGCCATCATTTCCAAAGGCTTCATCTTAAAAAGGCCTTAGTGTAAAGGAAAAGGTCACCCTTGCTAGAAAGCCAGTCATATCTGACTCTGGGGTTCAGTGCTCATCTCTGTTTATAGCCAAAGAGCCAGCGGTGTCTGCATTTGCAGATGTTTCCATGGACATGTGGCAGGCATCCACTGTGGGAATTGAGAGACCCCATTTAATCTAATTTCATAAAAGTGGCATGTATGATCACGTCGGTCCAATACTTAATTCCACAAGAGGTGTCCCACTGAATCAGTAGGATGCATACAAGTGTTGATTTTAATAAGTCTCGTTCATTCAGTGGATATTCTCTAGTTGGGATTAATAATTGGATGTATTTCCTAGTTGAAGCCTACTGTTATTCTCAAGAAAGAAAGTTGTTGGAGTAATGATGCTCATGAATTGATATTTTGATTTTAGACTTTAAAATGGGGTGATATGGAGGGTAAACCATAACAGATTTGTTTATGTCCTAATCATGTCATCCTTCATTTTCAAAGTATACAAAGGCAACGAGCCATGATAATACTTACTAGGATCCACCTTTAGAATGGTCCCTTTACCAAAGTTCAGGCTATATGTGTCTCCACAGTGGTATGGAGCTCTTAAAAAATCTTTAGCATTTCTTCATATACATATCTTAGGTCTGCTGAGAGTAGAAGAAAATCTTGCATATATACAGAGCTATACTTGGCACCTCTGGTGCCTATCACAAAATTCAGAAATAGGAAATTTTACTTTATGGGACCACAATTTCCAGAATTTCCAAGTTTTAGCATTCAGACAGCTGCTAGTCCTAAAAAACTAACTTTTCCAATCTCTCCTCTTCTTCTTTACTTCCTTTTTTACTCCTTCAGTTGTCAAGGAAAACACATCTACCTCACTATACTATACTGGAAAAGAAATATACTATACTGGAAAAGAAAAGGTTGGATCCAGATTGTGGTCGTTGAACTTAGATTCCCACTGAAACCTAAAACCATCATGACTTCAGTCTCATTGGTTTCAGCGAGATTGGTTCTTTTAAATTAATAAAATCAACAGTTGGGCAAAATCTTCAGCAGAACTAATCCCGATGCCATAAAGTGCACCAAGTTATCCAAACCCTTTCATCAGATAGAAGGAACTGTATGGATCCTTGTACTTCTTCAACAAATTTATGAATCTGATTTGGAAAACTAATTCATAAATATACATACATCTGGAGACACTGGGTGTGAATTTTCAATGCAAATGAACTTATTTTAGTTCTGTCTGACATGTACAACAGACAAAGAAAAGAGCTTGAAAACTCTCCTGAAATTTAAGCCTGCTACTTTATAATTTGTCAATTTTTAAGGCTAGGATGTCTTAAATGTGGTTATTTGCTGTTCTGTGCTGTCCAGTCAAAACCAATTTCTAGTGCACCTAACAGGGGTTTCAAGGTCTGTGAGCTATTTAAGGAGTGGTTTTATCAGTTCCACAGTCCCAATGAGCGTACATTGCTGAGCAGGAATTTTAATTCAGCTCCTTGTAAATCCTAGTCCATCACTCTATCCACTACACCACACTAGGTATCCCTAAACATATTTACTCCATAGTAAATCCCATTGAAATCAATGGGCCTTATTTCTTTATAAATGCATTTGAATTGCACTCTAAAGGACTTAACTCTCTTGGAAGTCATGGAGAAGCAAACATTTTTAAAACTCCAATCCAAAAATTCTGTTTTTAGGGTTCTCAACTGACTAGAATCTACTCACTGAGTAACACTGGATGCACCTGTTCCCGTAGATTTAACTAAAGCTTGATCAGCAAATTACAAAATAATCAGGTTACAAAGCTTAAATTACACTATGTTTTGGCACAACATTTAACTGCTAATACTTCATTAGCTCCAACACTGGAAACATTTAAGAGAGAATTGGACAACAACCTGTTACATCTGCTTTGATTTGGATTCCTGCATTGAGCAGGGATTTTGACTCTATAATTAACCATTTCTCTGTTTGATGGAGAGCTCCTGTGTCCATAAAACAAACCATAGATGGGGGTGGGTCAGGTGGCATGGAAGGACAGATGGAATTAAATAGGAGGAAATCTGAACATCAGAATGGATTTGAGAAGGGAAATAAAACTTTAAAGCACGTGGAACAAACTTACTGGACTGGACAAGCAATCTTGTACCAGATCCAAAGATCAGCTTGGTGTTTCCAAAACTCACACAGTGGTTTTTGCTTTAACATAATCCTTTAATCTGTCTCTATTTGAATTTGCAAAAAATGATTCATAATCCCCCCCACCCCCATATTGACCTCCCCTGTTTTTGGCATGTCTTGACCTTTCTAGAGACTTGACTTCAATTGTTTTTCCAATATTTTAATGTTGAGGGACCGTCTTGTGCAGTAGTCTGAGAGCTGTTGTAGGTTTTGGGATAAAATTCCTAATCAGCCTTGAAGCTCACTGAGTGATCTTGGATAAATTCCCTACCTCTCATTCTGACCTACATCATAGTATTATAGTGTTCTAATGACAACTGCTCACTTCTAAAATATCCATTACATATATTCCTAGTGGCAATCAAGCTTTGTTGACTATACAAAGACGGCATAAAATATACACAGAAAAACCCTGACTTACATATGCCTCAAGTTACATCACATGTGACTTACATAATGATTTTTGCACTAAAGCCATGTCCCGATTTACATAAATGTCCTGATTTACATAACACAATTTCCTGTGGGTTTGCTTCAAGTTACGTAAAAATTTCATTTTTTCCCTGTGGGTTTGCTTCAAGTTAAGTAAAAAACTGATTTACATAAAGGCCTACAGAACAGACTTTTTACATAAGTAGGGGTTTTACTGTACTGCACTATATATTACTTACCGGGCTGGATAAATAATTGTGTTCCTGCTCCAAAAATCAGTTTACCAAACCCAGTATTCACACAGTAAGATTGATCTTAGCAAAAACCCAGTGAATGAAACTTGGTGACTTCTCAGTTAGCAAGATAACCATTAAGTTGTAAAAGAGTGCAAAACTCTAAGATTTTGATATTTCTCCATTTTATGAAGGACCCCGTATCTCTGTAAAAACAGGGTAGTGTACAAAAGTCTTAAGCCACCACCAGCTGGTTGGGGGAAAATTCAATAAGTGATGGGGATCGGATATAACTCATCCCCTGAACCACCTAGATCAGTGATGGCAAATACATGCAGTAAACCCATTCATATGGATCCACAGGGACTTTGACTTCTGGGAACTCATGTCCAAGAATAGCTGGAGACAATGCCAAGGTTTGGCATCATGGATCTAGACACACCCAAATTGGAGTCTTCTGCTGACTCTCCTCTTAATCCTCTCCAGGTTTGGTGAAGTTTAGAGTTAGGGTGTCCTAACTGGGAGTAACGAGGGCTTCGTGGGCCAGATGAATTGGCATTGGGGCCGGATCCGGTCCCCAGGCCGTAGTTTGCGCACCCATGATCTAGGGGAGTCCTTTCAATATTGCTACAAGGGCTCTGATCACTATGGATACGACAATAGATTTCTTTTTTTCAAAATTGCTTAACCTCAATTTGCAAATCATGTTATTTTGTTATTTTCCTCCAGCTGTTTGTCCTCAATTTGTGCATCTCCTGGTACAGTAATACCTCGGATAACGTTAAGACTTGGTTCCACAAGTCTTAACGTTATCCGATTTTTAGCCTTATCCAATGCATGCACCAGATAACATTAAAATCCTATTCAGGTGGATCAGATAACGTTAACTCCATAGAGATAAGCAACAGAGGCTTCAAGGGAAAGTCAAGGAAACATGCTGGAAACTTAAAGAACTTTAAGAAATAATTGTCTAAAGGGTAAATACATTACAAAAACATGCCAGACCACCCTGACTTTAGGAGAACAAAGCCATACAGCATTTTTAAATTTTTGAAAATTTTATAAAGTGCTGTTTTAAAAGATCTGAACAGAAGCTAGGAAAATGTTTTCCTTTAGAATCAGCCCACCTACCATTGCTGTAATAAAGGAAGTTCCCTCAGTGCTTTGCAGGGTGTGAAAAGGTTAATTGCTTTTTAGGTGAAAGGTTTCAGTCTGCTTGTTTTCCATTGACAATGCATGAGGCTTGCGGAGCTACAATCTTGGGTTCAGGCTGTGTAGAATTTAAAGGGGAAACTTCATAAAGGTAATTGGGTCAAATTGTCTCTTTGCAATTATTTTTCTGCAAAGTGTTCTGGGTTACACTGGGGAAAGGGTCCTAAGCCTTTGCTTTGCTAAACTAGCCAGACTGGTTTTGCAAGCCTTTGTTATTCAAATGTGGCAAGCTTGAGAGCAGGCAGCCCCTCCCTTTCTCCCAAGAGAAACTGGTGAGTCACAGCCACATCTCAGGGAATTTGAGGCAAAGGTTATCTGATGGATCGGATAACGTTAACATAATGGTTAACATAATGTTATCCGATCCAAATGTTTGCCTCAAATTCCCCAACGTTATGCGATTTTAGCGTTATCCGATCCAATCGTTATCCGGTGTTTTACTGTATAGCAATGTCAATAAACCAAGCCTTCTTCTTTTCCATAACAATTGTTGTTATTGTTGTTGTTATTGAATATTTATTTATTATATTTAATAATTATTTAACAGCAACAGCAATCCAGTTGCAATAAAATTTTGAAGAACTGGGCCAAAAAAAGCAAGCAGTTTCTTCCTTGAGTCACAGATCCTCTTCTCCCCATAACTCTCCATAGTTTTTCACTCAAACATAAACTCAACACTAACCCCTATGATGGTTAGTTGTCACCCACTAAAAAGACATGTAGCTTGCTTGCTTGCTCTGCCTGGGTCTCTAAACTAAACTTGCATAAGAACAAAATCAGACAACATATTTGGGGGACACAGGTAGAAACAGTGGGTGAGGTAAGGGATATTGACATGTTTGTACCCAGAAGCATCAAGAGTTGATACTCACCTGGGGTCACAATGAGCAGAGTCCCACTTCCAAAGGTAATCTCACTGTAAGCTGTTATACCCACAGTGATTTCTGCCTTGACAGGAATGCCCTGACTCTCTAAATTTTCCATTTCTAATCTTTTTCCATAGTGACAGAAGTGTAAATTTTTTAAAATATATTCCCAACCACCATGGTATTAATAAGTTACAATACATTAAATGGCAAATGGTTATCCACCTCTTAATTGGTATACCAAAACTGGAAGAAGAGAGGGAGGCAAAATGCTGGTTTGGATGAGATATGAATAATTAAGCAAATGAAACAGACTTACTTGGCTGGATAATGAGCCTTGTCCCTGACCCAAAGATAATTCTGTTAGCATCATTCACACAGTAATTTCCCCCTCAGCATAAACATATGCAGTTCTTCTCCTTTCAAGTCTCATTAATGAGAGAAAAGGTTCTGGGTATTTTATAACAGTGTGACCCTATAAATGCTATCCGGAGGTAAACACAGAACCCAGAGGAATTACACCTGAGTAGATATTTGAAGTATTTCACTACAATAGTGGAACCAGTGCTAACCTTGGCACGGCAGGTGTTCTTGGACATCAATTTCCAGAAGCCCAAGTCAGTACACCTGCTCATCAGGGCTTCTGGGAATTGAAATTCCAGAACACCTGGAGTGCCAAGGTTCACACCTACAACACTATAAGGAGCCATCTGAGATAGTTGGACACAATACCTACTGAAAGCAGAATCTAGCTGCCAGTTTAAACTCAAGTATAGAAAATGGCATAAATTACAGTACCAAATTGCCATTGATTAACAAAGTGGTGGTTACATTCCTGAAATCGAGTCTGGTCAGGGAGATGTCCAGGAACATGACCCAACACCTCATTAATTGACACCAATTTACCATGGAGTCCTATGCTATTTCACTTTCAGAAGTAGAAATCAGCATTTTGACAAAGGGTGTGATCAGATGGTGTGGAAAAGTATACCAAACCGTTCTGATTAGGAGAGTGGGAGGATTTAAGAGTAGACACATACTTGATGTCACAAACCATCTTGTCCCACTTCCAAAGGTTGCTTTAGTGAAGCTACCGGTCAACCCACAGTATTCCCTGCCTTGACAAAAATGATCCAGGACAGGAGGAGAATCCTAACTAACGAGTAAAGATGGAAGAGATCGGTGGTATTCCCACCTGACCAGTTTCTCTTCACCCACAACTCAAACAGCTTAACCTTCTACTTTCCATTAGTTGACATCCAATCTTATACATGGGGATAACCCAAATTCTCCTTCTATACAAATTGAATGCTAAATACCAATTGATTTCAGTGGGTCTGCTATAATGATCATAAAGTCTAGATCCGTGATGGCGAACCTTGGCACGCCAGGTGTTCTTGAACTTCAGTTCCCAGAAGCACTGATCAGCAGGAATGCTGACTTGGGCTTCTTGTAATTGAAGTCCAAGAACACCTGGAGTGCTAAGGTTGGCCATCACTGGTCTAGATTCAACAATATAGGGTAATATACATTATCTGCAAGAAAATATTAGACTTACTGGGATTCACCTTCAAGACTGTGCCTACACCAAAAGTCACCTTTCTTGCAGATGTAGAACCACAGTGGTTTAAAGCCCTTCAAAAACACTTCTTTGGGGCCATCTAGTCATATGTTTTAGCACTGGACCAGGTGTCACTTTGAATCAAGACAACCACATTGTAGATGTCAATGGACATTCCTAACATGAATCTGTATGTTATCAGCTATGCCATTATTGTGAATTAACAATGTGAATTCTGTAGCTACCATTTTCAGCTCAGGAAGATCCACAGTAATTTCTCATCAACTAGGTTACTTATTTATTTGATTTATAATACTGTTGTTCTCCTCAAGCAGTCTACTTCACTGTCTATAACTCCATCCCACTCCACACTTAACCATACAAACTGTATAGTCGAAATCTGGGGTAACAGATAATGTGGTGAGCTTAGAAAGAGCCACAAACAAAAAAGTATCCACAGGGCATTGGAAGGTAGGAAGGACTGAGATGAACATCCTCAAGACAACTAAGATGAAATCTGCCAATTTGTAGGCCTCCAGAATCACAAATTGGCTTTTGGGAGCCAAAAGATTTCATTAAAAAAAAACCTGAGGGGTTCATGGTTAGCTAGGGGGCCATAAAATGCACCTGGGATCACAAGTAGTCCATAGGCCATGTTCCCCCCAACTTTAATAACACCGAACTCTATTTTTTTTGTGACAGACTAAAATGGAGACACTTCAATTTAGTCACCTCTGACTAAAACTAACAAGAAAAGAGTTAACTAACACTTACTGGGTGTGATGAGAAGTCTGGAGCCTCCACCAAAGATTAATTTGTAGCCACTACTACCGGTACCATCACAGTGATTCAGCCTAAGTCAAAAACCTAAGTCAAGAGGCCAAAACCTAGTACTAAGGCAACTGTCATGCAGACTCTACTTGAGACTGGGGACAGTTGAACCTACAATGTGGACAAAAATCCAAAGGGAATCTTGCCATTTGCAAACATTCCCTATTGACAAGGAAGGTACAGTACTTGGAGTGGCAGCTTATAGAGATGAAAGCATAAGGGTTTATGTATGGATTAGATTTGTCATAGGAGAAATCAACATGGCTGGTTCAGTATGGAGGAGGTGGAAGAATACCTAAAATAAACAGCAGAGGTAGAAATATTTTGCAGAAAATAAAGCAGGGTTTTCTTTAAGATAACTTACAGGGTACAATATGCAACCTTGTCCCAGATCCAAAAGTCACTTTGTTGTTTCCATAAGACTCACAGTAGTTTCCTCTTAAACAAAAACTGAGACCCAGTGTGGCCTATAAGGCAATTTGTGCTGGGAAATATAATTTCTGTATATTTTTGTATATCACAGAATAAACAAAACAAAATAATACTGTAGCACTTCAAATACTAACTGCTGTATTTTAATGTTAGCTTTTGTGGATCAATCCACTTCATCAGAGTTAGTATTTAAAGTGCTACAACTTTTTGTTTTGTTTTGTTTACTCTCTGATATACTTGAATCACAGACTAACACACTACTATCATTCCAAAAAAATTCAACTATGAAAGTAATCTTTGTGTGTCAGAACAATGGTCCTTTCCTTTCTAGGGTTGTAACCTTGGTTGTATGCTAGAAAGATAATCAAATAATTCTGGATCCTAATTTTACAGTTAGGATTCTGGACCTTTCCTGCTTAAATTCCAATAACATACTATTAACGAACCAGGCAAAGTACAATGTAAGCATATATTTACCATTCAACATAGATTAAGTTACTCATCTTGGATCCTCATGTACATCAGTGGGACCCTCTCATTGCTAAATTGTTCATTAATTTCAATAGGTACCAATCTCAGAAAACAGTGCAATCTTACAGACATCTACTCAGAAGTCAGCCCCACTGAGTTAGTTACGGTGAACTAGGCAGTGTATAAGTATAGAAATGTATTTAGGCTGTCTTAGCATGGAAAGATATAACCCTTGGTTGCCAGCCAGAGCTGGTTCCACAAACTGATCTGCCTATATTTCATTATCACACAATCAAGGATTTTAACACAGTAAGCAGGTCATTAAGCAGTAAGCAGTCCAATACCTGAGTACTGCATGACGGAATGAATGCCCGTCTCTGTCCCAGCTCCTGCCAACCTAGCAGTCTGAAAGCAAGAAATTGCAATAGATAGGGACCACTTCAGTGGAAAAAGATCTTGGGAACATGAAAGGAGCCTCATTCGGGCACCCCCTAGACAGAGTTCCTCCAGTAAAAATCCCTTCACCCCAGGATAATTTCTGGCACGAAATTTTTATTATTATTACAGTATTATTATTATCTGACTCAAGAAAAGGATAAGATGAAATTCTCTAAATTCCTAGTGTAATTGGATTGGACGGGTATTCTTCAATTTTCATTGACTGGATAACATATACTGAGCACCAATCACGCCTTTCTGATCATTTAAGTTACTCACTCGGTTTCACAACCAGCATTGTTCCTTTTCCAAAAATCACTTTGTAACCTCCACTTCCATAGTCACACAGTACTTCTGACCATAACAAAATCCCTACCATGTCTCTATCTACTTCCTTTCTCTGTAAGAGTCATAAGAAACTGATTATGGCAAAAGAATACAGAGAATAAGAACGATGAAGGGGATGGAGGGAAAGGCATCATGTGCGGATCTAAACTAAGATCTTGAGCATATCTTTCCTGTGTTTTCCATAGACAGTTTGCAAAGTTTCACAAAGATCCCAGATTTTTGAATTGATCTTGAGGACTGGAAGATTCTTTTTCTACCAACCTTTTCTGAGATTCTCAGTGCATTCTATTTTGCTCAAATTAATCATCGTCATCATATGAATTATATAAACATCAGCAGCGAGACAAGCATTAACTTCTGCTCTACAGATCATATACAGTACTGTATCTCACTTCTCCCCCCCCCCCCGTCCCCGCGCCCCAAAACTGATATGAGACTGCCATTATGTTTCTAAGGCAGAATCTGAGCTGTGCCATTGTAAACACTTTTAAGCAATGTTGAGTTTTGTTGGAAGAAATTTAAATACAGTATAGGCTTTCTGGTCAATGACCTAGCTGACTGGAGGTGAAAAAGACTGCAATTCTATATATGTGTGTAAAAGATAAAGGTAAAGGTCGCCCTTGCTCAAAAGCAAGTCGTATCCAACTCTAGGGTTCAATGCTCATCTCTGTTTATAGCCAAAGAGCAACAGGTGTCTGTGTCTGCAGAAGTTTCCATGAAGATGTGGCAGACATACCTCAACACCAGAGTGCACGGAACACTGTTTACCTTCCTAGCAATGTGGCCCCTATTTATCCACTTGCAATTTCTTGCTTTCGATCTGCTAGGTTTGCAGGAGTTGGAACAGAGACGGGAGCTCACTCCGTCGTACAGTACTTGGGAATATGCAGTGATAGCCAACCACGGCACTCCAGATGTTCTTGAACTTCAAATCCCAGAAGCCCTGATCAGCCAGTGTGTTGACTCTGGCTTCTGGGAATTGAAGTCCAAGAACAACTGGTCTGCCAAGGTTGGCCATCTCTGGGATAGGAGGTAACTATCTAAAGACTTACTTGGAAGAACAGCTCTGCCAATCTAATCAGTAGGTTCACAATTTTTTCCACAGATCAAATTTTAAAATGTGTATTAAATAAATTAAATAAAAATGTCACATACCAGGAATCACCACCAGAGTTGTCCCAGCCCCAAAATTAACTTGCCAGCCTGTTCCACTATTACCACAGTGCTTCATCAAATGACAAAAACCACAAATGTATTGGGATCCTATCCCTTTGTTCCCCTGGTGGCTCTTTCACTCTTAAATTACTGCCCTCGAACAAATACATTTTATTACACTTTATCAAGAAGTTGAATCTGAGCCTTGTGGCTCAATTAGTTGCTTGTTTTATTATGTTATTTTGTCATTTGTATGTGCACCACCTAGAGTGGGAAAAGTCCCAGATGGGCGGTAGAAAAATGCAATAAACAAATATATTCATTTCCCTCAGAGTTGCTTTTTGGGAGGTATAGTCGTACCGCTAAACATGAGAGGCTTTGCACTTGTGGATCTCATGACTCAATCCAACATATTATACCTGAGTGTCACTTATATAAGTCGCTTCACCTAGAATTTCTTTTAAATTTCTTTTATTCCTTTAGGGAATAAATTCCCAACAATGGCTATTCTGAATTACTAATACCTATTAAGTATGTCTCACAAATAGTTGCTCAATTTCTAGATAAAGTACTTAACAGACATGGCAACTGTAATTCTTCACAATGTGTTGTGTACGGTACGGTCAGCTCATAATGGAATGATTGCAATGATCATGTATATTTTGTTAATTCTTCTTCCCCCCCCCTTTTTTTTTTAAAATGCCAATAAAAGTTTAATAAATAAATATCATTGGCTGCAGGCCAAATTTCACACCTCAGCAAGCAACAGATCATGCCTGTGGAGATTTCCTAAGCTCCAAATCAATTCCAAAACTTATGCAGGATTCTGGCCATGGTTTCTACTCCATAGTAATCCTATATTATAATATAGGTTGGCTGTTCTTCATACTTACTTGGCAATACTGTCAGCCTTGTACCAGACCCGAAGATGACTTTGTAGTTATCATAGCTCACAGTAATACAGATCATTACAAAAAACCATCTGCTCAAAGCACAGCTGTCTCTGGAACAGAACCCATTCAGCACTGTTCTTTTGACATACAGACAAAATGTGTCAAAAAGAACCCCAAAAACTACCAGAAAACAAAAACAAAAAATAAAATAAAAATAAAAACACTGCAGCACTTTAAAGACTAAGTGCTATATTTTTACTGTGCGCTTTCGTGGATCAAGTCCACTTTCTTCAGCAAAAATATAACACTTAGTCTTTAAAGTACTGCAGGTTTTTTTTTGCTTTTTTGTTTTTGTTTTCTGGTATGCCTGAACACTGCTACTATTCCAAAAACTACCATTCTGTGACTCACAGACTGAACTTTCTACCCTTGATGTTCCTCCTTCTCTCCCTTTTAGTAAAACATTTCTCCGAGCATGTGTGCATACACACAATCTAGTGCAACACTATTTGGGGATAAACATGATCAGTGGCTGGAGGATGTGACAAACTCCCTCTCACACACACACACACACACACACGCACACACACACACGCACACACACACACACACACACACGTCTTATTTATGTAAGACATGATCAGATAGCTAGATTCACTGCCATCAGTGTTTCATATCTGAGCAATTGGTCTCTTGATCCAAGTCTATTTCTCAAAAATCCTTAATCAACCCCATAACTTACTTGGAACAACAGTCAGCCTTGTCCCATGGCCAAATATCACTTTGCCACCAGTGGTTCCATAGTTCCACAGTGAAAGAAGCCTTTGCATAAACCATGGCTTGTTACAATTTTAGGACAGCAGTAAAGCTTCAATAGGAATTTATGTTAGAAGGGGAGTGGAGCCCAGAAAATTATTTAATTTGCCTACAAAGATGGCAAACAATATTCTCCTAACCTGGTTTTTAAAAATATTTCAACTGTAAACATGGTTTGCACAGCTTAGCTTTTTCTGCTCTGATCAGTAATTAATTTCCCCTATTCATCATCCTCCCTTATCATCAATAGGCAGTAATTCCCTTCCCTTCCCTTCTCTTTACTCAATCCATCACATTATACCTGAGTGTCACTTATATGAGTCTCTTCTCCAAGATTTTCTTTTACCCTTTAAGGGATAATTTCCCAACCATGGCTATGCCGTCTTACGAATACCTATTAAGTGACTCTTTGCCTGAAATCTCACAAATAGTTGCTAAATTTCTAGATAAAGTACTTAACAGCCACAGCAACTGTAAATCTTAACAACATGCTGTGTACGGTATAGTCAGCTCATGTTGTAATAGTTGGACTGACTATGGATATTTTGTTATACACAGATTTAATTAATAATTAAATATTACCAGCTGCAGGCCACATTGCACACCTCAGCAGGCAACAGATCATGTCCATGGATATTTCCTAAACTATAGCAATTCATTTCCAAAACGTATGCAGGATTTTGGCCATATCAAGAGAGTTATCCTATGTTATAATATGGGGTGGCTGTTCTTCATACTTACTTGGCAATACTGTCAGCCTCGTACCAGACAAAATGACGAATTTGAAGTTGTTGTTACTCACAATAATACAGACCATTACAAGAAACCATCTGCTCAAAGCGCGGCTGTCCCTGGAACAGCAACCATTCAACGCTGTTCTTTTGATATACAGACAAAATCTATCCAAAGAACCCCCAAAACTTCCATTCTGCTGACTCAAAAACGGAGCTTTCAACCTTAGATGTTTCTCTGCTGATCACTAGCTCTTGGAATTGTTTTCTTTTATCAACTTTGCAAATATTTTCCCCATGATGGTACAGGGGTCCAAGGCTGTTCTAGGAGTTGAAAAGTCGGGACTCAAATGCCCACATAATAGTTCACAGGGTGAGTTTGTGACAATAGCTCTCTTTCTCTGTATGACCGCCTCACAATGTTTGCTATTGTTGCTGTTTACCATTTGGATGTGCTGTTTACCATCTTGAGCTCGTTGGAGGTAAAGTAAGAGATATACATGAGAATTTTAAAAATAATATATATAATATTCAGCTTCTTATATCTCAAAGGTAAAGGTTAAGGTTTGCTTTCCTTGAAAGCCAGTCGTAACCAACTCTAGGGTTCAGTGCTCATCTCTGTTTCAAAGCCCAAGAGCCAGCTCTGTCTGCTTCTGCAGACGTTTCCATAGTCATGTGGCAGGTATGACTAGACACTGGAGCACACGGAAGACTGTTTACCTTCCCACCAAAGTGGTCCCTGTTTATCTACTTGCAATTTCTTCCTTTTGAACTGCTAGAGTGGCAGGAGCTAGGAGAAAGACGGGAGCTCATTATGTCCTTCATTACTCAGGAATCAAACTGCTGACCTCCCGCCTGTCTTAGCCACTTGAGCCACTGCACCACTGCAGACCATTTTTTCTTAAAGATCCTTGGATTTCTCCTTCTTCTTTTCCTCCTCCTCTCTCTCTCTTACACGCACACGTACACGCATACGCGCACACGCACACACACACACTGCTAGATTCATTGACATCAATGCTTCATATTTTTGCATTAGGTCTGTTGATCCAAGTCTATTTCTCAAAAATCCTTAATCAACCCCATAACTTACTCGGAACAACCGTCAGCCTTGTCCCATGGCCAAATATCATGTTGCCACCAGCGTTTCCATAGTTCCACAGTGAAAGAAGCTTTTGCATAAACCGTGACTTGTTACAATTTTAGAATAGCAGTAAAGCTTCAATAGGAATGTAGGTTAGAACGGGAGTGGAGCAAAAAAAATCTTTTATTTGTCTACAAAGATGGCAAACAATATTCTCCTAACTGATTTTTAAAAATATTTCAACTATAAACATAATTTGCACAGCTTAGCTTTTTCTGCTCTGATCAGTAATTTCCCCTATTCATCATCCTCCCTTATCATCAATAGGCAGTAATTCCCTTCCATGGTTATTTAATTCTTGCATTCCACAAAAGTTAATTGTAGAGTTATCACAACTTTAGGCTTCTCTTCTCTTTTCATGTTGTTGTTCTTGTTATTTTTGTCAAGACACAGCAAAAACAAAAATACCCAAAGACAGAAATGTTGTGGCACCTTATAGAGTAACGGATATGTTTTAATGGAAGCTTTCGTAGATCAAGCCCACTTCTTCAGAAAGCTGCTAATTTTATGTTTCATTTATGTATTTCGCATTTCTCTTCCAGACAGCTCAAGTTAGTGTACATGGTTCTCCTACCCATTGTGTTATTTGCCATAACCTTATGACATAGACTGTTAAATCAAACACTAGTGACTTGACTCTGATCTTCTCCTGAGCTTTATAGCTGAGTGAGGATTTGAACCCAGCTCTCCCAAAGCCTAGCTTGGCAGTATGAGCAATGCAATGAGCTGGTTCTTCCATATTATTAGCATCTTTGGACTAGAAACCCTAGAATTCCTTGAGAAACTGTAAGATTTGCCTTAAAGCCTGATTAATCCTCCAACCTGTGTAGAATCCGTAGCAGTAGAAGTAGAAATAGTAATATCAATAAGAATGTATACAGCATATTTTGAGTTGTTTAACATATTGCACAGGCTCATAACTAAGCATTCAGGTATCTGTTCTACTTTTGGGGAACTGTCATTTTCCCTCAGGGGAGGTTCAACGTAGCTTTAACTTGGACATAATTTTGGGCTATCCTAGGTCTTTTCATAGCTACTATTTCCTGGCTACAGTCCTAAGGGATATGATATGAACAAATAAATTTTGATGCACTACAACCAAAACAGCCCAGTGAATCAGGGAGATTTGGTGTCTAAACACCTAGATAAATCCCAGTGGGCAACTCTAGTTGCAACTTACTCCTCAATTTCCACATTAGAAGACATCATAGAATCATAGAATAACTGAGTCGGAAAGTGCCTTTTAGGCTATTGAGTCCAGCCCCAGATCAATACAGGAATCCAAATCAAGATATTGGTCCATCATGCCATGCAGCAAGCATTATATAATGTGATATTTACAAACCTTACTTACCTGGAACTACAATCAGTTTTGTACCAGATCCAAATATCACTTTGTCAAGAGCATTTTGCCCAGCAGTATAAACCCTTACAAAAACCCATCAATTCAAGGCAGAGCCACTAACCTTAGAACAACCTTCATTGGGTAGACAAATTTCATGCCAACACAAACATCCCACCTTCACAATCTCCCATCTGGGATATCTTCAACTGGCATCATCAATTTTTCGCTTACCAGGCCTGACTTCCAGCTTTGTCCCACCACCAAACATTATCTTCCTGTTTCCATCATTCACACTGCAGTACAGGTCTCTACAGAAACCTAACACTACAGCTAGTAAGGAGAACAAGTGCTCTTGAAAATGGTGTAGAAATTCAGATCTCATCAGTTCTACCCAGCACAGGCAACATTTCAGAGGTACCAAAAGAATTCTTAATTTAACCCCACCATTTGCCTGGATCTATTGCCACTATAGCGCTTGATCCAAAAACTGGAAAACATCTTTCTGTAAATAATTGTTTTCCCCACTTTTGATGGAACTTTTGAAAAAGCCTTTTAAAAATGGAAAACTCACTTGGATGAACTGTCAGCTGTGTTCCACTTCCAAATATCTTTTTTTCTTACTTCATAACTACATAGTGATACAGAGCCTAACGCAAACTCATTTCTTGATACACCCTTCCTATTAACTTTAGCACTAAAAAAATTGTGTAAACTTTGTCAATCTTAGAAACAAAATCAATGGATGCTGTGGATTTGAGGTTTCTGACTCTTTGCACACATTTGTTCCCAAACTATGCATTACCTAGTCTTTTACACTATCATAGTCTTCAGACAGAAAAATAACAACTATTTTCTAAGAACAAATCCCAAGTACTAGACATATAGTCATTAAACTATCTCTTGCCAGATGGACTAATAACTCAATTTTTATGCTTCTTTTTCTCATTGACAATCAAAACACTGCATGTCCATTTCGAATTTTTTGGCTGCTATTATTCTTGCTTCCAAAAACAAATCAAGCAGCAATTTAAATCCCTTCAAAAATTATAACTTACTTGGTCTTACAAGCAGTGAAGTACCACTTCCAAAGACAAGCTTATCATAGCTGCCAGTTAACCCACAGTGTTTAGTGCCTTAACAAAAATATACAGGGGAACACTGATGATAGCACACTGAGGATTTCAAACCATCTCTGCACCAGATGAGCTACAAAAATGCTTACCATTGCCCACAATGCCTAATGGAATGAAATACCATTGATTGTTCTCTCCACCTAAATGCCAGAAAGCTTTGGCTAGTATATTGCCGAGATGGAAAAAGAAGTGATTGTTGGGAAATGTACTTGTGTTGGACAAGCAAAGATTTAAATGGCCTGCCAGAAAGATGCCTATAATACAGAACATCCCAGCCAATATGGCCAGGAGATGACTAGTTGATATTCAGAGATGTAGTCCCAAAAGTAACTTTTCTAAACTCGGAAGGAAGGAAGGAAGGAAGGAAGGAAGGAAGGACGGACGGACGGACGGACGGACGGACGGACGGACGGACGGACGGACGGACGGACGGACGGACGGACGGACGGACGGACTGTGTTCTCAGAATAGCCACCTATCCTTCATAATGTTCTTCACATTTTAGCTGCACCCAATGCATGACAATTTCATTTCTCTTTCCCCTCTCAAGTCCAAAAGTAAAGACACAGTCCCCATAAGAGTCCATCACAGCTTAGCAAACAATGTAAGGAGAAGTCTAGTATTCTCTGCCCCATATACTTACCTGGTAAAATGACGAGCTTTGTACCAGCCCCAAAGGTGAACTGGACATTGTTAGTATTCACTCTGTTACAGTCCCTTACAAAAAACCTCCTCCAGTAATCTGATAGCTGTGACTTGACTCTTCGCATGCACAGAAACTCAGTACAGTACCAACATATCCAATTACTATCTGACACAGTGAAAATGTGTTTTCCCACTCCTAAAGACTGACTTAATGGTGGCATTACTAAAACTACAAAGTTTCCTTTCCCCTGTGAAATATCATACATGAGGATGTAAGGAGGTTGTTAATATACCCAGATGAAGAAGAGGGCACTTTCCAAACTAGTTCAGCAAAGACTTCATGCATTTAGCCAGTAGCTATATTGTTGTACCATTAACTAATCCTAAGGGATTGCGACTTCATACTCAACCTTGAATTCTGATAAAGTCTCGATATAGTATATTTGTTGAGGGAAGGAGCAACTCCACAGTAGGTCTGAGTGATATGAAAGAAATATGCCCTCTAATTGCATTGGTCAGATATGGCATTCAAGAAACCATGCTGGTTGCTACATTAGCAACAAAACACATCATTAGCAAATGGAGTTCCTCAAACACTGAGAAGACCTCATGGTCACAACAGGAATTTTTCATATCTTTGTAGTCTGCAATGTTTTGTTATTAGTACGCAATGCAACGCTACCCTGAACAGAGCTGTGATCATCAGAAGTCAGAAGCTAAGGGTCAGAAATTGTTAGTAGCTGGATGGGTGTCCACCTGAGAACATCACACATCTCCAGGTAGGGTTGAGGAAGAATCTGCATGTTGCCCATGACTGCCAATCTACAGTTAGAATATTTGGCTACCCAGTAGTTTTCAACTTTGTATCCTCCTTTCTTTCTGGATTCCAAATCTGAGAATTCTTTAACATGGGACATGCTCACAGAGACTTCTGAGAACTAAAGTCCCAAACAGCTGGAGGTCCAAAGGTTTAAAACCACCGATCTGACTCAGATTAAGGCAAGTTCCTTCATTCTTATCAAGGAAATATGCATATTCATGTTACCTACTTGGGTGTACAACTAACTGTGTTCCAGACTGAAAGAATAAACTGTATTTATTGCACTCTGGTATGCCTCACCACAAAAACATTCAGAACAATCCTATTGTATTTCAATGTAAGCAAGTTTTCTGGCTTAGTACAGGGATACCATATTTGTGTATGTATATTTCTATGCACAATTCTAAACTTGTGTGTACACATAATCAATTCCCAAAAGAAGATGGAGAGCTGTCATAATTTATAATGTGAGTCGGGTTGTCAAGGCAGTTGCTGCTAGGCAGACACATTTTAAAAAGCTGGACAGGTCTTCCAGTTTTAACCCTTGCCGGCAGATTTCTGTGGTGAGTAAAAAATAATGCAAGAAACCATGGGGAAACACAGAGGATTACCAACGGTATGAACATGATATAAAATTGTACAAATATGATGGGGTACTTTTATAAGAACAGCCTTATCCAGAAGTGCCATCTTAAAAAAAAATCTCTTTTCTCTTTTTTTGGAAACAGGAGAGTGGTTCTTTAACTTCTGGGTCTATGAAAGCTTGAGTTACAGTTACCATTGAACACCCTTGCAATGAACCACCAAAAAATGAAAATGCTGCCCCATTTTTAAACTTAATCACCAATAGTAATGTACAGAACCTACTTCATTTACTTACTTGGCAAGACGATCAGCCTTGTACCAAACCCAATAATGAAAGAATTTAAGTTATTGCCCACAGTAATATAGTCCCTTACAAAAACCTGTGAGCACAAGGCTAGCAGTTAGAGCAGTACCACAGTGGAACTATCTGCCTCGAGAAGTGGTGAGCACTCCAACACTGGATGCATTCAAAAAAAAATTGGACAACCACCTATCATATCTGCTTTGATTCGGATTCCTGCATTGAGCACGGGGTTGGTCTCAGTGGCCCAAAAGGCCCCTTCCAACTCAGTTATTTTATGGTTCTATGATTCTAAGGTGCTGCCAGTAACTTAGAGGGATCTATGTAAACATTAATCCATTCCTTGCCTCATCCGGAAATATCCACCTCAGCCCCAACTCATTTTAGTCTAGTGATAGCTCGCTCGCTCGCGAGATAGATAGATAGATAGATAGATAGATAGATAGATAGATAGATAGATAGATAGATAGATAGATAGATAGATAGATAACTCAATCTTTGAATATTTAATGCAAAAACAGCTGAAAGTGTCTCCAGAGCAGGTGGGGAAAGTACATAAAAGCCACTTAACAAACAGAATCTGCTGTCATCACTTAAAAGAAGCAAAGAAGTAAACTTTGATCTATTTCATGTATGAATCTATCACAAGTAATTAAGGCAGGGGTGCCCAAACTAAGGCACGGGGGCCGGATGTGATCCCAGACACCAATTCATCCAGCCCGCAAAGACCTCATTACTCCTGGAAGCAGAAGCAAAACACGCCCAGATGAGTTGGCGTTGGGGTTGCATCCGGCCCCTGGGCCTTAGTGAATGGCTCACTGAATCACGTGATCCGCCCATGGCCCGAAAAGTTTGGGCACCCCTGAATTAAGGCAACAATCTTATACTGTAGTGCCTAAGATGCCCTGAAATCAAGGTTTGCATAGCAGAAGTGGTCACAAGGTTTATAATTTCATGGCCAGAATTCTACTTGTAAAAGTAAAGGTCTCCCTTGCTCAAAATTCAGTCATATCTGACTCTAGGGTTCGGTGCTTACCTCTGTTTATAGCCAAACAGTCAGTGCTGTCTGCAAATGCAAACATCTCCGTGGACATGTGGCAGGCATGACTAGACACCAGAGTGCACGGAACGCTGTCTATCTTCCCACTGAAGCGGTACCTATTTATCTATTTGCAATTTCTTGCTTTTGAACTGATAGGTTGGCAGGAGCTGGAACAGAGGTGGGAGTTCACTCTGTCATGCAGCACTCAGATCTTGAACTGCTGACCTGCCAACCTTCCAGTCATCAAGTTCAGCGTCTTAACCACTAAGCCACCATAGTCCCTATTATTCTACTGGTTGCCTCCCCTAGAGTAGTCCAAATGATTTAATGAGTTTTACATACGTGCTGAATGATAATTCAATAATTGATTCAATGCACATACTCTTAGCTGGCACCAGCAATAGGACATTGGTCTTTAAAATATAGGGTATGGTTGGTTATACTTTTGCTGTCCTCTGTAGATCTTGCTATAAGAGTATTTTTATTTTATTTTATAATATTGCCTAGTATTTCATATTTACTTGGTCTTGTGTGGTACAATTCTTACCCTCTTCTTTCCATTAGATAGTAATACTGAAGCACAATGAAATTGACCGTTACATAAAGTAATCCTGCTTGAAACTTGGTGCTTACCTTCATAGAAAAAAAATAGCAGCTACTATTGTGATTGAAAATTTTTATACAAGCATCCAAGAGGAAAACTGATCACATACCCTGTCACAGAACACAAACATTGGGAACAAAGAGGAACCAAATGCTGTTGGAAAAATCTAGTCTAGGAACATAAATGAAACAGGAGAACTCATAGAGTTCTATAAAGCCAATCATCAATACATTGTAAATATTTGCTTCAAATAACTGAATGGTCTGCTGTACATGTGGATATCACCAAGCAGCCAATATAAAAATAAAAAATACTGTACTGTGTAATTGGAAGTAGAAGATGGAGAAGCTGTGATCTCTTGCCAATACAAGACCAAGAGTCTACTTAAGGAACAGATTTGCATTATTAAACTCAATTGATCTTGATCCAGAATAACTGTGCCTTGAAACCAGATATACTGTATTATTACAAAGAATGAAAAGAAACCATTTCTGAAATCAAAATAAATGAAAAACCTATATGACTGATGGGAGAAAAACTTAAAATTGTAAAGGACGGGTGAAAAGCAAAGTAAAAGGTGGTAAAATGAACTCAATCCCCTGAACACAGTTTTTCAGCAACTGTCACAAAGAAACAAAGAGGACCACAGCAACTAGTGAAAAGAAATAGAGGAGAATAACATGAGGAAAAACAAGAAATATTTTCCAGAGGATCCAAGAAATCAAGGGGAAATTTAAGTGTAGATTACAAATGCTGAATAAATAAGAGGGATGCACACTATCTGACCAGGAGAAAATAAAGAGAAGATGGAAACAGCATATTGAAGAACTCTGTCTTCTTTCATCTCCAGATGAAACTTTAAACTGCTAAAGTGAAGCCACCTTATTGGCTTTGTCACTGCCCAAAATTAAATCATCAGCAGTACATGAAGAACTATACCAGGAATTCTCAACCTTTGTAAGCCAGGGGTCGGGTCACATTCCCTCAGACAGCTTTGGGGGCTGGATGGCCATTTCCCTCTTTCTCCACCACATGGCATTTCCGGGTGTGGTGGAGGGGGCACATGAAATGGCACCATGGACCACATCTGGCCCATGGGCCACAGGTTGAGAATCCCTGAACTGTACAGATGAGGTAAAAAGGTGACAGACTTCTTCGGAGAGGAATCTTATGACAAAGAACCTGCAGTCCTATAAAGTGAAAGCTGTGCTAAAAGCTCTAGGAAGAAATATATACCCTACGTAGGATGTATGGAATATTGATAAAACTATTTCAAGTCACAGAGACTGATTCTGTCAACATCCCAACAAGACTATGCCAACAAATGTGGGAAACAAAACAATGGCCCACATACTGCACTAGCAACATTCAAGATACATCCCCGAGAAAGGATATACCAAGAAGTGCAGTAACTATATGATCATCATTACAATTTCCCATGCAAGCAAAGAGACGTTCAAGGGGTTGCAAGAAAGTTATTTACCTTATACAGAGCAAGAAATGCCTTACGTTCAAGTTGAATTCAAAAAAGAAAGAGGGTTGTTTAAGGGTTGTTTTTTAAAAAAATGGATGCACCTCAGCACTTGATTGTCCTAATGTGTAACCTGTATAGTGGACAAGCTACTATCAGGAGAGAAAATTTGGGGGGCGGGGGAGGTAATGTGACATGAACTTGCTAAATACACACTTTCACCTACTCCTGTAATAGGTTCGGCGAATAGAACGGAATAATAATAATTATTATTATTATTATTATTATTATTATTATTATTATTATTATTATTATTATTATTATTATTATTATTATTATTATTATTATTATTATTATTATTATTATTATATTCTTCCTAAGAATATAGATTCCTACATGGGTTGCTCACACATCATTTCGATTCCCAATCTTTGGTTTTTTGGACTTCAATTCCCAAAAGCCTAAGTCAATGATCACCCAATATACTGACTTAGGATTCTGGGCATTGAAGTCCACCAGTGGTCCGTGGAACATAGTTTGGAAAATGCTGAAAATACTCTTTTAAAATCTTTCTTTCAGGCTAACATCTACCTTATTGGAGAGCTGTACAATTGAAGGGCCCCCCTCAAAAAAAGAGGCTTTGATAATTTTTTGTACCTGGCTTGACTATTAGTTGAGTTCCTTTTGCAAGGTGAATCCTGTAGCTGGAGCTTGTTAATAGCACAGTCTTCCAAGGCTTTACAAAATCATCAGCTGGTAAGATGTGGGGTATCACTAGTTGTTAAGGACAGAAGATGTACAATTGGGTAGGTCCAAAGATCATATCCATTTAAATCAATATGGGGAAAGGTCTTTGCAGAAATCAATGAAATATTGTCTATTAACTTGAAATTGTGTCCTAGAGTAGCATTATTGTCTAATTTTGGAAATATGCAGATAGAATGGGAAAAGATTTTAATATTTGTCACCATAGTAATATCAATTATAGCTTAAATTGGAAAGTGGAATTTGGTTTTGAACTTGTTTAAAAAGCTATGGAATGTAGCTATCAATGATAAACTAAAATGTGAACTTAAAGTTTTAAAAGGGATGAGTGAAAGCAAATAAATTATAAAAATTATGGGGGAAAATGTTTGGATTTTGTTTTAGGGAAAGAGGAAATGCCACAGCAAAATGAATTATTGTTTTGGAGATGAAGGGAATAAGGTGTATCAATTTAAGAATAAAGAAATTAGTTACAAAATAATATTTATAAATCTCTCTTAGGTGGATCCACATCATCCGTCCTTCTATTTCAAATGTTCAGGCATGAATAATATTGCTTACCATATATACTCAAGTATAAGTTGGGTTTTTCAGCCCCCAAAATGAAGTCCAAAACTGGGACTCGACTTATACTTGGGTCAACATAAAAACTCAAAAACATAGCCATACAAATGTCTTAATTAATTAATTTTATCATAATTTCATGTATTTTAATTATTGAAACTCACTAGCAGCTGTTGCATTTTCCAACCTGACTTATACTCGGGTCAATCTATTTTCCTAGTTTTAGAGGTCCATATTAGGTACCTCGACTTATATTTGGGACGACTTATAGTCGAGTATATACGGTACATATTCCAAACAGTACACTCAAGAGGTACACAGATACATTCAAGAGCCCAAAATGTCTACGTACTCAATGGCCTCATTTTTATGATGTTCCACTTGCTTGCTTCCTTGTTTGTTTGTTTGCCATCGTTCTCTCCACAGAAGACCCAAGGTGTCTCACAACAATTAAAACTATACAATGCTAACAGATTTAACATTATATAAAAACTTTATTAATAAACAATTAAGCATTAGCCAATATTAAAATCAAAACTAAAAACCAACCATAAAACATTTTAAAATATTTTAAAGGTCTCAATTGCTTTAAAGCCAGTTATATCCGACTATAGGGGGTGCTGCTCATCTCTATTCATAGCCAAAGAGCCAGCTCTTTCTGTGTTCGTGTGGCAGGCATGGCTAGACACCAAAGCACACATAATGCTGTTACCTTTCCAACCAAAATGGTACCTATTTATCTACTGTATTTTCTGGTATGTAAAACACATCAGAGTATAAGAAGCACCCTGTTATTACCAAAATAGCCCACTATAGGCCACTATGTACAGTACAAGACACACTCCATTTTCCAGTGTATTTTAAGGGGGTAGTGGGTCTTATATGGTACAGTACTTGCAATTTCTTGCGTTCAAACCACTAGGTTGAGTGAAAGATGTCTAGATTTCATAAATACATCATTCCCTAGATTCTCACTTATTACTTAAAAACCTACCTGAAAAGGAGAGTCTTTGTCTGTCAACAGAAGGACAAGAGGGAGAAGGTCAACCCAGCTTCTCAGAGAAATCTGGGAGCAGCCATTGAGAAGGTGTGCTCCCATCCCCTCACCAAATGGTCTTGAGTAGGCGGTAGAAACGAGAGAAGAGCCTCCCTCTGAATAGCTTAAAAGAAGGCTCATATAGGGTGATACAATCCTTCATGCAGTCTTCCTGCTCTGTCCTATTATGTTCCTCATTTGTGTCCAGCTTGGAATTTCTTTTGATTAAAAATAAACCTCCCTGAATCCTAACTGGTAGGGTAGGGTCAACAGTTATGTTGACTGGGGAATCCTCCATGTTATAGTCTGCAAAGTTCAATGTATGATGCCACCTGTCTACATGTTTCCTCTTTATTTTGCCTCTTGCAAGTTTTAGATTGGCTCCTCTTCTGCACAGTTTCACTGTGTCACTCACAGCACAGATGTAGAATGCCGAGTCACTTAGCTGGCTGACAGATTTCTTCAAGTTGAAGGTCTTCTGCTTTTTATCATGTTTTGCTTGGAAGCCTTGGTGAAGCTGCATGCTGATATTTCCCAAATGGCTCAAAAAGAACTTGGGAGGCAGGCCAGGATGTTGAACGTACCAGAACAGATTGGGTTGGTAAGGTGAAGACAGTTCATAGCTGCAGTTGATCAAAATCTGATCACCTTGGATGACGGTCACAACACCTTCTGTTTGTTTAACAGACTGGCCAATGCAACTTTCTGCAGAGAAGATAAAGGGTGGGAAAGAACATGTAAAGTGGGGAAATGCACAAGGCAGGAGAATTCTTACTAGTAAGCCCATTCCGGTGGATTCACAGAGACTTCAGCTTCTGGGAATTGAAATCCAAGAAAACCTGGAGAGCCAATGTTGGCCATCACGGAACTATATAAACTACCCTCAGTAGCTACTGTACTAGATGGGTAGTATAAAAGATCAATCCATCAATCAATCTCCTAAGAAATAATTATTTCTGGCTTTGAAAAATGAGAAATCAAAGAGTAAATAATATCTCTTGGGTCCTTCTAGCTGTAATTTAAACTAATTAATTTTCAACTTAAATCATGGAGCCCTGTACTTAGAATTAAATTGGCTTTCCTCTATGTTCCTTTCCACATTAATACTGTCTACAAGGGCAGGCAAGTAGCATGAAAGAAGATCAGTGCTCTACTACTGTGCCAAAAAGATCCTCTAATATATGGATTAAGGGTTAGAAAATCTTAAACACAGGGAAGACTTGTGACACAGAAAAGATCTTCAGGCATGGAACACAAATCCATGTAAAACCACTTACGTAAGACTGAAACGATGAAGAAAGCCAGAAAGAGATGGGGAGACATCTTCCTGGATCAAGGATACATAATTTTGTACAGTTCCTGATCTTTGTGCTACAGGCAATTTAATGCATAAGAAATCTTTTCAAGTTGTGAATGACTCCTGATTATCTTGCTTCAAGCCAACTCAACACGGATAATCCTGTAGAAATTGCTTGGTGAGAAGGCTGACTAAAATGCAACTGACCTCTTCTCTTGCCACAATAATTTTAAAACCAGTTGAGAATTGCACGCAGAGAATGAAAGGATGTGGTTAGCAGCCAGAAAGCCAACAGTGTTCTTCTGAAAGTTGTCTTGACTCTTCACTAGATTGCTGCTAGGCGGGCATCTGAGAACCGACTAAACTTCAGCTTGCATATGAAAGCAGCTTGACAACCACCTGGTACAAAAAAAGGTCTGATCAGAATAAAAGATAATTTCCCCCTTTTTGATACCAACATAGCAGGCTCATTACTTGTCACATAATGTCGCTATTCTGTCATCCAGACTAGATTTCTTGGAAACTAGACCTTGAAGCTGCTCTCAGAGTTGTTGCAGCTCAGCAAAAATGAACAGAGACGGTTTCCCCATGGAAAAACTTCCTGCTTCTTCTTCTTGTTCTGCTGTATCCAAATCTGAATATTGGCGATCCTCATGGTGATCAGCCAATGAAGACTGTCCTGAGAACATAATGCAGTTGCCTTTCATCTGCCTTCCACATTGCAGCATGACCCCCGTACCACTGATCCAGTTCAGTGGGTCACTTTCTGGTCCTGAGCCCTTTTGGCACGCAGAGTCCTCCTCAGGTCCAAGCCAGGATTGATGAAGTTGCCACCCTCCATCAAGATGGATTCAAGTGGGATTTAATCCACTTGGGGACCCTCACCCTTCCCTGTGGTCTTTTACGCCCAGGTCTGTTAGTCCTCAGGGATGTCAGGTTAGTTAACTGCCGCCTGACACTCAGTGTTGAATCGCTGGCAGTAGGGTCTACTCTATTGCCATAGCAGGATAACCTGGCCAGACATAAGAGATGAGAAATGTGTCACCCTCCAGATAATTTTGAAGTGAAACCCCCACTGGCTGTGCAATGATAGACATTTTAATGCAACAAATCTGGATGACCACAGATTGCCTATCCTCTAAATGCATAAATATTCTATTAGCTAAATGTCTGAACCCAAACTTTCAGTGGGTTTATATTTCCATCCATTCTTCCATCCCTCTCTTTTTCTGAGCCTTCTTTCCATCCTTTCTCTTTGTGTATCTCAATAGTAGGATTATTTCAACATTATTCTCATATCTCTTCTTAGTCACCTATAGAAGATATATGAATGTTTAAACCTGAACTGACTATCTGGAATAGTAGAACCCCGATTTATACCACAGCAAGTTGGTTTCAGACCTGGCAAAGATTGTACAGCACACACTCTTAATTTAACACAGTACATAGAAGATGGTTTTGAACTGAAGGAAATCACAGGCATAGTATTTATAGGTAGGAGCTGGGACAGACGATGGGAACTCACTCCGTCGTGCAGCATTTGGGTCTCAAAATGATGATCTGCCGACCGTCCAGTAATCAAGGTCAGCATCTTAACCACTAAGTCACTGCAGTCCCCATTTTTGCATTAGGCTTGTGTATATTTTCTTTATTTCCCTAAATGTCCATGGGGCGGAGCCCTTCATACACATAACAGACAGCCTGATCTTTCGTCATCGTTATCACTACCTTCACGCAGGACTAGAGGGGAACAGTTTTTGCACAGCAAGGGAATCAGGATGTAGCATTGTGTCTGTCGCACAGTAATACACAGCAGCCTCTTGCAAGCTAACTCTATTGAAGGACAAAACGTTGGATTTTTTATCTTTTGAGAAAACCAAGTACACTCCATCAAGTTGATTGCTCTTCTGTCTTCCCTGGAATCCAGATGCTATCAAGCGAGGACCCTGGTTAGGAAATTGCTGGTACCAAAGGATGTGATCACCTGGTGATAAAGAGGGATGGATGCAAGAAAGATTCAGTTCTTTCCCATCTGTTCTGACTACAAGGGCTTCTTGGGTGATCTTCTTCGCTTTGCACAGATAAACCCCTAGGAAAATAAAGAAGAATGGAAATAGGTAAAGGTCGCCCTTGCTCGAAAGCCAGTTGTATTTGACTCTAAGCCAAAGAGCCAGTGCCGTCTGTGTCTGCAGATGTTTATGTGGCCATGTGGCAGGCATGACTAGAACACAGGGAACACTATTGCCTTTCCCACGGAGGTGGTACCTGCTTATCTACTTGCAATTTCTTACTTTTGAACTGCTAGGTTGGCAGGAGCTGGGACAGAGATGGAAGCTCACTCCATCATGCAGCACTCAGGTCTCAAACTGCACACGGAACACTATTGCCTTTCCCACTGAGGAAGTACCTATTTATCTACTTGCAATTTCTTGCTTTTGAACTGCTAGATTGGCAGAAGCTGGGACAGAGACGGAAGCTCGCTCCATCATGCAGCACTCGGGTCTCAAACTGCAGACCTGCCAACCTTCCAGTCATCAAGTTCAGCATCTTTATTACTAAGCCATTGCAGTCCCACACATTATAGTAGAAGATGCTACTTAATAGAGAAGATGACATCCTATATCTTTCCATATTTTAAAATTAAAGACTACCTCAATCCATACAACCCTTCATAATATTCTCTCTCCAGAGCAATTTTCCTTTCATTCTCTAAGGTCCTTTAGAACCAGCTAGAACAAAGAGCAGCAGGACAGAGTTTTCTAAAGGGATGATTGTCTTATCTTGAGGAGCAATATATAGGAGACAGGAGTCAGTTACCGGATTCCAGGAGCAGAAGGAGAACTTCCAAAACAGGCAAGGAGCAGTTGGTTTTAGAAGAGAAATGCATGCTTGCAAGATTTGTAGGACAGAAGATCACCGTCACGTCACTTCTTATGCTTGAAAAGTTAGCGGAAGAAGCATCCTGTCTCTACCACCTTCTAAGGAGTTATGAAGCTCAAGATGCACCCAACTGTCTTCTCTCCCGCCCTGTGACGCTGTGGTTAAACTTCAGGACTACATTCACAACTCTGCTCCCAGTCCAAGTTCGGTCCTGATGGACACAAGATTGAGTCAACTTTCCATCCTTTCCAAGGTCAGTAATATGAGTACCCAGCATGTTGACGGCAAACTGTAATTTGCATTACTGAGAATTGCCCAGAAAGTACTTAGCACTACAGAGTGGTATATAAGTGGAAACAATCATAATAATGAGGCAAGCGGTGTAGACAGTGAGAAGGTTTTTATTGCCCTCTCCTGGGTAAAAATCTGAAACACAGCAGGGCAGAAGATACAGTAACATCCAAACAACGTCACTCAGAGATCGAGTTGATGAAGCTATCAAGAAAATTGCAATCGCAGGCAGTCAATACCTGATCGGATGTTGTGGCTGCATGACCAGAAACCAAACCAAACACAACTAGCATCAGCTCATATCTCAATTGATGTTTTGGCACTGGAGATCCATGCATTAAAAAAAAGAACAGTATACAAGCCAAGACTCACAATGTGGCACAGTGGGTAAAGTGGTAATCTAGGACAGGGGTTCCCAGCCTAAGGCCCAGGGGCAGGATCTGGCCTGTGGCGCCATTTCATGTACCCCTCCACTCCTCCAAGGGAATTAGAGAAACAAAATGGCCACCCCCATCATGCAGGCAGGGCAAAATGGCCATCCGGCCCTTGAAGCTGAGTGAGAGAGTGTGACCCAGCCCCCAGCCCCCCCCCCCCGGATTAAAAATGTTGGGAACCTCTGATCTAGGACTCTGGATCCCTGGGTTTGAATTATGCTTGGCCATGGAAGCTCACTGGGCAATTGTCTTGAGCCTGATAACAAAACTGTCCTGATTCTGGCATGCAACAAAAATCAATGGAGGTATGGCTGCAGTTCACGCCATCTGATATTGATATGAATATCCTGACCAACTATGAGCCCAGTGGGTTTGATCTACCATGACAAATCAGGAAAACCGCTAAAAGAATAAGAACTGGCCACGGAAGTTGTGCAGACCTATTATATAAATGGGGGAAGCTGTTTGTAGCCCAATGTGACTGTTTCTCATATTGTCCATGAATACATAAACAGGGCATTTATGGGAGAGATATGACACATTATGTCCTTCTGCAGTTGACTGTATCAGGAACCTGGAAGTAGCACTGTGATGTGTATACATGTGTATATTGTCATATTTTATCCATAGTTTGTATTTTACCTAAACTTGACTCATACTTATGGCAAATGTTAAAGTGTTATCTACCATGTGTTTGCAAGAAATAGCAAGTAGATAAATAGTACCACTTTATGGGATGGTACCAGTGTTCTGTGCCCTCCTATGTCTAGTCATGCCTGCCACATGACCACAGAAAGATCTACAGACACAGACAGCACTGGCTCTTTGGCTGTAAATGGAGACAAGCACCATACCCTAGAGTCGGATATGACTGGCTTTTGAGCAAGGGCAACCTTACCATGTGTTTATATGAATGAATGAATGAATGAATGAATGAATGAATTGATTGATTGATTGATTGATTGATTGATTGATTGATTGATTGATTGATTGATTGATTGATGTCCTGAACCAAGGAAAGTCTTAAACCAGAGAGATAAGTTCTTTTTTAAGTCTACAACTCCCAGAATCTCTATACCTGGGCTGGCTCCTAAGTTCTGATTTCTTGTCTTAGCAATGTCATATTTTACTTGACACAATTGAACGGGTAAGTGTGTAGTAAGCAGAGAACAGTCCCTCACTTGGTGGCAGAATCTAGAGGAGGTGACCTCTAGGGGGTGAAAGTACAACATTGTGATAAACGGGCGATCCAGGGAGTTGTTCTGAGGGAGAGACGCTCTGACAGATAACAATGTCCCAAACCATATAGGACAGAGGTTCCCAACCTGTGGTGGCATTTCATGTGGACCCTCCATACCTCCAAGGGCATACAAGAAACAAAATGGCCATCCCTTTGAAGCTGTTGGAACAAAATGACCTCTCGCATTCTGCAGGCAGGGCAAAATAGCCATTCGGCCCTCAAAACTGACTGAGAGGGCATGATCCGCCTCCCCCCGCTTGAAAAGGTTGAGAACCCCTGGTATAGGACCTTATATGATAACACTAACACCTTGTATCTGACACATTTATACGTGTTTAGCAGTGATTGCTGTAGAGCAACTATGTTAATTGCTCATCTCCATTTGGCAAGAATTAATGAGAAATAAAGGCTATTTTAAGGCATGCACTTGTTAATAGAAAATTATCCATTATGTCCATCACCATTTCATTATATAGCAGGAGTACTGCACCATTCAACCAGACGGGTTTTTATCTTGTTCACCATGTTGTTTTGCTCACTGTGTGAACTACAGCACAGAAGTAGACAGCTGAGTCTCTCAGCTCAGCTGAGTCCTTTGTCAAATTGAAGACCTCCTCGTCATCTAAATAATGAAAACCTCTCCTGTGTTTCATGGTCTTCTCATAATTTGATAGCAAGAGCTGAGGGGCATTAGGTGGATGTTGTTCATACCAAAAATATATAGTCAAGAGTGCTCTTGGGCCAGAAGTGGCTTCATATCTACATGGAAGGAGAACTTGTTGACCTTCTTGTATAGTAATAAGATGTTCTGCCTGGACCACCAAATCTCCATTGGTTCTTTCTGTAAAAGAAATATGAATTCATCTTAATTCACTTGACCTTCATGCTTAGCTAGGTATTCACACATTCAAACAGTTGGTTGTGCAATTAATATAACCCAGACATACAATTAATATACTCTATAGTTTCTATCTATAAACTACATTCTAGATCAGGGGTTCCCAACCTTTTCAAGCCAGGGGCCAGGCCACGCTCTCTCAGTCTTATAAACGTGAATATACAATACAATACAATACAATTTTGCCCTGCCTGCATGATGGGGGTGGCCATTTTGTCCCAACAACTTCAAAGAAGTAGCCATTTTGTTTCTCAAATGCCCTTGGAGGGGTGGGGATGGGCCACATGAAATGGTACTGTGGGCCAGATCCAGCCTGTGGGCCCTAGGTTGGGAACCTCTGTTCTAGATTTTAAAATATATGTTATCAGATCAACTGATAACTTTAGCTGGCCAGAAGAAAGAAGGAACAAATGGGAACATTTATCTGAAGATGACTCTCATCACCTATCTGGGTTTCATTCTTTCAACAACTAAACAAATCAGAAGCAAAGCAATTACACTTATATACTTCTCCATACTCTGGGCAGTTCACAAATTAATTATCATTTTGCCCCCAACATGCTGGGTACTCATTTTACCAACCTTGGTAATTAACTACATCCCAGTTTGAATGAATGAAATAAACACATTGGTTATTTCTCTCCTGATTATTCCAGTTCTCAAGACCATCATCTGAACAATTACAGAGAAAGCAGAAATATGCAGAGAAGAATTATAAAGTCCCTGCGAACAATCAAATATGGAAAGCAGAAGGAAAAGACAGCACCATTCTGACATCTCAAATTAGCTTTAAACAAGAGACAGGAGTCTAGCCGAGTATAGTACTGTATAGTAGAAGCAACAATTGAATTTGACAAGCAGTGGTTGAAGTTGGCAAACAACAGTTGAAGAGTCAGCATTGGAGTGACCTTCAGATAAGTAAGCAAAAGTCCAAATAAATACGTTGAAGAAATTGGGAGCATGCCTAAAGAAATGCTGATTTCAAAAAGTTACTCACTTAGAATTAAAGCCAACAACACAGTAAAGGCTGGTGTAGAAAACATGATAAGGATGATGTATCTCAAACCGAGCTGCGCTAAGATGGTCTTGCTTAAACTACAATGTCTACACTAAGGGTACACTTGGCATGGATCTTCACGGATCTTCACGGAGCTTGAAGAATCAGCTTTCTGTGCACAGATGGTGAGAATATGCCTTAGACGAGTATCTTCCACTTCCTCTGTTCAAGACCACATGTGGTTTTCTTGTCTAGAGATCAGACATGTAGCAGCTCTGCAGGTGCTACTATTCACCTCCTCCAGAGGTTTGGGTGGAAGGAAGCACTGGCTTTCTTTGTGTCTTTTGTCAACTTCATGACATGCATTATGACTATTCTCTTAGGTCAGGCATTTGCAACCTATGGCCCCATGGGCCAGACCCAGACCCCAATGCCATTTCATCTGGCACCCAATGCCCTCACTGCTCCCAGTAGCAAAAGTAAAACATGTGGCATGCATGCACAGAACACTGCTAAATGTGTTCTGCACATGCATGGCACACATTTTACTTCCGCATCTGGGTAGGAGGAACCTCATCACTGGCCCAACCAGCTGCCCAGGAGGTGTGGTCAGGCCCATGGCCTGAAAACGTTGAGAATCGCTGTCTTAGGTGAAAGAAAAGGGAAGAGAATAAAAGTCTATAGAAACAGCACTGCTTCCTATTGGCTATGGATAAGAAATGATCATTATTCTTCATCCTAAATCAGGGGTTCCCAACCTAAGGCCCACAGGCCAGATCTGGACTACAGCACCATTTCATGTTGCCCCCCCCCCACCCCTCCAAGGGCATTCAAAAAGCAAAATGACCACCCCTTTGAAGTGTTGGGACAAAATGGCCACTCCCATCATGCAGGCAGGGCAAAATGGCCATCTGGTCCTCGAAACTGACAGAGAGAGCATGACCCGGGCCCTGGCTTGAAAAGGTTGGGAACAGCTGTCCTAAATTATTAACACATTTAACAGGGTACGCAGAAAACGCCTTCTGGAAGATTGTGGTATTTTTGAACCACAATCGGGCATATCCTAGTAATGACAACCTTGTGTTGCCGGCTAATCTTTCTCACACTAGGTTGGGTGAAAGGAACTGCAGAATGAACTTACCAACAGGTGGGTGCATTTTGGCAGTTTCATGCTTGGCCTAGACACGGAAAAAGAAGAACACATTTAACAAAGAACCAGAAAATACAACTTCTAAATAATCTATCAGTTAAAGCTTTTTCGTTTTCAGTGTAACTCATGTTTTGTTAAAACATCATTGCTATTCTCCCAAGAAACATTTGGTAATAATCAACATAATGACAATGCCTAAAAATGGGGTTTCCAGGTTTATTGGACTGCAGATGCCATAACTCTTCATTCTCATTTTACTGACCGCAAAAGGATGTAAGGTTGAGTCAACCTTGTTTCCAGTCATGATCAAATTCAGAATGTTTTGGCTACAATACAGCAATTGACCCACTGTGCCACCAGGGCTCTATAAGTCCATGTAACTAATAATGTGATTAATGCTGACAATGTTTCACCTCAGCTATGGTAGGTTAAAATAAATTTATGTTTTCTTGATGGCTCTACCACAGGGGTGCCCAAACGTCTTGTGCCAGTGGCCTGACCATACCCCCGGAACAGCTGAGCGGGCCTGACCATGGCCCTGGAAATGTGCATGTTTGCTCATGCGCATCTGAAACCACTTCTGGGAGTGGTGCAGGGGTGTTTGTGCATGCTCAAAAAAACCCCGCACCACTTCTGGGAGTGGTTCTGGACATGCATGCGCATTGGCGGGCACATCCCCTGTCCACTTCCGGGAGCAGAGAGGGTGCCATGGGCTGGATGGATTGGTGTTGGGAGCCAGATATGACCCGTGGGCCATAGTTTGGGCACCCCTGTTCTACCAGATGGTTGTTAATAACAAGGGCTGTGCTGTATAGAGAACATAAAGTGGAGTGAGAAGATTTTTGCCTCAGTGTCTTGACTATGTTCTAACTACCGTATATACTCGGCTATATGTCGTCCCGAATATAAGTCAAGGGACCTAATTTGGACCTCTAAAACTAGGAAAATAGATTGACCCAAGTATAATTGGGGGTGGAAACTGCAGCTAGTGAGTTTCAATAATTAAAATACATGAAAATACAGTAAAATAATTAATTTAGACATTGCGTGGGTATGTTTTTGAGTGTTTACGTTGACCCGAGTATGTCGAGTCCCATTTTTGGACCTCATTTGGGGGGCTAAAAAACCAGACTTATACTCGAGTATATATGGTATTTGTGGTTTTCTCTTGTTTAAGAGGCAATCACCTCCACAGACCTCACACCCTGAGGGCAGAAGATGGAAGTCTGGGGTTGGTTTGCTTTCTTCAGCTTTTCCTTATCACTGGAACTATCTTCACTGAAGACCAGAAAGAAAGAGTTCTTGCATAGAGGAGCTGTCAGCATGTAGCGCTGTGTCACTCTCAGCACAGTAATACACAGCAGCATCTTCTAAAGTAATTCGGCTGAAAGAGAGACAGCTGGATTTTCCATCTTCAGAGATAATCAGAGAGACTCCCTCTAGTTTCTCGCTTTTCACTTTCCCGCTGTATCCAGACACTATGAATTGAAGACCCTGGTTAGGGAACTGCTGATACCAATGGACTGAAGTTGCTTTGGTAGCAGAAGGATTGCTGCAAGATAGGTTCAGTGTGTTTCCATAAAAGGCTTCTACAAAGGCCTCTTGGGTGATCTTTTCTGCTTTGCATGGAAGGATCCCTGGGAAAGCAAAGAGGAAAGAGAAGAGGAGGAAAAATCATTGGAACAACTCATAAGTCAAAACGACCATAAGCATCTTTTTTGCATCCACAGTTAAACACAATCCTTTCCACACACAAAAATCGAAAACTTTGTGTGTGGGGGGGCTTACCATTGTCCAAGAATGTGAGATTAAGGGTGTTGATATGGTAATCCTGATATGGTAATAGAGTAGACCCTAGTGCAAGCAACTCCACGCCAGTCATCAGATGGTGATTAACTAACCTGATCACCTGAGGACTTAAAGACCTTGGATGCGGAAGTCCACAGGGAAGGGTGATGGTCCCCAAGCGAATTAAATCCCACTTGAATCCATCTTGATGGAGGGCAGAAGCTTCATCAATACTGTCCTAGGACTGAGGAGGACTTTGTGTGCCAAAAGGGCTCAGGACCAGAAAGTGACTCGTGGAACTGGATCAGTGGTATGGGTGTCACACTGTGATGCAGAAGGCAAATGAAAGTCCACTGCATTATATTCTCAGAGCAATATTCATGACTGACCGCCATAATGGTAGCCAGTATCCAGAATCGGATGTGGCACAAGGAGAAGACGGAAACTAAAATTGGATATCTACAGTTCTGGTATTGTTCCAAAGTTCCTCTAAAACATGTCTCCCTATTCTAAGAATCTTGTAGATTAAATACAGCAAGGAAAAGTCAAAGGTTTTGAAGAGGTTTTGAAGACAGGATTGGGGCCGTTTCCCGGAGGAGGGAGAGAGAGAAAAAAACTGAAATGTTTTTGGTTAATTAAATTATCATGTGGAGAGACATATAGCATGCAAAAGATAATAGCAATAAATTACCAGATTTGAGGAGGAAGAGGAAGGCTCCCATAAGAGTAAGGTGGCAACTTCTTTTTGAATGGGAAAGCATCCCAGTGGTGTGTGGAATTCTGGTGGTGTAGAGACGCCCTGCTGGTTTCTTCTGCTCACAAAGTCTCTTACACAGATTCTTTCTCAGCCTCTTACCACAACATCACCCACATCCTCTTGACTTTTGAGACTCACTGAAATGATGCCTAAGACTCAAGGAAGGAGAGGGAGAGTAAGAAAGGGTTGTGTTGCCCCCGAGTGGCTGCAAACCTAAAAGCAAGACAACTCTACAGATGGGTTTTACTGTACAGTACAGTACTAGTGTTTTGCTCCATTCACATATATTTGGAAGGGAAGGGAAGATTTAGACTCTATACATTAAGCTTCATCATTTGTGAGGTTGTTGTGTTTTTCTACTGCCTTTCCTCCCTGACCCCCAAAGACTATGTAAAGGAGGAGATGGAAGACCTGAACAATATATTTGGGCTGGTTGTGTCTAAAAGCATCACCAGGGACACATTGCAGAGTATATTTAAATGATTTTGGGGATGATTATGGTGGCTTCCAAATAAAGCAGGGATACTCTTAGTAGAGTATTCCAAGATCAGTGAGATGTCAGAATCCATTTTGGTGCTAGAACCAGATAACTCAGGTATCCCATGAAGGATGTAACCCATCATATCATCACTTTTCCACAATTATCACCTTACACAACCTAATAGGTATACATTAATAGGCTTATGGCCAACTACATATCTATCCCTCCAAAGAAAACACACTTCTCATTTAGCTACCAGAGATCTTCAACCTGATAGTGGCACACAGAAGAAATAATTTTTATAATCAAGCATCTTTGTGAAATGGATACCCAGTATGGTTTCGTGGACAAAGTAATGGACTAAGATTCAGAAGTCCATGGAAGTTCATTGGGGAACAGGGACTGGTAAAAGCATTCCTTAAATACGGGAATGGTGTGGGTTAATGATGGCTTATTGACCCCTCCCCACTGGCTTATTTAACATCTTATACTTACACTCCCTCTCCTTTATTCCTTTACTTAAAGGAACAAGATGTTGTTTTAAATAGTTTTAAATTGTTTTTAGAGTTTTTAACTGTGTTTTGTATGCTTGTTGGTTGGTTGTAATCCTCCCTGAGTCGCTTGTGTGAGTAGGGCGGAATATAAATTCAATTAAATAAAAGCAAAATAAAATAAATAAAGCTCACATTCCTTGAAAGCCCTATTCTCACATGATGCCACATCAACCTCAGAAAGATGAGGCTTCGAGGAAGAGCTCAACAAAAAACTCACAATGTCACTGAGGATGAGGATGAGGATGAGGATGAGGATAAGAATAAGAATTTAATGTTAGAAATTATTTTGGGTTGAAAGGTTTTTTGCGGTATAAACTCAGCTCAGGGAATACCCAAATGAAGCTCCTTTCATGTCCCCAAGAGCTGTGACAGAGATGGGTGCTCCATCCATCATGCAGTACCTGGGTCTCAAACTGCCAACTTGCCAGCCTTTCAGCTAACAAGGCAAGCTTTTTAACCACTGAGCCACTGCAGCCCTTAACGTCACTGATATCTCCATGTGAGTAAAATTATGGCCAAAATCATGCTTGGATTTATCACCAGTGCAATGTGGCTCCCAGTTTGCTAGCAGGTTTCTGGTATGTATCAGGGATTTGAGATGCTCAAGAAAGCAGAATCACAAGATCTATTTAGTTGGTCGCACCAATTAAGGCGGTATAGAAATCTAAGACATAAATAAATAAATTTAGGATCTTAATCTGATTCAGCTATGCTTGGCTTTCTATTGTGTGTAGTTTTGGCATGGTTATAATAATTCATGAACTACAACACAAGGGTTCCAATGTTTTGCCTCCCTTTCAGGAATCAGTGTAAGTCCAAAATATAAAATAAAAACACTTGGTGGAAAAATCTGATAGATCACAGAAGCACTGCTTCACATTTTCGTTACATGAAGCAGAGCATTGGTTTCAGCTCCGCCACTGCATGGATTTTTCTAGAGTCCAGTATCTTTCTGAAATGGATACCCAATATGGTGTCATGGACAGAAGTAATAGGCTAAAAATCAGAAGGGGTGGGTTCAAATCACCACTCAGCCATGGAAGTTCACTGGGAGACAGAGACTGGTAAAAGCGCTCCTTAAATATCTCACTTTCTGTGAAAGCCCTATTCAAACTTGATGCCACATGACAACATCTCTATGTATAGGAACCCTGAGAAAGATGAGGCTTTGAGGAAGGGCTCAGCAAAAACACACAATGTCACTGATGTCTCTATGTGAGTAAAATTGTGGCCCAAATCATGTTTGGATTTATCACCAGTGTAATGTTACTCCCAGTTTGTTAGCAGGTTCCCGGTATGTATCAGGCATTTGAGATGCTCAAGAAAGCAGATCTATTTATGATCTTAATCTGATTCAGCTATGCTTGGCTATTTATTTTGTGTGGTTTTGACATGGTTGCTAACAATTAATGAAGTACAACAAAATGGTTTCAATATTTTGCCTCCCTTTCAGGAATCAGTGTAAGTCCTTAAAAAATAAACACTTGATGGACAGATTTGATAGACCACAGAAGCACTGCATCCCATTCTCGTCACATGGGGCAGAGCATTGGTTTCAGCTCCGCCTCTGGGTGGGTTTTTGTGCCACTCCATTCATCATTCTCTTCACTGTGTCTCTCAAGGCACAGAAGTAGACAGCTGAGTCTCTCAGCTCTGCAGTCCTTTTTGTCAGATTGAAAGACTTTGCTTTGTTCTCTGCCATAAAATTTCTTCTCTTTTGGGAGTCTTGGTCTAGATTGTCATAGCTAGAAAGCAAAAGCTGGGGGGACCCAGGAGACTGTTGCTCATACCAGAAAAGCGTTGTGGCAGTGGCGGAGTAAGAGATCTCATAACTGCACGGCAAAAAGATGGTCTCGCCCTCTCGGATGGTAACAAGACGTTCACTTTGGGATACAGAGTCTCCCCGGATCTCGTCTGAAAATGAATGATACATGGAAGTTGGTTATTGAATTCATTTGGGGATCTACAGGCACCCTGAGAGAAGCTGAATGAAACCAACTAAATCTTCTTGCTACACTCTGTAAAATTTCAGGTTATTGCCCTTAGGAATGTATCATATCTCCTGGTGATCTTCTGAGCTACTAGAAATATACAGGTATCTCTTTTACATTCATGCCATTTAATGAACTGTTAGTTGCCTAAATCTGTCTATTTAAGGATGTATCAAATTGTGGCCACCTACTGTTAGTCTCCAAAACCCTTCCTTCTAGAGTGCCAAGCATTCATTACCAAAATTAATGAGTGGGAGGTGGTATGGTGGAGGAGATCTTCAGACTTTGTAGTTAGGCTGGGACTTTGGAAACCCAGGTTCAAACCACTAGCAAATCGTGAATTTCTTTCCCAGCCTAATCAACCTCACAAGACTACGGTGCAGATAAAAAGGGCAGGGATCTGTCCAGCATTCCTACTTACATTTGGTGACTATAAATGTAGATAATATTATTAATAATAAGTGCATTAAGAGTAATACTCACCCAAAGCAATAGCTGTTATTATAGTCGCCAATATGCAGATCATGGTAGGGAAGCTTTTTCTCTTGTTCTGAATGAATCTAAGGTAGGATGAGCTGCTTTTCAAATTGCTCTTTGGTGGTAAGGAAAGCTAGTTTTCAGGGTTTCTCTCTGCGAACTGGTTGATGCTGTTCTTCAGCGTAGAGAGCAGGAGACAATTTGACTTCCTTCTTGGCACTTTGGTGTTGTCATTTGTGGTTTGGTTTTCTCATCCGTTGTAAGGCTTCAGTGGAATCAGCGGTTGCTTGAAAAAAATCAGCCCTCTTCTGGGCTGGGTGGAAGGGGACCCAGACTTTTACAACACCAGTTACCTATGGTTTTCTGTCATTAAAGGGTGATCTCGGCCACGGTTTGGTGGGGAGAGGGCATCAAGGAATGGAGATGTCCACAAAAATATGATGCGTTTCATGAGGGATGTGATAACCAGTGGTCGGCTCCAAAAAAAGTTGCAGGTAGAGCCACTATCGTCATGGGATTTAGTGTGTGAATTCGATGTGTTGAATTATGCTCATTAGTTCACTTATTTCTTTTATTTCATTCATTAGTTAAGGATGATGTTTCAAATGGGGAAAAATAAATACATTATGTTCATAAAATTAAGGTTTTTATAAAATATTCATAAAATGTAAGGTTTTCTGAGCTAAGGTAAAGGTCACCCTTGATTGAAAGCCAGTCATATCTGACTCTAGGTTTCAGTGCTCATCTCTGTTTATAGCCAAAGAGCCAGCGCTGTCTGTGTCTGCAGACATTTCCATGGACATGTGGCAGACATGGAACACTGTTTACTTTCCCACCAAAGTGGTCCTATTTATCTTCTTGCAGTTTCTTTCTTTTGAACTGCTACATTGTGTTAATCCAAAACCATAAATCCCAATTTCATTTGTGTTTATTATTATTTTTTATATTTTATTTTTCAATAAAGATGCTTTTAACCTTTATTTTCCATTCTCCCCAACTCTACCCACTATGCACACATGTCCATAAGCAGCCCACTGTACACACAATAATTCACCACAGGTGAATAACTGCAAAGGATCTACAGTATTTTTAATAAATATTTCAATAGTCAAACTGCAAAAGAAAAGAGTTTTTCCTTCACGATTCCTTGAAAGCAGTTCTTCAATATGTGGGAAAGCCAAAAGTAAAAGTGGTTATGACTTCAAAGGAGAAACTGCTGCAATGTATCCATTCTCACACCCCTGTATGTATTTTTGAAGGAAAGAAGGTTAGAAAGAAAGTTTGGTTTTTTTGTTTTAAACCTTCATAGAAAATGTTTCTGAAGTCCAATCCAAATTGTATAAGTGTCACAAGAAAGGTTATTCTGTCCTCTTTCAAACGCACTTTGGATCGCTTTAATTGGTCGATCGGGGTTTTTGCTGGATCACTGCCAAACACATATGCATAGGCGGAAATGTCATTTTAACAAGTCACATTTTTCCTCAATATCTTTTTTGTGGATTCCTGCTTTGGCGTCATTTTTCTCCACATGTTGTATGCGAACTGTATCTTCCTCAGGAAGTTGTCATATTCAGTTTCTAAATTGGTTTTCTCTGCTTTTAGTGGGTTTTTGTGACCTTGTTTGAGTAGTTTTTTGTAAAATGTTTCATAGATTATTTTTCCAAAGTCCAATTTCAAATCTGAGAGTGTCCCCACAAAGGTTAATATTTCTTCTTTCAAACGCACTTTGGATCATCTGAATTGGTTGGGTAGTCTTTTTGCTGCCCCCCCCCCGACAACCGACCCTCCCCCCCAGCAAAACTGTCACTTTTCCAATGCTACTTCCGAAAGCGATGACGACATTGTTTTGCATTCTTGGCTTTTGGGTTTTATCAATTCTTAAATTAACCAAGACAATCTTTCAAATGACATAATCCTTATTTTCGTGGGTGCCTTAGTTTTGGTGTTGCAGCTTCTCAAATCTACATGATTTTCGTTACATTGCAAAAGCTGCCAGACCACCCAACCAAAATGTAAAATGTTCATAGAATTCACGACAAAAAAATTACTATCACATTATGGGCATGGTATGGTGGGCCTGGCCAGGGGGAAAGCCCTGCATTGCACCTGAATTAGGACTACTTTATTTCAAAACTTAGATGGGGAGGGCCAGGCAGAGTTTCTGCTACTGGTTCTGGCAAACTGGTGCAAACCTGCTGATGCCCACCACTGGTGATAACTACTCACAAAAGGACTCAATTGTCTATGTTGATATTCTGCATTGAAACCTTCCCCTGTCTCAGCAAGATTTCCAAACATGTTTTAATATTGGATAATGACAAAGCCCAGAAGGTGGCTAGTGAGGCAGTGGTTAAACTGCTGTATTGCAACCATAACATGCAAGTTTGATCCTGACCAGGACTCAAGGTTGACTCAGCCATCCATCCTTCTGAGGTTGATAAAATGATTCCCCAGCATAGCTGACGGTAACCTACACAGATATAGCTGACCATAGTTTACACAACACAATATTAAGAATTACGGCTTCCATGACTGTTAACTACTTTATCTAGAAACTGAGCAACTTGGGAACATTCAGCAGCACAGAATTTGAGGGAATAAAATGTGCACAAAGAATTGCTGACTTGTGTCATATGTACATTATTGACTTGAACTTATTGAGTAATTCTGTAATTCATTCTTAACAGTAAAATCATTGTTTAAAAGAAGGATTACAAGTGCAAATTATATGAAAAGTGATTTAAAACAATGAGGAGCAGCATGACCAAAACATGTAAAATCAATGATTATCAACTCCCATTGAATGGACGTGAATTGATGGCACCTGACAGAAAGGCAACCACCAAATCCATATAATCATTGGAGCCATTGTTTAACAGAAGCAATAATCTAGAGGAATCTGACAGTCACTAGATTTGGTCAGAATGGGGTCTAGGTATTTGAAATGGATGTCCTTGTAAAATGGGCAGTAGAAGAGAACATGACTAATAGATTCAACACACTTGGCCCCACTAGGACACAACCTATCGCCATATGGGACTTTCTTGAATATCCCAAATAAGAGTTCAGAGGGCAAAATGTTAAATCTTGCTAGTGAAAGGGCCCTGTGCTGTTGAGGGAGAGTCAAGCAAAACCAATAGGGAGCCATTTGGGCTCACTGCGGAAAGATCCCCAACTTCAAGGGAGTTTTATTGGCTTCACTGCAAAGGGTCTGGTAGGTGATATCTAAAAAAGTATTTGCTTAATTAATCTAAAGAGCCACTGGTTCCATTGCTAGGCCTAGAGTTTTAATTTTCCCCTCTATGAAAGCTAATTAACTTGTGAACTGACCAGAGAGTGCACGAAGCACTATGGGCGGTATATAAGTATAATAGCTATTTCTATTGCTTATGTTCACCTCTTTTATTTCAACTCTAAAAAATGCCTCCCTATTCTAAGAATCTTGTAGATTAAATATAGCAAGGAAAAGTCAAAGGTTAGGAAAAGTTTTGAAGACTAGAGATGTGGGCCTATGACTGGAAGAAGGAGAAAGGAGGAGAAGAAAGGATTGTGTTGCCCCCTCGTGGCCCCAAACCAAAAAGCAAGAAAACGGTAAGGATGGGTCTTATTGTACAGTACTGTACTTCGTCTTCAAAGTGCTCCAGGATTTTTGTTTTTCTCTCTAATATGCTTGAAACAGAATAACACGGCTATGATTGAAAAAAATTATTGTACTGTTGTTTTGTTCCATTCACATATATTTGGAAGGAAAGGGAAGATTTAGACTCTATACCAGTGATGGGGTATCTTGGCACTCCAGGTGTTCTTGGACTTCAATTCTCAGAAGCCCCAATCAGCAGGAATGCTGACTTGGGCTTCTGGTACTTGAAGTCCAAGAACACCTGGGGTGCAAAGGTTGGCCATCACAGCTCTATACAGTCAGATTCATAATTTGTGAGGTTGTTGTGTTTTCCCACTGCCTTTCCTCCCTGACCCCCAAAGACTATGTAAAGGAGGAGATGGAAGACCTGAACAATATCTTTGGGCTGGTTGTGTCTAGAAGTATCACTAAGGACACATTTCAGACCATATTTAAATGGTTTTGGGGATGATTGTGGTGATTTCCAAATAAACCAGGGATACTCTTAGTAGAGTATTCCAAGATCAGTGAGATGTCCCGATGTATCTTGATGTTACAACCAGAAAACTCATGTATCCCATGAGAGAAGTACCACAGGACCTCATCAGTTTTCCACAATTAGCTACATCAACCTACATCAATCGGATTCTGGCCAAGTACACAGCCACATCCTTTAAAAAAAAAACACTTCTCATTTAGCTACCAGAGATCTTCAACCTGATAATGACACACAGAAGAAATTATTTTTAGAGTCCAGTGTCTTTGTGAAATGGATACCCAGTATGGTGTCATGGATAGTGATGGGCTAAGATTCAGAAGGCCAGGGTTCGAATCACCACTCAGCCATGGAAGTTTACTGGGAGACAGGGACTGTTAAAACACTCCGTAAATATCTCACTTTCCGTGAAAGCCCTATTCAAACTTGATGCCACATGACAACATCTCTGTGTGTAAGAACCCTGAGGAAGATGAGGGTTTGAGGAAGGGATCAGCAAAAACACACAATGCGCCTGATGTCTTCCATGTGAGTAAAATTATGGCCCAAATCATGTTTGGATTTATCACCAGTGCAATGTTGCTCCCAGTTTGTTAGCAGGTTTCTGGTATGTATCAGGCATTTGAGATGCTCAAAAAAGCAGAACTATTTGCTAGCTAATCCTCTCATATTCTGAGTACATGAATAACAAGTTCAATTTATTATTCTAATCTGATTCAGCTATGCTTGGCTATTTATTTTGTGTGATTTTGGCATGGCAACAAAATGGTTTCATTGTTTTGCCTCCCCTTCAGGAATCAGTGCAAGTCCTAAAAAAAAAAAGCTTGATGGACAGATTTGATAAAAATCGAACAATTAAATTAAATTAAATTGATAGACCACAGAAGCACTGCATCCCATTCTCATCACATGGGGCAGAGCATTGGTTTCAGCTCTGCCTCTGGGTGGGTTTTTGTGCCACTCAATTCATCATACTCTTCACTGTGTCACTCAAGGCACAGAAGTAGACAGCTGAGTCTCTCAGCTCTGCAGTCCTTTTCGTCAGATTGAAAGACTTTGCTTTGTTTTCTGCCATAAAATTTCTTCTCTTTTGGGAGTCTTGGTCTAGATTGTCATAGCTAGAAAGCAAAAGCTGGGGGGACCCAGGAGACTGTTGCTCATACCAGAAAAGCGTTACGGCAGAGGCCGAGTAAGAGCTCTCATAACTGCACGGCAAAAAGATGGTCTCGCCCTCTTGGATGGTAACAAGACGTTCACTTTGGGATACGGAGTCTCCCCGGATCTCATCTGAAAATGATACATGGAAGTTGGTTATTGAATTCATTTGGGGATCTACAGGCACCCTGAGAGAAGCTGAATGAAACCAACTAAATCTTCTTGCTACACTCTGTAAAATTTCAGGTTATTGCCCTTAGGAAAGTATCATCTCCTGGTGATCTTCTGAGCTGCTAGAAATATACAGGTATCTCTTTTACATTCATGCCATTTAATGAACTGTTAGTTGCCTAAATCTGTCTATTTAAGGATGTATCAAATTGTGGCCACCTACTGTTAGTCTCCAAAACCCTTCCTTCTAGAGTGCCAAGCATTCATTACCAAAATTAACGAGTGGGAGGTGGTATGGTGGAGGAGATCTTCAGACTTTGTAGTTAGGCTGGGACTTTGGAAACCCAGGTTCAAACCACTAGCAAATCATGAATTTCTTTCCCAGCCTAATCAACCTCACAAGACTATGGTGCAGATAAAAAGGGCAGGGATCTGTCCAACATTCCTAGTTACAAGACGAAAGGTGAGGTGTAAATGTAGATAATATTATTAATAATAAGTGCATTAAGAGTAATACTCACCCAAAGCAATAGCTGTTATTATAGTCGCCAATATGCAGATCATGGTAGGGAAACTTTTTCTCTTGTTCTGACTGAATCTAAGGTAGAATGAGCTGCTTCTCAAATTGCTCTTTGGTGGTAAGGAAAGCTAGTTTTCAGGGTTTCTCTCTGCGAAATGGTTGATGGTGTTCTTCAGTGTAGAGAGCAGGAGACAATTTGACTTCCTTCTTGGCACTTTGGTGTTGTCATTTGTGGTTTGGTTTTCTCATCCGTTGTAAGGCTTCAGTGGAATCAGCAGTTGTTTGGGGAAAAAACAAAATAAAAATCAGCCCTCTTCTGGGCTGGGTGGAAGGGGACCTAGACTCTTGGCAGCAGATGTTTACAACACGAGTTAACCTGGGGTCTCTATAATTAAAGGGTGGTCTTAGCCAGGGTTTAGTGAGGAGAAGGCATCAAGGAATGTTGGAGATGTGCACAAAAACATGATGCCTTTCAGTAGGGTTGTGATAATTACTCACAAAAGGACTCAATTGAGAACTGTCCAGAGAGTGCACTAAGCACTGTATAAGTATAATTGTTATTGCTAATCTTCTTTACCTCTTTTATTTCTGTTATTTTTTCCCATTTTTGCCTGTTCTCCTTCCTAGGATCAATTCTACACAGCTCTATGCTCTTTCTGGTGGATTGTATTGTAGACCATATTGTGGATTGTATTGTGGATTACACTGTTTATATTTATTTTGTTGTGCTGTATTTTATGATATTATGATATTGTATTGAATTGTTATATTGCATTCGATTGTATGTTGTGAGCCGCCCTGAGTTGGTTTCACCAAGTAGGGCGGCATATAAATCGAATAAATCAAATCAAATCCTCGCCAGGAAAGGTTACAATGACCCTGCCTACAGGAATTATAATAATTCTACAAAGCTTAGCATTTCTTGCAAATAAAAATGACAAGAAATCCTATAAGTGTTCCTAAGCAAAAATATTTGCCACAGAGAAATGTATAGTCCTGTTCTAGAAAAACACATCCTTTCAGCAAAACTAAAAAAGAATTACTGGTAACTTATCAAAGCCTTTAAGATCACAGAACTCTATTTCAAACCAGATATTACTGAAATAAGCTGGAGATGTAAGACGGGAGGAGCCTGGTCTAAAACCAAAGCGTCATGCATCGTGTCTTAAGATGCAATGAGGTTCTGAAGCCATTCAAACACAAGTTATCATGTGATAGCCTGGTGATGTATTTGCTTTATGAGCAACACAGTTATCTCTGCTTTTGTTTGTAAGTTTTTAGGATCACTGTTGTTAAATAATCCAACACCGCGAATAAATAGGGGAAATCTACTCAGATGCACGACAACGCTGGAAAGGATCATTTCTGGAAGGATCAGATCTCCAGAAGAAGAAGAGGGAACACAAGTGAATTTGTTTCAAATATATATATATATGCCCTTGAAATGTGTGTGATCAGAAATTATACCCTGGAACTTCTCCTAGGGAAGAATTCCTCTTCAGCAACTTGACTGTGGATGCTTCCACAAGGACGATACTGCATTTCAGGCAAGAGTATCCAAGAATAAGGAGATTTTTTTAAATTCACGACTTGCTTGTGTTAAAGAATGAGACGCAGACACATGGTTATAGGAAAGACATTTAATTCAACAACTTGCAAACTAGTATGGCTGGTGTAAATGCTAGATTAGTAACAATGATACTCTATGCATGTCCATGAATGTATGCAGACTGAGATTTGTGTATGGAATCTGAGACTTCTCATTCATGACATTTTTCCAATATATAGATAAGCGATACAAATACCAGGTCGCCCTTGCCCAAAAGCCAATTGTATCTGACTCTAGGGTTCAGAGAGCCAGCTCTGTCTGCGTCTGCAGATGTTTCCATGGACATGTGGCAGGCATGACTAGACACTGGAGTGTACAGGATGCTGTTTGCCTTCCCACCAAAGGGGTACCTATTTATCAACTTGCAATTTCTTGCTTTCAAACTGCTAGGTTGGCAGAAGCTGAGGCAGGGACAGGTGCTCACTCCATTATTCAGCACTCGGGTCTCGAACTGATGACCTGCCAACCTTCCAGTCATCAAGTTCAGTGTCTTAACCACTAACCCACCACAGTAGTACAAATACTATTCCAAGACAAAATGCGCTTGAAAATTTGGAGCAAGTAATGATGAGTTGTTTTCCGCAGCATTGTTGTGAGGAGAAGTGGGGATAACATTTGTTCTTATATTCAATGCATCTGATGCCCATCATACCTCTGACATCTGTCATGCAGGCTAGGAATTCTGACTTCATCCAAGGGGCGGGGGGGGGGGGACGACGACAGTGCATCCACTCGAGTTTTTAGTTGGAACTTCTTCTGCCATGCACATGTAATACAGTCCTAGCCACTGAATCACCCCAACTCATCTCAGTGTTCTCTCACCAAGTTCCCATTGATTCAACTGGATTCTAAGTGAGAATATTAGTTGGATTTAGAATTTTTTGTGTCAGAAGCACACGAAGATGCTTTCTGAGTTCAAAGGATTTTTGCTGGAAAAACTCTGCTCAGGGGACACCTGAATGAGGCTCTTTTCATGTCCCCAAGATCTTTTTCCCACCAAAGTGGTCCCTATTTATCTACTTGCAACTTCTTGCTTTCGAACTGTTAGGCTGGCAGGAGCTGGGAGGGAGACGGGAGCTCACTCCGTCATGCAGTACCCGGCTCTTGAACTGCCAACTTGCTGGCCTTCCAGCTAACAAGGCAAGCTTCTTAACCACTGAGAAGACTTGTAGTTTGGGGGAGCAAATCCAAGTTAAAAGAATTTTCTGGGGAATATCTCCCCAGGTGTCTTCTGGCACTCACTTCAGAGGTTGAACACTCTTTTTGTAAGTATGTAGATGCACAAGTATCTCACTGTGGGACTCAGCGCACAGTAATAAACTGCTTCATCCTGGAGAGAGGCTCCTTCAATTGTCAGAGGAGCAGTTTTGTTCTCCAGAAACATAACAATGGAAAACTTTCCCGCAGAAAACCGATTGTTCCGGGATCTGTCTTTGTAAGCAGACATAATCAAGTGGGGCTCTCTGTCCCTGTATTGACGATACCAGAAAATATACGGATTTGACTCTAGAGTTGTGAAGTTGCAGTATAAGCTTGTGTCCTGTCCCTCTTGGATTTCTTTCTGGCTTGGTGTTTGGAACACTGAATTACTCTGGGGGGTTCCTGAAAAACATAACATTGGAAAAGATCATAAAGATTTCATTATTTCTCTCTTTCATACTTACTTTAATCTCACTAATCCATTCCCTCCCAGGCAAATGTGCCATAATCCATGTCCTCAGAAAGAGCCTCCTCAAAGATTGTGGTATAATTTTTGAACCACAATCGGGTGTACCCTGGTAATGGCAACCTTGTGTTGCCAGCTAATCTTTCTCACTCTAGGTCAGATGAAGGGAATTGCAGAATGAACTCACCAAAAGGTGCCTTTGTTTTGGCAGTTTCATGTCTGACCTAGACACGGAAGAAGAACTGTAGGATTGTGTATAGTTGTTGTTGTTCAGTCACATAGTCCAGTTTGACCCTTTGCGACCCCATGGACTATCGCACGCCAGGCACCCCTATCCTCCACCATCCTCCTCAACCCGCCCAGTCCTGTGCCCATTGCATCAACAATACCATCTAGCCATCTCATTCTCTGCAAAGTAGTATGTGGCTTCATCAGAAACAAAAACTTTCCAAATCTTCAGATTTCCAGATCTTTCCAGGTCTTCTTTTCAATGTTCCAGAGTATTTTCTAGCAGAATCAGGGAAAAGAAAATGTATGTACCTAATCTAAGAAGCAGACAGAATATTCCAAGGACAATCAAGTAGCAGCATGTGTTAGAAGAAGAAAGCATATTTTCTGATAGTTGGCGTTCTTCAGAGACGAAGTTGAAATGAGGCTGCTTCTGCTCGTTTTTTTTGCTCGAAAAGATCACAGCTAGATCAAACACCTTCTGTCATCAGTCTCATTTCCTTCTTTCCCCTTGATGATGATGCATCATCACCTTCAGTCATGTTTTCTGACAAATGTTGGGTTTATTATGCAGAAACCCAAACACCAAGCAAAATGGGGAGGTCTACATCGCCCTCTAGTGTCTGGAAATGTAAACACGAGGAAAGCCTATTCAATGGATACCCAATCTTGGGTTGTTAAGCTGTTTCCAGAAATCTTTGCCAGCACACCAATGGTGAAGGCTTCAAGGAGTTTGACTGAACACCGTTCTAACTCATCTAACGAATTCTAGAACTTCAACAGACTTTGTCAATGTCCTCCTATCTGGGAGAAAAGGTGAAGAGAGGCAAAGAACTAAATTTCACAGAAACATCACTCCCACCAGCCTAAGTATGGTAAAGGTTGCCTTGCTCGAAAGCCAGTTGTATCCAACTCTAGGGTTCAATGCTCATCTCTGTTTATAGGCAAAGAGCCAGTGCTGTCTGCATCAACACAGAACGCTGTTTACCTTCCCACCAAAGTGGTACCTATTTATCTACTTGTAATCTCTTGCTTTCAAACTGCTAGGTTGGCAGGAGCTGGGACAGAGACAGAAGCTCACTCTGTCATGCAGTACTCGGGAATCAAACTCTGACCTTACAGTTGTCGAGTTCAGCATCTTAACCATCTAAGCATAGATAGAAACGTATAGTGGTTTATGTAAGTCATGAATCAAACCCAAAACTTAAGAAACGAGATCAAAAGCGGCCTTTTCCTGACCCAGAATATCCCACTTCATGGCATGGCTATGCCTCACCTTTTATACACAATACTGATAATGCGTAATATGAATGATAACAAACCTGCTAATGTTTGGAGACAATTAGCATATTTTCAAAGCAAATGTAGATGATGATTTTGGGTTCATAGGGTGGTAAACGTTGTCTAGGTTTTAGTGTGAAATATTACCCTCCCTGGCAATCAAATGGTTAGGATTCGGCATTCTAACCACCACAGACCGGGTTCAATTCCCGGTCACAGAACATGGTTTTCAACCAGGTCTCAGATAGGAGGGTGGACTCAACGGCCTCATCGGCCCCTTCCAACTTAATTGTTCTATCATTTTATTATTCTTGAGCTTGTCAAAAGAGATGATTCTATTTGCCAGTGTTCATGTAAGATTCAACTGTGAATGCCAGTTAAATTTCTTACACAGAATTGGGGGGTGGGGTGGGGAGGGACCCAAAGTTGTTCTTTGCCTCTAATAGAAAAAAATGTCCTGGACCAGATCCTCTTCATTCCATTCTTTCTGAGCATTTCCCAAAAAAACCCTCTGCTTCCTGCATGACAGAATCTCCAATGGCTTGAATGTGTGACTCTCTAACTTAGGAAAGAGGGAGGGGAATCACAAACAATTGCATCCCATTGGTTTTCAGAGTAAAGGTCAGCCTCGCTTGAAAGCCAGTCGTATCAGATCAGACTCTAGGGTTCAATGCTCATCTCTGTTTATAGCCAAAGAGCCAGTGCTGTCGGCATCTGCCGACATTTCATGTGGCGGGCATGACTAATCACTGGAGTGCATGGAACATTTTTTACCTTCCTACCGAAGTAGTACCATATTTATTTATTTGCATTTTCTTGTTTTCAAACTGCAAGGTTGGCAGGAGCTGGGACAGAGACAGGAGCTCACTCTGTCATGCAGCACTCGGGTCTCAAACTGGTGACTTGCTTGACCTTCCAGTTGTCAAGTTCAGTGTCTTAACCACTAAGCCACCACAGTCCCTTTGGTCTTCAAGACAACACTTTGAAAAGTTGATCTTTTCATTAAATGCATAGGATGTAGCTAGACTGCAATAAACGAATCTCTCACCAGGTCATATTTTCAACTAAGTTTGCTTAAGAATGGAGCTTGAGAACTTACACTGTAAGGCTTATAGCATAGATTCCTGAACCTTTGAGGTTTGTTTCTCTTCTCTTCTGTATCTTTCACCTTTGTGTGTTTTTGATTGACTTCCCCTTTATCCTACATTACTGTGTCACTCCCGGCACAGAAGTACACAGCTGAGTCTTCCAGCTGAGCGGCAGATTTCTCAAGGTTGAAAGTCTTTGAGTTTTTCTCATTCTTGGCATTGAAGCCTTGGACGTGTCCCTCAGTTGAAGGGTCACTTCCCACATCCCTCAAAAAGAGTTTGATAGGCTGTCCAGGGCGCTGGATGTACCAGAATAGATAATATATATCTTTGCTGTAGGTACACTTGATAAAGACACGTTTTCCTTGAGCGACAGTCATGGTGCCTTCAGTTTGATTCACTGATAACCCCATAATTCCTTCTGTGGAGAAAATCAGAGCAGGAACAATTAAGTTTGGTAGTCAAATGGACACAAGAGCTTTTCATAAGCTTTTCAGTTTCACACACCTTTCAGGTCACTTCGACATGACATTATCAACACAACTGGAAACATGGTATCCATTGCATTAGGGTAAATGTGCACGCTTGGCCACAATGGCTGTCAACCCACTGTTCCAGTGCCATTACTGTCTGGTTTTTAAACAAATTTTGGCCACTGAATTAATACACATTTCATAGGTTTACTTAACCGAGAGCAATATTTGGACTGAACTCATATATAGCCACTCCACATGTTTTATTCCTTTAAAAGCCAATTTTAAAATAGATCTACCAACTGAGTGTTTCCAGGAGCAAGCAAACATCTGGACCAAGTTCTTTTCAATCTCTTATTTTGATCCCTGTTTATCTCTGCTGGGAGGATTTTGGTTTGTTTTTTTGCAAAGGAACTTTTTTCGATTGGCATTTGTTCTCCTCAAACTGATGTGGCACAGTCTGGACAGCCACTGTGGTCCGAACTGCAATAAATCAATGCATATGCGCCATACGGGCGTGTTTTACTTCCGCTTCCAGGAGCAACGAGGGCTTCATGGGCCAGATGAATTGGCCTTAGGGGCCGCACCCGGCCCCCGGGCCTTAGTGACCGGCTTCCTGAACCACATGATTGACCCACAGCCCAAAAAGTTTGGGCAACCCTGGTTTAAAGGAACTGAGATGCAGGAGACAAAATTAAACCTCGTTTGGAAGGAAAAGAGGCCAGGAGGTAGATAGCAGGGAGCAGGGAAGTGAAATGAGCTAAATATTACTTACTTGAGATCATAATGACTAGTACAGATGAGATGCAAAGAAAATACATTTTCCCCCTCAAGTTTATGCAAGACGCAATCAAGAACCTGGTCAACTCTCTGCTGAAGAAGGCATTGAAACACAATTTACTCATGCCTTTTTGATCAGTGGATTTTTCAAAGCAATGTAAGAGTGCGAGATGGTAGAATTCACCACAGGATGTGGTTCATAGCTGGGAATCTCTGTATGCTGTCATGAAATACAAGAAATTCTCTAACAACTGTATCCTTCAATCTCAGACGTAGCTCAACACCTCCACCTGATGTCTGAAACACACATCACATGGAGAACATTCTACCAGGGCCTGCTCTTCCCCCCAGGTGTTGAACTAAAATTTAATCACTCCCAGCCACTATAGATTTGACATCATATACCAGTGATGGTGAACTTTGGCACTCCAGATGTTCTTGAACTTCAATTCTCAGAAGCCCTGATCAGCAGGAGTGCTGACTTGGACTTCTGGTAATTGAAGTCCAAGAGCACCTGGAGTGCCAAGGTTTGCCATCACTGTCATATACTTACTTAAGACTTAGTAAAGCTAAGTGCATAAGAATAGACACCTTTGAAATGTGGTATTGGAGGAGAATTTTGAGAGTACCCTGGACAGCAAGAAGGCCTTGATGCTGGGAAAGGTCGAAGACAAAAAAAGAAGGGGGCTGCAGAGAATGAGATGGCTAGACGGCATTGCTGATTCAACGGGCACAGAGCTGGGCGGGTTGGGGAGGATGGTGGAGGATAGGGGTGCCTGGCATGCAATGGTCTATGGGGTCACAAAGGGTTGGCCTGGACTATGAGACTGAACAACAAATGCTGTAAGCATATTGGGCAATGAGGTTTCTCCAAAACAAGGGATTCATCACATACATCCTTCATTTCCAGCCATTGTCAGTACCAGACTATTTCGAAAGGAAATATTTTAGTGGCAGAGAGGATCCTCATCTTGGTTTATTAGTTTATATTACTAAAGATACATATCAGTCTTAAGTAAGTGATGTGTTTTTCCAGCCTCTGCAGTCCCTTTCCTCATCGGGAATGACACTAAAAGGTGTAATAAAATAGAATGAAATCAATCAATAATGACAAAAAAGTAAACAAAAGGAGCAAATTGTGGCCTCTTATTTTAATAAAAAAAACATCAAAAATATTAATACTTCATAACCCAATCCTGTGTCAATTGAAGTCCAGGTGAATTTGTTGACCATATCTGCAGATTTACTTCTGTAAAGGCTACGCTGCAAGTTCTGTGAATGAGGGGTTTTCCCCTAGCAAGTTTTTGTTCAGCATTTCCTCAACACGATCCTACTGTGTTACTCATGACGCAGAAATAGATGGCAGAGTCATTCAGCTGGCTGACATCTTTCTCCAAGTGGAAGGTTTTATCTTTCTTAATGTGGCTGGCCTTGAAACCATGAAGCTGGCCTTCCTCTGATCCATATTCTGCCAAAAGGAGCTGTGGAGATTGGCCTGAATGCTGGATGTACCAGTAAAGATAGTTCGTGGTAAATGTAGTTGAGTAGGAACAGTGGAGAAAGATACGGTTTCCTTGGGTCACCATCACAGTTCCCTCAGTCTGGTTAACCATCTCTCCGGACGTGCTTTCTGTACAGGTGAGCAGATGGAGAAACAGGTAATTGTGTGGGTAGTGCCCCAAGACCTCTTCTTTGATTCTTCAGATCAAGACAAATTTACATTTGGGGAAATGTGCCTCTTTAGATCCTTTTGCCTTTAATTCTCACCCATGTGTACAGAAACACCAAATGGCAAATGTATGCATTTACCAGAATACACGTGCCTTTCATTTCGTAGAGGGAGAACTTTTGATTAACGGTGTTCTTTGTTTCTTTGTACCCAGGGGTGAGAAAAATTGGCATCAGCCAAAATTCCCTCTTCCATGATGCTATCCAATGGTTCCAGATTTCTCAGCTCTGATCAAACCAATCACCATAAATATACAGAAGAGCTCTTTTTCACACACATAGCAATAAAACATTTTCATTGATTTGTTCAAATAGATGTAGTTATTTGGACAGGACTATCACTGCCACTTTCTATCCTGCATCTTTCATACAGCCACAAGAACTATGAAAGAAATACAAGAGACATTTTAATGTCTTAAGAGAACTGGAGGAGGGAATGCCTGTAGATCCAGACATCAAATGTAGATCGATATTGCAATCCTACACCCATTCCACAGGGAGTAATGGGACTTAACTACTGAGGAACAATATACATGGTTGCATGGGAAATATGTGCTGTTTTTTAAAATTTCAACTAATGCAGGTTTTTGAGAACTTCAAAGATAGGTAGAGAAGAAAGAAAGAAAGAAAATTCTGTAATTCAACTGAAAAATACATCACTTACTTAAGACTGATACGATGAACACAACCAATGTCCAAATATGGGACATTTTCCTGGATCAAAGAGGAGACACCCACCAAAGAATTTGGAAGGATTTTGCCACCTTTATGGTAAGCTCCAGAGCTCTGTCCTGCGCAAGAAAATTTTAATGACACGCAGCTTACGCCTCCTTTTTGGTAAGTCCTTCTCAAAAGGCAACTTCAGGTAAAATAATAGCAAACCATACAGGATGGGGTTAGTGGTTCAACATCAATGTGTATGCAGTGTCAGAACTATTTCTGTCTCCTGAGGTAGGCTGCAAGAAGGGAAGAAATTTCTCCATAGTGCCACCATGTGACTGAAAGACATATCAGAGATTCAAGGACTAGTAGGGTATCTAACACTGGGCTGAAATCAGGGCTTCCCAAATTTTCTGCCCTTCCTCAGGGCTCTTTTCTCATAGCGAAAAATTCACAACAGCTCATCATTCCCAGAATAGTGGTAGGGTTTTTTTAATTGTGTGAGAAACACACAACGGTGCTTTCTGGATTGAAACGATTTTTGCTGGAGGAACTCCACTCAGGGGAGGCCTGAATGACGCTCCTTTCATGCCTTCAAGATCTTTTCCCACCGAAGTGGTCCCTATTTTTCAACTTGCAATTTCTTGCTTTCGAACTTCTAGGTTGGCAGGAGCTGGGACAGAGACGGGCACTCATTCCATCATGCAGTACTCGAGTCTCGAACTCCTGACCTGCTGACCTTGCAGCTAGCAAGGCGAACTTCTTAACCACTGAACCACCACAGTCCCTAACAGTGGTAGTGTGGACTCTTATAAGACGACAGTCACTCAATAACAGCAGATGGAGCAGAATGTGTATATCAAGGCCTGGTAGTCACCTACAATAAGTTACTTTGGGGTTAATGAATTGTGACAAGCACAGTAGTTTAAATTGCATTAAAAGTGCCCCGGTCAGTAGGGACAACATTACATTTTTAACAATAATCAGTTTTCTGGGCTGCAGTAGCTTGACTACCAGATGGTTGGCAGGTCAGCAGTTCAAGACCTGCATGCTACATGACAGAACGAGCTCCTGTCGTCTGTTCCAACTCTTGCCAATTTAGCAGTCTGAAAGCAAGAAATTGCAAGTAAATAAACATGTAGATCATGTCCTTGCATCACTTTTCGTGCCGTGAGCACAGAGGCAAGATTGTCCGGCTTCTGGGACTCAAGAGCACAACAATCACCACCTCATCCTGGAGACAGGAACTTTCAATTATCAAATGAAGAGTATTATTTTGCAAAAACAAGATACAGTAATACTTCATATAACATTAGTATCGAATAACACGAAAATCGCATAACATCAAGGAATCTGGGGGGAAGAATTGCATCAGATAACATTAAGATCCTATGGGATGCTTCAGATAACAACCGCGAAAGCCTGTGTGGTTACAATGTATCTCTATGGATCCCATAGAGGATCAGATAACACGAAAAATCATATAACACGAAGACTTGTGGAACCAGGTTTTAGTGTTATATGAGGTTTTACTGTAGTGGGAAACTTTCCCCCAACTAATTGACATTTCAGATCCATGTTTTTATAAGCATGTATGATCAGCCAAGGTTCTCTATCTGGATATTGATGGTACCAGGCAGAGGTGGGCAGCAACAGGTTTTCATGCACACCCGGGGGGGGGGGGGTAGCAAAATTAGCGGGGGGGGGGTGTTTGTGAAATTGGGTGGCCATATCCACCTCCCTGCCCTGTCCCATCAGGTTTTGTCCCTGCAAGTGGTTCAAGGTCTCCCTTGCTCAAAAGCCAGTCATATCTGACTCTAGGGTGCAGTGCTCATCTCAATTTACAGCCAAAGAGCCAGTGCTGCCTGTGTTTGCAGATGTACACATGGCCATATGGCAGACATGACTAGATCGCCCATTACGTAAGCTCCACCCATGACATAGGCTCCGCCCATGGTGTGGTAGTGAAATTTTTTGCTGCCCACCACTGGTACCAGGAAATGTATGGCATAAAGCATCTCAGGATCTTCAAGTTGTAGATAACTGCATTCTTCTTAGCTTGCTTTCTTTGGTGTTTGGAGCACAGAATCGGTTTGGGAAAGGCCAGCAAAACAGAAATTAAGACGCACAGAAATCTAGCTCACATCCGTTTCTATTGCTACCCTTTTTGTTCAAGAGCCAAATCAGCTTTACATCACTGTGGTGCTCAGACCACAGAAATACACAGCGTCATCCCGAAGAGAAACCTTGTCGAGTTTCAAGCTCACTGTCTTCTTTTCAACATTCAAAGTTGCAGGAACATTTGTTGAAAATTTTGAGATTACTGTTATACGTTCTGGAGGCTGGTTGGGAAATTGACGATACCAAAATAGGTAAGGATTTAAATCCGAGGTGGTGAAATTACAGTTTAAAACTACATCTTCCCCCTCTGTAACCGAAGGTATAGATGGTAACTGGAAAACAGAGTCATTTATCCCAAAACCTGTGGAAAGAAAACATTAGAAAACTCCTTCAGTGCTTGGTATTCCTTTGTTTGCCAACCCGCCCTTTTTCTCATAAAGGCAATTTCATTTCAGAAACTGGATTAAGAGGATCCCTCTCAAAATTTCAGATCAGAGAACTGAAATTCTTGACCAGATAGGCTTCAGTAGTTTTCTAAATGAATGGCACAGACAGAAAGAATAAGTAAGTGTTTCCATAGTTTGGCAAGTTCAGTTAATATCCCAGAATATTTATATCATTTTATTTGTGTGTTAAACAAAGATGTGAATTTTGCAGGTTGTCATTGTCAGCAAGAAACAGAGTAGGGAAAAAATACATCCTTTCTCCTTGCCGCAATATTTCTCTACCCTCCCCCCTCAATAACTCATGGAAATCTTACAAAAATGTGTGTTTTGTGGTCATTCCCCACCCCGCCCACCTCCCCTGCTTCCACAGAAGAAACAGCAAGCTGCACAAAACCCCTACAATTCTCATGCAAAATGGCCTCTTTGCTGCATATAACTCCCTGGGAAAAAAATATTGAGCTGGAAAGAATTTGGCAGTTTCTTGACAAAACCAGGAATCTTGTTTTGTGAGAAGCTGGCAAATCTTGACAGTACAAAGAGTAAGACCATTAGTATGATGAGACCCAGAAAATCACCAGAAATTAAAACCTTTTACAGTACTTTTCACATCCCTCACATTTAACATGTTATAAACTCCCAGATAACATCTGATATGTACCAGCATGATTTTGTAAGGAAAGGCATGTTCCTTTGAACCCCTTAGGGACTGTGGTGGCTTAGTGGTTAAGATGCTGAACTTGACAACTGGAATGTCGCCAGGTCAGCAGTTTGAGCCCCGAGTGCTGCACGACAGAGTGGGCTTCTGTCTCTGTACCGGCTCCTGCCAAACTAGCAGTTTGAAAGAAAGAAATTGCAAGTAGATAAATAGGGACCACTTCAGTGGGAAAGGTAAACAGTGTTCCGTGCACTCCAGTGTCTAGTCATGCCTGCCACGTGTCCGCAGAAACATCTGCAGACGCAGACAGCGCTGATTCTTTGGCTATAAACAGAGATGAACACTGGACCCTAGAGTTGGATATGACTGGATTAGAGCAAGGGCAACCTTTACCTTTGCCTTGAAACCCATTAATTGAATCAAGAAGCATTTTAGCTGGCAATGTTTAGTAACTGCCACTAGATGGGTTTTTGTCCCTCTCTCCTTATTGCTTTCCTCACTGTGTCTGTCAAGGCACAGAAGTACACAGCCGAGTCTCTCAGCTCAGCTGAGTCCTTGGTCAAATTGAAGATCTCCTTTTTCAACTCTGAGTAGCTGAAACCCCTTCTGCGCTTCATGGTCTCCTCATCCTTATCGTCATAGTTGGAGACCAAGAGTTGGGGGGCTCCAGGTGGACGCTGTTCATACCAAAAGAGCCCTGGTAAAGAATGAGAAGTTTCATAGCTGCATGGCAGAAGAAGAGGTTGGCCTTCGTGGATGGTAACAAAAGCCTCCTTTTGGGAAACAGAGTCACCACAGGTTCCTTCTGCAAATGAATGAATGAATAATGCATTAGCATTTGCAGTTGACTTTGGCTGGAAATTTCCAAGAAGGATTCAAGGAAGATCTGGAGAATAACAGGGTGGGACTCTTAGGATTCAACATTAGAAATACCTATTATAGGACAAGAGAAGTATATCAAAACAAAAGAAGAGGAAAATGAACCAAATATTTCTTACTTAAGACTGAGAAGGTGAAGACCACCAGCGTCTGAAAAAGGTACATCTTTCTTGACTAAGGAAGGAAAGCAGGATAAATTTTCACCACAAACTCCTCTGTACAAGTCTTCATGGAAGAAAACGACCTCTTTGTCTGGATAATTTTTTTAGCACACTTTAGTAAGTAAGGGGAGGGATGGTAGACCATAGGATGTGGTTAGGAGCCAAGATGCTTACGCTTACATGTGTGTGTGTGGGGGGGGAGTCAATATTTGACTTCTCCTTTCTGTCTAGGATGCCGTATGAGGTTGCTAAACATTTCAGCTTGGTGGAGTAAACCATCATATCAGTACAGTATTAGATACAAGGAAATAATTCGTGCCCAGTTTTCTGGCCTCCTCTCTAATGAACATTGCCTATGAAAGAACTAAGGCCCAGGTAAGAGCTAGGCAGTAGCGGCCAGCTCTCAATAAAGGCTTAGAAATGCCTTTTGCATCAACTTTCCTTGAAGAGGATCCAGTGAAGAGTGTTAGCTTCATTGTCACAGCAGGAAGACCATCCATGAAGAGGTAGGAACCAGCTAAAAGTGCCCAGCTCCTGACAGCTGAGGTGACATCAACTGACTTTGCCAATAACTTTCCTTTGCAGGGCGTCCCATGATGAATGTCATTTGGGCTGTCAAAGGGGGAATAAGATCCAGGAAACAGTAGGAGGTGGAGAGAAGAGTTCTCCATATTCCTAGGATTGGGAAAAGAACTGACCTTGGAAACAACAGCTGTCTTGACACTGGATTTGTGGAAGACATTGAGTGACCTTAGAAACTAGAGATTTATCTGGACACGGGTGCGTTTTACTCCCACTTCCAGGAGTGACGAGGGCGGTGCGGGCCAAATAAACCTCAGTAAACCCATTTGTTTTGATTCATGGGGGCTTGGGTTTCTGGGAATTGAAGTCCAAGAACATCTGGACTGCCAAGGTTTGTCATCATGGCCCTAAGAAATGGGAAATGGAATTCCCAAAGATTAGGAGCTATAATGGGAGTGTTTGGTTTGTATTGTATTCATTATGTATAATCTTTCTCTTTTTTCTGTAACCTGCCTAGAGTCGGGTTTGCCTGATTAGGGTGGGATAATAAATCTGAATAAATAAATAAATATTGTTCCAGAGCATTTCCAGAAAGAAGTGTTACCAATATTTCACATTTTCCCATTTATTTTTATTTTAATAAAATATTTTTCCATTGTCCCAAAAAGTTCTAACCACTAGGGATACGTTCGTACAATCACCACACGTTACAAACATCCACTACAAAACACTCATGTGTACATGAACATGAGTCAAACAAATTCATTTTGTTTAAAACGCACTCGCAAAAGCCAGGAGAAACAGCTAGGCAAGAAACTCTCCATTCAATATACAGGAGTGGGGTGGGGAGCGGTCTGGAAACCATGGGGAACCCTCTCCATAGTCTTCGATTGAGGGCAAAAAGAAACTGCAATGAAAATGAGAGTGGTTTTGCAGGAGAAGATTGGAGACACGTGGCCCTTTGGGATCACTAAAAGTCCATACATTCCCATATTTGGTATTACAAGGAGTTATCAAAATATACAGTACTGTATTGATTAAAAAAGCATTTATTCCTTTTAAATTCCATTTCTCTGCAGCGGTTTGACAGAATTTAACAGGACCTGATCCTTACATCTTAGAATGTTTTTGGTCTACTCTAGAGTAAACAACAAAACTGGTTTATTTCCTTTAAAATGCCTTTTCTCTGCAATGGTTGAACAGAAACCAACCCAGCTCGATTCTTCTGACTAATGATGTTACTGGCCTCCTCTAGAGTAGAGGAATGTACTGATATGTGGATAGTTTCTATCAAATGCTGTTTTTATGTGTTTAAATGTAATATTTGTAAGTTTTGTATCCTCTTCACCCAAAGAAAAGTTAATTGCAGTTAACTCTTTCTTAGCAGAAATGTTCAATTAAAAGACAATTTTGATATTGAATGAGCAACTGGGATTGTGCACATGCAATTAAGCCAGATTTGTGTTCACATTCTTGCCGTACCAATGTTGGATTGATAAACTTGCCTCAGGAAATGTACGGATGCCTTCCCCCAGCATGGCGTGAATACAATATCTGATTTTCCACATCCTTCTTTCCAGAGATGTCGACCAGATGTTCAAGGAATCAAATCATTGCATAGATGTGTCAATTATGTGATTGGTTTTACCTGATTAAGATCTTCCTGTATCCTGAGCTACAGAAGTTGCTTTACCTATTGTTTGTCTAAAAGTATTAAAAGTGCTGAGCCCAATGAATGAGGAGGAACACAGAAGGTCATTTTCCATTTGTGAAAAAAAGCTCCTTCTGCCTCTGATGTATTTCAATTTGATTGGCTCTGTACTTTTAGATTTTCAATTTGATTAGTCAGTACTTTTGGAATCTCAATTTCATTCACTCTGCATTGTCTGGGGTTTGTTGAGCTTGAATTATTTTAATTATGTAAAATTCTTAACAGTGATTAGTGACCTTTAATTATTTTCTTTGTAAACTTTTAATTGCCATGTGTGAGATGTCTCTTTCTCTCTTTTGTTTTCTTTTGTGCTTATGTAAACTATATTCTTACCTGTATCATTTGTGATAGTTAGCCTTGCCTCTTAGCCTCCTTTGTGTGTGTGTGTGTGTGTGTGTGTGTGTGTGTGTGTGTGTGTGTGTGTGTGTGTGTGTGTGTGTGTGTGTGTGTGTGTGTGTGTGTGTGTGTGTGTGTGTGTGTGTGTGTGTGTGTGTGTGTGTGTGTGTGTGTGTAGGGGGTGAGTGTCTTGATTGAACAGTACCTTCAGTAAAGTAAATTTCTTTATTTTTAATCACAACTTAAGTCTCTGGTCTCTTATTCAACTCTGCCAGTTCCTAATTTTAAGTTAGTTTTCTCTCCATAGCCTTGCGACCTACAGATCCACTATACCTTCTTGTTGAGTCTAGTGGATCTCCCACTCATGTCCATGGCATGAAGAGTTATTTTCAGGTAACAGAGGAACAAGTCACCTGAGTACTTTATGCCTAGAAAACCCTGGGAAGGGTCACAAGAAATCAGAATTGACTTGATGGCACACAAGACAGATTGTTCAATGAAGAAGAAAATGAGAGGGCAAGAATAACAACTGGATCAGTAACTCGTTCTTCTCTTCCAGTATTTCAAAAGAAGAGAATCATCTGAAGAGAATCATCCAACAGGCTAAGCAGGGCATTGAGAAATATATTGGTTATGACTGCCTGTAGCCTTGCTAGTGGACAGCTTTGAAGCAGAACACATAATTTTTTCCTTCCTGAAAGCAACCAATTTTTTTTTTCTGCATGCATATATGTTGATTCATCTGCAAGGTAGAGGTTTGCCGTTACTACGGTATGTAATCTGAAAATAAAACCTCAACAATGGGTGTAAAATATTGCTCCCAGAAAACGTAGCTCTTTGTTGCCATCTACTGGTAAAAAAGAGGAGTGATCGAAGCTAGAGTTGTGGCTGTGATCATCTAGATCAGGGGTCAGAAAACTTGGTGCTCCAGATGTTCTTGGACTTCAATTCCCAGAAGCCCTGATCAGCAGGCCTAATGACTTGGGCTTCTAGTAAAGTCCAAGAACACCTGGAGAGCCAAGTTTGGTACCCCCTACTTTAGATGTTAAAGGAACACATTTCCAACCACCTATTGTGAGCAGGACCAGCAGCAGAGGAAGAATGAGGGATGCTTCAGCAAAGCAGGATTTGAAATGCAAAAGTTGTCTTGTTATATGCTGTCAAGTTGCTTTCGAGCAAGGGAGACTACTGTAGTTCTTTAGCTAGCTGGCTGGATAGCATAGTGCAGGGGTGCCCAAACAAACTTTTTGGGCCGTGGGCCGATCATGTGGTTCAAGAAGCTGGTCACTAAGGCCTGGGGGCCGGGTGCGGGCCCTGACGCCAATTCATCCAGCCCATGAAGCCCTCGTTCCTGGAAGGGACCTATGGCCCGGGGCCCAGATGCAGCCCGTTACATCATTTCATGTGGACCACCACCACCTCCACCATACCCGGAAGTGCCATGTGTGGCAGGCAGAGCAATATGGCAGTGTGGCTCCCAAAGATGTCTGAGGGAGCATGACCCAGTCCTCAGCTTGAAAAGGCTGAGAAGCCCTGACTTAAAGTGACCCCATGCATAAGTGACCTCCAAAAGGTCCTCTCATTTCCAGCCCTGCTCAACTTCTGAAAACCTAAGACTGTAGCTTCTTTTATGAAGTCAATCCATCTCATATTTCCTCCTCTTCTGTTCCAGCTGCCTTTCCTAGCATTATCGGCTTCTTCAGTGATGCTCTGGCTAGTCCCAATATAGAATATACTTGGCTTGGTAAGTTGTCTAATACATTACAAGAGACTGATTAAATTTAGCAAGAATCTCTAAGGAGTCTCTCACTCACTCACTCACTCACACACACACACAGACCAAGAACACAGTGAAATAAACACATAAATATAAAGTTGTGCAAAAGGCCACATAGACGTACAGTAAAACCCTGGCTTACATATGCCTCAAGTTACATAAAATTCAACTTACATAATGATTTTGTGCTAAAACATAGAAATAATAATAATAATAATAATAATAATAATAATAATAATAATAATAATAATAATAATAATAATAATAATAATAATAATAATAATAATAATAATAATAATAATAATAACCATGCCCCGATTTACACGATTTCCTATGGGTTTGCTTCGAGTTACATGTTCTTTTTTCTGTGGGTTTGCTTTGAGTTACGTAAAAATTCATTTCCCTATGGGTTTGCTTCGATTTACATTAAAAAATCATTTTTCCTATGGGTTTGCTTTGAGTTACATAAAAATTTCATTTTTCCCCCCTATGGGTTTGCTTTGAGTTACATAAAAAACAGATCTAAGCAAAAGCCTACAGAACGAAATTTTACCGTAATCTGGGTTTGGGTATTCCCTCTGAATTGGGGGCAATGAAAACAGCATCTTACAAAAAGTATGTTTAAACTCCTAAAACTGCTGGTAGTTTTGAGTCAGCATCCAGTACTGTTCCCACCACTGTGCACTCAAGGCACAGAAGTAGACAGCTGAGCCACTCATGTCAATGTCTTGTTTCTTCAAATGGAAGGATTTTGTTCCTTTGTCAAGGGTAGCAAAGAAGTCCCCATCTCTTTCCCTCTCTTTAGCCTCTGACTCACTTTCTCTCAGCAATAACTGGAGAGATCCACCATCAAGATGTTGGACATACCAAAAGAGATATGGGTATCCATTATAATTGTAGGTACAGTTGATGGATATGGGTGCTCCTTCCTTTATGATAAGCAATCTTTCAGGCTGTTCAACTGAATCGCCCAGAGTTCCTTATGGGGAAAACAATATGCAGTTAATTACTTAACAATAATAATAGAAGTAAAAACCACAGCTAGAAGAAAATATGAACTGTAGCAAAGTCTATGTGGTCATTATTCTGATCAGAGCTTAGCAACCTTCTCCATTCAAATTTTTTTCTATTTATTTTCTATTTATTTATTACACTTATATCCCACCCATCTGAGATATAGTCCCACTCAGGGTGGCTTACAATATATTTAAAAAATATTTACAATAGAAAATTAGACATAAATAATACATGCAGTAATTTTACAGCAGAAGGTAAAAGGTTTGAAGAATGGAAGGAAGCCAGGCTTAAAAATCTCTGAGAATATTATTGCTCTGCCTTTTTTCTATTTTTTTGAAAGCTTGGATTGTTGGAACTCAAAATATTTTTTAAAAGGCATATAGCAGGTTTTCTCAACGTTTTCAGATCACTTCCCCTCAGATGGCTGAGCAGACCGGTCATGTGGTTCCGCATGAGTTCTTGCACATATTTTCATGCATTCTCATGCATTTTCAATGACTTTTTGCACATTTCGGTGCGTTGTTGTGCATTTTCAGTGAGTTTTTGCGCAAAATCACATGTTTTTGTTGCATTTTCTGCACGTTGTTGGTGCTTCTGCCATTTGCAGTGGCGGCAGTAACTAGGGTGGAGAGCCACATGAAATGGGTTGTCAAGCCTGCATCCAGCCTAGTGGCCGCAGGTTACAAATGTCTGGCATATAGAATTCCATAATTGGGAAATGTTTGCAGTTTATTTGCATTCCTCTTGTACATATCCTACTGAAGTTTCATATTGTTGGTATGACAACTGCACTTCAAATGAATAAACTCAACACTTCATGTTAGATACAGATTTCACATTATTTTGAGTAATTCCCTAAAAACAATAGGACTAACTCATATTTTTAATGGATCAATTCCAAATATCTCCAGATCTGATGCTTTCTATTGAGGTGGGTAAAAAAAGTTCTCAAGAACTTCCTTGAATTGACCAAGTAGGTGAGACGCAAAGAAAGAAAAATAGCAAAGAGATTCAAAGCAAGAGAAGCAGATTTCTGGTGATTAAAAAAGCATGATGACAGACTGAAAAAGATGCAAATATTACAGTGGGTTGGATCTAGACTTAAGCAAAACTGTTGAAATAAATGTATCTTTAGTCATTTATGACTAAGTTCATTCATTAGCTGAAATCCAGTAGTAAGTCACAACTTGACTAGTCCCATTTGAATTAATTGAATATACCTGTGATGGCAAACCTTGGCACTCCAGGTGTTCTTGGACTTCAGTTGCAAGAAGCCCAAGTTTCTGTGAATCCACACGAATGAGTATACTTACGTGCAGTAAACCCATTCGTGTGGATTCAGAGAGACTTAACCTTCTGGGAATTGAAGTCCAAGAGCACTTGGAGTGCCAAGGTTCACCATGACTGCAATATACGGAGGAGTTGACTGTCCAGATCCCTAGTGATTCATTGGGCTTAGTCTACCTTACTATTTCATTTCAGCCAGGGATAACTACAGATTTACTTAAGGAATGACTTTGTGTGGATTCAACCATTATATTAGATATTTTACATCTGGATAGCAAATAAAAAAATGAGGGTGAGCCATATTAGAAAGGGTACAATCTACATGGCTATCCCAACAGAGAATGCGGTGTGAATGCCAGAAGGAGCAATCGTGCCCTGAATCATCGTAGTCCTCTTATATTTTAAAAAAAATGCTACTTACTTGTAATGAACACCAGTAAGATCATGAACGTTGACATGATGATCATGAGGGTAAGTTATCACGTCTGTATTCAGTCTGCTTTATTTCATCGGCAATAGTTACTTCAACACCTCCAGCCCTGGTAGAAAGAACTATTCCATAGGGTAGTAAGTTAGAGAGTTACTTTACAAGAGTTTTGCTTCCTCTTTCTGATTTTGGTTAAATTGCTTGTGGTTTTCTCTTCAAGGGGAAGAGAAGAGAAATTCGCAATAGTTTGCAGCACCTCCCAGTGGCCATGAAGACAAATCGGTCACCAAGCAGGCTTTCAGTCCATTTTACTTTGAAACTCAGAACACATGGGCAGCTGACACATGAAAGGTTGGGTTGGGTCCAATGCAGTAGCATTGGGGGGGCAGGGGGCACCTGCCCCGGGCGGCACTTTCCAGGGGGTGTCAAGATGTCTCCACCTCCCACCCCCCAAGGCTGCTTGCTCTGCTCTGCTCTGCCGTGCCAGACGCAAGGCTGGGAGAGAATGGCTGTGCCATCTGGCCAAGATGAGACTCCAGTGGGAGAGCCCTGAGCCAACTCGGTGCTGGAAGTGACAGTGAGGAAGAGGAGGAAAGAACGAAGACTCCTGGGCCCACCTTCAGGGAACAGGGAGCCATGGGTTCCAGGACTGGCCACCCCTCGCCTGACATCGCAGTCTCCACGTGAGTGCCGCCAGAGCTCTCCCTTCCCCTTTTTCTTCTCCGGCGCATTGAGTGGTACTCTGGTCCAGGACTGGCTCTGCCCCTGTGAAAGGAGTTGAGCTGCTCCTGCGTCCCCTCCTCCTCCTTCTGCCTCCTCCTCTGCCTTGCAGCACTTCTGGGCACACGTGGGGGCCGCGGTCCTTCCCACCTATCCCAGCTCCTGCCAACCTAGCAGTTCGAAAGCAAGAAATTGCACATTGATAAATAGGGGAGGGGGGCAGCGAGCCTAGAGGGGGCCTGGCGAGCCTAGAGGGCCCCCCCCCCCCCGGTGAGTTTGGCCTATGCCCTGGGTGACAGAAAGCCACCCTACGCCACTGCAACGAACTTTATTACACCTTCTTTAATTTATTTGACTCAATGGGGCATGTTAGTGATAAGTAATCCAAACTGCATTTGTTTCAATGGGACAAAAGTGTGACTGACGTAGGATGCAACCTGGCCTCAAAAGATGCATGAGGTATGATTTATCTCATTGCAGAGGGACAACAAGTTGCTTATGACTTCTACTGAGCCTAGTTTTAAGGGATATGGGATGTCCAAGGAGTGGTTTTCCATTGCCATCCCCCATGAGGCTGAGGAGTCGCTTGAACCCAGACTTCCTGAGCCCTAGTGAGACCCTCTATCCACTATACCAGCGTTTCCCAACCTTGGCCCTCCAGGTGTTCTTGGACTTCAATTCCCAGAAGCCCAAGTCAGCACACCTGTTGATCTGGGCTTCTGGGAATTGAAGTCCAAAAACATCTGGGGATCCAATGTTGAGAAACCCTGCACTATACCATACTGAGTTTCATTTATTATTTATTTATTTATTTAAATTTCTATACCACCCTCCTCGCCAAAGGCGACCCAGGGCGGTTTAACACATCCTAAAAACATCAAAACAGTACAGGCTAAAATTCTAAAAGTTTCATGATTTATGTAAGAAGCCATACAAATTTCTTGCAAGAAAGTGTCACACCTTTCAAACAACCTAGTGAGGTCACCCTTGCTCAAAAGCCATTCATATCCAACTCTAGGGTTCAGTGCTCATTTTTGTTTATAGCCAAAAAGCCAGCACTGTCTGTGTTTGCAGATGTTTCCAAGGACTTATGGCAGGCATAACAATGGAGTACACGGAACACTGTTTGCCTTCCCACCGGTGATACCTAGTCATCTGCCATCCTCCGTAGTCTGCCCAGAACTACACCCACTACGTCAATTATGCCATCCAGCCATTTCATCCTCTGCCACCCCTTCTTTGGTGGCTAAAGTATTTGAGCTTCAGCTTCAGTATTTGTCCTTCCAAGGAGCAGTCAGGGTTGATTTCCTTTACCATGGACTGATCTGATCTTCTTGCAGTCCAGGGGACTCTCAAGAATCTTCTCTAGCACCACAGTTCAAAGGAGTTGTTACTCATGTAATTAAATGATTACACTGAAAGGAAGAACAAGTGAAGCCAAATTGGTTTATGAATGAGAAGATTTTAAAACCTACCTCTGCCACAAAATCATGAACTTTTGAGCAATCTACAGTCTAGAAAATCCTGGGAGTCTTCCGTTGCTCAGAACTGGCTTGATGGCATCTCATCATTTGTCATTAGCTGCCTGTCCCATTGTTTTCAATAGGTCTAACTACGATTCAGACTGGATCTAACCCAATGGGAGCTTCTATTACAATTGGGAAAAGTTTGCTTGGGAGGATCATTCTGGACTGAGAAAGCAGAAAAGGGAGAAATGAATTTATTCCCACTGAGAGAATAAAACAAGAGAATGACCCAAGACATCCTCTAATGGATATGTGGCTCAAGTCCACCAGCTCAAATCCAGGAAGAGTTTTATGACAAGAACAAACATTCTTGAGGGTACGCAAGAGCAATATCCATCAACAAGATGGAGGAAGGAGTTCACTGGAGAAGGAATAGCTTTAAAGGAGGATAAAGCTGAGAAACTCAACCTCCCCTACACTAATTAGAGGTTTCTGAATAGGCTACGGGTTGGAACCCCTAAATGCAAGACCAACATCCTCAAGTGGGGCTTACTGGTGGACAACAACATGCTGTGTGAATGTGGAGAAATGGAAAATCTGGCTCATTTGCTGGTCTGCCAGTTACTACTGAAAACATGTCCTGATAGGGATTTAATTTTGACCAATGTCAAAACCAAGAAAGTGGCTTCATTTTGGCAGTTCAACATTTGATCTGGACATGAAAGAAGAAGACTGGTGCACAGACGGTTGATCGATGAATCATTTTATCGCTCAAGAGTCTCACAGTGTATCTACCATTAAAACATGCTTTGCGACCCAAAGGAAATTCATGGCCCATAACAAGTGATACCTCACTCTCAATTGGGGGGGGGGGGGTTCTTGGACCATAGACTACCTCTACTAGGATTACAGCACCTCTGCAGAATACCATGATAAGAAAACTTTAGACAGGGTGAGGTTTTCATCACAAGTCATCCTCTTCCTGTATCACTGTGTCTCTGCTGCACAAAAGTAGGTTCCTGAAAATTGAAGCTGAGCATTAGGGAACAACAAGCGACTTTGTTTCCCACTGTCTAGGTACTCAGCTGTCAAATGCCCCTTAGTTTGATTCCCTTCTTGAATCAGGGAGAAAAGAAACGATGGGGCTTTTCCAGGCTGCTGGTGGTACCAAAAAAAAGGCCGAAACGTGGTAGAATAGGTGCAGCTAATGATGAAATGGGCACCTTCCCAGATCACTTGAGATGTGGGTGTCTGAGTCAGTTGGGGCGCTGAGCTGCCACCTGAAAGGAGATAAAGTTTAAAAGGTAAATGAAAGGTTTATTCCACACAGAAGCAGTCAATTTCACCTAGTGACACCTGCACTAAGAGAAGGAAAGATTATAATTATGCCAAAATGAAGTTGCATGAAACATCTCTTGTTTGACTGCCTAAAGCTATGTGTGTCTATCTACCTGTATGTATGTATGTCAGACAGGCAGGTCAAACTCAGTCTTCCTGCAGTCCTGGATTTCTGCCCCTTCAATGAAATGATGCTAATTTTCCCATCTGCCCATGCTTGTGATCAGGTGTCTGGCTCTCTCTATATAATCATCTCTGCAAAAGACAGTGGACATATAGCTTATAATCAATAAAACGCTCCATAAGAGAAAAGACCGGTCTAAAAGACACATTTTCCGTCTCTCCTTCTTGACTTTGTATCCCCTATGCCAGGGGTTCTCAACCTATGGCCTGGGGTCGGATGCGGCCCACAACACCATTTCATGTCCCCCCCCCCCACTGCCTCTGCCACACCCGGAAGTGCCATATGTAGCAGGCAGGGCAAAATGGCTATCTGGAGCACCAGGTTCGCCATCACTGCACCTAACACACATCAATTTTGAAGCAGGTCTGAGCAGATGCAGTCATATTCAGGAACAGGTGGTGGCTGGCTGGCTGAAGCTCTAACCAAAAATACAAGAACAATCCTGTGGAACACATTATGCTTTTTAAGTTGTTGCTGCCCCTTCTCATGGTTTTCTAGCAAAAAGCTCAGTTTATCTTCCACTTACACAGGAAAAGTAATCCAAAGAGGTGAGATGTCGGCTGAGCTAGCCACCTTCTTGAGCCCATTCTGAAGAACACCAGACAATTGTCTTGAGGGAATGTTGTACTTCTTGCTGATGTGTTTCTGAAAGGGACAGAAGAGAAGCCTGCTTTGCTACTTTGCTCCACTTCTGAATGGTGCTGTTTCATTGCAATTCAGGGTCAGGAACCTCAGCTGGTAAACCTTTCTGTTTTCCTAAGATAGGAAGATGCGCTTGGTCCATCTAGTGGGGGAAAGCATGCATGAGAAGTCTTTAAAAGTGCTCATTGTACCACCAGCTGCTTCAGGTCCCAACAACATCTTCTTCAAGATACTAGCAACCAGTCTCCACCTTTGAAGCCTATAAGTGAAGGTATGTAACCTGCACCTGTGGCAAATGCACTTTAGTGCGATTTGCCTTTTTTAAAAATTGCAGTGTGCAGTTTCCTAGCTACTCTGCCTACATAAATGAAATGGATGCAACAAAGACATCCTCTGAACCAGGGGTTCCCAACCTAAGGCCTGGGGGCTGGATCTGGCCCATGGCACCATTTCAGGTGCCCCCACCTCTCCAAGGGCATTTGAGAAACAAAATGGTCACCCCATTTAAGCTGTTGGGACAAAGTGGCCACCACCACCACCACCCATTGTGCAAGCAGAGCAAAATGATCATCCGGCCCTCAAAGCTGACTGAGAGAGCATGACCCAGCCCTTGGCTTGCAAAGTTTGAGAACTCCTGCTCTGAACCCTTTCCATTGTGATTCTTGGTTCCTTCTGAGGAGGCAGTAAGCTTTGGTTGATATTTGCTGATGTCTTGAACTCAGAAGACCTCAAGGGCAGTGGTGGGCAGCAACACGTTGGCACCCCTCTGGGCAGGGTGGTGGTGAAATTGGGTGGCCTTCAGGCAGGGGGGGTTGCAGGAGGTATCTACGCTCACCTCCCTGCCCTGCCCCATCAGGTTTTGTCCCTGCAAGTGGTTCAAGGTCTCCCTTGCTCATATCCGACTCTAGGGTGCAGTGCTCATCTCCATTTACAGCCAAAGAGCCAGTGCTGCCTGTGTTTGCAGATGTATACATGGCCATATGTCAGGCATGACTAGATCGCCCATGACGTAGGCTCCGCCCATGAGGTAAGCTCCACCCATGATGTAGAATCCACCCACGATGTAGACTCCACCCATAGTGTGGTAGCAAAAAATTTTTGCTGCCCACCACTGCTCAAGGGTTGTCATTCAAATGCTTCTTCGGATACATGGCTTATTTCAGGGACAGCCAACCTTGATGCTTCAGGTGTTCTTGGACTTCAATTACCAGAAGCCCAAGTCAGCACTCCAGCTGATCAGGGCTTCTGGGAACTGAAGTTCAAGAACATCTGGAGCACCAAGGTTAGCCGTCCCTGGCTTAACCAAACAGAAGAAACCTTTTGCCACAAGAGAAAGGAAAAGGAGTAAGGGGAGAGGAGGCATCTACCCAGTGGCAGTAGGGCACGTTTCAGTCAGGCACAGGCCAGACTTGTCCACCACCCTCTCCCATTCTAGGCTCGCCAGGCCCCCTCTAGGCTCGCCGCCCCTCCCCTATTTATCGATGTGCAATTTCTTGCCTTCAAACTGCTAGGTTGGCTGGAGCTGGGATAGGTGGGAAGGACTGGGGGCCCCACACATGCCCAGTGGCACTGCAAGGCAGGGGGGAGGCAGGATGAGGAAGTGGGGACACAGGAGCAGCTCAACTCCTTTCACAGGGGCCGAGTCAGTTCTGGACCGGAGCACCACTCAGCACGCTGGAGAAGACAAAGGGAAGGGAGAGCTCCGGCGGCACTCGCATGGAGGCTGCGGTGTCAGGCGAGGGGTGGCCAGTCCTGGAGCCCACGGCTCCCTGTTCCCTGAAGGTGGGCCCAGGAGTCTTCCTTCCTTCCTCTTCTTCCTCACCGTCACTTCCAGCACCGAGCTGGCTCAGGGCTCTCCCACCGGAGCCTCCTCTCGGCCAGACAGCACAGCTATTCTCTCCCAGCCTTGTGTCCAGCACGGCAGGGCAGAACAGAGCAAGCAGCCTCAGCAGGGGGGTGGAGACTCCACTTCGCCCCTCAAGGCTGCTCTCTCTGCCCTGCCCTGCTGGATGCAAGGCTGGGAGAGGATGGCTGTGCCACCTGGCCAAGAGGAGGCTCCGGTGGGAGAGCCCTGAGCCAACTTGGTGGTGGAAGTGACGGTGAGGAAGAGGAGGAAGGAAGACCCACGCCCATCCCAGAGGCAATTCCGAGCTGCCCCATGGGCAAGTGGAGCGGGGAAGCCGCCCTGCCTCCCCTCTCACCACGTGCAGCTGGGTGCCCCATGGAGGTGTCTGGAGTCAGACGGATCACCTCCGTTTCCCTGACCTGCGTGGACATTCCTCCTCTCCCCCCACCCCAGCGAGGGGGCAAGCGAGACTGCACCTGACTCCCAGTTCTGCACTGCCTCATCCCCTGTGGCTTGAGCCCTTGGCACAGTGTCACCTTGCCTCCTGCTGGGACATCTTGCCATCCCCTGGAAAGTGGTGTCCGGGGCAGGTGGTCCCCCTGCCCTCCCCTACGCTACTGCATTTACCATCATAAAATCAAAAGGCATTTCCTGCGTACCACCCAGCTGCATGAGGTCAGTTTTGTTGAGCTGTTCCAGCTGTTTCTCACAAGGACCATTACAGAACTCGGTCCCTGCATTGCTTTGTTTTCTACACTTCCTGGTCCTTTTCTGGTGTATTTTTGCTGTTCGACCTGTAGCTGGGCAGCTGTTCTTGAATGGTATGTGGTGGTTGAAATCAGGAAATAAATAGCATTAATGACTAACTTTTGTTGTAGTTAATAGCATTGAGCTGGACTAAGGATGTCCAGCCTGAAATTTTTACTAAGCCATGGAAATCACAAAATGATGTTAGTGTCAGCAGTTTTCTCCCAATGACCTCCCTTCCAGGACTGTTGAGCGGGAAGCATGGGTTGCCAAGCAGCATTAATGCATCACTGGTTTTAGATATTTTGCAGTGTATGTACTCAAGTGCAGCGGTCTAAAATCCCTTCAAGTACTATGACTCCATCCAATAGAATGCAGCACTGAGGTGGCTTAGTGGTTAAGACGCTGAGCTTGGAGACTGGAAGTTCAGGGTTTAATACTCGAGTGCTACACAATGGATCTTGGGGACATGAATCTTGGAGACATGAAAGGAGCCTCATTAGGACGTCCCCTTAGTAGAGTTTCTCCAGCAAAAATCTTTTCAACCCAGAGTAATTTCTGACACGAAATTTATTTATTATTCAAGGGAATTCTAGGATCTGTAGCTGGATACATTGCTTATCATTTTTGGCTGCCATTCAAGGAATCCCACTGAAACTCTCTGGTAGATAAATCTATAGACTGGGAAATAAATCTTAAGATTCCATGATATGTAAACTGAAGTGGGATCAAACTGTCATACATTTGCATAATGTAACCTACAGTAATTCAATGAGAACATAAATATTTTCAGTATCTTGAAGTCAACGGCCAAAATCTAGCAGTTAGTTGCAGCTACAGTAGACCAATGACATTACTGGAACTTAGAGAGGTGTTGACTCACCAAATCCCTACGGATTAAATGGGTCTACTTGGGTTGTGACTCTCTACTTGTCTCTGCCTTTGTCTCCCTTTCCTGGACCACTGAAGAATGTGGAGAAGACACCGTTTGAACGTAAAGACTCTGCTCCAAGTTCTGGGGCAGCCTGTGTGCCTTGTTTCAGCACTGTGAACTGCCGCACAGAAATAGACGGCAGAGTCTTGAAGCTGTGGGTTCTTGAGAACTAAAGATGTGGTTTTCTCTTGTGTATTTAGGCTCATATTGAATTGGTCAAAAGACTGGGTTTTTGTTTGATACAGTATAGCAACGCAATAGATCCGGCCATCCGGGTTTTGTTGGTACCACTGCAGGCTATTTGGGATTCCTTTATAGGAGCAATGGAGCTGGACAGGTTCTCCCTCCATGGTGGAAGCCAACAGGTCCTTCTGAGTCACCATTTCTTGGCTCCAAATGCCTAAAAGACAAGCAGAAAGTCAACAAGAGCAAGAAGGTCAGAAAGGAGATTCATCCCAAAGAGAAACGCAACCGGCTGGAGGGCAGTGGTTCAATGAGGAGTGAGAGAGTTGGTTCTAAGCACAGTAGGGGTGAGAAGATACCTGGAAATATGGCTGGAAACAAAATGGTCACTAGCAGACTCATTTCTTTCTTCTGGGTCACAGACAAAACAAATGTACCTCAGCTAATCCCATGTGCTGAAGAGCTGAGTGGAACTCAGACCACAGCCTAGGTTTGATCTTTTTGTCTTCCGAAGATCAAAGACACATCAGATGTGGCAGACCCACACAGTCAAGGGCTTTCTTCAGAGGTAAAGGTAAAGGTCGCCCTTGCTTGAAAGCCAGTCGTATCTGACTCTAGAGTTCACTGTTCATCTCTGTTTATAGCCACAGAGCCAGCACCACATGAAAGGGTGCCACAGGCCAGGGCCGGCCCACGGGCTGTAGGTTGGGAACCCATGCTCTAGTCTCTCAGCGCCCTCTGGTGGGGAAAAAACTTGGCATGAATGTTGCAAAAAGGTGTTTGAACACTGTAATCCAAATAAAGGTGCAAGGCAGTATCTTTATTCAGTATCACAAAATTATGGAGGAGCTAACTCCTTAAATCCCCACGGATTCAATGGTCCTACTCTAATGCAATTTACTACTCTAAACAATCAGAAAGTTGGCCAATATGTCAACTTTATCCCTTGCTCAAAAGCCAGTCGTGTCTGACTCTTGTGGCGGGGGTGGATGGTGGGGTGAGGGTGTTCATTTCCATTTGTAGCCAAAGAGCCAGTGCTGTGAGAGTCTGCCAACATTTCTGTGGTCATGTGGCAGGTATGACTAGACACCAAAGTGCACGGAATGCTGTTACCTTTCCCACCAAAGTGTCTTGCTTTCGAACTGCTAAGTGGACATCAGCTGGGACAGATGTCAGGCACACACTTCATCATGCAGTCTCAAATTGCTGACCAGCTGACCTTCCAATCATCAAGCTCAGTGTCTTAACCACTAAGGCACTGCTTTGGCCATGATGTACATGTGAGGTAACTAGCAGTGAGGGCTGGTGGATCTGTAGTTCAAGAAGATGTGGAGAACCACGTGTTCTTCAACAGGAGAGACTGGGACAGTATAGCATTGCAGGGCTACATATGTAGGGCAACAGAATGGAAGACGCTGAAGATACGACCTCTCCTGCCTGTTTTTGTCCAGGCACCCTCCCACTTCCACCCACTGTGTCTGTCACGGCACAGTAGTAAACACCAGCATCTTCCATCCTGAGTTCGTTGATCGAGAGCTCTGTAGACTTGTCATTTTTGTCAATGTCCATCTTCAGCCGACCGTTAGTCACAGTGTTGGCATAACCAGAGATGATGGACTGAGGAGCTACACCCTGCCCTTGCTTATACCAGAAGAGGCCATTATATCCAGAGATGCTGTGATTACACCAGATTTTTGCTGTCTTTCCCTCAGAGACAGTGACCTTGGATGGTTGGAAAACATTGCAACCAATTTCTGTGCCTGTAAGAAATCACCATAATTCCATCAGTTGTCTGCCAGCTTGTTCACTTATTTATTACCTATGTTCCCTGGACTTTTTCTCAATCTCTCCTCTGACCCCATCTGTTTCAACTGTAGCTGTTGACTCTGTCTGAATAATATGGCAATTGACCTTCATCCATCCATCCTGGAGAGCTCAATGGTTTAATTATCTGGCTATGGAGCCAGAATTTGGAAATCTGATTCCTTACTGTGCCTTGTTAACAGGAGCTGATCTTGAAAATCCAGCTCTGTAATTCTAAGTATTTTTTGTAGTCCCCCATCCAATTATAACCATGTCTGATGCTACTCAATACCCGAGTACTGCACAACGGAATGAGCTCCCATCTCTGTCCCAGCTTCTGCCAACCTAGCAGTTTGAAAGCAAGAAACTGCAAGTCGGATATGACTGGCTTTCGAGCAAGGGTGACCTTTACCTGATGCTACTTAACTTCTGAGACACTATAACAGTGATGCCGAACCTTGGCACTCCAGGCGTTCTTGGACTTCAATTACCAGAAGTCCAAGTCAGCACTCCTGCTGATCAGGACTTCTGGGAATTGAAGTTCAAGAACAACTGGAATGCCAAGGTTCGCTAAAACTGCACTATAAGATCTGAGGTACTATGGCTGGTCTTACCACTATCTATCCACCCACCCTATCTCCTACTACGTACCTTCCTTTCACAAGTTAATAATTTATCAATCTTACCCAAGCATGTTTGGCACTTGGCAGTCATAATAAATAGTATTAATCATATTTTTTTGTAATGGCAGCTATAGTTAAAGAGATAATTCTGTTAAAAGCTGTAACCTTACTCTGGAATGCTCTTTCTGAGCTCTTGTTGGCATCGCTGGGAGCTCAGTTTCCATAGGAGAACTCTTACCCCTGTGTAGTAGTTGCTGTAGCTGTTTGTTGCTTGATGGTTTCATAGGCAGAAAAAAGATAGCAAACGATGGAGTAAGAAAATAGGAGAACATGGAAGGGAGAGCTATCAGCTTTACCTTCTTATTACTAACAGCTAAGAATGCTATTAACCAATTTCATCACTTACATAAAAAGAACAGCCCAAAGAGGTAGATCTGTTGGTCAAGCCATGATCTTGCGAACATCTTCAAGCGCTTGAATGAGCCAGTTGGCAAGTATTCTTACTAGACGATAGCTCGGAAATGGAGAAGAAGTCTGTTGATTCTTCCCTTTGCACTGTTCACTCTCATTTGAAAGGCAGGAGGCAGGAAAGTGTGGTGAGTATCTTTTCACCAGAAACCTCAGATCTAGATATCCATCTTCCTCTAGAAAAGAACCCTCTTCAGTGCCACCGTGTGGAGTCTTGTAAAAAAAATCAGAACTCAAAACCCGCAGTAACATATTTTTGTTTTTATTTATTTTTGTTATAAATTAAGGGGAAAGATGCCACTTCCACTAGGTTACATTGAAAACAAAAAACAAATCTGGTATATTTTACAGTATTTGTTGCTATTCGACTTATGTTGTGTCTTCCTCCAGAAACATCAACCCAACGACGTTCCTCATAACAAGGTTACAAACAAATTTAATAACTATGCTGTGAAAGAAAAGCCAGAAAATTGTAATGGAAAGATTTATAAATATTATTTTTATTGGGGTAAAAAAGATGCAAAGTTCTACACCATGGATTTTGGTGTGTGTTTTTTTTAAATAGAAACCATCATGTATAATAATTCTTGTGGGAAATAATATGGGGAATATTATCAACAAAAGAAATCTGTCAGTTTGGGGGGGGGGAAGTTGCTTGCATTGTAAGCTAGGTACTGAGCAAAGGATCAGAAAGAGGAAATGAATTAACTCAGAAGGAAGGTAAAGGTAATGGTCTCCCTTGCTCAAAAGCCAGTCGTGTCCAACTCATCTCCATTTACAGCAAAAGAAACAATGCTGTCTTTATCTGCAGTCTTTTCCATGGTCATTGGCAGGTTTGACTAGACACCAAATCACATGGAATGCTGTTACCTTTCCCGCTGAAGCAGTACCTATTTATCTACTTGCAATTTCTTGCTTTCAAACGGCTAGGATGGAGGAGCTCAGATAGACGATGGGCATTCACTCCTGTGCTCAGCACTCAGGACTTCAACTGCTGACCTGCAACCTTCTGGTTGTCCAGCTCAGCAGCTTTACCACTAAGCTACCATGGCCCCAGAAGGAAAGGGGCACTTAAACTTCCAAGGAGATGTATATTTAATGCGGTGGGTCCTTTACTTATCTTTACAGTTGTCTGCAGCTATATTTGAAGGTCAGATCTAATGTAATGGAAATAAAGACTGCAATATTTGGAATTCTTTCCCTGCAAAGTTAATCATGGAACACCATTCAACAAGAAAGGAAAAGCAAAGTATCAATACCTGTCAGCCCGCTAAAGAGCTGAATCTGAAACTTCCTTCTCTGTCATCTGACAGATTTTTTTGAACGGCATGCAGCTTCACCTGTCACACTGTGCTGCCAAGCACACAGAAATAAGTTGCAGTGTCTCCGAGCTGAACACCTCTGATCTTCAGGTGACTTAACCCCTTCTTCGTATCAAGATCTACATGGAAATGGTCTTTCATTTCACTGCCCTCTGATATAAGAAGCAACAGAAAGGTAGGACTTTTTCCAGGGTATTGCCTATACCAGTGTAAACTGTAAAAATTGTTGGTTTTGTACTGGCATTCAATGGTGGCATCTTCTCCTTCACTGGTGGACTCCAATGGCTTCTGCTTTACCTCATCCTGGCTTCTGACTCCTACATGCAAAAGACAGGACAGTAATTTGGTTCAAGCCTACAAAAGCAGTAATTTCCCCCTTTCTTCCATTTCCTACAAATAACTTGAAAGTGGCAATCATTATGGCTTCAGGGAAATGTTTTGTTTGCTGTCAAGTCACTTCTAAATTAGGGTGAGCCTGTTAGAGTTTTCAAGATATTTGAGATTTTAAATGAGTGGTTTTATGATTGCCACAAATTTCTGGTGAGTTTCTGTGGCCAAGCAAGGATTTGAACCCAGATCTCTGGAAATCCACTAGCTCTATCCATTATACCACACTAACTCTCTTCAGGAAAAATAAAAATTAAAAATCCATGAAATAGTAAGGCTCAGAATCAGCACAGGTCAGTTGAATTTGTTATGGGGGCTGTGGTGGCTGAGTGGTTAAGAAGCTCACCTTGTTAGCTGGAAGGCTGGCAAGTTGGCAGTTCGAGACCTGGGTACTGCATGATGGATTGAGCACCCATCTCCGTCTCAGCTCTTAGGGACATGAAAGGAGCCTCATTTGGGCGTTCCCTGAGCAGAGTTTCTTCCGCAAAAATCCTTTCAACCCTGAATAATTTCTGACACAAAATTATTATAGTTGAATCTGTTTCTCTCTGTAAATTGTTGGACTACAGAAATAATTGTTCTTAACTACTCTCTCACACTAGCTGGCAGTGATGGCCATTGGAGTCCAACAATTCTCCTCTAGGTCTATAGGAAATTGTGTCACCATAAAACATGACCTTTTAAAACATGAGACATTTTGCCTTGGTAACTTTTTTAGAAAGATTGTAATCACCATCTGTAGCACTCTCCCATTAGAAAGGAAAGGGCATTTATCTTCTTCTTCAGGTGCCGTATCTGTTCCAGATATTGGCTATTATCACAGCAATAGTCTTCCTGTTCTTAATTCCTCGGAACAGTTCTTCCGAGGACCTTCCACACCAGCCTCTCTGGTTCTTTAGCCATGAAGTCCTGCTACATCCAGGGCCTCTCTTCCCAGGGATCTTTCCTTGCAGAGCAAGCTGGAGTATTCTATACTTTATGTTATGTTGGAGTACTGTATTTTATACTCCAAGATATTGGAGCTTTCTTTGCTTAATGGTCTTAAAGTGTTCTTGTTTTTTATCCATTCGGCGCAGTTCTTCTACGATAGTCACATGGTCAACCCATGGTATCCTTAGCAGCCATCTGTAGATCCACATTTCAAAAGTTTCAGTTCTCTTTTCAGATGCTTTAATCAATGTCCCAGCTTCAACTCTATATAGGCAGTGATGGCCAACCTTGACACTCCTGATGTTCTTGGACTTCAGTTCCCAGAAGCCCTGATCAGCAAGAGTGCTGACTTGGACTTCTGGTAATTGAAATCCAATAACACCATCGCTGCCATATAGCAACACTGGGAATATGTAACATCTCATTCTTCAGATCTTTGTAGCAAGAGTTAGATCTCTACTGAATAACAAATGTCGCATTTTTATGAATGAGCCGAAATTAAAGCAGAAAAAAAAATTGGCACAAACCTTGCAGAAATATCATCCCCAGTGCCCAAAGGCTCCACAGATGTTTTGCCATCTCTTCCCTTAGTTGCGTTTGAGGGGGGAAATAGTAGTGGTTGATGGAGGAGAATTGTCTTGACCTCACATCTGTGCCTCAGAGAATTATGCTTCCCACATGGCTTGTTCTATGAACTGAAGACACCCATTCGGAAGTAAATGCTTTACCACAATAGAGTCTCAGGAAGGGGAAGAGCAGCTGTAAATTTACTATATTTCCATGTCCCTTTCTAAAAGTTTGCTGGTGCGAGACAAAAAATAGCATTCGGTTTCCCAGATTGATGTAATGTACAGTATTTCAATATGAATTTAGCCTCCCTTTTCACCCTAAGGTATCTGAAATGGGCCAATCCCTGACTACAGACTACCAACCTAAAAAGGACATACTGTAATACAAAAAAATTAAAATTGGTGGGTTAACTCAGTGGTTTAGTTATGAGTTGAGAGTCGATTTGGTTCACCACATCAAGCACAGCTGTGTTCTCTGGGTGGCTTGCAGTAAAAATAAAAATGCAATTCGCAGCTTAACAGTTAATGATTGTAGAAAGTTGAAAATGTACTGTATTGCTAATGGAGTGTTTTTAAACAGTATATTCTGAGTTGCCTGGAGATAGTCTTTTAAACTATTTTTAATTAATCATATTTTTTTAGATTGAAGATTAAACATGGTATTGCAAGTCTGGCCAAGTTATCCTGCTATGGCAATAGAGTAGACCATACTGCCAGTGACTCAATGCTGAGCGTTAACTAACCTGACAACCCTAAGGACTAACAACCTTGGCGAAGTCCACAGGGAAGGGTGATGGCCCCCAAGTCGATTAAATCCCACTTGGATCCATCTTAATGGAGGGTAGAAGCATCAGCAATACTTGTCTGGGGCCAATGAGGACCTTGTGTGCCAAAAGAGCTCAGGACCAGAAAGTGACTCATGGAGCTGGATCAGTGGTGTGGGTGTCACACTGCGATGCGGATGCCAGATGAAAGGCCATGGCATTATATTCACAGGACAATCTTCATGGCTGATCACCATGAGGATTGCCAATATTCAGAATCCGATACAGCACAAGAAGAAGAAGAATTGCCTTCTGACTATTATCACCTTTTCTTTTGAGGGCCAAAATAGGACCTTCAGGATGAGTGTCTTCCCCAAGCAGCCACCTGCCAGTAGCACTCTTTAAATGTGTAGGACTCACATAGGATTTTGTGATGGGCACAGCTGCTTCCTTGAAACACTGTGCTTCCATAGCACATAAGTAAGTGGCAGAATCATCAAGTTGGATTCTGTTCAGCAATAAGGTGGTATATTTTTTCTTTGTGTCCAGAACCATTTCAAACCGGTCCCAAGATTCAGACGCTGATACGCTCAGTAATTTGATAAACTGCGGGTAACCCCCCTCATATTGTTTGTACCACTGCAAACTATATTCTGTGCTGGTGTAGGAACACTTGAGTTGGATGGACTCTCCTTCTTTGACCAAAGCAAACTGGTTCTCTTGGATCACGGAATAGGTACCCTGCCCTGAGACACCTAGAAGAGAAGAAGAATATGGAAACTGAAGGAAAGAAGGAAGTTGAGGAACTTCTGCAAAATCTATTAAAATTTCTAACTCCATAAACAAAAATAAAATTGCCCCAACAAGTGCACCTAAACCAGTATTGGATTATAGCCAAATCAAGATAGAGAGGTACCCACATACTACGAGGGGGAGGGGGGAGACATTACCTGTACAGATAACCAGAAGCAAAGTAGCAATTCTTCTAACTGGTAAATCCATCTTTCTTTCATAAATGATGCAAAGTACACTTTTCAATGATTCTCATATGGAGTTGAGGTGCACCCCAGAGTATATCCTGTGGGTGGTTATGTGTGCCTGCCTTCTAAGGATCAAAGGAGGATCTATGCTGCTCTTTCATGAGGTGGAAGGAAATGTGCGTGCAGTGGACTGAAAATCTTTGCCTTTGATGGAAGAAAACAGACAGGCTCATCTTTCCCAAGATTGACTCCAAATTTATCCATGCTTTCAGAAAAGGTGTCGACAGAGAACATATGTGAATGCTTCACCATCTGGCCCATCTTCATCATCCTCATTGTAGCAGTAGTCATGGCAATATATTAATGATGAAGATGGTGGATCACAGTACCAGTAGTAGAGTGTTTCCTTCCTCACTGCATGTAAAAAAAGACTTCAAGGAGGAGGAGGAGGAGGAGGCTATTCCCCAGTCGTGTGTTGAGAGTGAAGCAAGGTTCTTTTCTGGCACTGCAACGGCCTCCACCTGCATTATTTGGTGTCCTTGTAATACTTCTTTGATGTTATCCCTCCACTTTTCTCTGAGTCTGCCTCATGTTCTTTGTCCTTCTCCTCTTTCCACATAAGCTTTGTACAGTCTGGGATTCCAAGTTTGAAAATAAGAAATTGCAAGTAGATAAACATGCAGACAGTGCTGACTCTTTGGCTGTAAATGGAGATGAGCATTGTACCCTAGAGTTGGATACAACTGGCTTTTGAGCAAGGGAGACATTTTCCTTTGCTAAAGTTTAAAACACGAAAAGATGAGCACTGCATCACAGATTCAGCAGCTTCGATCAGTGGCTTGTGTTACAACTGAGACCTTGATGGAGCTGTAATACAATTATGCGGTTAGTCATTTTTAGCCATTCACATGTCTAAAGCATCTTTGGCATTTATCCTGTTTCAGTTTACATTGTCCAGGTTGATGCAGATAACTGTTTCCATGTAAACTTCTGGTCCTCTGAGGAACCCATTAGAAGCATCAATAAGTCATCTCCCAGGTTAAAAACTTTGCTGAATCTTTAATTGTCTCCTCTGCCACTAACTGCTTTGGGATCATACCATTCCTCTGGACTAATAAATGAGCATTTTGTGATTAGACTCCCTCAGTGTCTCATTAAGTAAGGCCTCAGAGCATGTTGATCCATGGAGTGCTACCTTGAAAATTCAATGCACTTGCAACTGCCAGTTTGGTCAAATTGAAGCTTGATTGATAATCAAACCATTAAACTATTTTGATTCCCTCTAAGTCAATTAAGATATGAAAGGTAGCAACAGGTATCTTGCAGGGCAGGTGTACAGTTATTATTATATGAATCATGTGGAAAGCAACAGTGGATTCACTCTACAATTACTAAATCAGAGGGCATTCCCTTGGTTTCATTGCTACTATCTACCACAAGGAGTTCTTTCCCCAGTAGAGTTGTCATACTGTGAAAACAGCCAGAAACCGCTGGGCTGGAGAGCAGATGCTGAAGGCCCTGATAGTTTATCATGTAACATTGCCAAGCCAAAGATCTTAACAATAATTTATTATTCTATGATTCTGTGATTCTAATCCTGACTAGACAAACAGACGAATCACTTGGAGCTATGCTGAATCATCCTGTCCCAGTCTAGAGATGCTGGAAATTACTTGAATTTAGCATTGGCAACTATAGGAAGAGAATTCAGTCTGGTTCATGCTTTTATATAAACTCTAATAATCAGGTTCAGACTTCACATAATGCCATGCTTATGAAATATTATTTTCTTCAGATCAGATGTTTAACATGAAAGTAACAATTTCAAGGTTAGTCTATTAAACCTAATGTGCTATTTCCAAGCTCTGAAAAATGAATGCAGTGGGACTAATTTTTGAAAGCCAACTCAGCTAGAGGATGTTTGGGTCCGTCCAATTCTACAGTTTTATGATTTTGTGAAAACAAAACACCAAAAAGCTTATGTTGGAGAAATATGGTTATCTAAAAGGGAAGGGTAGGGTTGGCTGGCTGGCTGGTTGGTTGGTTGTCAGCATTAGCCAACTGAATTGTGATGGAACTTGGAAATATTCAAATACTGTACTGTATTGCAAAAAGCCGGAAAAGGTTTATTTATTTGTTTGTTTGTTTGTTTGTATCAAGATGAAACCTAGTTTCTGTATTCACCTCTTACTTTGGATCACCACAGGCTGAGCAGTCCAGTAGCTTTTGTGCTTGCTACATCTAATTTCCTCCCACTGTGTTTCTCACACCACAAAAGTATACACCAGCATTGCTCAGTCTTGCCACATCTCTTCTGAGGCTGGTGAAGCGAGATTCTCGGACCACAGCCATTTTGAAATCTCCAGCTGAAATAGATGGTCCTTCATATCCAGTTCCTATTAAAGTCAATGTACTACCAGGCAGTTCCAGCGGTTGCTTGTACCAATACATAGTGTCATGGCTAGTTATGTTTTGTGTACAGCTGATCAGGATCTTGTCTCCTTCTGTGTAGACAAGTTGCTTGGGTTGGAAAACCTGCCCAAAGACATAGCTTGGTGGCACTGCATGGAAAGAGAGACAGAAGAGGGTTATACATGTTGAAATGGTACATGTGAGTCAGGGTTTAAGAACTGGGACATTTTTATCAATAAGAAAACGTACATTGTCTACCTCCTCCCACAGGATCTGTGTTCCCTCAAGAGCGAAGCCATGGTCCTTGCATCTTTCCTCACCATGGCAACCATGAAAAAGAATGGTTTAAGTTGTTGTTTTTTTACATATGACAACCCTAAGTTTTCAAGGTATATGAGATCTTTCAAGAAAGGGTTGATCTAGGACAGTGATGGCTAACCTTGGCACTCCAGGTGTTCTTGGATTTTAATTCCCAGAATCCCAAGTCAACACAGCTGCTGATTAGGGCTTCTGGGAATTGAAGTTCAAAAACATCTGGAGTGCCTAGGTTGGCCACTACTGATCTAGGATTTGACCCTAGAGATCTTTTGAATCCTAGTCCACAATTCTATTCACTACACCACCCAGGTTCTCCCCTTCTTACTACATGAGGATTGATCAGAAACTTTGGAAGGACCGACCACTAATTATTTTAATAGTTTAATTTGCTTTGAATGTTATGTATATTTCATATACTGTAGGTCCATAATTTAAAATTGTGTAGTAATGCCCTGTCACAAATAAAGAAAGACCCACTTCATAAGTGAACAAGTTTCCTACATCCAAAAAATCTGAGAAAAGCAATATTTAGCACAGATAATTGCTGGGTTGGATTTGCGCCAATCCAGTAGATGACTTGGGTTTTAAGTGACCTACTCAAAATTATGGCTTACCTAAGGTAATGAGAATGGTGGACAACATCCTTCCAATAAAGATTTGGAGAAATGAACTGAGAAGGCTCATCTGAACCTAATTCTCAGGGACTCATCAAAGAAGATCAATGTGTCTCTGAGAAGAGACCAATCCTCCTCGCCGATTTCTGCACACCAAAAGAAGCTACTGCCACCAACAGATGGTTTCTGATCATGCTAGTCTACTCTCTTTTGAACTGAGAAAATGAACACACTATACATAGTATTCTATCCCAAGCTTGGAATGTGACCTTGTAAAATGTTTACAAAACCAAAGAAAGAAAGAAAAAAAGAAAGAAAGAAAGATTTTGTTGTTCAGTCGCACAGTTGATTCCGACCTTTTGCGACCCCATGGACCATTGCCCACCAGGCACCTCTGTCTTCCACCATCCTCCTCAGCCGGCCCAGCTTTGTGCCCATTGCATCTTCAATACCATCTAGAAATCTCATTTTTGGCCACCACCTTCTTCTTTTGCCCTCCACCTTTCCCAGCATCAAGGCTTTCTCAAGTGAATCCCCTCTTCTCATTTGATGTCCAAAGTACTTTAGCTTCACCTTTACTATTTGACCAGTGGTGGGCAGCAAAAAATTTCGCTACCACACCATGGGTGGAGCCTTTGTCATGGGCAGAGCCTACATCATGGGCAGAGCCTACATCATGGGCAGAGCCTACATCATAGGCAGAGCCAACGTCATGGGCGATCTAGTCATGCCTGCCATATGACCATGTATACATCTGCAAACACAGGCAGCACTGGCTCTTTGGCTGTAAATGGAGATGAGCACTGCACCCTAGAGTCGGATATGACTGGCTTTTGGGCAAGGGAGACCTTGAACCACTTGCAGGGACAAACCTGATGGGGCAGGGCAGGGAGGTGGGCGTGGCTGCCCAATTTCACTACTCCCATGCCCAGAGGCCATCCAATTTTGCTAACCCCCCTCCCAGGGGGTGCAAACCTACTGCTGCCCACCACTGTAATTGACCTTCTAAGGAGCAGTCAGGGTTGATTTCTTCTAAGATCAACCTATTTGTTGAGTCAGGGGACTCTCAAAACTCTCCTCCAACACCACATCTCAAAGGCATCTATTCATCTTCTGTGCTCAGCTTTCCTAATGGTCCAGCTCTCACAACCATACATTGCCACAGGGAATACCATTGCCTTGAGTATGTGAATTTTTGTTTGCATGGTGATGTCTCTACTTTTAACTACGTTCCCCAGGTTTCTCATCGCTTGCCTCCCAAGAATCAGTCGCCTTTTTATTTCATGGCTGCAGTCACCATCCGCAGTGATCTTTGATCCTAAGAAAGTAAAATCTGTCACTGCTTCTACTTCTTCCCCATCTATTTTCCAGGGACTGATAGGGCCTGTGGCCATTATCTTGGTTTTCTTGATGTTGATATTACAACATTAGAAATATTAACACACTTGTTACAGTGTAAGCATTTGTGGCTCCAAACCTACTTTTTGGACACAGAAAATACTTATTAAAATTTTTCCCTAAGTCTGATCACAATATTTGATAAGTAATTTCCAGAGCCTTGTAAGTGATGGTTTTTTGTGTTTTTTTTTTTTGGTACTAGAACTCATATAGTCCCCAGGTCAATCACCAGCTGGCTGATTCTTGGAGCTGTGGTCCAAAAATATGAATTTCTGTACCTCTCTTATTGTTCTACTGCCCTCCATTACTTTTTTTTAAAAGGTTTTAAAAGCAAACAATTAAAACATGCTCCTCATTGCATCAGTACAGTAACACAAGCATTGTTCTAAGTTGGTTTTGGCTAAAACTGTGATTTGCAAAATGCATGCAGAGGTTCAATGTTGTTTTCGCTACATACAGAACGTGATGTTGTGGGTGTCTGGGTACAATGATAGCCTTTACTTTGCTTGACCTCAAAACAACATTTTGTTTGATGTTCACACTCCTTGTGATCTTAAACACAACCATCTCTTGGACCAGGCTTTCTCAACATTTTTGGGTTGTGGACTGGATCACTCTCCCTCAGACAGCTGAGTAGGCTGGTCATGTGATTCTCTTGCATTTTCGGTGAGTTCTCGCACGGTTTCGCAGTTTTAGCGGTTCTCACACGAAAACACGCGTTTTTACTGCCTTTTCTGCATGTTTTTGATGTTTCTGCCACTGATGGTGGCGGGAACGAGGATGGAGGACCACATGAAATGGCTCCATGGGCCGTATCCGGCCAGTGGGCCATAGGTTATGAATGTGTATCTTGACCAAAAGGTCAGACAGACAGCAGAGAATGGCTTGGGAAGGAAACTGGGAAAATGATCCTGCTGCCAGTATGGCCACTGACCAACTGGGCTTTCTGAAAACTGTAGTCCAAGAAAGTAACTTTTCCAAACTGAGACAGCTTTCCTGCTTTTGGAGGGAAGGAATATGAGGCTCATTTGTGGTCCTTTCCTGCCTCCTAGTGGTCATTTTAAAACCTCCTATTTCTTTATTTTTATCCCCCTACCTACTACATACAGTAGTGTTCGATTCCAACAGTGCTACTCTGAACAATAGTGTTGCACTATATTCAAACCAATTTCTGGAGTTCTTCAGCTAAGAAGTTCTCCTTTCTGTTTACCTCTTCTGTTCCTATTTATTTGGTCTTGAATGATTAACTGTAATTATCTGTACTTTTTTTTTCTGTGTATGACCTACATGGAAAACCTATCAACAGAACTTTTGTTCAAGTCTTTGCCCCAGTTATCTATGTTGATAATTATGTTGGTTTAGCACTCTCTCTGCTGTGGAGTTTTGAGTTTCTGATTAAATTCCCTTTAGCTGCACAATAGAAGTGCAGAAAGCCACAGAGGAGAATAGCTACAGCTCTACCAGAATCTACCCCTTTCTCATTAACATGCCCTTAAAGTCTCAGTCTAAGATCACTGCAGACAGTGACTGCAGCCATTAAATAAAAATATACTTACTCCTTAGGAGGCAAGCTATGACAAACCTAGGCAGCATAATAAAAAGTAGAGACATCACCCTACCGACAAAAGTCTGCATAGTTAAAGCAATGGTCTTCCCAGTAGTAATGTATGGCTGTGAGAGCTGGACCATAAGGAAGGCTGAGAGCAGAAGAATAGACGCCTTTGAACTGTGGTGCTGGAGGAGACTCTTGAAAGTCTCCTGGACTGCAAGGAGATCAAATCAGTCAATCCTGAAAGAAATCAACCCTGACTACTCCTTGGAAAGCCAAAAATTGAAGCTGAAACTCAAGTACTTTGGCCACCAAAGGAGAAGAGAGGACTCACTTGAGAAGTCCCTGATGCTAAGAAATACTGAAGGCAAAAGAAGAAGGGGGTGCCAGAGAATGAGATGGTTTGACAGCATTGTTGATGCAATGGACTTAGACTTGGGCAGACTCCAGAGAATGGTGGATGACGTGGTCTGTGGGGTCAACAAGGGCCAGACTCAACTGTGTGACTGAACAACAACAAGAAAGTATCAATAACTCACTCTGAGATATTTGTAGAAAGAATAAAAATGATTCTTTACTTGCAGTTATTTGAAATTACAGTTCTGTACAAACAATGTTTTTACAGCACACATGCTAGCAACCAACCAAAAAGATCAACAGCTTTAAAAAACAACTGACACCAAGTGAAAAAAAGAGAGAGAGAGAGAAACACAGAACAGAGAGAAGTGGGTCTCTCTTTGAATTCAGAGGCAGAAAAAAACAGGTAGTGTTGGATAGATCGACAATCCCTCTCAGTCACTCCATCTACAGACAACATGTAAAGTTGCCCTATAAACCGAACTCTAACACTCTCCATCCAGCATCTTTTCCATAAGTGACCTGTTGTCCAAACTGGGAACAGAGGCAGAGGTTGACCCTATCCTACTTGTGGGCCATAAGGCCTCTTGACCCTTTCCCCACCAACCTCATCTTCAAGTTGGCAGTAATCTTGGAGATTGCCTGAGTCTCGCGGTACCTGAGCGTTTTTATTTGCTGTCTGTTGTCAACTCCTGATACTTCCAAACTCATCTCTGGAGGCCTTCATCTCTCATACAGAATAGTATTTGTCTTTACAATGGGAATATTTGCCTCCTGACAATATGCAAACCAGTTGGATAGCTTTCCATTTTATTTATTTATTTATTTATTTATTCATATTTATATGACGCCCTACTCACTGAAGCGACTCAGGGCCACTTCAATCATTTAACCTGATTGTCCCTCTTCTCCTTCTCTCTCTCTCTTTCTCTCTCTTTCCATCTACCTCAAGCTGCTCATTTCATCAAAGAGAAGACCTTTGTCCAGTCTCTCAGCTTCTTCATGGAGTTCTTCATCTCTTTGTTCCTCAAGGTGTAGCTCAGCGGGTTTAGCATGGGAGTCACCACTGTGTAGAAAATTGCCACCTCTTTGTCTATGGAGAAGCTGGAAGTGGGTGTAGAGGAAGATGCAAGGCCCCAGAAACAACGCCACGACCATCAAATGGGAGATGCAAGTGGAGAGGGCCTTGCAACGCCCTTCAGCTGACCATCTTCTCAGTGAGGCCAGGATGATGACGTAGGAAGCCACTAAGGCCAAGAAGCAAACCAAGGAGATGGTGCCACTGTTGGATACAATGAGAAACCCGGTGAAATAAGAATCTGTACAGGCCAGCTTGATCACTGGAGGGACGTCACAGAAAAAGCTATGAATGACGTTTGGGCCACAATAAGGGAGTCGGATGGTGAGGATGGTCTGAACCACAGAGTGGACCATGGCACCAATCCATAAGGCGCCCACCAGCCAGGCGCAGACCTTCAAGTTCGTGAGAGACATAGCGGGCAGCAGATGGCAACATAGCGGCCATAGGCCATGGCAGTGAGGAGGAAGATTTCAGCACATGCAGAGAGGTGGAGGAAGACGAGCTGGGCCACACAGCCTTGGAAGGTGATGGTCTTCTTGAGGGACAGGAAATCGAGCAGCATCTTTGCCACTGTAAACGAGGAATGGCAGATGTCAATGAATGAGAGGTTACCTAAGAAAAAAATACATGAGGGTGTGAAGCGATTGGTTGCAAGCCACTGTCACCATGACCAAGAGGTTCCCTGCTAGGATCAGCAGGTACATAAAGGAGAAAATCACAAAGAGAGTCAGCTCCAGTTCTCGGTTACTGGTCAGTCCTAGGAACACAAAATGGCTGATGGTGGTGTAGTTTTGCCCGTTCTTTTAAACAGAGCAGAAGGAAGACCAACCTGAAGAGAGAAATATGCCACTTTTATACATATAAATTCATTCTCTGGACTGAGAAATAATATATACAGTTGCAACCCATTCATTTACATCACATATCCTACGTTTACCCCCATTCCTAACAGACTAAGTAGCCACCATATTTCAAGAGCTAAATTCAGATATTGCTGCTTGGGATGAAAACACACACACACACTTTCACCAACCCTGGCTTCTTCCTTTGCTCACACAAATGAACAAACAAACACACTACATTTTCTTTTCTCCCCCCCCCCCCCACTATCCCCTGCTTTTCGGTCCCACTCATCTCAAAATGCTGGGGTAAATTTTGGTCAGATTGAATAAATTGCTGCACAAGGGTGGATTCCCCCCCCCGGGACCAGCGTAACTATCTTTGGTTGCTATTTTACATTTTTATTACTAAAAAAATTGAAGTGGTAGCCTCGGTAGTCTGTGCAAGAATTATCAGAGATTAAACAAGACAAGAACAACAACAAAAAAGACAAAACAACGGCAACATTGAGGCACCTTAAACACTATTTTTATTTAATGTTAGTTTTTGAGGATCAAGTCCATTTTGTCAGATACTGTTATTGCTAGTTTCTTCTTATTACTCTCAACTATGAGCAAACTGCTTGAACCAGTTGCTGGTTGGTACGTCAACACTTATGTAAACCTCTCAGAGTCAACAGAGCTATTCCAGTTAGTACTAACAACAGTCTGTATCTTTCTACTGATCAGTCTCTAGAACTCAGAATAATTTCTGACACAGAATTATTATTACCAGTCTAGAATAATACAGTAACTATATTATATACAAACAAATACATGTCTTATTTACCATTTGTGTTAAACCCAAAATGAAATATCACCCAATTTTTTAAAAATTAAAAAATCTTACCCATATTTTTACAACTGTACTCTTTTACTTCTCTGAATGTCAGTCATTGTCTACTCTAGCTTTTGAAGTGTGAGGGTTCCTTTTTTATCATCTCATTATTGGAATCAAAACTTCTTCATCCTACATTTCTCTTTTATAATCCTAGAACTAATAGCATGGAATAACCATATTCATATATCAGCATTCACAATAAATAGTTACACAGTACCGGTATAAGCATATCATAGAAAGTTGCTCTACAGTATTTCTTTCTCTACTCATTGTCTGTTCACCTCCACACATAAGCAGACGCCATTTCAGATTTTCTGGAAGCCTGAAACTAAAAAAAAAAAAAATCAGATTGTAGGACCAGAAAAAAAATCTCTCCTACAACCTCAAGGATGGGCTTCAAACCAGAGAAAGTAATACTGGCCTGGAAGAATGAACAGATGAATCCCGTTTTCTCCCCACTAGAGAGCTGACCCACTAAATCAATAGGACATATTAGTGTTGAGGTTCTATTTATTTCACCAGGGTTTGCCTATCAAGGATTCAGATCCGAATTTTCACACCAGTCCAACTTTATCTGTCTGCCTGTACTTCTGTCTATACACCGGGTGTATTACACCCCTTTTCACTCAAGGTCACTAAAAATACATTAAAGCAGAATAGAAATAGGTAGAAAATATTTTGTCATAAAATCATTTAACTACAAGGGACACTCAAAGGTTCAAACAACCATCTGTGAATCTGGCTTTACCTACTAACCTTTTAAATATCTGAAAAAATAATATGAAAAAAATGAACCAATAATGTAATGAACTCATTTGGATTCTATACAATAAAAACATGTCGGCATTTCAGATACAGTATTTATTATTTCCTTGCATCAAAAGCAACCAGATCTTGTGTTACCTCAGAAAATTAACAAATCTTTTGGATGGCAAGATTACTGTGGAGGCTGGTAACTTCCTTCATCACAGGCAGGGAGTGTTATATGCCCCAAAATACTACAGATGTGATCAGGATTGAGTTTCATCATACTGGATAGGATCAATTTGGTGGGAGAGATCTTCCATAAAATGACCCTTCCATCTGTGGAGGAATTGTTCTAGGCTTCCGACTCACCCCAGAGAAAGCCTTGCTTCTGGGACAGAAAAGTTTGCAATCTCACCTATATTATGTGATCACACTAGGAAACAGCTCACACTAGACCAGGAGTTCTCAACCTTTTATAGCTGGAGGCCAGGTCACACACCCTCAGACGGCATCGGGGGCTAGACAACCTTTTGCCCTTCCTCCCCCACATGGCACTTCCTGGTCTGGTCATACCCCAGCTGCTGCAAGAAGAATCGCCTTCAAGAATATAATCATCTCTTTTAATTACCTTCTGCCTTTCTTTCCTTCTGGCCTCACTGTCTACTGCTCTAAACTTGAAATTTTGGAAAGCTCATTCTATCTCAACTTGCTTCATCTTTAAGATCATTTCTTTGAGTATTGTTGGAAATATAGCTACAGGTATAATTAAGGTTTACTTGATAGAATTAAAAAGGAAAGGTTTTTCTTGAGTTCATCTGAGCTTTCTGTTATGGTATCCTGCCTAAGATCCTTACTTAGTGCATATCTTTAGGGATCTGTCATCCATATATAGCTTTGGATTTTCTGATCATGGGATCTGGGTGTGTCACCTTGGAAGATCACAGTGCGGGGGTGGGGGTGGGGAGAAGATCTTGGATGAGCTAAGCTTCTCACACTAATTAATCCTCCAAGGACCTTGTTTCAAGGCTTGCAAGTACACAAAGTTTTAGACAGACTTTGCTAAGTAATTGGTGAAAAGGACTGATTTGTCATCCCCCCCCCTCCCAAGGAATGAGAGCTCAGAAACTTTACTTTTTTGGATTATAACTCTCATTGCTGGGTAGGGAGAATTCAGAGATTTGTCATCTCAATTGTAAAATTTCCAACTCTACCGGGAATAAGCCCATAAATAAATGTTGGTGGTCAATATCTCATGGTGAACTCAAGCAGAAAGTGACATCACACCCTCTGAAGAAAAGATATGTCCACTTAATTCATACATGACTCTGAGTGATTGGTTGAAATCCAGCAATACTAAATTCAACCTACTGTATCAGTAAGGATGTGGTGAGTCAAACTCCTCTGTACACTACATTCCATTGATTCAACAAGTCAACTCTAATTGCAATTTACTAGTGAGCCTTGGTGGTGCAGTGGTTAAACAACCAACACTCTGTTCACGATCTGAGTTTTATCCTGACATACACAAGGTTGACTCAGCCTTCCATCCTTCTGAGGCCTACTATGAGACTGTATTTTTAAAAGCTTGGTTTCCCTCTAGTGGAAGTTTTTCAACCAGCAGCTTCCCTTTCACCATAACTCCCATAATCACCCAGCTGGCATAGGAATTGCAAATGTTTTAATCTTTTAAAAGAATACCCATATATACTTGAGTATAAGCCAACCCAAATATAAGCCGAGGTACCTAATTATGACCCAAAGCCCAGGAAAATGGATTCACCCGAGTATAAGCCGAGGATGGGAAATGCAGCAGCTGCTAGTGAGTTTCAATAATCAAAATACATGAAAATATGGTAAAATTAATTAAATTTTTGGCACGTCTCAATCAGACGCGGTCTTGGGACCCTCGTAGTCATTGACCCAAGTATAAGCCGTTTTCCCTTTTTGGGGCTCATTTTTGGGACTGAAAAACTAGGCTTATACTTGAGTATATACAGGATATTCAAGCTCTGGGCCATTATGAAATCTCAAGGTGCCAGCTGAAGTTCTCAGTGGTTGATCTACTTTTCTAGGTTTCCAAGTAGGAAGAGAAAGTTCAGCAGCATTAGCCAGGTTGCAACAGAGCAAGAACTGGTTTCATTTTTGAGTATAAGGTCCAGTGGGTCAGAATTTGTAGTAGGTGCCCTAAGTCCTGCAGGACTGCAGCCCCCAGCGTGGAAGCAATTGCTCTAAGTCCTGCAAGACTAGACCCTCACTTTGCTGCAGATGCAAAGCCCCACCTGAGAGCCCTGGAGAGGGTTTCAGACCAACAGAGGCTCCACCTGAAGATCCTGGGTAGCTTAGCTATACTGTGATACCTCAGTTTGCAGATTTAATGCATTCCCCAGGACCTTTCATATTGCAAAAAAATTCATAAACCGAAACGTAAACCAATTAATCCATTCCGGAGGTCAGAAAAAAGTTTTTAAAAAGTATTTTATCTGTTCAAAACTCTTTATAAAGTGCACTTTAAAGGCATAAACACTGTACAGGGACATGATTAATCAAGCAATAACATTTCAAACATCCAACTTTAATTTTTAAAACATCATACCTCAACTTTTAAAACATGGCAAACTTTTAAAACATGGTACAGTACACTTCAACTCTACATAAATCACACTTCAACAGGGAAAACATAGCAAATTTCAACTGTTCAACATTAAAAACCTTTTCAAAACAATACTTTTTTGGAAGAGGACGAGGGAAATTGGGCTGCACTAACACAAGCAAGTTCTTCATGTCTAGGCTGTTTTAGTAGGAACCTTTCCATTGTCTGATACCTCTGGTCCTTTTATTTAAGCATCCTTCAGAAAGGGGACATGATGTCACTGTCAAAACTGTTCACAAGCCTCTGGGGTAGAACCTTATCTGAGTGGTACTGCTGTGCAAAAGTTCGTAAACCGAGGCATTTTCAATGGATTTTCATTAATAAACTGAAAATTCTGTTAGCCATGGTGTTTGTTAGCCAAGGTACCACTGTATAAGAATCAGCCCTTCCTCCCAAAGCTCAGCAATAAAGATTGGTACAGTTGCCATTTCTTGTTCCTGGTTTCTACTGTTGAAGATCTCTGTCTTGCTCCCGATTCCTGCTCAAGAAGGTCTCCTGCCTTGTTCCTGTTCCTGAAGACTCCATGCCCAGTTTCTGGTTCCTGTGGACCTTTGTTGTGCCTTGCCTGGATCTTTCCTCCATTCATCTCCATTCTTCAACTCCAGTCTCTGAAGAAACTCAGCCTTGTCTGTTCTCTCAGTCACCTGACTTCTGGCTCATTTGTCACTGGGACAAATCCTGCCTCACTGGCTTGATTTGGAGTCTAGACTGAGATAGAGTTATTGTTTGGCCTGTAACCTGGTTGCCCTGAGTCCTATCCCTGTGTTCATGTCACCTGCCAGCCACCTACGTGCCAGACTCAGAGGAAACGATTCTACCTTGCTAATTTCCTGTTAGAACAGCTTAGGCTACAAGGAAATGAAAACAATTAATCAATGCTGAAAGGCAATTCTTCTGAGGACATTCAAGAACAAGAAGACTATCGCCACAATGATAGCCAATAACCGGAACAGATACAGCACCTGAAGAAGAAGAAAAGGCAATTACTTAGCGCCTGTTTACACTAGCACTCTCAGGCCAAGATAGTGCAGCTTTTGAAAAGCCACTTGAAGTTGGTTCTTCTTCTTGTGCCATATCCAATTCTGAATATTGGCGATCCTCGTGGCAATCAGCCATGAAGACTGTCTTGTGGATATAATGCCGTGGCCTTTCATCTGCCTTCTGCATCGCAATGTGACACCCGTACTACCACGAGTCACTTTCTGGTCCTGAGTCCTTTTGGCATGCAAAGGCCTCCTCCTCAGGCCCAGACCAGTATTGATGAAGCTGCTGCCCTCCATCAAGATGGAGTCAAGTGGGATTTAATACACTTGGGGACCATCACTCTTCCCTGTGGACTTTGCCAAGGCCAATAGTCCTCAGAGTTGTCAGCTTAGTTAACTGCCATCTGATGGTCACATTGAGTTGCTGACAGTATGGTCTACTCCAGGGGTTCCCAAACTATGGCCCATTGGCTGGAGCTGGCCCCCGACGACAATTCATCCGGCCCACAAAGCCCTCGTTGCTCCTGGAAGCAGAAGTAAAACACACCCATACGGGAGCAATTTATTTCCACTTCCGGGAGCAACGAGGGCTTCGTGGGTCGATGAATTGCCACTGGGGGGCAGATCTGGCTCACAGGCCATAGTGACCACCGCCCTGAACCACATGACCAGCCCATGGCCCGAAAAGTTTGGGCACCCCTCTTCTACTTTATTACCATAGTAGGATAACTTGGCCAGACTATGAAGTCGTTTGTAGGAGTAAAATTCTGTTTGACACAATCCACACATCCCAAGAGCATCCAAATGAAACTGCAATAGCCTCATCATTGGCGGCATGGTCCCAGATGATGGAGAGAAACGCTGAATGGGGGCAGTTAGGAGAAAATTTGGACTGATTGGCCGAAACAATACACAACACACCTGAATGTGATTAGACCAACTGGCCCAAGAACCACCCCCAAAAGCTGGCTACATTTAGACAGCTTAGTACAGAGTGGCCTGTAAGTCGCTGTTGACTCTTTCTCTAAATTTGCCACTTATTGTATCCAGGATGTCACCAGTATTCTTGTGCTCATGTACCCACATACTTGTCAAAATACACTCTCCAAGTGAAAAGGTCTCCCTTGTTCGAAAGCCAATCATATCTGATTCTAGGGTTCAGTGCTCATCTCTGTTTATAGCCAAATAGTCAACGCTGTCTGTGTCTGCAGATGTTTCCATGGACATGAGGCAGGCATGTCTCAACACCGTAGTGCATGGAACAGTGTCTACCTTCGCACCCAAGTGGTTCCTATTTATCTACTTGCAATTTCTTGCTTTTGAACTGCTAGGTTGGCAGGTGTGCAGTATACCCATTCATGTGGATTCACAGGGATTTTTGCTTCTGGGAATTGAAGTCCAAGTACACCTGGAGTGCCAAGGTTCACCATCACTGGCTTAGTAAATTGGTCATGTTACCAGCTAATCTTTCTCACACCAGGTCAGGTGAAAGGAACTGCAGAATGAACTCACTAAAAGGTGTCCTCACGTCTGGCTTAGACACAGAAGAAAGGAGAATGAAGCAAAATTACTGGGTCTGCTTCAAACCCTGGAAAAATCCCACTCCTTTTTGGTACTCCAATGCCCAGAATCCCCCAGTTGTGGATCCAAAGAAAAGATCCTAGTAAAGGACTTTGCTAGTCTTTTACTTTGCCAGACCCTAGCTTTGGGGTTTCCTTTACAGTCTGCGATACACAGATTAATTTCTTTTTAAGCCGTCTGAAGTCAAAAATGGTTGTTTGGCTCTTCTCCTTTATCAAGCCCACCCACTCCACCCCCATTGATCTCCTCACAGGAACCAAGCCTGCCTTCTTTTCCTCTCATCTTCCACCCTCACCCCACCCCCAGCGCCTCTAAAGAGTCAATGCTCTCCTCCGTCACCCCCATTCACCCCCCATGCGGCCATCTCCTGTTCCCCTTTCAGCTCCTCCCTGTCAAAATTCATGCAGAACATGGAAAGAAAAGGCACTTGTGGAAGAGAGACAATAGCTTTGGCTGGGAAAGCGATTGGGGAGGGGGGGGGGAATTTGCAGAGCGAGCGGGAGGCTCCAATCAAGGCATTTGGGGGTGTGGGGTGTTTTGGGAAGGGTGGGTGGAAGTCAAGGGTGGCTCCGGTTGACATCTCTCACCAGCTCCACTGGCATGTGGCGAAGATGGATACGGCCAATTTGTATGGCCCCAGGAAACCTGTGTTGCAGAAGGGGTGGGTCAACGTTGGAGCAAAAGGGGGGGGGGTGCGTTGGAAGGAGAGAGAGAATCAGACAATGGCACAGAAGTTCAATTTGGTTTTCAGCCTGGCGCAGAGCTTGGGAAAGTTTCAAAAATTATTTGAAAGAGGAAATTTTCCAATAATAATTTCGTGTCAGAAATTATTCTGGGTTGAAAGTATTTTTGCGGAAGAAACTCTGCTCAGGTAAAGGTCTCCCTTGCTCGAAAGCTAGTCGTATCCAACTCTAGCATTCAGTGCTCATCTCTGTTTCAGAGCCAGCACTGTATGTGTCTGCAGATGTTTGCATGGACATGTGGCAGGCATGACTAGACACTGAAGTGGTCCCTATTTATCTACTTGCAATTTCTTGCTTTCAAACTGCTAGGTTGGCAAGGAATGCCCAAATGAGGCTCCTTTCCTGTTTCCAAGAGCTGGGACAGAGACAGGCGCTCCATCATGCACTACACGACTCTCGAACTGCTGACTTACCAGCCTTTTCCAATGTCGCATTGGGAGCAATTGGACTCTCCCTTTGCATTGTTGCAAAATTCCATCTTCAGCACATGTGTGTATTCAGTGATGCTTAAATTGGACTCCTGAACAAGAGACATAATTACCTTTGCAACTCTACCCTGCACCCATTTTACAGGTCACAGTCACATCTCTGTGTGGCCTAAGGGCCTCTTGTGTCTTAAGGTTGCCCTTGCTTAAAAGCCAGCCATCTGTTACTCTAAGTTGCGGTGCTCATCTCCATTTACAGCCAAAGAGCCAGTGCTGTCTGTGTCTGCAGACATTTCCATAGTCGTGTGGCAGGCATGACTCGACACCAGAGCCTATGGAACACTGTTATATTTCCTGCCAAAGCAGGACCTATTTACCTACTTGCAGTTTCTTGCTTTCGAACGGCTAGTGCTTGGCAGGACTATGGGTGCTCACTCCATCATGCCATACTTGGGTCTTGAACTGCTGACCTGCTGACCTTCCAGTCATCAAGTTCAGCATCTTAACCACTAAGCCAGTGATGGCGAACCTATGGCACGTGTGCCAGAGGCGGCACTCAGAACCGTCTCTGTGGGCACCTGTGCAGTCACCTCAGCACAGTTTGCCCCGCCCCTCAGCCTAGTGGGAGTGCTTCCTCCCTCCCCAGCACAGAGTTCACCCCTCCCCTCTACCTAGCAGCCCAATGGGCGTGCTTCCTCCTGCCCCACAGCACAGAGCTTGCTCTGCCCAGCAGCCCAATGAAAGCGTTTACTTCCTCCCCTGTTGCTGTATTGGCACTTCCCAACAAATAGGTGTTTTTTGGGTTGCAGTTTGGGCACTCAGCCTCTGAAAGGTTCGCCATCAGTGCACCAAGCTATGACTGTCCGTACCTTGGTTGGTAGGAAAAAACACTTTCCATTAATTCTTTCTTTTGCCTTTCTTCTGATCTAACCCTCCTGGTAATTTTCCCCGTCTCTGACTGTTTGGAGTTCTTCTGCAATTGCCACCAAGGTCAGAATGTTGTCAGATGTTTCTTCAACCTACTCCAGATTTTGATCACCTCTGGTTTAGAGGTGAAAAGAGAGAGAAGGTTGTATTGTATTTTTTTTCAAAGCCCCACAAGTAGTTAGTTATGTGGTTTTTTCTCCTTTCCGTTGTCTTTCCAAAGACTGTGGGATCCCTTTACACTTGTTTCTAACTCTGGGAGAAGATGCAAATGATTGAACTAACCAGTAAAACACAGGAAGATGCAGAAAGAGGACAGGAAAGACCAACTGGTTGCATCCTTCACTCTTCCTAGGGGGAAAAAATTGGAGCATTCAGAGGCAAGCATCTTTTCTGCCCCCTCTAGAAATCCTCTCCCCCTCTGCCACACACAGAAATATCGGTCTCAAAGGGGCCCCATTTTCCTCCCCAAACCACTGAAGGAAAAGTCTTTTACGCCTTTGTGTCGTGGATTCATTAACATTCCCCTAGCGAGCTTCTCTGAGGATTTTACTTTTGTAGCTCTGGGGGGAGGTCAAAAGGCCATGGAGAAGAGGTAAAAAAAGGGGGAGAGGCAGGAATGGTGTGGGGTGGAAAAAGAGAGAGAGAGGGAGAAATTGGTTGGGGAAGAGAGAAAGAAAGAGAGTCAAAGATTTTGGCTTTCCAGGAGGATATGAAGAAGGGGGAGAGGGAAAATGGAGAGAAGAGTTTGCAAGCAAAAGGAAGAAAAAGACCCACTGAAGAGCAAGCAAAGATTTATTAAGAAATGGACTCTGAAAACAAGACTCCCCTCTTATTTAAAGCTCACCGTCACTATTTTTAAGGGAAAGGTGGAAGAGAAATCATTTTTGAACCACCAAGGCATCTCCTTTGATTCGCCCATACTGTAAAGTGGTGGGGAGAACAGATGTTCCTGGACTACAAATCCCAGATTCCCCCCACACCCATTCACCTCACAGCCAAAGATCGAAGCTTCTGGGAATGATGGCCCAGAAAACACCTGGAGTTGGGGATCTACCTTGGCTTCTTGCCCAGATGCTTATGCTAACCTCTGAAAGTTGACTGCTAATGTCAAGAAGGCAGTTGTTCTTTTCTGCATCATCTTTTACGCCGCTTTCAGATAAACCTGAACACCATACTCTGAATGCCAGGAGAAGCAGGTTGTTATCCAAAAAAGAGATGGAGGTAAAATAAATTTACATGTCCTAAAGGTACCATCAGACTTCGTCTTCTGGGCTGTGTTGTATGTAAGAAATCTTTGGGGCCCTTAAAATAAATCCAGTTACTTGCCGTAATAAGTTCTACTGAGGAACCAGGGCCACCCCAGGGATTTTGCTGCCTGAGGCACACTAGCAAATGACTCATCTTCCCCCAACATATACATGCACACTTATGTATGTCAATGCACTCAGTATCCAAAGCCAACCAATTTATTTGGGTACACGAAGCAAAAAATGCCACACTCTCCATTTTTTGATAGGAAAAAGACGTACCAATATAAACCACAAGAACAGTGTTGCCCTTTTATGATCTCCCAAATCTGCTTCTAAGGGACCTGTGGGCAGGCTCATCTTCCTTCATGCTAGTTCAAGAATAGTAAGAATTCTTTAACATATCTATTCATTGTTCCCATTTCACAGATGGAGAATGCTGAGTCTCAGTTAGCAACTTGGGAGGGCTTTAAAAGGGTAGATCCCTGACAGTCTTTCCCAACTCTGCAATTTACGATTCTACAATCCTCTTTACAGCCCTTATTCCTATTAAGCTCTACAGCAAGAGTTCTCAACCTTTTAAAGCCAGGGGCCAAGTCACGCTCCTTCAGACAGCTTCAGGGGCCAGATGGCCATGTTGCTCTGGTACTTCCTGGTGTGGTGGAAGAGGTGGGAGGCTACATTGAAATGGTGCTGAGGGCCACATCCAGCCTATGAACCGCAGGTTGAGAATCCCTGCTCTACAGTCTCAAAATATTTCAGTGTCTGCTTCTTTGCTGGATTGACTCCTTTTTATTTTATATCCTTTGTTCTACTGTGGTTGGAAGGTGGAAAATAAAATTCCTTTAACACAGCTGCAACAGTTTTTTAACCTAGCCATATTATCATCATAACCAACAGCATCATTCCCATTACAGAGATGGGGAAAACTGAGGCCCAGCTGGAAACTCTCTCAGCAAAGACAACCCACAACATGCTTAGAGTTGAAGCCGAGTGTGCTTCAGGCCCTAGGCATAAATACTATTTTCAATTCAGCCTTCTTCTGCCATATCTGAATCCAAATATTGACCATCATGGCAATCAGTCATGAAGACTCTCCTAAGAATATAATGCAGTGGCCTTTTATCTGCCTTCCACATTGCAGCCTGACACCCATACCACTGATCCACTTCCATGAGTCGCTTTCTGGTTTTGAGCCCTTTTGGCACACAAAGTCCTCATCAACCAATTTATCCAGCCCGTGCTGCCCTGAAGCAGAAGTAAAATGTGCCTGTACGGGCCATTGTTTGGGAACCCTGGTTTGTGTAAAAAAAAATCTGTTTTCATAGCCATAGTGATTGGAGTCATGAAGGAATACCTAAAGGACTTCCTAGGTATTTTGAAATGTTGGATTTATTGAGCTTGAATATCCTAACTTTAAAAAAAACCAACTATACTAGGAACTGTCTGTTACAAATTATGCATGCAAACTTTACACAAACAGGCATCTCACCATCTTCTGATCTGAGAAATAAGAGGGAGACTCTCTTTCTCCCAAACTACTGATACATTTTCAGACAAGAGTATTAAGAATCCAACATCTAATTCTTTACTCCCTATTTTCCACTGTCACCATCCCAAAATCAGCCTGATCCTAAATTGAACAACCAACTGAAGCAGGTATCTTAGCAGACAGGGAACAAAAGTTATTTTTTTAAAAACCCACTACATTTCCCAAAATCTCCTGCATGGCCAACAGCTGTTTCATCTGTGAGATTCTAGGAACAGGTGCATACAAAAAGCTACCGTACATTTCTGTCTTTGAAGAACTAGAGAGCACCAATGAGAAAATGTCTTTGATGAACCTCCGATCCATTTCACCTGTAAAAAGTTAAGAGTTTTGTCCTGGTGTCCAAAGGTTCTCCTAGATTCTACCCCCCTCCTATTAAATGTCCCCAATTCCGCAATACTCTAGTTAGGCCCTGGGAAGGAAGGAGTTAAACCTGCTCTCTCTCTTGCTCTCAACATCCCTTGCTACTACAAAAGAAAAAGAGTGTACAGAAAGATTAAGAGTTTGGCTTTTACAATGAGAGGCACTAGAGGGAGGAGGCGGGTTCAGAGAGGAGGGGCTGGTTGTGAAAAGGGGGGGCTGGCTTTGCAGGAGGGATCCCAGTCCTAGGAGAAAGGGGATCAGGTGCCCACTGGGCTCCCCACCCAAGAGAGAAACTTGGGGGTCTCCTCCCAAGCCCCCCCTCCTCCCTGCAGGGATGTCTCGTAGGAAACAGCGCAAACCTCAGCAACTCCTGTCTGACTGTGAAGGTCCCACAACCTCTGAGAACGGTGGGTGACCCATGGGGAGGGGGAGCTTTGTGGGTGGGTGGGTTGGTGCGTGGCTTCCAAAGGCCCAGCAGGTGCCACAGGTGGATGGTCAGGAGTTTGAGTGGGTCTGGTAGCAGCGTTGGAAAGTTATCTGGGGTGGGGGTGGCCGGAGTAGATGACCATCCAAACCTGGACGAGAAAAGCCAGAGGAATAATTGGCATTTTCAAACTGGAGGAAAGTTCTTGAGTAACTTTACAACCAGATAATTTGGCCTAGGTGGAAGAGGTCAAGCTGTGTTTCTAGCATGAAGTGGCTCTAGTGGGTCCATATCGATCCTAGATCTCTCAAGGTGCTGGAATCTAGAGACACACAGTAAAGGACCAAATTGTTTGCCAGTTGTGAGCATGGTGCATACATTCTGATCCACTTGCATGGATGGGCCACCCACTTATGAGACACTTGTATTCTTCTCGTTTCCCTTTTCTCCTTCTTTCACGCAAAACCATGTGAACTTTTTTTCTTATTTCTTCTCTCTTTCATGAGCACATACAGAGCATCACAAATCCAGAAAGAATCTATTCTCCACTCTATCAACCCTCTTTGATGTACAGTAATGGCATCTAGGAAGCATTAGGTAATTGCATACACATGCACGCATGCACTGTGCAGCTACATGTTTGCTGGGTTTGATAAGACCATCTGTCTCTCTAACACATGTGCATTTTGAATGGAGAAAGAAATTCCCTAGATATGATCTGAATAATCACCTTTAGATCTGGAATGTAAGCAACTTTGGATGTTTTTAAGTTGTTATAATCCTTTTGATCCTTCTGTAATTTTAGTACTCATGCTTCCCAGGCATGGAAGTAGGGCTGAGAAAACTTAAAAATAAAACATGATTTTTGAACTTGATCAGAGGTTTGCCCAGGGCCACCTAACACTGGAGTTCTCAACCTTTTAAAGCCGTGGGCTGGGTCACGCACCCTCAGACAGCTTCAGGGGCAGGATGGCCATTTTACCCTTCCTCCACCTCATGGTACTTCCTGGTGTAGTAGAGGTGGTGGTGAGTCACATGAGATGGCGCAGGAGCCCGCATCTGGCCCATGGGCCCCAGGTTGAGAATCTCTGACCTAACAGGTTGCTGAATGAATGATTCTGCATAATCAAAAAGCTCTGATCTCCATCTTCATAGGTTTGTCTTTACAGAATGTACATAACCTATGAATCTCTTTGCTCCAGATCTATTACTGTCCCAAGCAGAGAACAGGTAGTTTGTAGGAAAGCATTTGCAGACATCTTTAGGTGGCTTGAAAAGTGAGCCAAGCTGCATTGAGGTAAATAGGAGAGGGAAGTTGGTGATATGGGGAAGATCTTCATTTGATTTAAACCACCAGGATTCTAACCCAATATAACTTCTTAATAGAGTTTGGGAAAGTTAATTTTCTTTGGCTACAGCTTCTGGAGAATCCCACATAGCACATCCAGTGAAAATTGTAATTTAAAAGATAACCTTTCTTACCTTTGCATTTTATTTCGCATAAAGCATCTGGCCAGCACAATTTTTTCACACTTGTCCATACATTCTAAAGGCTTCACTCCTGTCTGTCTTTGCTCGTGAGTAAGCCCTGTTGAATGCAATGTGTTTGTTCTTCCAAGGAAACATGCTTAGGAAAAGATGGTCTGTTAGTTTTAAACATGACACATGGACTGTTCACACACATGCATTCCATATACCCAATCATTCACACAGCCCTGATTTCCTGCATCCTCTTGCATATCTAAGTCCACAGTTGCGCATAGGTTCTGCCCCATAACTCTTCCACCCTCCTATCCATCTGCCACAAATTCCCACATGCCTTTGTTCCTCTGTTCATCTGATCTTCAGTGGGGCCCAAGGAGCATCTTGTGTGCAGGTGCACAAATCTCACTTACACTCACACTTATACACATAGTTCTTTCTTCTTCTTTTACCCCTTTGGGTGTCAAGGGACTTTCACCATCCTTTCAAAGACCTAAATGCCATTTTATACATGGGTCCTGGCAAATTCCCAAGAAGACAGTCAAACATTTAAGCCTTCTGTCAGATTCTCCCATGTTTAAGCCACACACTCTGCCTCTTTTCAATTTTGCCTTCTCTGTGGCCTTTGTGCTGTTGCTAAGTAACTCATGAAGTCCTAGATAGTCTCTCTTGTGTTAAGTTAGATCTCCCCCCCTTCCAACCCATCCCCCTCCCTTTTTGAGGGCCTTTGCTTCTGTGACAAATGCATGGGATTGACCATGTCCCACTTCCTCTGGGATGTTGAGTTGAGAAACAAGGAAGAGGTCAAGATTGGTTAGATGCATTGTGTTTCCCATGTCCACGGAAGAATGCATTTGAACTGCATTAAGCCACTATGTAGAAAAACATTATGGACTCTTTGGGAAGTGGGGCTTTTCTTTTTCAAGTGGGAAGAAATCACTGCATAACAACGATTTTGGTATTTGGTATTTGTGGTTTACATGACATCGAGTGTGCTGATTCCAAATCTGAACACGGAACTTGCCTATCACATACAGGTTTTAAGGCGTGCTATAACTGTTCAAATGGTCAGTAATTGGACGATGTATTTTTACATGGGAACGTTATAACCGTTGCAGCTACCACTATGCCTGCTGCCGCCTCAGCTGAATCATGTCGCCTGGTGACATGCATGTTCCAGCAGTGGCTAGGCATGTCTAAGCAAGTCAGTGAATTGACATCAGAAATAGGTATTAAGGCGAGATGGGCCAAGGGCTTGTCTCTAGTGTAAAACCATCTTATTGGTTAGTACAGCTAGGCCATAGTGAGTCTGTTTTGAACTAAAGATGAGTAGGCACAATTGTGTTAATAAACCGGACAATTTTTGCTATATTTGTGGAAAATACATACCTCATGTGTTCAATGCAAAAACCTAACCAAGAGGGTGAGATTTGTTAACTTAAGATCCTGACGTCCTAGGCAGAATCGAACTTCAGATTTGGATACAGTGCACTTGATTTAGTATAGAACACATGGATTAGACCAAGTAGCAGACTTTTTTATTTTCTATGATGCTGTATAATAATTGTGTGCCATCAAGTCAATTCTGGCTTATGGTGACCCTTCCTAGGGTTTTCTAGGTAGAGAAAGGTGGCTTACCTTTCTCTTCTTCTGGAGATGCCCTGGAACTGTGCAGCTTGCCCAGGGCTATGTAGGCTGGTTCTTCTCCCAGCAGGCAAACTGGGGAATCGAACTTCCAGTGTCTTGCTCCAGATGCCTAACTCACTGAGCTATCCAGGTAGCTTTTTTTTTTCAGGTGGGAAGAAATTTGACTTTAATTAACTGCAGATATCTGTTTTAAAGAGTTCACAAGCTTTCCGCAGATTAGTGTCCATAAACTTCATCGGATATATTCAAGAATTATGTGCAGCTATGTGTTCACATGAGAGTCAGAGTGGTAAAGCAGATAGAGGTGCAGGACTCAAGAGACCTGGGTTCAAATCCTTGATTGGCCAGGGAAAACTCACTGGGGGAGATAGTGATAGTAAACTACTCCAGACCATTTCCCATGACACAAAACCCAAATGGAGTTGTCATAAATCAGCAGTGGCTTGATGAGATATCACAGTAACTGTGTTCCTAAGTGTTGTATGCAATCAATTCAAATAATTCTTTATTATGGTCCAAGACCAGCAAAGTACAGCAAGAAACAGAAGTTAAAATGAGAGGAGCATTTCTGCTCAGAGTTGAAGGAGTAATAAACTAGTATTTAAGATTAATGATGTTACAACTACAGTACTACTAAGCCTGTGATGTGGGCTGTTGGTTGCCAACCCCCAGTTTAGAGGATATCTTAGAAAGCCAACTGGCTGGTGCATTCTGGGAATTATTCCCAAATTCAGATTTAGAGTTGGGGATATCTATCTTTGCTGGGAAAAGTCAGAGGCTGCAGGAAAAAGATGAAGGTAAAATACGAAATGGACAGACTCAATAAACTGCAACTTTAAAACCACAATACAGTACCTGTATTAGAAGATGAGCAAAGGGCTGCAAACAGGAGTTTGTAATGCTATATGTTTAGCTCAGGAATTCTCAACCTGTGGCCCATGGACCAAATGCAGCCCATGGCACCATTTCATGTGCCTTCCCCCCCCCCCAACTGCCTCCACCACACCTGGAAGTGCCATGGGGTGGAGGAAGGGCAAAATGGTGGTCTGGCCCCCAAAGCTGTCTGAGGGAGTGTGACCAGGTTGACAACTCCTGGTTTAGCTGGAGGCTTCAGTGTCAGTTTGTGATTTGCATTTGTGAATGGACCAATTTATATCAAGTGGATTGACTCAACAAAGGAAACCACAGCTCTGGGTTTCCAAGTGTCAGAAGTGTGGTTAATAAGAGAACATTTTAGGGGTCATGCATTCTTAGGGTTGCCATACGTTGAGGGAACATAATAAGATTAAAAGAAATCATCCCCATGCTACCTGTTCTTCTTGGGAAAAGCTGGAAGCAGTAGAAATAGAGGAAGGTCAAACAGGAAATGGACTGACTCCATAAAGGCACCCACAGCCTAGGCAGAGCTGTTAGTGGCAGGTCGCGAAGCAACCTGAAGGCATCTAATGACAATAGCATGCCTACTTGGTATGGCTCCCTCCCAGGGATTCTTGAGTTGAGAAATCTGCCCACAGTGCAGTGGCCTGAGTTTACACAAGAGCAAAACCAAATTAGAAGATGGAGGCAGGAGCTCACTGGACAAGGAACAACATTAAAGGAAAATATAGTTGAAGATCTCAACCTCCCCTACGTCACTTGGAGGACCCTGAATAGGCTAAGGGTTGGAGGAGTCCCTAAATGCAAGGCCAACATGCTCAAGTGGGGACTGCTAGCAGACAACAACACAAGATTTGAAAGTGGAGAGACACAGAATCCGGCACATTTACTGGTCTACCGATTGATGCCAGAGACATGCACCAATGAGAACTTGGGTTTGAGCAATGACAAAGCAAAGAAAGTGGCTTAATTTTGGGAGTCAAGGGTTTGATCAGGACACAAAAGAAGTAGCTTGATCAAGCCTGCCACTGTAGATTCACCCCATGGCAAAAAGTTACTTTTTTCAGACAATTCTCAAAATCTTCAACCCAGCACAGCCAGTGTTCCATTGTATCTTCTGCCGGCAGGAAGATCTTCAAAGCTGTAGGTGCCACTTTATAACAGGATGGCTCAGTTCCGGAAGTGTGTCCAGTGGATTACACACATGCCATCTCAGTTCGTGCAGACTTGTGGATCTGTTGAATCCTCATCACTTGACAGCTGCTTTGCTAACAAACTGACTACTATAGAGCTTTATCTGGAACCCCCTGTCTTTGGTATTGACCTGAATTGGCCCATTCACACATGCAAATCAGGTCTTGATGTTGCAGCCTTCAGCAAAGCATAGAGTCACAACTCGTGCTTGCTATCCATTGTTCACTTTCTAACAGTATCAGGCACACACAGAAAGAATATCCTATAGGGGCATGATATAAAATTAATGAATGACTTTAGGCATATAACATTGAGGTTAAACTACCCCAGTCTTGTCAAGTCAATGCCTTACCTATCATTATTATATATGCCATCAAGTTATTTCCACCTTAAAGGTAGAGGTAACCCTTGCTTGAAAGCCAGTCATATCTGACTTTAGAATTCAGTACTAATCTTTGTTAACAACCAAAGGGTTAGTACAGACTGCATTTGCAGATGTTTCCATGGACATGTGGTGGGCCTCACTTGATGCCGAAGCACATGTAACACTGTTACCTGTCCCACTAAAGTGGTACCTATTTATCTAATTGGAATTTCTTGCTTTCAAACTGCTAGGTTGGCAGGAGCTGGGACAGAGATGGGAGCACATTCTGTTGTGCAGTACTAGGGTCTCAAACTGCTGACCTGCCATCCTTCCAGCCATCAAGTTCAGTGTCTTAACCACTTGAGCCACTGGAGTCCCCTCATAGCAATCCTATAAATCAATGCACCGCCACTACTACTAATGTCTGAGTACACATTTTCCCCCTGAAAATCATTTTTAGGAAAAATGTCATTCGCTTGCCATGAAGTGACGATGTGATCATTGAGCCATCTCCTACACCACCTATGAAATGAAATACGCAGGATTTAACACCAGGAATGCAATGGACTGCCACAGCCTTAAGAGTATTAACAAGATGCTCCTTCACAGCCAGTCCATCTGGCATGGCCTCTTCCACCTCCATGACTGAATAGTGAGATGGTTCCACCTCTGCTCATTTTGCCATTGGGACCAATTTGATGGTTTCAAGTGCTGCTCAGTTCCTCAGAAACACACCTGCCAGCTGATCATCAACCACCAAAGCAAAGACTGGAATCAAGGCACAGCTTCCTCAAAACCTCCATCCCACCCCAACAACCAGTCCTTACAGACTGCCTTAGAACCGTGGAAGGCAAGCAAGGAGCTACGAGATAACTGGGCAGAACCACATGACTGTCTACTGGCTGACCAAGACCAACCATGGTCTGTGTGGAAAGCTTTAAATAGACTGTGTGCTGAGGTAGGAAGATCAAGGGTTAATATGAGAAAATGGGTTTTCCCTGTATCTGACAGCCTGTGTAAATGGGTAGAAGTACAAACTATCTCCTTGTTGTTCAGTCGCACAGTCGATTCCGACCCTCTGCGACCCCATGGACCACTGTCCTCCAGGCACTCCTGTCCTCCACCATCCTCCTCAACTCACTCAGCTTTGTGCCCATTGCATCTACAATACCACCTAGCCATCTCATTTTGGGCCACCCACTTCTTCTATTGCCCTCCACCCTTCCCAGCATCAAGGCTTTCTCAAGCGAATCCTCTCTTCTCTTTTGATGTCCAAAGTACTTTAGCTTCATCTTTACTATTTGACCTTCTAAGGAGCAGTCAGGGTTGATTTCTTCTAAGATTGACCTATTTGTTCTCCTCGCTGTCCAGGGGACTCTCAAAACTCTCCTCCAACACCACATCTCAAAGGCATCTATTCTTCTGCTCTCAGCCTTCCTAATAGTCAAGCTCTCACAACCATACATTGCCACCAGAAATACCATTGCTTTCACTATACAAATTTTTCTTTGCAATGTAATGTCTCTACTTTTCACTATGTTCCCCAGGTTTCTCATCGCTTGCCTCCCAAGAATCAGTTGCCTTTTTATTTCATGGCTGCCATCTCCATCTGCAGTGAGCTTTGATCCTAAGAAAGTAAAATCTGTCACTGCTTCTACTTCTTCCCCTTCTATTTTCCAGGGACTGATAGGGCCTGTTGCCATTATCTTGGTTTTCTTGATATTGAGTCTCAAGCCAGCTTTTGCACTTTCTTCTTTCCACCTAATCAGGAGCTTTTTAAAGTCCTCCTCACTTTCTATCTGCTAAAGATACAATGTGCACGATGCTCCTCAACTGTTGATGTGGCTAGATATGCCATCTAGCCATTTTAATTGTATTTTATGCTGTAAGCTGTCCTGAGTAGAAACATTTTCCCTAGAAGGCCAGGATATAAGTTTAATAAATAATAATAAAATGATAAATAAATAATATTTTGTTTTAGATGTGTTTAACTTTAGCATTGTATGTTATTATTTGGCAGTGGTGCATTTGATATGAATAAAGAAAGTAAGTAATACCTCATATAACATTAGTATCGAATAACACTAAAATCGCATAACATTAAGGAATCTGGGGGGAAGAATTGCATCAGATAACATTAAGATCCTATGGGATGCTTCAGATAACAACCGCTAAAGCCTGTGTGGTTACAATGTATCTCTATGGATCCCATAGGATCAGATAACACTAAAAATCATATAACACCAAGACTTGTGGAACCAGGTTTTAGTGTTATATGAGGTTTTACTGTACTGTACTGTACTTCTACTATTACTAAGAATAAGAAGTCTGCCTGGACTACATGCTCCATGTGCCACGTTAGCCTGAAGTAGGTTAGCCTGAAGTAGTCGTGAACTACGAAAGCTTGCCAAGATTTGAATTTTTAAAGTGATCTGGAACAGGTATCATCTCTTTCCTGCGTTTGTATGAATTTCTGATGGGGGGTCACACGGCTGGATTTTGCTCACTATTGATGAAAAAGAAGAAACAAAAACAATTTTTCAAGTCACGTCTGAATGCACTAACCCAGGTGTGAATGACGGCCAATGTTCTTCCTTGGAAGGAGGAAAAGAAACGGGGCGGTACAATTTTTTTTGCTCTCCAGGAATTTGGAGCGGAAACCAGCCCTGAATCTATTGAAGTTCGTTAATGCGTGAAAAGAAAAAGAGGAGGGGGGAGTGACGTGTGAAGGCGCCAACCTGGGTTTGGAAGGCCGGGAGGTGGCGGGGTCCTTTCCCCTCGACCAAGCGGGGGCGGGGGCGCCGCTTCCCTCCCCATCCTCCCTCTCCAGGGACGCGCCGGGGCCGCCCAGGGGCGCACGTTGGCTGCCTGTCCGACGGTCCTTCCCGGCGGCGTCGGGGGGCGGGGGGGGGGGGCCGCCGCCACCGCTACCCTCCGGACACCAGAGGTCCCTGCTGCAGCGGCCGGAGGGGAGCCACTCTCTGCCTGTCGCTCGCTCTCTCCCCGCCTCCTTCCCCGCCTCCTGCGCCTCCATCCTCCGGGGATCTCGGAGGCCGGGCGGGTGGCCAGCCAGCCAGCCAGGCAGGATGAGTAGTAGCCCCCAAGCAGGGCCCGCAGAGCCGCTGCCGCCCCCCACCCTGTATCCGGTGGCGATCGGACCCCTTGCCCAGGACGGCGGCGGCGAGGTCAGGATGATGATGATGGGAGAGCCGGCAGGTAAGGCAGGGGCCAGATGACCCCCCTTGGGCCAGGAGGGCGCCATCGGGGGAGGGGCCTCCTTGGAGAGCGAGCGGAGGGAGAAGCCAGAGGAACCGCCAGGCTGAAGCCCCCGCCCCACGCCTTCCCTCTCGCCCGGACCCCAACCCCGTCCACACGTTCTTCCTTGGATCGGGAGCCTCCCTCCCAGCCCCCCCCCCAAGCAAGCACCCCAGTTCTCACTCCCCTGAGTTGCGCATTCATGGGCCAATGTTGCCCAGTGAGTTGGGTAGTTTCCCTTCTCCATCCGTCCCAGTCTTCTCCTGCCCGGCCAGGTGTGGAAGATGGGGTCTAGTGGTCATTCTTCCCATCCCGGTGGTAGAGATGGATGTCTGTAATTCCGGAGATGGAGGAGCGGAGCCTTCCTGGAATCACTGGTTCATTCATTCATTCATTCGTTGATGTCCAGAGCGAGGACTTGTGCTGTTTTTGGAGGTAGAAATGACCATTTCCCAGGACCCCCTTGCCCAGAGGATTCTGGGATGTGTAGGGGCAGTTGATTGATTGATTTCCAAAGCCAGGACTGGTGCCTTTTTGGAAGGAAGGATTACCAAGTCCCAGAATCCCCTTGTCCAAAGGATTCTGGGATGTGTAGGAAGTCCAGTGTTTGTCAGATTTGATTGACTGATTGATTTCCAAAGGCAGGACTGGTGCCTTTTTGGAGGGAAGGTTTACAAAGTCCCACACTCCCCTTGCCTAGAGGATTCTGTGACTTGTAGGAGAGGAAAAAGCACTGTTTTCCACAACTGATTTTACTGCAGTTTAACACCAGCCAGGATTTTGCAATACAGAATTATGGAATTATTCTTGGGCAAGCAGAAGGAAAAGTAGATCATAAAATAGACCCCATAATTTATCCTGCCCTTGCGCCTTGAGTAGGTTGACCATTCAGTTTGCAAGTCGTGAAGTGAGGTAGTTACATGTAACTAGTTATTTCTGGAAGTAAAGAGGGTAAAGATGAAGTCACCTTTCAGAAGTCATGAAAACCAGCTATTTTTGGATTATGGTGTTTCTAATTACTGTAGTGCCAAACATTATTATGTTTCAAGGCAGCGATTCTCAATGTTTTCAGGCTGTGGGCCTGACCACACCTCAATTGGGCCGGTCACGTGAATCCTTCCACTCAGAAGTGGAAGTAAAATGCATGCCACACAGGTACAGAACGTTCGGCACATGCGCAGAACATGTTTTACTTCCGCTTCCAGGAGCAGTGAGGGCATAGGGTGCTGGGTCTGGCCCATGGGCCGTAGGTTGTGAATGCCTGGTTTAAGGTTTTTTTAAGGCATTTTTTTTAGAAACTGGAATATTTGACATGCTGTTGAAATGTTTGAAGTGTTATTCTGTGCAAGCATATCTGAGATTAAACAAAACAACATTTTTTAAAAAAAAGACAAAAATGTTGTGGCACCTTAGAGACTAACTCCTGTATTTAAATGTGAACTTGGTCCACGAAAGCTCACATTTAAATATAGGAGTTAGTCTCTAAGGTGCCACAACATTTTTTTATCTTTCTTTTTTGCTGTCTGTTTTGTTTATTCTCAGATATGATTGACAAGCTGTGTTATTCTACCCATCCCATTAAAAAATGAAATTTTGGGGGAAATTAAAGCCACTTTAAGCCCCAACTGGAAGAAACCCCATTGAGTCTATGTTGATTTACCAAAATCCCATTGATTGAATGGGTCTGCTTTTGTGGGTTGTAGAGCCAGTGTAATGGAAGTGATTGTGTTGGGATAAGACTCAGGGTTCAAATCTCCACCTGGCCATGAAAACTCACAGGGGTGAGGCAGTAGTAAGATAAAACCCACTCCTTAAATACCTGACATACCTTGGAAACCTTTTGAGGTTGCCATAAATTGGAATTGACTTACCATAACTAGCACGTAACACTATTGAAATATTTCAGTAATCATGGAATTGTTATTTTAGTTTCTTCTTTGTTTCCTCTTTTACCTCTTCGGTATTAAAGGATTATTTTACAGTATGTACTTTGTTTTCATTAAATAGCCACAATGTCACAGTGTTTAGGTTGCCTTGCTTGAAAGCCAGTTGGCTACAACTCTAGGGTTCAGTGCTCATCTCTGTTTACAGCCAAAGAACCAGTGCTGTCTGTCTGCATACTTTTCCATGGACATGTGGCAGGCATGACTAAACACCAGAGTGCATGGAATACAGTTTACCTTCTCACTGAAGGGGTCCCTATTTATGTACTTGCAATTTTTTGCTTTCAAACTGCTAGGTTGATAGGAGCTGGGACAGAGATGGGAGTTCTCTCCATCATGCGTCACTCAGGTCTTGAACTGGCATTATTCAGCATCTTAACCACTAAGCCACTGCAGTTCCCTACAATGTTTATATCCCTCTAAATCAGGGGTGGCCAAACTTTTCAGGCCGCAGACTGGTCACATGTTTCCTCTCCCCCCTCCCCCGGAAGTGGAAGCAAAATGTTCCCACGCATGTGCAAAATGCTACCATAAATGCACTCGCAGATGTCATAAATGTGTTTACAACAGCCATGGGTGCATTTACGGGTGCATTTACGGCAGTGTTTTGCACGTGTGGATGCATTTTACTTCTGCTTCCAGGAGCAGCAAAGGTGGTGTGGGCCAGATGATTTGGCATTGTGAACCAGATCCGGTCCACAGGCCATAATTTGGCCACTCCTGCTTTAAATCTTAGAATAAATGTGGTAACATTTTCAGAGTAACAGACTATCTGGAAATGTATACATATTTTTCTTGGGGGAAAGTGGGATTTTTGTTTCCCTCCGTTCTTTGATGCAGTGACTGGTAGTGATAGAACAGGGATTCTCGACCTGCATCCCAATGGCAGGATGCAGCCCAAAGCTCCATTTCATGTGTGCCCCACCACCGCCTGCATCACACCAGGAGGTGCCATGTGGTGGAGGAAGGGCCAAATGGCCATCTGTTCCCCGAAGCTGCCTGAGGGAACGTGACCCAGCCCCCGGCAATAAAAAGTTGAGAACTCTTGTGATAGAGGAAGAAGACAACTGGTCTATAGGAATCCATTGGTTTGGGGCATATTATGGCCCTTGGCCTCTGTGTCTAGATCCAGAGCTCTCAACCTTTTAAAGCCAGGGGCTGGGTCAAGCTCCCTCAGACAGCTTTGGGGGCCAGATGGCCATTTTGCCCTTCCTCCACCACACGGCACTTCTGAGTGTGGTGGAGGTGGGTGGGTGGGGGTACATGAAATGGCAGTGCAGGCCACAAGTTGAGAATCCCTGTTCTAGATGGAAGGATATGAGAATGGGAAGATCCTTTCAAAGGTGGGTTGCTGGATAAATTTAGCAAACTCGTCGACTGCATTTTTCCCCCTGAAGCAGGAAAAATCCCACTGGCTTGAGTTTGGTTAAGTTGGATCCTATCTTGCCATGAAGTGACCAACATACTATGATCTCGGAGCCATCACCCATGGCACATATGAAGAGACTTAAGAGACCGCATCACCCCAAGAACATCTGTCCATCCCACCAGAGCAGACTGGAGAGGCTCTCTGGTTGTTCCATTGGCCAGAGAGGCACATCTCTCTTGCACTAGAAGGAGGGCCTTCTCTGTGTCCGCTCCGGCCCTATGGAGCTTCCTACCAACTGAGCTACGTCTCCAGATGGTCTTGCTGTCTTTTAGGAAGAACTTAAAAACATGGCTAGCAGGACAGGTATGGGGTATGGAAGGTATAATGACCCCAGCACATTGGATGATCTGAGCCCCTCTCTTTTTCTACTTTTAAATTAGCAGTTGTAGCACCTGGTGTGTTTTTAATCTGTTTTTAATTTTTTTTTCAGATTTTAATTTTTAAAAGCTCGCTGGCTTGTTTGAGCTCCCTCTCTTCCCCATGTCTTTTAATCTTTTAATCTTTTATCTTTAAGTTGTTTTTAACTTTTTAATTATTATTGGGACCTGTTGATTTTTATAAATTTTAAAAACTTTTTAAATTTTATACGTAATTGTAATTTTGAAGTTTTTAATAATGGGTTTGGGTTGTGTTGTGTTATGCTTTTATGGTGTTGTAAACTGCCCTGGGTTGCCCCGGTGAGAAGGGCGGTATAAAAATGTAAATAAATAAGTAAATAAAGAGCGACATGCAGGATTTAACACCAGGACTGCAATGGACCACCGCAGCCTTGAGGATATTATCAAGGTGCGCCTTCACAGCCAGTCCATCTAACATGGCCTCTTCTGCCTCCATGACCATTGGGAATCAGAGTTCCTCCTCCGCTCAATTTGCCGTTGGGCCCAATAGGATGGTTTCCAGTGGCATTTCCTCCACTGAGGGGGGGGGGCCACCACCCAACCTAAAGGGGCTCAACTGCCCATAGCCATTGGCCCCTTTAGGGAGTCAGGATAGTTAACTGCCGCCTGACCCTTGGTGTTGAGTTGCTGGTTGTACGGTCTACTCCATTACTGTAGTGGGATGTCCAGCCAGATTTTTTAGCAAACTAATTGCAACTTATATTGGCTCTCCCAATTTATTTACAAACAAAATTGTCATCCCGCTGCAGAACATTGTTTTTAAAAAATAATACACTTTCTATAGTTCTGCCCATTCCCCAGTTCTTCTAAACTCTTCTTCTGTGCTTCATCCATCTGCTTTTACGACTAAGAATCACTATGCCAAAACTGGAACTTTCCTGGACTCTCTTTTTGACTGCCCTGCAATAATCACATCTTCCCCTTCCCCTGTTTTTTCCTTTTATCTTCTTTCCCCAGGTGACGTTGGGCGTGAATCTCCCTCCTTATCCTGTCCTTCCTGCCATATCAGCTTCAAAGATCATTCTGAGCTAGTGGCTCATGTGGATTCGGGTTGTCTAGAGCAACCCACTTGCTCTGCCGTCGGCCAAGATCACACCACCCTGTCTTCCTCCTCTTCCTCCTCCTCCTCCCTAGAGATCCGTCCTGAAAGCCCTCCAAGCATGGACACAGAGCCTGGGACTCTGCTGACAGACCCTGCCCAAGACCCGTCTCCTTCTCAGCCACCTCCACCTCCCACACCCCTGCCTTCTGCTGCTTCCGTCCCCGCTGGACACCTCAACATCCCTCTCATCCTGGAAGAGCTTCGGGTTTTGCAGCAGCGGCAGCTCCACCAAATGCAGATGACTGAGCAGATCTGCCGCCAGGTGTTGCTTTTGGGGTCTCTGGGGCAGGTGAACTCGTCGGCGCCTTCCTCGGAGCCAACTCCGGTCACCTCTCTTCCTCCCAAGCCACCCTTGCCGGTTTTCTCCATCAAAACAGAACCTGGGAGAACCCCGGCTTCCAGCTCCCCTGAAGTGCCCAAGCCAGCTTTCTTCCATCTCTACCATCCTTTTCCTGGTGGTGCCAGAGTCCCCAAAGCTGAGCAGCTTTTGGCTCCGGCTTTCCCGACTGCCACAGGCCTGCTAGCTGCTCAGTGTTTGGGTGCTGCCCGGGGTTTGGAGCAGGCGACATCACCGGGGCTGCTGCGGCAGAAGAATGGTGGCGGCGGCACTGGCGAAACTGGTTTGGAGGAGAAGCCGGGCGGCCGCCACAAGTGCCGGTTCTGTGGCAAGGTGTTTGGCAGCGACAGCGCACTCCAAATCCACTTGCGCTCCCACACGGGCGAGCGCCCATACAAGTGTAACATCTGCGGCAACCGCTTCACCACACGGGGGAACTTGAAGGTACATTTCCACCGCCACCGGGAGAAGTACCCCCACATCCAGATGAACCCCCACCCTGTCCCCGAACACCTCGATTATGTCCTCACCGCCTCAGGGCTGCCTTACGGCATGTCAGTGCCACCAGAAAAGGCAGATTCCGGAGAGGAGATGGTGACCCCACCTGCTGCCGAACGCAAGGCCCTGAGCGCTACCGAGAGCCTGACAATCCTCTCCGGGGCCTCTCCCTCCTCGGCGACTCAGGCCCTGCCTGGCTTCAACAAGTTGGTCCTGATGAAGGCGGTGGAAGCAAAGAGCAAGGGGGATGAGAACACTCCACCCGAAAGGGAAGCAGAAGGCACCAGGCTTCAATTGGGGAAGTTAGTGGGGTCTTTGCCCAGCTGGGCCTTGTTGGCCAACCACTTCAAAGCAGGCACAGCAGTGGGTCCCTTTCCCTACGTCTTGGAGGCTTCGCCCTCTGAAACCTCCAAGCTGCAGCAGCTGGTCGAGAAGATTGACCGTCAGGGGTCTCCTTCATCTTCTTTGTGCACTGCCCCTGTTACCACTGCCCAAGCTATGGCTGGTTCCTCTTCATCCCCACCTACATCATCTTCCGGACCCAACCAGTGCGTCATCTGTTTGCGGGTCCTGAGCTGCCCCCGGGCTCTGCAGCTCCACTACGGCCAGCATGGTGGGGAGAGGCCGTTCAAGTGCAAAGTGTGTGGGCGGGCCTTTTCCACCCGGGGTAACCTGCGGGCCCACTTTGTGGCCCACAAGACCAGCTCGGCAGTGCGGGCTCAAAACTCCTGCCCGATCTGCCAGAAGAAGTTCACCAACGCCGTTAGTCTCCAACAACACGTCCGCATGCACCTTGGCGGGCAGATCCCCAACGGGGCTCTCCTCCCTGAGCCCCCTACCTTGGGAGGGACCGTGCTAGTGGAAGGGGAGAAGCAGCATCAGCAGCAACAGAGGCCAGCAGCTTCTCCTCCAGAGGAAGAGCTCTCAGAGGAGGATGAAGAAGAACCCACAGATGAAGATTGTATGGAAAGTGGTGGGGAGAAGGTGGAAGGACCTTCTAGTCCTGAGCAGGAGGCGACCAGTGCTGCCAAAGATGGAGAAGAAGTGGCACGGACAGAAGAAGAGGAAGATGGGGGCGCCCATGTAGCCTCAACGTCTGAGCCTGGAAGCCCTCAACAGCCCATGCAAGAAGGGGAAGAGATGGTTGAAATGGAGAATGTGAGTGGGCCAGCTCCACAAGAGGAAGAAGGTCAAGGAAAGGAAAAAGGAGTGGGAGTGGAAGGCCCATCAGAGACACAACATGGCAGTCAAGCCAAAGAAGGGCTGCCGGTCATTTGTGGGATCTGTAAGCAGGCCTTCCCTGACCGGGCTGCTTTGCGGAAACATGCAGTGACCGTCCACCAACAGGTGAGAGAGAAATTGACAGTCTTTGCCTTTTTGGTAATTCAGTTTAGACAAAAGTATGGTTGTCCTCTCTGCTATCTTTTCTAATTGACATAGGAAGCCAAGTTGTTCTGCTCTTTGTCCTCCTCTAGAGGTAGCATCATGATCTGCAACTGGCCCTTCTCAGCAAAAAAGTTTAGAGTTTTGTGTCCTGTAATATTCTTGGCTCAGAGCTCGGAAAAATTAGCATTAAAAAGTACTACATTTCACTTTCACTTCTCCCCATTAGTTACTATTATAATGGTGTTTCTTAAAAAGTGGCCTTTTCTTCTTATTCAGATTTGAATGGGTTTTTTTAGTGGCCAGATTTGGGATTTTGCATGTGATTAGACACTGCTATTTACGCAGTGGCTCAAGTGGCTAAGATGCTGACTGGAAGGCAGGAGGTCAGCAGTTTGATTCCCGAGTATTGCTGGATGTGAATGAGCTTCCGTCTTTGTCCCAGCTCCTGCCAACCTAGCAGTTCAAAAGCAAGAAATTGCAAGTCGGTAAATAGGGACCACTTCAGTGGAAAGGTAAACAGAGTTCTGTGCACTCCGGTATCTAGTCATGCCTGCCACATGACCCCAGAAACGTCTGTAGAAGCAGACAGCGCTGGCTCTTCGGCTTTGAAACAGAGATGAGCACTGAACCCTAGAGTCGGATACGACTGGCTTTCGAGTAAGGGAAACCTTTACTTATTCATGCCCCTAGTGGTGCAGTGATTAAGCTGTTGTCCTGCAACCCAAAGGTTGTGAGTTCGATCCTGACCTGGGCTCAGTGTTGAATCTTCCTTCCATCCTTCCGAGGTCAGTAAAATGAGTACCCAGTATGTAAGGGGCAAAATGCTATTTCACTTGTGAACCACCCAGAGAGTACCCTAAGCACTATGGGGTGGTATATAAGTGTGATCACTTTGCTTTGCTTTACTTGCATGACTGTAATATGACAGGGAAACGTTGTTAAGTAATTACAATTTTCTGCCACAACTTGCACAACTTACCCTTTAGGAAGAATTTAAAAACATGTCTGGTGGGGCAGGTATGGGGTATGGGATGCACAATGACCCCAGCACTCTGGATGGTTTTAACCCCCTCTCTCCCTCAACTTCTAAATCAGTAAGGTGTAGCAATTTGGTGACCTTTTAAACTTTTTAGATTTTAAATTTTTAATCTTTAACAGTTTTAAATTTGAAGTTTTAGGAAATGTTTATTGTTTTTATTGTGGTGTTTCTTATGACTTGTAAACCGCCCTGAGTCACCTCGGTGAGGAGGGCGGTGGATAAATATGAATAAATATAAATCCCAAGAGTTAAATTCCAAGTTATAGTTATTTTACAAAAGATGTAAAATTATTCTTCATTATGTTACAAACTTTATTTTTTTTTTTGTTTAGCTAATTAACTAACAAACTTCTATACTGCCCATCTGGGTGACATGTGCAGTTTACACGCATAAAAGATAGGCATCAAAATAAAATAACCAAGTTTACTCATTACCCAACCAGGCGGCATGCTGGAATTATAGATACATTTTCAACATTCCACCAGTGGTATATATAATCCAGGAAGAGTAGTAGTTAATTCACCGCAGGGACAATATCTTTAAAAACTTCTCTGATCACAGTAGTTTTTACTGTAACTTAGTTGTATCTTAAGATTTTTTGAAAGCAAAATTTTGTGTAGAAGTAACTTGTTAACAAATTACTTCTCATCTCTGTTACACAAACAGTAATTGTTTGTTTCATTCTTGTGATATCATCATGATTTATGAGCTGGGCACTATTTTAGGGTCCAGGGGAATAAAAAAAAAAACATTTGTCCCAAACGGCCTACAAAAATGTTTCTCCCACAAATAACTGGCAGTATCTCCCTCCAAGATGGGTGAGTTACCATCTGAATGCAATTTTTCCCTGTCTCCGCCTGGATTAGGCATTAAAAGGCCTATTGTAGAAACGGGAAGTGACTCATTGATTGCTTACAACTTATTAGATAAGGGCATAAGCCTAAAATAACCCCAAGAGGGGACAGGTTGTGTTTATATGATGGCAAATTATTTGGCCCCTTTGGCAGAAGTTTGGGGGAAGACATGTTTTGCAAAACCTTTGCTTCAGAGTGAGAGAAAAAGTATTTTTGGAATTGGCTGTTTCCTCAACGTTTATTTCATTTTTGCTGCCATTGGTTAATGGAATGCTTTCACATGACTACTCACCCCCCTCCGAGCAGCAAAATGTCCTGGAGCTCCCAAATGGGGGGGTGGTCCTCCCCATCTTCTATAGCTGTAATGGTGAACCTTGGCACTCCAGATGTTCTTGGACTTCAATTCCCAGAAGCCCCCATGAATCCACACGAATGGGTTTACTGCAATTCATCCGGCCCACACCGCCCTCGTAGCTCCTGGAAGCGGAAGTAAAATGCGCTCGTTTTACTTCCGCTTCCAGGAGCGACGAGGGCAGTGCGGGCCGGATGAAGTAAACCCATTCGTGTAGATTCACAGGGACTTCTGAGAATTGAAGTCCAAGAACATCTGGAGTGCCAAGGTTCACCGTCACAGCTCTATAACTTGTTATTTGGGTTTTCTATTTTGTTATTGCAAAAAAGTAGACCAGGGCCGTCCTTTGGAAGACTCGTTGCTAAGCAACAGAAAAGATGGCTGCCTCCAGCAGCCACAACGAGGCTCATCTTTCCCCTTTACCAGAGGAGACATGTGTCCAGAAGATAGTTAACCCATGTGACTTCTCTTTCAAGGGAGCTTTGGGGATTATAGCATTGCAACAGCCTAAATGTTTTTTAAAGATGGCTTTTGAAACTAAACTGTATCAAACTACGGGATCTGGTCTTCCTTGGGGATAGCTGTTAATTTTTTTAAAAATCAGTTTTCTTTTTATTGAAATATGATAATTTTCTCTATAAAAAGAACATCAGTTCTTGGATTTTAACTGTGTTAAGGTCTTACAGTAACCTCTGGCCTTCCAGATGTGTTCCAGTTCCCATCAGCCCCAGATGCCTTGCTCAGTACTGAGATATGATGGAAGTTGTAGGTCAGCAACACTGCTATACATAAAGCTTCTTCCCTGGGAACTGAGGTTTAAAATTCCTTCCTACAGATAATCGGAGTAGCTTCTCCAAATATTGGACATACATTTTCCCACCATGTTTGAATGGCTGCTTGCAAAATTATAAAATCCCAGAGGGAAGCTGTGGTATAGTCCAATTGACTTTATTTTATACACATAAAATAAGCAAGTAAAATCACAACTACAAGGCAAAAACAAACAAATTTTTTTTAAACAAAATTATATATAACTACGACACGCACCCACTACCAGTGGGGCATTTTAAACTTTCTCAATTAATATTATTGTCATTACATTTTTATATATATTAATCCCCTTGCAGTCATCAAGTTCAACATCTTAACTGCTAAGCCACCACAGTTCCCTTTACTCCTTTACCATACACCAGGGGCTGTGGGCCGGTCACATGGTTCAGGGGGCTGGTCACTACAGCCTGGGGGCCGGATTTGGCCCTTGACACCATTTCATCCAGCCCACAAAGCCCTCATCACTCCCAGAAGCAGAAGTAAAATGCACCCGTACGAGGCCGTAGTTTGGGCACCCCTGCCGTACACTAATATTTAGTGAACAAAATTGATTTTAAACATTTGCCCCTTGGAAAATATTGTTAATTTTTATCCGGTTAGCAACAATTCCCTTTTGGTAGGTTTGGGCCTGCTCCACCATCTGTATTAAGCATCCTTTGGGTCTCACTCTTCCTACAACAGGCTAGCCTTGGTGGTCATGTCTGGAGTAGCAGCAGCAGCAACCAGGCACGACATGGACGGCACCTGCCTCTCGAAGGCACAGTGGCTGGGCTGTCAGGAGGCCAAGTCAAGCTGCAGGGCTTCCTCGGACGTGACATACCAGCCCAGCTTGTAGGGGTGGGACCCCTCTCTTTCTGGAATCAGTACACAGCCTTCCTTTCTGGCGGCCTCTCAACCAAGCCGGCTCACAACATCACTGCTTCCACCTCTTCTTCTTCGTCTTCATCGTTGTCATCCTCCTCTTCCACTTCCAACATGGTCACCCAGGGCTTCTTTGGTTCTAGCAACCTGGTGGGGAAGACCAACCCTGGAGAGACCAAGGAGAAAACCCCACAGGTTGGGTCTGTGCTGCTACTGCCACCACCACCTCCTCCACCCCCACTGCCCTCTGCCCAGGTACTGCCCTCTGCCCAGGTACCAGAAGTCATCCCAGAGGGTCAAGGAAAGGGAGAGAAGTAGCATCATCTTGACCTCTTGCCTCCATCAGGTAAGGAAGCCAGGTCTGGTTGTTGGCAGTTCTCTCAGAGAATACCATTGGGTTCATTTTTGTTCATTGGCTTTGTCTTGGCATCCAGCCAGGGCCCTGCTGTTTGGCAGGTGGCATAATCAACTCAGCTGGCAGATTTGCAGTCTTGTAAATATCCCTGTTAATAACGCAAAGAACCCTGTTTTATAAAGTCCTCCATGCACCTAGAAATTGGACTTGTGCATTTTCATAACTGCAAATACTATCACTCTCTATTCTGGGAGTGCTCCCTACTTTACACACACTGTGACACAACTTGGGTTTGGTTTACAGTAAGTTTTTGTACAACCAGAGACTGCTAGCTTGAAGCAGAACTTGGAAAAGTTACTTTTTTTGACTGCAGCCTTTTTGAGTTATTACTTGCTTTAGTAAGATTTAATTTTGTTCAATGGCAAAGCCAAGAAAGTGGCTTCATTTTGACAGTCCAAAGTTTGATCTGGACACAAAAGAAAAAAGAAGGTTATTACTAGAGATGGGATTCTAGGATTTTCTAGGTTGCAAATACTATACATCGTATAAACATCGGAATGTGATATACCTGGGGGAAAGACCTAAAATGGAATTCTAGGTTTAACTAGGCCAAGCTCCAGCTGAACTTTCTTTTCCTGAGACAGGAAGTTTGGGCAATATTTGGCCTAGCTAAATCTGAAAGCCTTTTAATTTAGGCATTTCTCCCAGATGCATCACCTTCAGGTGTTCATAACTTGTTTCAGTGCACCTGTAAATATTCTGTAAGACCAGAAGAGATACTTTTTCCAAACTATGGAGTGGTTACAGAGACTTTGAGAATATCTATGAGAAAAAATGTGTTTAAACATGATGCCCATTTTCTAATTTCATTCTAATCTTGTCCCTTTCTCTCTCCTTTTTTCCCCAGGGGAAACTGATCTAAGGATACCAAGGGTGGGTGGGGAAAGATAAGGCCCACCTCAGGACCGGCAGGAGAAGTGGCTCCAGTCAAATTTTAGCAGCATTTTAGTGTTTTTACGTTTAATGTAGCTTGGATGTCCATCGGCCAGAAGGCAATATCCCAGCAGATATGAACGGTAGCTGCCACATACCCTAGGACAAAATAATAATAAAAATAAAAAGGGCAGAATGCAAGACAGTCCCCTCTAGACGTTGGAGGGCATTCCTCTGTCCCAACAAAATTTGGATTTTATTTTTTTTAGCAAAGGATCTTAATGGGGAGTCCTGTAATGAGACCTCTATCCATCCTCGTCACAAAGTCAAGAATAATCTTTGGGAAAGGGTTCCATGTTAAGGTAGATGATGAAAATGCAGCTGTCTGGATGCTGTTGGACTCCAGTTCCTATGATCCCTCACTGTTGGCTCTCTAAGGCACATGGGAACTGTAGTTGAAGAACATCTGGTAGGCTATATGTTATCCATCACAATGTACACACTGAACATGTAGCATTCTGCTCGCCAGCGGGGAGGCAGTGAGTACAGCATAACTGGAAGAAATGCAAGAAGGCTCAACCATAAAAATAATTGTCAACATGGAAAGGGAAGGCTGGAATCTAGAATAATTTGTCCCTTTCTCTCCATATAAATAGGGACCATCATCTGAATGAAGTAATCGTTCTTGACTGAATGTATGAGTTTTAAAACAATTGAATCTGCATATATTTGCATACGAATAAAAATCAGTACATTGAAAGAAACAGCATTGTTTCTTCTTTTCTTTGGACAAGGGAGGTCTCAGCTTATAGAATTTTTCCTTTCCTGTTTACCCAGGTTTTTATTAATTATTGAGCAGCAGTTCTTGAATATTTCTACCAGGTTTTTTTTAAAACACTGTCTGGTTTAACAGTGGGCTTATTTTAAAAATCAACCCAAAGGCTTTTAATTGACTCAATTAAATTGTGTATGTAAAGTGAAGTTGCATTTTGTTCAGTAGCTCCTTGTTTGTAGAACTGCTTTGGACTGGAGTAGAACAGTCTTATGCATGGTTACTGAAGGATAGGTTCCCCTGCTGCACTCAGAGAAAATCTGAACTTTGGAAATCCATTGACTTGCACCGGAAAACAAAAATAACTACTAATTGTGTTAAATCATATATGTGCTTGCAGTCTGGAGACACAGATCAGAGGGAATCAAACCTGCCAAATTTCAGACAGGAAGCTCATTGGATTTATTTTCCTTGTGTTAATCACCACTAACTTTGGCCTTCTTGAATAGGCCTCTTATTGTCCCCACATAATTGATATTTGAAGACTTGAGAGTTAATTTGGCGATAAGGAAAGCCTGGCTCCTTTATTTGCCTTCTATTAATGTTTCTTTTACATGGTAGCTGTTTCCCAGTATTTTGGAGGCACTAAAATTCTTTTACACTCTATCCATCTGGTTAGATTTGGAATGATACGGTTCAGTTCAGACCCAACCTACCTCAGTACAGTTCTGTCCCATTTGGTTTGGGGTTCATTTGAATGGATTATACAACTTTTGTATAGTTCCTAGGTCCACGATGGCAAACCTTGGCACTCCAGGTGTTCTTGGACTTCAATTCCCAGAAGCCCAAGTCAGTACTCCTGCTGATCAGGACTTCTGTGAATTGAAATACAAGAACAGCTGGAGTGCCAAGGTTCGCCATCTCACTGACGTAGGTAGAGTTGTTGCATGAAACCTAGAGGCAGACTCTTGTTACAGAGATGGGGCAGACAAGGCTCAGTTAATAGGTCAGAATTGCTGTGAGTCAGGTGATTGTGGAAATGAGCATGAGAAATGGGCGGCAATATAAATTTGAAATAATAAATAAATAAATAAAATACAGCAAATTGAGTAAAACAGCAAGTTGGCCAGCAAAAATAAACATCCTACTAGGACGTCCCACCAGTCCCACTAGGAATGACACTTGGGACGTTTTTTCAGGCTACGTATAGTTGTCAACTGTGGTGGCTCAAGTGGTTAAGGCGCTAAACTTGAAGACTGGAAGGTTGGAGTTCGATATATGAGTACTGCACAACGGAGTGACCACCTGTCGCTGTCCCAGTTCCTGCCAATCTAGCAGTTTGAAAGCAAGAAAATGGCAAGTAGATCAATAGGTACCACTCGGTGGGAAGGTAAGCAGTGTTCTGTGCACTCCGGTGTCTAGACATGTCTGCCACATGTCCACGGAAACATCTGCAAACGCAGATAGTGCTGGTTCTTTGGCTATAAACAGATGAGCACTAAAACCTAGAGTCGGATATGACTGGCTTTTGAGCAAGGGTGACTTTTACCTTTACTATACTTGTCAACATTTGCAGACCGCTCAGCACCAGGTCACAGGCAGTTTTCTCCTGTTTCTCAAAGAGTTTTTATAAGAAAGTTCAGGAGTTGCTATTCTGGAGCTCCATTCCCTGCTTTGCTTCAAACGGCACAGTGAATTTGCGTGCACCTGGATGGATGCCCTGCTCTTTTACCCTGTTCCCCGCCATTCCTGGTATTTTGGGTTTACTCATGCAAGCTGAGCAAGTAGGAGACACATAAAAACACCATCATGCTGAATTCACACGCTCTGACAGGGGTGGGTGGGGTGGATGTCCAGATTATCAGGACACCTACTCATAACTTGCCCTCCGGCATCATTGGGATCAGTTCTGCCATGTTGGATTTGCGTGGATGGGTCTGCTCATAATAGTTACACGTGCTGTTTCAACTTTTCCAGTCGTTACTATAATTATGTGTTCAGGTACAAACTCATGGACAATGTCAAGATCCCTAACCTCCACCTTTATTGTTCTTTACATTTAAATTAGACTTGAATGGAAACATTCCTCAAATAAAAGACACCTTTAAAAAGAAGTCATATTTTAAAAGGCTTTTCAAATAAACAACTGTTCTCTGTAGGATACACAACTGCCTTGGTTGTAATTCCAAGCAGCTGGAAAGCCAGATGTTCTCCATCCTTATAATGGGGAGTCTCCAGAGAATGCAAGAAACAACAAATTATAAAGGATGCTTTGTTTTTTTTTAAAGTGTGTGCACTTTGGTGTTTCACAGGGTTCTTCACGCTGGGGCATGTTTCCCTGGTGAAAGATCGTGGGCTTCATGCTTTGCAGATTTACGTCCCCACCCCCACCCCATTGGATTATTGAACCATGAAAGGGGGAAAATTAGAAACAAAGGAAGTATCTCTGATCTCTCACATTCCCACTACTTCGTCCTAGCGGAATTTTCAGAAACCAAGACTTTGCTTCCATCTTCAGGTGATCCTTCAAAATAAATATAATCTGCCATGCTATCAAAGCACTTTTGTGTCTGGCTCAAAAGGAAAAAGAAAGAGGGGGAAGTTCACCCACACCTCCCTTCTTGCCCACTGCTAATGCTTTTTGACTGCTCATCCCACCCATCCTTCCGCCCAACGGTTACGGATAATGCTATTTCGCGGCTTAGGCGGTCAAGCTTTCCTTTGCCGTGCTTTGAACCTGGCAAGCCTCCAAAGGAGAAGGGGCACTTCCTCCTTAGAGCTAATCCCCCTCTGATTCCCCGCCCTATTGCCTCTGCTCATATTCACCACATTGCCTTTAGAGTGGCCATGTAAGAAAACCACACCAACAAAGAAGTCAACCCTCATTCTGACCCTTAAAATGAAGCAAAATAAGATGCTTATGGGCATAAACACAACTTTGGTGTATTCGTTGGTACTGTCATGCATTGATTACTGTAATGCTCTCTATGTGGGACTGCCCTTGTGCCTGATATGAAAACTCCAACAGGTCTGGAACAGCTGCCAGGCTGGGGACAGGAATTAAGACATTTGAACATGGGTCTCCAGTCCTGGCAGACTTGCACTGGTTGCCTGTCCCCTTCTGCATCAGACACAAGACGGGTGGTAAAGAAATCTGATATGGTAAATAAAATCAAGAAGATATAATTTTAGGTACAAGGTACCCAGGTATGAGTGACTGCGGTGGCTTAGTGGTTAAAGACGCTGAGCTTGATGACTGGAAGGTCAGCAGTTTGAGACTCAAGTGCTACATGATGGAGTAAGCTTCCATCTCTGTCCCAGCTCCTGCCAACCTAGCAGTTCAAAAGCAAGAAATTATTTATTTATTTATTTATTGAAGGTAGATAAATAGATACCACTTCAGTGGGAAGGTAAAAAGGGTTCTGTGCAGTCTGGTGTTGAAGCAAGCCCTCCACATGTCTATGGAATTGTCTGCAGACACAGACAGAGCTGGCTCTTTGGTTATAAACAGAGATGAGTACTGAACCCTAGAGTCGGATATGACTGGCTTTCAAGCAAGGGCGACCTTTACTTTTACCCAGATGTGGTTTCTCATTCCCTTCTTCTGGGTGCACTCTGGGACTGTACAGCTCACCCAAAGCTACACAGGATGGCTCCCATGAGGGTCAGAAGACAATCAAAACTTCCCACCTCTGGCTGCAGATACCTAACTGGTTGAGCTAGACAGTCAGTGCGTATAAACCAGCATATGCTGCTTTGATGACCCTGAACAGACTGAGTGCCTAAATGTAAGACCAACATCCTCATGTGTGGGCTGGTGGCGGACAAAAACATGCTGTGTGAATGTGGAGAAATACGGAATCTGGCTCATTTGCTAGTCTGCCAATTACTACCAGAAACATGTACTGATGAAGATTCAGTTTTGGCCATCAGCAAAGGTACGAAAGTGGCGTCATTTCGCCAGTCCAAAGTTTGATCTGGAGTGGACACAAAAGGAGAAGCAGCGTATGCTACCTTTTGGCTTGTGCAAAGGAAAATTTGGAATTAGCTCCATAATTGAAACAATAATTCAGGAAATTTGAGGAGTGACGAGATGACTGATGTAGTTCCTCCTTTTGATGTCCAGTTACTTGCTATAGCTGGCCAAAGGTCCCATCTCCCCCTCTCCATGACACCCACCCCTGCCAGTTCCTGAGAATGTAGTAACCTAGAATGTCACAAAACCAACAAATCATTTTTAAAATTAATTATTTTTAAGTGTGTCTGCCTTGGTGTTTCACAGGTTGGTAGAGATGTTGTGTGGTTAGAATAACTGAGCACCTTGTAGCACCTGCTACTGAAGACCCAACTTGACAAACAGGCTGTTGTGAGCAAATCTGCCTCCACCTCACCCCAAAAGGCTGGGTGGGCCGGGGGGGTTCTGGGAGATTAGCATAATTAACAACCACCTTTCCGGGTTGGTAGGAATCAATTATGAGGCAAATGTATATATAATTTAAAATAATTTAAATAAAATCAAAAACTGGAGGTGAAATGTCATTATCATAGTTTATGTTAGTTTATTTTAGTTTACTTCAGTTCTATCTTGATCTTTTATATTTCAATTTTTTTCCCTTGAATTTAAACTGCCTAGTTTAGCAGTTTTTGCTCAGTAGGGCATTAGACAAATCAAGTCAAATCAAGAAAGAAGGAAAGAAAGAAAAAAGAAAGAAAGAATGAATGGTCCTTCTCACAAAAGACTTGCGTTGGACATGATGAATATGAATAGCCTTTGCATTTTTATTTTTATTTTAGTGGGCTGGGAAGAAAATAATTTGTCAAATAGTTCTGAATCCCTACAATATTTACTTTTACCAGGAGCTAGTCAGTGTTTAATATTCAAATAGGAGGATAGAATTGTTTTTAAAAAACGACTTTGCGATTGGAAAGCTATTTTTATAAGCCCTTTTTCTAAAGAAGGGCAGTGCGCCCATTTTCAAAATGGCTTCCCGAGCTTCGCCTCCTCATCAAGAAGGGCCGCTCTCCATTTCCTAATAGCGACGCCCGACCGCTTGAAGCTCAGGGGCAGAAAACGGAAGTGCGCACTGCCTATCTCCTTCCCCCTGACAGGCACTTCCGGCCCCTCCCCCAAGCCTCCTAGTGACCATAGCGACGGCCCGGTTCTGCGGGGCGATGTCGGACACATGGAGCTCTATCCAGGCTCACAAGAAGCAGCTGGAGTCGCTGCGGGAGCGGCTGCAGCGGAGGCGGAAGCAGGAGCCGCTGGGTGAGGAGGGGAGAGGGGTGGGGTGGGGCCGGGGGTCAGAGGTCATATACCTAATCACCTAATGGGGCAGTTTGATGGAGTTTGGGGTCAAACAGTCTCAGGGAAGGCGAGGGGTGTCAGGGGATGATGGGTTAGGGTAGGTAAGTAGGTAGGCATAGTGGTAAGTCATGGTGGAAAATGGGAGCCAATTAACCGAGCCCCCCCCCCCGACGCAGTGGTGAAGCTGCAGCCAAAACTCTGCTCACAATCTGAGTTCTATCCCAACAGGCTCAAGGATGAGTCAGCCTTACAATTTTTGGAATAGTAGCCATGTTAGGCTGTGGTTCAGGCATCTCAGAAAACAAAACAAAACAAAATAAAATTAAAAACACAGTAGCAATTTAAAGACTAACTGCTATATTTTTATTGTTAGCTTTCGTGGATCAAGTCCACTTCATCAGACAAGGAATGAAGCTTACAGGCATGTTCTTTATATGCCAAATTCAGGGGCTCGATGGGAGAAGGGGTGTGGTCAAGCAAGATGGCAGACAAGCGAGCACAAGATTGCAGTTTCAGCCTTACATGCTTCCAAGCTCAGTAAACTGAGTACCCAAAATGCTGGTGGCAAAAATGTTAAATACCTTGTAAACCACCCAGAGTTGGCTCTAAGTGCTATTGGGAAGTATAGGGTGGTATAGGCTGCTATTGCTGGATCAGTTTGGGAAGTTACTAATTTGGTTACTAGAATCCCATGCTAGCTGTGGCATCTTGGGAGTTGTTGTTCAGAAAAAGTAACTGTTCCAAAGGGTAGCATTTCCCCCCACATGAAACTTGTCCTTACGTGTCTTTCTCCTGTTTTTCATCCCAGACCTCCGGAACCCAGAGCTGGCACTGACCCCTCCTTTCCGTAGCGACAGCCCCGTGCCTTCCTCTGTCACACCCAGCTCTGCCACTGAGCCTGGGGACCTGGTGATAGACCCTGAGCTTGAGAAGAAGCTTCTACACCACCTCGCGGACCTCGGACTGTCACTGCCCACTGATGCCCTGTCCATCTGCCAGGCCCTCTCCACGGTGAGTTAGGGAATCCACAACACTGCTTGAGAGACTACTCTTATCTTGGTGGCACAGTGGCTAAACTGCTATACTGCAGCCAAAACACCGTTTGAGGCAGTATATAAGTGTTATTGCAATTGCTACTGCTAAATGGTATACTATAGAGCAGGGATGGCCAACCTTGGCACTCCAGTTGTTCTTGAACTTCAATTCCCAGAAGCCCAAGTCAGCACTCCTGTTGATCAGGGCTTCTGGGAATTGAAGTTCAAGAACACCTGGAGCGCCAAGGTTCGCCATCACTGGTATAGAGTTAGCCTTAGTCCCCTTCAGGATCAAACTCACAACATCAACACTTTTAGCTGCAATATAACTGTTTAACCACTGTGCCGCTTGTTCTCTCCCTGTACTTCATCCAGGTTGGCATATATGGTGGGAGTGGCTAGATCTTTCTCCCCTCCTGCTGCATTCAGTGTCCACAAGCTGACCTCACCTATGGTAGTGATGGACAACCTTGGCATTCCAGGTGTTCTTGGACTTCAGTTACCAGAAGCCCAAGTCAGCATTCTTGCTGATGAGGACTTCTGGGAACTGAAGTTCAAGAACATATAGAGTGCCAAGGTTCGCCATCACTGAGCCTTCTTGAAGATTGTGGTGTTTTTGAACCACAGTCAGGTGTACCCTGGTAACCTTGTGTTGCCGGCTAATCTTTCTCATGCTAGGTCGAGTGAAAGGAACTGCAGACTGAACTCACCAAAAGGTGGCTCCATTTTGGCAGTTTCATGTTTGGCCTAGACATGGAAGAAGAACTGACCTATGGGCTCATGGCATGACCCTCTTTGCCCCACTGATTGGACTCTCCTTTCTCCTGCAGCCCAAAGCCCCTGCCACCCAACGGAGCGTGGAAAGCCTCTTGCAGAAGTTTGCAGCCCAGGAGCTGATCGAGGTGAAACGGGGTCTCCTCCAAGAGGATGACCAACCTATGCTCGTCACCTACACTGACCACTCCAAGCTCTCAGCTATGATAGTTGCTGTGGTGGAAACGGGAGCAGGCGAAGGAGTTGGGGCTGGAAGCGGGAAGAGGAGAGCTGAGCAGGATGCTGGGGCTTCTGTTTCCACACCTGGGGCTTCTCCGTCGGCTTCATCATCTTCTGAGCCACTCAAAGAGCCCCCTAAGAAGTCTCGCAAGCAGGCCTCCTACCTGGACCTGGAGATCGAAAGCCTGTTAAGCCAGCAGTCGACAAAGGAGCAGCAGAGCAAGAAGGTGATATCTACAATTCCTTCTTTTAGATCATAACTTACAGAATCCTCCAGCCAACGTCATCTGCTCATGATGGGGTGGGGGAGATTCTGCTCTTCTTCTTCTTGTGCTGTATCCGATTCCAAATATTGGTGATTATCATGATGATTAGCCATGGAGATTGTCCTGAGGATATAATGCTGTGGCCTGCCATCTGCCTTCTGCATCACAGCATGACCCCCATAGTACCACTGATTTAATTTAATTTAATTTTTAGACTTTTATGCCGCACCCTCTCACAAAAGCGACTCTGGGCGGCTGATCCAGTTCCGCAAGTCACTTTCTGTTCCTGAGCCCTTTTGGTACACAAAATCCTCATCTCTAGGCCAGGATGGATGAAGCTGTTCCCCTCCAACCAGATGGAATCAAGTGGGATTTAATCCACTTGGGAGGGGGTTGCGGTGGCTCAGTGGTAAAGAAGCTCGCCTTGTTTGCAGGAAGGCTGGCAAGTCAGCAGTTTGAGACCTGGGTACTGCATGATGGATTGAGGGCCCGTCTATGTCCCAGGTCTTGGGGACATGAAAGGAGCCTCATTTGGTCATTCCATGAGCGGAGTTTCTCCGGCAAAATCCTTTCAACCCAGAATAATTTCTGACATGAAATTATTATTATTGTTGTCATCTTTATCATTATCATCATCATCCACTTGGGGACCATCCCCCTTCCCTGTGGACTTTGGCACCCAAGGCTGTTAGTCCTCAGGGTTGTCAGGTTAGTTAACCACCACCATGGCAGGATAACCTGGCCAGACATTTGGAGATTCTGTAGTTTAGAAAAATCAAGGTTGTACAAAAAAGTAACTTTTCTAAGCTCTAGGGCAGGGGTGCCCAAGCTTTTTGGGCCGTGGGCTAGTCATGTGGTTCAGGGGGGCGGTCACTATGGCCTGGGGCTGGATCCACTCCCTGACACCAATTCATCCAGCCCGCGAAACTCATCGCTCCAGGAAGCGGAAGTAAAATGTGCCTGTATGGGTGTGTTTTACTTCTGCTCCTGGGAGCAACGAGAGTTTTGCGGGCCGGATGAATTGGCATGGGGCGGGGGGGAGGATCCAGCCCTCGTGCTATAGTTTGGGACAGTTGTAGCAGCTAAGGAATGGTTTTTTATATCTCAAAGTAGGTTCCGTCGCTAATACATAATAGGGTCTCAGGTGAAATGAAATGGTTCCCCTCACTGATTGCTTGATCCTTTTAATTGTGGACAGGAAGGATTGAGCCTTCTCCTGGGAAAATCCCATTCCACACAAAACAGTGCAGTGTGTCTGGGTGAGGGAAAGCAAAAGTGCTTTAAGATAACATTAGAAATTCACCTCCAGAATTCTCCCATCATAATAGCAGAAGGTCTCTCAACCTGTAAATGCCCATCTTGAGAAAAAGGAGGCCTTTTGTTCAAATTATAAGGTAGATCTCTGTTCCCTTAATGGAGGACGAGAAACTGAGACCAACTGGCATAAAGCATGGTTACAGTAAATGATGACCAGGTTGGGTGGCTTCAAGCAGCATAGGCATCAATGGCTACAGTTCTGGACTGTTATATCATCTCACCTCCAGAATTAGAAGGCGGGGAATTTGCGGCCTTCTCAAGCAGTGGCTCAAGTGGCTAAGATGCTGACTGGAAGGCAGAAGGTCAGTAGTTCGATTCCTGACTACTGCAGGATGGAATGAGCTCCTGTCTTTGTCCCAGCTCCTGCCAGTTTGAAAGCAAGAAATTGCAAGTAGCTAAATAGGGACCACTTCGGTGGGAAGGAAACAGCATTCCATGCACTCTGGTGTCTAGTCATGCCTGCCACATGACCATGGACATGTCTGCAGAAGCAGACAGTGCTGGCTCTTTGGATTTGAAACAGATGAGCACTGAACCCTAGAGTTGGATATGACTGGATTTTGAGCAAGGGAAATCTTTACCTTTACAAGCGGTTAAGACACTGAACTTAATGACTGAAAGGTTGGAGTTCAATTCCTGAGTACTGCATGATGGAGTGAGCTCCTGTTCCTGTCCCAGCTGCTACCAACCTAGCAGTTTGAAAGCAAGAAATTGCAAATGCAGTGGTGCCTCGCTTAAAGAGCATAATGCATTCCGTGGGATTGCTCTTTAAGTGAGTTTGCTCTTTAACCGAAACACCATTATAAGTGACCAATTGTGAATTTTGGTGGTGGTGGGGGATTGCAAACCCCAATTTAGTTGTTAAGTAGGTTTTTGGTTGGTTTTAGTTGTTGAGTGAGGTGAACATTCAGAGAAAATTCTGCTCATTAAGCGAGTTAGTCTCTTAAGTGAGGCGCTCTTTATGCGAGGTTTTACTGTAGATAAATAGGCACCACTTCAGTGAGAAGGTAAACAGCATTCCATGCACTCCTTTGTCTAGGTATGACTGCCACATGCTCACGGAAATGCCTGCAAAACGCAGACAGTGCTATAAACAGAGATGAGCACTGAATCCTAGAGACAGATACAACTGGTTTTAGAGCAAGGGTGACCTTTACCTATACATTGTTTAATTGGGGGCGTGGTGGCTTAGTGATTAATATGTTGAGCTTGATGACCAGAAGGTCAGCAGTTTGAGACCCAAGTGCTGTGTGACAGAGTGAGCTCCCGACATCTGTCCCAGCTCCTGCCAATCTAGCAGTTCAGAAGCAAGAAATTGCAAGTAGATAAATAGGTACTACTTCAGCAGGAAAGGTAACAGCATTCTGGCTTTGAGTCATGCCTGCCACATGACCACGGAAACATCTGCAGATGCACACAGCACTGCCTTCTAGAGTCGGACATGACTGGGGCAAAGGAGACCTTGATCTTTTTACATTGTTTGATTTCACCTCCTCTTGACCAAACCCATTACAGATTATTGGAAGGGTGGAGAGAACTGTAGGCTGACAGCATCTGGTTGATTGTGTGTCCCACAGATTCAGCTGACTTTAGAAGGCTGTGTGATACTCCATTGGGAACGTGACCCCTCTTCCACCCCACTCCAAGCAAAGGTGCAATATGAGTGAGGGCAAAAACAATCCCATAGGAACCATGATGGCTAGAACGTTCAGACATCATCATTTCCAAAAACTAAACACTTCCCTAGAGCTCTTTTATTGCCACTGATCTGAGCTGGGTCTCCTCCTTGTCTCCCAGGTGAGTCAGGAGATCCTGGAACTGCTGAACACAACCACAGCGAAGGAACAGTCTATTGTGGAGAAATTTCGCTCACGGGGCCGGGCTCAAGTACAAGAGTTCTGCGATTATGGAACGAAGGAGGAATGCATGAAGGCCAATGATGCAGAACGGCCCTGCCGAAAGTTGCATTTCCGGTGAGGCTCGGAAGGAAGGCTGTGGCTGTCTGAGATGTCACCTGGGAAGCAGAAGGCAAGGAGATTCTAAGACAGTTACGGCGAACCTTTTAGGGGTGGGGCAAACTCTGTTCTGGGGGAGGTAGGAAGCACTCCCATTGGGCTGCTGGACAGAAGGGCGGGGCAAACTGTGCTGGAATGACTGAATGGGTGCCCGCAGAGAGGGCTCTGAGTGCCACCTCTGGTACTCGTGCCATAGGTTCGCCATCACTGTTTTAAGACGATGATGGCTAACCTTGGAACTCCAGGTGTCCTTGAACTTCAATTCCCAGAAGCCCTGATCAGCAGGAGTGCTGACTTGGGCTTCTGGGAATTGAAGTCCAAGAACACTGGAGTGACAAGGTTAGCCATCATTGTCTTAGAATCTCTGAGCAAATAGATAAATGGGTACCACTTTAGTGAGAAGTTAAACAGTGTTCTGTGCACTCCAGTGTCTAGTCATGCCTGCCACATGTCCACAGAAATGTCTGTAAAAACACAGACAGCACTGCCTCTTTGGCTGTAATCAGATGAGCACTGAACCCTAGAGTCATATACGACTGGCTTTCGAGCAGGGGCGACCTTTACATTTTCATTTCTTTCTAAAACCGTGAGACCAGCTTGTGTACCACAAACAAAGTTTTTTTGTATCTCAGTTTCCTGTTGTCAGCAGCAGAAAGCTTAGGTTCTTCAGAGTTCCCTGCTAGCAGGACATGAAATCAACCTTTCTACACTTCTCTCTTGCTCTCCAACAGATGGTATTTAATGGTCTGGTCCCTTTAAATGTGATGTAATCCCCTTTCAAGTTCATTGGAGCTATTTATTTATTACATTTTTTATACTGCCCATCTGGAGTATTTCCCAGTCTGGGCGATGTATAACCCATAAACAATAACAACATTAGAAAACAACAACAAAATAAAATGAACCACAAAATAAATCTTCTAAAACAAGATTTATTCATTCATTGTTTATTATCTAACATCGGCACACACAGTTATTTACAGAGTAGGAAAAAAACCTACACACCTCTGCCCCAATGAACATGCAGTGTAAAAATTTGCAGTTGGATAAAGAAAAAGGCATGCAGTGGTTTTGAACTACAACAAGGCTAGCTTTGATGGCAGCTACTTAAAGTTGTGACCTTCTCCAATGCTCAAGCAAAGCTAGTTCATGGTAGTTCACATCCCTGGTGTGCCGGCAGAGTTAAGGGCACAGGCATTAAGGAAGGGGTTCCCAACCTGAAAGCTAATTGAGATCATGACCCAGCTCCCCCCCAGCTTGAAAAGGTTGGGAACCCCTGCTTTAAGGGATTGTTTGAGCCATGATGGCTAACCTTGTCACTCCAGGTGTTCTTCGACTTCAATTCCCAGAAGCCTGAGTCAGCACTCCTGTTGGTTAGGGCTTCTGGGAATTGACATTTTAGCACGGCTGGAATGCCACAGTTTGCCATCGCTGGGTTAGTTTTTCAGTATTGAAAGATGCAAGCAAAGTGGCCCTTACAAGTCATCTGTATCATATTCCTCTTCCAGCCGCATTATTAACAAGCACACAGACGAGTCCCTGGGGGACTGTTCCTTCCTCAACACTTGCTTCCACATGGACACCTGCAAATATGTCCACTACGAGATTGACGCCTGCACAGATTTGGATGCTGCGTGTGGCCGGGAGCTCACTTCAGGTCAAGAGCTGGCCCTTCCCCAGGGCGTGGGGAGAGACGCCAGCGTAGATCGCCTCTTCCCCCCACAGGTAACCCAGGCTGGTGGTGGGCCATACTCTCGCTCTGTCCTTTTGAGTGTGTTGTATAAAGAGATCCCACTGAGACGTTTTTGTCGGGCGGGTGGCAGGAGAAGCCCTGCTGTAGGAATCCACCCAGGGAAAAGCAACAGACCTTTCCTTGTGACGAAGGCTGGTTGCAAATCAAACACCCTGGATGTTTGATTCTGTAGCAACTCAATTCTGTAGCAGCTCAAACGTCATGCCATAGTCCAGTGGGTAAGAAGGTCCCAGGGTCAGTCTCTGGTCTTTCCAGGGAGGGGTTAAGATGGAATCGGATCTAAGACCCTGCTGGCCATCACTATCAACAAGGCTATGCTAGGTGGACCAAAGGCAGCTTTGGGGAGTTGTAGCAGGATGTAGACTGAGGTTGATTGCCAGTTCTCTGCCCTATACAGTATATGCAAATGAGACCCAAGACTGTAATATCCCTGAGGGCCCCATTGTTTCATGGGATTTGCTCACAGTGAGATAATCTTTGTGTGATCCTCCTCTCCTCTCTATCTAGGTCCAATGGGATTTGCAGTCTAAAGGAGTTCAGATATATTCCTAACTCGTTTTCCCTTGACCTTCTATATTTTCCCATACGACTCATTTTTCCCTCTTTGTCGGCAGTGGATTTGCTGTGACATCCGCTACCTGGACGTCAGCATCCTGGGCAAGTTTGCGGTGGTGATGGCTGACCCACCTTGGGACATCCACATGGAGCTCCCTTACGGGACACTCACGGACGATGAGATGAGGCGACTCAACATCCCCATGTTGCAGGATGAGGGGTTCCTCTTTTTGTGGGTCACTGGCCGGTAAGGCACCCTGCAGGTAACTCAGGCTACTTTCAGACTCCAGAGAATGATGGGAAAAACCTATGTGGAAATGAGTTAGACCAGTGGTTCCCAACGTGGGGCCCACACTCCACCAGTGGACTTCAATTCCAGAAGCCTAAATCAGTACATTTGCTGATCAGTGCTTTGAGGAATTGACTTAGGCTTCTGGGAATTGATGTTCAAAAACCAAAGGTCGGGAAATACTGAGCTAGACAGAACTTGGGGAAGTCTCTTTGGACTACATCTCCCAGCCTTCTTAGCAGCTATGCTGTCTGCAGCATTTCGGGAGCTGTGGTCCAAAATATATAGGAATATCTGGCAAATACAAGTGATTAGCAACTGACCCAGAATCGCCCAGCAACTTTCATATCTGTGCAGGGATTTGAATTTGTGGCTTTGAGGAATGTCAAGGTCCAGAATCATGTTTTAAAGAAGTACATTAGTTGCTCCAGAGTGGTGAGAGATGGGGTGGGGGAGAATTTAGCTGCTTAGTTCAGTCTTCTTCCACCTGGGATTCTTGGAGAACACCTTAAACTACAACTTCCATCTGCCATGCAGGCTGGGAGTGATGGGAAGTCACAGCCCAACATGTCTGCAGGCCTCTGGACTAGGCCTTACCGGCTAGTCAAACCTTTCTTAACGATGATGGTGATGAAAAGGTGACTAATCTCCCTGCTGGAAAGCAGGCGGTACATTGAGAGGCCAGATCGATGGTCTGCCTTTGGCTTGCCTGTGTAGGAGAGACAGGAAGGTGCTTGGAAGAAGGAACCACGAATGGCAATTAGAGCTACAGCTCCTATAATTCCTCCCCCAGCAGGATGCTGTCTATGGCAGTGGTCCCCAACCTTTGGGTTTTGGACTTCAATTCCCAGGTGCCTAAGTCAATTCCCCAAAGCACTGATCAGCCAATGTACTGTCTTAGGCTTCTAGGAATTGAAGTCCAAAACCCAAAGGTTGGGGACCACTGGCCCAGCTTTTCAGACCATTCATCTCTCTCTTTTCCCGTCCTTCCTTCCTTTAGGGCTATGGAACTGGGCCGTGAATGTCTAAGCCTGTGGGGGTGAGTACAGAGAGGGCACATGAGCAGGTGAGTTGAAGTAGGATTCCTCCTCTTCCCTTCCTTGTCTGATTCTCTCCCTCTTCTCTCCACCCTCCCAGGTATGAGCGGGTGGACGAGATCATCTGGGTGAAAACAAACCAGCTCCAGCGTATTATACGCACCGGGCGCACAGGCCACTGGCTGAACCACGGCAAGGAGCACTGCTTGGTAATTTGGGGCAAATGGGTGAAGAATTCTGTAGAGGGGAAAGGGAGAAACAAAAGCCAATGGCTTTACCAAGCAAATTGCTTCAACGTGGAATCTGCTGAATGTAGAAAACTGACATGGTAAGACAGGGTGCCCAAACTTTTCAGGCTGTGGGCTGATCACGTGGTACAGGGGGCCAGTTACTGCAGCCCATGGGCTGGATCTGGACCCCAGCGCCAATTCATCCAGCCCATGAAACCCTCATTGCTCCCAGAAGTGGAAGTAAAACATGCCTGTACGGGCGCATTTACTTCCACTTCCAGGAGCAACAAGGGCTTCACGGACCAGATGAATTGGCGTCGGGGCCCAGATCCACCCCATGGGCTGTAGTTTGGGCACCCCTGTGCTAAAAACTATTAAAGAGCAAGGAACTAGTCCTCGTCTTTCCTTGAACTGGCAAATTAGAAAAACCTCAGCCCTTACATCAACCAGAAAGCGAAACAGACTTTTCCAATTCCTCCTAGTTTTCTTCTTCTCCCACAAATGCTACACATATCAGGAGACTCTGCCGAATGGGCTGAGAGGTTGCTCCAGAAACCAGAACTTTACAAGAGTAAAACATCAGCCTCTGGATGCAGGATCCCTGCACAGCCTTCGCTAGGCTGGCTAAAGATGGTGGGAGTTGCCATCGGGAGGGCAGCCAGGACTGATCCAACCTCGCTTCTAAAACACTGCACAAGTGGTTTTGCTTCTGGGAATAACACATGTGATTTACATGCTATCGAGTGTGCCGATTCCAAAACTGAACTCAGAATTTGTGATCCAGTGAAATCAAACCAGTCTTTACAACTTCTTGGTGGGCCCAGTTTAAAGGGGAAGGTGATGTTCTCCATCCTGTTGCTTTGAGGGACTGAAGAATAAAGCAATTTGTACTTGTGAGGGGGCAGCCTTATCAAGACTCAATCTTCTGTCCATTCCCCCCCAATCTGGGCAGGTAGGGGTGAAGGGAAACCCTCAAGGCTTCAACCGGGGTCTCGACTGTGACGTCATCGTGGCAGAGGTAAGATCAAGAGTTCGATCCAGTTTGGGGCAAGGGAGTGGAAATGCTTTTGACAGGCCTCCCTGCCAAATCATCTACATTTTGTAACCCTCCTTCCCCATTCATCGCTATTATCCTGCAGGTTCGCTCCACCAGCCACAAGCCGGATGAGATTTACGGCATGATTGAACGGCTCTCGCCAGGAACCCGCAAGATTGAGCTGTTTGGACGGCCCCATAATGTTCAGCCGAATTGGTGAGACCCTCCCTCCTTCCAATTCTTTGAATGAATAATTCAATTTGAAATAAGCAGTGCCCACTTTGTGTTATGGCACCCCTAGGAGGGCAAACGAGTTTTTGCGATTCGTAAGTCAAATGGCAATTTGCCCTTCAAAATGCAACCAGTCGGGAACCAGCCAAAGTGGTTTCAAAAATACAAATCCATTATTGTATATGTGAAAAAAAGAGGTATGACCCCTGAACGTCTTATTTTCTGAATATACCTACTGGGGCCCGGAGCCCAAGTATGAGTATTTTCTATTCTAATCCTTGCTCCTACATTTCATCAGAAGACACCATAGATTTTTAAATGGCCCATTAGCTGCTTCCAGGACAGCCCTAGAAGCCAACCCCCCCCCCCCAATCCACTCTGACCCCAGGAATGTCTGATAAGATTTTCCACTTGCTTTGCCCTCTAATTGTGCTGGATTACACCTATCAGTCCCAGCGCTAGGGTTTGCACTGGCACAATTTACCTGTTATCTCCAGAGATGCTGTCTGGGAATGATAGGTCCATAGCCGCCTAGAGTCAGGTTCGCCTGACTGGGGCGGGATAATAAATCTAAATAAATAAATAATCCAGGATATCTGTGCCAACCCATTGGGTTAACTCAAATTCATCCAGACAACCCCAAAGCAGGGGTAGCTTTCCCAACTCCATAAAAATATGATTCCTGCATTTTATTCCTTGATACCATGTTTAAGATCCACAGGTCAGGGTAAGCAACCACTAGAGCAGTAATGGCGAACCTTGACAGTCCAGTTGTTCCTGTACTTCAGTTCCCAGAAACCCAAGTCCTTGTGAATCCACATAAATGGCTTCTGAGAATTGAAGTCCCAAGAAGAGCTGGACTGCCAAGGTTTGCCATCAAGGCACTAGAGGATTTTCAGTGACCGTATCCGTTATCCTGGAACCTCAGGAGCCGAAGACATTGCTGCCCCCTTGAAATGGCCAGATCCAACCTAACATGGCCAGAATCAGCCATTTCACACCAATCTCCTCAAACCCTTCCTGGCATAAGGTCTCAAAAATGAATGACAACCTGGTGGGGTGGGAAGGGGAGAGTTGAGGGCAGGGGTTCACAACCTACAGCCCATGGACCCGGCCCCTGGCGGCAAATCATCTGGCCCACAGCAATGACCCCAGAAATGAACACATTTACGATAGCCGCAAACACGCCTGCCATGGTTTACAGCAGCATTTATGCGGGATGGGTGGGCGTCCGGCCCACTCAGCTGACGGAGGTGGCGTGGTTTGGCCCATGGTGGGAAAACGTTGAGAACCCTTGGTTTAGGGGTTGCAAAACAACCAAAAACGGGCAAGTCCTGCCCTCCCCCTCCAAAGGGACGACGGTTGGCCATTCCTAAGTCAAATAGTAAGATTTTTAAAATGGGGAGAAAAGGGTGTCTGAGGCAGCAATGGGGCTGCATTGCGACCACCTTTGCCACAGAAAAGCGTCATTCTTTCATAATAATCCTCTTTCTTCTTCTATTTCTTAGGATCACCCTTGGCAATCAGTTGGATGGAATCCATTTGCTGGACCCGGACGTGGTTGGCCAGTTCAAACAACGTTATCCAGACGGAATCATCTCAAAGCCTAAAAACATGTAGCCTGGAAGGGGGGGGGAGCCCTCAGGTCAAGGCCTGTTTTGTATTGCTGTGGATGAGAGAAGCAAAGGACTGGTATTCTAATATTTAGGATTTTTTTTTTTTAATAAAACGGATTCCTCTTTTCAGAGGCAAGGAAGGACGAAGTGAGAACAAGAAATGTTGCTGTTGAAGGAAATAATTTTCTCCCGGGGAGGGGGGGGAGGAACGGCAGCAGGGGGGACACCAGTTCCTTACCAGGTGGCTACAGGCAAAAGTACATAGAGTTGAGCATCCTTGTGTTGGGTGTAAGGGGTCTCTGTGGCAAGAGATGCCCCTTTTCCAACCCTGGGGAACAAGATCAGGGCAGGGAATAAGTTACAGAGAAGTCCACTTAAAAATAAAGAGGCAAAGACCTTTTTATCCGCCCTGGGAGTCATCTTCTGAGTACAACCACAGCCTCCAGCCTCCCGTTGCCACACCTGTGCAACTGAAGATGGAACCTAAAGTACACCTGGGTGGGGTAGGCTTATAATGTCAACCTCTTGGCCACACTGCCTTTTAAGATGACATTTGTGTATGGTGGTAATAAAGCTTTTCAGCATGGCAGGAAGCCTTTGTGGGCCACCAGTGGTTGAAGGATGGCCAAGGTTTCTCATAAATATTTGGAGGGCTGCGAGTTCATCAATTAAGAATAGGCATCTCTAGCTGCAAGTATTTAAAGCAGGGGTGCCCAAACTTTTTGGGTCGTGGGCCAATCATGTGGTTCAGGGAGCCAGTTACTAAGGCCTGGGGGCCGGGTGCAGCAACCCGATGCCAATTCATCCGGCTCGCAAAGCCCTCGTCGCTCCTGAAAGAGGAAGTAAAATGCACCCATAAGGGCGCGCTTTAGTTCCGCTTCCAGGAGTGACAAGGGCTTCGTGGGGTGGATGAATTGGTGTTGGGGGCCACACCCGGCCTGCAGGATTTGGTTTGGGCACCACTGATTTAAAGTAAGACGTTTGTAAAATGGCTGCCAAGCTCCTGCCGGGACCTTAAGGGAGAGCCCTTAAAAAGTAACATTAAATCTGGGACTTTCTGAATGCTGTGCCTTTCTCCAGTCCTGACCTGGGTCTATGGCAGGGGTGCCCAAATTTTTTGGGACGTGGGCCGGTCACATGGTTCAGGCAGCCGTCACCATGGCCTGTGGACCATAAGGGCATGTTTTACTTTTGCTTCCGGGAGCAACAAGGGCTTCATGAATTGGTGTTGGGGCCAGATCTGGCCCACGGGGCGTAGTTTGGACACCCCTGCTCTATGGAGACGACCAAGCAACGTCATATGGACGTCTCCCTTCTAAAATCAGCTGGGTGGCTTTGATGCTGCAGACCTCCGGTACTCTGGCCCGGCTGCAGCAGGGAAGAGGGCAGGGATTAGGGCTCCACAGCTCAGGAACGGGGCGGGGCAAGGCAGGGGCGGGGCAGCTTCTTACCTGACAACCTAAGAAATGGGGCACTTTATAGCTCCACCTCCCCTCCCACCGCCTCTCTTCCCTTTTAAAAAAAAACTGCTCTGAAGGGCTGGGGAAATGTTTCCAGCCAGCTCTCCCAGTTGAGGAAGGGCTGATAATCTGCTGGCACCAGATTCAAGAGCCAATACTGTATAGCAGAGACCACCCACCCACCCCATTCTATTTGATTCTGCTTTAACACTTGGCTAGGCTGGATTCAGAACACCCCATACAGGCAGAGCTAGGGCCAAACAACTCTCCTTCCTGGGCTCACCCTTGGGGTGCAGGTTGCTTATGTTCCTGCGTTGACCCTGTGCAACTGCAGAGCCCAAAGGGCAGGTCAAGCTGGTGCTGTCCCCCAACAGGCCTGTATCCCAACCCCAACATCTCTGCTTTGAGGATATCTGGAATTTACAGAGAATCGCAGGAAAGAATCGCAGGAAAGGGTTAGGACAACGATGACGAACCTTGGCACTCCAGCCATTCTTGGATTTCAATTCCCAGAAGCCCTGACCAGTAGGAGGACTTGGGCATCCACTTGGGCATCTGGGAACTGAAGTGCAAGAACACCTGGCTGGTTCGCCATTACTGAGTTGGGTTTCTCAACCTTGGGCCTCCAGGTGTTCTTGGGTTTCAGTTCCCAGAAGCCCGAGTCAGTACACCTGCTGATCGAGTTTTCTGGGAACTGAAGCCGGACAACATCTGAGGATCCAAAGTTGAGAAGCCCTCAAGTTGTGAAAGGAGCAGCAGCTACAGCAAAATGGACCAGGTGGCCCTATGGATCGTGTGTAGGGCAGTGATGGTGAACCCTGGCATTCTTGAACTTCCATTCCCAGAAGCTCCGATTAGCAGGAGTGCTGGCTTGGGCTGCTGGGAATTGAAGTCTAAGAAGACTTGGAGTGCCAAGGCTTGCCATCACTGTGTTAGGGCATATCCTTCAGCCAAAGAGCTACACCTTTGTTCCAATCTTCCCTGCCAGCAACCTCAAAAAGGTCAAGTGTGTGTCCTTGAGAGCAGCCTGTCATTGGTGGCTCTTGAGAGGTGGGGAATGGCAATCCAGCACTGGGATTTGCAACTCTCACCGTTGGTTGGGAATGGCTGGACAGAAAGAGCAACGGGAGCGCCAGTTGCCCACCTTGGCGAGGGTGGGTGGGTGGGTTCAGGGTCCATCATTCCACAGGGAGCACCTCTGGTTGAAAAGTGGGTTTTCACAGTTCCTTCCAGAAATGAAATGCTACATGTAATCTCCACCCACCCACCCCCAAGATGGCCCTTTTCTCTGCCCCCCCCCCCCCACGTAGGATTATGGCAGGCCCTGGCCGGCATCCCTTGTCCAGCTTTAATTGCCTCCGTCAATTAAAGAGAAAGACATCAAGGGATATGTATAGAAAAAAATAATTAAGAGGCAATCAATTCTGCAGCACCCAAACCGTCTCACCCACCCACCCACCCAGAAGGGATGATAATGTCTCTTGCGGAGGGTCTCCAGCTGATGCCCCACCATCTTGCTCCACCGTCTACCATCCCAAAGTTGCATGGCGATTCTTCTTTTTTTGGTCGTCCTTGGGGGTGAAAAGTGTGTATGGGGGGGGGGGGACAGCTGTTTTTCTGCCCCAGACTCTCCCCCCTCCAAAGGCTGGGGGTTATTTCACAAAGACAACATTGTTGTTGGAATTGCGGGAGGCCAACCAAGCTAGGAACACATCCCTGTGAAAAGGGGAGAGGAAGAGGAGGAGAACGGCATCAGAGGCAGCAAGATTTTAGGTGCAGTGTTTTTATTTTATTTACAGCAGGGGTTCCCAACTTTTTCATGCCGGGGACTGGGTCACACTCTCTCAGTCAACTTCGAGGGCCAGATGGCCATTTTGTCCTCTCAATGTGATGGGTGGCCATTTTGTCCCAACAGCTTTGAAGGGGTGGTCATTTTGTTTATTGAACACCCTTGGAGGGGTGGGGAGCCACCTAGAATGGCATCAGGGACCAGATACGGCCCACAGGCCTTAAATTAGGAACCCCAGTTTTCCACATTTAACTACTCTATGTACATACATAAAATATTTGTTTCTATAGGTTCTAGAACACAGAAATGTTTCTCAAATGATCTTGGAGGTGGGTGGCCACAGTAAATGGTGCTGTGGGCCAGATCCAGCCCACAGGCCTTAGGGTGGGAACCCCTGATCTACAGATGCAGTAAAACTCCTTACAACAAAGGGTTCTTGCAATGAAAAAAATTATACTACAAAAGGAAATCAAGGAAAAATTGTGCTTCGTAGTACGGTTGTTCCCAGTGCTTACCTTGGTGGCAGCGGCGGAATTGCTGCATTTGCTGCCTTGATGGCGGTGGTGGGGGAGCATTTTCACTTGCTCTTCCACCCGAAAAAGTGCCAAAATAGGCACTTCCAGTTTTGCAGACTCATTTCCGGTTTGTTTGTTTTGTTTTGCCTTGGAGGACCAAAAAACAAACAAGAAGTGAGTCCGCAAAACCAGAAGTGCCTATTTTGGCACTTTTTCGGGCAAGAGAAAGCGAAAATGCTCCCCCACCCCACTGCCACCATCGAGGCTGAAAATGCAGCTGATAAAAGGGTGTAATTCCGCCCCTGCATTTCAGCACTCCATGTTTGAGTGGCAAGGTAAATGTTTTTATCATTTTAAAGTGTTCAATAGGGTTGTGGAGATTTTTTCCTATTTTTTTTTAGGTCCGGAACAGAAGTTTGGGTTTTTAATGCATTCCTATGGGGAAATGTACTTCGTACTACAAAAATTTAGTAGAACAAAAGGTCCAGTGGAAACCATTACTTTTGTTCTATGGAGTAACACTGTACAGTCCCATCATGTACTGGATTAATCGAGTGCAGAGTATGGAACTGAATGAGAATTCTGCGTATCCCTAGTCTGAGCGTCTTTTTGATTGCACAGGATGATCTGAAAGCCTGTCCTGGCTCTCGCTCAGTGTTTCCCAGTGTGGGGCCCAGGCCCCACAGGAAGACTTCAATTCCCAGAAGCCTAAGTCAGTCCATTGGCTGATCAGTGCTTTGGAGAACTGACATAGGCTTCTGGGAACTGAACTCCAAAAACCAAAGGATGGGAAACTGCTCTCGCTTGTGATGTGCAAACGAATCGCACCACCTTAAAACCAGAGACTTCTTTAGAAAAGCCTATCAAGACGAAGCTGCATCCTGCTAGGTGGTTTTATGATTACTTCCCTCGGCGCTCCCAACTTTAGGATGCCGCTAGCAAAACACCCGAAAAGGCACTCCCACCTGCAGTGTTTCACCACACACTCGTTGCTGCAATACTCGTTGTCCCAGTCGTTGTTGGCCACCGGAGGGTTATCACAGCCTTCCCGGACGCAGCGGGGCCGAGGGGAGGCTGCCACGGGCGATTCAGACACCAGTTCCACGTGCATCGGTGTCGGAGACTCTACCTGAGAAGGAGAAAGAAAGAAACACCCTTCTCAGTTTTATCCTGGTGGACAAACCATGTTTCCCAAATAAAGGGGGAAAGCCAGATAATTCTGCCCCTTTGCCAGCTTCACATCACCCCAATCACCCTGGGCCAGTCTTGCAGGTTGCAGCCCGGGAGAATCCAGTTCTGCCTCTGGCTTGATAAGCAAGAGCCGACTTCTGAATACCAGAAAGTAATGGGAAACATGAAGAGGAGCCTCCTCTCCTGAGCCACAGTTCCGATCTTACTAGCTTTCCAGCAGCAGGGAGAAGAGCTACAGGCCAGAGGCTTGTGTGAATGGGTACTTGGGAAATCCCAGAGGACAGGCCACCCCAGCCCCACTTTGTACAGAATCTACTACATTTCCCAGAATCCTAAGAGCTGGAATCCAAACCATTATAAAAGAAAAGGGCAAGTAGAAGAATTTGCAAGTAGACAAGTAGGCATCGTTTCAGTGGGAAAGGTAACCGTATTCTGTGTGCTCTGGCATTTAGCCATGCCTGCCACATGTCCACAGAAATGTCTGCAGATGCAGATAGTGCTGGCTCTTTGTCTGTAAACAGAGATGAGCACCGACCCCTAGAGTCAGACACAACTGGCTTTTGACCAAGGAAGATCTTGCCACCCCCACCCCCCTCCAGGTCGTCAGTAAACCGACTTTGGCTCTGCTGTGCCCATTTCCGGAGAGCAAAACCTTCTCCCAAGAAACCCTCCTTCCCTAGAGAGGATGTATTCTGTAAATTTCTTCCCATCCTAAATGCAACGAGGGCTTCAAAGCGACTTATTTTTTTATTCACTTAACATGAAGATATACAGTCTAGCTGGCAAAAGTCCGTAGGGCAACTAACAAACTAAAAACACCCGACAAATAGCGACATGAGTTTGCAATAAAGCTAGAGCCACCCTGTAATTTGCAATCCGAGCACAGAATGACAGCCCCTGCCAGGAAGAAGCAGTAAAGGCTCCCAATACGCAACCCTAGAAATGAGCCATCTGAAATCTGACATATTTGCACACATGCCCCATGTCTATGATCTGAAAATTTCATGCACATGGAATCAGTTATAGCAGTGGTGGCAAACCTATGGCACGTGTGCCAGAGGGGGCACTCAAGAGCCCTCTCTGTGGGCACTGTCACTGTTACCCCAACACAGTGTTTGCCCCACCCCTTTGCCCAGCAACCCAATGGGAGCACGTCCTCCCCCCCCAGCACACAGTTCGCCCCGCCTCTCTGCCCAGCAGCCCAATGGGAGCGCGTCCTCCCTTGTCTGGGGTAAGGCGGGCAGCTCACATGTGACATGAGGTGTGGTGCGGATGGCAGCTTAGGCACTTGATCTCTAAAAGGTTTGCCATCACTGAGCTATAGCCATTCTACTTTTCCCAAAGCAGATCAAAGAGGAAGGCTGGGTTCCGGATCCAGGTCCCAAATCACATCAGAATCCCTCCCAGACAGATGAATTGGGAGGATGATGCACAGCCTTACGTCTAAATGTGACCCAGGACATCTTTCCCGGGAGGAGCTTTCTGGAAGGCCTCCCACAGAGAAGAGGATATCGATACAGAGGATGCTTTCTTTGAACAGCCACATGTTGCCAGCAAAACAGAGCCTGGGGAAGGAAGTCCTCCTCATATAATCTAGACTCTGGAAGTCCTCTCCCTGGCCGGATACGGCCTCTTCTTACCTCTGGAACGACATCCACTGGCTCCGGAGAGGTCTGGAGCTCGGTGCTGGGTCGCTCAGGGCTGCTCTCTTCTGTCCGCAGGGCCATGGGCTGGATCTGCAAGGCGGGCGGGGGCAGGATCTTGATCTGCAGGGGGGGCGGCGGCTGCTGGAGGTTGAGACGCACCTTCTGCTGCAGAGGTGGCTGCTGCATGGCCTGCAGGGGCGGTGGCTGCTGCAGGATGGTGACCGGCTGGGCCGGTGGCTGCTGAGGCATCTGCTGGAGGGGGGGCGGCTGGAGCCGGGGCAGGTGCATGGAGGTAGCGGCTGCGGCGGCTGCCGCCAAGACCGAGCGGGTCACAATCTGGGTGGTGCCCGTCCCAGTCTGCAGCTGCCCCAGCTGGATCCCCCGCGAGGTGACCATGGTGGCAGGGATGACCGTCACAACCCCGCCTTGCGAGGTCACGGCCAAAGAGGAGGGCAGCATCTGCTTGGGGATGATGATCTTGGTGATGCTGGTTTGGCCCCCGCCCTGGGGCCCTGCAGCGGACGTCACCACCATGGTGGGCTGTGCAGGGACAATGGTGGGTGCAGGAGGAGGGCTCTGGAGCGCTGGCGGGGTGGGCGGGGTCGGGGCAGGTGGAGGCGGGGTCTCGGTAGCAGGAGCCGGCTGAGCGGGTGGGGAGGAAATCATGTCCCCTTCTGCCGTTTCGACCACAGTCTGGAAAGGAGAGAAAAACAGGAGTCCAGTGGTTAGAATGTCCTGTTGACTTAATAGCCCACCTTTCTCTCAGGACAAGGCAGCTTATAAACAGCAATGGATCGGACTGGGCTAACAAAGACAATAAGCAGTCACAGCCTGACTCCTCTATCGGTGCCTTGTGAGTGCATGAGTGAACCTGCTGCTGCAGTCAGTTGGCAGACACTACAAATGAAGGTTAGCGGTTAAGATGATGAACCTGATGGCAGGTCAACAGTTCAAGACCTGAATGCTGCACAACGGAGTGAGCTACTGTTGTCTGTTACAGCTCCTGCCAACCAAGCAAGAAATTGCATGTAGATAAATAGGTACTGCTTTGATGGGAAAGGTAACAGTGTTCATGCACTCTGCCATCTAGTCATGCCTGCCACATGACAAGAAAAATGTATGCATAACACAAAAGCGGCCAACCCAGTTACCCCTAGAGGGCCGTTTCCCACCTTTGGGAACAAGATTTATAACAGGAATGCCCAAACTTTTCAGGCTGTGGGCCGGTCACATAGTTAAGGGGTGCCCAAACTATGGCCCAGGGGCCGCATCCAGCCCCCGACACCAATTCATCTGGCCCGTGCCACCCTCATTGCTCCCAGAAGCGGAAGTAAAACGCGCCCATACGGGTGTGTTTTACTTCTGCTTCTGGGAGCGATGAGGGTAGCACAGGCCGGATAAACTGATGTCAGGGGCCAGATCTGGCCCCCGGGCCATAGTTTGGGCTCCCCTGATTTATAAGATCCATGCTGAAATCCTCCTACTGAGCTGTTACATGGATAGAGTGGGACAAAGTCACCCTGAGCATTTAGGAGGAAAAGTGGATACAAACATAACCAGGAAGACTCAGGTTCAACTTTCCACCAGACTGTGAAACCCGCTGGATAACTGTGCAGTTGGGAAGAGAAATTAACACGGAAGACGAACGTGCCTTATTGCCTTGATTTTACCACCAGGAAAATCAAGGGTTACTTTAATCATTTTTTAAAAAAGAGGGTAGCAGCAAGGCTACTGTATTTGCTAGCATATAAGACACATCCCTATTATTATACAAGTTTTTAAGGGAAAAAATAATTTTCTACATCTTTTAATGAATTTCCAAAATGATTTATTATATTAATTTTATAGTTATTTATAGTACAAAATATGTAACTAGGAAACACTGTAGTTAGACATCTACCTTCATGAATCCTTTAAATCAGGGGTGGCCAAACTATGGCCCATGGGCTGGATCTGGCCCATGGCACCAATTAATCCAGCCCGTGGTGAGGACCCTGCTGCTACTGGAAGTGCAGAAAACATGCCGTAAGAGCAGAAAACACACTGAAAACATGACAGAAGCGCCCTAAAAATGCTGGAAAATGGCAAAACCCCACCAAAAATGTGCCAAACAACAAAAACTCGCAACCCTCACTGTAGTGGGAAGCAGCAGAGGCGGAGTGAGGAACCAGACCTCTGGCCTACACATTTGTCTGAGGGGGCGTGGTCCAGCCCACTGCACAAAAGGGTTAGCCACCCCTTCTTTAAATGGTTTATTAATGCAGACATCTAAAGGTTGAGATGGCTTGTTAAGTCACCTGGAATTACAGCCATTTGAGTTTTCAGTTGTTTAATTTTATCTTTCCCAGCTTCTGTTCTGTGACTTCGAAACTGATAATATACTAGCAAGGCAAGTTTCTTTAATAGTCCACCAGAAGGTGCTACAGAGCAGCACTGATCAACCGTGGCTGGAGCAGCACACAAGACACACTCCATTTTTACCGTGTATTTTAGTGAAAAAAAAGGGGTGTGTGTCTTATATGCCGGCAAATATGGTAACACTAGGAGAGTTTTTTCACTGAGGCTGAGGAGCCACAACCACTGTGTTGTACCGGTCAGCTTGCTGGATTTAGGAAATGACACTTAGGAGCGTCAGTCATTCTTTCTTTTAGCTTGACCTACCTCACAGGGGTTGTTGTGAATTAAATGTATGGAGAAGGAGCCAGGCATGCTAGCTTGAGATCATGGGAGGAAAGGAAGGAGGTGGATGTAAAGAATAAAACAATCATTACCTGGCACTCTTGGTTGTCATGATACGCTGCGAGTGCTTTCATATATTCTTTTTTTGCTGCTTCTGTTTTCCGCTTGTATACCTGAAATGAGGAAGGAGGTTGTTTTCAAGAGGTGGTGCAGTTCCACTTAAATCTCAATGCTTTTACTGCCAACTTCTGTAGCTCCCTGCCCTCTCACACAGCTGTGACCCTCCAAACATTTTGGACTCCAGCTCCCATCAGCCTGTTATCATAGTCAACTGGTGGGGATAATGGACAGAGTAGTCCAAAATATCTATCTGGTACCCAGGCAGAGAATAAGCAGAAATTCAAAGAACAGCTAATCCCTCTATTCAGTAAGAACAAGAGTTCGTAACCTACGGCCCACGGGTCTCCAGTCCTGTGGGCTTTGGGGCAGAGATCAACATTGGGGAAATTGAGGGAAACTTTTGCTTCGCACAATGTTATCTTAACGTTGTGCCGTGCAAAAGTTTGCCTCAAATTCCCCAACATTTCCAGTTTTAACGCTGTGCGGTGCACACGTTAACCGGGGTATTACTGTACCTTTTGTCTTATGGGGATTTGAGCCTGTCATTTAGGAGGACATTTGTGACAACTTGACATTGTTAGAAGCTGGTCGTTTGGTTTTCGGGGAACTGCCTAAGTGGCTTTGTATGAAGGGAAGGAGAACAACTTATATTGTTCAGTCTGGGTCAAACTGGACACCGGAAATAGGGTGGAGATTGTCTCACCGACTACAAGATCTGAGATTCCTATAGTTAGGGTTGAACCTTATAGTAGAGGCCATAGAATTTTTCCACCATGTTTCCCTGAGTTTCCCTTTCCCCCTAGACCCTTCCCATATAGGTGCTGTTGTTGTAGAAGGCATCTCACTTGCACTGCTCCACACTCTCAAGCCGTTGGCTGCCCCTGCTATTTGTGTTGTTTCTGTACCTTAAGGTATCCACTCATATGTCAGCCAGTTATACCTTGTGTACATCAGCCCTTGGCCCCCTCAGTATTTCATCAGGACTGCCACATTGGCATCCTGGTGGAGTAAGGATACAACGTAGGCAGGAACAAGTCTTTGTAAATTAATAAGTCTATTGCAAATAACTAATTATTAACATGCTTGGATTTGCCTTGGAGACACCTGAGTCCCCAGGTGAACTGCCTCCTATTGAGGAAATATTCCCTCTAAATGACAATTTGGAAGGATTAATAAATGATATTTTTGGCTCCACTAGTTCTCTAGACTCCCTGGATTCGTTTAATTCCGTCTGATTTGACCAAGATATAGTTCAATTTTATGAGGGATACCTTTAGGGGAATGATAGTGCCCCCATTCCTTCAGATGTCCCTTGGTCATCCCCGCTTGTAGGCGCCCCAGACCCTTAAGAGGCAAAGATTGATGAAATTCTAGAGCAAATAGTTTCAGAAGAAAACTCTGAGGAAGAAAAGCCTGGGGAATTTGCTCCATAAGAGCAAATGGATGTTGACACTCCAGAGCTAGAGACAGCCACTGGAATTACGCCCTTGAACCGTTGGGAGGCCCTGGGAGACTTCCTCCTCCCCTGGCCCTGAGCTGTCCAATCTTTTTAATTTTTTTTAAATATACCCCTGTTGTTTGAGCTTTTTTGTTTTCCATTGTCTTTGATCTTGGAATTGGAAGACAGTGAATGAAAATTTTTGATTACATGGACTTGAGAAGAATCCCAGATCAGGACATGTTTGTTTGGGAAAACTTCCAAGGGGACCATGACAATTTGAATCATGAAAATGTGAACCACCCCCGGAGCCTCAATCCCCTGTGCAGATCACAGGAGGTCAGACTCAGTTCTATTCAGCTAAATATGTGTATAGAAACATGGCAGTTTTCACAATTCTTGTTTCCCTTTTTCTTTCAGGGATGCTATTAGGTAAGCTAGTTGTGTTTGTTCCGGTCTATAAAGACTTTACAGAAACAGGTTCCCTTTGCCCCCCTTGCTTTCTGGGCTGTTTCACTTTCTCTAAAACATGTTGTTTCCCAATTCAGAAACACCCTTCTTGGTATAAAGCAAGGGAGATGTATCAAACCTTAAACAGTAATTTGGCTATAATCCCAGATGAACCAACATTAGAATTTCTCTTATTTTATTTTCCTGAATACTGTGTGAGTCTGTATCATAGCCCGAGTAATGATGATATGTGTCATGAGTGGAATTGGTTGAGTGGAAAACGTTTTGGCTTCCAGAGAGAAATTCATACTAAGAGCAGACTATGTGGGCTTATGATTTCTCAAGATATAGTTGGAAAATCATGTAACAGTACCTATGCAGCTTTATGCAGCATACGACAGATGATGAAAAAAAATTAGATAAATTTAAAAAGTAAATTTAAAAAATTCTATTATCTTTCCTGAAGGCTAAATCTTTGTTCTATCGCTCTACCTAAAGACGTTCCTTGCTGCCCCTCCCCCTGTGCCTGTGCCAACTGCCAGGGGAAGAAGAAGCCAGGGCAGGATGAGGACCTTGCCGCCCCTCCGCCTGTGCCTGTGCCAACTGCCAGGGGAAGAAGAAGCCAGGGCAGGATGAGGACCTTGCCGTCCTTCCCCCTGTGCCTGTGCCAACTGCCAGGGGAAGAAGAAGCCAGGGCAGGATGAGGACCTTGCCGCCCCTCCGCCTGTGCCAACTGCCAGGGGAAGAAGAAGCCAGGGCAGGATGAGGACCTTGCTGCCCCTCCCCCTGTGTCCACGCCAACATATTGTATTGTAATGTAATGTAATGTATTGTCTGTAAGCCGCCCTGAGTCGCCATGGCGAGTGGGCGGCAATATAAATTTGAACTAATGAAAATAAATAATAATAAATCTGGACACCCTTATGTGTGAGTGCCTCTTCATCAAGATTGGATGTTATGCCTGAACAAGAGACACCAGCCTTGTATATTTATATGCACAAAGGCCCAGGGTACTGCAAGTTTCTCAATGAATGGCATGCTCTGACGGCTTCTGATTTAAAACAGCAATTCCCAGTAACTGGGACATTTGACAGAAATCGCATAGAATATCTAAGGAAATGTTTGGAATCAGATCCCACATTTGAGCCCGGCGTGTGGCCTGCCTTTCTTGTTTGGTATGCCGAAATGGAAAAAAGTGGAAAGAAAAATCATAAACAATCTTTTAAACATAATCAAGAAAAGTCAGACAGAACTTCAGGGAGAAATGTGCAGCCAAAGAAGCTGCAATATCTATTTTGAAACAACAACTCGTTGATATCCCTTCCCCACGAATTAAATTGTGCCCACAACATCAGCTGGGAGTTGACGAAGAACCTGAACCGGATCCTTTTATCAATTATTCTTTCTATAGGACAAAAAACCCTCCTCCTCCTGCTGCTGCTGCTTCCCCTCAGCCCTCTGCCCCCACAGCTGCATTACCTGGTTCTGATCAGCCTGCTATGCCTGATGCTTTGCATGCTGCCATAACTCCCATGGATCTTAGTGTCGGATGCTATAGCACCAACTCCTCTGCCTGCCTCACAGCCAGTAGTCTCTTCCCCTGCTTCACCTCTTGCTTCACCTACTTCCTCTCTATTGCTCACTTCCTCTTTATCCACAGCCCTGGCAGATCATGTTCTGCCTGCCTTACAAAGATTCAATGAGCTGATGGTAATCCCTCAGTTTTGAAAAATGACCTTTTTGCTTTGAAGGATGTTCTAGATGGGACCCTTACCCAACTGCGGCCTTCCTCTGCTGAGGATGTTCCAAATGTACCTTCATCGCTTTCAACTGTCACTTATTCAGGACCTGATTGAACGAGACTGTCCAGCTCGCCATACTCGGCAAGCTCCCCCCTTCCTCGACCCCTGCTGATGCAGAGGTAATCAGTGGTTGCTCTAAGAGGACCCTGTGTTTCTTTGAGGAGGTGACAGCCAGCCAATTTCTGTTACGTGCAATGGCAGGGTTGATGGGAGGATATAATATAAATGGGGAGACTATTCCCAAAATCATTCAAATTTATATTCTGTGGTCATATACTGAATTGTGGACTATGGCAGTTTCTTTTCATAAAATTAGGGATGATCCTTTGAAATTTAGGGAAGAGCTTGAGACTGTCATTGAGGCCTACAACCCTACTTGGGCGGATCTTAATCAGTTGTTGTGGGCAGTGTGTCCCAAAGAGGTGTGGGAATGATTGAAAACCAGAGCCCAGTGGCCCCAGCAAGCCCCAGATACTCCAAACCTGTCAGGAATTAGGGATCACCTTCTTGCACAAATTTTGCCTGGGTAAAGATCAAGGAATGTAAGCAACGTGACAAGACACCAGCAGAGTATATGGATCGTCTGCGTGTTGCCTTTGACCAACATTCTGGCATCCAAGATCCACAACAAAATGCGAAGGAAGGCATTGTCACTTTCTTTGTGCAAGGTTTGCTTCCAAAACTTTCTGATGTGATTCAGGTAAATATAGTTGGGTGGAAGTCAAAATCTCTTAGTGAAATTGTGGAGGTTGCGGATCACTTCGCTTCCTCGATTAAACAGAAACATGAAGACAAAGAAACTAAACTAATGGCCCTTCAGGTGCATGCTTTGGATCGCCCGTCCCAGCCTCCTCCAAAACCTGTGAAATTCAATCAGTTTCCCCCTTCTCAAGCAGATGGCCTTAGGCCATCTTTTCCTACTGCTCCAGTCACTTATTTTGGATGTGGGGGTCTGGGGCATTTCAAAGTACACTGCTCATCTCAACAGAGGCCCCATGGTGGAAGTCCTCCTCTGCTGCCACCCCGGCCTCCTAGGCCCCATCTTCGGCTGACTCAGGGGCAGTTTCCATCCCTTGTAGCGGATGACTCCCCTCCTCGTTAGGGGTGCCCGGAGTCTAGCAACTTCACTTCTTTGAACAACCCCTTAATTCCCATTGATTCTAAGGAGCCAACTCACTTGCACAATCAATGGCCTTTCTACTAGTTTTCTTGTTGATACAGGTGCTGAAATGTCAACACTAAAAGCTATGGATTTTCCTGCTCTCCCCAAATCCTCTAAAATTATTAATGCAGTAGGAATTGGTTGCAAGATTTGGAAAAGAAAAAAAGGGTGCATTGTCCTAGTTTGTCATATGACTGGGGAGATCTCAGTATTGACCCTTGGGCAATCTATCCCTGTTATGATTCTGGACCAAAATGGGAATTAAGACATGAAGGAACCCAGACATACATATATAATTTTTTTCAAACAATCAGGTAGGCATGGGTCTCTTAAAAATAGAGGTACAATATGTTGTAAGACCCTCTATGGTAGTCGCTGTATTTATGCCAATTGTCAATCATTGGGACACTTTTATCGATTTTCATCCTCGCCCTATTTAATTCCAAAACCTGCTACAAATAAATTAGACTTGATTTTGGGTAGCTTTGGGATTGGCACAATGTAAGGATTGCTGAAGAAGAGATATATTTTATATGTGGGAACAAAGCATATAAAATGCTTCCCCCAGGGTGGGTAGGATCATGTTATATTGGAGTGCTATTCCCGGGAATGATATCCTCTAAATGGCCTATAGATGTGATATGGGCTCGTGTGAAGTGGACAACTGTTTTGGGAAATGGGTGGAATAGATTTTGGGGTTTGGTTTTGCCAATTGTGGGGGTCAATATGTTATGGAGTCAAAGTCAAAGATTTGCTGTTTTGTTGGAAACTCTTTCTAATACTATAGCAGATGCTATAGAAAAAAAATAGATGTTGAAATGTCTGCTATACGGAGGCTGTTACAGAATAGGATGGGTCTGGATTATATCCTTGCAAAAGAAGGGGGATTATGTCATTTTATTGGAAGGTCATGTTGTGCTTATATCCCTGATGGGAGAAAAAGCATCTTTGATGATGTAGAAAAGATCAGGGTGGTTGTTCTAAAATACTGTATAGGAAAGATTCAGAACTTTCTTTTTGGTCCTCTGGTAAAGGATGGTTATCTGATGTCTTTTCAGGAGTTGGTCATCAGATTCTCCAATTTCTTTCTTATATCTTAATGATCATTTTGGGAATTATATTATTGTGCATCATAGTGAAATGGTGCTGTCAAATCATCCTAACCAGATTCAAAAAGAAACATCCTGTAAATTTATATATCATGGTAGATGTTAAAGATGATGGCTATTGTTCAATGGCTTCTTTTCCATCCTTCTCGAAGGGCATTAATTCAAGTAAAAAAACAGTAATATCTTTGCCAGGGAAGGATGAGGATGGATTAGTCAGACTAGAGTGTCAGCCAACAATACACAATCCACCTGTAAGAGAGACATCAAGAGCAAAAGCTGGACAATGTTGAGTCAGAAATAAACCAGAAATATAGATGTCTGTGTTCTATAAGAAATATATTGTTTACTTCAGAAATTTTAAATTGAAGCAACGTAGTTGTGCCTCTTATTCCCTTAAGGTATAGGATGGAATTTTTTTTTAATGAAAGCAGTTTGCCTCTTTACGCCCTAAGTTTAAAGAAGAAACTGAAATATTGTCATGAGGAAATAGTTTCTTGTAAGGTAGATTGTGAGCCTGTGCCTTTTGAGAAATAAGGAGCTGAACTACCCAAAGCATTGGACAGATAGAAAATTCCTATCCACTGATTAGGATAGAAAGTTTTGATTGTGTGTTGTCCCTTAGGACAAAAAGGGTGGATTATGAAGGAGAAAGTATGATTTATTTATATATATTATTTATCTATGTAACTATATGTAACCATATTATTTATACATTTATATAACCATATGTAACCATATTAATATAAGCCGAATCAGAACAGGGTGATGGGGGCAACATAGTAATGACAGGAATGGGTGTGGTTTTATTGTTGGGTCACTGTGACCGGACAGAAAAAAAGGAACTTCTAACTCAGAAAAAAACAAGTAACCGCAAAACCACAATACACGTGGTACTAACCACAAAACTGTGACATTGGCTGAGGTCACCTTCAACAAAAAAGTACTTAAGGGAGGTGTCTCGCTCCTCGGGGGGGGGGGGGGCAAAGCAGAAATGGGTCCCGACAGGAGACTGTCTCTTGTTTTGCTCCCTTCTCCTTCTTCATCCAGTTTCAACCACCAACCTTCACCTAATATAAGGTACAGTACTTGTATTCTCTTGCTTTCTGATTTAGATAAGTTTAGATAAGTTTGATTGATAAGGAACATTTTAGTTGTCTTGTTAATTTTGTTGTTTTGTCAAGAAAACTATGATTAGAAATAATATGTTGCGGAGAGTCTTTGTAAATAATTAAGGCGTTTTTTTAACAGTACTGTACCAAATAATCCAGCCCCCAAACTCCCTCCAGCCATCCCCACTGCCCCCGAATCAGCCGCAGACTCATTTACAGCCGTCATAAACAAGTCCACAGCCATCATAAAAGTGTTTACAACAGCCGCAGATACATTTTATGGCAGCATTTACAGGGGGGAGGGGGAATCACCACTCTGGCCCGCTCAGCTGTCTGAGAGGGCGTGGACCAGCCCGCAGCTGAAAAACGTTGAGAACCCCTGGTTAAGAATGTGTTGATGGATTAAAACAACCCCTCCAAAAAAGTTTCCGTCCCCACCCTCTTTGGCACCTACTTGTTTCTGTTCCTCCCCTAAGCTGTCCCACATGGAAGCAACAATCTTGGAGACTTCGCCGAATGTGGCTTTGGGGTTCTGACCCTTGATGGCTGCCTGGGTATCGCGGAAGAACAGGGCATACGCGGAAACAGGCTTTTGCGGTTCATTGGGGTCTTTCTTTTTCTTCTGCTTCTTGGTGGGCTTTGGCTTCTTGCTTGTGTCTACTAACGCCACGGGGACTGCGATTGGTGTCGGCACTACAGAGGCCAGTATGGGTGGCTTGGTGATGGACACTTGCTGTTGGAAGAGGAGACAAAGAGGGTCAAAAAAAGGCTCCTTTGACATGGGATGACTTCAAAGGCTCAATTGCTCCTGCCCCACCTCCCTGAAGTGGAAACCACCTTGTAAGCCCTTTGCAAAGCGTATATCATGTCCCTTATATCTAGGTCTGTGATGGCGAACCTTGACACTCTAGGTGTTCTTGGACTTCAATTCCCAGAAGCCCAAGGCAGCACTCTTGCTGATCAGGGCTTCTGGGAATTGAAGATCAAGAACACCTGGAGTGCCAAGGTTCACCATCACTGATCTAGATCCTCCTGTGGCTGCTAACAGTGGATGTTGCATGGCAAAAGTAAGAGACACATATGCGTAAGGGAAATCTCAAAAAATAATTGATGGGAAATGGCTCAATCTCACAACTATTGTACAGGACAGCAAGGGAAGCAGGCATTTCCCACATGGAAACTTATGATCATGCCCTGATCACCAGCACTGAAAGCAGACTATGAGGCTGTCAAGGAAACTTTATTTTCATTATTCCTAGCTGCTACAAACAAAAGGACTCTAGGCACAATGTCTTAAAATATTATTATCCAGTTTATTGTATTCATAAACCAAAGAAAATCAGAACACAATATATAAAGTACAATACCTTGATAATAAAGGGATGAGCAAACAATATAAAGATTGGCCAATAATATAAAAATAAGGACAAAGCAAAGACAGATTCCAAAAGGATCCCGTGTTAGCAATGTCCAATTGTCTCTCTTTTCTCCTCCATTTTATGCCTTCCGATACTCTTTTTTTAGTACATTAAATCACGTCACGTTTTGCAGTCAGCATTGGTCACATTTTATGGTTAGCATTGACCCTGTCAGGTGATCTTGAGTCACTTGCTGGGGTTCCTCTTTTCTGTCTGGTCAATGTGACACAAACACAAAGCACATTCTTACCCACGTGCTGAAACCTTTTGTATCATTTTGATTTTACTTTTAATTAATATGGCTACAAATTTGAAATAATAAAAATAAAAATAAAAGTAAAAATAAAAATAAAAATCATCATCATCATCTACTCTCTCACAAGGCTGCATGAGAAAGAGAGCCCACAAACACACACTTGCACCACCTAACTTTTAACGCATCAAAATTGCTAGAAACCAGAGCGCATAGGACAGTGGTGGTGAACCTATGGCACACATGCCAGAGGGGGCACACAAAGCCCTCTCTGTTGGCACACATGCCATCGTCCCAGCACAGAATTCCCCTTGCACCTCTGCCCAGCAGCCCAATGGGAGCACTTCCTCTCCCCAGCACAGAGTTTGCCCCACCCCTCTGCCCAGCAGCCCAATGGGAGCACTTCCTCCCTCCCCCCAGCATAGAGTTCACCCTGCCCCTCTGTGGCCCAGATGACATCCTGTTAAGTTTGGGCACTCGGTCTCTAAAAGGTTTATTATCACTGGCGTAGAATTTTTTTTTTAAGTAGCTATACTGAATCACTTCTGCTCTTCTGTGACAAACCTTTCCACTGATCTAGTGACTAGTTCCACCCCTCCCAAAACTCACCCGTCGGATCTCTTCTGGCTCTTCCTCCTGCATGGAGCTGGTGGGCGATGGGGTGGGTGAAAGCCGCTCCTCTGGTGATTGGGCGGCAGGAGGCAGGATGCTGCCACCTCCCAGGCTGAGACCTAACTGGGAGCTGAGCTCTGACTGGTCAATGGTGGTCAGCTGACTGTGTCCCATCAGGCCAGAGCTGATGTCCGTCATAGGCACATCGATGGTAACCGGCGGGTTGGCGCTGTACTGCGTTCCCATGGGGTGATCCAAGTCCTGGAAAGAGATGCAGGACAAGACAATTCAAGTCACAGAAATGGCTGTAGAAAGGTAAAGGTTGCCCTTGCTCGAAAGCCAGTTGTATCTGACTCTAGGGTTCAGTGCTCATCTCTATTTACAGCCAAAGAGCCAGCGCTGTCTGTGAATATATACGTTTCTGTACACATGTGGGAAGCATGACTAAACACCAGAGTGCATGGAATGCTGTTTACCTTCCTACCGAAGTGGTCCCTATTTATCTACTTGCAATTTCTTGCTTTCGAACTGCTAGGTTGGCAGGAGCTGGGACAGACAACGAGAGCTCACTCCATCATGCAGCACTCAAGTCTCGAACTGATGACCTGCCGACCTTCCAGTCATCAAGTTCAGCATCTTAACCACTAAGCCAGAAAGGTAAGCAGCCACAAATAAAGACCCAAGTGTAACCCTGTGGTTTATGTCATGGAGTCTTTGACCACCACAACAAAAATGAATGGGTTTCCTCAGAGTTTATTTCATTTGCACTGAGCTTCAAGTGACGATTGTGGCTTTCACCCTGGAAATCCATGCATCCCAGAGTTTCACCAAAATCTAGGACATATCCCAATTGCCACCAAACCACAAAACAGAGCAACACACACACAGTCAAGCAAACAATGTGACCCTCAGGGCTATGATCTCTGGAAATGGTTGAGGCTGCAGCCAGACCAGAACCTCTCTTCCTCCAAACCAGATTTTGGGAACAACAGCCTGCAGAACTGTTAGGAGACTGAGCCTCTGGCCCAATCCCACAGAACCTGTCTGGGCTCATGCTGCCCCTCTCCTTCCACAGCAAAAACACAACCATCAGACTCACCATGGCCAGGGTACTGCTCAGCAATCCACCCCCTTGCTCCATGAGGCCGTGGCTAATGCCCACGGGGATGTCGAGTGCCTGCACCCCATACTGGGCTGAAAAGGTAGCATCTGGGGCTGTCACGGGGTCCCCCAGGTCGTCAAAGTGGCCAACAACATCGGTCACTGCAAGGGAGGGGTCAGCGTCCAGCGCGATGGGTGGGATTTCAAACTCCTCGTCCCCCAGGCTTGGTGTGTGGAACGTCTGAATGGGGCCAAAGGAGAAAAGAAAGAACAGTACTGTGATGGAGTCACACAAATCTACTAAAGTGCTGCAAAACAAGTCAGGTATCTATCTATGTTGGTGTTGCCTTATTCTGACTAAAAGCCACTTTTCAGAGCTAGATTCCTGCACAAACTAAACAAGTTAGAGCAGGGGTGGCAAACCCACAGCACCATTTCATGTGACCCAATGACAACCTCACAACTACCAGACACAGAAGCATTTACGACAGCAGTAAAATGCGCCTGCGCATGTGTAAATGCATCCAGTGCTTTGGAGAACTGACTTAGGCTTCTGGGAATTAGAAGTCCAAAAACCAAAGGTTGGGAAACACTGCTCTAAATCAAAAAGAACAATACTCATCATCATTGACTGCAACTCAAACCGAGTACACTCCCCACCCCCCACCCCAGGGCACCAGGGCGCCTGGTCTTGGAGGCCAGCTGGTTAAGGGCCACCTTCACATTACAAAGGAATCATGAAAAATGCCACTGGTGTGAATTTGTTTAAGGTGGTCCCCAGCTTACAATGAAGTGACCCACACACAATGATCTTGGAGCCATCTCCTGCGGCACATACGAAATGAGATGTGCAAGATCTAACACCGGGGCTGCAATGGACTGCCGCAGCCTTGAGGAGATGGACAAGGTGATGAAGATTATGGAGGTAACCCTAAACACTCTCAGATGTTTGATATACTTTGGATATGGGTGAGATTGGAGTGGTTCTCCACAGGCTGCTGGATTGCAACTTCCATCAGGCCCTGGCAATGCAGCCAAGAAGGAATGTTCAGAATTGTTATCCAACAACATGTGGAACGATACACATGAAACCTTAGGGCTTCAGAATGTTTGAATCTGATATTTTAGAGGCATTTGATTAGGATTTTTTTTAATTGCACATCATTCATTTTTTAAAATTTTAACCAAAATGTCATAGTGATTTTTTAAACTGTCATAACAAGTAAAGTCAATGAGCTGCTTTTTAAACACCATAACATATAATGGGAACAATTCTTTTAAAAACCTCCCAAGTGCTAGAAATGCCATCTAATTTATCTGAACTAAAGCTACCTGGGACTGAACTGGGACACTTGGTTTGCAAATGAAATGTTCTGCCACTCAATGATGACAGATACTTCCTAGATTTCTATATCTTACTTGATATGCTTCCTATTACACACTCCCTGATCTGCAACCATCCCTTCCCACAGCTCCTGGTAGAAAGCCGACTGATGCCCCATCTCACCTCGGCCCCCGACAAGAAGGGGTGAGTTGCCCCGGTGATCGCCAGGTAATTCTCATTTCCTCCAGGGAACTTTAGGAGAGAAGGGAAGACATTAGTAGGCAATAGCTATTTCTTTATCATATTCCCACCTGCCCACAAACCAGCCACCAATGTAGACTTACAGAAAGTCAAACATATCTGGACAAAATTCACATCACTGCAGTCTTGATTATCACCTTCACAGACTAAAATCATGCTATGGAGTGGACTGAATCATTTATCCTCTTGCTCTTCCTCTAAACAGCCCAGACCTGCAGGTATCATTCTTTTATTCTCCCAATAGCCTCCCATTCTTTTATCTTGCCAGTAGCCTCCCTCTTTTATCCTCCCATTAACTTTTATCTTCCCAATACCCAGGCAAGGTAGCAACTGGACTCCTGGCATTGTTTGCTATAGTTCAGTGGTGGCGAACCTATGCCATCACCCCAGCACAAAGTTCACCCTGTCCCAATGGGAGTGCTTCCTCCCTCCCCCAGCACAGAGTTTGCCCTGCCCCTCTGCCCAGTAGCCCAATGGCAGCGCTTCCTCCCTCCCGTCAGTGGAGAGTTCGCTCTGCTGTATTGGCACTCTGTGATAAATAAGTGGATTTTGGGTTGCACTTTGGGCACTTGGTCTCTAAAAGGTTCATCATCACTGCTATAGTTCATGGTCAAATGTTGGATTTCAGGCCCAGTCTTCCCCAACTTCACTGGACACAGTGATGGTAAACCTTTTAGATACTGGGTGCCCAAACTGCAACCTAAAACCCACTTATTTATCGCAAAGTTCCAACACAGCAACGGGGAGGAAGGAAATGTGCCCATTGGGCTGCTGGGCAAAGAGGCGGAACAAACCTGTGCTGGGAAGGGAGGCGGTGCTCCCATTGGGCTTCTGGGCAAGAGAAGTGGGACGAACTCTGTGCTGGGGGAGGGAGGAAGCACTCCCACTGGGCTGCTGGGCAGAATGGCAGGGCAAACTCTGTGCTGGGGTGACTGCATGGGTGCCCACAGAGAGAGCTCTGAGTGCCACCTCTGGAATGTGTACCATAAGTTCGCCATCACTGAACTAGATGCTGTCAGCTGAGCACCTCCAGAAGCCTAGAACCTCAACCTGTATGGTCACACTGACTGGAGAAGGAAGGAAATTATAGCCCAATACCTTTGGAAGGCCATTCTGCTACACTGACTCACTATGGCCAACATTTCCCTTATGGCTGTCCACTCTATCTTGGTGAACTTTGGGAGTTACAGTCCAATAAATTTATCCCCCTTACTCTCCCCAGTCAATGTCTTTGTGTCACTGGGTAAATACCTTAAAACAGGGGTGCCTAAACTACCGCCCGGGGCCCAGATCCAGCCCCCAATGCAAATTTATCTGACCCACAAAGCCTTTGTCGCTCCTGGAAGTGGAAGTAAAATGTGCCCATACGTTCACCCTGTCCCAATGGGAGTGCTTCCTCCCTCCCCCAGCACATGCGGGGGCACATTCTGCATGTGTGGTTTACTTCTGGTTCCAGGAACAGCGAGGGCAGCACGAGCTGGTTAAATTGGCGCTGTGGGCCAGATCCATCCCATAGTTTGGGCATCCCTGGTCTAAAGCTACTGTGATGATGGGAATGTTCTAGTTTGATTCTCAAACTAATTCAAGTTTTATCACTTTATTTTGTAGTTATTGTTGTCGTCGTCATAAGAGTTGAAAGGGATCTTGTGGGTCATATACTCTGGCCGCTATCAAAGAACTAGTGTGGAACTGAACTGCCAACCACTGGCTGCATAAACAGATACCTAAACCATTGAGCTATCCAGTCTTTTAGCACTGATCACTCTTAAGCAGAGAATGGTCAAAAGAATGGTCAAAGGCCTTTCTGTGGGGCCTGAAGCTAGGTGAGGACTTAAACCTGTACTGTATCTCAATTGTTCTATTCCAACGCTCTCTACTTCAGGGATGGGCAAAGTACAAGCCTCCTGTTGCTGCCCTTCCCATCAATCCCAGACTATGCAGCCAGCAGCAATGACTGCTGGGAATTGCAGTCCAACAACATCTGGAAGACTGTATTTTGTGCGCCCCTGCTCTCACCAACACATCACATGGGCTTATTAAAGAAATGGGAGAAATGGTGTTGTAGTTGCTTAGCAACCACACAAGGAGGTACCCAAGGCCCTTCTGTGGCAAAGGAATAAATGAGGTACAGACTGGAAGATAATAATGTACATGGGGGTTATTCTTCAGTGTTTCAAAGAGGGAAGCTACAGAGAAAAAAGAGACAAAGATTTCTGATTTTACAGATCCTTCCCACCACTTTGAACCACTTGAGACATGTTCAATGGTCCTCGGCACACAGCTTTGGCACAAGGAGAAAGGAACAGTCCTGACCACTGGGGATGCTGGCTGTGGTTTCTGGGAACTGAAGGTGAAACAATACCTTTAATCATCTTGTCATTTACACAATGCACAGATTCCCTGATGCACATTTCTCTCAAGCTGCCTTTCCCATGTTCAAAAACACAGACCCCACCCACCATTTCAAACAATTCTGGAGCTTAGCATGCCCTTCCAACAATTACTTTAATCTGCCAAGATTCTCACACATACACACCATCTAGTGAAGGGGTGCCCAAAGTATGGGTGGTGGGCCAGATCCAGCCTCTGATGTCAATTCATCCAGCCCATGCCACCCTTATTTCTCTCACAAGTGGAAGTAAAACATGCCCGTATGGGTGTGTTTTACTTCTGCTTCTGGGAGTGACAAGGGTGGCATGGGCCGGATGAAATGGTGTTGGGGCCAGATCCAGCCCACAGCCGGTACTTTGGGCATCCGTGAACCATGTGACCATGCCAAGGCGTGAAAAGTTTGGGCACCCCGATATAGTGCAACACTATTCAGGGATAAACATGATCAATGGCTGGAGGATGTGACACACCCTCAGGTTGCCACAGAACTTCCCATGGGATCTAGTAATGGAAGGATCCATGATTAATTGGTTCAAACTCACAAAAAGGCACAGCACATCTCTCCCTCTCAAAAACACACAGTATGCAGTTTAGGCACATTTACATTCAGACAGAGCAGAAGTAAACACAGTGTGCAGGATTCAAGCATCCACAGAGCAACAATTCCATATGACTCATGCAAGCCAGGCTTAAAGAAAACAGCCATGCACAGAATAAGTAACTAAGACTGGGATGGGGGAAAACCTTCTTAGCACTGAAGTAAACACATGTTGTCATAACTATGGACAGACGAAAACCCTGTCCGACATTCTGCCATCACCCATAACCACTTCTTTATGCTGGAGAGGAAATTCTTGGGGTATTTAAGAACTTAACACGGTGTTTCCCAATCATTGGCTTTCCAACCAGCTTCTGGGAGGTAAAGTCTGAAACATCTGGAAGGCCAAAGCTGTCAGTCATTGTCTTAAACACAACTGGATAGAAAGAAAATTTGCAGACATCAATGACAGTTGTTCTCAACTCCTGTATAGTATGCACCATCAATCACTTTGACAAAAAGTCCTACCATGATAAAAACCAAAAGCCCACATTTTCGAAGGAAGACATTAATATGTCTGCAGACATTCAGCTCGCATAGTTAGCATATTCACCATCAACTAGTGACAAGGAAGAAATCATTTCATGCTAGAGATTACACTGGGTTGAAAGGAATTTTAGGGTATGCCCCAATGAAGCGCCTTTCATGTCCCCAAGTGCGGCTCTTGGGTATCGAAACCTGACCTTCCAGGCTCCAGCTCAGTGCCTTAACCACTAAGCCAGTGATGGTGAACCTTTTAGAGAGCAAGTGCCCAAACTGCAACCCAAAACTCACTTACAGTATTTATCTCAAAGTGCAAACACAGCAACAGGGGAGGAAGGAAAGATAAAGGTTTCCCTTGCTTGAAAGCCAATCATATCCGACTCTAAGGTTTAGTGCTCCTCACTGTTTCAAAGCCGAAGAGTCAGTGCTGTCTGCTTCTGCAGACGTTTCCGTGGTCATGTGGCAGGCATGACTAGACACTGGAACACACGAAACGTTAGGTTGGCAGGAGCTGGGACAAAGACAGGCGCTCATTCCGTTCTGCAGTACTGAGAAACCGAACTGCTGACCCTCCCTGCCTTCCACCCAGTGTCTTAGCCACCTAAGCAACCTGCAGTCCATATAACTGGTTAAAATCTACTGGCTCAGACAGCCATTTATCATTCCACCTTCACACATCAACCAGACCTTTTCCAGTAATTTTTAAAATACTATCCATAAAAAATTCAGAGTACATTGGCATTGCAAGAACCCTAGCTGGGGCTGATCCATCTTGAAAAGTGCCAGATGTTTCTGACCCCCTCCATCCAAGGGTTTAATTTTCAACTTTGCAAATTCAAATGACTGTCACAACCCTCAGTTTATCTTCTGATAAAACTATGGGTTGCTTCGGCAAGAAGAGCGGCATATAAATTTGAATTTAATAATAATAATGCCATCTTTTCCCTTACATTATCATTCACTCCTTAAGGTCAATTTTAGATTGTGCAGACATGCGGAGCAGAGTTCAGCATAGTGGCCAAATGAGGAGAAACTGAAGGAACTGGGCATGTTTATCTTGAGAAAAGGAGATTGAGAGGAGATTGAGATTGAGAGGAGATAGGATAACGCTCTTTAATTACATCAGATGAATTGACATCAGAGGCTGGATCTGGCCCACCACCCATACTTTGGGCACCCCTTCACTTGATGGTGTGTATGTGTGAGAATCTTGGCAGATTAAAGTAATTGTTGGAAGGACATGCTAAACTCCAGAATTGTTTGAAGTGGTGGGTGGGGTCTATGTTTTTGAACATGGGAAAGGCAGCTTGAGAGAAATGTGCCTCAGGGAATCTGTGCATTGTCATAAAGAGGATGGGATGGATCTGTTCTCCATCATCCCAGAGTGCAGTATGAGTGAAACTACAGGAAGCTAGAGATAGGCTGAATATCAGGAAAACCCTCTTAACTGTGAGAACAATACCACAGCAGAACCAACTGCCTGCCTCGATTTAGACAGCCTAAAAAGGCCCCTTCCAACTCAGTTGGGTTCCCCAACCTTGGTGCTCCAAGTGTTCCTGGACTTCAGTTACCAGAAGCCCAAGTCAGCACACCTCCTGACCAGGGCTTTCTGGGAGTTGAAGTCCAAGAACATCTGGGGGCCCAAGGTTGGGGAACCCTGTGTTAGGTAAAGGTTTCCCTTGCTCGAAAGCCAGTCGTATCCGACTCTAGGGGTCAGTGCTCATCTCTGTTTCTAAGCCGAAGAGCCAGCGCTGTCTGCTTCTGCAGACGTTTCCATGGTCATGTGGCAGGCATGACTAGACACCGGAGCCCATGGAGCCCTGTGTTAAAGGGCTATAAAATTGAGACTCCGGCCCCACAGCAGACGATAATCCCAACACCACTTGTGAGGGGGGGGAGGGGGAGCGCCAAGCAGTTTATTCACAGGATCCAAACCGACCCTTCCTTCCTTCCTTTCAGAACCCCTTCCCTCTTTCTACGTATCCAGGGGGGGTTTCCCACGTTACAAAAGACACGAAGAACAACCGCCAGATTTCAAACGAGGATAACGCTCGCCACGATCCTGTGAGCCTTCAGGCTACGCCATGGGGGTCTCTCACGGTCTCGCCCCCTCTTAAAACAGGCAAAACGTCCTCCAGAAGCCCCCAGGCGGACCCCTTGCCCCCAACCCGAGGGCCCAAAAAACACCTCAGACCGCCTCACCTCCATAGTGGCGGGCGAAACGGCCTTCACGAAGCGACGGTGGGGAGACCCCACCGCCACTCTCCCCGAACCTCCGCCTTTCTCTCCTCAGCGCCTCAACCGGAGGCGGAAGTCTCTTTCAGCTACCCGACTCAGGGCCGGTAAAACGCGTCACTTCCGCCCGGCCATGAAGAGAGGCAGGAAGCGCCTCCTCGGGCCAACGAGGAGAAAGAGGAAGCGGCGGCCAGAGCGGCTTTCTTCCCCCCCCACCTCCTTAGAACTAGCGGCCTCTAGTGGATGGAAGGCGAAAGGTGCCGGAGAAATAAGCGGAAGGAAGGTAGACACTGGAGCAGTAGAGAGGATGGCTGGGGCCTGAGAGAGGCCGCTGGAGGACCCCCACCCCCAAACTGGGGTTGGGATTTATTAATTTTATTTTCATTTATTTGTTTATTTTATTTATATCCCGTCCATCTAGGAGATTTTATTATTATTTATTTATTAATAAATGTATAAATAAATAATAAATAATCTAGGAGATTTTACTACTCTGAGCGGCTAACAACAGAAGAGTCACACATTAAAAACGTTAAAAACAATTACACATTTTAAAAAATACATATAAATATACCAGGAACAAATTAAAAAAAACTGATGGTGACGGAGGGAGATGAAATAAATAGCTAACGCTCAGCCGTTGGCAATATATTCTCAAAAGCCTCTTTAAAAAGAAATTATTTTAACTTTTTTAATTACAGGCAGGGCTGGAACCTGGCGCAGCTCAACTGAAAGAGAGTTCCACAAAGTTGGTGCCGCCACCAAGAAGGCTCTTCTCCAAGTCATGGCCTTTCTTGCCATTCTCAGGGTCAGCACCGGGAGCTGCACTGTCTGGGAGGAACGAGTGATGTGGGCTGATGTCCTGAGGGGAAGATGTTCCACGAGGTAGGAAGCATGTATAAAATATTAACAAAAATGTGTTAATAAAAATAAAAGGATTTATTCTATAAAATGTGGATTCAGGCAAACAAACACGCTTAAGGACATAGAATAGGAGTTCCCAACCTAAGGCCCATGGGCCAGATCCGGCCTTTGGTGCCATTTCATGTGCCCCCCACCCCTCCAGAGGCATTTAAGAAACAAAATGACTACCTCTTTGAAGCTGTTGGGACAAAATGGCCACCCCATCATGCAGGTAGGGCAAAATGGCCATCCGGCTCTCGAAGCTGCCTGAGAGAGTGTGACCCAGCCCCTGGCTTGAAAAGGTTGCACGTGGCCTTAAAGCCGAAGGTTCCCCACCCCTGCCCTAGGCTTACCTCTTCAAATAAATCAGAGAGTAAATAAAACAAAACAGCAAAAAAAGACAAAAACTGTTGTGGCAACTTAAAGACTAACTGCTGTAGTTAAATGTGAGCATTCATGGACCACGAAAGCTCACATTTAAATACAGCAGTTAGTCTACTACTGTTTCATTGACTACACTAAGGCCTTTGACTGTGTGGACCGCAACAAAATGTGGCAAGTAATTAAAGAGATGGGAATACCAGAGCACATTATATACTTCATGAGAAACCTGTACATGAATCAAGAAGCAACAGTTAGGACAGAATACGGAAGGACAGAGTGGTTTGGAATAGGAAAAGGAGTAAGACAAGGCTGCATTTTGTCACCCTGCTTATTCACCTTATACACAGAGCACATGATGTGCAATGCAGGGATGGAGGAATCACAATTTGGGATCAAAATTGCTGGGAGAAACATCAACAACTTGAAATATGCAGATGACACCACCCTAATGGCAGAAAGTGAGGAGGACTTTAAAAAGCTCCTGATTAGGTTGAAAGAAGAAAGTGCAAAATCTGGTTTGAGACTCAATATAAAGAAAACCAAGATAATGGCAACAGGCTCTATCAGTCCCTGGAAAATAGATGGGGAAAAAGTAGAAGCAGTGACAGATTTTACTTTCTTAGGATCAAAGCTCACTGCAGATGGTGATTGCAGCCATGAAATAAAAAGGCGACTGATGCTTGGGAGGCAAGCTATGAGAAACCTGGGGAACATAGTGAAAAGTAGAGACATCACATTGCAAACAAAAATTTGTATAGTCAAAGCAATGGTATTCCCAGTGGCAATGTATGGTTGTGAGAGCTGGACCATAAGGAAAGCTGAGTGCAGAAGAATAGATGCCTTTGAAATGTGGTGTTGGAGGAGAGTTTTGAGAGTCACCTGGACAGCAAGGAGAACAAATAGGTCAATCTTAGAAGAAATCAACCCTGACTGCTCCTTAGAAGGTCAAATAGTGAAGATGGAGCTAAAGTACTTTGGACATCAAATGAGAAGAGAGGATTCGCTTGAGAAAGCCTTGATGCTGGGAAGAGCTGAGCGAGTTGAGGAGGATGGTGGAGGACAGAAGTGCCTGGCGGACAGTGGTCCATGGGGTCGCAAAGGGTCAGAATTGACTGTGCGACTGAACAACAACAAAAAGTGTTTAAGGTGCCACATTTTTTTTCATTTTTTAAAGCTGTTTTGTTTACTGTCTGATCTTGGAGTGGAACAAGAAAAAGAGAAGAAGAAGTTAGGGCAGGTTGAGGACTTCACTGCCCCTCCCCCTGCACCCACACCAACATATTGTATTGTAATGTAATGTATTGTTTGTAAGCCACCCTGAGTCGCTACAACGAGTGGGCGGCAATATACATTTGAACTAATAAATAATAAACAAACAATAGGGAGATGTTTCAGTCACATCCAGTATCAACATCCACACTTCTTTGCTCTTTTTTCTCTTATGGATTTCTCTGCAATGCATTCCTGAGAAATATTCATATACTGGTTAAGTACTTTCCCCCCTAAAATCCTCTTACCCATCCTTGGGATGGTCTGTTAATTGGTAATAATCTCAAATGAGTACACACACAAAAAGCCATTTAGTTGTGCTGTGAGTGGCCCTTTACAACAGTGTGAAGCTCAATGCACACATATACATGAGAAAACTCAACAGTCTGTTTCTGTTCTGCTATCCAAAACAGAGAAGTGAAACGAACAGAAAAAAGGGCCGCTATTGTTGTTGTCCCTGATAGTAAAGTAATTTTTCTAGGCTCTAGTTCACTTTTAGTAGAATTCAAAGTGCTGTTTCTTTCTCCTTTCTCAGACAATAATTGGTGATGCTAAGAGACGGGTCATAGGCAGGCAGGCTCATTCCGGTACAACCTTCAAAACAGGTGTGAAGAATGTTATCTGTCTGTCTGTCTGTCTGTCTCACCCATCTGAATGGTATTCCCACTCTGTGTGCTTCCTTTTCCTGTATTATATTAAGTTGCCTTCCCATCAACCATCCATGGGATAAACCTATTGCATCACAAACGGCCTCTGTAAGTTTGTTGGGGTGTTAACTTGTCCAGAACCATCAATTAGCACAATAACAGTAGTTAGGGACTTTTGATTTATCTCTTCTGAAACTGTCTCCTGATTTTCCACCATCCAGGTATGGAGCTCAGGGCACAGATGGTCACAGTTGCTGGCAAAAAGATCACGCTGCAGAACCGGGACATAGTGAGGGAATCTACCTCTGGATTTTGTGGGCCATCTAGTAGAGAGACAGAGAAGACTAGAGTGTCAGAATATTAGCAAAGCCTTTTACTCGGGCAGTTCTTCCCAGCCTAGAGTTCCCAGACTGCGGATCAAGAAATACTTGTTCCTACTTGCTTGATAAAACCCTGCCAAGACTGAAGAGTTAAGAACATATACTGTGGCTAGATCTGTCCTAAAGGTGTTTATGTCCCACTAGGGAAAGGGAGAAAGAAGCTGGCATTACAAAGGGTGGGGCTGTGGGTTGTGACTGAATGGGAGGCTGGGTGTGAGTGTGGGTGAAAGAGAAGGAGACCAAAACTGGAATAGTCGGGCAAACCTGGAGAACTGCTGAACAGGCTTCAATCGGAGATTGTGATAATTCATGGAGACAGATTTGTTTGCTTGTTTATAGGTCTCCCTTGCTCAAAAGCCAGTTGTGTCTGCAGATGTTTCTGTGGTCATGTGGACTATATGCTGGAGCACACAGAATGCTCTTACCTTTCCTACTGAAGCAGTACATATTTATCTACTTGCAATTTCTTCCTTTTGAACTGCTAAGTTGACAGGAGCTGGGACAGAGATGGGAGCTCACTTTGATGTCCAGCACGCAGGTCTCGAACTGTTGATCTGCTGGCTTTCCAGCCATCCAGATACCACTAAGCCACTGGATTTATTTGTATAGAAATTGTACTTAATTAATCTCTGCAGACCATCAGCAGCATATAAACTGGTAAATGAATTTACAGTACAGTATTTGATTCTCTAGTTATTTTGTCACAAACTCCTCTCTAAGCAACCTCTGAAAAATTATTCAGTGCCCAGTTGTAGCACTTTGGTGTGTTTCTCACTGTTCAGGTTTGGCCATTGCAATCAGTCACTCTACCTCTTCTGTTCTCTAGTACAACAAACGTTATTCCACCATGTGTTATGCAAAGTGATAATCTTTTGAAAGTTCCAGTCCTCGTGGTTGCAAGGGGACAAAAAGAAAAAAGAAAGCCAGCAACAATGAGGTTAATAAATAAATAAATAAATAAATAAATAAAATAATCTGTGGCAAGTACAGTATATACTGTACACAGTTTATTTTGCTTCTGCCAGCCAGACGGGTGGGAAGGGCAAAGAAACACTAAGAGGCTGAAGTCAATGTTCTTATTTGGAAACATGTATTTTTGGGTCCAGAACTCCCAGAATCTGACTGAAAGTCTTCCTGTTTGAGGCACTTTGCAAACTGTTGTCCAAAAAGGGAGCATCTTTATGCTTTGCTTAGAAGTTACAATGAGAGTTTTCCAGGCATTGTTTGTCTCCCTGAAAGCAGGTGACAGCAAGCCTCAGGTCTAGAAATGGGCATGAAAACAACAAACGTGAAACTCTCTACCAGTACCAAGCCACCAAGGGAATGCAGTGGCTTAGTGGTTAAGACGCTGAACTTGATGACTGGAAGGTCGGCAGGTCAGCAGTTCAAGATCCGAGTGCTGTATGACAAAGTGTGCTCCCATCTCTGTCCCACCTCCTGCCAACCTAGCAGTTCTAAAGCAAGAAATTGCAAGTAGATAAATAGGCACCACTTTGGTGGGAAGGTAAAGTGTTCTGTGCACTCTGGTGTCTAGGCATGCCTGCCACATGTTCATGAAAACGTCTGCAGATACAGAAAGCGCTGGCTCTTTGGCTATAAACAGAGATGAGCACTGAACCCAAGAGTCAGATACAACTGGCTTTCAAGCAAGGGTGAACTTTACCTTTACCTACCATATCTCAGATGCCTCTGTGTTGTGGTTTTGGACAATACACACAATCCTGGATTTAATTTATTTCTCCAGAGTTATGTGCAGTTTTTTAACTAATGGGCGGGGGAGGGAGGTAGTATAAAGCAGGGGTTCTCAACCTTTTCAAGCTTAGAAACTCAGTCAGATATGGCAATGGTAAGCTATTTCTGGGACATTTCGTATCTGTTGAAAACCATAGTCAGGCTTGCCATAAGTCAGAAACTGCTTCGCAGCACGTGACGATGATGACGACAACAATAAATTGTTTCACGTTCCACTGTCTATTTCTTCTTTTGTTTGTTTTCTTGCTTGCTTGTATATCTTATTGCATGATGTTCCACCTCATTGGGGTACCCAGAAAGATCCTCTGTGAAGAGTGTGGTATTTTTGAACCACAGTTGGGCATACCATGGTAATGGCATCCTTGTGTTGCTGGCTAATCTTTCTCACACCGGGTCAGAGGAAAGAAACTGCAGAATGAACTCACCAAAAGGTGCCTTAATTTTGGCAATTTCACATCTGGGCTAGACATGGAAGAAGATTGGTAGAACACCTTCACACTGGGTTGCAGAAGAGAGAACCAAATTCTCTTCCAAGTTACAGAAACATCCTTGCTTGCTTGCTTGCTTTCAGGTTATTCCTTCTGACCAAAGGATGGATCCAGCAAGTGTCAGTTTACAAGGCTAGTTAATATCTCTCTTGTTTTGGGATGCTTAGATAAGAGTGGGTTCTGTGATATCAAATTTCATCTTCCTATCTTGACTAACCAGCAGTAAGCAGTGACAGAGTGTTGGTTCTGAATGGTCTCAGTTTTCTCTCTCTCTCTTTTTTTGCATTAAAAAAAATTAATTATATCATGGTCTCTATCTTTCTTTCTATTGGCAAAATTGGAGTGGGGTAGTGCCAGTCCTTATGCAACCAAACAGTACTACCAACACACAAAAGGAATAATATTAGTAGGCTCAGGTCCTCAGGATAAACATATACAGAAGCACCAAATACTGTACTGAAAGAAAGAAACCCTAAAAGGTCACCTTGCCAAACTCACAAGCCCCCCTAATGTGGCCTGAGCACGCTCAGTCCCAGAAGAATGGGCAACTTTCAGGATGGTTTGAGGACCATATAAAACTGTGGATAAGGGGACCTATAGGTAAAGGTTGCCCTTGCTTGAAAGCCAGTTGTATCTGACTCTAGGGTTCGGTGCTCTTCTCTGCTTATAGCCAAAGAGCCAGCCCTGTTTGTGTCTGCAGACGTTTCCGTGGTCATGTGGCAGGCATGACTAGACATTGGGGTGCACGGAACACTGTTTACCTTCCCACCAAAGCAGTACCTATTTATCTAAAGTGGAACCTCGCTTAACACAAAAGTCGCATAACAAAAGGCAATCCATATAAAATAGTGGCTCAGTTAACCAAGATTAATTGGTTTTCAATGCATTCCTATGTGAAACTGCATTTCAGTAAACAAATTTTGTTTTTCAATGCATTCCTATGGAAAATTCGCTTTACAATTTTTTTCATAGTACAAAAGGTCCTGGAGAACACATCAAATTTGTTAAGCGAGGGTCCACTGTACAGTACAGTACTTGTAATTTCTTGCTTTCAAACGGCTAGGTTGGCAGGAGCTGGGACAGACTATGGGAGCTCACTCAGTTTGTACAGCACTCGGGTCTTGAACTGTTGATCTTCCAGTCATCAAGTTCAGTGTCTTAACCACTAAACCACAGCAGTCCCAAGGGAAAACTATGGCATACCCTTAAAGAGGACATAGCTGGCTGGTTGGAATCCTATGAAAGAACAACTCACGCACCACAATCTTGTTTTCAGGTCACATTTATGGGTTATGAACATTCATTTATCCCTCTTTTCCAAAGCCAGAGCCTTTTTCATGCTGTCGCTCCTGATATCCCGGATAGGAGTAATGAATTATTCACTGCTTGTCCTCCCCCCCCCCCCCACATGTCTTTTCCAGCACAGTTAAAGCTACCGACACAAGACCCAACAGAGCCAGTCTGATGCTGCCTACCAACAAAAATGTAGTGATAGGGAAGAAATCATCATTAAGAAAGCCAGTAGTTTTGTATAAGGAACATAAGGTATTAAGAAGTTGGTTGAATACATATTAACTAGATCTAAGCCTGCTTAATTTCAGTTGCAGTCAATATTTTCATGTTAGTGTCATTTTCCTGTTTTCCCCCTTTATTTAAGTTCTCCAGTGGAGCAGAACAAATGCTAATGTACCTCATATGAAAGATTAGATATGACAATTTGTAGATGCCCATTTTGTTATGAAGAGATCAAGGATCAAAGTCACTGTCAGACTAGCAGTGCTTGGAAAAATTCATTTTCTAGATTAAATTTCCCAACATACTGCCACCAGCAAATGTGCTGGCAGGGTTCTATGGGGCAATGGAAAATTAGATTATGTATAATGTTTAATTTTAATTGATGACTTGTATAAGGAAGCATTTACGAATAGGTTGCCCTTGTAATGAATTTTTTTCTGCCTTATTGTTACTGTATCTGGTTTCACGCTGCCATCTGTGTGGCAGTTTTATATACCGATATATGCTCCAGCTTGAATTTACTGATTATTTTATTTTGAACTTTATTTACGAATGATTGGGTTCTTTGGGTCTTTATTGTTTCATTTGTCCATTAACTGCCTAGAGTAACTTTATTGTTAGATAGGTGGTATAGAAATCAATCAACCAACCAATCAAACTGTGTTTCCTCATCTGTGAAATGGGGATGACAAAGTCTTGCTTAACCCTGTTTCAAAAGTGAAACCATCCAGTATAATAGAATTTATTTATTTTATTTATTTGTTAAATTTCTATACCGTTCATTTGGAATATTGTCCATATCACATATAGAAGGGGAAAGGCTTACAGTGGAACCTTGGTTAACAAACGGCTTGGTTAACATAAAAATCACATAACAAAAGGAAACCCATAGAAAATAGTGGCTTGGTTTACGGATTTTTTATTTTTTTTATTTTTTTTGGGGAACAGATTAATTGGTTTTCAATGCATTCCTATGGGAAATTTGGTTAAAGTAATTTTTGCTGTAAGAAACGACCCGGATAATGCATTAATTACGTTAACTGAGGTTCCACTGCACTTCCAAATACATATAATGATATAAAACATGTTTTTCTGCAATATTATAGGTGGCTGAGTCATAACTGACCCTTCCCCCCACCCACTTTAATCCTCAGTAATTCCCCACCTATCTCTGTCCCATCTCATTTTGTTGTTCAGTCACAGAGCTGATTCTGACCCTTTGTGCCCCTATGGACCATTACCCTCCAGGCACCTCTGTCCTCCACCATCCTCCTCAATCGCCCAGCTCCATGCCCATTGCGTCTACAATATTATCTAGCCATCTCATTTTGGCCACCCCTTCTTATTTTGCCCTCCACCTTTCCCAGCATCAAGGCTTTCTCAAGTGAATCCTCTCTTCTCATTTGATGTTCAAAGAAGTATTTTAGCTTCATCTCTACTATTTGTCCTTCTATCTAAGCAGCAGTCAGGGTTGATTTCTTCTAAGATCGACCTATTCTCTTTGCTGTCCAGGGGACTCTCAAAACTCTCCTCCAACACATTTCAAAGGCATCTATTCTTCTGCGCTCAGCTTTCCTTATATGGTCCAGCTCTCAGAAGCCATACATTACAACAGGGAATACCATTGCTTTGACTATGTGAATCTTTGCAAGGTGATATATCTACTTTTAACTATGTTGCCCAGGTTTCTCATAGCTTGTCTCCCAAGCATCAGTCGCTTGTTTATTTCATGGCTGCAATTACTATCTGCAGTGATCTTGGATCCTAAAAAAGTAAAGTCTATCACACCTTCTACTGCTGCTTCCCCCTCTATTTTTCAGGGACTGATAGGGCCTGTTGCCATTATCTTGGTTTTCTTGATGTTGAGTCTCAAGCTCAGTGATGGGATGTAACCGGGTTGCACCAGTTCTCCAGAACGGGTAATAACTTTTCCCAGTGTCCTGGAGAACCAGTAGCAGCTTTTGGGGAGAACCACCTTCAGGGCTTACCTTTTCACTGGTTTCCCCACTGCGCATGTATTTTTTATTTTTATTTATTTATTTTATTTACAGGTTTGTGTTGTGGGTGGGTGGGTGGGTTGAGGGGTGTATGTGTGTGTGCTTATTTTTATTTTATTTGTTTTATTTTTTATTTGGCTCCGCCCATGACATCATGTCATTAGCTCCACCCACACTGTGATGACCTCATGGTGGGGTAGTAAATTTTTTGACATCCCACCACTCCACTGCTCAAGCTAGCTGCCTTAGAAGATTCTAATTGTTATATAGAAGAGATGTGTTTATGGACTGCCGCTCCCATATAGTCCCTTAGGGAATCTTGGGAGTTGTAGTCCAACCCCCTCAACAATCTGCCCATCATTCAATATTGCCCAGTCCAAGATGGCTTCCTTACACGGGTGCCTAACCTATTGCCTGTTTTTTTCGCCGAGATCTCGCGACAAGGCGCGAGAGACCCGTTCGCCGTGAGCCTGCCGGGGTAAACCTAATTATCATCAATTTTTTCTTTTTTAAAAAAAAAGCTCATTTCGATATTTAATTGGTCTATGTATGTGACGTGAAAGAATGTGTGTGTGTGTGTGTGTGTGTGTGAGTGATTGCGATCAGGCATATCTTAAGACAGACTCTTCGAGGCGAGGCCCTACCCAGGCGCCCGCTTCCCTTTCGCCCCTCCCCCTCCGCCCGCCTCACTCTGCAGCGAGAGAGAGAGAGAAAGAGAGTGTGTGCGTGAGACTTCCTGGAAGGCCGGCTCAACCGAAAGTGCTTGCCTGGCCCCGCCCCCTGGCCTCATGGAGGCACTTCCGCCTTAGGCCTTAGCTAGGCTTAGGGCTCGCCGCCCGCGAGCGCGCGAGTGGGCGTGGCCTGGTCGGCGCCGGAGAAGAAGTTAGGTTGCACTGTCCATGCTCGGCTGCCTTGTTCTCTCTCGTCTCTCTCTCTCCCTCGGAGAGGGGCGGGGGAGGGGTGGGAGGGAGAAAGACGCCGGGGCTCCATAAAGGGTGACTCGGAGGTGGGGGCGACCCTCAGGTAAGAAGGCCTTCGGAGCTCCCCCCCCTTCTCACTCACACGAGGGCGGGGGTGGGGGAAGGAGCGGAGGGTTATATTATGGGATGGCCCGAAAACACACACACACACACACACACACACCTTTTTCTTTTCCTCAGGATGCAGGCCGTAATGCAGGGATGTCTCCCCCTTTTACCTCTCCCACTCACTCAGTTGCCATATACTGTACATATGGAAAGGGGTTATTTTAAAAATCAATAAAACCCAAACCTTAGCTTTATTATGCTGCAAGATCTGGTAAAATTTGCTTTTATTTTTATTTATGAGGGGAAAAAATAACCCTGGCTTTGTGGTTATTCTGCAGGATCTAGTCACATTTGCTTTTCTCTTATTTTGATTTTTTTTTTTTGAGGAAGAATAACCTTTGCTTTGCTGTTATTCTGCAAGATCTGGTAAAATTTGTTTTGATTTTATTTTGATTTTTGAGGGAGGAAAATGTAACCTTGGCTTTGCTGTTATTCTGCAAGATCTGGTAAAATTTGTTTTGATTTTATTTTGATTTTTGAGGGAGGAAAATGTAACCTTGGCTTTGCTGTTATTCTCCAGCATCTGGTGAAATTTGCTTTCATTTTGATTAAATGAAATGAATTAAAGCCAAGGGTCAGGGGGGAATCGGTCCCTATTGGGCATTTAAAGGAAAAGGGAAGTGAGGGGGGGTATTGCCCCTTCCTCCCACTATTCCCTCCCATCCCCTCCAATCTCTTCAGGGTAATCCTGGAGACTGGAAGGTCGGGGTTCGATCTTGAGAGCTGCACTTGGGGACATGAAAGGAGCTTCATTCAGGCGTCCCCTCAAAAAATCATTTCAACCTAGAGTAATCTCTGACATGAAATTATTTTATAGGGTAATCCTGCAGAATAAATAATAATAAATAGAGATTTTAAAAAAAAGACAGGAGTAAGAAAGAAATGGGAGGGGATTTGTAGCATCTTTTTATGTTTTAGCACCAGATTGCAATCCACCACCCCTTGCAAATGAATGCGGTGCAGTTTTCAAATTCTTTTCCTCCTCAGGCATCTAAAAAGTTGGATTTGCCCATTTTAAAAACACCAAAGAAGTCATCCTCTCTCTTTAAAAAAAAACTGATGGCCTATAGGACAGTGACATTGAAAACAGCAATTTGTTTAGGTAGGCATGAAATTGATTAATAGGAGTCTTTCCCACTCCTTTCCTTCGAGGAATTAAGATGCACCCAGGGACAATTTTTGCACGTTATTTTTATACTTGTGGGGCTACATCTCTCTTCTGGGCAATACTGTGTTGAGTGTTGCGGGGTTTGGATAGAATGGAAAGAAACAGATCTGTGCAGATCCTGCTGATGAAAGGGCAGCATGTTCATTCCTTCATGTTGTGAGCATTGAGAGTAGTGTAAGTGCCGGAGGAGCTGATTCCTCTGCATTGCCGTGGCACTGTATGTATGTCGGCACGGTGGGTCTGTCAGGTTAATCTGTGCAGACAAGGTAGAGGGAAGTGAGTGTGTGTTGTGCCCATACTGTGTGTGTGTGTGTGGGGGGGGCACATGCTGCCACACGTGGTTTCTTTGCGGGGGGTGGGTGGGGAAGATGACACTACACTGTATTCTGCATGTAACCCTTAAAGCATATTGGAGCTTCTCTACATCTTTGCACAGGTGGATGGCAGAAAAGCAGTTTTAAGTCTTACTTCAGTTGGGTTTTAAAGGCAGGAGGAAGAGCTGTAGTTTTTGTGTCAATCTTACTCTGTTTTTCTCTGCCTGATTTTGGAGCGGAAGCGTTCTGCCAGAGACCGATCTTTACCTTGCCCATATTTCCACCTCTCCTTCATAGTTGTGCCTTTTCCTTGCTTTGTGTTTTGTTAAGGAAGGTGATCTGGCTGAATATGTAAAAAGGGTTTAATTCTACCAGAGCAGAATTCCTAGCCTGTCTGTTCTCTTCTTTGATACTGACAAGGTCAAAAAGAGTCATTTCTTTAATGTTGATGCTGAAGTGTGTGTGTGTTTAGTGTTTCACCCTTTCCCCTTCCTGCAGCTCTTTTATGTACAGTAAAACTCTGGGTTACAACCTCCTCGGTTTAAGTTTGCTGCGGTTTACAATGGCAAATCCTATGGAGATGCCGTCCTGGTTTACAAATTTGTAATGTATTTTTTTTCAGTTTAGAATGATCAATTCAGGAGTGTTTTTTTTAATTTTTCAATGCATCCTTATGGATGTTTCGGTTTACATTTTTTTGTTGTTGCAATGGAGGCTGTTGAAACGGACCTCCGTTGTAACCCGGGGTTTTAGTGTATATGCGCCATGTTGGTGGGACTGTGGTGGCTTAGTGGTTAAGACATTAAATTTGACGGCTGGAAGGTTGGCAGATCAGCAGTTCGAGACCTAAGTGCTGCATGACAGACTGAGCTCCTATCTGTCCTAGCTCCTGCCAACCTAGCAGTTTGAAAGTAAGAAGTTGCAAGTAGATAGATAGGAACCACTTCGGTGGGAAAGGTAACAGTGTCCGTGCACTCCAGTATTTAGGCATGCCTGCCACATGACCATGGAAATGTCTGGAGATGGCTCTTTGGCTGTAAACAGAGATGACCACCGAACCCTAGTCAGATATGACTGACTTTCAAGCAAGGGTGACCTTTAGCTTACCATTGCTGGTATTATTATTGATAAGGATTCCCCAGATCTTACTCCTTTTGTTAGCATATAGACTTGTAGATCAACATTTCCCAAACTTATTACCATATGTCATGGAACGCTTTAGAAATCCTAAAATTTTAACGGAACACTTTTGGTTTTTGTAATTGAAAGATAGGTTTGGATATTTCTGTTTTAATTACAAGTAATGTTGCTATGAAGCCAGCCCCTGCTGATTTGCGAATGGTTGCAAAACAAAATAAGCTGATGCACCACATCGAAAGAATTGATGCAAAACAAACTTTGTGGCATTACACATTTGCCAATGAGTTTTACCAGAATTTCATATTTTTTCACTGAAGACTTACTGACTTTTTATGGAACACCAGTGTTCCATGGAACATAGTTTGGGAAATGATGCTGTAGACCAGGGGTGCCCAAACTTTTCAGTCACTTGTTTCCTCCCACTGGAAGAGGAAGTAAAACACGCCCATACATGCGCATAATGCTGCCATAAATCCACTTGCGGCATTTATGGCAGCATTTTGCGCATGCGTGGGCACATTTTGCTTCTGCTTCCGGAAGCAGCACAGGACGGATCTGGCCCATGGGCCATAGTTTGGGCACCCTGCTATAGACAATGAGAAGGAAATAGCAATGGAGTTGTGTGTACCCATGATTTGTGATGAACCAAGTTCATTGTTGTGTTTTCTGGACACCTAATCTTAATCTGAACTCTTCTGTGAGGTGGGAGAAGATAAACAGGTCCTCTGATATATGGAAATGTTTCATTTATGTATAGATTGTGTGGATTGGTGTTACAAGGCTAGCAGAGGTGTGATATTTCTTTTTTAAACATTATTATTATTATTATTATTATTATTATTATTATTATTATTATTATTATTATTATTATTATTATTATTATTATTATTATTATTATTATTATTATTATATTTCAATTTCTATACCGCCCTACTCGGTAGGACCGACTCAGGGCGGTTCACAACATATACAAAATTACAAGTTCACAAACACAACATGTCAATAAATAATCAATATCACATAAAGTTAACATCAATTTAAAAAATAATGAAGTGGTCTTCCATTGGCCGTCTACATCACAGCATGACACCTGTACCACCGATCCAGTTCTGTGAATCACCTTTCTGTTCCTGAGCCCTTTTGGCACACAAAATCCTCATCATCAGCCCCAGGCCAGGATGGATGAAAAAAAGGAACAACGGGGAAGCCACAGAGGTTCTCATCAACACAATTAGGTCATAGTCCCCCACTCAAATATATGTTTCTTGGAGCCTAATGTTCAGTTGCTAGGCAATGTGGGAGAATGCCTCCTTAGATTGTTTTCAGTCCTATTTTTCCATGTTTCATTTTTCTCTTTTCAGAAAGCAGCTATGTTTCTGTGCTGTTTACTTGGAAGTAAATGTTGTTGGAATTAATAAGATTATTCTCAGGTAAGTGTAGTTACAGTTGGGGTGGAAAGAAATGTATTTATATTGTGAATACCTTGAGGTGCCATTAAGTTGCTGCAATGCCTGTTGTGCAGTGATCCTTATAGGGGTTTGATTGTATGCCAGATGTTTTAAGAAGTAGTTTATCATTGCCACCTTCAGTAAAGTTTCAAGAATGAGTTGGAATTGGAACACGGTCTTCTGAATCCTAGTTTGACACTGTGGCCACTATGCCATACTGGAAGAGAAACAAAGATATGAGGTTCACGTTTTCACATGTATTTGAAGGGCTGAACTAGATCCGTAAAACTGCATTATCAAAGGTGCTGCGGATCAAAGGAGAGGGGTTAGTAACAGTAAAATTATTTGCATCTTTTCTAAACAGTAAGTCTTGCTCAGACCACTGAGATTTATTTCTTCATACCGTAGATGATTGCAGTCACAGTGGGTTGTAGAGTTATTTCAATTGAAGTTTGGTAGACTCAAGAATTTTGAGAACCTCTAACAAAGCAATTCCATGGATGTCTAATCAGAAGTAATCACCATTGAATTTGATAGCAGCTATGTGCACAGAGGTCAGTACACTATAAGACTACAGCCTTGTGGAACTTCATGACCAGAATCCTATTGGGGGATTTATGCCAGCATGAATCAAATTGCATAAATAGTTGTAACAAATTGCCACTAATTAATAAATGTGCTAGTAATATGGCTTGGTATACAACTAGGAATGTGAATGGCAATTTGTCAATTAGTGGCAGTTCTATCACCACAATCTACCAATTTCATAGCTGCTTAGAAAAATTAATAGTTTAACTGTTACAAGAATTTATTGAAAAGTCAGACGATTAAAAAATAGGGAAACAATTCTATCCCAGTTCTTTCTTACCCATTTAATTTTATCGTTGTCGTATGGAGACAATAGCTGAAATCCCAGTACTGTACAGTGCTTAAGTAGTAAGTCACAGCTAGAATAGACCCACTGGATCAGTCGAACTTACATAGCATTTGGCTCACTAAATCCCCACTGATTCAATGGGCCTACTCTAAATGTAAAGCACAAAGTATGCAAAAGAATGCCATACAATAAGTAGAAGTTATCATGAAAACATAACAAGAGTTGTGTGTTTATTTCATGTATTTTTTTTTTGGAGGGTTATTTCAAGTGAGATGAGGTAAGTACCATTGTATTCGATTATAGTTCTGTGTTTGTATTTTGGTGCAATGGGGAATGAAGAGTATTCATAGATCAGATTGGATGGTTGCCAAAGGTTGGCACTGAGCAACTTGTTGAACTGCTGTGAAACTTTTCTCTTCGGTTCTGCTTCTTCACCAAAGATTTTGTGAATGGGAGTGGAATTACTCTTCATTGTGTATTTGGTTTCTGCAAATGTGTGGGTGTATGAATAAAAGTGAGATGTTGATTTCCCTCTGGCACAACAGGAATAGATCTGGGGGCTAGTTTTCCACCTCTATGAAGACACGTTCACCCAGGGGGAGAAACATTTACAAAAGAGTGCAACGGAACGTTGCTGGAATACTGCAATTGGTAGTTCCCTTTTTTATGGAGTTTGGAGTTTTATTAAGGTTTGAAGAACTGCAATCTATTTTATCATAAAGCTACTATGCTTAGATGTGTTCCGGAGTGAATTTTGGCAGTGTTTTGTTGGTTTTATTTTCAGCAAATCATACTGAGGGTCACAGAATTGACCCAGAGGGGTGGACTTTTCCTATCCTTTTAGCAGATGAAAAGTTGGGTGAATTATCTGCAGTGCATGGTTTAGGGTGGAGTGTGTTTCAGCTCCAAATTTTGGAAGAAAGGGTTCATCCACACATGGAGTATTTTTTATGGATCCTCAAACAGGGTAAACTTGTGACTCTGACCTCTTGTTGCAATTATCTTTTCATTGTCTTCTTAATTAATGGGCATTCATTACTAGAAAAAGTGGTGATGTTTGTCAGCTTATACAGCTTCAAAATGGAGTTTAACAAATTTATATTGGCTACTAGTTGTGGTGGTTATATGTTAATTTTAGCATCAGGGGCACAAATGTCACTCAGTACCAGTTGCTGTAGAATGTAGGTTGGAAGGCATTATTGCACTTCATTTTCTGCTGGTGGGCATCAGTGGAGATCTCTTAACCACTGAAGCAGAATGCTGGTCTAAAGAGGCCTTTGTTCCGCTCTGGCAGTGCTTTTCTTGTGGTTTTGTGTGTCTATGGTAAAGTTGTATACAGGCGATTGTAAACCAACCCTACTGTCCATGTGCATGCTATTTTTGTTTTGTTTTTCCTCTGTGTCTTTGAAAGCGTAGAACAGAGAGGCTGCATGTGGAACAGGCCCTTTCAGACTTGCCACCCAGTGCTATCAACTCGTTTGACTTCTTACTAGACTGATTCGGAATCCAGCTGTCACCCTTTTAAAAGTTTGATGTTTCAGGACTAGACTGTGGCAAGGAACCTTGTCTCACCTGTGCTCCTGCCCATTTGTTAAGACCAATCTTTGAGATTCTTCTTTGGGTGTGGTCACTATGGTGTGCCACAGATAGTTACCAAGGAAAGGTATTCTCTATGTCAGCATTTGTAGAATGCCTTACCCAGGGAGGTCCTCTTGGATTTGTTTCAATGGGGTCAGCTAAAGCACAACCCTCCAGATGTTATTACAGTATACTATTATTCTCATCATCTTTAGTGAGGAGTAAGGGATCTTGGGAATTGTAGTAAAAAACCACCCAGAGGACAACATTTTGCCCATCCCCAATTTAAACTTAGTGCAAAGGCTTTTCTCTAAGCAGGTATTTGGTCTTTAACTTGATTTTATTCTTAGTAGTTTCACTGGCTTCTTTACTTTTCAATACCTTAATCTTTTTAATTTTTGAATTGTTTGGGGGCTTTTGCTATATAGACTAGGATTTTGTCCTTGTAACCTGTCCCAACAGTATTTGGTGATTGGACAATTGATAAGTAAATAAATGACCATCTATGACCATGTTGGCAAACCTTGGCACTCCGGATGTTCTTGGAATTCAATTACCACAAGCCCAAATCAGCACTCCAGCTGATCAGAGCTTCTGGGAATTGAAGTTCAAGAATAGCCGGAGTGCCAAGATTTGCCATCACTGATCTCTGATTGTTGAAGTAAGAAGATGTGGAAAATGGGGTGAGCTATATATATCCCTGTCATCATGGCTGGGTGGTGGTGATGGTGGTGGAAATAGTTGTCCAGAATTACAAATGAGATGGACAATCTTGCCTTTCCCAGACTAAACAGGAACTGAAGTGATCTTTGTTTGTGTTGGTTTAGTGAAGGGGAAGTAGGTCAAATAAAAAGGGTTTGTAAATCACTGATCAAAACTACCCAGTGCTAGTTTTTCTAAAGCAGGGGTTCACAACCTACGGCCCATGGGCCAGACCCAGCCCACAGGGCCATTTCATGTGATCTGCTGCTGCCAGAAGCAGTGGAATAGGTGAAAACAGCAAAAAACGGCACTGTTGCATTTTACGTCAGTGCTTAGGAGGGGTAACCACGTGTCCAGCTTGCTTAGCTGTCTGAGAGGGAGTGGTCTACTCTGTAGTGCAAAGACATTGAGAATCCCTGCTTTAAATGAACAGTGCCATTGCAGGATATTAGACTGTGAAACACTTTGTGCGAAGGTGTTTTCTTTCATTTATCATTCTTTCTAGATCAGTCAGCAATAAAACTGGGTGGCATAGAACGGAAGCTATATACATGTAGATCTATGTCTTTTTATATACAGTGGTACCTTGCTTAAAGAGCATAATGTGTTCCACAGGATTGCTCTTTAAGCGAGTTTGCTCTTTAAGCAAAACACCATTGTAAGTGACCAATTGTGGGAGGGATTGTGAACCCCAATTTATTTATTTATTTATTTAAGTTTGTTTATCGCCCTCCTCCCCGAAGGGACCCAGGGCGATTCCCAACACAATCAGCAAGACAAGAATTTAAAACCAATTTAGAAATTAAAAGTTTTAAAAGAAGCTTAAAAACTTAGCTTTAAAAATCAGGCATTATAGCGAGTTTTTGGTTGGTTTTATTTATTAAGTGAAGTGAACATTCAGAAAAAATTCTGCTCTTTAAGCGAGGTACTCTTTATGCGAGGTTTGACTGTACATCCATTTTATATAGATGTGATATAGTATGTGTGATACCCATATCTGTAACAATACAGATTGTAAAACATAATCAGAAGTACCCTTTTATCTTAAGTGTTCTGTCAGAGCTATGGATCTAAACAGCACATGGTTTAAAGTTTGTTGTTCAGTCGCACAGTCGATTCCGACCCTCTGCGATCCCATGGACCACCGTCCGCCAGGCACTCCTTTCCTCCACCATCCCCCTCAACTCGCTCAGCTCTGTGCCCATTGTCTCTACAATACCATCTAGCCATCTCATCTTGGGCCGTCCCCTTCTTCTTTTGCCCTCGACCCTTCCAAGCATCAAGGCTTTCTCAAGTGAATCCTCTCTTCTCATTTGATGTCCAAAGTACTTTAGCATCATCTTTATTATTTGACCTTCTAAGGAGCAGTCAGGGTTGATTTCTTCTAGGATCGACCTATTTGTTCTCCTCGCTGTCCAGGGGACTCTCAAAACTCTCCTCCAACACCACATCTCAAAGGCGTCTATTCTTCTGTGCTCAGCTTTCCTAATGGTCCAGCTCTCACAACCATACATTGCCACAGGGAATACCATTGCTTTGACTATGTGAATTTTTGTTTGCAATGTGATGTCTCTACTTTTCACTATGCTCCCCAGGTTTCTCATTGCTTGCCTCCCAAGAATCAGTCACCTTTTTATTTCATGGCTGCAGTCACCATCTGCAGTGAGCTTTGATCCTAGGAAAGTAAAATCTGTCATTGCTTCTACTTCTTCCCCATCTATTTTCCAGGGACTGATAGGGCCTGTTGCCATTATCTTGGTTTTCTTGATATTGAGTCTCAAGCCAGCTTTTGCACTCTCTTCTTTCAACCTAATCAGATTTTATAATGTGCAAATAAAAACAGGTGCAGAGTTAAAAAGGAGGAGCTGAAAAACTGTTGTAATTTATGCCATGTAAGGCTGATGCTATAAGCAACAGGTTATTTTTGTGCTGGGAGGGGGGGAAAGAAACATTTTGGACTTATATCCCAAGATGCACAGGTACAGTAGTGTTATTCATTCTCAAAAAAACATGGAAGTTACAGAACTGGAGGAAGAGGTTTTTAATTAGTGGAAATTCTTGCTGTTGGGATGACTTTCCTAACAACAGAGATATTCAGTATTATAGTGGAGGTATTTAGTATTAAACGGGCTGCAGTGGCTTAGTGGTTAAGACACTGAGTTTGGAAGTTGGCAGGTGAGCAGTTCAATGACTGAGTGGGCACATGTCTTCTGTTCCAGTTCCTTCTAAACTAGCACCTTGAAAGCAAGAAATTGCAAGTACTGTAGCTAAATAGGCACCTCTGCGACAGGAAAGGTAACAATGTTACATGTGCTCAGGCGGCTAGTCATGCCTGTCACATGACCACAGAAATGTCTGCAGACACAGTCAGCAATGGCTCTTTGGCTGTAAATCAGGGTTGCCCAAACGTTTTGAGCCCTGGGCCGGTCATGTAGTCCAGGGGGCTAGATCTGGCCCACAATAACAATTAATCCAGCCCAAGACCCCCTCATCACTCTCTGAAGTGGAAGTAAAACGTGCCCATGCGGGCACGTTTTACTTCCACTTCCAGGAATGATGAGGGTATCACGAGCTGGATGAATTGGTGTTGCGGGTTGGATCAGGCCCCCGGGCCATAGTTTGGCCACTCCTGCTGTAAATGGAAATGAAGACCACCCTCTAGAGTTGGACATGACTGACTTTCGAGCAAGGACGACCTTTACCTATTCAGTGTTAGAGACTTTCACCTGTTCTGTGGCTTCCAACTATGAAGAGATTACATTAGAACCTTAGGAGCTTTGGAGCAGAAGTTGGACATTTTTAATTAATTTTTTTCTGCTACTGGTGGTGTCATCTGCCTTCCAGGGAATTGGTTACAGTTATACCAACGGGATTTCGGGGTGGGGAGTTACAACCCTAAATTGTAGTCTAGCAAACTACAGTACAGTATATTAAATTATTATTGACATTTAAAAGTCATTTGAAAATACATGACTGGAATCTTCTTGTGAAATGTTAAGCCACCAAACTTGGATGACTTTCTCAGACTCAGCCATTTGGGGAAACTGAAATACTGTACTGATTTGCTATTACCCACGCACAAGGCCCATCCTTCTGCCAGCCAGTTCACTTTGAATGAAGGACCTTTTCGTGCACCATGACCAATATTGAAATAGGATATTAGCCTCTAGGAACCTAGTAAAATAATTGTATTCTAGTGACTTTGGGGGGCTAATTTGGTAGACCGTAATCTGTATTCAAATTAAACACACCATCTGTTTCATGGGTATCATAAATGCTGTCCTAAATCTAATCACTTGTCCCAATTAGAGTATATTAAATCAGTTTGATGAATGATAGATCTGTTCTGATTGGGATGACATTTGGATTTAGGTCAGTGTGTTTTAATTTTGTGCATTCTATATATTTTATTATTTAATGCTGGCTTTGAACTTTCAGTCTTGACTGTTTTTAAAATCTTTTTATGTAAATAAGATTTTATGGACTGTGTCCTTAAAATACAAAGCAGTGATTTTAGCATTGGAGACTTCAGATCTGGAGGTATGTGAATCTTAGCTGACCTTAAAAGGTGGAATTAATTCTAAACTAGGCATTTTATATTTATCTGATTAGGAGTAGAGTTGTTGATGCTCATCTACTTGTTTGTTTTTTACTTTTTGGCCCTCTTTCTTCTCTAGAGTAGGCAAGAAATGAGGCCACCATACCCACCCATCTCCCTCTCAAGATTCATGGAAAATTATTGGCAAAAGTTGCTGATGTAGCAGTGTGGGAAGAAATTAAGGGAGGGAGTGGGCAGTGGGCAGCTTGTTTAGTGGGCCAGCCACAGTAGAAACGGAAGAAGTGGACCGTGAAAGAAAATGAATAGGGCATCTATGTGTCATTCTGTTTTAAATTGTACTCCAGGCTTCTTTTTAAAGAAGATGCTTTACGTACTATGTGTAGGGCTTCGGTGGCTCAGTGGTTAAGAAGCTCTCCTTAGCTGGAAGGTCGACAGTTCGAGACCCAGGTACTGCATGACAGTTAGTTTGAATGCCCATCTCTGTCCCATCTCCTGCCAGCTTAGCAGTTTGAAAGCAAGAAATTTTAAGTACTGTAGATAAATAGGGATCACTGCTGTGAGAAAAGATTTTGGGAACATGAAAGGAGCCTCATTTGGGTGTTCCCTGAGCAGAGCTCCCCCAGAAAAAATCCTTTCAACCCAGAATAATTTCTGACACGAAATTACTGTTGCCATGTGTAAGACTGCAGCCTGGTGCAAGTGCTACAACGTGTTTCAAAGATTTCTCCTTACATTTGCTCAACAGTTGTGCCCTATAGTCCTATGATTGTTTTCAAGTTTACTCATTCCCCCCCTCTTCAAATTAAAATGGAATGAAATACGCCTACATCTCTTTTTCGGATCGGTTTTCTATCATACTGCAGCTTAGAATCACCTAGCCTAGTGCCTACTGAAGCCTGAAACCTTCCTGTGCTATGTAGAATATTCCCAGAGGTTTGATTGAAGTAGATCAGGAAATTATTCACACACCCACAAACCGGTCTTTTTCTCTATCCGAGTGCAGGAATCTTTGTACAGCACTAGAGTCTAGAGACCCTCTTTGGTTGTTTTGACATCCTATCAGTCCTAGCTAGAATGGCCAGTGGAAAAGTGCTTATAGGAATTGTTATCCAAAATATAGCCAGAATTTTTTTAAAAAAATCCAGAGTACAGTGGAACCTTAGTTAACGTAATTAATATGTTCTCCTAGACCAGTGATGGCGAACGTATGGCACGCGTGCCAGAGGTGGCACTCAGAGCCCCCTCTGTGGGCACTCATTCAGTCAACCCAGCACAGAGTTTGTCCCGCCCTTCTGTCAGGCAGCCCAATGGGAGCACTTCCTCCCTCCTCCAGAACAGAATTTGCCCTGCCCCCTCTGCCCAGCAGCCTAATGGGAACTTTTCTTTCCTCCCCTGTTGCTGTGTTGGCACCTTGCGATAAATAAGTGGATTTTGGGTTGCAGTTTGGGCACTCGGTCTCTAAAAAGTTCGCCATCACTGTCCTAGACAGTTTTTTAACAGCAAAAATTACTTTAATCAAATTTCCCATAGGAATGCATTAAAAACCAAAACACATTAACTGAAATGCGTTTTCCATAGGAATGCATTGAAAACCAATTAATCTGTTCCAGAAAAATCTTTAAACCGAGCCACTATTTTCTATGGATTTTTATGTTAACCAAATCATTTGTTAACCAAAGTTCCACTGCAATTAATATTTTCAATCCTTTTGTTAGTGTGCAATCGGGTTGCTCCAGCTTTTAATGGTGACCCTCTAAAACAGGGATTCTCAACCTGTGGCCCATAGGCTGGATTGGCCTACAGCACCATTTCATGCCCCCCGCACCTCCACCACACCAGGAAGTGCCATGTGGTGGAGGAAGGGTAAATGAGTTCTCAACCTTTTTAAGCCAAGGGCTGGGTCATGCTCCCTCAGACAGCTTTGGGGGCCAGACATCCATTTTGCAGTTACTCCACCACATGGCACTTCCAGGTATGGTGGAGGCATGGGGGGGGGGACATGAAATGTTGCCAGGCCCTGCATCCAGCCCACGGGACGCAGGTTAAGAATCCCTGGTCTAGATCATTGTTTCCCAACCTTTGGTTTTTGGACTTCAATTTGCAGAAGCCTAAGTCAATTCCCCAACTGATCAGCAAAAGGACTGACTTAGGTTGCTGGGAATTTAAGTGCACCACATTGGGAATCACTGGTCTAGATGGTTTTTGTGTCCAGTGAGACATCTTTACTCCTAAGGGTCTTTTCTAGTTCCTTTATAGCTGTCCTTCTAAGCCACAGTCCTCTTGGCTGAAGTCTCCGTTTGGAGGATAATTGAAACTATTCTTTTATTCTGTGGCCATTATTATAGCTGGCTAAAGCGGAATTATTTAAGGAGGTATTTGGGATTTTGCTGCTCTTAAATGAAGGGTTTTTATTCCTCTCCCTCAAAGAACATTATTATAGAATATATTTAGCTGTTTTGATCTTATTTATTTATTTATTCTTCAAATTTATACTCCGCCTTGCTCAAGCGAACCTGACTCTAGGCGGTTGTCATTGTCATCTTGTCATTGTCAACCTTATATACAGTAATTCTCTTGTAACCCTGGTTTTGCACTTTCTTATTTCAACTTCCTCTGTGGTCATTTCAAGTCATCACAGTTTTCTGCCAGTAATATAATGTTGCCTACATATATTAAAGCATCGTTGTTTAGTCTGCTAGTTTTCATTTCTCCTTTTCTTAACCTAATCAAGCACTCTATATGATGTTTTCCCCATATAAATTGATGAGGCACAAAGGCACAGAAGCTGCAGTGGAGCAAAATAAAGCATTAAGCTTTGTGATGGGGCTGTGAAGATTTGTGTCTCTCCACTACTAGGTGGCATGCATTGGTTATCTGTAGGCTTTGTGCCTGATTCAAAGTTCTGGTGTTAACTTAAAAAGCCCTAAACCAGGGGTTTTCAACCTAAGATCCGTGGGCTGGATTTGGCTCATGGCACCATTTCATGTGGCCTCCCACCCTTCCAAGGGCATTTGAGAAACAAAATGTCCACCCCTTTGAAGCTTTTGGGACAAAACGACCATCCCTATCATGCAGGCAGTACAAAATGGCCATCCGGCCCTCGAAGCTGACTAAGAGAGCATGACCCGACCCATGGCTTAAAAAGGTTGGGAACCTTTGCCCTAAACAGTCCAAGACCTAAATAGCTGCTGGAGTGTACCTGCTTGATAAATCATACCCAGACAACATGGTTTTCCTGGGGGAGGGGTCTTGGGGTCCCCACACTGAACTGGTTCTTTTCAGTGGTGGCCCCCAACTTTGTGGAATAGGCTTCCTGCCCATGTCTTGTCAGGTCCCATCACTGCTCATCTTCTGCAAGCTATCTAAAGTGGAATTATTTAAGGAGGCATTTGGGAATTTTCTTCCCCTAAATTAAGAGTTTTTTCCTCCTACAAATAATACTTTATTCTGAAGCCATTATATTAGTTTTTAGGATGTTCAACTGATTTAATTGGGTGTACTGTATATTTATTTATATGAGTTTATTTCATGTATTTTTTTGTTTGTTTGGGTGTCAATCTTTTGTATCATCACTTCATTCTGACTTAGTAAAGGTCACCCTTGATTGAAAGCCAGTTGAATCCTACTATAGGGGCCACTGTTCATCTCAATTTACAGCCAAAGGGCCAGTGCTATCTACATCTGCAAAGTTTTCCATGGTCATATGGCTTGGCATGACTAGTCACTGGAGTGCACAAAACACTATTACCTTTCCTGTCAAAGCAATACTTATTTATCTACTTGCAAGTCTTTGCTTTTGAACTGTTAGGTTGGCAGGAGTTGGGACAGAGATGGAAGCTGACTCTGTTGTGCTGCACTCAGGCACATTTCAGCAACTGCTGACCTTCCAATCATCATGTTCAGTGTCTTAACCACTAAGCCACCCCCAGTTGTTTTCTAGATAGTTGAGAATATGGCTGAGCAGGGATTCAGCTAACATCTCCTAGCTTCTATTCTGAGCCTAATAGTTCTAAAGTGAACTGTTTTAATAGGTTTTATTGTTGCCACTTTGTTATTATCTTGTTTTTAACTACTGGCATATGTATGTTATTTCTTATTATAAACTGCTTTTGGAATTTTTAGAAATGAAAAGCAGTGTAGAAATGCTGTGAAATAAGAATGAATAAATTTTGCATCAGTTTTTCTGATGGTGCAGTCATAATTCTGGAAGCTGTTTCTACCTGGTTTTCAAAAACCTGATTGATTTTTGCACTAAGAAAAACAGATTTTGCTGGGTTGAAACATTTTGGGTTGCCTTATATTGACACTGTCAGCACTTTTGCAAGCTAGATTTCTTTTTTGCTTTTATTTGCTGCATAGATTCCAGACTTCTACACAGAGTAGGCATTACGACATGGAGGAAGTCTTTGGGATATTTATGGAGGGCAGGGATAGATCGTATTTAAGAAAAATATTTCTCTGTTCCATCAAGGTATATGTATGGCAAAGCCTAGCTTTTAAAAAAAGATCTTGGAAAACGTTTGCATGTAGTTCAGGAAATAAGATATAGATGGCAAGCGATGATGAGGGTTGGAAGGTTCCTCTTCTGTGATGTTTCAGTAAGTTCTGTTGTTGTTTAGGAACAAAGTGTAAACCTTCTGGGATGGTGTGTTTTAGACTACAATTGCTATCATCCTCACCCAACATGGCCAGTGCTATTAATGGAAGCTGAATATAGTCTAAGGCAGGGGCTCCCAACATTTTCCCACCAGGGGTCGGTTCCTGCCACTGATGCTCAGCTGTGTAGGCTGGAGGCATGGCTGCACCTACTGCTTATGTTTTTCGTGGCGGCAGCGCCAATCATGGCCTTTTTGCAGCTTCTTAAACAGCCTCTGCCGCTTCCCAGGGCAGCGGGATGCTTTCCGGAGCATTTTTGCTCCATTTTGGGATTTTTTGCAGCGCTTCTCCACTGCATTTTGGCAGCCAAACTGTGATGGTTGAGAACTTCCTGCTTCCGTGCTGTGAACACAGGTGCTAATGTATGCTCCACCCAGCACCAGACGTCCCCAATCACCATGGTTTGGCTGCCAAAATAGAGCAGAGAAGCACCAACCCCCCCCCCCCCCAAATGAAGCGAAAATGCTCTGAAAAGCTTCCCACTGTCCTGGGAAGCAGTGGAGGCTGTGCAAGAAGCCACAAAAACGACGTGATGGTGGTGATGGTGGTAAGTGATGTATTGGGACTTCCAGTGGTGGTCGGAGCCTTTGGAGGTGCTGTGGTTCCCATCATGGGCAATATTAATGGACTCCATGGGCCGGATTAGCCCCACAGGCCATAGGTTGGGAACCCCTGGTCTAAGGCATTTGGAGGTTCTCCTTATTTAACATGTTTGTGTAGTTTGGCCAGGTTATCCTTCTAGGTAATAGAGTAGATCCTTCTGCCAGTGACTCAATGTGACAGTTAACTAACCTAACAACCAGTGATGGGATGACAAATTTGTTACCACCACTCCATGACGTCACAACGTCATGGGCGTGGCCAATGTCATGACATCATGGGCGGAGCTGTCGTCATGACGTCGTGGGCGGGGCCTTAAAATAAAAAATAAAGTAAAATAAAATAAATAAACACACACACACACACACACACACACACACCCTCAACCCACCCACCCACCCGCCACACAAACCCGTAAATAAATAAATTAAATAAATAAATAAATAAAAATTAAATAAAAATACAACCCCAAACACAAACCCCTCACTTACCCCTGGGAGGGCTCGGCAGGGGCGGCCGGCCAGGGCAGGCCAGGCCTCAACTTGCCTGTGGGGGCTCAGCGGCCCCAGGGGAGGTGCCCTCCTCTGAGGGCTGGTGCCGCCTGCCCACGCCGCTGTCGCCATCGCCGCTGCCATCGCCGCCGCCATTATCGCAGTTGCCACCGAAGTCATTGCCGTCGGCTTCATCGTTGCCGCCACCACCATTGCTGCCGCTGCCATCGCCGCCGGTGCTATTGCCGCTGCCGCCATCGCCGTTGCCGCTGTTGTTGCCGCTGCCATCATCACCGCTGCCGCCACTATCGTTGCAGTCGCGCTGAATTTTTTTTAAATTGGAGCCAAAATGGCTCCGATTTACTGCGCATGTGCAGAAACTCAATCTGATGCATTGCGCATGCGTCAGATTGAGTTTCTGCGCATGCGCAGTAAAATTAGAGCCAAAATGGTTCCAATTTTATTACGCATGTCCAGAAACTCAATCTGACGCATGCACAATGCATCAGATTGAGTTTCTGCGCATGCGCAGTAAATCGGAGCCATTTTGGCTCCAATTTTTTTTAAAAAAATTCTTTTGGTGAGGCGTCCAGAACCGGACGCCTCAAAAGTTGACTCCCCTCCTAGAGAACCCTCCAGGATTGTTCCTACCGGTTCCAGGAAACCGGATGGAACCGGGATCATCCCATCACTGCTAACAACTGTGAGGGCTAACGGCCTTGGGTGGCAAAGTCCACTGGGAAGGTTGATGGTCCCCAAGTGGATTAAATCCTGCTTGAACCCATCTTGATGGAGGGCAGCAGCTTCATCAATACTGGCCTGGGGCTGATAAGGACTTTGCATGTCAAAAGGGCTCAGTTACTAGCAGAACTGAATCTGGTTAGGCTGTGATGCGGAAGATAGATGAAAGGCCATTATTATATTATATTATATTCTCAGGACAGTCTTCATGGCTGATCGCCATGATGATCGCCAATTTTCAGATTCAGATACTGCAGAACAACAAGAATAAGAATATTTTTTCTTTCTCCACAAATGACAATAAACCTCAAAGGTGGATGGGTATGATGTTTTGATCTATTGCACACTCTTTTAAGATCTTTGCACCAGAACAGAATACTCATGCTCATAACTATAATAAAAATGGAATAAAGAAACTGTTCCCAGGAATTTTTTCCAAACCTGTGTTTTTCAAAGAAGAAGAAAAAACCCAGTTACATAATAACTCACATAACAAATTTAATTTATTCTGCGAGGTTGCTTGCTATGCGAGTTTTTTGCTATGCGAGTCAGACTCACATAGCGAAAATTCCCATGGGGAAACTCGCATAAGGAGCTTTTTTAGGGGAAAACCTCACATAGCGAATTTTTTTCATTATGTGAGTTTTCCCCATAGAAACGCTTGTTATGCGAGTTTTCTATAGGGAAAGTCCGACTCGCATAGCGAATATTTTCACTATGCAAGTCGGACTCGCATAGCGAATTTTTTTTCATTATGCGAGTTTCCCCCCAAGCGAAATGATCGTTAAGCAAGGTTTGACTGTATTTCTTCTCCCAGTTTTTAGTTAGAATAAGTTACAAGTACAAACAGGACAAATCTACATACACATATTTGTGTAGATATAAGTATAGTAGATGTAATTATAGATGCACTATATATTGTGTATACAGTATATGGATATACAGGTGTGTGTCTACCTACCCACCTACCAATCTACTGAGGGGTAAATGGAAAAAGGGGAAAACATTATTATGTTATTTGTATGTGCACCAGAGTGGGAAATATCCCAAAAGGGTGGTATAAAAATGCAATAAAGTAAATAAATAATTTCCCTAAATATCTCATGTAGCTGGGAAACTCTGTTAGGGTTTTCATAATCTGGATGGGAGTTATTGTCACATAGCACGTTATATGTAGTGTGCAAATGAGATATGTTAGCACATATGCAATCGGCAGGAGAGAGAGGAATAATGTATGCATATTGGAAACCTAACAGCTTAAATCAGTTGCAGCAGAAGTATACGCTACCTTTGCATATGTACAGTAGCACTCCGCATAACGAAAAAACTCCATTCCATGGAGCTCTTTGCTATGTGGTTTTTTCGTTATGTAGTGCCCTTATGAGAGATGCCCCACATAATGGGGGGAAAATGTCGGTTAACCAGGGTTTCCATTAAGTGGGTATATCCTGATTACCAAAAACCCCGCATAACAAAAAAAAATTTCATTATGCGGGGTATCGCCATTGCATAATGAACGCTCCATTGTGCGAATTTTTCACTATACAATGTGTTTATTATGTGAGGTACCACTGTACATACCTATATTTGCCTTTGAATGTGTGTGCATGTTTGTGTGATGCCCTGTATAATAATATGCGTTTAATTGTTGCATGCACAAAGAGGGGGGGAGAGAAATCTCATTTTGTGCAGTTCACTTGTATGGACATTCCAAATCCTTAACCAAAAGCCAGGTTTTTTTAAAAAAAAACACCCTCTCTGGCAGTGGGATTTAGAGATGGAAATGAGCAATGGCTGGGAGGGAATGAAGGCAGGGGATAGAGCCCCTCTTTTTCTTTTTCTGCAACTGAGCAGCGAAAGGGAAGGAAGGAGGTTGGCTGGCTGGCAAGCCGGCCTACCGTGGCCGGCAAAGGGGAGGGAGAGGCAAGGGCCTTGTCTGTGGTTGGCCCTGCCTCTTTCTCCTTCCTCCTTCCTCACCCTCTGTGCCAGGAGGAGGAGGAGGAAAGGAAGAAGACGCTGGAGGTTTGGAGGAGGAGCTGCCGGGTTGCCTGCCGCTGCCGCCGAGGCCAGGTTGGATCCTGGATAGGATGGCCAAGATGTGTATTTTGGGGTTGGGGGGCAGCTTCTATCTAGGAGATGCAGCAAGAAGAAGAAAAATGCAGATTTTCCGTGGCAGGAAGTAAGGTCAGAAACGGCTGGTGGAAAGCTGATGTCTGGGAGGCAGGATTGAAGGTGGGGGGGGGGGAGATTGGGAAGGTCGATGGGGCTGGCAGAGCTCGGAGTTTGGGGGATGAAGGAGAAAGAGGAGGGGGTGTTGATGACAAGATTTAAATGGGTGGGTGGGTGGGATACAGAAGGCTGGGGAGTGAATGGGAATCTTGGATGCTGGATTGGAGGGCCCGGCAGGGAGAAAAGGCACTGAACAGCAGAAAAAGACAGAGACCCTTCAAAAGGTTTGAATGGCTTGGGGTGTGTATGTGTGTTCTGGGGAGTGCAGTAGGGGGGAGGGCTTGAGGTAGAGCAGGTGATAGAACTGCGGTAAACAGGTGGAGAAGGGGGCTGGGAAGATGGAAATGCAGACCAAAGTGAGGCAGCAAGAATGGGGGTGGTGAAAAGTCTGGCAAAGGAAAAAGAGCCCCAGCTGAGATGGGGGGGAAAGGAATGACCTATGGATGTTAGGGAGGAGGCAAGATGCCAGGGCAGATATAGGTGGGGGAGATGGGAAGGAGGGATGTTGGGGATGGGAGAGAAGGCAAGTGGTGCCGTGGCCTTTAATGGTGGTGGTAGGGATGGTGGTGGAGGGTGACTTTATTATTATTTATTTATTAGTTCATATTTATATTGGACTGGGGGATTGGGTCCAATGAGAGCATTTCATTTATTTCACTTGAGACCGGAACTAACAAAATTCATATCATGATGTCAGGTAGGAAGAATAAGGTGGGGAGAGCCCTGGAAGGCAATGGTAAGGAGGTTTGGGAGCTAAATAATACTATAGTGGGTGGGATTTTAAATCAGGGAATCATGGGGAAATGTTCGCCTGATTGGGGCGGGATAATAAATCTAAATAAAATAATAATAATGGAGATTGTAATCTAAAACATCTGGAGGGTGTCTAGTTAAGGAAGGGGGTATAGAGAATAGAACAAAACAACAACAATCCAAATCCTCCTGTTGAAGAATGCTAGCATTTTAAAATTCTGCCCTTGTACAGTTTCCTCTAGCATCCCATGTTCTCCAAGTTCTAGCTGGTAGTGGTAATGTGCACGTCCTCTGTGCTTGGATTCTTAACTAACAATTTTTAGTTGTCTACTTGATGTCCTCATTTTGTGGTAGGGGGAATGTCATGGAAGGTGCAGCGCTCTTCCCACAGCCAGCTTTTAGGATTAAAGAGCACAAATGATTATAAAGTGACAGTGAACCCAGTAGCCAGGGAAAAACAAGCTTTCTGCTTACAGGTTTGACCCCCTGTAGTTTTGTCCCTTTCGGATTTCTTTACTGTGATGGAAGAAGCCTTTTGGCTAGTGGTGTAAGACCCTCAGAAAAGTATAACCTCTTGGACTGGAAGATTGGGTACAATGAAAGGAATGAAAGCATTTCATTTATTTCACTTGAGACCAGAATGAACAAAATTCATATCATGATTGACTGGGAAAATTCTAGATCAGTTGCTGCAAAATAAGAGCAGCAAGATCAAAAAGCCCTACTTCTATGAATTTGAGAAAGGCCATTAGGAGGAGGAACAAAATAGATATGTGTGTGAGCTCCACTTTTGGCATTTCCTGGGCTTAATATGTGCTTAGAGGCAGCACATTCAGCAACTCCATGCCACTGTTTTCCATCTGGCTCTGGTCTGTGAACTTCAGGGGTCTAGTGGAAAATAAAATGGATCCTGCCATTATACTATTTACCCACCTGTAAATTAAGTTTCTTTTTACAGGACTGGAGTGGCTCAGGTGGTTAATACACCGAACTTGATGACTGGAACGTCGGCAAGTCAGCAGTTTGAAACCTAAGTACTGCAAGACAGTGCGAGCTCCCATTTTTGTCTCAGTTCCTGCCATCCTAGCAGTTTGAAAGCAAGAAATTGCAAGTAGATAAATAGGGACCACTTTGGTGGGAAGGTAAAAGCGTTCCTTGCACTCCAGTTCTAGGCATGTTTGCCATATGTCCATGGAAACATCTGCAGATGCTGATAGCACTGGCTCTTTGGCTATAAACAGAGATGAACATTGAACCCTAAGAGTCGGATATGACTTGCTTTCAAGCAAGGTGATCTTTACCTTTAAATTAAGGTTTTATTCCCCCTCCCTCTACTCCAAACCCTTACATCATTATCATCATCATCATCATTTTGTGTCAGAAATTATTCTGGTTTGAAAGGATTTTTGCTGGAGAAACTCCGCTCGGGGGACGCCAGAATGAGGCTTCTTTCATGTCCCCAAGTTCTTTTCCCACTGAAGTGGTCTCTATTTTTCTACTTTCAATGTCTTGCTTTCAAACTGCTAGGTTGGCAGGAGCTGAGACAGAGACGGGTGCTCAAACCATCATGCCGTATCCGGGTCTTGAACTGCTGACTTGCTGACCTTCCAGCTTACAAGGCGAGCTTCTTAACCACTGATCTACAATAGCCCCAGCCCTTACATCATGGTCTTTTTCAATGGCCCTTCAAATACAGAGATAAAATGGGACTCCTAAGTGCATGGGCCATCAGAGCATTGAGGTAGACAGTGGGGAATTATGGGGTCTTATTGAATGCACCTCCATTTAAATAAATAGTGTATTGGGGAGATTCTGAGTTTTGTTATCTCCTGGGCTGGCTAGCTGTCTCATGTCTTCCCTATGTTTCAGGAAGCAGAATGTTATAAAAGTTTTGTTAAAACAGAAGTATAATGCGGCTCATGAACCAAACAAGAAATTGAAGGGAAACTTTGATTGTGGCTGCAGTGCCTTGGCCTCTCCACTGTGTTTGCCTCTGGTGGACACTTCAGAAAAATAACCAGTCCTTTGCAAGGCTGTTGCTTCCCCTTTTAAACCATTTGTTCTGAGCAGACTTAGTATATATCAGGCAGGCCAAATTTAATGTCTGATGCACAAAACTGTAGCTGGGAGATATGTTGACTAAGTTGTGTATCTGCATACCACTAAAAAAGGAGGTCATGCCTTGCCAAAAAAAAAAAAAGATATCATTTTCTGTTAAACTGTGTACTGTATATATAATAAAGATATGTTTATGATGCCCCTCATTGGAATGGAAAAGGCTTTGACCCAGTGATCTCTGTATGTTTAGTGTTTGCTGTCAATAAGAATTTAAGTTTGGATCTTGAGAGGGTCTCCATCCATGGAAAGGGGACATGATCCACTTAATTTTGGTTCTTTAAATCAAAGCTCAAACTAACAGCCATTCCATGGTGGCTACCCTAATGTTGAAAAATACTCTGTATACTAAACTTTTTTTTAAAAAAAAGTAGGGTATTTATTGTAGAATTAAAAGCCATTCTTGAGCTTTTTCCATGTCCAGGCCAGGTGTGAAACTGCCAAAATGAAGTCACCTTTTGGTGAATCCATTTTGCTGTTCCTTTCACCTGATCTACCATGAGAAAGATTAGCTGGCACAACATGGTGGCCGTAGGAGATCATAACAAAAAAAATCATTATCAAGGCTTTGAAGAACTCCTGTTGTCCTGTCCCTGATGGATTGATAGTTGCTTTCCTTGTATTGTAAGTCAAGAAGTGTTTGGATCACTCACCACCTCTGGTACCGGTTAAGAGGATTCTGGTGGAGGAAGTTCAAAAAAGAGAGAAATGATTTTCAAGCCTTGGGTTGACTTGGCATAATTAGAATCAGCCTGGAACATCTTCTCTATTGATAAAGAGTGGTGCATACCTCTAGTCAAGAAGCTAATACTGAACGCTGAGTGATTTATATGGGGTTCTTAACAAAGCCTCCCAAATGCCTCTTCCCATTCCTGCCCGAACAATAGAAGTACGCTAATAACAGATTGTTTTAAATTTACTGCCCATTTGTGATAACTCAGAGTTGCTGCCTGAAGCTACTGTCTCTTTCTGCCTTGTTCTAGCTATAACAACTTTTCTTATAGTGAAAATGTGTGGAGCTATCTGGTTTCTTTGAAGGATTTTGCATGTGGTGGAAGGATCCTTAAGCAAATTCTTGGTGTTGATTGATCAAAATGTTCAGTTGCCCATATTCTTGATGGGAACATTATAATATTGTAGCTGTATAAAACATAACTGAAACTGTAGATTCCTAAATTTGTTTCACCTGGTAGCTTTTCCCTCTCCAGATTTTATTTTACATTACGTCAACCTGGTGAATTAGGTCTATTGCAGGGGCTCTCAACGTTTTTCATCTGTGGGCTGGACCATGCCTGCTCAGACAGCTGAGTGGCTTGGACTGGTGCCGTAAAACACATCCGTGGCCATCACAAATGAGTCTGTGGCCAATTCCAGTGTGGCTGTGGGCTTGGCTGGAGCGAGGTGGGGGGGCAGATTATTTGGCACCATGGGCCATAGGATGCGAATCTCTGGTCTATTTTGACAACACATTGGGGGATGCATTCAAGCATGATTATTTTCGTAAGAGAGTATATTACCTGATTATTTTTCTTCCATGTCTATGCCATACGTGAAATTGCCAAAATGAAGGTGAGTTCATTCTGCAATTATTTTCACCTGGCCTACTGTGAGAAAGATTAGCTGGCAACACACTGTTGCCGTTACCAGGGTATGCCCAACTATTTGTGTTATGTCTGAGTCCCACGGTGGCATTAGATATTGAACTAGAGATGGATAAAATTAGATCGTTTTCTACTTTATTTTATTTACTCTTATTTTTAACTGCAGTTACCAGACAGCATGAAAAAATAGCATAGGTACAATCCATGCTAAATTCAGGGACTCCAGAACTTGTCAGTGCAAGCTTATGACTTACTAACTCAAACATGAATCTGCAAATTATATGTGGTTGTCTTGCCAGGTAATTGGTCACCCCTCCCCATTATTTGCTTTACAATGCCAGTGAGGAAAGGTGGACTATCATGCATGGATTTGAAGCTTACTAGAGGTTCTAAAGCAGGAGTTCTCAACCTTTTTAAGTCGGGGGCCAGGTCATGCTCCCTCAGACAACTTCTGGGGCCAGATGGCCATTTTGTCCTTCCTCCACCACATGGCACTTCCTGGTGTGGTAGTGGTGGGCCACATGAAATGGTGCCATGGGCAGCATCTTACCCATAGGCAGCAGGTTGAGAATCCCTGTTCTAAAATGATTTGCAAACTTGCTCCACTTATTTTATGAGTCTGTACAAGTTGGATAGATCAGCCAAACTTCTGTATAACTGGCCTTGTTGCCAAAGATGACTCGGAGTTCTGTGCAGGTGAGTAAATGGACAGATGGCCCATGTTATAGATTGCCAAAAGATGAATGTGCCTGCATAACCTAACCCATGGGATCAAACCAGATGTATTTCATTTCATTTTGTAACAGTAATGGCTATGCCTGTATTGGGCCAGAGTCCAACTGCAGCCTAGCAGACGTTTCTAGTAGCAGATATCTTTAAGATGGGACATGTTGACTATAGATACTAATGTACCGTATATACTGGAGTATAAGCCGAGTTTTTTAGCCCCAAAAAGGGGACTCTGCTTATACTTGGGTCAACGACCACAAGGTCCCAAGACTGTGCTGGATTGAGATGTGCCAAAGAATTTAATTAAATTTACAATATTTTCATGTGTTTTGCTTATTAAAACTCACTAGCAGCTGCTGCATTTCCTACCCTCAGCTTATACTCAGGTCAATCTATTGTCCTGGGTTAGAAGGTCAAAATTAGGTACCTCAGCTTATATTCGGGTTGGCTTATATTTGAGTATGTACGGTATTGTTCTTAGATGATTCAGATTTGTTTGTCACATTTCTGGGAACTATTATTGTAACAGATCATTTATTCAGAACATCTATTGTCAACCTCTTACATGGGTGGCTTGTGGTAAACAAACTTGGTGGATATGACCTTGCAAATATAGCTAATTAAAGCAGTGTAAAAAACCATGTGTCTGGCCAGACATCTCGCTATAGCAGGGATTCTCAACCTGTGGCTCGTGGGCCAGATATGCCCCATGGCACTATTTCATATGTTCCTCCCATCTTCACCACACCCGGAAGTGCCATATGGTGGAGGAAGGGCAAAATGGCTATCCAGCCCCCGAAACTGTCTGAGGTAGCATGACCTGGCCCTCAGCATAAAAAGGCTGAGAACTCCTGTGCTACGGCATTGGAGTAGACTGTACAAGCCAATGACTCAATGCCAAGTGTTGGGCGGTGGTAAATAACCAGACACCCTAAAGGGGCCAATGGCTATGGGCAGATGAGCCCCTTTAGGTGGGGTGATGGTCACCCTCAGTGGAGGAAATGCCACTGGAAACCATCATATTGGGCCCAACGGCAAAATGAGCAGAAGAGGAACCACTTCACTATCCTGATTTCCAATGGTAATGGAGGCGGAAAAGGCCATAACAGATGGACTGGCTGTGAAGGCGCACCTTGTCTATATCCTCAAGGCTATGGCAGTCCATTGCAGTCCCAGTGTCAAATTGTAAATGTATCATTTAATACATGCCGCAGGAGATGGCTCTGTGACCGTAGTATGTGGGTCACTTCATGGCCAGCTGGGATCCACCTTAAACAAATTCACACCAATGGCATTTTTCCTGAAAATGATTTTCAGGAAAAAATATATTCTTGGATTCGAGTAGCAGCCAACAATTGAAAAGATCATGTGAAACTGTCAAAACTTGGATCCCAAAACTCAGATGGTCAAACTGCTTTAATTATTCAAAAGGCTGAAGAGGCAGGGTTCCACGTGCTGGTAAAAAGTCTATATAGGGATGATGCCAAGTGAACTTCCTGACTGTTTTAGGAAGGTTTTATCCCAGGTGGGCATCCACCTCACTGCATTTGACAGGGAATATCAGAGCAAAGGCACTTGAAGAAGGTTATAAAGTTCTGGTAGGTAAGTAAAAGAGAAGATTCTCTTTTGGGAAACTTGAATCTAAATCAACTACTGTATTTACTTCTTGCAATATTTGCTGCAATCTGTGCAGGTTTGGTGGCTTAAAGTTTGCGAAAGAAGCGAACAAACAGGTTATAATAGGGACACATTTAAGATACATGTACACGTGTCTCTTCCATACTGGAATTCAATGGAAGTGATGGAAAGAGATGTGTGTATGTTTGCATTTCTTTGCAAGACTACCTTTTCTACTTTAGTTCCCTTCAGAAGTGGATTCTGGAGGTCACAGGACAGGGGTGCCCAAACTTTTCGGGCCAGGGGCCAGTCACGTGGTTCCTCCCACCGGAAGCAGAAGTGAAACGTGCCTTGCCATCTGTTTTGCAACAGATGTTTTAGAATAGGATGAGATAGATTTTAGGCTGCCATTTTCTCTGCTTAAACCAGGGATGACCAAATTACAGCCCATGGGCCAGATCTGGCCCCTGATGGCAATTCATCCAGCCCACACCGCACTTATACAGGTGTGTTTTACTTCCTGTTCCAGGAGCGACAAGGGCAGCATGGACTGGATGAATGGCCATTGGGGGCCGGATCCAGCCAGTGGGCCGTAGGTTGGGCATCCCTGTCATAGGAGATGTTGCCCACATATGGAGGTAACCAGTTTGGGAATAGTTGATGCTCTTGCCTTTTCCCAAACTGGTGGATGCTGCTGACATAAAACAGACCCATTGCATGTTAAGTATCAGATGGGAATGACAAAGGGTGTCTTGAGTCATGGGATCAACATGGGATTAGAAGGCTGTGTTTGGTCAGCTACTGTATGTTTCTAGGAACATCAAAAGCTGTCTTCATGCTCATTTAATTGCCTTCATTTTCTCCTCCTTTCCAGCCAATTCTAGATGGCTCTTCCTCCTTTATGAGGCTTGGTCCTTCCCGATTGTGGCCCTAGGAGAATAATTTGCTGCTCATCACCTCCCTCCTTTGCCCAGGAGCGAATTGTCTCTTTCTACCATGGCTGATCCCATCATGGACCTCTTTGATGACCCCAACCTCTTTGGCCTGGACTCGTTGACGGACGAGAGTTTTAACCAGGGGCCCCCAGATCCCATTGAGGAGGCTTTGGGGCTTCCGGGTGGAGCCTTGGAATCTCTCGCAGGAGGTTCCAAAGAGCAGCAGGCAACCCCACAAACGGAACCTTCCCAAACTCAGACTCTACCCCTCCCGGAGTCACAGTCATCAGAGGCTGTGTCTGAACTGTCGCAACAGGACCAACCAGGACTTCTACAAGCCTCCCAGGACCAGGAGGTCCTCAGCCAGGGCAACCCTTTCATGGGAGTCTCCTCCTCCTCCACCACCACCACAGCAGCTGTGGCACCTGCTTCATCTGCCGGACCGCTACAAACCACTGCAGCCGCCCCTCCTGCGCCAGCCCCCAAGATTGTCATCCTGAAAGCACCAGCTGGCAGTTCAATGGCAGGCGCCCATGTGGCCCAGATCCAAGCCCAGCCCATTGGGGCAGCCAATGGGGGCAAAGTCACCTTTGCCAAAGTGTTGACAGGTACCCCCTTGCGGCCAGGTGTTTCCATTGTCTCAGGCAACGCAGTGCTAGCCACCAAAATGTCTCCCGGAGCTGGGACTCCTGCCACACTCCACCGTTTTGTTCAGCCGGGCCGGCCTGTCAAGCAGCTGGTGCTGCAACCTGTCAAGAGCCAGTCTGGCCCTACTAGTACTGGGACCACACCACTCAAACCTGCTGTGACTCTGACCTCCGCTCCTGCACAGGTGAGCTGCATTTGGTTTCCAGACATGAAAATATACAGGAATGGCACTTCAGTGGAAGAGCTGGGGAAGTTGTATTTATTGAGTCATTCATTCACGTGTGCAGAATATTTGTTCATATCATTCTTCCCCTTGAAAATCAGGTTTAGATACTGAAAACCATATCAAACAAAACAGTCTTGTGGATGAGGAAACCCAAATACCACCAAATGTACAGCATAGTGCAAAAGTCTTAAATCACCACCAGCTGATCAGGGCTTCTGGGAAATTTAAGTTCAAGAACAGTTGGAGTGCCAAGGTTGGCCATCACTGCATTAGGCTCTCAGCATGGATGGATTTAATGCAGGGGTTCCCATCCTTTTCAAGTCGGGGCCCGGGTCACTCTCTCTCAGTCTGCTTGCTTCAAGGGCTGGATGGCCATTTTTTCCTGCCTGCACAATGGGGGTGGCCATTTTGTCCCAATAGTTTCAAAGAGGCCATTTTTTACTTGAATGCTCTTTGAGGGGTGGTGGGGCCACATGAAATGGTGCTGTGGGCCAAATCTGGCCCATGGTCCTTAGGTTGGGAACTCCTAATGCTGTGATGGTGAGCCTTGGCACTCCAGATGTTCTTGGACTTCAATTCCCAGAAGCCCAAGCACTCTGAATCCACACGAATGGGTTTACTGCGATTCATCCGGTCCGCACTGCCCTCGTTGCTCCCGGAAGCGTATGGGCACGTTTTACTTCCATTTCCAGGAGCAACAAAGGCAGTGCGGGTTGGATGAATCGCAGTAAACCCATTCAGGTGGATTCACAGTGTGCTTAGGCTTCTGGCAATTGTAGTCCAAGAACATCTGAAATGCCAAGATTCGCCATCATGGCCCTAATGTGATCTCCATCGGGAAGGAATTTCACAGTTAGGGTGCTTCCACCGAGAAGGTTACTGACCATCCTGACTTCTAGAACAGTCAGTAAGTGCACCACTGAGGATTTCACATAGGCATTTTCAGGAGGAGATGAGGTTTCAGATATCCTATCTTAAGATGCTTAGGCCTTGTCCTAACCTACACCTTGAATCCTGCTTAGTAGCAAAACAAAAGTTAGTTTGATTAGTTGAAGACCTCTAATAATCATTATATGGCCTCTAATAATCCAGCCCCCATGTTGTGAGCTCACCATACCTTTTGAACCTGTTCAAGGGCAATGCCCTGGCAAGACATGGATCGCTATGACCAAATCCAACTCTCCTAGGGAGTTATGTGTTAAAAGTAGCATGTTACTCTTTTTTAAATAGTTGTTCTTAGGTTCCCATTCCTAAGAAATCATTAAAACTCTTACTGTATGCCTATCTGTTTGATTGCTGAACTTGCTTTTGGATGCTTAGGTTGGTTTCTAGCCGCTGTGCCGAGCAGAGTAGAGGTCTTCTTCTCTATCTAGGTCAGATGAGAAACTTCCAAAATGAAGCCACCATTTGGTGAATTAATTCTGTAGTTCTTTTTGCCTGATCTAGTGTGAGAAAGATTAGCCGCACAAGTTTGCCGTTGCCCAGGATACGCCCTATTGTGCTTCAAAAATACCACAATCTTCAAGGAGGCTCTGATGGAGATGGCAGTTTCTTAACGGGCAGGGTATGGAGATCTTCTAAGCTGCTGTTCAGTTCATAGGAAGAATTAGAATAGCAAAGTCCTAAGACAGGAGTTTCCAACCTATAACCTATGGGCTGGATCTGGTCTGCAGCACCATTTCATGTGGCCCAGCACCACTGCATGTGAAAGTGGACATGTTTATATCAGCTGTAAAATACATTCATGCATGTGTGAATGTGCCTGTGGCTTGTAAACATGAAAGTGGCTGCATTTACAACAGCCGTAAATACTTATTCTTGGGGGGTGGGCGTGGTCCAGCCTGCTCAGCTGTCTGGGGGGCATGGTCAGGTCCATGGCATAAAAATGTTGGGAACCCCTTTCCTAAGATATAGTGCTCTCTTGGTTTTGAACAGCAGCATGGAAATCATGTCCAAGCAGCCATGCAAAAAATGGGAAGAGATCCTATATGGACCGCAGTCCATTTCTAGCCCACCCTGTGCTCTCTAATTTAACATTTCCACAGTAGCCAACATGTTGTTTATAGGTGGTTCACAAGCATACCAAGGAACAACTTGCTCCCCAACTGCACCTCATGCTCCCCAACTGTTTAATGTTTGATTTGATGCTATCAAGAAGGCTAGAAAAGTTTCCTCTTTTATCACCTAAAATAAGACGTTCTCAGGACTTGTAGCTGTGATGGCCTTTTCAGGAGGCCTTGTGGCCCAGTGGTTAAAACTGCTGTACTGCAACCAAAAGGTTGTGAGTTCTATCCTGACTGAGGATCCAAGTTGACCAGCTTCTTCCATCCTTCCGAGGTCGATAAAATGAGTACCTAGCATGTTGGGGGCAAAGTGCCAATTAACTTGTGAACCGCCCAGAGAGTGCACTAAGCGTTATGGGGCAGTAGATAAGTGTGATTGCTTTGCTTTTTCCCCATTCATTCTCTTGTCTGTTCCATAGGGAGAGTCAAAACGCATCACCCTGGTTCTCCAGCAACCCCCGGGTGGTGGCCCCCCGGGGCAACGCCACGTGGTTCTGGGTAGCCTTCCGGGTAAGATTGTGCTCCAGGGGAACCAGCTGGCAGCGCTCAGCCAAGGGAAAGGTGTGCCCGGGCAGGCAGCCAAGGTGGTTACCATCCAGCTCCAAGTCCAGCAGCCTGGCCAGCAGCAGCAAACAGCTGGTGGCCAGCCTGGAACCCAGAAGATCCAGCTTTTACAGCAGGCCCCGACCGGTGCCTCGGGGCAGCAACATGCTCCCTTGAACATTTCTTCAGTCCAGCAGGCCCAGGTGGTGAGCTCAGGGCAGCGAGTGACTGTTCCCCTCAAGGTTGTGCTGCAACCACAGGTAAGGGCTGTGATCTTGTCATATACACAAGGTGGCGGGTTAGAGTTATTGCTAATAATAATTTCGTGTCAGAAATTATTCTGGGTTGAAAGGATTTGTTTGCAAAATAAACTCTGCTCAGGGAATGCCCAAATGAGGCTCCTTTCATGTCCCCAAGAGCTGGGACAGAGATGGGCACTCACTTCGTCATGCAGTACCCAGGTCCTGAACTGCCGACTTGCCAGCCTTCCAGCTAACGAGGCGAGCTTCTTAACCACTGAGCCATCGCAGCCCCTAGACTTATTGCTTATACATAAGGATGGGACATTTTGGTCTCCCAGTGTCACATTTTGTTGCAGAATATACACAGGGCTATTCCAACAATCTAGGCCTTCTACAGCATTATCACTAGTACTGCCGTAAGCAGTGTTTCCACATGTTGTCTCCTTGACATCCCCACCTCCCCAAAGGCAGGGCCAGAAAATCCCCAAGAGATTTGTTGACTTGTAGGTTACCTTTTTTCACCCCAGCCTTGCGATGTATTGGGAAAAGACGTGTTCCATGGCTTTTTGCCAAAGCATATGTTATTTGCTCACTTATTGCATGGATCATAATAGGTTTAGACTTTTCCACTAAAGAAAATATGCTACATGTGGGTAGCAAGCCTCACTAAAACATTTTATAAACAAGTTAAACAACAAAATCTTTTAAACTCAGAATAGTCAGGAGCAAAGACATTGCAAATCTGTTAATTCACTTTTTGCTTAAGAATCTGGGAGACGGGATTACATGGAACATGGCGGTGTCATTGTTTAGAGCTGCCAAAGTCAGAACAGCTGGTTGTAGAGGAATGAGTAGAAGTTGGTACAACTAATTAACAGCCCATCGTTTCTCAGCCAGTAGCATGTATACCACTGGTGAGATGAAGAAACAGTCCAAAGGAACACTGGGTTTTCATAAAGTTCTTCTGCAACTGCGATATCACCTTCTAATTCAACCTGCCATAGAGTCTTAGTCTGTGTTGCTAGTAGGAATCATGGACATACAGTGTTTTTCCAAATCCTCCATTCCTCTGGTTGCCAGTGGCTGCCACTGGTGTGGTGCTTCTAAGCAGGGATGGTGATGTTATTGTTTATGGTAATGATAAATGACAATGGTGATAAATGTTGCGATTATGGCAGCAGAAAAATATCGTCCAATATCTAAACAGTTATACCTGTCAGTATAATGCAGTTGATGTAATTTTTGGCAGCAAAGGACCACAAGCTAAGAAAATAGCATGGGCATTTGCTTTTGCAAGCCAAAGCATGCAATTTGGTTACACTGACTTAATGGTAACTTCTTAACTTGCAGTTCATCAACAAGTTTCATACCTATTGCATTATGCTAGTGGGTTTTTTATAATAGGATTTTGACTAACGGCAACAGTATTGTCACCAGTTTTAGCTACTAATAAAGTTATTAGTAGCTAAAAGTTATTGTTATATCTTGTTGATATGAAACTAGCTTTGGCATGCCTCATTCTTGCAAAGCAGTTAAGCTTCATGACAGCTAATAAGATTATGCCCCTTATGACTGTTTTCATTCATCTGTGATTCTCTCCAACAATACTAATTTTTATTTCTGTAACTGTTACCCTCAATAGTACTATTGCAGTATTTGTATTTTTATTTTTTTTGCTTCTGAATGTAGTATGCGATTACCTTAAATAAATATTGTAGTCAAATGCTGGTTCCTGCTTTACTGGTAAGGTAGCTTTCTTCCAGTGTAAGGGCCAGAATTTTGTTACTTACCCGCCACCAGGGCAAGTCTGTTGATGCAGTTCTCTGAAGCTAATTGCTACTAGCTAAGAAGTTGGATAATATGTTTTCCATTGTTTAGTTGTTAAGTGATTCGTTGTGTGGCAGAAAATGCAAACAACTTATTCAGCAGTAATTTTCTGCTGATGTTTATATTTATGGTGTAAATGTTTTAGTGGATTCCAGCTGTTGTTTTATTTTTAAATTCACTAAAGTTGTGTCCTTCTTACCCTCAAAAGTGTCAAGTTACAGGTAGCTATGTTGCTTGTAACTCGTTATTTCTGAGTCTTGAACCAAGGTGCAAAAGGTTGAATGCTTCTTGGCTGCTGACTTTAAAAGTGCTCATGTTCTGCCTGGAAATATGCCTCCATCTCTGTATCTCTGCAGACCAGTTCATCGCAAGGCAGCTCCTCGGGGCTCTCTGTGGTCAAAGTGCTGAGCAGCAGCGAGGTAGCAGCCCTCCCATCCTCCAGCGGCACAACGCGCAGCAGCTCAGACGAATCCCGCAAACTGGAACACCAGAAGAAGCAGGAGAAGGCAAACCGGATCGTGGCCGAGGCCATTGCCCGGGCTCGGGCCCGGGGCGAACAGAACATCCCCCGTGTCTTGAATGAAGATGAGCTGCCCAGTGTCCGGCCCGAGGAGACGGGAGAGCGCAAGCGGCGCCGGAAAGGCGGGGGCGAGCGGGCTCCCAAGGAAGAGCGGCCCCGCAAGGGCCGGGGCCAAGGAGGGTCCAGCAAGAGCAAAGGTCGGGGGAAGCCCAGGTATGAAGGTTGCGTGGCAAAATCTTGCCTTGTTGTTCAGTCACACAGTCGAGTCCAACCCTTTGCAACTCCATGAACCACATCACGCCAGGCTCCTCTATCATCTGCCATCCTTCGTAATCTGCCCAGATCTACACCCACTGCATCAATGATGCCATCTAGCCGTCTCATCCTCTGCCTCCCCCTTCTCCTTTTGCCTTTGAAATTTCCCAGCATCAGGGCCTTCTCCAGTGAGTCCTCTCTTCTCATTTGGTGGCCAAAGTACTTGAGCATCAGTTTCAGTATTTGTCCTTCCAAGCAGCAGTTAGAGTCGATTTCCTTCAGGATGGACTGATTTGATCTCCTTGCAGTCCAGGGGATTCTCAAAAGCCTCCTCCAGCACCACATCTCAAAGGCATCTATTCTTCTGCACTCAGGTTTCCTTATGGTCCAGCTCACAGCCATACATGACTACAGGGAAGACCATTGCTTTAACTATGTGGACTTTTGTTGGAAAGATCTCTACTAAGTTCTTGCCTAGTCCTCATTAAAAGAAATCATCCTTGAATGAAATCTTATGCTCATTCTCACTCATGCTTTCCCCCCACCACTCTCTTTTCTTTCCTTCTAGCACCATCACGCCAGTCGTAGGGAAGAAGCGAAAACGCAATGCCTCTTCGGACAACTCAGATGCGGAAGTAATGCCAGGCCAGTCTCCACGCGAGGAAGAGGAAAGCAGCATCCAGGTGAGGCCAGTTGGGAGGAGGGGTTTTGCAGTGTTGGGAAACGATGGTTTCTCTCCCCCCCCCCCCCCCAGTTTACAGCTTCCAGCCTCCTGGTTTGCCAACTTTGGGACCAGTAGTCTAAGAAGGGAAGTGTTTCAAGCTGTGCATGTGTGAGAGATGAAGAGCCTGCAATTTTTCTTAAAATCCTATTTGGCTGTTGCACATAATATTTAGCTCTAAGTTAAGACATCTCCATAGAGTTTTAACTGATACATACTGGGTTGCAAGACTCAGTAGAGAACAGATGGTGCCTCTTGTGATTTCTTAACCTGCAGCAAAACTTTTGTCGGAAAGTTGTGCTTTTGTGGAACAGGATTTTGGTAAAATGAGTACCCAGCTTGTTGGGGCAAAAATGCTAATTACTGTACTTTGTGAACCACCCAGAGAGTGCACTAAGCTCTATGGAGCAGTATATAAACGCAAGTGCTATTGCTATTTACTTTGTGAACTGCTCAGAGAGCGTACTAAGTGCAATGGAGCAGTATATAAGTGCAGTTGCTATTATTACACTGTTGCAAGCCCATACCGCAGCCTCACCCAAGAAACATGGTGCTCTCTACCACAACCCCCCCCCCCTTGCAGAAGCGCCGCTCAAACCGTCAGGTGAAGCGGAAGAAGTATACAGAAGATCTGGATATCAAGATCACAGATGATGAGGAAGATGAGGAGCTGGATGTGACAGGGCCTGTTAAGACTGAACACCCACCAGCACCGGAACCACCCCCTCCGGAACCTTTCCCTGAAGGGGAGACTCTGCCTTCCATGCAGTTCTTTGTGGTAAGACCGCTCTGCTTGTTATCTCTAGGGTGGTTCTCCATCCCTAACCATTTTCTCACACGATTATTTGACACAAGTGGGGTCAGCAGAACACTTTGCAAAAGGGTTTTGCCAGATTGTTGGGACTGCGGTGGTTTAGTGGTAAAGAGACTGAACTTGATGACTGGAAGGTCAGCAGATCAACAGTTCGAGACCCAAGTACTGCACGATGGAGTGAACTCCTGTGTCTGTTCCAGCTCCTGCCAACCTAGCGATTCTAAAGCAAGAAATTTCAAGTTGATAAATAGGTACCACTTTGATGGGGAGGTAAACAGCATTTTGTGCACTCCTGTGTGTAGTCATGTCTGCCACATGTCCATGGAAACATGTGCAGACACAGACAGTGCTGGCTCTTTGGCTATTAACAGAGATGAGCACTGAACCCTTGAGCTGGATACGACTGGCTTTCGAGCAAGGGTGACCTTTACCTTTGCCAGTTTGGGACTGTCACCTGAATGCAAACCCATAAAAAAAATCTTAAGCAGGCTGAGGAACAAAGCTTATGAAATGAAAAGAAGGAGAAAGCAGGTTGTAGAATTGAGAGGACCAGCTTAGGTAGGTTTTTTTTAAAAAAAGGCTCTGATAAAGGTGTCTTCAGCTGATGCCAAAAGGCCATGGGGTGGTGACAGGCAAAACTATCTGGGAAATCTGTGCCATAGCCATGTACTGATATTGAAAGGATTTTGGTAGCACCACACTTTGTTTCATTTAGCGGGGATCCTTGGCACCAAAGGGGGGAAAAAATAAAGGTTCAAATGTTTAGTTTTGAGAAAATGAGACTGATAGGGGATATGATAGCACTCTTCCAATACCTGAACGTTATTCATAAAAAGGAAGTGAAGGATCTGTTCTCAGCCATCCTAGAGAGCAGGACATGTAAGAATGGGCAGTAACTGAAAGAAGCCAGATATAGGCTGAATATCAGGAAAACGTCTTAACTGTTAGAGTAGTATGGCAATGGAACCCATGACCTCAAGAGGTGATGAATGCTCTAACAATGGAAGCATTCATTAGAGAATTGGACAACCATCCATCAGATCTGTCTTGATTTGGATTCCTGCATTGAGCAGGAGGTTAGACTCGATGTCCTCAAAGGCTCCCTTCCAACTCAGTGATTCTATGAAATAGTTACATTTCAGCAGTTGTGTTTTTTCCAGTAATCTTGTCCCAAACCGTTTAGGGTAGTGGTTCTCAATCAGTTCCTCCTGTGGTCCCTGCTAATTATCTATCGTATCCAACTCTAGGGTTCAGCGCTCATTTCTGTTTATAGCCAAAGAGCTATAAACATCTGAAGACATTTCCATGGACATGTGCTGGGCATGACTAAACCACCAGAGTGCACGGGACACTGTTAAATACAGTGGTACCTCGCTTAAAGAGCATGATGCGTTCCACAGGATTGCTCTTTAAGCGAGTTTGCTCTTTAAGCGAAACACCATTGTAAATGACCAATTGTGGGGGGGATTTCGAACCCCGATTTATTTGTTAAGCAATTTTTAGGTTGGTTTTATTTGTTAAGCGAAGCAAACATTCAGAGAAAATTCTGCTCTTTAAGCGAGTTACTCTTTAAGTGAGGTGCTCTTTATGCGAGGTTTGACTGTATGCTAAATATGGAGGGCCCTTTGGCTTGATCCAGCGATCCTATTCTTACCTTTTTTTTAACAGTGTGTCTTTTCTCTCTCTCTCTCCCCCCCCCCCCCAATCCTGGCAGGAAAACCCCAGTGAAGAAGATGCTGCTATCGTAGATAAAGTCCTTTCCATGAGAGTAGTGAAGAAAGAGGTGAGAATGTTTCATTTGTCATTGGAGAATGAGACAACAGGATGAGATGATGTTTCTACAGATTCCCAACTTTTTTTTGTTGGTTCTTTATTTCCAGTCTAAGGACTCACTTGCAACAGACCTAGCAAAGGCAGTAACCGTGCTTGACATGTTTTACATGATTAACATTGCATCACAAAAAAATAAATATTGTCTGCTACTTGGTCTAATCTGTGTGTCCTATACTAAATCAGTTATGCTGAATCCAAATCTGAAGTCCAATTCTGCCTAGGACATCAGGACCTTAAGTAAGCAAATCTCACCCTCTTGGTTAGGTTCTTATGTTGATCACGCAGGATATATTTGCCACAAATGTAGCAAAAATTGCCCAGTTTATTAACACAGCTGCGCCTACTCATATTTAGCTCAAAACATACTCACAATGGCTTAGCTGTACTATCCAAAAAGATGGTTTTGCACTGGAAACAAGCCCTTGGTCCATCTCGCCTTATATACCTATTTCTGATGTCAGCTCGCTCCCTTGCCCAGACATGCCTGGCCGCTGCTGGAACATGCATGCCCCCAGGGGACATGATTCAGCTGATGCGTCAGCAGGCATAGTGGTAGCTGCAACTGTTCTAACGTCCCTATGTAAAAGTACATTACCCAGTTACTGACCATTTGAACAGCTATAGCATGTCTTAAAATCTGTATGTTATAGGCAAATTCTGAGTTCAGATTTGGAATCAGCACACTTGATCTCATGTCAATCACATGTGTTATTCCCAGTAGTAAAATCGTTGTGCAGTGTAATGATCTTTGTCAAGTCAGTTCTGACCTACGCAAACTCGTCCGGGTTTTTTGGGTATAAAATTTTTGGAAGGGGTTTTCAATCTATTTTCATGCTCTCTGAGAGCTCATAATACATTAGAAAGGAATGCTGCTGCTGCTTTTTTCATATCTAGGTCAGATGTTAAACTGCCAAAAAGAAGGCCACCTTTGGGTGAATTCATTTCCTCAGTTCCTTTTGCCTGACCTAGTGTGAGAAAGATGAGCCAGCAACACAAGGTGGCCGGCACCAGAGTACGCTCGATTGTAGTTCAAAAATACCACAAACTTCGAGGAGATTCTTTCTGTGTATCCCAAAAATGCTGATCTATGGCTGGAACATATCCTAGCAGACTGTGTGCATATAAAATGCAGGAATACTGGTTAGAGAAGGCATCTGCCTAGTTTTTATTCCAAATCAAGTTTTAAATCTATAGATCTTATTGTTACAATAAAAGTTTAAAAGCAGTAGGTAGGATGTAATGACTGTTCAAACAGGACAAGGAGGTGGAGGTGGGTTCATTGCCCCTTTTTTCATGAATGTAAAATAAGTATTCAGCATGTTGGGGGCAAAAATGCTAATTAACTTGTGAACCACCCAGACATTGCACTAAGCGCTTGCTATGGGGCAGTATATAAGTGTGATTGCTTTGCTTCTTCTAATGGTGCTCGGAGCCTGTGGATGTGCCCACAGATAGATACACAGTGGCAAGGCTTGTAACTAGATCAGAGACCCTGATCTCGGGTGAACCGTCTCCTGAATGGCATGATTCAAATTCCTGGCCCTTGATTCCAGCTTGTGGTCCTTTAAATATAAAGCTACTTCATGATTTTTTGTTACACAAATGATTCAGGGATGTCTGGGATATAGCAATTAATAATAAACTCACATGCAGTATGAGAGTTAAGAGAGGGTGAACTCACAGAGATGCATTGGTAGATGGGTTGAGTAGGTCAGAAAGCAGCAGCTTTAGGAGTCTTGCAGCTCTCACTTTCTTTTATCCACATCTGTCCTGCATGATACATTCTTTGTTGTTTCTGTTTCTAATTCTGACCCTTGTTTTCCCCACATCCACAGCTTCCCAATGGGCAGTTCACAGAAGCAGAGGAATTCTTTGTGAAATACAAGAACTAGTGAGTATGAGATGGTGGTCTCTGCTGCTTGCTGATTCTGATGTTTATTAGAGACTGAGAAATGCATGTTAAATTCTCTGCAAGAGTATAATTTTGGTTCTTCTGTTTAGAAGACCCTGCTTTTTAACCAAGAGATCTCAGAATCCCTTAGCATTTAAAATCACAAAAAGTATGCACAGGTGATTGGACTAGATTTAGGGAGAGCTTGGCTCAGATCCTCACAGACCTATGATTTATCTTACCATTTAAATGTCAGTCCCACTTTTTCTTCAGTGAGCTCTAGATCAGGGGCTCTCAACATTTTAAAGCTGGAGGCTGGGTCAAGCTACCACAAACTGTTCGGGGGGCTGGATTATTTTTTTGAATAGAATTTTTATTTATTATTTATATATTTCCCACTCTGGGTGGTGTACACACAATATTAGATAATAGAAAAAAACCACACACAACAAATCAAAAACAGAACAACCAAACAAATATATCCCTTGTGGAAGAAGAAAAAGGGAGGCTTTTTAAAAAGCACTTTTGCAAAATTCCAGACCTTCTGAACTCCCTCAGGACTATGCAGAAGGCAATACTTCCCAGGAGGCCCAAGAAGCACACATTCCAGATTTTGTAATGGCTCCCCTTAAAGGCTAGTAGCATGCTAGTATGGAGAATAAGACAACATTTTTAAACCGGGGGCTGGGTCAAGCTACCACAGACTTTTCGGGGGGCTGGATTACTTTTTTGAATAGAATTTTTATTTATTTATTATTTATAAATTTCCCACTCTGGGTGGGGAAACCATTATTTAAAAAATACTACACACACAGAGGAGGAAACAAAAGAAGCCTTCCTACCTGCCTGCCTCAGCTTGCCCCTCTTCAAGATTTCCCCCCTTGAAATTGGTTTTTAGTGCATTCCTATGGGAAATCGTGCTTTGTGCCCTCCAGCGACCATCTCTAGTAATGACCCAACTGGAAACTTCTTCCCCATCCAAAAATGCTATAAGCTGCTTTTAAGCTGCCGAAAATATGGCAAATCACATGGAGGGCCTGATCGAATGGCATTGGGGGCCATGTCTGGCCCGTGGGCCATAGATTGCAAATGCCTGCTCTAGATATTCTGTGTTACTCGCTTCCTCTGTATTTTCTCCTAACAACTCCCCTCAAAGGCTGGTCAGAATGAAAAACTGAGTTGGGGGTCATCCAGTGAGTGGATCAGATTGGAATCCACAGTTCCAACCACTACAACATCCAAGTCATGATCTGGCTACTGAATATCTTTAGCAGCAGCCGTCCCCTCTGTCTCTCAACATGACCTTCCCTTGTTGGGCTGTTGTAATCGTGGAATAAAAGGAAATAACTACTTTTATTGCCTTGAGCTCCTTGGAAGAAAGATAGGCTGCAGAAAATGTATGGTAGCTTTGCTCTGGGTAATTGATGAACAAAATACTGGGGCTCTAATAAAAGACTAATTTATTTACTTCAGGGCACAAATAATTATGTAAATATTAGAACTGTCAAGTTGATAGTTGGGGCTATTCAAAAGAGAAGATGTTTTATTGACCAGACAGAGGTTGCAATTTCCATCCTCCTGTGCTGGCAGGGGATGATAGAAGCTGTGTTCCAAAACCACTGGAGAGTTTTGGTTCGGGCTGGCTGTCAGGGGAGGATAGCATGATTGGCTGATTATATTGCTGGGAAAAGAAAGTATTTTAATGGTTACAGTGCTGATGTTGTTCCAAATATACTCTTCTCTTCTTCACTTCTTTCTCAAGCTCGTACTTGCATTGCGAATGGGCCACAATTGCTCAGTTGGAAAAAGACAAGAGGATCCACCAGAAACTCAAGCGCTTTAAGACCAAAATGGCTCAGATGAGGCATTTCTTCCATGAGGTATCGGAAGAGTTAAAATGCTAATTGAATACAAAGAAACCAACCAACGGGAACTGTAGGCTCTCAACAAGCCAAGTTCCTGGTGGACCCCAGGTTCCTTCTAAAGGAGTGCCAAAATAGACTCAGTTTTCCCCCTCACCTTCAGTCGTCCTGTCTCCTTAGGATGAAGAATCTTTCAACCCAGACTATGTGGAGGTGGACCGGATCCTGGATGAGTCACACAGCATTGACAAGGACAACGGGGAGGTGGGTTGATCTTTTCCCACAGGAACAATCTGCTATGGACGGTTGGATGCTTTGCTGGTTGTCTTAGTTTGGTGAAGGACTGCGGTGGCACAAGTGGTTAAGACACTGAACTTGATGAAAGGTTGGCAGGTCAGCAGTTCGAGACCCAAGTACTGCCTGATGGAGTGAGCTCCCATCTTTGTCCCAGTTCCTACCAGCCTAGCAGTTTGAAAGCAAGACTTTGCAAGTAGATAAATAGGTACCACTTTGATGGGAAAATAAACAGCTGGCCGGTGTCTAATCGTGCCTGCCACACGTCCATGGAAATGTCTGCAGACGCAGAATTGCTGGTTCTTTGGCTGTAAATAGAGATGAGCACTGAACCCTAGAGTCGGATATGACTGGCTTTCGAGCAAGGGCAACCTTTACCTAATCTTAGTTTTTGCATCATCTTTGGACTTTTCCTTCCTTGTATTTCTTCATCAGAAATGAGCTCCTTTTTGATGATAGCACCAAAACTGGAAATCTTTCTCTGCACTGCATATATTTATTTTTTCTTTTAGTCACAGTGTTACCTGTTCAGACAAGATCTCAATAGCTGAGTGTGGTTTGTACTCAGCTGAGCCACTGCCTTCAATGTGGGCTTTTTTCCCATTTTAATTCTGCCATTACAGTAATACCTCATATAACATTAGTATCGAATAACACTAAAATCGCATAACATTAAGGAATCTGGGGGGAAGAATTGCATCAGATAACATTAAGATCCTATGGGATGCTTCAGATAACAACCGCTAAAGCCTGTGTGGTTACAATGTATCTCTATGGATCCCATAGGATTTTAACATGCATCAGATAACACTAAAAATCATATAACACCAAGACTTGTGGAACCAGGTTTTAGTGTTATATGAGGTTTTACTGTATTTCTGCTTAGATGGTATTTCATTTATTTCTTGAATCTAAACATTTGGCAGTTTTGTGAATTACTCCTGAATGCAGAAACGTGAGTGAAGGATCTCTTCAGTAAATCAAAGAGTGCAGCTAAAAACTGATGCAAGCTTGGATTTATATCTGTCTCTGCAGCCCGTGATCTACTACCTCGTCAAGTGGTGTTCGCTACCCTACGAGGATAGCACATGGGAACTCAAAGAGGATGTGGACGAAGGGAAGGTCCGAGAATTCAAACGCATCCAGTCGAGGCACCCTGAGCTCAAGCGGGTGGTAAGTGAGAATGCAAAAATCTTGCAACCCAGATTTCTCTGCTGAGCTGATTCCCCTCCTTCTCTTTGTTGTGTTTGGTGTTGTGCTATGTAAGGGCATACATTTCATTTTTCATCACAGGAGATGGAGTTTCTATAGCAGTAGTGGTGAACCTATGGCACGTGTGCCAGAGGAGGCACTCAGAGCCTTCTCTGTTGGCACGCATGCCATTGACCCATCACAGAGTTCGCTCTGCCTACTCTCTCCCATCCCCAACTTGGTGAGGGAGTTCAACACCTGGACTGAATGTGCCCCAAAGATCTTTTAACATCTGGATGATGCTTATGTTAGAAGTACTCTTTAACTTCTGTTTTGTCAGTTTCAGGGTCTCTCCCCTGCCTCTTATCTGGTATCCTTCCTTTTACATTGATATACGTGTCTATATATTTTTTCCAGGCCCGCCCCCAGGCAGGTTCCTGGAAGAAATTGGAGCTGACACACGAATACAAGAATGGCAATCAGTTGCGAGAATATCAGTTGGAAGGCGTGAATTGGTTGCTGTTCAACTGGTACAACAGGTAAGAATAACACAGAGAAAGAAGTGCATAGTAATTGGCGATCGACATGCTGAGCATCCAATTAAGGAACAGCAGTTTCAGGCTAAGGCACAACTGTCAGTTTCAAAAGCTTTCAGAGAAGTGCTTGCAGGAAAATACAGTTTTGAGACCTCTACAATACTTTAAAAGATCACACTAGAAAATAACAAAGCTAAACTACTCTAAAACATTAACATCTGAGTGTCAAGTAATAATAGTTCCAAGACACACAAAAGGTATCCTTTCAGACATTGCCTGTCTCCTCCCCTTAGAAATAGCTGAGCCTAGCCACCCTCTTAGAGCAGGGGTGGCCAAGCTTTTCAGGCCACGGGCCTGTCACGTGGTTGAGTGGGCCGGTCCTGTGGTTCCTCCATAGTTTGGGAGAGAGAGAGGTTGAACTGTATTAACCAGATTTCTGATTCCTTTAATACATCAAAACCACTCATTCCAGACCTTCCCAGCCGATGTTTCAATGTTTACAAGACAAAAGCACCTTCTGCCCCTTTCCCTTCACACAGCTGTAATCCTTTCTCAATCTTGCATAATTCCAGGGAGGAAGCTGACTGGCTTTTGATGTATTTTCTAATAGGAAATAAACTGTAGGTGTCATTTCCCCCTTTGTACTTCCTTGATATCCCCTCTGAGAGGTAAACTATAGGTGTTATTTCCCCCTTTGTGTTTGGCAAATGCTGGCTCCCACTTTGGGTTTTTTTTTTTTTGCATGCACACCTAAATAACTAGTTACATGTAACTACATTTGAGGAATTAATTACTTCCAAGCAATGCAATTGCTGCTGATCTTTTCTTCCATTCTCCCTCTTCCAGGCAGAATTGCATCCTGGCAGATGAGATGGGCCTGGGCAAAACTATCCAGTCAATTGCCTTCCTTCAGGAAGTCTACAATGTGGGCATCCGAGGGCCTTTTCTGGTTATCGCCCCACTCTCCACCATCACCAACTGGGAGCGGGAATTCAACACCTGGACTGAGATGAACACCATCGTGTACCATGGCAGCTTGGCTTCCCGCCAGATGATCCAGCAATACGAGATGTACTGCAAGGATTCCCGGGTACAGTTGGAGATTAGCTGTGCAAGGAAACTGTGATTAGGCAAGGGAGGAAAAGGATGCTGCGGTTTTAAGCAGCATGGCCTTTTCATTGTCTGTAGCCTCCTCATCTGTTATCTATTTCCAGCAGTCCAGTCATATGAAAAACAGAAGGGGCGGAGGATCAAGAACTGAGAAAATCAGTTTTGCATCAGTCTTATTCTTACTGGTGGTTTTGTGAGAGTCACTCTGTCCAAACTTAATGGGCAGAGAATCTTCCAGTCCCTTAATATCTTGCAGCTCCCACAGAGTATTAGCCACTTGCATCTCACATGGTTCCTGGAGCCATCATTCTACACCAGCAAGAACTTGCAGACACTTTTAGGCATTCTGATTTCTTGATTAAAGTTCTCCAGAATTCAATTTTAGGGAATTCCTAGTGAATGGTGGGGGCTGAAGCCCAAGAAATACAGAAGTCCCTTGACTGATTTTTTGATCCCCTTTGTTTGCTTTTGTTCCCCACCCATCATTAAAACACAGCCCTTGAGAACATCTTTGGAAATAAATGTGTCGTGTCCCACCCCACCCCGGTCTGAAAGCATTTCTCCCATCTATGCAGGATATGATACTTTAGGTGGGGTGATGGTCTCCTCAGTGGAGGAAATGCCACTGGAAACCATCCCATTGTGCACAATGGCAGAATAAGTGGAGGAGGAATTCTGAGTCCCAACGGTCATGGAGGCAGAAGAGGCCATGCCAGAGGGTCTGGCTGTGAAGGCGCACTTTGTACATATCCTCAAGGTTGCAGCAGTCCATTGCAGTCCTGGTGTTAAATCCTGCATGTCTCATTTCATGCAAATAATTATAACTAATATAAAAGCAGACTGTTCTAGGAATGGAATGTGTGTGAGATAAGACACAGCCTTTCCCAATCTGGCACTCTCTGGACATGTTAAACTACAGTTCCCATTATCCTCAACCCGCATGACTAATGGGTGTTGGAGTTGAGACATCTTAGACATCATCCTCTAGTAGAGCTGGGAGCTATTATTCTGTTAAAGCAAGGGTTCCCAACCTTTTCAAGCCGGGGGCCAGGTCACGCTCTCTCAGTCAGCTTCAAAGGCTGGACGGCCATTTTGCCCTGCCTGCATGGTGGGGTAGACATTTTTTCTTGAATGCCCTTGGAGGGGCACATGAAATTGTACCATGGGCCAGATCCGGCCCACAGGCCTTAGGTTGGGAACCCCTGTGTTAAAGAGTTGATTGCGTGATTATTAGTAGCATATTCATATCTTACGTTTTTTCCCCTGTCTTTCTCCCTACAACGATTCTTTGAGGTAAGTTAGGCTGACAGTATGTAACTGTCCTAAGGTCACCCATGAATTTTATGGCCAAGTGGGAATGTAGACCCTTATCTCCCTAACCTTAATCTTAACTCTCTTGTTCTTCAAGTGATTGCAAAGTGTTTGTTTCCCTCTGCAGATTTAGTTTGATTGCAACTCTCATCAACTCTAGGCAATGTAGCCAGTGGGTTGACCTTTTGGGTCTGAAAGATGAAAGGTGTTATTATTGTTCTCTTCAAGTCTCTAGTGCCGTGATGTTGAACATTGGCACTCCAGGTGTTCTTGGACTTCAATTCCCAGAAGACCAAGTCAATACACCTGCTGACTAGGGCTTCTGGGAATTGAAGTTCAAGAACAGCTGGAGCACCAAAGTTGGCTGCCTCTGTTCCAGTGAATCCCTTGCCATTCCACCTCTCTCTCCATAGCTTCTTTGCCTCACCTGTGCACTGACTTTTGTTCCAATGGAACGTAGAAACTTCACCAGTAAATCACAGCTATTCAGAATTCCAGAATGGCAGTTTGCTGAGTTCCCCCATATGATGGATGAATTTCTTTTCTCTTCACAGGGCCGCCTGATCCCAGGGGCATACAAGTTCGATGCTCTCATTACCACTTTTGAGATGATCCTGTCAGACTGCCCGGAGTTGAGGGAGATTGAGTGGCGTTGTGTCATCATTGATGAGGCGCATCGCCTTAAGAACCGCAACTGTAAACTGTTGGATAGTCTCAAGCACATGGATCTGGTAGGTTGCCTGGGTGGGGAAGCTTTAATACACACTAAAAAGCAACTAAACTGTAATAAAGAATTACGGTGGCTTAGTGGTTAAGATGCTTTACTTGATGGCTGGAAGGTTGGCAGGTCAGCAGTTCGAGACCTGAGTGCCGCATGATGGAGTGAGCTTCTGTCTTTGTTCCAGCTCCTGCCAACCTAGCAGTTCGAAAGCAAGAAATTGCAAGTAGATAGATAGTGACCACTTTGGTGGGAAGGTAAACAGCGTTCCATGCACTCCAGTGTCTAGTCATACTTGCCACATGTCCACGAAAACATCTGCAGACACCGACAGTGGTGGCTCTTTGGCTATAAACAGAGATGAGCGCTGAACCCTAGAGTCGGATACAACTGGCTTTCGAGCTTGGGCAACCTTTATTTAAATTATAATAATAATTAAAATGCATTTAAAACTTTAAAAGATTGAGAGATTACAGGGAACCTATGACTTGTAACAAATTATCTCCAAGCTTTGGAACTATGATTGACCTCTCAAAGATTTGTTTTTTTGTTTCTGCCACTTCTCATCTCTGCTTGCCACTTCTTCCTAGCCTGTTATCTTGGGTTTGGTGCAACTCTAAAGCGGAGACCTTGAACATCTCACTTGATCCCATTTATCATTGTAATGCTTTATGTATTGAACACTGGGCTTGCGGTTTGGATTCTGTATTTTGTGTTTTGAATGGATTGCAGTCGGCTTCTTGAGGCTGTTTACTCTGAAACATGGATTGTACACATCTGTGAAAAATGGTCCCTTGATGACCCCTTCCTCTTTCCCACTTTAGGAGCACAAAGTATTGCTGACCGGCACCCCCCTCCAGAACACAGTGGAGGAACTCTTCAGCCTCCTGCATTTCCTTGAACCCTCCCAGTTCCCCTCAGAATCTGAGTTCCTCAAGGACTTTGGTGACCTCAAAACCGAGGAGCAGGTAAGGAAGGATAACTGGTCACCACTCATCCTCTGACAGGTCCTCCCTCACCTTTGCAGGACTGCATCAGCTTCTTGCTTTTCTTCCAGGTTCAGGATCTCTCCCCTCCCCCTGCCCCCAAAATTTCAGAACAGTTTCCAATATCCAACAACTATCATTGGCAGAAAACATAACAGCTAGGCTAGGTGGATTGTTGCAGATATGATTGGAGAGAGAAAAAAACTTTTCTGAGCTCTGCCTTTGTTTCTTTATTTTGTTATTCCTTTATTACACTTCCATCTTTTCATTAGACCAGAGGTTCCCAACCTTTTTATGCTGTGTGCCAGATTACACACACCCTAGACAGCTGACTGGGCCAGTCATGTGGTTCCTCCCATTGTAAACGCTGCCATAAAATGCGTCCAAAGCTGTTGTAAACACATTTACAACAGTCACAGGTGCATTTATGGTAGCTTTTATGGCAGGCATGCACTCACATGGGTGCATTTTACGGCTGTTGTAAAGGCATTTGCTTCCAGTAGTGACAGGCCGCATGAAATGGTGGCTGGCCAACAGGCCACAGGTCAACCACTCCTGCATTAGACAAAACAGTACTCCCAGTAGTTAACAAATATTAAAACAGGGTATAGACAGCAACAGCTTTTCATCTTTACTTGTTTTACCCCTTTGCATGTCAAACGAGATACAAAGTTCTTGTTCTTGTACTTCAATTGGCTTCCTCCGTTATTTGGTGTTCTTGTAATATTTCTTTGATGTTGTCTCTCCACATTCTTTTTGGTCTTCCTTGTGCTCTTTCTCCTTCTCTTTCCATACATGCCTTGCATGGTATATCAAATTCCAAGACATTCTCTCCAAATGGACAAACCATCTTATTTGGTGTCTCTGTATATAATTCAAGATTGGTTCTAGAATGGTTCTCTTCCAATTCTAGCAACACCTTTCATCGTAATCATTAGAATAATTAAAACCCAGCGGGCAGTAATGCTGTTTAAAAGATGCATTTGGAAAGAGGTGAATTTGGAAACAGGAAGTTAACACTGTGCTGATCCTCCCCACATGCTATAGTGCCAGGATTATGCGCAGCTGTGTCTCCCCTGTTTGTGAGGGGTTGTGATAGCTTAGTGGTTAAGATGCTGAACTTGATGACTGGAAGGCCAGCAGTTCAAGACCTGAGTACTGCATGATGGAGTGAGCTCCTGTCAATGTCCCAGCTCCTGCCAACCTAGCAGTTTGAAAGCAAGAAATTGCAAGTAGATAAATAGGTACCACTGTGGTGGGAAGGTAACAGTGTTCCGTGCACTCTGGTGTCTAGGCATGACTGCCACCGAAACATCTGCAGATGCAAACAGTGCTGGCTCTTTGGCTATTAACAGAGATGAGCACTGAACCTTAGAGTTGGATTTGACTGGCTTTTGAGCAAGGGTGACCTTTACATCCCTGCTCTTCCTGTGTCCCCATCTGTCTGCCAATGGAACTAGGCCTCCGTGTGCACTTTCGACATGCTGTGTCCTTTAGTCTCTTCTCCCTTCCTGACTCACCCAGGTGCAGAAACTGCAAGCCATCCTGAAGCCCATGATGCTTCGGCGGCTAAAGGAGGACGTTGAGAAGAACCTGGCCCCCAAGCAGGAGACCATCATTGAGGTGGAGCTGACCAACATCCAGAAGAAGTACTACCGGGCCATCCTGGAGAAGAACTTCAGCTTCCTGTCCAAAGGGGCCGGGCATAGCAACATGCCCAACCTCCTCAACACCATGATGGAGCTGAGGAAATGTTGCAACCATCCCTACCTCATCAACGGTATGGCTGGGGAAATGTGAGGCCCCAGGGGGTACAGAGGAGGGGAAGGGACGGGAGTTTTATGCCAGCTCTGTGGCAGGCTCCCCACTCCCTCAAACCCTTGTGCCTTTCTGAATAGTTGGGCAACAAAAGCCATAACCCAGTGATGGCCAACCTTGGCACTCCATCTGTTCTTGGACTTCAATTCCCAGAAGTTCTGATCATCAGGTGTGCTGACTTGGGCTTCTGGGAATTGAAGTCCAAGAACACCTGGAGGCCCAAGGTTGAGAAACCCTGCCCTACAATTTTGTAATAAAGCTTCTGAAATGTACTTACCTGCAAAATACATTTTAATGTCTTGTTTAGAGATTTATGAACAAGACTCGGGAAGTGTAAGTCTGCAGTCTGCTTTTTACTGTTGGCAGGCCAGTGACATTGATTTCTTGCGAGGGGAGGGTGTGACTCAGAATATATATTTGTGCTAAACAGAAACAAGCATGGGTGACTCTATGAGGGTGGGTGGGAAGGAAGCATAGAAAAGTCCCCTATACTGCTAGTTCCGCAGCCTGGGGAACAGTCTTAATCGGTTTCAAAAGCTAGCCTGTTTTGTAATATTTTAGTGGTCTGATCAAGGCATCACCACCCACTGTTGTTCTCTGACTTAAGTCTAGATGGGTTTTTCTTTCTTTCTACAAACACCTCATCTGTATCTGTTTCCAGCAGTCCAGTCAAGTGAAAAACCAAGGAAAAATTCACAAACTGAAAAAAACAATTGTGCTTCAGCCTTATTCTTACTGGTGGTTGTAGACACTTTCTGGCCTTATGAAGCCTGTTCTGGCCTTATGAAGCCTTGGCTCCATGAGTCCTAGGTTTCTGTCTTCAGTTTCTTTGCTCATAACTTATGACAAGCTCTCCTCTTTCCTTTTCCTGAATTAGGTGCAGAGGAGAAGATCCTGACTGAGTTTCGGGACTCCTGCCATCACCACGTGCCCCACGACTTCCAACTCCAGGCCATGGTGCGTTCCTCTGGGAAGCTGGTGCTGATTGATAAACTGCTTCCCAAGTTGAAGGCTGGCGGTCACAAGGTGCTCGTTTTTTCCCAAATGGTCCGTTGCCTCGACATCCTTGAGGACTACCTCATCCAGAAGAGGTGAGAGCGCCTGGCACCGAGGGAAAAGCCCTGAATTGGAAATATTCCAAGGCCCTGAAAGGCAGGTCCTGTCTGTTCACTCTCAGATGGCAAAGTTTAGGCGCCCGAGGGACATTTCATGCCCAAAGTCTTACTTAATATGCTTTTCACCACGGGATTTCCATTCTGGTGTTTGGAGGAATATTGATTTAAGTTACACAGTGGCTCATTCGAAGCCAGCCTCACTTGCCACATGCTATAATCTATATTCTTGGATGCACAGTACACAATATTGAGGCTGGGCCATCATTATAGTAGGGTAATGCTGAACTTGACGACCAGAAGGTTGACAAGTCAGCAGTTCGAGACCTGGGTGTTGCGTGACGGAGGGAGCTCCCGTCTCAGTCCCAGCTCCTGCCAACCTAGCAGTTTGAAAACAAGTAATTGGAAGTACTGTAAATAAATAGGTACTGGCGCCATGGCCTGACAGGCGGCTGAGGACTTCGCCACCACCTCACCAACAGCCAGAGGGGAGATAGATTGTGTTTTGTTTTGGATTGTAGTACAGTACTGTGTTTTGTTTTATGGGGTTGTATTTTACTGTTACCATGATTGTTACTGTATTCTTGTATTGATTGTAAGCCACCCTGAGTTGCCACAGTGAGTGGGCAGCAATATAAATCTAAATAAATACACACACACAGTGCATGCATACATACATACATACATACATCTTTGGTGGGAAAGGTAGCAGCGTTCCATGTGCTCCGGTGTTTAGTCATGCCTGCCACATGACCATGAAAACGTCTGCAGACACAGACGGCTCTGGCTCTTTCGCTGTAAACAGAAATGAGCACCAAATCCCTAGAGTTGGATACAACTAACTTTCAATCAAAGGAGACTTTGACCTGTACCATAACCCAGAGAGCCAGAATATCGAGGGTATCACATTCTAGAAATGAATCTCTACTGTTGGGTGATAGGAACGTTGATGGCAACACCCCCTGGCCTTACTCATTTTCCTAGGAAGTAAGGGCAGGTGTTTGGCCCAACCTTGTCACACTAGGTTTCTACATGCAGGGAACTGATGATGCCATATAGTGTTTAGAGGTGGGGATTCTTAAAGTGATGTGAACTCTTTTGTGTTTTCTGAAATGATTCTTTTTGGCATCTTTCCCCCCTCCCCCCCCCCAGGTATCTATATGAGCGCATTGACGGGCGGGTCCGGGGGAACCTGCGGCAGGCAGCCATCGACCGCTTCAGCAAGCCAGACTCGGACCGCTTTGTCTTTCTACTCTGCACTCGGGCAGGAGGGCTGGGTATCAACCTGACAGCCGCCGACACCTGCATTATCTTTGACTCAGACTGGAACCCTCAGAATGACTTGCAGGTAGGAGAGGGTACCGTAAAATGCCTGAAATGGACACCTTGCCTTTTCCTTCACCCCACTGATGTTCCAAGTGGAGGGTGAAAATACGGGTTCAAAATTCCTCCTAACCCTTTAAGACTTTGGACTAGGTTTACATCCCCTCCTCTCTGCTCCATTTTCACAGCATTGTTGTGAGAGTCAATCATAGATATGTAATTCTATCTGTATCTTTCAGAGCTAGGTTTGTGCAGGCAGAGGTGATGAATAATTCTCCAGTTCCAATTTCCCCAGTTCCGCTGTCCTCTTTCTCACACTTCTAGCATCTGTTTGGCCTGTCGTTGTCCTTTTGTGAACAGACCATGCTGGATTTCTGCTTCCTGTATCTTGCCATTAGGATCAATTCTGCGATGGAGCGATCAGTCTTGTGGCATTTCTTGTCTAAGCTTTTCCCCTAGTTGTATTTGCTTGCTTGGCTGTCTAAATGGTAGTTTTTCCTCTCTCTGCCCATTGATAGGCAGGTTCTTTGACAGTACAGTATCTGTTTCTCTACAAAGTGACCTACCCATTGGTCTCTTCTCTACCATAACATGTTTGGTCTCTCTTCTTCCACCAGGCCCAGGCCCGCTGCCACCGTATTGGGCAGAGCAAAGCAGTGAAGGTCTACCGTCTTATCACCCGCAACTCCTACGAGCGTGAAATGTTCGATAAAGCCAGTCTCAAGCTGGGGCTGGACAAGGCCGTCCTGCAGTCCATGAGTGGGCGAGAGGGCAGCATCGCTGGGGTAAATATTGTCAGCCATGGGTGGATGGGGGACCGTGTGTGTGTGTTCAAGAGAGGGATTGAAGTCTTCTTGCATGGGTGTAAATTTGATGAGCCATCTAATACAGTCTGGCCAGGTTATCCTGCTATGATAATAGTGTAGACCATACTGCCAGTGACTCAACATTGAGTGTCAGGCGGTGGTTAATTAACTTGACAACCCTGAGGATTAACACCCTTGGGTGCCAAAGTCCACAGGAAGGGTGATGGTCCCCAAATGGATTAAATCCCACTTGAATCCATCTTGATGGAGGGCAGCAGCTTCATCAATACTGGCCTGGGGCTGATGAAGACCTTGTGTGCCAAAAGGGCTGAGGACCAGAAGGTGACTCGTGGAAGTGGATCAGTGGTACTATGGGTGTCACCCTATGATGCAGAAGGCAGATGAAAGGCCACTGCATTATATTCTCAGGACAGTCTTCATGGATGATCACCATGAGGATTGCCAGTATTCGGATACGGTAGAAGAAGACATAATACAGGTTTTAGTTTGTGGATTTGGCTTTATGAAGCAGGACGGATTTGTGTGTTGATTGGGAGAAGGGCCTTTCTTCACCTGTTCCCCAAACCTTTATTGTCTTTCATCGAAGTCTGTTTTCTAGATGATGGGATGGAAGCCGGAAGAGCTTCAAAAACACAGTTTCTTCTGATCATGTGGTTTTGCTTTAATGCTAGGTTGAGTTTCCATTATATTCTCAAATGGGCAATATATCATCATTTCAGTTTCTCTCTTTCTTTTCATCATCTTTTATTTTGGCTCTTAATGTTACAACATACCTTCCATGCTATTCCAGTCTAGAGAACCCAAACGTCTTATCTTTCTGCCTTTCTTATCATCACCCTTTCTTCTCAGAAGCAGAAACCTTCTAGATAATTTAATTTGGCTCTTATGCTCTGGTAATCCTTCTGTTCTAGCCCAAAATGGGATTGAGAGAATGAGTCTACTTATTTTCCCCCCATGGCCTCATTTTCATCTTTCCTCCGCTTCCCCATCTTGCTCCCTCTCCAGATCCAGCAATTTTCCAAGAAGGAAATTGAGGACCTGCTACGGAAAGGGGCCTACGCTGCCATCATGGAAGAGGACGATGAGGGGTCAAAGTTCTGTGAGGAAGATATTGACCAGATTCTGCTTCGGCGAACAACTACTATCACCATTGAGAGCGAGGGGAAGGGGTCCACCTTTGCCAAGGTGCACATCTGCTTCTTAACCATCACAGACAATTTTTTCATACCAATCCTGTGTGCTGTACAAGCAGCAGGAGGGTGCCTGTGCTTGCTCAAGAGGAAGGAAGGAAAAATGGAAATGGGAAAAGGATCGAAACTGTTTTGGGGGCTCTAGACTGTGCAGAGACTGTGGAGTTTAAAACACTGGACTTGACCACTGGAAGGTTGGCAGGTCAGCAGACCTGAGTGCTGCACGACGGAGTGAGCTCCCGTCTCTGTCTCAGCTCCTGCCAACCTAGCAGTTCAAAAGCAAGTAATTGCAAGTAGATAAATAGGTATTGCTTTGGCAGGAAAGATAACAGCATTCCGTGTACTCTGGTGTCTAGTCATGCCCACCACATGACCACAGAAATGACTGCAAAAGCAGACAGCACTGGCTCTTTGGCTGTAAACTGAGATGAGCATCAAACCCTAGAGTCAGATACGACTGACTTTAGAACAAGGGGAACCTTTACCTTTATTAGAGTGTGCAGAAGAAATGCCTCGTTCCTATTTGGGGTTTTAAATATTTCTTCTCAATGATTAGGGCTAGATCAGTGATGCCCAATGAGGGGACATGCCCCACAGGGGGACTTCAGTTCCCAGATGACTAAGTCAGTACGTTGGCTGATCAGTGCTTTGTTGAATTGTCACAGGCTTCTGGGAATTGAAGTCCAAAAAACAATGGTTGGGAAACACTGGGCTAGATGGATGGAAGGGAGAATGCTGTAGATTCACCATAGAAGAGTAAACTGAGGAGGACAGAGAATGGAAGAGTGGCGAAATAATTGTATGGAACTGTTTATTTAGACTTGTGCATCATTTTCCTTCCACCGCGATGATGTCTAGAACCTTGATGCCTTTGTTTTGAAAGGAAAATCCACCAAATTCCGTGTTTCCAATGTCACATTCAGTATTCTATAGAATAAACAGTAGAGAGGAAAGAAACCTGTAGAAGACAGGATTTTCACCTACCTCATTCGTCTTTTTTCATCCCTCTTTCCTAGGCGAGTTTTGTGGCCTCTGAGAACAGGACAGATATTGCTCTGGATGACCCCAACTTCTGGCAGAAATGGGCCAAGAAGGCAGATTTGGACCTGGAGATGCTTAACAGCAAGGTGGGTTGGAGTGGGGGCTCAGGAAGAGCGCACTGCCTCACAGGTTGGACTTGGGTCCTGCATGGGCTTTACTAGGACCACAGAAATCTGCTATGCTATATACAGAACCCGTCCTTTGGCCCATCTAGCTTGGTATTGTTGGCTCTGATTGGCAAGTGTCAGTTTTTGAGGCAGGACATTTCCTTAGACTAGGAGCTGTGGTGGCTCAGCGGTTAAGAGGCTTGGCTTGTTAGCTAGAAGGTTGGCAAGTTGGTAGTTTGAGACCCAGGTATTGCATGATGGTTTGAGCACCTGTCTCTGTCCCAGCTCATGCCAACCTAGCATTTTGAAAGCAAGAAATTGCAAGTAGATAAATAGGGACCACTTTTGTGGGAAAAGATTTTGGGGTCATGAAAGGAGCCTCATTTCGGCATTCCTTGAGCAGAGTTTCTCTAGCAAAAATCATTTCAATCCAGAATAATTTCTGACACGAAATTATTGTTATCCTTAGACTGACCCAGAGATGCTGGATTTTAGCAATAGCAGTGCCAGTTACTGTACAGTACTTTATATACCAACCCATAGCACTTAGAGCACTCTCTGGGCAGTTCCCAAGGTAATTTGCATTTTGCTCCCAACATGTTGCGTACTCATTTTACCAACCTCATAAAGGCTGAATCAACCTGGATCCCCATCTGGATTGAACTCACAATGTCAGTAGTTTTGGCTGCAATACAACAGTTTAACCATTGCAACACCAGGAGTGTTGTTCAGCTATGCCCCCTCTCCAAATTTAGGAACATGACACTTCTTCCATGTCTAGGTCAGATGTGAAACTGCCAAAATGAAGCCACCTTTTGGTGAGTGGTACAGTCCTTGCAACCTTGGACCAGCCTTGTTTTTGGGTGGCAGTGAGAGAAAAGTCTGCCTTCAAGGGCTACAAGCAGAAGAGTTGGTGTTTGCTCATGGGTGGAACGAAGGAGTGCCTCTTATTTTTCTCCTCTCTGTCCTCTGTAGAATAATCTGGTGATCGACACGCCCCGGGTGCGCAAGCAGACCCGCCATTTCAGCACCCTGAAGGATGACGACCTTGTGGAGTTCTCTGACCTGGACAGCGACGACGATGACCGGCCTCGCTCCCGGCGCCATGACCGGCACCACCATCCACTCCACCATTCCTACGGGCGCACAGACTGCTTCCAGGTGGAGAAACAACTGCTAGTCTATGGGTATGTGGCCAGGAGGGAGGCGATCTCAGCAGTGGAAAGTGGAGAAAGGGGAGGACAGTTTGCTTGGGGAGATGGGTGGGACCCTGCCCTTTTATGCTTGGATTAATCCAGCCTTGATAAGACAAGGTTCATTTGGAAGTAAATTTGAAGTTCCTGAATGTGAAGATCAATCACTGCTCCCTTTCAAACCATGCTTACTTAATTTCATTTCTGTTAGTAAGGATGTTAGTAAGGATGCCCTTTAGATCTGGGGTCCACAACCACTGGGCTGTAGACCAGTACCAGGCCGTGGGGTTGGGTGGCATTGGAAGCCCCGATGGCAGCCTTCCGTCCTCCATGTGCTCTGCCAGGTCTACCCAGTGAACAAAGCAAGAGCATGGGCTTCAGACACAGCAGATGGGAACGTTGCTGGGCCCCTCCTCCACGTTCCATTGTGCAGTGTGATACCTCACTGCCTGAATTGGTGTGACTGGCAGGCAGCTGAGCCCCTCCTTGTTTTTGAATTACAGCAGGGCTCCACCCCCTGCCTGTACACAGTGAGGTATCACACTACCCATATTCAAGCTGTGGCTGGCAGACAGGAGAGATTAAAAAAGATTTTAGCAAAACTGAAATATATACTCTTTTCTTACCAATCCATGGAAAAATTGTTTAGCATGAAACTGGTCCATGGTGCAGAAAAGGTTGGGGACCCCTGCCTTAGATCAAAAGATTTTAAGCCCATTAATTCTGATTGATTGGTTGTTGTTAAATTTGCATATGACTAAAGGCTGCTTAGTGGTTAGTAGAAGAAGATAAACAGGTACCACTTGGGTGCTAAAGGTAACAGTGTTCCTTGCTTTCACATGACCACGGAAATGTCTGCAGTCGTGGACAGCACAGGTTCTTTGGCTGTAAGCAGAGATGAGTACCAAACCCTAGAGCCAGACACAACTGGCTTTCCAGCACGGAAGATCTTTTTGTTTACTAGAAAGAAGTTTTCATTCTTCTAAATGTTTTTTTATGCTCTATTTGATAAATCGTAGAAAGGACAAGTCCTACTCTGAAAAAAATCCTTTCCTCTCATAGTAATCTCTGACAGGAAACACACACTACATGAGATTGTTAGGCAACATTTTCCTCTGTGAATATATTAAGTGATAGGTTACTTTACAAAATGATTGCTCAGTCAATATGAATTGTCTTTGCAGTTTTTAAAAATATAATTTTTAAAGACTGCACTTAACATTTGCCTCTTTGACTATTCTTAAGTTTGGGAGTTGGAGAGATTTTCCATTTCAATATTGTAATCTTTCTCATAGCTACTGACTGGGGTTGTAATTCAGCCCCTCTAGAGGGGCACCATGTTGGGGAGCACAAACACAAAGCACACTTACTGTCAAGATGAAAGCACTTAAAAAGAAATCCAAAAGTGATGTGCTGTTGAGTTACGTGAAAACTGGCATTTGTAGTATGTTTGTTTGTTTGTTTGTTTAGATTTATATTGCCGCCTACTCGCCGAGGCAACTCAGGACGGCTTACAGTCAAAACAGCAACAGTACAGTAAAAATGTTAAAATACAACCTCACAAAACAACAAAAGCAGAACACAGATTAACTTCTTTACAAATATGTCCCACTATATTGAGTCAAATTTACTCACATTTGGACGCACAAAGGAATTGCAGCCATGTATGCTAAGTATGCTATTACTCATGCTTGTGCCCACGATCCATTAACCACTTTGACTTTGCTGATTTGCCTGGCAGCTGGGGCCGTTGGCGGGAGATCCTATCCCATGGACGATTCAAGCGGCGTATGTCTGAGCGGGATGTGGAGATCATCTGCCGTGCCATCCTGGTCTATTGCCTCATGCATTACCGGGGCGACGAGAACATCAAAGGCTTCATCTGGGACCTCATCAGCCCGGTTGAAAACGGCAAAGCCAAAGAGCTTCAAAACCACTCTGGTAAGAGGGAGTCTGTGGTGTATTTTTCTCCTGCAATCCTGTATTTTTTTTAATGGTGTTGTCACTTCCCCGGTGCCCTTTGTCTTATGGCTGTGGAGACTGGGGCTAGGCTGAGACTGCCATCTTGTGGCCAGCCTTTGGGGTTATTGTGGGTTTGGGGTTTGGGATATTGAAGATTTTGCTGATGTCTCGGGGTCAAACTAGATGTTAACTGAATACCATATTCCCTATGATTAATCCATTCCTCCTCTTCCAGAGGAATGTCATCAGAGATGCACATCTTAGCAGTAAGATTTGCAAATTAAGCCTGTGTTAGCTTTCAAATGATCAGTCACAAAATAAGCACGCTAAATCCCAGATACTAAGAGGACAACAGTTCTTTGTGGTTTCTGTGAATCGACACTGATGGGTTCTGTTCGTACATGGAAACCCAGTCTAGAGTCTTTTATTGCTACAGTGGTACTTCGATTAACGTAACTAATGTGTTCTCCAGGACGTTCCTTATAGCAAAAATTACTTTAACCAAATTTCCCATCGGAATATGTTGAAAACCAAAATACATTAACCGAAACACATTTCCCCAAGGAATGCATTGAAAATCAACTAATCTGCTCCAAAAAAATTTCTGTAAACTGAGCCACTATTTTCTATTGATTTCCTTTTGTTATGCGATGTTTATGTTAACTGAGACGTTTGTTAGCCAAGGTTCCACTCTAATTAGAAAAGAAAAAAGTCATGTACTGGTGTTACAAATAGAGGTTTTTCCTCTCTTGAAAAAGCACCTGAACAACCCCCACGTCTAGTTTGACCTCTTTGTTGGCTCCCAAACTTTGATGTTTGGGCGATTGTGTGTATTTGTCTTGTCTGTGAGAGCTTGAGATGTGATGGAGAAACTGGGATGACCCTAATCCCTATGCACTGGTTCCATATTGTACCTAGAGAGCCATGTCCCTGCTCTGAGCTCACTTCCTGTTCCTCGGGCAGGCCTGTCCATCCCCGTCCCGAGGGGGCGCAAAGGGAAGAAAGTCAAGTCTCAGACCACTTTTGACCTCCAGAAGGCTGAATGGATCCGCAAGTACAACCCGGACACCCTCTTTCAGGACGAGGGTTACAAGAAGCACCTCAAACATCAATGTAACAAGTAAGATTGGGGGGGGGGGCAGAGAGGAGCCATGTTGAAGATGTAGAAAGAGTTCTTCTTCTTCCAAATCTGAATATTGGCAATCCTCATGGCAATCAGCCATGAAGATTGTCCTGAGAATATAATGCAGTGGCCTTTCATCTGCCTTCCACATCACAGCATGACCCCTGTACCAACGATCCAGTTCCAGGAGTCACTTTCTGGTCCTGAGCCCTTTTGGCATGCAAAGTCCTCCTGAGCCCCAGGCCAGGATGGATGAAGCTGCTGCCCTCCATCAAGATGGATTCAAGTGGGAACATTTGATCCACTTTGGACCATCACCATTTCCTGTGGACTTGGGCACCCAATGCCATTAGTCCTCAGGGTTAAGAAAGAGTTAGTGAGAGCAATCACATCGATCTTCCTGGTATCCCAACACCATTCCAGGGGAGAAAAATGGAAGCCCTGTTTTACTCTCAAGTTGTGAGCAAAGTAGTTCAGGTTTGGGATTTACAAGAAGGTATGATTGGGTGACCCATTCTTGGACTGTCACCTTTTGAATCCCCAGTGTGATTATATGAGAATTGTAGTCACAGACAGAGTTGACAGGGCTGTAGTGGCTTGGTGGTTAAGATGCTAAGCTTGGCAACTGAGTGATCTGCAGGCTCAGGTACTAAGTGAAAGAGTGAGTTCCTGTTGTCTGTCCCGGCTCCTGGCCGCCTAGCTGTTTGAAAGCAAGAAATTGCAAGTAGATAAATAGGTACCTCTTTGGCAGGAATGGTAACAGTGTTCTGTGCATTTCGGCGTCTAGACAGTCTGCAGATACAGACAGTGCAGGCAATTTGGCTGTGATTGGGAGATGAGAACACAACTGGCTTTTAAGCAAGGGAGACCTTTACCTTTACAGAGTCCACCAGGTTGGCATAGTAGTTGGATCATTGTCTACGCATTGTCTTTGTATTCCTGCCTTGCTGTCTTCAGGCATCCAAAAATATATATGGCCGTGGCTGATGATTTCTCTCTCCTTTGACCTGGGGCTTCCTTTCCCAGTCCCCAGTTGATATAGCAAGTGGCAGGGCTTGTGATGAGGACTGCTTTTGGGATGTCATGAATGAGAAATGTGTGCCATCTTTTGATCCCATTGTCAAGCTGCTGAAGGCTCTGCTCCTTGTCTCTAGGGTCCTCCTGCGGGTACGGATGCTTTATTACCTACGCCAGGAAGTGATAGGGGACCAAGCTGAGAAAGTGTTGGCAGGTGTTGCTTCCAGGTAAGCATAGTTGCTTTTAAACCACACCCTTTTTTAAAAAATCCCTAACTTAGTACAGGGGATACAGGATACCCTTATGTGTATTTTTATCTCCCCTTTATCATTACATTCTTTTGAAATGGATAGTTGAGAGTTGTAGGCTGGTCCAGGATTACCTAATGCAGTGATGGCCAACCTTTTAGAGACCAAGTGCCCAAACAGAGGGGTGGAGTGAACTCTGTGTTAGGAGGAGGGAGGAAGCACTCCCATCGGGTTGCTGGGCAGATGGGCGGGACAAATTGATGGGGGAAGGAGGAAGTGTTCCCATTAGGCTGCTGGGCAGAGGGGTGGGGCAACCAGAGATAGATAGATAGATATAGATATGAGTTTGTTTCCTCTCAAAACTGGTTTTATATCATCTTATATGATGTGATAAAAGAATTTATCCCACTCATTCCTCCCTCAGTTTCTTTTAGGTAAATATATAGAAATAGATGTAACCCTCACTGAGGCTTGTGCAAAGGGTAGGATTGTTTTGTTTGTTGAAAACATTCAAGCCCTTGTCTATAATTTGAAAGGTTCTCAGTCTATAATTTGAAAGGTTCTCAGAGTATCTTTAATAACTACAATAAAAACCAAACAAGGCATATGAATTAAGAAGACATGACATGACGTAAAGGGTGAAGGTGTGCAGAAAGGAAAACAGAAAAAATGGAGCACTAGTTCTTAAAATTGAGTAGTTTCTCAGGTTGATGTAGAGGTTGTTGTCACAGGTAGTTGGAAAACTCACTGAAAGGGCCACTTCTGGGGGTGCTAAGGCTGTATTTCCCAGTGTTTTTCTGCCACTGATTTTCCCACGGGTCCCTTCCATTTTCTCATTTTTGCAGTGAAATTGACATCTGGTTCCCACTGGTGGATCAAGCAGAAGTCCCCACAGCCTGGTGGGACACAGAAGCTGACAAATCTTTGCTCCTTGGGGTGTTCAAACACGGTAGGCGATGCAGCGGTTGCATAGGTTGCATTTCCAGGCCTCTGTTTTTCCATAAACTATCCACAGTAGCTGACAGTAATTCAGACTAATTCAAAAGGAATAAAAATAATACCATCAAAGAACAGAACATGAAATGGAATCCTAACAGCGGCTTAAAATAAAAACTATCTCACAATTGCCAATAAAATTGGGACTGCAGTGGCTTAGTGGTTAAGATGCTGAACTTGATGACTGGAAGGTCTGCAAGTGTGCATTTCGAGACCCGAGTACTGTATGACAGAGTGAGCTCCCATCTCTGTCCCAGCTCCTGCCAGCCTAGCAGTTTGAAAGTAAGAAATTGCAAGTAGGTAAATAAGTACCACTTTGGTGGGAAGGTAACAGTGTTCCGTGCACTCTGGTGTCTAGTCATGCCTGACACATGTCCACAGAAATGTCTGCAGTTGGCAGACAGCACTGGCTCTTTGGCTATAAATGGAGATGAGCACTGAACCCTAGAGTCAGATACGCCTGGCTTTCGAGCAAGGGCAACCTTTTCCTTTACCTAAAAATGTAAGCTGTTCTATGCAGCATTAATGGGCAGATAATACCCTAGAGAGGCTGGTTGCTGAAATTTCCCTTGTGTACCTAAAAAAAGCCTCAAGGATATTGAAGGAAGCAATTTCTTCACTGTCAAATTCACTGCAGCAGGGAGTTCCCTTCACTGGGGCTAGACAGTGAACTTCACCTGAGGGTTTTATGGAAGAGAAGTGAAGGATTAAGGACATTCCCTCTGCTTCCTTTTTTGTTGTTGTTGTCTTTAGGGTATGAGAAATACAATACAATGCGAGCTGACCCTGCACTCTGCTTCCTAGAGAAGGCCGGTCGCCCTGATGAGAAGGCCATTGCCGCTGAGCATCGCCTAGATGTGGGCGAGGGGTGAGTGGCTGTCAGCATGGAGTAACACTTGTGCTAAGCACAACAGATGGGAGACGTGGGGAGGTTTCCTCCCAAACAGGAAATTACATTCATGGTTGTGGCAGAATTTGGAAACTTGGTTCATTTTGGACTAAAACTCCCAGAGTCCCTCTGTCTGGTCCCACCAATGGCCTGCTGGCTGGGGAAATCATGGGATGCTTTTAGTCTGTGATCTTGTCCAAAATGGTGGCCGGGGGGGGGGGGATGTTGCGTAAGAATCAACACACCCATGATGAACTCGCCATGCTAATACCGAGGCACCGATTTGGAGCCCTGTGCTCCCGTTTCGGGTGTCCATGAGTTAAGCTTCCTTCTCATTAGAAGTCCTGAGGTGTGCAATGCAAGGAGAATGTGAAGGATGGGAATCCACGCAGCGGCAACTCACTGGGTTTCTCTTCTCTCCTGGCAGCGTGGATTTCGACAAAGATTGCGAAGACCCAGAATACAAACCAGTGGGAGGCCCAGCCAAGGAGCAGGATGGTGAGGTGAGATCCTGAACCATCTGCATCATTTATACCGGTCATAATACTCTAAAACCATTTGTGACATATCAATAAAAAAACAGGGACCAAGTAGGAGCCCTGGTGGCACAGTGGTTAAATGCTACTGTATTGCAACCAAAAGGTTCTGAGTTCAGTCCTGACCAGGGCACAAAGTTGACTCAGCCTTGCATCCTTTCAAGGTCAGTAAAAGGATTACCCAGCATATTGGGGGCAAAATGCTACTTGTGACCTGCCTAGAGAGTCCACGAAACGCTATGGGGCTGTATAGGTAAGGGTTAACCCCACTCTGCCATGGAAAGGTTAAACCCTCTGCCCCCAACACACCACGTCATCTTTCCCTTTAGCCATCAGTCTGTGCCCACACTGTAGTCCCACGCCCCCCTCTGGCATGACCCTGGTGCTCTCAACCTGTCTCTCGGCCAGCGTGAATGTGAAGGGTCACTGTCAGGCTGTGTGAATATGCAAAACAACCAGACGAGGTAGGTATGGTAGCTTTGACAAAGGCACCAGATGTTTCCCTAGCATAGCTTAGTTCTCACTTCACTAGAGACAACAGTTCTGGGTTCCAACATTTTTTTAATTAATGCACAGTTAGTAAGTTTCAGTAGATTATAGCAGAGGAACATTTTGCAAAATTGCCATCCCACACATGAAAATAAAAACCGTGTGCGTGTGCGTGTTGAGCTCTTCCAGCAATGAACGGGACAAAATCTTAGAGGATGAGATCCAAAATACAAGCATGTTTAAGCTTAAAGCTTTAACTAAGGGAGTCTAAGACTCAAGCTTTCCTCATGATAGAATTGGAGGGAGAACATACGAAGACTAGGCAGGCACCAGTTAGTTTATGTGGAAAGGAGCATGGCCATCTATGAGTTGTTCAAGAGGCTAGACTCATCCCCGGGGACTGATGGCTGCTAAATGACAATTGAGAGGGATTAATCTGTGTAGTCCCTTCCTTTCTGGCACTCATCTCTCTCTCGGTAGGTTGATCCAATGATGATGGTGGATGAAGAAATATCTGTGGTGGACGGCGAGGAAGGTAAAAACATGTTGGCTGAAAGTAAATCTTGAAGGATGGTAGTGGTGACGTTTGTAGCATGAAGTGTATCATCCTTAATGGGAAAGAAGAAGATCCACATTGGCAAAGAAGGAGAAGGAGTGATTGGTTTTCTGGTTCTCTCTCTCTCTCTCTCTCAGGCCAACCTGGGAACCTGTTCTGGCCCCCAGTCTCGGCTCTCACGGCCCGTTTGCGGAGGTTAATCACTGCCTTCCAGCGGAGCTACAAGCGGGAGCAGATGAAGATGGAGGCCGCCGAGCGAGGGGACCGCAGGCGCAGGCGCTGCGAGGCGGCCTTCAAGCTCAAGGAGATGGTGCGCCGGGAAAAGCAGCAAAGGTAAACCCTCCAGACTGAGACAGCAACCTGCACAGAACCTTTTTCACAGGTCTCCATTTCACATTTTCCTGGTGGGTGGGCTAAGGCAGGAGTGGAATGCTTTTTCTTGCCCAGGTCCACATTTACCGTCAAGAGCTTGCCTTCAGCGGGCAAGGCAGAAGCCAAAAAACTAGGCTCCAGGTGGACTGATGGTACCTCTTCTCTTTGAAGGTGGACGCGTCGGGAGCAGTCGGACTTTTACCGCGTGGTTTCCACGTTTGGAGTGGAATACGACCCGGACACTTTACGCTTCCATTGGAACCGCTTCCGGGCTCTGGCTCGCCTGGACAAGAAGACGGATGAGAGTCTCACCAAGTATTTCCACGGTTTTGTGGCCATGTGTCGGCAAGTCTGTCGGCTGCCTCCTGCCGCAAGTGATGGTGAGTAACAGGTCCTGGGCGCAAAGGGATGTTTCCAGAGCTGAGCGCAGAGTGACCACTCACATCAGAGTCAGCTTTTGGGCTTTCTCTTTTGCCATAAATCAAGTTGTTAGTACAGGCTAAAGCAGAGGTTCTCAATTTTTTAAATCAGCGAGGCGGACCACACCCCTTCAGACAGCTGAGTGGGCAAGGCTGGTGGTTCCCCCCCACTGTAAAGGCTGCTGTAAAACGCATCCTTGGCTATCATAAACACGTCTGCTTCTGTTTCCAGTGATGGTGGTGACAATGCGGGCCACATAAAATGGTGCCACGGGCCATAGGTTGGGAACCCTTGTGCTAAAGAGATGGATACAGTCAAGGAAGTGTGTTAAGTTTCACCAGTCCAATGTGTCTTCCCTCATCTAGATGAGCTTTGAGTACATGGAGTTATTTTGCTTCTCTTGTTGAACCTTAAGAGGGCCATGATGGCTTAGTGGTTAAGACACTGATCTTGATGACCAGAAGGTTGGGAGGTTAGCAGTTCGAGACCCGATGACGGAGTGAGCTCCCATTGTCGATCCCAACTTCTGCCAACCTAGCACTTTGAAAGCAAGAAATTGCAAGTAGAGAAAGAGGTACCAATTTGGTGGGGAAAAGTAGCAGCTGGATACGAGTGGCTTTCGAGCAAGGGTGACCTTTACCTATTTTCTCACAGAATCGCCAGATCCGACCCTCTTCATTGAGCCCATCACGGAGGAGCGTGCCTCGCGCACCCTGTACCGCATCGACCTTCTGCGTCGTCTCCGGGAGCAAGTTCTCTGCCACCCACTCCTCGAGGAGCGCCTCACCTTATGCCAGCCTGCTGGGCCAGAGATGCCTCCCTGGTGGCAGTGCGGCCGTCATGACGGCGAGCTTTTACGGGGAGTGGCCCGCCATGGCCTCAGCCAGACTGACGCCACCATCATGCAGGACCCGGACTTCTCCTTCCTTGCGGCTCGTCTCAGCCACCTGCACAGCCGGGCTGGGGGCACGGGGACACCCCCTCTTCCAGGTCCCTTGTCCGGGCCACAGCCTTCTGGGCTGCCTGGAGCTGGGGCGGCCCCTGCCCCGTCCCCCCTCCTCCTGCCTCCACCTTTGCATGAGCTCCCTGCTCCGCCCCAGCCCCTCCCTGCCAAGACTGAATCAGCTGATGACTCCGATTCGGAACTGGACCTCAGCAAGATCTCAGCGTCCTCCTCTTGCTCCTCCACCTCGGGTTGCTCAGACGACAGTGAGGGTGAGCAGCTTGCGCCATTTTCAGCCATCTCTGTCTTGATCTCTTTTCCAACTCTCCTTCTCAGAGGGTGAACAAAACAACAAAAAAGGACAAAAAAAATTGTGTCCCCTTCAAAACTAACTCCTGTTTTTAAATGTGAGCTTTCATGGATCAAGTCTACTTCGTCAGGCATAAGAGAAATAATAAGACAGATTGCCACAATGATTGGCAAAGGATACTGTGGGTTGTTGTGCGGTGGCTCAGTGGTTAAGAAGCTCGCCTTGTTAACTGGAAGGCTGGCAAGTTGGCGGCTCAAGACCTGGGTACTCCATGAGGAATGGTCCCAGCTCTTGGGGACATGAAAGGAGCCTCATTCAGACATCTCCTGAGCAGAGTTTCTTGAGCAAAAGTTCTTTCAATCCAAAATAATTTCTGACACAAAAAATTATTAGTTCAGCAAAATCTGGAGTGTCCCATGTTGCCTGCTCCGGATCTAGGTCTTGCTGCCATCTTTCAAAATAAAATTAGATTAAAGGGAGGGATCAGTTATGATATACTGTTTGTTCTAGGCACAAAGCATACCACCCAACACTTCCATGGGAAGTGTTGTCCAGCATCCTTTGAGAAGGTCAGGTGTTTCTTTTTGGGGCCCTCTGAACTTCCATCTCTTCTCTGCGCCCAGGTGAAGAGGCCTCTTGTGGAGGGAAGCTGTTTGAAGAAGACGAATCGCTGGTATCCCTGCCCACCTCCCACGAAGGCAACTCCCCACAGACCAGCGCTTCGGACCTCCTGCTGCAAGAACGCCAGCGGGCCCACGAGTGGCCAAAGGTAACGAGCGGGGCAGCTGGGGAAAAGGTCCAAAACAAGGCTGTGTAACCTCCAAGTCAGATTGCTGCCTTCTCAGCCTTGGGTCCCCAGATGTTTTTGGACTTCAATTCCCAGAAGCCCTGATCAGAAAGTGTGCGCATCAGGCCCTTCTGGGAATTGAAGTCCAAGAACACCTTGGGAGGGCAAGGTTGATAAACTGTTTTTCATCATCCCTTACCTGGAGTTTCTGGCAGGTGAAGTCTAAAGCATCAGGAAGGATGCCTTTTTCTGCTCAGTTGCTAAATAGGCCTCTCAGAAGTCCCAGGTGTGAGCATCTCTGGATGTTATCTGACTTAGGCCGGTTGGCAGGGGCATATCTCCTCTGCAACGTGTCCATCTTCCCTGTTTGATAACTGCACATTAATGTGGCTTCACAGGGACCATGAAGCAGAAGCTACTTTCATGTGGAAAATATGAATGGTTTTGTTGAATGGAAGCCAAGAATTTTGGGAAAGGGGGTAGAGGAGGTTGGCTGCCTGACAAGAATCTCAATTCCAAAGGGGAGAAGCGCTGTTTGAACCCAGACTTGTTCATGATTCTTGTGGCAAGGGTGGATGGCATCTCTCTGTTAACATTTCCTCCAGGACCGAGTTCTCATCAACCGCATTGACTTGGTGTGTCAAGCCGTGCTATCTGGGAAGTGGCCGACAACACACCCGGGCCAGGTGGGTTCCTGCCTTGGCCATGGAGAGGGTCTCCCCCGCTTGCATGGAGAATACACCAGCTCCCCCATCCCACACATCTGTCCCCTGGCAGCAGGGACACAGGAAGAAGGATCGACGTCGTTCACCCGCCTCCGGCATGGCGGCCAAGAGAAAGAGTTCACTGTGCAAATCAAAGATGTGAGTGAAAGGCAGGATAGAAGAGCCCCGGAGGATGCTGGGACGGGTGTTTCATGATGGCTTGTCATGCTAATAGGACAGTGATGGCAAACCTTTTAGAGACTGAGTGGCCAAACAGAGGGGCGGGGTGAACTTTGTGCTGGGGGAAAGGAGGAAGTGCTCCCATTGGGCTGCTGAGCAGAGAGGCGGGGTGAACTCTATGCTGGGGGAGGGAGGAAGTGATGGCATGCATGCCAACAGAGAGGACTGGAAGTTTCCTCTCTGGCACACGTGCCGTAGGTTCACCACCACTGTAATAGGGAATTCCTAAGGATTTGCTGAATTAATATCACTTCTAGCGCTGAAGTGACTTCGTTGTACTGCATCTGCTACGAAGGCCAGGTGTATATATAAAAAAGACAAAATACTAGATCTTGGGGAAAGTGACTTTCTTTCAACTACCCCTCTTATGGCCCTACTGACCGGGGGGGGGGGGATTATGGGACTTGTGATCTTCCAAAAGAGATTTTTTTCAAACTGCAAAATGCTCTCCCTTTTGTTGTGGTGTCAGCCTCCGTTTCCCCTTTGGAAAAGAAAGAAGCAGAATGGCCAACCCCAGAAAGGCTGCCATGGGAAAGAGGCATGCAAGACTTTGTAGCCTCAAATTAGACAAACAGGAGAAAAATCACTGCATGCTCTTGGCACGTGTTTGTGTATAATGTTATAGGGCCATGATGGCAAACCTTGGCATTCCAGTTGTTCTTGGCCTTCAATTCCCAGGGCTTCTGGGAATTGAAGTCCAAGAACAGCTGGAATGCCAAGATTCACCATCACTGTGTCTGGCCGTAGGAAGTTATTTACTGTACTTTTTCCTCTGTTAATATCCAAAAGTATGTAGATATAGGAAGGGATGTATAGATGTTTATAAGAGAAGCCATAGAGTGGTGGACAGGGAAGAGATTTTTTGGGGACAGAAGCTGCAAAACTGGTGGGATATTTCAACCCTTAGAGTTGCTAATTCTTGTTTTTCATTGCTGAGCTTCCGTAAAGGAAGCTGAGAAGAATTGCAATACAGTAAAACATCGGATAACGCTAAAACTTGGTTCCACAAGTCTTGGTGTTATCCAATTTTTAGTGTTATCCGATCCATGTTAAAATCCTATGGGATGGATCGGATAACGTTAAAACTCCATAGAGATACATTGTAACCGCACAGGCTTTAGTGGTTGTTATCCAATCCACCCATTAGGACCTTAACGTTATTCGATCCAATTCTCCTCCCCACATTACTTAACGTTATGCGATTTTAGCGTTATCTGATCCAATCGTTATCTGGTGTTTTACTGTATGTCCTTTACAGGCTTGATCAGGAAATGAAGAATTTCATACACCCTTTAACCCCTCTTTTGTAACTTTCCTAGGAAGAGGGAATCAAACTGACCTTCCAGAAGCACAAACTGATCCCCAACGGCACGGTACGGGATCGCTCCGCCCTAACTCAAAAGAAGAGTAACAAGAAGATGGTGGAGGTAAAAGGAGGGGGAGTGGAGGTGGTAATCTGTGCAGTTGGACCTATAAGCGATATTGGGAGAGGTTCTAGAGCAGTGATGGTGAACCTTTTCGAGACTGAGTGCCCAGAGGGGTGGGGTGAACTCTGTGTTGGGGGGAGGAAGGAAGCTCCCCCATTGGGCTGATGGGCAGAGGGGTGCAGTGAACTCTGCTGGGGCGATGGCATGCATGCCAACAGGGAGGGCTCTGAGTGCCCCCCAGTACGCGTGCCATAGGTTTGCCACCACTGTTTTAGAGATTGGGTGTACTTTGTTTCTCAATCTCATCTCTTATCTGTGCCTCTTCAGCTGGAATTGCAGTGTCTGGAGTCCTTGCGAGGCCCCGATATTGACCTTGAGGCACGAATCCCAGTAGTGAACAAGACAGATGGGACCCTACTGGTGGGCGATGCAGCTCCCCGGCGGGCAGACCTCGAAGTGTGGCTGCAGGCTCACACGGAATACGCTGTGGATCCTCGTTTCCTGGCTGTAAGGATTATTTAACTTGCTTTGGTTGTAGCTTCATGACACAAACCTGACTCCTGTTTGTGTTTTGAGCAGTAATTTGCCTGGTGTGAAACATCACTAAAATTTGTGGTGATGCTTCCATTAATAGAATTATCCAGGCCAGAATTTGGTGGGGGTGCAGAAAAAGAGGCCGCATGTTTCAAATCTAGCATGCTCAGGAACTGGGGCAGCTTCTCCCATTGTGTTGGAAGTTGAGCAAAGACAATTCTTAGGCCCATCAAGTGGTCCGTCCCTCCCATAGGGAATGTATAAGGTCTCCCTTACTTGAAAGTCAGCTGTATCCGACTAGGGTGTGATACACATCTCCATTTACAGCCAAAGAGCCAGCACTATCTGCGTCAGCAGACATGCACGGAACATTCTTACCTTTCCCACTGAATCAGTACCTATTTAACTATTTGCAATGTCTTGCCTTAGAACTGCTAGGTTGGCAGGAGCTGGGACAAACAATGGGCACTCACTCTGTCGTGCAGCATTCAGGTCTCAAACTGCTCACCTGCCAACTTTCCAGTCATCAAGACTGGTCTTAACCACTAAACTAGTTGTATATCTCGGCCCGTGGGGACCCTAGTGATGTAGTGGAAGTCCTTTCCAGGTGCCTGGAGGCTGTTGGGGTCTGGATGGGGACAACGAGCTACAACTGAATCCTGGCAAGACTGAGTGGCTGTGGGTCTGGGGTCCTGCACTATCTCAGGAGCTACCATCTTTGGTTCTGGATGGGGCAGTTTTGCCCCAAACAGATCCGGTGCGTAATCTGTGGGTCTTTCTGGACTCATGACTCCTGCTCAAAGAACAGATAGCAGTAGTGGCTAAGAGGGCTTTTGCACAACTCCGTGTTGTGTGCCAGTTACGCCAGCTCCTAGATCAGGACTCCTTGCTCATGATCACACATGCTTTGGTCACCTCCAGACTTGATTATTGTAATGTGCTCTACATGGGGCTGCCCTTGGTGACCATTTGAAGGCTTCAACTGGTCCAGAATGCGGCTGCTCGGATTGTGATGGGGCGCTGTCATTTTGCTCATGCCCCACCACTTCTCTGAGAGCTGCACTGGCTCACAGTTTGCCTCCAGGTGCAATTCAAGGTCCTGGTTATCACCTTTAAAGCCCTACATGGTAGTGGGCCAGGATACTTAAGAGACCACATCACCCCGAAAACATCTGTCCATCCCACCAGAATGGACCAGAGAGGCTCTCTGGTCATACCATCAGCTAGAGAGGCTCAACTCTCTAGCACGAGGAGGGCCTTTTCTGTGTCCGCTCCTGCCAAGTGAGTTGTGTCTCTAGACAGAGCTGCTGCCCTTCTGGAAGGGGGTGAAGACCTGGCTAGTGGGGCATGTGTGGGGTATGGGCCAGATGTTCAGCTCGGCTGGCTGGCTCCTTGAATACCCCACCTCTCTCCCTGTTGTTTTTTAACTTTTTAATCTTTTAAATTTTAATTCTTACTGTAAGTAATGTGTTTTTAATTGTTTTAAATTGTAAGCCGCCCTGAGTCCTTGGATAAGGGTGGGATATAAATGTAATAAAATAAATAAAAAATAAGCCCCCGCAGTCCTTCGGGAATGTATACTTCCTGTTAAAGATGTGATGGGGTGAAAGATCTGCAAGGAAAAGAGGGTGCCTTTGTAAGATATAAGCAGTAAAGGAATTTGGTGAGTTCTTGGGCTCACCTTGACATGAACTAAATCTCTGCCTCTTTCCCCCTTTCACCAGTATATGGAGGAGCGTCGGAAGCACAGATGGCCTCGGTTTCCAAAGCCAGTTCCAATTGAGCCCAGCTGCCTGGTGGGGCTGGAGCGGATGCAGGCAGCCGGTATCGCTGCCAATGGCAAAAAGGTGACCAAATGCTGGAGACTGTTCTTAATCCCAGCAGCATCTACATTTCTTCTTAACTTTTAAATAACACAAATGCGTTAAACATTTTGTGTTCTTTTCAAAACCTCAAAAAAGGTTATTTTAAGTATCATCCTGTAAAGAGGAGGGGAAAGGAAAAAGAGAATCAGCAAGGGCTCTTTAAACCAAAATGTGCAGTTTAATCAAGTAGTGCTTGTTTGCATGACATTTGAGAGGAGCTGAAACATAGGAAGCTCTGGAGGTGGAAGGATTAAACTGCTGCACTGCAGCCAAAACGACAGATGTTGTGAGTTTGATCCTGATGGGGATCCAGGTTGACTCAGCCTTCCATCCTTCTGAGGTTGGTAAAACAAGTACCCAGCATGCTGGGGCGGTATATAAGTATAATTGCTATTACCAGTTGCCTTGCAGGCTAGATCGGCTGTACAAATTGGTGAGGTTTTGACAACAGTTTGAAGATGGAATTGAAGTGGGAAGAAAGTTCTACATGTAAAAAAAACCCCATTTCTCTTATCCTTTTCCATAGGGGTTCCTGCAAGAAACTACTCCCAACCGACTTCTGCCGGGAGCAGTTGGGGCTGAGAGCGCCCAGAAACGGGGCCGCCAGACCCCCATGGAGTTTTCCAACATGATGGCTCTGATGGGAGCTGGCAGAGTCCAGCTGGGAGCTACGGGGCCTCTTTCCTTACACCATGCCCACTTCCAAGCTGGTCCAGCCCATGGATCTCACTTGCAATACATGCCCTTTTCTACCACCACCGCTGCCACGGCTTCCTCCTCCGGGGCGCTGCTCCATCCTGCCCTCAGCCACGCCGGCTATGCGGCCAGCACCTTGCACTTGGGCCACCCACAGCCTGTCGACGAAGATGAGGAGGAAGATGAGATGGACGACTTGTCTCAGGGCTACGCCAGCTCGGAGCGGGACTTCTCTTTGCTCGACGATGACCCAATGATGCCCGCCAACTCCGATTCCAGCGACGAAGGAGGCGATGATTGAGGCTCTCTTGGTCCTTGCGATGGGACGGATGGACTGGCGCGGAGACAAAACTCGGGCCAGTTTGGCTGTGGCTCACCGTCCCCCTTCTTGATGTTCAAAATTTGGACAGGCCAGTTGGCATCACCAGGCCGGTTTGGGTTCCCTTTATGATCCACACGGCTTGTAGGGAGGGCGAGTCAGGGTCCTGCCTGCCTCTACTCCAGGGCTGGCTTGGGAAACTGTTTTCCTTAAAAGGGTGCTCCTGTGTGGCTTTTTAAAAAGAAAAAAAAAGAAAGAAATGGCTGTTGGTTTGGCTAGGTAAGTCTGCCTTTTCGTTCTGGCATTTGGCATCTGCCGGCTAACAGCGTTCTGGTTGGCAGACTTGCTCTTCTCCAGAGTAACAAAGGAAACCACAGCCAGGGCTCCCCAGTTTAACCGAGAGGAAATGGGTTATAGGTAGCAATTCTTTTTGTTGTTTTGTCCCCCCCCCCTTTTGATCTCTCCCCACAGCCCTGCTGTTTCCTTCCCACCACCCCCTAAATTCATGTGCTGTAACATAAAAATGCAGAAAGAAGGGTGGGATGGGGAGATGTTCTCTTTCCCCCTTTCCTTTGTCTCCCCCCAACCCAAACTCTCCACGTGGGTGGGGTTTATATTTATAAATATGTAATATGTCTTGTGTAATATGGCTGAAGCTGTGGGGATGAATTGTGGGGGAAGTCAAGTCACACGAGGGTGGGCTTGGGGAGGGAGGGGTGGCAGGGGATTGTGGAGGAAGAGAAGATAGAGCTTCTTGTAGCTGGATTCTTTTTTTCTTTTTTTTAATAAAAAGAGCAAAAATGCACAAAAAACTACCTTTCCCAAATTGCTGATTCCTTGATGGTGGTGTATCAGTTGCATAAAAATATCATTCCTAATAATTGTGGAGTCCATTTTTAAGTCATCTGTCCCTGCAAAGGTGTTTGAGAATGAAGTTATATTGAAGAATAAAGACCTAAAGGCAACAAGGGGTAAGAGATTTAAGGCAAATAAAAAGGGAGGATTGTGCGCCTCTTATATTTAAAATGTTTATTAAGATGTAATAGCACTGGAATTTGCTGTTTTAATCCTGATGTGTTCTGACTGGATATGTTTGTTTGTTTGTTTGTTCAGATTTATATGGCCGCCCACTCGCCGAGGCTACTCAGGGCGGCTTACAGTCAAAACAGCAACAGTACAGTAAAAATCATAAAATACAACCTCACAAAACAACCAAAGCAGAACACAGACTTAACTCCCCTCTGGCCGTTGATGGGGGCCCAGAGGAGGGGGCAGTGTTCTCAGCCGCCTGCCAGGCCGTGGAGTCTTCTCCGTCAGGCCGTTGGTGGCCCAGAGGCGGTGGCGATGTTCTCAGCCGCCTGCCAGGCTAGACGTTATTGTCATCTGCCCAACTATAAATGCATGCCCCTAAATTTCAGCAACTTGCCATGCATTTCCTCAAGGTTTGTTCGTGCCATAAAGCTCTTCCTGGATGTGAGTTGGTGGACTTTGGGCTCATATCCATTCAGTGGATAACAATAGATCAATGTAAAACACTACTACCACTCCTTTTGATCATGGCTAGTCGCTAGCATAGCTTGTGACAGCCCTGTAGTGTAGGCTGTCCACAAACACTGCTGCAAGTGAGATTAGACTCCTCTCACGTGCGGTACTCAGAAAGAGCCACCTTGAAGAGTGTGATATTTTTGAACCATAATCAGGTGTACCCTGGTAACGGCAACCTTGTGTTGCCAGCTAATCTTTCTCACACTAGGTGAGACGAAAGGAGCTGCAGAATGAACTCACCCAAAGGTGCCTTCATTTTGCCAGTTTCACAGAAGAATAGTTTGGCAGACTCCTGCAAAAGTCAAAACTGACCTTAGGGAGACAACCCAACCCTTCCTAATTTGCCATGAAGACATGTAGGAAAAATCATGTAACTCGGGAGCTCATGAAATGGTGCCGCGGGCCGCAGGTTGAGAATCCCAGCACTAACATCTATTATTCGTAAAAAAAAAACCACCATTCTGGCAGAAGTCTTATTATTTCCTCTTTTTGCTGAATGCTATGGTACACACGCAGAGGCGCGCATGCGTACTCAGTGCAAGACGGTTGCTGCTTCGGGAGGCGGGGAAGACACCGGTCTCTGAGACCCTGTGGAAGAGGCGGGCTTTCGATCACGTGCCGCACGAAGCCTCGCGTCCTTTTCGGTGAGGCCCGCGCTGTGGCGCGAACGCTTATGCGCATGCGCGGCGGCCTCCTCGAACGGGAGTAAAAAACGCATGACATTAGAATAAATTATTCTGACTATAATTATAAGAATTAATTATTATTAAATTAGATTTATATTTATTATTTAATTATTATTATTTAATTAATTATTATTTAATTAATTAATTATTATATTTCTTATTTAAATTAGATTTATATTAAGTCACTACCACTCCCCCCCCCCAACTACTGCCTTAAACATGGTAAACGTTCGTAATAAAATAACACACACACACACGCGCGGTGTGACCCTCAAAGGCTCCATCAAATGAAGGAAGAAAAAAAAATTAGGAAATTAAACAGGAAGCTGCGTTCTGAGGGGAGAAAGCTCGCGAGAGAGTGACGTCACACGAAAAGCTCGTTTCCGTTTCCGGGGCCAAGAGCGGGAGGGAGGGGGGCGCGCGGCGGCGGCGGCGCGAGCCAACCCACGAGAGGCGGAGGCGGGGCTTTAGGCGCGCGACGGAGGGGAGGGGGAGCCGCTTCCATGGCGCTGAGTCTGGACCGCGAGGCCTACTACCGCCGCATCAAACGCCTCTACAGCAATTGGCAGGTGAGGGGCGCGGGGAGACCGGGGTGGGGGGGGTGGGGGAATAGAAAGGGGCCCCGGTAGTCTCCTGACGTACCCACCGATCGCCATTGCCTTCATATGGAGCCGCACAGGGAACCACCTCCACAACCACCCCCCATTATTGCCTCCCTCTCCCTCCATTTCTCCGCCTCCCGCTGCTTCTCTCTCTGGAGTTTGGCTCCCTTGGAGCGAAGGCGGCGAATCCCTATGTTGTTCCTCCCATCCCCCCCTCCCCACAACGTGTGTGTGTACCTTCCGCTCTGCTTTTCCCTATGTCGGACTACAAGTCCCGTCATCCCCCGGCATATTGTTAACCACCGTAGCAATAGTCACGTGGCGTCAAGTCAGTTCTGAGTTACGGCAAAACCTTTCCTCGGGGTTCCAACCTCCTGGCAAAAGTCGATAAATACGACTCACTTACGGTTACAAGCCCCCCCATGGGAAAACAGAAAAGCAAGCAATAAGTAAATAAATAAATAGGTACCGCTTTGGCGGGAAAGGTAGCAGTAGCAATTACACTTATAAACCACCTCCTAGCGCTTATCACACTCTCTGGGGGGGGGGGTTTACAGGTAATTAGCATTTTGCCCCCAACATGCTAGGTACTCATTTTACCGACCTCTGAAGGATGGAAGGCTGAGTCGACTTCGTTCCCCGTCGGGATCAAACTCAAAATGTTTTGGCTGCACTACAGCAGTTTAACCACTGCACCATCAGGGCTCTTTGGTTAATAGTGTTCCGTGCACTCTGGTGTGTAGTCATGCCTGCCAAATGACCACGGAAACATCTGCAGACAGTGCTGGCTCTTTGGCTGTAAATGGAGATGAGCACCGAACCCTATTGTCAGACAGGACTGATTTTTGAGTCAGACCTTTATCTTTACTAATACGCAAAAGTGGTTTTGACATTTCCTTCCTCTAGGGGGAGCTCCTGGGACTGTGTAGTTTGCCCAGGGCCACACAGGTTGGCTCTTCCAGGAGGCACAAGTGGGGATCTTGGTACCGGAACTAACTCTTGGTAACTAACTTGGTAACCCCAACCTCTGGCTCTGCAACCAGAAATCTAATTCACAGAGCTCTCCAGTCAGATCTCTCTCTCTCTCTCTCTCTCTCTCTCTCTCTCTCTCTCTCTCTCACACACACACACACACACACACACACACACCCCTACACCTTTTATTCTCCAATATTTAGTTATATTCCAACACACGTGTCAGAGGAGGATCTGACAAGACAGGGGAAGCATCTTTCTCAATTCATGTTGTTTTCCGTCTAGTTCAGGGATTCTCAACCTGTGGCACCATTTCATGTCCTCTCCCCCCCCCCCACATTGCCTCCATCATACCAGGAAGTGCCATGTGGTGGAGGAAGGGCAAAATGGCCATCCGCCTCTGAAGCTCTCTGAGGGAGCATGACCCAGCCCTCAGCTTTAAAAGGTTGAGAACTCCTGGTCTAGTTACTCACATTGTGGTTGCCAAGTGTTATTTCTGCTTGTAGCTATTTATTGTATGTGTTGTAACTGTAACTATGACATATTACACGTTGATAAATATGTGTTCTTTAATATTATAAGCAGCCTTGGGACCTCATGAGGATGCAAGTAGAGTATAATAACATTTTGAATAACTAATTTGCACATAATTGTACTATATATTGTATACAGTAATACCTCGGATACCGCTAAGACTTGGTTCCACAAGTCTTGGTGTTATCCGATTTTTAGTGTTATCCGATGCATGTTAAAATCCTATGGGATAGATCAGATAATGTTAAAGCTCCATAGAGATACATTGTAATCGCACAGGCTTTAGCGGTTGTTATCCGATACATCCCATAGGCCCTTAACGTTATTCGATCCAATTCTCCTCCCCAGATTACTTAACGTTATGCGATTTTAGCGTTATCCGAGGTAAGCGTTATCTGAGGTATTACTGTATTTGTGTTGCATATAAGCACGTAGTATTAATATGTAATGGCTTGTTATTGTATCTGTGTAGCAAGGGACTGTCACATTATTGCTTTGGTGAATACCTGAAAGAGTTACATAAATGCTACTTTCATTTGTTGCATTTTATTTTCTCTTTCAAAGTCTGGGTTATAATCATTATGTTTCTTGGTACAGATAGGAATTCTTATCATGATATCTGATCCATACTTTTTTTTACATTCCTGTTGTTTTTGCTGCCACTGTGTTGCGCTGTATTCACACCCCATATTTTGTGCTCTTTGCTTATGTGTTGTACATTTTCAAGGGTTTCTGACCTCTATATTGGGGAGAGTGCAGAAAAACCCCAATTTGTAGTATTACACCAAAAAAAATCTGGGTTCCTTTAAATAAATAAGCTGTTTACAGGGGTAACAAGCACCAAAGAAATACATTGTTATGATACTGTGTACAGTGGTGGTAAAACTTGGCTAGTGTTCCACTGCTGCCTGCGAGGCAGTCAAAGGCTTTTTGAACACTCAAATCTAGATACAATTGTCTTTTCAAGTGATTTTTGCTTCAATCTAGGTATAAGAGATGGTCATACTAGTCCATATCCAGGGCTTAAGATTTTGAATGATAGTACTGTACTGTACTGTACATGTTTGAAGAAAAGCACAAATAGCTGGAGGGAAAGAGATAAGAAACAAGGTGCTGGCTGGAATCTTTGTATGCAGCATTAGGCTGAAACCATATTTGGTTGAGTTACCAAAATTTGTAGAAGGTAATGGGAACTTCCACTATAAGGAGAAAATCCTTGATGTAACATCTGCTACCATTTGATCTAAAACACTTACGGTTCTGCTGCCTTTCTCAGAAACCCTGACCTTTGGCCAAAAAATTGGCTGGGTTCTCTGAGAGTTGGTGTCTAATAATATTTGAACATCCAGTTTTGGAAAATATTGATGTAGACTAAGTAACAGCAGTTGGCCAGTTGAGATAGTGTTCCACTATGAGCTGTGCAGAAGAAGTTAGACACTCAAGCTTTAGTTGGCAAATGGTTTTCAAGAGTATGTTTTGATAGACATTGTCTTTTGAAGCATTTTAAGATGCCCATTAGCAGTCTCTTCCATTAACTTGATGCCTTCATATTCTGGAGTCCTATCTGGGTTAATTAACATTGAGCACTCATAGGGGCTAGGAGGATAAATTTTGAATTTTTTGGAATAGTAGCTGCATTAGTCTGTGTTTCAGGCATATCAGAGAATAAACAAAACCAAAACACTGTAGCACTTTAAAGACTAACTGTTTTATATTTGAATGTGAGCTTCCGTGGATCAAGTCCACTTCATCAGTCATTCCTATGTCTGACAAAGTGGACTTGATCCACAAAAGCTCACATTAAAATATAAAACAGCTAGTCTTTAAAGTGCTACAGCATTTTTGTTTTGTTTATTCTCTGATATGCTGGTCTCCTTTGAGAGCTGCTTGGAGCTGGAAAATGGCAATTTTGAGCCCTATTCTTTTATGAAGTAAACAGTAAATGACAAGGTGGGCACTTGTTATTCTGTTTTGGTGTTGTGTCTTAGCCTCTCTTAAGGCCCCCATATTGAAAGTCACTTCTTCTGGAAACCTCAATTTTTTAAAAAGAACTGTCATATTTTGTAAGTACAGTAGTGTATACTGTATTATTATTTTGAATAATGACAAAAAAAAGTCCCTGGGGATCCACGTGCAACCTGCAGTTTGCCCAATATTTCACCATGTCAAAATATCCAGAAGTCTGTATTTCCTTTCATAAGCCTGTGTGGATCTTCAAGAGAGGCTTCTGACTCTGACCAATTCTACTCATAAACATGCTTGATGAGGAGAACAGATAGAGCTTTTCCAGAATCTGCCCCAGGGGAAGGCTAGTTTGACTTTTCCCTTGCTGTTCTTCAGCTGACAGGTCAAATCATTTAGTAAAGGTAAAGGTTTCCCTTGCTTGATAGCCAGTTGTATCTGACTCTAGGGTTAAGTGCTCATCTGTTCCAAAGCTGAAGAGCCATATTCTGCAGATGTTTCCATAGTCATGTGGCAGGCATGACTAGACACCAGAGAGCATGGAACACTGTTTACCTTCTCACCGAAGTGTTTTCTATTTACCAGTATCTACTTGCAATTTCTTACTTTCAAACTGCTAGGTTGGCAGGAGCTGGGACAAAGACAGGAGCTCAATCTGTCCTGCAGTACTCAGGAATCAAACTGCTGACCAGCCACCTTCCAGTTAGCGTCTTAGCAACTTGAGCCACTACAGGCCTTTAGTGTCACTTATCACAGATCTTTCAATGGCAGTTGTTTTGTTACTGAGTTTGAATTGGTTTTAATTGGTTCTAAAGTGCTCATGATCACACATGCTCTGGTCACCTCCAGACTAGATTATTGTAATGTTCTCTACATGGGGCTGCCCTTTATGACCATTCGGAGGATTCAACTGGTCCAGAATGCACCTTACATTTAGGAGCTCCAAGCCTCATCCTATTAAGGGTCCTCCAAGTAACGTTGGGGAGGTTGAGATCTTCAGCTATATTCTCTTTTAATGTTATTCCTTTTCCAGTGAGCTCCTTCTTCCATCTTCTAATTTGGTTAAAGTGATTGATTGAATGAATTTGAAAGCAAATGCAGGTCATTGCAATTTGGAAGGGACTGAGTTTCTTGTGGCATCTTTGTAGTGGCTCTCCGTCTCTATGTGGTTCACAGCAGTTCTACAGTAATGTCAAAAAGTGTTAAGTCACAGTTGGACACTTTGTGTTGGTCTGCCTTTGAGGCAGTAAGTTATAACAATGCAGTCATGGTTTTTGCTGGTTTATTTATGGATTGCCTGTTAGGGCAACAGAGAAATATTCAGAAGTGTGTAGTGAAATCCCTGTTACAGGCAGGATTGCTGGGCTGAGAGAGATCGAGCTTACACCTTCCCTGCTTGCAGTCTAGTGCTGCTGTTAAGCTGGAGCAGGGGCCACTTAAGCTACCATGCAGACTCTCAGGCCCAATGGAGCACCACTGAATGGAAAATGTTTTATGCTTCAGTAACAAGCATACACAATGGTTTCCTTTCATTTTCAAATGTTCCAGAAGGGAAATGTGTACACGTGTTTAAGAGCAATTGCTCTTAACTTTTGGTCCCTCCCCCCTCCGACCTCTCACCCACAAGCACAGTTAAGGTATGTATGCCTGGATTCCATTTGCAATAGTTTAGGGCAGGGGTGACCAAACTATGGCCTGCAGGCTAGATTCAGCCCCCAACACCAATTCATCCGGCCCATGCCACCCACGTCACTCCCGGAAGTGGAGGTAAAATGTACATGTGTGGGTGCATAATGCTGCCATAAGTGACCCGTGGCTGTCATAAACATGTTTATGACAGCCACGGGTCATTTACAGCAGCGTTCTGCACATGTGTGGGCATGTTATGTGCCTACACAAGTGGATTTTACTTCTGCTTCTGGTAAGAGGAATCACTTGACCAGCACGTGGCCCAAAAAGTTTGGGCAGCCCTGGTTTAGGGCCTTGTTTGTTTCTTAGGTTGAAGTTGAGTCTGACAATGTTGGTACTTTTTTAGTCATGAAAGTGCCACCCATGGAGATGACAGACATAACAATAGCCTAAAGTTTTTAGAAAGAGGAACCTTTACAGGAAGCCCTTATCTTCATGTGGGGCTCTCTACTTTCTCACTAAAGGGCTGGAGAGCCAAGACATAAATGGAGAACCTCCAAATACCAAATGAAATGCTGGCTAAGTTACTAGTGGGCGAAGATGGGCAGAAAGGTTGTAGGCAGGACCTGAATGTAGCTGAAATGTAGTACAGCTGCTTTGCCTGCTGCAACATTTTGTGCTAGATGTCACTTTCAGATTTCTAATGGTCTCATTTGTTCAGGAGACTTTGATATAATCACAGGTCACCCTGTGCCCTCCAGATGTTAAACTGCAATTTCACATCATTATCAGTCACTCTATCCTACCAGAGGGAACCGGGTTGAAGAATGTTTTTGTAAAGTGCAAGTTTTCTTTAGTGAGGCTTTACTTTCAGAGGTGGTTGACGGAAAAGTGGAAGGAAAGAAAAAGTGTTGCTGACAGTTTGGGATGAAAAAGTTAACGACATAAGGATGCCATGGAATTTAGAGCCATAGCGGATCATCCAAGGAAAAATCAGTCCACTGTACTTCTGCCCATGGCAATTAGAAACACACTTGTTGGTGGGCAATAAAAATCTTCCTCTTCTTTATTCTTTAGTTTGCATTAAGATTTGAAATCCTCATATTTGAGAAAGATATTGTGCGCACACTGTCACATCCTCTACATCAGGGGCCAGCATCCTTTTTAAGTCAGGGGCCAGGTCATGCTCCCTCAGACAGTTCAGGGGGCCGGCCTAGGGGTCCCAACGCCATAAACGCTGCTGTAAATGCATCTGCGGCTGTTGTAAATGCATTTACAGCAGCCATAGGTGGCCGATTCCTCTGGTGGCAGTGGGAGTTGGAGTGAGGGTGGAGTCCTGATGATTTGACACTGTGGGCCATAGGTTAGTAACCTCTGCTCTACATATATAACATGCAGAGGATGTAATGCTGCTTATCTGGGCAATAACATCTGCTTTGGATCTTATGTAGCAAAGTGTTTGGGTCTTATGCAGCAAAGAACTTAGGTTTTAACACTATATGGAATTTTTGTTCTCTCACAGAAGGGAGAAGATGAATATGCTACCATTGATGCCATTGTTGTCTCCGTTGGAGTGGATGAAGAGACAGTCTATGCCAAGTCAACTGCTCTGCAGGTAAGGCAGGGCAGGAGATACCCATGTCTGTCTCTACTAATGCTGTTGGGTTCCACCAGGAAAGAAATGGGATTGCTTTGTAGAAGAAGCTTACTTTGCATCTGACTGTGTCTCCCCTCCCACCCCTTCCAGACATGGCTCTTTGGTTACGAACTCACGGACACAATCATGGTGTTCTGCGAGGATAAGATCTTCTTCATGGCCAGCAAGAAGAAGGTGGAATTCCTGAAGCAGATTGCCAACAGCAAGAGCAATGAGAGCACCAATGGGGTGCCAGCCATAACACTGTTGATACGGGAGAAGGTGAGTAAGGAACTGTAGTCTAGGGCCATGGTGGCGAACCTTGGCACTCCAGGTGTTCTTGGACTTCAATTACTAGAAGCCCATGTCAGCACTGCTGTTCATCAGGGCTTCTGGAAATTGAAGTTATTATTATTTATTAGATTTGTATGCCACCCTACTCAGTAAAAAACGACTCAGAGTGGCTCACAGAATCCACAAATATCAATGTTATAGTGCAAATACAGTAGCATAGAGTATGACAAAACAATAAAGTACAATAATGCCATACAATAGATCAGTATACATGACACATCAATACAATATTGATCAGTACAATACATTCAAAATACAATGGCATATAATATAACAAAGCAATAAAGTTCAATAAATACCATACAATAGATCAATACATATCAGAATAACAAACATTATAGTACGAAAAATGACCACCTGTAACTGCAGTCCGATTCCTCTTCCCGGCCAGAGGACATTAGTCAGAAGTCTGGTAAAGCAGTGGCGGAGATTTTAACAGCCGCCTCCTCCTGCAGCTGTTCAAGAACAGCTGGCATGCCAAGGTTTTTCATCACTGATCTAGGGCAAGGCACATGCTTTGTCTACACAAGGTCCTATGTTCAAAGCCCCAGTGTTTCTCAAGCAGAATTAGGAAGAAGATCCTTCCTGAGATGGTAATGCCAATCAGAGTTGATAGTAGTGAGTGGACCCAGAGTCTGATGTAAGAGCTTTCAATGTTCTGACTTAACTGTGTGCATTAGTTTTATATTGCTTATAATCTGAATCTTGTCCAAGGGAATCGATGGAGGATGCTTTCGTGAGTTTTAATCCTATCCTAATATCATTGGCCAGAAATGGGCAACACTGCCTAGTTAGACCACTCAATCACCCCCACCCCACCCCCGTCTAGGTGAGAGCCTTGTTGGGGTATGGGGGCTTGACTGGTCTAACTAGGCAGTGTTGTCCACCTCTTGCCAGTGATGTTAGGATGGGACTAAGACTCACCAGAGTGTCCTCCGTTGGATCCCTTGGGCCAGGTGAAAGCAGAGGGCGCAGTGGATGATGTGATATCTGAACCACATGCAAATGGAGTTGATTTCTCAGGTCCATTTGCATGTGCGGAATGTCATCATGGAGATGTCTGCCAATGCATGGACTCCTTGCTGAATAACGACTCCAAGGTATCCAAGGAATAATCGGAAAGTGGATTAATTTAGGGCTAATACGCATCCACACACTTAAAAACTCTAATCTTTTCCTGACCTCCTTTCTCCTTTGCTCCCTCTTGATTCCAGAATGAGAGCAACAAAGCCAACTTTGACAAGATGATTGAAGCCTTGAAGAGCAGCAAAAATGGCAAGCGCATTGGGATCTTTAGCAAAGACAAGTTTCCTGGAGAGTTCATGAACAGTTGGAACGATGCTCTCACCAAGGAAGGCTTTGAGAAGGTAAGGCACGTTGGATCCACTGAATAGGAAAGTACTGCCATGGTGAAGGCTCTTGTTGCTTATGGTCTCTCTTTATGGTGCAGGTGGATATCAGTGCCGTGGTGGCCTACACCATTGCTGTAAAAGAGGATGGAGAGCTCGCCCTGATGCGCAAAGCTGCTGTTATCACTTCTGAGGTTTTCACCAAGTTCTTGAAGGACCGAGTTATGGAGATAGTTGACGCTGATGAGGTGAGGAAACCTCCCTTCCCTGCGGTTGGCAACTCATTTCAGAGGCAGAAGAGCATTTAATATTTCTCTCCACCACAGAATCCACATTACTGTACTGCCTGCCTTTGAGCAACTCCTTTGTGGTGGTCTTCTTCAGATCAAGAATGTGTGTCAGAACATCTGGAGACAGATTTATTCAACATTCTGTGTGTGTGTGTGTGTGTGAGAGAGAGAGAGAGAGAGAGAGAGGGAGAGAGAGAGAGAGAGAGAGAAGTTTATAGGAGCCCTGGTGGCACAGTGGTTAAACTGCTGTACTGCAGCCAGAAGATTGTGAGTTTGATCCTGATTAGAGTTCAAGGTTTACGCAGCCTTCCATCCTTCCAGAGTTGGTAAAATGAGTCTTGAAGCATGTTGGGGGCAAAATGCTAATTTATTTATTTTATTTTTATTTATTGTTCATACTTAATATCCCGCCCCAATCGGGTGAACCCGACTCTAATTAACTTGTGAACCGCCCAGAGAGTCCACTAAGCACTATGGAGCAGTATATAAGGTTATTGCTATATCCTACCTTCCCTTTAATGCACTGAACACAGAAAATATGGCTCTTCTCCCCACTGTTTCCTCCCAACAACTCTGAGATAGGTCACAGAATGTGACCAGCAGAAGGAAAGCCTCTCTCTCTCTTGTCTCTGTAACACCCCCCACCCATCCTGAAGACTTTATTGAGCGCTGAATTCTCTTACTCTTTCGGCAGAAAGTACGGCACAGCAAGCTGGCAGAGTCTGTAGAGAAGGCCATTGAGGAGAAGAAATACCTCTCTGGGGCAGACCCTTCCACTGTGGAGATGTGTTATCCTCCTATTATTCAGAGTGGAGGAAATTACAATCTCAAGTTTAGTGTTGTCAGGTAGGTGAACTTCCACAGGCATACATAAGGTGCGTTAGTGCCTATCAAGATGATTTAAGCTGCTGTAATTCCCATGTTTTAATTCATGTGTTCTCAAAAACAACAACAACAAAACCACATTTGTTGGTGTGATAAATGTACTCTGGTTTGTAACTATTTACAACTTCTGTAAGGCAACCTAAGGTCTCCGATCATGTAGCCCAAATGTCCGATCATGCTGTGCAATTATGCTTGCTTGAAGCCAGAATAGAGTTAAAGGGTATACATTTAAGAAATTGTTTTAAAATGCATTTTTTTGGCTCCTAAATGATGCATACAATACTTTTTCTCAGTTAAACAACAGATGAGTTTATTGCAGGCAGAATTCTGTGCTCAGGTTTCAGTGATGTGATGTCTGAGTTGACTGCCTACAGGCTTGCTTGGCAGGTTTCCCCTTCCAAGTAGCCTGGTTCTCAACTCTTCCTGGACCTCTTTCTCTCCCCAGTGAGAAGAACTACCTTCACTTTGGCACAGTGACCTGTGCCATGGGCATCCGCTACAAATCCTACTGTTCCAATCTAGTGCGCACCCTCATGGTAGACCCACCTCAGGAAATGCAGGACAACTACTCATTTCTGCTCCAGTTGCAGGAGGAAATGCTCAAAGAGCTGAGACCTGGTGAGTGAGGGCAATTGTGGGATACACTTTGGTGTAGTGCAGTGATGGCCAACCTTGGCACTCCAGGTGTTCTTGAGACTTCAGTTCCCAGAAACCCAAGTCAGTGCTCCTGCTGATCAGGGCTTCTGGGAATTGAAGTCCAAGAACATCTGGAGTGCCAAGGTCCGCCATCACTGGTGTAGTGGTAGGGGGGCACCTTGCATCTCTGCAAGCCATGGGAGGGGAGGAGTCTGTTGAAGCAGGTCAAGCATAATTACCTCTTCCTTTTCTCTCCCTTTCTATTAGGTGTGAAGCTATGTGAGGTGTATGCAGCTGTCATGGACATGGTGAAGAAGCAGAAGCCAGAACTCTTGAGCAAAATCACCAAGAACCTGGGGTAAAAAGCTTTAACTTCTGGGACAAAGGTTTACAGACTCATGAAAGGCATAACTGGAGGACTCAGTGTGTGTCCCCCTTCCCCTCTTTCCCCCTCAGATTTGCCATGGGCATCGAGTTCAGGGAAGGTTCCCTCGTGATCAATAGCAAAAACCAGTGTCGGCTGAAGAAAGGTGAGGGTGTTACTCCTGAGTGGGAGAGAACATAAATGCAAAGATGTCTTGTTTCCTCCTGTCACCTTTACCTTAGTGTCTGAGATTCCTGTATGTGTTGGGAGTGGGTCCCTCAGAAAGCCATCCAGACGTCACCCCCTCCTCTCTGAAGCTGTGTTCTGTCTGCTACAGGAATGGTGTTCAGCCTCAATGTGGGGCTCTCAGACCTGAACAACAAGGAAGGAAAGAAACCAGAGGAAAAAACATACGCCTTGTTCATTGGGGACACAGCGCTGGTTGAAGAGGTGAGCATGAGGGGACTGGGGGAGGAATGGATGGATGTGGGAAACAAAATGGGCCACAGTTATCATTGGGAACAAAATTACTCAAATGCTGGCATTTCTTGTGACATCAAGGAGCCTCCTCCCATAGTAATTCTCCCTTTGCTCTCGATTCTCCAGAAGAACATTGCCACCATCCCCTTGGCTATTCTGCCAAGCTTATACCCATTTGCTAGTTCCAAAAGGAGTAGACCCAGCATTGTCATGCCACTGAGCGGTTGGTTGATTGAATGGTTCTGCTCTCAGTGGGACAACCGGCTGGAGTTAGACGTTGGTCTTTATTCTCCCCCAGTTCTCATGTTGGTAATTACCTTGGAAAGTGACTTGACGTGGGGATTGGATACACTCTTGGCATTTTTACTGTATGCAGTTATTTCATCACCATTTAGTACCCAGCATGTTGGGGGAAAGTACAAATTATCTTGTGAACCATCCAGAGAGTGTTTTAAGCACTATGGGCCAGTATGTAAGTGTAATTGCTATCAGTACTGCATCAGAGCTAAAAAGGATGTAGGACTCTAACCTTTCCTCAGAGTTTCAGCTTTCCTTTTTCATCTCACATGCTTTTTGGGATGAAAATCACTAGGACAACCATTAACAATTCTTCACATGTCTCCCTCACATGTTTATTTTGGCAACCTGGTGGATCAAGGAATTTTGTTCCTATAGAAATCTCTGTTGAATTGTCACCTTTTGATGCACCAAGGATATGTAATAGGAAATCTGGCATCCCGACATTATAACATATCACATCATTTGTTTGTCTGGATGTTTTAGCTATCACTTTACAGTGCTTAGACTAATAAGTGTTTGTAATAATAATAATAATAATAATAATAATAATAATAATAATAATAATAATAATAATAATAATAATAATAATAATAATAATAATAATAATAATAATAATTTTTTTTTTTTTGCATCAGGGGAATGTACAGCTAAGGCATTGTGGTATAGTGTAAATACTATGAGTGTGTGCTGTAGCTGCAGGATCGCTTATGTCTTCTCCCTTTTTACACATTCATGCTTACATATTACAAGATAAAGCATGTTTGGCTGGCAAAATATTTTGAAACAGTGACCTTGCTCATATGGAGTGTTGAGTAATTGTTAAACTATTTCAAGCACTTTTATTTTCAGGGCTACTTTCTATGTGTTTCTTTAAAATTATTTTAGCACTCTATCCATGCATCGTTTCATACCTGGGCAGTCTTTATCAGAACAAGCACCAATTCCACTGGCTTTGCCTTTGACCATAACCACAGAGGAAGCCTAATAACAAAGTTATCTGTGGAAAGTCTGAAGGTTAAACTCTTCTAATGATGTCTTTGTCTCTTTTCTCCCTTTCTCAGGATGGTCCAGCTACCCTTCTGACTTCTGTGAAGAAGAAAGTGAAGAATGTCACCATTTTACTCAAGGTGAATCTTGGGGAACATACTCTCAATGCTCTAAGTTGGGAATGGGCAACTTTGTAACTCTAAGGGCCAGATCTCCCTCTCAAACTGCTGTGGACTAAATTACGTACATTTTATGGCAGACTGAAAGAACTGCTTTCAGACATGCTGGAGATGCTTCTTTATAGAGGTTTTGTTTTACATGTTTTGGGGAATTTCTGGATATAGAACCAAATGAGTGGGATCAGAAGCCATGTTTGCTCTCAACCCGTTGTGTTTCTTCTAAATTTCTACGTTTCTCTCACAGAAAGAGGATGAGGAGGAAGTGGAAGAGGATGATGATACAGAGGGAATCCTTCTTGGACGAGGCTCCCGAGCAGCCCTACTCCCAGAAAGAACTCGGGTACGAAAGAGTTGGGGAGATTGGGGCAGAAAGGGGTGCTTCCATGTGGGAAGTTGTCCAGCTTATGAGGTGTTCCTTCACTGTGGGCCAGAGTGGTCTCACAGTCTTGTGTGAGCAAATAGCACATTTCCGGTTCCTCCCTCCTGTTTAGAATGAGTTGACTGCAGAAGAGAAGCGTAGGGCACACCAGAAAGAACTGGCTGCACAACTGAATGAGGAGGCCCGCAGGCGCTTGACGGAACAGAAGGGGGAGCAGCAGATACAGAAGTGAGTAACAGGCCTGTGTGAGACGGTATGGAAGAGGTCCCTCAAGGCAACAAAGCATGAAGTTGACTTTCTAGAGAACTCTCTGTAGAGTTCTTCTTTTGTGTCCTGATCAAACCCTGGGCTGCCAAAATGAAGCCACTTTCTTGGCTTTGTCGTTGGCCAAACTTAAGTCCTCATCGGTGCATGTTTCTGGCAGGAATCGACAGACCAGTAAATGAGCTGTAGGGTCAAAAGTGTGGGGATCACTTGGGGGCCCGTGTAGGCTGTTTCTCTCTGCCAAGCACCAAATGCTGCTTTTTGAAGCTGGGCAGAAAGGATCCACCCCGAGGCCACACTGGTCCATTAAACTCCACAGAGTTGGGTAGAGGAAAACTCCTTTTGGTTTTGGGGCAAAAAGCAGATTTTCTGCTAAAGCAAGGTGGCCTCAATCTTGTTCTCTTGTATTATTACGGAAGAACATTTGTGTTACAAGTTCCTGCCACAGGACAGGCTTTCCTTTGTGTGGCATGTGAAATCGGTGCATAGCTGGCCTCATGAAAGACCACCAGCACAGGGGAGAAATCTTTTGTGTGATTGTGCCAGTTTCGTTAGCGGAATTTTATCTGGTGTGTTTTACATAAAGGGGTAATAATAAAGGTCACCCTTGCTTGAAAGCCAGTCGTACCTGACTCTAGGGTTCAGTGCTCATCTCTGTTTATAGCCAAAAAGCCAGCACTGTCTGTGGCTGGAGATGTTTCTGTGGACATGTGGCAGGCATGACTAGACACTGGAGTGCACAGAACACTGTTTATCTTCCCACCAAAATGGTACCTATTGATCTACTTGCAATTTCTTGCTTTCAAACTGCTAGGTTGGCAGGAGCTGGGACAGAAACAGGAGCTCATTTTGTCGTGCAGTACTCTAGTCTTGAATTGCTGACCTACCAACCTTTCAGTCACCAAGTTCAGTGTCTTAACCACTAAGCCACTGCAGTCTCCATTCGTGTGCTTTAGCAAGAGTCAAACTTTCTCCAGAAACAAAATCAGGTTTCACAGACAACAAAAACAGTCTTGGGCTGCATGATCTCTAACAACCCCAACCCCATGCCCTGGGGTGTTAAAGTGTCTTCTCCAGCATTGGTTACTATCTTGCAAAGCTTAGAACAGCTATTGGAAACCTCCAGCTCTAATGGCTTCCCTGCTTTTCTACTTCCTTACAGGGCTCGTAAATCAAACGTTTCCTACAAAAACCCCTCCTTGATGCCCAAAGAGCCTCACATCAGGGAGATGAAGATCTACATTGACAAGAAGTACGAGACGGTCATCATGCCTGTCTTTGGAATTGCCACCCCTTTCCACATTGCTACCATCAAGGTATGGCAGCTGAGGACAATGAGATGTATCGGCTCTTGGGGTTTATGGTGGTTCACAGTTGCTTGGGAAAGGACTCCCTGTATGACAACAATTTTGTTACTGGGAATCAGACATGTGGTTTAGATGATACCAAGTACTGTATGCTGATTCAAAATCTGAACTCAGAATTTGCCTATCACATACAGATTTTAAGTTACAGGCATGCTATAGCTGTTCAAATGGTTGGTAATTGGGTAATGTATTTTTACATGGGAACATTATAACAGTTGCAGCTACCACTATGCCTGTTGCCACCTCAACTGAATCACGTCTCCTGGTGACGTGCATGTTCCAGCAGTGGCTGGGCATGTCTGGGCAAGTCAGTAAGCCGATGTCAGAAATAGGTATATAAAGTGAGATGGATCAAGGGCTTGTCTCTAGTGTAAAACTATCTTATTGGACAGTACAGCTAGGCCATAGTGAGTCTGTTTTGAGCTAAAGATGAGTAGGCGCAGCTGTGTTAATAAATCAAGCTATCACATCTTTATGCGTAATTAACTTAAGATCCTGATTTCCTAAGCAGAATCTGACTTCAGATTTCGATTCAGCGCACTTGATTTAGCATATGGATTAGACCAAGTAGCAGACAATATTTATTTTTTTGTGATCCAGTGTAATGACTTTGAAACAGCCCTGCCCATGACCACAGCAACCTAAGGAACATTCCCCATAGATATTGTACTGATGGCGTGCAGAAAAACGGAGGGCTGGTGCCAAAGACAATTTGTGTGAAACTAAATGCATCAAAACCACTTTTCTTCTCCATGTTGTGGCTTTGCAGAACATCAGTATGTCAGTGGAAGGCGATTACACCTACCTGAGAATCAACTTCTACTGCCCGGGGAGTGCCCTGGGTCGCAATGAGGGCAACATCTTTCCCAATCCTGAAGCCACCTTTGTGAAAGAGATGTGAGTCATCCTTAAAACCAAAACTTGTGCCACAGGGTCTTAGCAGTCTTCATTGTTTTAGAAAAAAAACCTGGCCTTTTTAATGGCAACCTCTTGTAAGATGGGTGTGAGTTGGAGGAAGCCCAGAGTTGGGTTTTTGACCCGATTGGGCGGGATAATAAGTCGAAGGAAATAAATAAATAAATAAATAAATAATTGTGTTTATGATTCTCTCCCTTCCTTTGAAGAGCTTTCCCCTCTGGGTCTCAAAACATTTCCAGTGCCTTATGCCAGGGGTGGCCAAATGTTTTGAGCCCCATCCTGGTCACCTGGTTTAGCGGCCTGGTCACATGATTCCGCCCACTGGCGGGAGTGGCAAGGATAGCATGGGCCAGATGGTTTGGTGTCGTGGGCCAGATACGGTTCATGGACCATAGTTTGGCCACCCCTGCCTTATGCCATCCATACATTAGAATACCTTTCTCTTCACTTGCTGAGATGGGTGGTTTCTGTAAAACAATCCAGTTTTCATTTCATATGTTTCAGGATGTCTTGTTTTCTCTTCTTCTGGTAGTAAGGCAGAGGTGCCGAAACTTTTCAGGCTGTGGGCAGGTCACATGGTTCAGAGAGACAGACATTACAGCCTGGGGGCCAGATGTGGCCACCGACGCCAATTCATCCGGCCCACAAAACCCTCATCACTCCTGGAAGCGGAAATAAAACGTGCCAGGACGCGCGAGTTTTACTTCTGCTTCCAGGAGAGATGAGGACTTCAGGGGCTGGATGAATTGGCGTCAGGGGTCAGATCCGGCCCCCAGGCCATAGTTTGGGTACTCCTGTAGTAAGACATGAAAAGCCAATCCTGCCTCCTGCCGTCAAAAGAACTAGGTTTTCCGGCTTGTAATCAAGAATCTACCGATGCAAAACTTCATTTTCTTTCTGTTGCTCTTTCCATCTTCCCTGTCTCCAGCACATATCGAGCATCTAATATAAAAACACCCGGGGAACAGTCTGTGCCAGCGCTCAATCTGCAGAATGCTTTCCGTATCATCAAGGAGGTGCAGAAGCGCTACAAAACCCGTGAAGCGGAAGAGAAAGAGAAGGAGGTGAGCAAGAGGAGAGTTTCTCAAAGTGGCTGGAAGACTCGGGATTGGTGGAAATTGCCCTTGTGTTTGGGGGCGGTTTTCAGCACTGGGAGCCATTTGGCGAGTTAAACAGACTTCATCTGCCCTGAGCAGGAGAATCTCACCAAGAAGCCCCACGGCTGGTGTAGAAATCATTGGTATTGACGTTGTTGTCCCTTTCCATTTTCTCAGGGGATTGTCAAACAAGACTCTTTGGTGATCAACCTGAATCGCAGCAATCCCAAGCTGAAAGACCTTTACATCCGCCCCAACATCGCCCAGAAAAGGATGCAGGGGTCTCTGGAGGCCCATGTCAATGGTATAGTGAGAATGGAAAGGGTTTCTACCGTTCTTATTCATTTATTTATTAACATTTATACCCCACCCTTTTGGGATAGGCACAACTTAGGGTGGCTTACTGTAGGTAGGTCGATAGATAGAATCCTGTAATAGCTAATAAAAACACAAGAAAAAAACACCAGAAACAAAGCCCAATGGCATTTAAAAAAGCCCTTATATTTAAGTTTTAAAATTTATTTAATATTGCAGTATTAAAATTAAAACACTATCAGCAACAGTAAAAGGAGGTAATGTCAATTTTAAAAAGAGTCCAGGGTCAATATTGCACAGTTATAATGATCTTAAAAGCCTTAGAACAGGGGTCCCCAACCATAGACCAACTTCATGCCAAACAACCTTCCCACAGACCAGCAAGTTTGTTCTTGGGGTCTAAGGCAGACCAGATCTAAAGGGATTTCTGCTGGGGAAAATGTCAAAATGATCTTGAACTGTTTTTTCAATTGTGTTGGTGATTTCTTGAAGGGTCGGGCCATAATTTGAGGTCACGCTGTAGGTTGAGGTCACGCTGTAGGCAGTGATGGGATGACAAAAATTCTACTACCACGCCATGACGTCACGGACGTCATGGGCGTGGCCAATGGCATGACGTCATGACGTCACGGCCGACGTCATGACGTCATGACGTTGTGGGCGGGGCCAAAATAAAAATAAATAAAAAATAAAAATAAACATACACACACACCCCTCCCTCTCAGCCCACCCACCCAGACACAAATAAATAAATAAAATAAAAACAACCACCCACCCAAAACACAAATAAATTACCCACCCACCCCAAATAAAAACCCCTCGCTTACCTTTCTTGGGACCCGGCACCCCGATTGCTGTCCACAGCCGCCGCCGCCGCCGGAGCTGCCTGCACCCCTGTGGCGTCCTCCTTGGGCCGGTACCTTTTTAGCCCGGCTCCGGCCATGGCGAGGGGCGACGGGCAGCCGCGGCTGCCGCGCCTCCCTGGGCCGTCCCCATGCCGCACCGCCGCCGCCTACAGCTTCCTCCTCCGCAGCGCGCGGCAGCCGAGCTCAAAAGGGACCGACCCAAGAAGGAGTCCACAGGGATTCAGGCAGCGGCAGCTCCGGCGGCGGCGGGCGGCGGCTGTGGACGGCGGGTGCAGGCACCCGGCCCACAGGCGCCCGGCGGAGGCGGCGGCAGCGGTGTACCCCGCCGGGCGTCCCCAGGGCATGGGGCTTGTCAGCAGCGGACGGCCGAGGCAGCCCTCAACGTGCCGCGGGGAGGCGCCCCCCTCAGAGGGCTGCTGCCGCCGCCGCTGCCCTGAAAGTTCTAAATGTTTTGAAAATCGGAGCGAAAATGGCTCTAATTGACTGCGCATGCGCAGAAACTCAATCTGACGCATGTGCAATGCGTCAGATTGAGTTTCTGCGCATGCGCAGTCAATTAGAGCCATTTTCGCTCCGATTTTAATTTTTTCTTTCTTTCGGTCAGGCGTCCGGAACCGGACGCCCCAAAAGTGGACTTCCCCTCACGGAGAACCCTCCGGGATTGGTCTTACCGGTTCCAGAGATCCGTCTGGAACCGGTGACATCCCATCACTGGCTGTAGGTCTACACCAGCTGAAACGGGGTCCCCACTTCCTTCTCTCATCAAGCCTTTCTTCCTGGTCAGGTTTCCGTTTCACTTCTGTGCGGGGAGACAAAGTGGACATCCTGTACAACAACATCAAGCACGCCGTGTTCCAGCCCTGCGACGGGGAGATGATCATCGTGCTACACTTTCACCTCAAGGTGCCTGTCGAAAACTGAGCTATGAGAAAATGGCAAGCGAGTTTATAAGGCTTTATTGTGTTGATGGGGGAGAGCAAACTTAGTTACTCTGTATTGTTCGAGCTCCTGCCTCTGTCTCAACTCCTGCCAACCTAGCAGTTTGAAATGTATGCAATTTAGTCACTATAGGGGGTGTTTGTTATACGAGGTTCCACTGTATTCTGCTCCACAGGGATTAACCTCTTGAGATTCAGATTTATATTTTGCACCTAGAGTGCTGCTTGTATCAGGCTGCAGGATTAAGATTTGCAAAATAGGTTGAGGGGTGGGTAGAGTTCCAGGTTTTGAATTATAGCTTCTGTCTGCCCCAATCAACAAGAAGAGGGATGTTGGAAATGTGTTTCAGCAACCACTGAAGAGCCACATATGTTCCAGTACTAGCTGGGAAAGTCAGAGCAGAATAGCCCATTTAGTAAGAGACAAAGGCAGGCCTGCAGACAGGAGACTGAGGTGGCTTGGTGGTTAAGACACTGAACTTGACAACTGGATGGTCAGCAGTTCGAAATCTGAGTGCTGTACAGCGGAGTGAACTCCTGTCTCTGTTCCAGATCCTGCCAACCTAACAGTTCAAAAAGCAAGAAATTGCAAGTAGATCAATAGGTATACTTTGGTGGAAAGGAAAACCATTCCATGCACTTGGGTGTCTAGTCATGTCTGCACATGACCACGGAAATGTCTGCAGACCCAGACAGCACTGGCTCTTTGGCTGTAAACAGAGATGAGCACCAAGCCCTAGAGTTGGATACAACTGACTTTTGAGCAAGAGCGACCTTTACCTAAAGACAGGCCAGCTTCTGAGTGCTCTGCTGTTTGTTTTTTAATTATTCCTCCAAGGCTAATAGAAGCATAAAGGATGTAAATTAATCACTCCTAAAGTACTGTACAAAGTGTATTCCCTGCTGTAATTTTTAGGTCTTCAGCTCTGTCCTGATAAAAGGCATTTATTAGCCCAATCTCAGATGTTTTGCCAAAATGCTCACACAGCCATGCCAGTGCAAATGTTTTTCCTTCCTTTCCACTCTTGCTACCTTCACTCCCAGAATGCCATCATGTTTGGCAAGAAGCGCCACACGGACGTGCAGTTTTATACGGAAGTGGGTGAAATCACCACCGACCTGGGCAAGCATCAACACATGCACGACCGCGATGATCTCTACGCTGAGCAGGTGAGAAAAGGGAGGCAGTTGCTGATCAGGTACACAGAATGGTTGGAAGCGGGTCAGTTTGAGTAGAGCTCTTACCAGGCTTCCTGGTCCTTTTCTTTGTACAGATGGAGCGGGAGATGAGGCACAAGCTGAAAACGGCGTTCAAGAACTTCATTGAGAAAGTAGAGTCTCTCACCAAGGAGGAGCTGGAATTCGAGGTGCCCTTCCGGGATCTTGGGTAAGGACTGGCAGGGCACGGGAGAGCATCTCTTTTCTTGCCCCCTGCAAGCAAGGGTTATCTTGAGGCCCCGCCCCCATCCAGGATATCTTTGAAATTCAGTATGAATTGGCAAGAGGGACTTTGGTGGCTTCATGGTTAAGACACTGGACAACAGGAAAGATGGTAGGTCAGCAGCTTAAGACCTGAGTGCTGCATGACAGAGTGAGCTTCCATCCCAGCTGCTGCCAACCTAGCTGTTTGAAAGCAAGAATTTGCTAGTAGATAAATAGGTACTACTTCGGTGAGAAGGTAAGCAGCGTTCCATGCCTGCCACATGTCCATGGATGCAGATGCAGACAGCTTTGACTCTTTGGCTGTAAATAGAGATGAGCACTGAACCCGAGAGTCAGATACGACTGGCTTTTGAGCAAGGGCAATTTTTACCTATGAATTGGAGAAGAGATGGTTGAGATTTATCTGGGGTTGGGTTGGGTTGCCATTAAAGTAAAGGTCCCCCTTGCTGAAAAGCCAGTCATATCCGACTTTAGGGTTCAGTGCTCATCTCTGTTTCATAGCCGAAGAGCCAACGCTGTCTGCTTCTGTAGATGTTCCCATGGTCATGTGGCAGGCATGACTAGACACCGGAGTGCACAGAACGCTGTTTACCTTCCCACTGAAGTGGTCCCTGTTTATCTACTTGCAATTCCTTGTTTTTGAACTGCTAGGTTGACAGGAACTGGGACAAAGATGGGAGCTCATTTCGTCCTGCAGTACTCAGGAATCGAATTGCTAACCTGTTGCCTTCCAGTCAGTGTCTTAGCCACTTGAGCCACTGCAGTAGGAGTGTCCAAACTCATGCAAATGCATGGATGTGTTCGTACTTATAACAGTATTTTGCCCACCCTTGTCCTTGCATCAAGGAAGTACATTTGCTTAAGAAGAAGGACTAGCAAGAATCATTTGCAAATTGCTGAAATTCCCTATCTTGTCAAAAGAAAAAGTTACTGCCTACTCCTTATCAGAATGAGAGCTAGAAATAAGCATTTGATACAGGATGGGAATAACTCAGCTTGTTGGTCCCTCTCTTTTTCCTCCAGTTCTTTGACTTTCCAGAAATCCTGTAGTGTCCGATTGGTGAACTTGGTTGGCGCTACAAAAGGTGTTGACGTCAGCTGCTTCTTAACGATATTTTCCCCCATTTTCTTCTCCCTCTCCTCCAACTCACGATGGCAGGTTTAACGGCGCCCCTTACAGAAGTACTTGCCTGCTCCAGCCAACCAGCAGTGCCCTGGTGAATTGTACTGAGTGGGTGAGTAGAAACATAGGTTGCTTAGAGTGGATGTGTGTGGATAGATGGGGGAGGAGGATTGTCAGCATTGCTAGGGGGGAAAGTGGTTGAGGTGTCATATTCCATCCATGAATCTAAAGATTTGGAAGCCATTAGAGTATGTGAGCCTGATGGAATTTGACATGTGTAGGTCACCACTACTCCTTATTTGCTGGGGGTATGTTCCGATAACAGCCATAGATACCTGAAACTGCAGATAACAGTGAACCCTATATTTTGCATTGAACCCCGATTTATTTGTTAAGCGAGTCTTTGGTTGGTTTTATTTGTTAAGCAAAGTGACCATTCAGAGATAATTCTGCTCTTTAATCGAGTTACTCTTTAAGCGAGGTGCTCTTTATGCGAGGTTTGACTGTATATACTGTACTGTATTATGTATTTCAGGATTTTTTGTTGAATATTTTTAGTCCCACAGATAACTGAAAACTGTGGATACTGAATCCAGAGATAGGAGGGGTGACCTGTAGATCTCTGTATTGGTCAAAGATGTTTTCTTTCATAGTTTGCATTCTTATTCATGATAGTACTCACTGAGGGTTTATCTCCATATACCAAGATGAGAAACTGACTCCTCCCAGTTTATCCCCTCTGTAGCCACCCTTTGTTGTGACCCTGGATGAAGTGGAGCTGATTCACTTTGAGCGAGTGCAATTCCACTTGAAGAACTTCGACATGGTCATCGTCTACAAAGACTACAGCAAAAAGGTCACCATGATCAACGCCATCCCTGTGGCCTCACTTGACCCCATCAAAGAGTGGCTCAAGTATGTTGGGGGGCTGCCGTGGGTGTCCTTTGCCAGTTACTCCACTGGTGAGTCATTGCTGTCACATTCTTGTGACTAGTAGTTTGGTTGTTCGACTACTGCAAGAACAGCCACTTCTGCTGCTTCACCCAGGATGGGTAAATGGAGGTACTCTGGGAGCTGTAGGTTTTTTTTTTTAAATACTTTTCCAAGCTCTGACCTGGCTTGACAGTTTCTGGCCAGCTTTGCAAGCATAGGGTGAGACAAGGGTGCTATTCTGAGCCAGACCTAAAACATCTGGAGGACCCCAGAAGTCCTATCCAGGTGCCTGGAGGCTGTCAGGGTCTGGATGGGGGACAACGGGCTACAACTGAATCCCGGCAAGACTGAGTGGCTATGGGTAAGGGGTCCTGCGCTATCTCGGGAGTTACCATCTTTGGTTCTGGATGGGGCAGTTTTGCCCCAAACAGACCTGGTGCGTAATCTGGGGGTCCTCTTGGACTCACGACTACTGCTCGAGGAGCAGGTGGCAGCCGTGGCCAGGAGGGCTTTTGCACAACTTCGTGTAATACGCCAGCTACGCCCACTCCTAGACCGGGATTCCTTGCTCATGATCACACATGCTTTGGTCACCTCCAGACTTGATTACTGTAATGCGCTCTACATGGGGCTGCCCTTGGTGACCATTCGGAGGCTGCAGCTGGTCCAGAATGCGGCTGCTCGGGTAGTGATGGGGTGCGGGCGTTATGCTCGTGCCTCACCACTGCTTCGGGAGCTGCACTGGTTGCCAGTATGTCTCCGGGTGCAATTCAAGGTGCTGGTTATTACCTTTAAAGCCCTACATGGTAGTGGGCCAGGATACTTAAGAGACCGCATCGTCCCAAGGACATCTGTCCGTCCCACCAGGGCGGATCGGAGAGGCTCTCTTATCATTCCATCGGCTAGAGAGGCGCATCTCTCTAGCACCAGAAAGAGGGCCTTCTCCGTGGCCGCCCCGGCCCTTTGGAACCTCCTGCCAACTGAGTTACGTCTACAGACAGAGCTCCTGTCCTTTCGGAAGGGCCTAAAAACCTGGCTGGCAGGGCAGGTGTGGGGCTCCAGGAATTTGGGGTCCCATGTTGGGTGGCTGATATGATGGGACAGCCACCCCTCCCTCACTCTTTTAAACTTTTAAAATCTTTTTAAACCTTTTAACCTTTTTAAATCTTTTAGATTTTTGGAAATTCAGCGTTTAATTCTTTTTTAATTGACTTTTAAGTAATTTATGAACCTTAAGGTTTTAATTTATGAATTTCTGTAAGCCGCCTAGAGTCAGGTTCGCCTGATTGGGGCGGGATAATAAATCTAAATAAATAAATAAATAAATAAATAAATGTAGTTCAGTCAACAGCACAGGAGAAATTAGCAGTAGTTTATTCTTCATGCGTTTGTTCTTCTGGAAGAGTGGGTGTGAGCTCACCTTTCTGTCAGCCCTTGGCACTGATCGGTTCCTTTCCTCTCCGCCCCGCCAGCTCTTGTGACATCAAATACACAGAAGGCGTGCAGTCCCTCAACTGGACCAAAATCATGAAAACAATTGTGGATGACCCAGAAGGCTTCTTTGAGCAAGGCGGGTGGTCCTTCCTTGAGCCCGAAGGCGAGGTACGTTGAGCTGTAAAAGTAGGAAAGCGAGTTTAAATTGGAGTTGGAAGCAGGCTGTAGTTACCATTCTGCTCTTTCTCTGGAAGGGTAGTGGCTGGAGTTGCAAAGTGGGAGAGGAAGCAGTTAATTAGGTGGCATACATAGTTTCAGTGCTGCTATGTTTCTCCAGAAAATGAATGTGCAGGTACAGAGTCTCTCATTACCCATTTCCCCAAGGAATGCAGTCCCCAAATCCATGTTGTACTGTAACAGTGATGTTGAACCTTTTAGAGACTGAGTGCCCAAACGGGTGGTGCGAACTCTTTGCTGGGGGGGGGGGGGGAGGAAGTGCACCCATTGGACTGCTGGGCAGAGGTGTGGGGCGAACTCTGTGTTGGGCGGAGAGAGGAAGCCCTCTCACTGGGCAGATGAGGAGAGAGACGAGGTGAACTCTGTGCTGGGGTGACAGCGCATGTGCCTACAGAGAGGGCTCTGAATACCCCCTCTGGCATGCATGCCATAGGTCCACCACCACTGTACAATAAAATACTTAGTTATTTTTTTCCTTAATTTTTTAAATGTCATTTTGGAGAGTCTAGTCCCGAGTTAAATTTTTCACAGTCGATCAAGCCTGGAGCCTGACTCCTCAAACTATTTGGCTCTTCTTTACCACCGACTTCCTCTATCTTTTTCTCTTTCAGGGAAGTGATGCTGAATCTGGGGACTCTGGGTCCGAGATGGAAGATGAGACTTTCAATCCTTCCGAAGAAGAGGATGACGAAGAGGAGGACACAGATGAGGATTATTCCTCAGAGGCGGAGGACACGGGTGAGGATGCTGCTCCTTGAAGACAGAAAAGAGATCGTGGTCTTCATCTCTCTCTATATGGGGGGCTCTGGCTCTGCTTTCCAGCAGTGTGTGTGTGGTTTTTGATGATTTTTCCTAAGCTGGAATGCTGGCAAGCCAGCAGTTTGAGACGGATTGAGCGCCCGCCTCCGTTCCAGCTCTTGGGGACATGAAAGGAGCCTCATTTGGGTGTTCCCTGAGTGGAATTTCTTCTGAAAAAAATCCTTTCAATCCAGAATAATTTCTGTTATTATTATTTTTTCCCTTAGGGCTTGGGAGAGCTTTTTTCCTGTTCTGTGCCATTTAACTGTAATCCCTCCAGACCAGCTGTGCTTGGCTAGGAATTCTGGGCTTGCAGTCCAAGAAAAAAGGCACTTTTCAAATCTGATTCCCCCCTTGGTCACAACTAGTCACAATTAGAGTAGACACTTGCATCCACGGAGCTCTCAGAGGAGTTTGACTCACCAAATCCCCATTGATTTAATAGGCCTAGGTAAAGGTCACTCTGGCTCAAAAGCCAAGCGTATCCAACTCTAGGGTTTGGTGCTCATCTCCATTTACAGCCAAAGAGCCAATGCTGTCTGTGTCAGCAGACGTTTCCATGGACACATGGCAGGCATGACTAGACACCAGAGTGCACAGAACACTGTTTATCTTCCCACCAAAGTGGTACCTATTGATCTACTTGCAATTTCTTGCTTTTGAAGTGCAAGGTTGGCAGGAGCTGGGACAGAGACTGGAACTCACTCCATCGTGCAGCACTTGGGTTTCAAACTGCTGACCTGCCGACCTTCCAGTGATCAGGTTCAGCGCCCTAACCACCAAGCCCCCCGCAGTCCCTACTTTAGGCCTTCTTTATCACAGTTGATTCCACTACTAAGCAATGGGATTTTTACCATTATAAAGTAGAATTGTAGCTTCTGTTCCTTATTCCCTAATGAAGTCTTTTTGCTCTAACCCTTTTTAACTTAAACATACCAGACTACCACTAAGAAGAACTGAAGTGTTCTGGAACCCTCTTGGTGCATGTTGGGGAAATGGGGTGAAGTCCTGGCAAAACAAGGGACTGACACGATGCTCCTGTTCAAAGAGAGCTGCTCAGGATACTTCTAGTAACTGATTCCGAATCCCCTTCTCTTGACAGATTACTCTAAGGACTCCATGGGCAGTGAAGAGGAGAGAGGCAAAGATTGGGACGAACTGGAGGAAGAAGCCCGGAAAGGTACAAGGTCTTCCCTCTTCAAGGTGTTCTTTTGACACTGGCTTTTGAGGAATGTCGGGCGTCGCTCCCCATTGATTTTGCTAGCCTAGCATTGCGAACTCTGACCAGCAGGGATTGCCCAGACTTTCAGCCCGGATTCTTTCTTGGCCTTCTCTGGAGATGCTTGGGATTGAAGCGAAGTCCTTCAGCACAAAAAACCCCTGCTTGTCCAACACCTTACATTTCATGTTCGATACGGCACCCCTCTAGTCCCTGGAGCTATTCCACCCAAAAAAGGCCAGCTCTGTTTTAGGCTACATTAACACAGGGGTTCCCAACCTAAGGCATGTAGGCCAGATCCAGCCTGCAACACCAGTTCAAGTGGCCCCCGCCCTCCCTCTTAAGTGCATTTGAGGAACAAAATGGCCACCCCTTTGAAGCTGTAGGAACAAAATGGCTGCCCTCATCATGCAGGCAGGGGGAAATGGCTGTCCGGCCCGCGAGGCTCACTCGGAGGGCATGGCCCGGCCCCCAGCTTGAAAAGGTTGGGAGTCCCTGCATTAACAAAAAAGTCTGGTCTCCAAAACCCATGAGGTACTATTAGTCCCCCTCTATCCTGGCACTAGTTAGACCCCATCTAGAGTTCTGTCTCCAATTCTGGGCGCTGCACTGTAAGAAAGATGTCAACAAATGAGAGCAGGGAGAGAGAAGGGCAACAATGATGATCAGAAGGGTGTAAACCAAGCCCTTTGGGGAAAGCCTGAAGGAACTGGGCATGTTGAGAAAAGGAGGCTGAGAATACCTGAAAAGACAATCATAAAGAGGAAGAGCAGGATCTGTTCCCAATTATCCCAGAGTGCAGGACGCATTGTAACGGGGTGAAACTACAGGAAGCCAGAGGCAGGCTGAGTATTAGGAAAAATTTCTTAACTGTTAGAGCAGTACGACAGTGGAAGCCATTGCCTCGAGAGGTGGTGAGGGCTCCAGCACTTGAAGTGCTCAAAAGAGAATTGGACAACCATCAGAGATGACAGATCTGTTTTGGTTTAGGTTCCTGCAATGAGCAAGAGGTTAGAGTCAATGGTTTAAAACGGGTTCCCAATCTACGGTCCATGGGCTGGAACCGGCCTGCAGTGCCAATTAATCTGGCCCGTGGTGAGGACCCCACTGCCACCTGCTGGAAGTGGGAAAATGTGCCAGAAGCAGGAAAAACACACCAAAAACAGGGTAAAAACAGCCAAAATGTGTCAAAAACACACCGGCCTCACTCCCGCCAGCACAGGAAGCAGCAAACACAGCAGAGAACGTGCCGCGATTGCGTCCGCTGTTGCCACCGCCACCAGAGGTGGTGGAAGTGGCTGGAGGAACCATGCCTCTGTCCCACACATGTCTTTGGGGGGGCTTGGTCCGGCCCATGGCACGAAAAGGTCAGCCACGCCTGGTTTAAAAGCCCCCTGGCAACTCAGCTCTTCTGTGATTCTTTCCATCCCTATCAGAGAGTAAATGAAACACATTCTGGCACCTTAAAGAATAACTTTCTGTATTTTAACGTTTGCTTTCTTGGATCAAGTCCACTTCATCAGACAAAGTGATCCAAGAAAGCTAACGTTAAAATAGGGGCATCAGTCTTTAAGGTGCCACAACCTTTATTTATTTATTTTTTTGCTTTTTGTTGTTGTTAACATTTTGTGTACTCTCTGATATGCTTGAAACCGACTAACGCAGGCGCCCCTTCGACTATTTCCACCCTTCGTCTGCTCCCTCACCACCACCACCACAGTGTAATGGGCGTGACCCATTCCTTGGTCTCTTCCCCACAGCCGACCGGGAAAGCCGATACGAAGAGGAGGAGGAACGGAGCCGCACCGTCAGCCGCAAGAGGAAGAGCACGTCGTCTCACAGCTCCAGCCGCCACCGCAGCTCCCACGGCCACAGCCGCAGCCCCAGCCGAAGCTCTGCTCCCGCCAAGAAGAAGAGGAAGTAGCTGGAGGGGGGTCTGGTTGTCCTTCCCGCCAGCCAGTCTTTTCCCTGGGGGAGGCTTTGGGGTCCTCTCCTTGCAGTCAATCTTCAGGGCGTGGGTGGCATCCGCCCCTTCCCTGCAGACTTTTCACACACACACACACACACACACCCTTGCCCAGTTCCCTCCCCCCCTGTTTTTCTCTGGGGAGTATCTTGTTTTTGTTTCTTGAGTCTTTTTCTGACGATTTGTGCGGACCAAGCAGGTATGAGAGTATTCCAGTCCACCCTTTTGAGTTAACCATCAACACGGAAGAAAAGGGCGAGGATTGTGTTTGAGGGCAGTCTCTAGGCTAGTGTCATTGATCATGCTTCTCTCCTGTTTCCCCTTGATCCTTTTCTATTGCCTCTGCTGCGTCACCCACCTTCCCGCCTCTTGAATATACCCCAAAAGCCCTTCCCCTGTAAAACTTTCCCTTGATGCCAAGGGGCTTGTTTTCCTCGGGCAGATCTGGGGTGTGTGGGGGTGTCAAGGAAGGGCATTTTGCCCTTGCAGTTATTCCTGAATAAGAACACGTACTTTGGTGAGGCAGACTTTAGGGGGCGGGTTTCCATGTTTGTCAATGGCAAAGAGGGGATGGCTGCGCTTTGCCTGTTCAAAGCAGAACCCCGGTTCTTACACAAAGCCCCCCAACCCTTGTACAGTTATGGAGCGGAAGGCAGAGATGTTTTTGTACAGATGAGATCAGGGTTGGGGGGACAAGGAAGTAATTATTAAAGAGAGGAGAAATGTTCTTGCTTTTGTTCCATTATTTCTTTCCTTTAAAGAAAAATAAGTCATGCTCTCTATGTATTTATCTGTTTTCTAGTTGCCCAGTCTGGTCTCCGGTGAGCAAGTGTTTAGGGGTGGGAGTGGGAGGGAGGGAGGGAGGGTTGAAGACATTTGCCTACTCCTGCCTCCCTTGTTTCTGGTTGGGTTAGGAGTCATTGGTTCCAGCAAGGGGTGGGCTGGAGAGGCTTTCTCAAACTCCCGCCCACCCCATCCCGTAGCCGTTAGCACTCAGTATTTTTGACTTTGGAAAAACTGATCAATAAAAAAATGTTTTTTTAAATATTTGGGAAAGTTTATTTCTTCATTGGCCTACTGCCTTGCTTTAATCCAGGAGTTCTCAACCTTTTAAAGCCAGGGGCCAGGTCACACTCCCTCAGACAGCTTCAGGGACCAGGTGGCCACCCTTCCTCGACCACATGGCACTTCCTGGTGTGGTGGAGACGGGGGGGGGGGGGCTCATGAAGTGGTGCCGCAGGTCGCATTCGGCCCACAGGCCACAAGTTGAGAATCCCTGCTTTAATCCCTAAACCAGTGATGGTGGACCTTTTAGATACCAAGAGCCCAAATTCACCTTCACCGCCTTACCTCAGACAGGGGAGGGAGGAAGTGCGCCTGTTGGGTGGCTGGGCAGAGGGGCAGGGCGAACTCTGCTGGGGGAGGGAGGAAGTGCTCCCATTGGGCAGAGTGGTGGAGCAAACTCTGTGCTGGGGTGCATGGCCACAAAGAGGACTCTGAGTGCCCCCTCTGACACACATGCCACAGTTTCGCCACCACTTCCCTAAGCCCTCTGAAGTATCATCTTTAGTTTGAAATACATAATTGGGACTGCATTTTGTGACCCTACAGTGGCATATGACTCCGTCTTCCATCAGTTGCTGTTTATAAACCTCTTCCTCCTCACTAAAGATCACAGAGTAACTGAAATGGCCACCATTCTGCCTCAAAAACTAAAGATTTCGAGGGAGCTATAGTCACTGGAGAAATCAAATCTTCGACCTGGCATTGTTACTTTCTAACATTTACACAAATGATCCATCAATGTTCCCATACATACTCTAGACTTTCATCGGTGCTAATGATCTTGCCTTAACAGTCAAAACAGATCTTTTCGCCCACTGTGCACTGGCTAACCTCTGCATTAGAAGATCTTTCCTCATATTAGAAAAACAACCAGCTCAAATCAAACCCTTTTAAAAAAATACAGGTTTGTGCCTTCCTCTTAAAAGAATAGAGAAAAAACTCCCAAGTTAGCTGGAAAGGCAAGATTTTGGAATATTGCCCCAAGTATTTGGGGATAATGCTAGATAAAACTCGCCTGTAAAAAACATTGTCTAAGCACCAGACAAAGTTGCCACGAGAAATAGCATACTTAGGAAACTGGCTGAGTCAAACGGGTGCACACCCACAAACGGTAAGAACAACTTTGTTATCCGATTTTAGCATTATCCGATGTAATTGTTATCCGAGGTATTACTGTATGCCTTAGATTGTTTCTCACCAGGATGAGATTCTGATTCCAGGTTGGCCAATCTTTGTGTGCCGCAGGCCTGACCATGCCCCCAGAACAGCTACATGGGCTAGACCACACCCACGGAAGCTGAAGTGGGTGCATTTACGGCTGATGTAAATGCGCCCACTTCCACATTTACATCAACTGTGGGTGCGTTTGCACATGCACAGTCATGTTTTACAGCTGACATAAACACACCTGCTTCTACTTTTGGGTGTGGGGGAGATGGCAATGGGCTGGTTGGAATGGCATTGTGGGCCAGGTCCGGCCCACAGGCCATAGGTTGGGAGCCCCTGCTCTAATTAGAACATTGGGAAGTCACTTAATCAACTTCAAAATAATGTAGGAAAATCAAAGAATAATCCTGTAAAAGGGGGCTACTTGGATGCAGGTCACATTTTCTGTCAATGGAGAATTTCAATCAATGCAGCAATTTATGCCACATCACATGTATACAGTTGTACCTCCCTTAAAGAGCATAATGCGTTCCACAGGATTGTTCTTTATGCGAGTTTGCTCTTTAAGCGAAACACCATTGAAAGTGACCAATTGTGGGGGGGATTGCAAACCCCGATTTATTTGTTAAATGAGTTTTTGGTTGGTTTTATTTGTTAAGCGAAGGGAACATTCAAAGAAAATTCTGCTCTTTAACCGAGGCGCTCTTTATGCGAGGTTTGACTGTAAAAGGAGATCTAATAAAATGTTGAGAAAATGCAATTGCAGAAGCCTATTTCTAGTCATTTGATTATTTTAACATATATTTTTTTAATTATCTCATATTTCACATATGTCCATAATTTTAAATTGTGCAATGCTCTGATATAAAGAAAAGAAAAAAGATTCCGGAACAAAGTTTGCTCCTTTTCATCCATCCTTGCCATTCTTCTTTTTGCCTGCATAATAGACCGCACGGAGAGCAGTCACAACTTCCGTGGAGACCTTCAGCATCCCAATGTTGATGTCCGGATCGAAAGAACTGAGCACTGAAATGACAAAGGTTGAAATAGCTTTCTGGGGTTTCCATTAGATGAACAGCTCCTGTTTGGGAAAGGCAGTCAGAGAACATGACATCTAAAAGTTTAGCCCTGTTTTGCTGTGAAAATGGTCTTTACTGAACACTGAAAAATCGGCTTTTACAATACTGTACGGACTCTTCTTTATTATAGTTGTGCCTTCAAGAGGCAGAAGCTGTTGGAGAGGGACACCTCAATACTCTACTATATATTCACATATTGACATTATGAAGAGTATACAGAACAGCAACTGGAATAAGAGTAAACCACTCCAAAATCTGATCACTTCTGTAAGACAAGATTTGTGATCAATAAATATTTATAATTAAAAAAAATTACTATAGCTAGTCTTAAAGATGCTGGAAGACTGGGGATGGGTTATACACACTAATCATGCCTGCCACATGACCATCTGCAGACACAGCACTGGCACTTTGGCTGTAAATGGAGATGAGCACGAAACCCTAGAGTCCGACACGACTGGCTTTTGAGCAAGGGAGACCTTTGCCTATTCACACTGAAATGGCTATCACTTAGGAAAATGGAAGAACAGACTTCTGAGCGATTGGGATTCTAATGGGATCTCTAAAATCATCTCTTGCCTTGTCAGTAGAGAGACTGCCAAGTCAGACTACCATGTATTGACAAACGAATCCATCAGCCAGCCCAGAGGTTCCCAACCTTCTCAGGCCGGGGGCCGGATCACACTCTTTTAGTCAGTTTCGCGGGCTGGATGGCCATTTTGCCCTGCCTGCATGATGGGGGCGCCCAGTTTGTCCCAAAAGTTTCAAAGGGGTGGCCATTTTGTTTTTCAACTGCTCTTAGAGGGGTGGGGGGCACATGAAATAGTGCTGTGGGCCAGATCCAGCCCACGGGCCTTAGGTTGGGAACCCCTCAGCTAGCTAAAGGGTATTGTGGATTTAGACATGGGGTGATTCATATTTTCAAAGTGTATTGCCCCTTTTCTTGTTTCCAGGAAGCCTGGGGCTGTTCAGCGCGGAATCGAAAAGCCCCAGTGGAGAAACAAGATCTTGAAACTTTGTGCAGATTTTCCCACCATTTTGGTTAAAAAAAAAGAAAGGGGGAGAAGGTTTGCCATAATAATGGGGTTTTTAAAAACAGAATTACAATCCCTGTCATTACAGAGTTTGTTAATAATTTGGCTTTACACCTCAACAGGTCTAGCAGCTTGGTCTGTTGACTCTATGCTCCAAGTCTATGGCTTTCCAGCTTCTTACCTTGAAGATCTCGTTTGTACGCGTCGCATCCAGTGAGAAGAATCTCTCGCAGGTCCAGGTAAGCAAAGCCCACATCCTCGCACTCTCCTTCAGCCCCAGGCATCGGTTCGCTCACCACTATGAACTGCAGCCTACATTGAGAGGAAGAGTCTATGAATGCAACAGTTAGAGCAGAGGTTCCCAACCTAAGGCCTGTGGGCCAGATCCACCCCATGGGCTAGATCCAGCCCGTGGCGCCATTTCATGTTGTGCCATATCCAAGGGCATCTGAGAAACAAAATGGCCACCCCCTTTAAATCTGCTGGGACAAAATGACCGCACCCCCTTCATGCAGGCAGGGCAAAATGGCCATCCGGCCCTCAAAAATGACTGAGAGAGCGTGGCCCAGGCTCCGGCTTGAAAAGTTTGGGGGGGGGGGCTGAGTTAGAGTGTTTATTTACCATGGTCGCAGTTTTTTTTAAGGAGAAAGGTGGGCACTCACCGGTTCTGCTCAGGCTCTTCCGCTTTCACCATGGAAAACAGTTGCCGCCTCTGGAAACCATCCAGGTCCGGGTCCAGGTGGATCACTGCAGGAAGAGAGTTTTGGGAGCATCCATAGGCTTGCGTTTGCCAGAGTTGAGCAGGGCCTTTGAGGGCAACGGTGGCCACCCTTGGCACTCCAGGTGTTCTTGCACTTCAGCTCCCAGAAGCCCAAGTCAGCACACCAGCTGACCAGGGCTTCTGGGAACTGAAGTTCAAGGACACCTGGAGTGCCAAGGTTGGCCACCACTGTTCTAAGTCTTGATGGCACATAACAACTGAGTTGAGCTGCTGTTTGTAGAGCATTCTCTCCTTGCACGGTGCTTAAAATATCTCAGCCAGAGTGCATGGATACAGGTAAGCCCTATGAATTGGTGGGAACGCTAAACTGTTAATGTGAAATGTGCTTTCCCCAGCAAAATCTTCTTCCTGCTGTGTATGGAACTAGAGCAAGAATAATGCTTGGCCTTTGTTTCTTAGTTAGTCCTGCTTTCTTCTTCTTTCATGTGCCATATATCCGATTCCGAATATTGACTATCCTCATGGCGATCAGCCATGAAGACTGTTCTGGGAACAACATCATGCAGTGACCTCCTATCTGCCTTCTGCATCGCAGCCTGACACCCATAGTACCACTGATCCAGTTCCACAAGCCCCTTTCTATTCCTGAGCCCTTTTGGCACACAAAGTCCTCCTCAGCCCCAGGCCAGGATGGATGAAGCTGCTGCCCTTCATCAAGATGGATTCCAGTGGGATTTAATCCACTTGGGGACCCTCACCCTTCCCTGTGGACTTTCCCACCCATGGCCGTTAGTTCTCAGGTCTGTCAGGTTAGTTAACCGCTGCCTGATGATTGATGTTGAGTCACTGGCAGTATGGTCTATTCCAGTGGTGGCGAACCTATGGCATGTGTGCCAGAGGGAGCCCTCTGAGCCCTCTCTGTGGGCACATGTACTGTACCCCCAGCACAGAGTTTGCCCCGCCCCTCTGCCCAGCAGCCCAATGGGAGCACTTCCTCCCGCTCTCCGGCACAGAGTTTGCCCCACCCCTATGTTTGGGCACTTGGTCTCTAAAAGGCTCACCATCAATGGTCTATTCTATTACCATAGGAGGATAACCTTGGCGCATACAGGCGTGTTTTACTTCCAGGAACAGCAAGGGTGGCACAGGCCAGATGAATTGGTGTCAGGGCTGGATCCAGCCCCCAGGCCGTAGTTTGGGCGTCCTTGTCCTAGTGAGTTGATTGAGGAAGCTTTATGGGTTGAGGCACAGCTAGAGGCCGACTGTCCTAAAAAACATCCCTTTCTCTCCCTCCCTATATTTTTGAGTCTACTATGCAGTTGTTGCATTTTTAAATTTGATAATGTCCCAGGAACCCCTGGCTAATATTCATACCTCTTCTGTGGGTGTCCAGCATGTACATGTTGTATATTTTATCTCCACTGTCATTCTCTGAATCCTTGTTTTGTGTATATATTTATATATTTCCCCCACCCCCAGCCTGCAGATTGAGTTTTGTAGCAAGAACACTTTGCCATACAGTACAACTGTTTGTTCCTACCTTTGCTGAAGTGGAAGTAAATTTCTTGGCCTCCCCGTGGCTTCCGTAAAGAAAAGGGAGTCTCTGTTTCCTCCAGCGGCACCCCTGGGAAACGATACTCCACATAGAGCTGCTGGATGTGATCATCAGCAACAGGTTGGCTGTCCGGGTGAAGCCAAAGAGAGATTATCTCTATCCGGATACTATTCGAAGGCTGTTGAAAGAATAAGAAGCAACGTGAGTTTACTGGCTGTCCTAGAACTGCTCCATAATGTAATCTTGACTTTCTCCTTCATCTGTGTCTAGGTCAGACGTGAAACTGCCGAAATGAAGGCACCTTTTGGCGAGTTCCTTCTGCAGTTAGGGACTGCGGTGACTCAGTCGGCAGTTCTAGACCCCAATGCTGCATGATGGACTGAGCTCCCATCTCTGTCCCAGCTCCTGCCAACCTAACAGATCAAAAGCAAGACATTGCAAGTAGATAAATAAGTGACCACTTCAGCGGGAAAAGATCTTGGGGACAGGAAAGGAGCCTCATTTGGGCGTCCCCTGAGCAGAGTTTCTCCAGAAAAAATCCTTTCAACCCAGAAAGCACCTTTGGAGGCTTCTGACACCACGACGACAACAACAACATTCTGCAGTTCCTTCCACCTGACCTAGTGTGAGAAAGATTAGCCAGCAACACAAGGTTGCAGTTACCAGGGTATGCCTGATTGTGGTTAAAAAAAATACCACAATCTGTCCCCCACCACCACTTCATCTTGACCTGTTGATCAAAAAAGTGCAATAAAAATTACGAATATGTATGTAATTGGGCCATGGTCTGCTTCTCTGCAGAGTGGACACAGAATCCGTCCCCTGGTCATTTCAAAAGGCATAGAATCACTCTTCTCTGGGGGATGTTTTAACACATACCTGTATACTGTACAGTCCCTCTCTGTCTTTTCCATCTCCTGTTATTTTGAAGCATTGGGTAATTTTACAAAGTGGAGCAAGTTTTTTTAAAAAAAACTACAGTTACTAGACTGGACATGTTTGTGCATTTGAGAGTTCAGAGTCGGGGTGGAGGAGGCAATTGTTCCAAGATTTGCATCAGTTGGATTTTACACTTCTCTAAAACCAAAATCAAAGCAGAGGTGGTGTTCAGTAAAACAAAAGAGAACTGGAAATATGCAATAGGTCCAAATGTGAGAAAGGAAGGAAGGAAGGAAAAGAAAGAAATGAAGTCATTTAAAAACAGTTCCTTGAGGAAGGCCCTAAACATGTGTTCTGGCTGAAATACACTGGAGTACTTCTAAGAATAAAATCAATTTTTCACATCATGAGATGTTGTCTTTCTTCTGTTCCGGGGTTTAAACTTTCACCTGACTTTCTACTTCAGCAAGAAAACGGTACTTACAAGGTGTTGAGGGTCTGGTATCTCTGCCGTCCCCACCACCACTTCATCGCTCTCTGTGGTTTGGGCCTCACTTGTGCTGTCCGGTTCCTCTGAGACTGAGGGCAAAACAGAAGAAAGAGGTTATTATTGGATACTTTCTAACTGTAAAACAGAGGGTCGAATGCAATAAAATAAACAAGGCATCCTTTTCCAAACGGTGATGAACCCCCATGTACTGAACTACAACCCCGATCATTCAGCAAACATGCTGAGTTTGAACAATGGGAAATGTAGTCCAGCACACCCTTTAAGGCAAGGGTGGTCAACCTACTGCCTGTGGGCCAAATCTGGCCTGTTGTGCCAATTAGTCCGGCCCATAGTGAGGACTCAGCTGCTGCTGCTTCTGCCACCATCAGCAGCAGAAATGTGCCGGAAGTGCCAAAAACACTGTGAATACGAGGGTGAAAACACAGCAAAAAGAGCTGAAAATCCAGCAAAAACAGCAGCAAAAACAGCCAGAATCGTGCCATGAATGCACCCACCGCTACTGCGTCCAGAACTGAAAGTGGTGGAAAGGAACCATGCCTCTGGCCTGCATAGCTGTCTGAGGGGGCGTGGTCCAGCCCGCATGGCGAAAGGGTTGGCCACCCCTGCTTTAAGGGCACCAGGTAGAGAGAGACCCCATGAAGGCTATCCTAAGGTATCCTACCTGTCAGGAAAAAGCAAGGGATCGTAACATGACTGTCCACCATGCTGGATTTAAAACATAAATGGGCGACTCAGTGTGAACTAGAGGCTTTTGGGAGATGTACTAAACAAAAGCTACTCTTTCAAGCTTTGCATCTCCACCTGTCTTCACCTGAAATACAGGTGAGGACAGTCTGAAGACTTTGGAGAGGGGCTCTCCCAAGCCATCTCGTGGTGAAGAAACTTGCTTGTGTGAATCTCCCCTTCGAGGTTGGGGTTGAGCAAGTTCAGCCTTTAAAGTCTCATTTTCTTTCTCAGTGCCTTAAATTTAATCCCAGTCTGACTACTCCAGATACAATAGCAAAGGTAAAGGTCTCCCTTGCTTGAAAGCCAGTCATATCCAACTCTAGGGTTCAGTGTTCATCTCCATTTATAGTAAAAGATCCAGCGCTGTCTGCGTCTGCAGATGTTTCCATGGACATGTGGCAGACATGACTCGACACTGGAGCATATGGAACGCTGTTACCTTCCCACCAAAGTGGTTCCTATTTATCTATTTGCAATTTCTTGCTTTCAAACTGCTAGGATGGCAGGAGCTGAGACAGAGACAGGAGCTCACTCAGTCACACAGCACTTGGGTCTCGAGCTGCTGACCTGCCGACCTTCTGGGTATCAAGTTCAGAGTCTTAACCACTAAGCCACCACAGTCCCCTACTAGTTACAATACCAGTGTCCTTGTGCATACCTATCTCTGCCACAGCACTTGAGACAGAATCGGATCTCCGGCTACCCGCTACCATCACGTCCTCTTCCCCTGCGGCTGGTCTTTCTTCTACCTCTTCTCTTAGTTCTTCCAATGCTACCTGTCCAGACAGAAGCCTCAGCATGACCAGAGGTCTAAGAGAGGGGACGAGTGTGTGTGTGTGTGTGTGTAGGAATTTCATGTAGTGACACCAGTTAAATCAGGGATTCTCAAATGGCCCACAGCACCATTTCATTTGGGCCCCCACCGCTTCCACCATACCAGGCAGTGCCATGTGGTGGAGGACGGGCAAAATGGCCATCCGGCCCCTGAAGCGGACTGAGGGAGCGTGACTTGGCCCCTGGCTTTAAAAGGTTGAGAACGCCTGAGTTAAATACTAATACTAGTTGAACTCCATCTCTTGCACCTCCGAGTTGTTTCTGTTGAATATATTAAAGCAACCCCACAATGCAATGGGATGTTTATGTAAATTATGTATATAACCAGCCAATCAGAAAAGTTCTCTAGTTTCCCACCTCGAGGGTCACCTGAACTGTATTAGACTGCTTGTTGTTTGGCTTTTTATTGAGTGCACTGTGTTTTGTCGTAGGGTTAATCTTCTTCTCTCTCTCCTATTTACTCTCCAATTTTGCCGTACAGACAAAGTGTGCTTGTTTAAATTAAACTGTTGTAAAGAACTGTTTATCTACCCAAGCAACTGTTTACCAATTCAATCTAAAGCAAAGCAACTGTAAGTAAAGAACAATTTTCTTATACTTCAAGAGAGTTTTATTGCTGGGCTAGAGTGGGAGTGCAATATCTGGAGAACTTGCTAACTATAGCTATTTGTTAAAGCTGCCCTGCCTACTGATGTGTGTGTGTGTGTGTGTGTGTGTCTGTATTTATATCTATATCTATATACTGTACCTCTAGATAGATAGATAGATAGATAGATAGATAGATAGATAGATAGATAGATAGATAGATAGATACCGGTATATATAGAGATATAGATATATAAACAAAACTTAACAGTTCCTTCTACATCCTCTTTTGTGATGTCTTCCACACACTCCACCGTCGGAGTCCCTTGTGCCGGAAGTGGCCCAAGTCCTTTTTCTGGCTTCCTGTGTTTCTGAACATGCTTCTCAGCCTTGGGTGGGTAAAGCCGTGGTTTCTTCCTCTGCTGACTGGAAGGCAAAGGGCTGGCACTGGTTTCTCTCAGGACCTGAACAGGCGTGAGAGATGCAGAAGGAGGGGAAGTCATTGAGCGGTTACTTCCAACGGTAGAGCGATCTCTAGCTTTTGAGTCACCCATTTCAACTCTAGAACAGGGGTTCCCAAACTTTTCACGCCGTGGGATGGTCATGTGGTTGAACGGGCCAGTCACGTGGTTCCTCCCACCGGAAGCAGAAGTCAAACACAGCCATGCAGGTGCAAACACTGCCATAAAATGTGTCCACAGCAGTCGTAAACGCGTTTATGACAGCCATGGGTGCACTTATGACAGTGTTTGTGCTCCATAGTTTGGCCAACCCTGCTCTAGAACAGTAGTCCCAAACCTTTTTCCGGCAATGCCCCACCTAAGGCTCTCTAAAATCCTGTACCTGACTTTTCCGCATAACTTGCTCTTCCTTGGTCTCCTGCTTCTGCTCCATGAGCGCCTCTAGGCGACCCTCTTCTGGTGGCATATAAAGACGTTTCCACTCTAGACTCAGGCGGATGGAACCATTGGGCTTCCCCATCGGATCCATGAGGATAAAGTCACCTGGAAAGTGGGGAATGAGGCAGGAGGTAAGGTGGCTATTGAATTTGAAAAGTTACTTTTGCAAGAGTAACTTGTTCCTTGTTCCTCATTGTAGTACTGGAGCACCAACTTCTTGTCTTTGTTGTGGCAGTGAAACATTATGACAAGGGTTCCCAACCTTTTTATGCCGCGGGCCAGACCACATACCCCAGAGAGCTGAACGGACCAGACCACACCCCCGGAAGCAGGCACATTTCTGGCTGTTGTAAACACATTTACAACAGCTGTAAATACACCCACTTATGTTATTACAACTGCCGCAGGTGCACTTCCACTACCGGGTGCAATGGTGGCAGCCAGGGCAGGGGGCGGGCTACATGAAACGGTGGCATGGGTCGGGTTTGGCCCACAGGCTGTACATTGGAAACCCCTGAATTAAGAGCTCCTTGTTATTTTTCCACCCCATTCTGTTACTTCTAGAAGTGGGGAGGGCAGGATTAATGATGAGAGAATTAAATTTGAAAAATCCTGGTCAAAATATCACACAAAACACTCTAAAATGGCCTTTGAAAGTAAATCAGTATAAAGTATTTTTGATCCTGGTTGCTGCATTGGTTTTGGAATGTCGCTGCATTCTACCCAAGTTGATTCCACAGAATAACTAGTTACATATAATTATGTTAGTTACAACTAGTTGTTTTAATGCCCTGGTAACCCCTCGCTCAAAGCAGAGTTGAGAGAAGCAGGATTTTCAGACCACTACTGATAATAGCTGTTCAGGATGCAAGAAAATTTAAAAAACACTGTAGCACTTTAAAGACTAACTGCTATATTTTTTTATTGTTAGCTTTCGTGGATCAAGTCCACTTCTTCAAAGAGAAATACTGTAGAAGATATAAAAGTATTTCTATGGTGCACCACCAGAGCTGGCTACCAGAGGTCACTGTCGAGAGTATAGAATATAGGTTTTGCTGTTATTTATTATTATTAATTCAAATTTATATTGCCGCCCACTCGCCATAGCATCTCAGGGCGGCTTACAAACAATACATTACATTACAATATGTTGATGGGGGTCAGGGGGAGGGGCGGCAATTATCCGCAATTTCAATTATCTGTGGTAAGTCTCGGAATGCATCCCCTGCTGATAATGGGCACGACCTGTTGTTCCGAATGCAACCATTATTATTTTTTCGTCCCTGTGTGTTTGAAAGAGGGAGGGAGGGGGAGAGAGACTCACCAGTGATGTTGCGTCCTTGCGCTAGTGGCACTAAGGAGATCTGGGCTTTGCCCAGGTAACTGCTAGGTTCCTCATCTTCGTCATCAAAGACATAAACCCCCAGGCTTTGGAGGAGCAGGTAATGATGCAGTTCTGGCGTGACATGCAAAGCAAAGCTCTGCAGGTCCCCAAAGTGTGGATTGTTGCTTGAAGGGATAATGACAGTGTCATGATCGGGGAAGGTGAAAAACTTGTATATGGCGTAAGGGCTGGGCTGGGTGCCAAGCCACCGACTGAGCAAGCCAGCACAGCCTTCAATCTGGATACGAAGCTCGTTCCAGCCAGACCCCCGTCCCTGATGGATGAAGAGTGGTTTTAATGCATTGCAGTTGATTTCAATGGCATTTACAGTGAGGTTGGTGTGGTCGGTTTCATGATTTTATCATTAAATTTGACTTTACGTGTTTTTCCTTCTTAAGCCTCTTTTGCAGCAAAAAGGCAGGTTATAAATGTATACAGATCATACACACCATATTCATAGGTTCAGCATCTGTAGTTTCAGACATCAGCTGGTCTAAAAGTATTAAATTTTAAAATCCCTGAAATACTTAATATACAGTACAGTATATGCATTTTTATGGGACAGTACCAGAGCTGGCCAGTAGAGGCCACTGTCTGCAATGTAATCTTTACAAAGAATGGAGGCAGACTTTTTAATAGCATTCATGTAGAGTGATGGAGGCATTAGAAATCCCTCCTTCTATCTCAAGAATGTGTGCTAAACAAAGGATTCAGTGTAATCTGGTTTCAGGTATCTGTGGTAGGTCTCAAAGCATATCCCCCATGGAAACAGTGAACAAATTGTAAATAAAAAGCTAAGTATGGGTTAGCTCCATGCACTGCAAACATCTGCAGCTGATCTCCACGTTCACTAGAACAGAAAATTTTACAAGTAGAAGTGTTTGCTGAAAGGAACAAGAACTAAAAACCCTCTCAATTCTGAATTTTGATTTGTGTTGTTTTTTCCCCCAAAAGATCTGCTAATTCTTCTTCCCTGGCTTGTCTTGACTAGAGTACTGAACCACACATGTGATTATTTTGATGCATAAAAAAATAGGAGCCAGCAATGTGATGAGGCTGCAAAAACGGCTAATGCCCCTTTAGGCTGCATTAACAGAAGTATAGTTTCCAACATCTGTATGGTACTGGTTGGTCTCTATTTGGCACTAGATGGACTTCACCTAGAGGAGTATGTCCCCTTCCAAAGCCATTATTCTGTGATTCTGTGATCAACCCAGTTCTCTCCTCACCTCATCTCGTTGCTGTGGCCAATTCTCTTGGGCCAGGATGGGACGGGGCACGCCAGCAGACAGGTAGCTCAAGGCTTTGCTCCGCTGATGATGCAGCATCAGGGTCTGATCTATCGGAAATCGGAGCTGCACCCAGTATTCCAAAAGGCCATAATCCTCACCATTGGGACCTAGGATTCGCAATGGGCAAAGGGTGGGTGGAAAAGCAGGTTAGGCGGGTTATGGAGGTAAGAAGAGAAGAAAGAGCAAAAGAATGTATACACCATTGTTCCTATTTGGTTATTGCAGGTATTCCCTCCATCCCACTGCCTTCTAGTGTTTTAAAGGTAAAGGTTGCCCTTGCTCGAGAGTCAGTCCTATCAGACTCTAGGGTTCGGTGCTCATCTCTGTTTATAGCCAGAACCAGTGGTGTCTGCGTCTGCAGACGTTTCTGTGGACATGTGGCAAGCATTCCTTGACATTGGAGTGCACTGTTTACCTTCCCACTGAAGTGGTACCTATTTATCTACTTGCAATTTCTTGCTTTCGAACTGTTAGGTTGGCAGGAGCTGGAACACAGACAGGAGCTCATTCCGTCATGCAGCACTTGGGTATCGAACTCTGACTTTCCAGTCGTCAAGTTCAGCATCTTAACCACTTGAGCTCCCACAGTCCCAGGGTGTTACTGGGCCACAATGCCTGTTACTTAAGCCAGCAGGCTGACCAGGGGGTATTTTAATAGTGTTTGTAGTCCAACACAGAGCATAAATAATCCCTTTTCACCCATTCACTTGGGGGTTTATATGTTGCTGTGTTACTTTCCACTATTTTTTAATTGATAAGGGAAGGAAGAGGTTTCTAAAAATGTGTTTTGAAACCCTTTAAAAGTACTGTATCCTGACAGTAACCAGAAAATGTTAGTTATGGAACCAATAAAGTAATACTATTCCTGCTTCGTTTCTTTGGTCATCTGGTAGGCATGACTAGATGCCGAAGTGCATGGAACACTGTTACCTTTCCTGCCGAAGTAGGTCAGCTTAGCCTAGCGGTTCCTTTGCATTGACTAAAGATTGCCTCCTGCTGACGTGGTACCTCTTTATCTACCTGCAATTTCTTCCTTTCAGACTGTTAGGTTGGCAGGAGCTGGGACAGACGACAGAAGCTCTCTCCATTGCGTAGCATTTGGGTCTCGAACTGCTGACTTGCTGAACTCCCGGTCCTTAAGCTCAGTGTTTTTACCACTAAGCTACCACTGCCACATGATCACAGAAATGTCTGCAGACACAGACAGCGTCTGCTGTAAATGGAGATGAGCACCGCTCCCTAGAGTCAGATATGACTAGCTTTTGAGCAAGAGAGACCTTTACCTGCTTGGTACATGACTTTTGAAATTATTTTATTATACAGTCAAACCTCGCTTAAAGAGCGCCTCGCTTAAAGAGTAACTCGCTTACAGAGCAGAATTTTCTCTGAATGTTCGCTTCGCTCAACAAATAAAACCAAGCAAAAACTCGCTTAACAAGTAAATCAGGGTTCGCAATCCCTCCCACAATTGGTCACTTTCAATGGTGTTTCGCTTAAAGAGCAAACTCGCTTAATGAGCAATCTTGTGGAACGCATTATGCTCTTTAGGCAAGGTACAACTGTACCTGTATTATTGTTACAGCCAAAAGTAATTGGTTACAAGTACCTACAACTTGTATTCAGCTGCCCTAGTCCCGTGATGGCCAACCTTAACATTCCAGCTGTTCTTGGACTTCAATTCCCAGAAGTCCCAAGTCAGTGCTCCTGCTGATCAGGGCTTCTTGGAATTGAAGTCCAAGAACAGCTGGAGTGTTAAGGTTCGCCATCTCTGCCCTAGTCGATGGGTAAAGGATTTGAGGTGCCCACACTTCTAAAGAATTATTCTCACCCTGCAGCACTGCCGTGGCATGAACTTGCTGCCCACTGGCCAGCGCTTCACCAAAATGCAGCCAGCCAGAAGCCAAGGTGGTATGGTCTGTCCCGGAGGCCAGGTGGAGCTCAAGGTGACTCGTGGCCTCTCGAAGGTACTGCAGGAAGAGCGGCTCGACTTGGACCACGTACTGGGAAGTGAAGCTGTAGCGAGGTCGTACGCCCCGCGCCATGGGTGTACAGTGGGTTTCGAAGTCGTAGAAGGAGTAGGTGCAGAAGGTGACGGGTTCCAGGTCGCCCAGGAGACGCAGAGCCTCAGCCGACAGCACCGCACCAGAAATGTGAAGCTCAAAGAGGTTCTCTCCATGTCTCAATTTGGGAGCCTGGCCAAGATCTGCCCCCATAGATGGGTCACCCTGGACTGGACAAAAGGGCACCACCTTCGTCCCGTATGCCACGTCCTTCAGCTGTTCTGGGGTGAAAAGAGAAGAGAACAGAGTCATAAATACCCATTCCTCATACTCCTCCAACTGAGGCTTCATGCTTCTTGTTCTCATGTGCCATCAGCTCAGGTGTTTGGTCACCTTATTTGTGTTATCAAGGCACATGAGATGTCCAAGGAGTAGTTTAGCCCGTAGGTGTTTCTATGAGGATTTAAACCCAGGCCTTTTGGGCCCTAGTCTAAAGACTCCATACACTACACCAGACTAGCTCTCCATCTGTAACAATTCTTCTTACCCATTTGCGGTAGCATCCCCCTAAGTGCTATGGGGTGGTATGTAAGTGTAATGGCCATTGCTACCTTGGTGAAGACATGGCGGCCTTCCCCCTTTCAATCATCGCTGCTAAGACTTTGGCCATTCCCCTCTCAGTGATCAGATTTTTGTGTGTGTCATACATCCTTTATGATAGGGATTCTCAACCTGCAGCCCACGGGCCAGATGCGGCCCATGGCACCATTTCATGTGCCCCCCTCCACTGCCTCCACTACATCTGGAAGTGCCATGTGGTAGACGAAGGGCAAAATGGCCGTCTGGCCACAAAACTATCTGAGGGAGCATGACCCAATGTTCCCCGGCTTAAAAAAAGGTTGAGAACTCCTGCTTTATGATGTAGATACTTAGGGTCCGTTCCCGCCCCCCAATATTCAAACCAAGATCCTCAAGGATGTAGAATTGAATTCTGTTGACATCAATACCAAGAGAACTGGGTTCTTGGGCTTCATTGCTAAAGAGCAGCCAAGGTAGCTAAGGTTGTTGAATGGCTCATCAGACAGACCAGCTGCTCTTCTCCTTTCACTTGTAGAATGACTACTTACAGACCAGAGAAGAAGGGAGCTTGGTTGCACTGAGGAGAGGGATTTTCACTGCATTTACCTTCAAGCTGGCGGATGCGGGTGCCACGTAGGTCCAGAACCCGGGCCATCTGCTGTTCTTTCTCCTCGTGGTCCTTCTTCTCCCGGGAGGCCTGCAGCATCACTCCTTCCAGCTCTGCCTAAAGCCAAGTCATTAAAAAATTAGTACAGTACAAGAAATATTAGTTGTGATGAACATTACCATCAAGACTTCCCACGCTGTGTCCTCTGCTACAGTGAAACTGCCCAGGGATTCTTCCTTGAAGGACCTCAATGACATATGCCCATGATGGTGATCTTTGGCACTCCAGATGTTCTTGGATTTCAATTCCCAGAAGCCCAAGCACCCTGTGAATCCACATGAATGGGTTTACTGCAACTCATCCGGCCCGCAATGCCATCGTTGCTCTCAGAAGCAGAAGTAAAACGCGCCTGTATGGTTAAGGCTCTTCTGGGTTAACCCTTCCTCCATACAGGCACATTTTACTTCCGCTTCTGGGAGCGACGAGGGCAGCGCGAGCTGAATGAATTGCAGTAAATCCATTTGTGTGGATTCACAGGGTCCTTGGGCTTCTGGGAATTGAAGTCCAAGAACATCTGGAGTGCCAAGGTTCACCATCACGTAGCTAAAAGGTAACAGCTTCCTGGTTTAGATGTGTGAGTTGCATTTCTATATCTTTGCTGTTTGCCGCATGGATTTTTAAAAAATGTTTGGTCCTGCCCCAAAGGTTTTGAACTGGGACTGGCTAGAAATTCACCCTCAGATTGGATGTTTTCAGTAGGATGAGGGCTCCTTTGCGGTAAAGCACAATGCAAATTTGGGAAGGCTGGTTTTGTTTCTAACTGTTCCTGGAGCAGTTTGACAGTATAATGTGGAAATTTTTGGTAGGGAAAAGTAATTGGCAGGAGGGTGGTATCAAGAGGATTTCAGCACATAAAATAGCCCATTAGCCGAGCCAGCACTTCCCCATGTAAAAGAGAATGGTACACAGAAAGAGGTTCCTCAAAGACTGTGGTATATTTGAACCCTGGTAACAGCAACCTTGTGTTGCCAGCTAATCTTTCTCATACTAGGTCAGGCGAAAGGAACTGCAGAATGAACTAGCCAGAAAGTGTCTTCATTTTGGCAGTTTCATGTCTGACCTAGACACAGAAGTAGTAGAAGGGTGCTGTAGCGATGCTGAGCGGGGTGAGATTTCTTGGTGACAAATCAGATACTAGCCAATCAATACTGTGCCTGCTCAGCTGAAATACAGTTTGGCAGAACTTGGTTTCCATTGACCTCAGGTCTGGAGATGCTCCTTTGAGCAGAATATTGTCGGCAGCTGCAACTCATCGTATCCGAGAATGCATTTTTTTTTCCTGAAGCAGGAAAAATGCCATTGGCATGAATGTGTTTGAGGTGGATCCCAGCTTGTCATGGAAGTGACCCACACGCTATGATCTCAGAGCCATCTCCTGTGGCACATATGGAATGAGACATGCAGGATTTAACACCAGGACTGCAAAGAACAACTGCAGCCTTGAGGATATGGACAAGGTGGGCCTTCACAGCCAGTCCATCTGGCATGGCCTCTTCCGCCTCCATGACCGTTGGGAATCAGAGTTCCTCCTCTGCTCATTTTGCCATTGAATCCAATCTGATGGTTGCCAGCGGCATTTCCTCCACTGAGGGGGACCATCTAAAGGGCTACTCCATTACCGTAGCGGGATGTCCGGCCCAGGCATCTAGGATAGATCAGGTGCTGAACTAATGCTTAGTTTGTATGTTCAGTGCCCCACCACCACGCAACGACCTCTTTCTTTCACCTGATAGTCCCGGTTAATGCGGTGCTGCAGAATAAGCATGTCCCGAGTTTTCTCCAGTTCCAACACTGTCTCGGCGTGGGCCGCTTCCGTCTCATGGAGTTTCCGCTTTAGACTCTCTCGAAACGAAGCCTCTTCAGTCTCAGCCTCCCTCTCCAGAATATCTACGCACAAGGGCTTCAAGAAAGGAAATGAAAAGGGAAAGGAGAGAAAGAATGGGATGATCCGGGCATTACCCTATTTTCAACTACAACCCCATGAATCTAACGGGACAAGGAACAACACTACAGGAGGATATAGCTGAGGAACTTGACCTCCCTTACATCCCTTGGAGGACCCTGAACAGGCTGAGGGTTGGAGTCCTTAAATGCAAGACCAATATTCTCAAGTGCGGGCTGCTGGTGGACAACAACACACTGCGTGAATGTGGAGAGATACAGAATCCAATGGCTAATTTACTGGCCTGCCGGTTACTGCCAGAAACAGGCACCCATGAGGATTTAAGTTTGGTCAATGACAAAGCCAAGAAGGTGCCTTCATTTTTAGCAGTTTAAAGTTTGACCTAGGCATGAGAGAAGAAGATTATCTCATTTACCTTGAAAACTCGATTAGCAGTAGCAGTTATATTGAGGTCACCTGGTGAGTTTCTTTCCACTGTGAGGACATGAGACTCAAAAACTTGATGCTACACTGACTCTCACAGCTCGCCAATTCTCACCAGCCCCTACCTGAATTAGACCAGACTGAGGGTTTTCCACTCTTGTTTGGTCTTCCAAAATGGTTGCCTTCTCCTGTGAGGGGTTGACCTCCTGTACCGGGATCAGCATCCGCTGACTCATTTCCCGCTTTAATTCTTCATTCCGAGCTTATGGAAAGAGGGAAGTGTTTGGAGCGAATCAAAGCAAAACAAAGCATTCACACTTATATAGTGCCCCATCGTGCTTAGTGCACTCTCTGGGTTGTTTACAAGTTAAGTAGCATTTTGCCCCCAACATGCTGTTTACTCATTTTACCAACCTTGGAAGGATGGAAGGCTGAGTCAACCTTGGTCCCTGATCAGGATAGAACTCACAACTTTTGAGTTGCGGTACAGCTGTTTATCCACTGTGCCACCTGGGCTCCCATAGCCCACCAGGTATAAGTCCAACATCAAAAGACCATGCCTAGCTGTGATTAAAAAAAAAAACCAGAACTTCCAGACAAAGCAAGAAACCATAATTAATGCAAACCATGGCTTATTGCGATGCATAAATGGGCCCCTGTCTCCTTTCTGCTCAAAGGCTTTGTAAAACAGCACATGCAAAATAAGGGACTGTGGTGGCTTAGTGGTTAAGACACTGAACAGGATGACTGGAAGGTTGGCAGTTCAGCAGTTTGAGATCTGTGTGCTGTATGACGGAGTGAGCTTCCGTCTCTGTCCCAGCTCCTGCCAACCTAGCAGTTCGAAAGCAAGAAATTGTAAGTAGATAAATAGGTACCACTTGGGTGGGAAGGCAAATAGCATTCCATGCACTCTGATGTCTAGTTATGCCTGCTACTTGTTCTCAGAAACATCTACAGACACAGACAGGGCTGGCTCTTTGGCTATAAACAGAGATGAGCACCAAACCATAGAGTCAGATATGACTGGCTTTTGAGCAAGATACGACCTTTGCCTTTACTTCCACACAGAAGGGGGCTTCTCACCTCTTTCCTTTTCAAGCTGTTCCTCAAGGCTTTTCTTCTCCACCATCAGAGGGGTGAGCCATCCTTCTGGAATGGGGCAGGTGTCTTTCTGGGGCAATTCCCCCAAGTTTTGCTGAGCAGTGTTGATGCAACTAAAGGTACCGGGTTGGGGGGTGGGAGACACAAAAATTTTAAGTGCCACAAGACAAGACACCCCAAAATGCCTTTGGAAACCCAAGACAATAGTGATGCCCTTTCAGAGGAAACATCTTTGACTTCAGCCATCTTCAGTTCTTACCTCTGCAGGAGCTTGTCATAATCGGCCTTCAACAAATCACGTTCCGTTTCTAGGTCGCCGACACGCTCCTGAAACTGGAAAAGGGTGTCGTTGGAAGTGCCAGAAATCCTGGCGTGGTTCCCTAATCCAATGAGGCCCTCAAAGATCCCAACTTGCCCAATTTAACAAGGGGCAAATCATAAAAATAAAAGATAGTTCTGTGTTCCACAACAAGAGCCAAACAATCTACAATGCAGGAGATCTTTGAGAAGAGAAGGTGGTAGATCAGGGGCTCCCAACCTACAGCCCATGGGCCGGACTCGGCGTTTTTCTTGTGGTCTGCACCGCTGCTGCTGCACCCGGAAGTGGAAGCGGATGCGTTTATGTCAGGCATAAAATGCACCAGTGCATGCATAAATGTGCCCATGACTGTTGTAAATGTAGAAATGGCCACATTTACGACATCTGTAAATGCTTCTGGGAGGCCACGGTGTAAAAAAGGCTGGGAACCCCCACGGAAGATCATCAGGGTGTAATTTACGAGGATTTCCTATTTCCTATCTGCAGTCATTTATCAAGTGGAGAAATGTAGACTCTCTCTCTCTCTCTCTCTCCAAACTCCCAACATTTCACCTCCTTCCTTTTTGCAAACTCCAGATGTCCTGGATCTGTGAGTTTTTAGTACAAAAATGGCACCCACCACCCCTCACCCCACAAGCTTTGGTGTAGAAGTGGTAGAGCTCTGACAGGAGTCCTTTGGCTGGGAGGAATCCTTAGAGCCGCTTACATCTTTCAGCATTGCCTGCAGGGGAGAAAGGGTCTCTAGTTGGTTCTCCAAGGCAGCCGTCTTCTGGGTCTCTTCTCGAAGCAGCACATTGAGCTCTTCGACCTGCGCTAGCAAAGCTTCACTTGCTGACCTTAATGCTTCTTGGTTCTGGGGAACAAGAGAGAGACGAATGACAAAGATCATCCGATACCAAGCCTTGTGTCCTATGGGAGGTAAAGGTAAAGGTCGCCCTTGCTTGAAAGCCGGTCATATCTGACTCTAGGGTTCAGTGCTCATCACTGTTTATAGTGAAAGAGTCAGCACTGTCTGCAATTGCAGATGTTTCCGTGGACTTATGGCAGGCATGACTAGACTCCAGAGTGCACAGATTGCTGTTCACCTTCCCACCGAAGTGGTACCTATTTATCTACCTGCAATTTTTTGCTTTTGAACTTCTAGGTTGGCAGGAGCTGGGACAGAGATGGGAGCTCACTCTGACATGCAGCACTCGGGTCTTGAACTGCTGACCTGCGGGCCTTCCAGTCTTTAAGTTCAGCATCTTGACCACTAAGCCACCACAGTCCCTTCTTTGCCTTTACATATGGGAGCCCCAAGCCCAAACCCTGCCAAATAAACCAAGGGAGGTTACCTGCTGGAGCTGGGTCTCATAAGCCTGTGAAGGAAAGGAAATCCATAAATTAATAGGGATGTGGTTGTACAGAAGGAAATCTCTTTGTCACTGGATTTCCCACCACCCTCCTCTCTACAAATTAGTAAAATATATCAGTGAATTGTACAATACTGCTAACATATCACTTGAAGGGAATAGTACATGTTCCCTCTAGATATGCACGTTCTTCAGAGCTCCATGGCCTTTTGGATGTTTTGGATTGTGACAATTCACATTCATTTTGCCCAAGGGCAACAGATGTTGCCATTCAACATCTCTGGAAGGCCAGTGATTGGGAGCATGTTTAAGACGAGAGTGCAGGGATGACTCTGTCAAAATAGTAGGCTCAGTGGGAGAGCTGTAACTCACGTGTTGTGGTGGGTGGGTGGGTGGGTGGGTGCGTGCGTGCTCCTGATTTTACTCAGAACTTTGCAAGCTCTGTCCCAAGATTCTGAATCTAGACTGAGGAGAGGGTTTGGTGCCTTGGGCAATGACTGCAAAGTTCAGAATACAACTCTGGTATGGATTTAGTATTACACACCATGACACTGAAGTGACCAGCCTCAACTTACTTCTTGTAAGCCATTAAACTGGGCTTTGATTGTCACCAGCTCTGAATTCTTCACCTGCAAAAGCTTCTTCAGTCGGATTGACTCCAAGTTGTTCCGGATGTTGGCTCTGAAGGTGGCCAAGCAGACAAGGTAATGGGCTTGGTTGAACTTGGAGAAAGAAGCCATCGTTAGCCATGAACCCAACATCCCCTGCCTCCCCCACCTCCCAGGCTGGAATTATGAGCCAGGTCCCAGTCCATCAAAATGTAATACATTCAAGCAGTGCACCCATATTTTATTTATTTATTTATTTATTTTGGGGGGAGCCCAAGTTGTTGTCCATTGTTTTTGGACTTTATCTTACCATTGGACATGCTGACAAAGGGTTAATACTGTGTAATAATAAGTGGATGAAGCTCTTAATGACTCATGCACGATCATTACTGGCTGCCTGAAACCTACCTCCCATAAAGTAAATAATCAAGTTTTTCTTCCTCTTCCAAGACTAGGCCAGATGTAAAACTGCCAAAATGAAGCCCCATATTGGTGAGTTCATCCTGCAGTTCCTTTTGCCTAACCTAGTGTGAGAAAGATTAGCTGGCAATGGTTGCTGTAAAATAGAGCTACTTTCTGTGAATGGAGAGAAATCCAGTGCAACATTTATGTGCATGCAATTTATGCACCACCACATGAACAAAAGAAGATCTAGTAAATGGCCAAGATAACACTATGGAAGTAGCGTAGTGTTCAGAGCACCATGCTTTTAGGGGAACCTGTTTGTCACAGGTTTCATGCATTAACTTCTTTTCAATGAACTAAGAGCTGTTATTGCGTCTCTTCTCAATTTCCCTCCAAGGGAACTGGGGCAAAGGCAATATTTTTGCCTTGAGTTTAAAGGGCTAATTTACCTAAATAAATTGGATTTCATGGCTTTAACACAGGGGTGCACAAACTATGGCCTGTGGGCCAGATCTGGCCCCAACCCCAATTCATCTGGCCCATGCTGCTCACGTCGCTGCTGGAAGTGAAAGTAAACTGTGCCCATACAGGTGTGTTTTACTTCCACTTTCATGAGCGATGAGGGTGGCGTGGGCTGGGTGAATTGGCATTAGGAGCCATATCCAGCCTACAGGCCATAGTTCAGGCAGCCCTGGTTTAAGCAGAGAAAATGGCAGCCTAATCTCTATCGCATCCTGTTGCAAAACATATCTGTTGCAAAACAGATTGCAAGGTAAATTTTACTTCCATTTCTGGTGGGAGGAACCACATGACCGGCCCATGGCCTGAAAAGTTTGGACACCCCTGTTTTAATGTATCATAGGTATATATACCGTAGGTGAGGAGGGTGGATTCTGGTGGGTTTTTTTTTTCTAAAATACAAAATATAAATTTGAATAAATAAATAAATAAAATAAATAGATAAAAGGCACAACCAATTGCAGAGTACAGGTCACATAGCGAATAGAGTTGTACCGGCGTTCCTGGACCTCCAGGTGGAGCTGTTGTGAGCGGCTGATTTCTGGCGCCCTCTCTCTGTCAAGTGTGGAACTCCACGGCTCAGGATCTGGTCCCAACTCGGCCAATATCAGGCTATGAGTTCTGAAAGGCAAAGTAAAATAGCTACTTCTCCCCTGGGGAAAAGAGAGATGCCAGTTATTACCTTTCCACCTTGACATTGTGAAATGTAGACCTTTTTGTGTGTGAAATCTACACATTTTTAGTGACATGTAGGCATTTATTTATTTATTTTTGCTTTTACTATATTTTCAAAATTCTTCTTTTTCCAGCCCTGAGCCTGAACCTAGAGAAAAGATATCACAAGTAGATAGAGGGGATGAGAGATTCAAAAAAGTTACTTTTTCGGACCCATTTTAACTTCAGGGTCCTGGAAGATATAATAAAAAAAAAATCAGTTTCCCTAAATTTAGGCAACTAAGCTTGAACAATTGATGTTCCCTCGTGCATCTGGTTTGATGCTGCAACACAAGCATGTGAGAGGCTGACCTGGCACATGAGATTTTTGTTATTAGGCATTTGCTGGACTGGCTTGGTTTTGTTTGCTTTTGGAGGCCAACATGTAGAGACCGCCAAGGCCCAAATTGCTGAGGGCAAGACGAGTAGGTACTCACAGCTTCTCCATCTCTACTTGGGGTGCTTCTAGAACTAGTTCCCCATAGCTAGGTGGAGCCGTATGGGTTGGTCTGACTGCTGGGCCTTGTACCCGTATCCCTGTGAGACAGAACAGATAACAACGAATCAGAGGTTAGCCCCCCCACCCACCTCCTCTTTTGCTGAACTGAAAGTTAAAGAATGACAAATTCATCACAAAGGCTAGCGTGAATTTCTGAGAGTTATACCACTAAAACTAACTTAACCAAAGTCATTTCCCCTGGCAGCCCAGTGGTTAAACTGCTTTACTGCAGCCAAAATGTTGTGAATTCAATCCTGATGAGATCCAAGGTTGACTCAGATTTCCATCCTTCCGAGGACAGTAAAATGAGCCCCCCAAATGCTAATTGCTTTGTGAACCACCCAGAGAATGCATTAAGTACTATATAAATGTAATTGCTATTAGATTTTCCCAGTCCAAAAACTTGTATCTGACTTTAGGAAGAGGTAAAGGTCTCTGTTGCTCGAACGCCGTTTGTATCTGACTCTAGGGTTTGATGCTCATCTCCGTTTACAGCTAAAGAGCCAGCACTGTCTGTGTCTGCAGACGTTTCTGTGAACATGTAGCAGGCATGACTAGACACCGAAGTGCACAGAACACTGTTTATCTTCCCACCAAAGTGGTACCTTATTTATCTACTTGCAATTTTATTGCTTTCAAACTACTAGGCTGGCAGGAGCTGTGACAGAGATGGGAGCTCACTCCATCGTGCAGCACTCCAGTCTCGAACTGCTGACCTGCCAACCTTCCAGTCGCCAAGTTCAGCATCTTAGCTACTAAGCCACCACAGTCCCTAAAGGTTTTCTCTGAAAACAAGGCCCAGGCGCCTACTTTCTATCATCTGAAACTGCTCTCCAGCCTCTTGCTTTCCTGGTAGTTGGTGCAACCTCTGGCCAAACCCTCTCACCTCGGCGCAGCCTCTCAGGCGCACGTCCACCAGCAGTCTGTGCCCGCCGGAGCCCCGTGTTGACCCTGGGCGTGACATAGCCATAAGGGCAATGCCGGCCGCAGCCTTGCAGCTGGAGCTGCTGCTTGTAAAAGAGAAGCCGGCTCCTTAGATTATCATTGCGTCTCTCCAGCTCCCGAACCCGCTCCTGTATGCCTTCCAACTCCTCTTCAAGGTCCAAGTTCCGGCTCGAGGCCCGAACCCAGCTGTCGGGTCTCCCATCACTTTGCATTCGCTCATGGCTGAGTCTCTGCAGCCGGGTACCCATCCTGGGCAGAGAAAGGAGAAAGAAGGTTTTCCTGCCGCCAACTCGATATTTTCAAAAAGGAATGGTTGAGCTGAACTTGATGACTGGAAGGTCAGCAGGTCAGCAGTTTAAGATCCAAGTGCTGCACGGTGGAATGAGCTTTTGTCATCTGTCCCAGCTCCTGCCAACCTAGCAGTTCGAAAGCAAGAAATTGCAAGTAGATAAATAGGGACCACTTCGGTGGGAAGGTAAACAGCGTTCCATGCGTTCCGGCATCTAACCATGCCTGCCACATGACTTGTGCTATTTCCCTCATTCAACATTTAACTGACAATAGGATTCTGAACATTTTAATGATTAAAGTTCAAGAATCTTTATATATGTTTGTCTTTCTTTAAAACAGGGGTTCCCAACCAAAGGTCCGTGAGCCAGATATGGCCCATGGCACCATTTCATGTGGCCCCCACCCCTCCAAGGGCATTCAAGAAACAAAATAGCTACCCCTTTGAAGCTGTTGAGACAAAATGGCTGTCCCATGGTACAGGCAGGGCAAAATGGCTGTCTGGCCCTTGAAGCTGATTGAAAGATCATGACCTGGCCCCAAGCTTGAAAAAGTTGGGGAACCTCTGCTTTAAAACATGTGTAGCTGCCGGTTCAAATTTGCACAGGTTGAATTATCTGCGCAGTACAGTATTTTATACATTTTTTCTAACTGGAAGAACTGGTAGTGTGTTCCAATATTGTGTTGCAGTTTCTGTGTTCTGCCATTAGAGGCACTATAATGCACAAACTGAAAGCTGTGAGCACAATGGTGGCACCTGGTGGCAGGTTACAAGCATTACAAGTCACTGAATAATTGTCATGACCCGTTCTAGGGTTGAGCCCCAACTTGTTAAAACAGTTCTGTCTCTAGGCTGCTACAGAGAACACATTAATTAACTGAACCCATGATCAATTGTTTCACCCAAATAATCATGAGTAACTGACAATGGTAAATGATAGCTTTTGACAAAAAAGCAAGCATGAAATTCCTATCTACTATTTCAATACCTTTTAATCCTGTCCTCTTGCTTCCGGGCAAATTCTTTGAGCAGCAAATTTTCGTCATGAAGTCGTAGAAACCCATCTTCCAGCTCTGTGCGGCTCACCCGATTTATCTGGCGCCGAGTCCTTGCCAGAGAACGTGATCCTGGTTAGGGGAAATCATGAATCCGTATAGATAAAAAAGTATTCAAAGATCATCAAGTCCTACCCTCCCAAGAAAACAGAAATGCACAGCTAAAGTATCTCTGATAGGCAGTTCTTCAACATTTGCTTGAAATCCTCCAATAAAACAGAGTGCTGAATTGCTTTTGGGAATACAGTTCAGCACCTTGAACAGATCCTGTGAAGTTCAGGACAAAATCCACAGCAGATTCATGGTTCCTGTCACCGTGGAGTCACCAGCTTCTGTTGGCTTTACCCATGCCAGTGGAAAGACAACAGAGAACATTGAACTTTGGCAGGAAATTTTATGTTAGGAGGGAGTTGGTGTTTATGATGAACATGATTTGGCACAACCAAGGTGACAAAATGATATCTTACAAAATTCACAACCTCTCATCACATACCCTTCGTCCAGGTTTTCAGCCCATGGGATTTTATAGGGAGAGTCGTAGAAGATGACACATCTAGAGGAAAGAAGGTCAAACATCATCAGTAGATAAAATATTTGCTTTACGTATAGACAAAAAAACCCCCCCATCACACCCATGATTAAATGTCTGCAAAAAGGTGTACGTAATGCTGTTCACTCAAGTGTTTTGAAAGGATCTTGCTTCAAAATTTGGAAAGACAGGAAAGCTGAATACAAAACTTTTAAAAAGACTGCCTGAGCTTCATAGCAAACGCCAAAAATATTAAATTGTAACTGCATGCTGTCAAGTCAATTCTGACTTATGGTAGCCCTTCCCAAGGATTTCTAGGTAGAGAATACTCAGAAGTGGTTTACCATTCCCTTCCTCTAGGAGGAGCTCTTGGGACTGAGCAGTTTGCTCAGGGCTATGCAGGCTGGCTCTTCTCCCAAGAAGTACAAGTGGGGAATCGAACTTCAGACCTCTGTCTCTGCAACCAGATGCTTAAACCATTGAGCTTGCCATGAAGTGGCTGACGCACTATGATCACGGAGCCATGCCCACAGTGTGGTCGTAATTTTTTTTTTAGGCCACCACTGAAATGAGACATGTAGGATTTAACACCGGGATTGCAATGGACTGCTTCAGCCTTGAGGATGTTGACAGCCGGTCCATCTGGCATGACACAGCCGGTCCATCTGGGATGACCTCTTCAGCCTCCATGACTGTTGGGAATCAGAGTTCCTCCTCCACACATTTTGCCCTTTGGCCCAATGTGATGGTTTCTAGTGGCATTTCCTCCACTGAGGAGACCATCAACCAACCTAAAGGGGCTCATCTGCCCATAGCCATTGACCCCTTTAGGGAGTCAGGTTATTTACCGCCGCCCAACACTCAGTGTTGAGTCGCTGGCTTTATGGTCTACTCTATTACTGTAGTGGGATGTCGGCCCAGACAGGGTCAGAAACATAACTTGTGCTATAATCATCCATGACAACGTGGTGATTTTTTATGATCACACTGCTGAAAACTCAGAATGTACTACAGTACCTGGAAGGTATTCTGGAGGATTGTAGTTTTTGGGAAATAAAGCATCAAAAGACAATAAAACTCCAGATCACAGTTCTGGAGAGATTGATGGACCATACCACCTCTCCAGCTCCCCAGATAAAACCACCCTTCAGACCCAGATTTGGACTTTATAGGGCTGACCTCGTATAGCTGTTATTACTGAGGCCTTCTGGTTGGTGTCTCGGACTGGTAGATCTCCAGCAGTTTCATCCAGTGAAAGAAGAGACATTTTTTAGCATCAAAGGAGCCTAGAAAGAAGACAAAATGACACACAGGTATGGCAGCAATGGCTGGTTTTATAGATTGTCTTCTGCTAAGTACAAATCAGGTCTGAGGAAAAATGGAGATTTCATTGCAACGATGGTAACCGTGTTACCAACCTCTCAATGCCAGAGGTTCCTAGCCTACGGCCTGTGAGGCAGACCCAGCCCACAGCACCATTTCATGTGGGCCACTGCACCCAGAAGTAAAACCGGACATGTTTATGATGGCTGTAAAATGCACCCATGCACGTGTAAATGCAGTTATGCCAGCCATAAATGTGCCTGTGGCTGTCGTAAACATGGTAGTGGGCACATTTACTTCTGCTTCTGATGCCCACTCAGTTGTTCAGGGGATGTGGTCAGGCCCACGGCATAAAAAGGTTGGGAACCCCTGCTCTATGCCCTTACCTAGCCATTCTCTATGGAACACCACATCATTTAAGGTCCCTCATAGGTAGAACTCAATAAGTGTAACATGGGGGAAACTCAACTGCACCTCTTCCAAATGGTCTTGTGCTCGTCAAATGACAACCATGCTTCTGCCATTTTCTTTCAGTGCCCTGCCAGTCGCATGGTGATGCAAGCATTAATTCTTTTGAGTGAACATGCTATGCATTGCTGCGGTAATTCAATTCAACTTTGAAAAGTAAGAGATAACATCCCTTAAAATGTGTTTTGAGAGTACCCTGGACAACAAGGAGAACAAATAGGTTGAACTTAGAAGAAATCAACCCTGACTGCTCCTTAGAAGGTCAAATAGTCAAGATGAAGCTAAGGTACTTTAGACATCAAAGTTTCTCTCATGCCTGCGTCATCTTCCCCAGCATCTTTTAGTTTGTAGCCTTTGCTACAGACTAAATTCCTGTTTGTTTTAGCGATGTTAATTTTAGCTTTGTATGTTATTAGATGCTTGTGGTGTCTCTGACGCAAAAAAAGAAAGCCCCATAACCCTCCTCCTCTGGTCTTTAAAGGGAGCTACGAGGCACTGCAGATTTTCTCCTCCGCTAATCTGTGACCATCTGTCAGCAGCCAAGAGGGAAGGGGACGCTAGTTAGCCATGTTCACTTGCTGTTGCTAAAAGACCCAAGAGGTAAACAAATTATTTTGGCACATAAAGGAGGAAATCCTAGAGACACTACTTGCCGCCTCTGGCGGTAGAAATGCTATAGGAACGAACTGAACATTTAACCATGGAATTTTCATGGCATCCCCAAAACTCAGTCTAATGGTAGAGCCAGCGCCAAACGGACATTGATTTAATTGATTGGTTGGATTTTATGCTGCCCAACAGGTTGGCTAACAATAATCACAATAATCACAATACATTTGAGAAAGCAAGCCTCCTGAACTGAAGAGATGGAGATACAAACAGTTTCTTATTTGATTCACCCTATTCTTTCAATCACATTCAAAGCTTGGGCTAATTAGCCTCATTCTGTTGCATTCACTGCAGAAGAACCTCCCGGTGAAAAGTGTGTCAAGTGAACTTCAGATGCGTTCCACGCTTGACAGCCTTTCAAAACATAAAACGTTTGCAGTGGCATAAGAGTCCCAGAAGAGGGTCTATGGCAGGGGTGAACAAACTACAGCTCGTGGGCCAGATCCAGCCCCCATGCCAATTCATTCAGCCCATGAACCCCTCGTTGCTCCTGAAAGCGGAAGTAAAACGCACCCATACTGGCGTGTTTTACTTCTGCTTCCAAGAACGACAAGGGCTTCGCGGGTCGAATCAATTGGCATTGGGGGCTGTATCTGGCCCATGGGCCAAAGTGACTGGCCCCCTGAACCACATGACCGGCCCATGGCCCAAAAGGTTTGGGCACCTATGGTCTATGATTTCTTTTTTAAAAAAATTAAATCATAAACATACAAATGAAACAATATAACAATTAAAAACAAAAATAATCAAACTTCAAACATACCGTATATGCCGGCGTACAAGACGACTGGGCATATAAGACGACCCCCCAACATTTCCACTCAAAATATAGCATTTGTTATATACTCGCTGTATAAGACTACCCCCTCTTCCGCACACCTTCCACACACCAAATAAAACATAAAAGAACATCAGATTTGATTTCAACATGTTAATTTATATTCAAATTCTTATGACATGCAGAAAAACTGTCACAAGACTGTATGTTATCAAACATGTACAGTAAACATAAAACGGTGCAAGTTTATTAAACGTTATTCACCAAGCACAATTCACTAAAGCTGAATGGAACAATAAACCTATGGGAGCTGCCATGCTGTTTGTTTTCTAATCTGTTAACCAAACTGGAACTGACAATGATAGAAGGAAGGTAACAAATAGAGGGAGAGAGCAAGTGCCAGGCAAGTCCCTAGCAAGTTTGCTGGCGTGACAGTTTTCCTTTAAAAGCCTTCAAACTCCTGTTCGTCATCTGATATTAAAAGTTGTTATCTGATCCATCCCATGGGACCTTAACATTATTCGATGCAATTCTCCTCCCCGATTGCTTAACGTTATGGAAGGTAAACGTTATCCAAGGTAAACGTTATCCGAGGTAAACGTTATCCAAGGTAAACGTTATCCGAGGTATTACTGTATTTTATTCAACTGAAGTGCACCCGGCGTACAAGACGACCCCCCCCCCTGGAGGCATGTTTTTCAGGGGTAAAAAGTCATCTTATACCCCAGCATATACGTGTAAGCGAAAATAATTCAGTTATGGGTGTCATTCAAGAAAATATATTATTGTCAGAATTCTCTCTTATAGAGAGAATCATGCCGCTTTTACTATATGGGGAGACAATTAGGCAGAGAATAGAAGAAAAGCAAGCATATCGGCATGTGTTCATTTACTGCACACGCGCAGTAATATTGTGATGGGTTTGTCTCTATGCTCAAGACATTTAGCTTCTGGAAAGCCAGAGGAAAGAGCTGAAGTTTGAAGGATTCTAGCAAACACGTTTTGGAAAAGGCTATCAGGTCATCTGTAACCAATTCCCCTGAGAGCCTGGCCGCAGCTTTAAAAGGTTGAGAACTCCTGGCCTATGAGGTACTCGTCCCCCTCTATTCAGCACTAGTTAGACCACATCTAGAGGACTGTATCCAATTCTGGGCACTGGACTTTAAGAAAGATGCAAACAAATTAGAGCAGGGAAACAGGAGGGCAAAAAGGATGGTCAGAGGACTAGAAACCAAGCCCTAAGAGGAAAGACGGAAGGAACTGGGCATGTTTAGCCTTGAGAAAAGGAGACCAAGGGGGGGGGGGATATGATGGGAGCATTTTTAAAATACTGTACCTGAAAGATAATCATGAAGAGGAAGGGAAAGATCTGTTCTCCACCATTCCAGAGTGCAGGACACGTAACAACAGGCTCAAACTATAGGAAGACAGAAATAGGCTGAATATAAGAGGAAACTTCTTAATGGTTAGAGCAGTACGACAGTGGAATTATCTGCCTCGAGAGGTAGTGAGTACTCCCAACATTGGAAGCATTCAAGAGAGGATTGGACAACCAACGGTCATATCTGCTTTGATTCACATTTCTGCCTTGAGTTGGGGGTTGGACTCAATGGCCTGAAAAGATCCCTTCCAGCGCAGTTATTCTATGATGCCAGAGGAAAGGAAACTGAAGTCTCAAGGGTTCCGGGAGGTGCAGCTTTTTGTAGACCAGCTGGTTGTGTAAAGAGGTCAGAAGATGATCTGGATCAAGTGGGTCCAAAATCTGGGCAGGTGGTAAAATGTGCAAATTGCCTAAAACAGCTGACACACACTTGGTTGGGCTCACATCCTGTGTGGCCTTACTCACTGCATGCCTTTTTCCAAGGCTCACCCTGCTACTTCATTTCTTTCTTCATGTCACCACCAGCATATAATAACATACAAAGCTAAAATTAACACATCTAAAAACAAAATAGAATTTAAAAGGGCTGGGTGACATCCGCTCAACATTGGGCCACATCAACAGCATTTCCTCTTGCCAACATAAGGTCCTCCTCAGTGCACGTTGAGAGCCATCATGTGCATTGTATCCTATGGGAGATCATTTGTACTTCTCCATAGTCACACAGACTGTCATCTACAGGGAAACCCCACTTTCTCAGATTAGCCCTTGGTCTTCCAACCCCGGCACACAGTCTATTTAAAGCTTTCTGCACAGGCCATGGTTGCTCTTGGCCAGGCGGTAGAGAGAATCATGTGGTTCTAGTTATCTGGTAGTTCCTTGCTCTCCTTCCATAGTTCTAGGGCGGTCTGTGAAGGCTGGTTGTTTGGAGGGGCAGAAGTTGTGAGGAAAATATGCCTTGATTTCAGTCTCTGCTTTGGTGCATGGTGATCAAATAGCAGGTGTGGTTCCAAGGGTCTTGCTTTGACCCGCTCTTTCTGAGCAGCACTTTCTTGATAGAATTTTTATGGAGGGATGGCAGCTAAGTAATGCACTTTTTGTATTGGAGTTGGTTTTAAACATCCTGTAACTAGTATCTGCTACTGAGATCTGTGGAAAGCTCCCCTCCAGCCAAAGAGGAGGTTCCCCCTCCAGGGTTCCTGGGCCACTGTGAGCATGATTGTGCCAAAGAAGAAGACATCTCAACAGTTACGATGCTGGTGGTCCACTCCCTGGTTTGCTCCAGATGACAAGATCCTGGATTTGTTCACATGTGATCCCAGCTTGGCTAAAAGTTGATTTCCTTTTTTGTAGACTGACTGCACCTATTTTGTGTGTGTGTGCATGTGTGTGTTCAGACACTCATTTTTTTTTTTTAAAAAAAGGGGGTGTATTGACAAACAATCAATATACAGCTGTATTCTAGTTTTCCCCAACCTTTGGATTTTGGACTTCAGTTCCAACAAGCCTAAGTCAATTCCCCAAAACACTGATCACCCAATGTACTGACTTAGGCTTCTGCGAATTGAAGTCCCCCACTGGGGTGCGGGCCCCACGCTTGGAACCACTGATTTACCTCAATAGCAAAAGCATTTTTGAACAAAGTTCCTAAACAAAAATCTATTTTGTAGAAGTATTTGCATTTCTGAAAGGAAGCAGAAGCTCATCCGTCCAGATAAACTGGAATCACGTTATATAAATCACGTTATATACTTCTCCTCCTACATCCATAAAGCTATTCCTTGGCAAATTGAAATTAAACAGATTTTGGCTCACTCCTATCTAGGCCAAGACAAAAATAAATCATTGTTTCCTCTCTGATCCTTCACGCCCCCACCTACCTCACCTTCTTCTTCTTCTTCTTCTTCTTCTTCTTCTTCTTTCCCTTTGTTGCGCTCAGCTTGACAGATTCTGCAATTTTGTTTTCTCAGTGAGTCATACTAGAAGATCCTTGTGGAAAGGAAGACCAAATCCTTTGTAATCCTGGCCTGTGTTAAGCTTATTAGGTGTGGGGAGGAAATGAGGACTACCTTGAGCCTGGAGACTGTGGAGAGACTGATGAGTTTGCAGACGGATGGTTACATCATGAAAAACCATACGGAAGGCTTGGAATGTCGGATGGGACACAAGAACTCTAAAAGAAGGGCAAAAAAACCCCCAAAGGGGACAGAGAATAGAAGCAATGTTTAGAAACTTAACTTGAAAAAAAGTAATTAGTTACACTTACACAACCAGGCCCACAAAAGGAACTTTGTTACTGTATGGTTTTTTAAAGTAACACATAACTTTCTAAAAGTAACTAGCATAGTTGCATTTTACATACGGTACAACCAAAAAAGGCTACCAGCTGAAGATACCAAACAATAGTTGGAGGGAGACACACTTACTTTGTAACTCTAAAAAAGGTTGCCCTTGCTCAAAAGCTAGTTGTATCCAACTCTAGGGTTCAGTGCTCATTTCTGTTTATAGCCAAAGAGCCAATGCTGTCTGCATTTGCAGGCATTTCTGTGGACATGTGTCAGGCATGCCTGGGCACTGTAATGCACAGAATGCTGTTTACCTTCCCACCGAAGTGGTATCTATTTGTCTACTTGCAATTTCTTGCTTTCGATCTGCTAGGTTGGCAGGAGCTAGGACAGAGATAGGGGCTCATTCTGTCATGCAGTACTTGGGTTTTGAACTGCTGACCTTCTGCCTCCCAGTCAGCGTCTTAACCACTTGAGCCACTGCATGTAACTAAAAGGGTTACAGTTATACCGTAAGAGAAGTGACGTTATAAGTCTTCGGCCAGAAACTCCCCCCCTGCGTAGTAGGCCAATTGTTCTTGATCTAGGCTTGATTAACAGAGCAGCAAAGCCCCTGCCACCAAATTGGCTCATTATAGCTCTGTGTCAGGACCCCAGGCCACCTCTATTGCATGTGATCAGTAAACCAGTGGCTGCATTTTTAAGGCAATTACTGTATACCAATGGTGCCCAAACTAAGGCCCTGGGGCCGGGTGCGGCCCCCAATGCCAATTCATCCCGGCCCACAAAGCCCTCGCCACTCCTGGAAGCGGAAGTAAAACGCGCCCGTACGGGCACGTTTTACTTCCGCTTCCAGGAGCGACGAGGGCTTTGCGGGCCGGATGAATTGGGGATGAGGGCCGCACCCAGGCCCCGGGCCTTAGTGACTGGCTCCCTGAACCCCATGATAGTCCCAAGGCCCAAAAAGTTTGGGCACCTCTGTTGTATACTGAAGCTCAAAGATGTTGGATGGAGAGTCATGCAACGAGCCTGAAAACATTATATTGTACTGTATTACTGTCCAAACATACAGGAAGGGTCTGTATTCTTAGTAGCCATAGGGTAGCCCTACAGCAGAGGTGCCCAAACTTTTTGAGCTGCAGGCCAGTCATGTGGTTTAGCAGGCCAGTCACATGATTTAGTGGGCCGGTCACATGGTTCCTTCCACCGAAAGCAGAAGTAAAACGCCCCTTGCAATCTGATTTGTAACAGATATGTTTTGCAACAGGATGAGATAGATTTTTTGTTGTTGTTCAGTCACACAGTCGATTCCGACCCTTTGCAACCGCATGGACCATTGCCCGCCAGACACCGCTGTCCTCCACCATCTTCCTCAGCCCGCCCAGCTCTGTGCCCACTGCATCCACAATACCATCTAGCCATCTCATTTTGGGCCGCCCCTTTCTTCTTTTGCCCTCCAACTTTCCCAGCATCAAGGCTTTCTCAAGTGAATCCTCTCTTCTCATTTGGTGTCCAAAGTACTTTAGCTTCATCTTTACTATTTGACCTTCTAAAGGAGCAGTCAGGGTTGATTTTCTTTTAGGATCAACTTATTTGTTCTCCTCGCTGTCCAGGGTACTCTCAAAACTCTCCTCCAACACCACATTTCAAAAGCATCTATTCTTCTGCTTTCCTACTGGTCCAGCTCTCACAACCATACATTACCACTGGGAATACTATTTTTAGATTATTATTTTTTAGGCAGCCATTTTCTCTTCTTAAACCAGGGGTGCCCAAACTATGGCCCACAGACCGGATCCTGCCCCTGATGCCAATTCATCCAGTCCACACCACCCTCGTTGCTCCCTGGAGGGCTACAACGAGGGCTGCATGGGCCAGATGAATTGGCATGGGGGGGGGGGGGCGGCAGATCTGGCTCATGGGCCGTAGTTTGGGCACCCCTGCCTTACAGAATGGGAAACAAGGTTCAGGAAGGGGGATTTTTTTCATCCAACAGGTATAGGTTGTTTGAATGTAGTTATTGTTTCGAGAGAGGAGGGATCCATTTGAAAAGAGTTGTGGATTTCCCCCCCCCCCCTTGTGAGGTTCCTCTAAAAGACTGGCCTTACAAGGAGAGGAGGTTGTGGGGGAGAGCATTTCGTGCGTTTGACAAATCCACAGCCTAACCCTCAAGTGAGAAGTGGTTTGAGGAAGTGGATTTGCAGAGACAAAACTCACCTTCTTGTGTCTTTTCTGAGCACATCTTTTCCTGAAGACTTTAGCAAAGAGGAAGCAACATTCAGCATGCAATGGGCCCAAGGGAAGGAGAATCTAGCAGAGTTGCAAATCTGTGGTTGCCTGAAGAACTCTAAACTCTATTTCTAGAAACTTTTGGGAGGGATGCGAATTTAATTAAAACTCCATCGTCCCCCAACCAGCATGTACTGCACTCCTATTATTTCACAGGTCTTTGGGGGAATGAAGCTGCAAAACCAGAAAAGCAACTGGGTCCTTATGCCTTGCAAAAGCTGCAATCATTCTGAAATATTTAAAATGTAATTAGGTGCTATGATAGCGACAAGCCTACCCCACTCCAATTTTATTTTAAATGTATTTCTTACATTGATAGCCAACTTATATTTCAAAGAGTTCCAGATAATATACCATATATACTCGAACATAAACTGAGGTTTTTAGCCCCAAAAATGGGACATAGATTGTACTCGGGTCAACGACCACGAGGGTCCAAAGACCATGCCAAAGACCATGCTTTCGAACTGCTAGATTGGCAGGAGCTGGGACAGAGACGGAAGCTAATAATCGTGAAGGCACTTAAATCGTGAAGGCACAAATATTGAGATGCACCAACAATTTAATTAATTTTACCATATTTTCATGTATTTTGATCATTGAAACTCCAGCAGTTGCTGCCTTTTCCACCCTTGGCTTATACTTGGGTCAATCTATTTTCCTGGATTTTCAGGCCAAAATTAGGTACCTCGATTTATATTTGGATCAGCTTATACTCGAGTATATACGGTACATGACTTTCTACTTTGCCTACAAAACAACCCTGTTAGGTAGGTCTGGATGAAAGTATGAGTGGCCCACAGACACCCAGTAATAATATTTTTGTGTCAGAGATTATTCTGGGTTGAAATGATTTTTTGCAGGAGAAACTCCGCTCAGGAGACGCCTGAATGAGGCTCCTTTCAAGTCCCCAAGAGCTGGGACAGAGACAGGCGCTCAATCCGTTATGCAGCATCTGAGTTTCGAACTGCCGACTTGTCGGCCTTTCAGCTAACAAAGTGAGCTTCTTAACCACCGAACCACCACAGCCCCTAGACACCTAGTGAGTTTCATAAATTTAAATTCAGGCCTTCTGGATCCTAGATTAGTACCAAACCAGATACAGTACTGTACATCTTTAAAACTGATCTTGATTTTCTTGCAATTCAGAAGTGGCTTAGTAATTAAGACACTGAACTTAATGACTGGAAGGCTGGCAGGTCAGCAGTTCAAGACCTGAGTGCTGCATGATGGAATGAGCTTCCGTCTCTGTCCCAGCTCCTGCCAATCTAGCAGTTCGAAAGCAAGAAATTGCAAGTAGATAAATAGGTACCACTTTGGTGAGAAGGTAAACAGTGCTCGGTGCACTCCGGTGTCTAGTCATGCCTGCCACATGTCCATGGAGACGTCTGCAGACACAGATGGTGCTGGCTCTTTGGCTATAAACAAAGATGAGCACTGAACCCTTGAGTCAGATACGACTGGCTTTCGAGCAAGGGCTACCTTTATCTTTAATCGCTATGCCAAAACAAAGAGCTAATTGCAACTACAGTTGAACCTTGGTTAACAAAAGGCTCGGTTAACGTAAAAATTGCACAACAAAAGGAAATCCATAGAAAATGGATTAATTGGTTTTCAATGCATTCCTATGTGAAACTGCCTTTTGGTTAAAGTATTTTGGTTTTCAGTGCATTCCTATGGGAAATTCAGCTAAAGTAATTTTCGCTTAAGAAACATGCCGGAAAACACATTAATTACGTTAACTGAGGTTCGAGTTATCTCTAACAATTCCCCCCCTCCGAAATCCCCAGTTCTAGAAATCCCCCAATCCCCTTTCTCCAAGAGAGCCAGGCTCCATCTCTGCAGGTGAATTGCCCCAATTCAAGGAAAGGAAGGTTCTTTCCATTCAAGGCTGTTTCCAGAGAAACAATGGCAAAATCTCACTTTGCTTGAACAGTCACACAATACAGTACAGTACTTTCAAAACAGTTCTGTTTGGTACACAGCCAGATGCTCCCACTCACCGAGAAGCTGGTGGTTATATCGTAGCAGAGACCACTGTATTCTCTGCATCATTGCTGCCTGTGAGTCACAAAACCACTGCAGTTAAAGGATCATTAAAAGAAGAGGTAGCTCAGAAAGAATGGAACAAGTGCACAGAGAGAATCTGACCTCTCCTTTGGTCAGCAAACGCCGGGGTGAGTACTCTACTGAATTTATTACTACTACTAATCTGATGGAGGGCAGCAGCTTCATCCATCCTGGCCTGGGGCCGAGGAGGACTTTGCATGCCAAAAGGGCTCACGACCAGAAAGTGACTCGTGGAACTGGATCAGTGGTACGGGGGTCATGCTGTGATGTGGAAGGCAGATGACTGGCCACTGCTTTATATTCTCAGGACAGTCTTCGTGGCTGATTGTCCTGAGGATAACCAAGATTCGAATTCATATACAGAAGAAGAAGAATCTGAAACTAATTCTCCATCAAACTGGCATTGAAATCAGCTTTGAACAGCCCCTGTCTTTATGTTTTGGATAGCAGGAAAAGTTCAGTGCTTGCCCATTCAAGTAAAAATAAATCCTATAATCTGAATGGTGTTAAAACAGGATTAGCTTGAATTGATTCATGCAGGGATCTTCCCGAGTTTCTGTGGCCGAGCAGATATCTGTACCCTAGTCATTCCTTGAATCTCAGTCAATAGCTTTATCCATGACATCCCTTGAATAGCTATACCCTATGTTAGGTAAAGATCAAGGTCTCCCGTGTTCAAAAGCCAGTTGTATCTGACTCTAGGATGTGGTGCTCATCTCCATTTACAGCCAAAGAGCCAGCACTGTATGTGTCTGCAGACCTTTCCGTGGTCATGTGGCAGGTATGACTAAATGCTAGAGTGCACAGAATGCTGTTCCCTTTCTTGCTGAAGCGATACGGTACCTATTTATTTACTTGAAATGTCTTGCTTTCAAGGAGCCCTGGGGGTGCAGTGAGTAAACCGCTGCGCTGCAACCAAAAAGGTTGTGAGTTCAACCCTGACCAGGGCCCAAGGTTGACTCAGCCTTCCATCCTTCCAAAGTTCGTAAAATGAGTACCCAGCATGTTGGGGGCAAAGTACTAATTAACTTGTGAACTGCTCAGAGAGTGCACTAATCACGATGGGGCAGTATATAAGTGTGATTGCTTTACTTTGCTATCAACGTGCTAGGTTGGCAGGAACTGGGACAGAGATGGGCGCTCACTCGTCATGTAGCGCTCGGGTCTTGAACTGCTTCCAGTTGTCAAATTCAGCATCTTAATCACTAAGCCACAGCAATCTCCAGATATCCTATGTTACACCAAAGTAATTCAGGTGCATGGCTTTTCAAAACTTAATGCAGGAGTTCCCAACCTTTTCAAGCCAGGGGCCGGGTGACACTCTCTCGGTCAACTTTGAGGGCTGGATGGCCATTTTGCCCTGCCTGCACAATGGGGGTGGCCATTTTGTCTCAAACTTCCTTGGAGGGGTGGGGGCCCACATGAAATGGTTCTGGGGCCGAATCTGGCCCACAGGCCTTATGTTGGGAACCCCTGATTTAAAGAGTAATAATTTGGTCATAGGTTTTTACAAACAGGGTGTTGATTTTCCAGGTTTCAAAAAACAACAGTGTAGAATGGGATCAGCTCACTCATTCCTGTTGCATTTTTAAACACGCTTAATACAACAGATGTTCCATTTTATTTATTTATGGCAGGGGTGCCCAAACTATGGCCCTTGGGTCAGATCTGGCCCCTAATGCCAATGCAGGCGTGGTTTACTTCTGCTCCCTGGAGTGATGAGGGCAATGTGGGCCGGATGAATTGGCATTGGGGGCCAGATCTCACCTGGGGGCCATAGTTTAGGCACCTCTGGTTTAAGCAGATAAACAGCAGGTTAAAATCTATTTCATCCTGTTGCAAAACAGATTGCAAGGCATGTTTTACTTCTGCTTCCACTGGGAGAAACCATATGACCGGCCCATGGCCCAAAAGGTTTGGGCATCCCTGATTTATGGCATTTATATCCCACTTTTTTCTCCCTTAAGTGCAGGGCTTTTTCATTTGACTTGCCTACTTTATCTTTACAACCCTTTGAGGCATCTCAAGTTGAAAGAGAGAGATGTATCTGAGTGGGGATTCGAAGCTCGATTTCTTAACTCTTTCTGAACAAAGAAGTGTAAGACTGCCCCAGCAGCTGCATACAGGACATGCTCTATTGTACTGGTTGCGTGGCATTCCAAATGTCATTTGACTACAAATCCCATTAGGTTTTAGTGATACTCAGGCTGGCTAGGGCTGATGAGACCCATGATCACTCTCTGTATGCATAGGTTTCTAAGTGAGGTTTTGTAGGTCTGCTCAGAAAGCCCAACTCTAAAGAAAAGGTAGTGTTTCAATGATCTATTTGTTTGATTGCACAGACAAAACTAGTAAACATTGGTTAATCTTTCACACCTTGTGAGTTGTTTTAATCAGAAGACATACTTGAAGGGGGCTAGAGAGTTTGGGCTCTTAAAAGCCACTCCTGCAATGATTTCCCCCCAGTTCAATGCAATAACCTTAGAAACAATACAGCTATGATGTAAAAAATATCCCCCTTAAATGCACATACACATTGGTGTAAAATATTAATTGTATGCCCTTGGGTCAATTCTGACTTACAGCGATCCTTTCCAAGGTTTTCTAGATAGAGCATACATAGAAGTGCTTTACTGTTCCTTTCTACTGGGGAGTGCCTTGGGGCAGTCATATTGTTTGGGCAAATGGGATACTGTCCACATGACCCGCAATGCCGTTCCTGACCAGGAGAGGGAGACAAGGTGCACTTAGATCATACAATGGAGGAAGCTGGCTTGCCATCTCAACCAAGTGCACATCTCAACCAAGTGCACATCTGCCAATGTTTCGCAGACTATCTCAATGAGAACTGAGGCTTAGGTTGTGATGAAATGGTAATGAACTTTTTAGAATAGTGGTAATGAGCTGTTAGTGTGAATATACTTGAACATTGCTCGGAAACCTTTCTGTTTGGACTACAATTTCTATAGCCTCTGCAGGCTGGGGAATATGGGAGTTGTTCCCCCTACCAAAAAATAAAAATAAAAACCACCACCACCCTCTAAAATGTCCATGATCAGATCTGTGATCAGGACTATTAGAAGGGTCATGGAGGTTATCCAGTGGATTTCTGGGGTCAATTTGCAAGTTCCGCAAGATGCCAGATTGTTGCCCTGAAATGTGAACATCCCATGAAATTGATCTCTTCACATGCACACTGAGTGTGTGCAAAGCTTCTTTCCTTTGCACCATTCAGTCAGTAGCACGCAATGTGGACAGAGGAGAGCGAAGGCGATATCATAGCCGCAAGGAAATTTTAAGCATAGTGAAAGTTCACAGAAGAGCCACTTCCTTTCCACTACACCGCTGGATATTCAACAGAAAAAACAGGCATCGTGTTCTCAAGAGGCATCAAATGCATGCTTGAAAAGTTATTTTTTAAAAAAGTAATCAGTCACCATTATCGTTATAAGTCAGTTTGTGTATCTTTAATATTTGCCTTGTACAGAGCACATAATGTGCAATGCAGGGATGGAGGAATCACAATTTGGGATCAAAATTGCTGGGAGAAACATCAACAACTTGAGATATGCAGATGATACCACCCTAATGGCAGAAAGTGAGGAGGACCTAAAGAAGCTCCTGATTAGGTTGAAAGATGAAAGTGCAAAAGCTGGCTTGAGACTCAAAATCAAGAAAGCCAAGATAATGGCAACAGGCCCTCTCAGTCCCTGGAAAATAGATGGGGAAGAAGTAGAAGCAGTGACAGATTTTACTTTCCTAGGATCAAAGCTCACTGCAGATGGTGATTGCAGCCATGAAATAAAAAGGTGACTGATTCTTGGGAGGCAAGCAATGAGAAACCTGGGGAACATAGTGAAAAGTAGAGACATCACCATGCAAAGAAAAATTCGCATAGTCGAAGCAGTGGTATTCCCGGTGGCAATGTATGGTTGTGAGAGCTGGACCATTAGAAAAGCTGAGCACAGAAGAATAGATGCCTTTGAAATGTGGTGTTGGAGGAGAGTTTTGAGAGTCCCCTGGACAGCGAGGAGAACAAATAGGTCAATTTTAGAAGAAATCAACCCTGACTGCTCCTTAGAAGGTCAAATAGTGAAGATGAAGCTAAAGTACTTTGGACATCAAATGAGAAGAGAGGATTCACTTGAGAAAGCCTTAATGCTGGGAAAGGTGCAGGGCAAAAGAAAAAGGGGGCGGCCAAAAATGAGATGGCTAGATGGTATTGTAGAGACAATGGGTACAGAACTGAGCGAGTTGAGGAGGATGGTGGAGGACAGAGGTGCCTGGCAGACAGTGGTCCATGGGGTCGCAGAGGGTCGGAATCAACTGTGCGACTGAACAACAAGAGGGACTTCACAATGCTAGATGTCCCTGACACGGCCTGCTGAGATTCACTTTTCCATGTTTATTTTAAATGTCCTTCCCCAACCCCCAATTTTGGCTACATACCCCAGATTAGTTGTAATTATTATTCTTTTAAAAAAATAAATTTTAAACACCACCAACTTAACATAAAACAAGCATACGTAAAATTGTATCAAAAATAATACACACAGCATACATGGACTGCGGTGGCTCAAGTGGTTAAGATGCTGAACTCGACGCCTGGAAGGTCGGCGGTCAGTACCCGAGTACTGCACGATGGAGTGAGCTCCCATCCCTGTCCCAGCTCCTGCCAACCTAGCAGTTCGAAAGCAAGAAATTGCAAGTAGATAAATAGATACCACTTCCGTGGTAAGATAAACAGCATTCTGTGCACTACAGTGTTGAGGCAAGCCTGCCACATGTCCACATAAACATCTGTATATGCAGACAGTGCTGGCTCTTTGGCTATAAACAGAGATGAGCACTGAACTCTAGTATCGATATGACTAGCATATATGGGGTTCTACTGTACAGTACTTCCAAGCCTTGCTGTGACTTTAGCTTTGTATATACAGTAATGTATAATTATATATTGATCAAACCCCTGTTGCTTAGTGTTGCAAATTATGACTGTTCTAGGATAATCAGGTCAGCAGCATCCCATTGTCTGAGGTTTCAAACCCCAAACCTAAGATTTTTGGGGACAAGGGAGCTTGTGATGTTTCTGGAGCAGGAGTTCCCAACCTTTTCAAGCTAGGGACCGGGTCACAGTCTCTCAGTGGTCAGCTTTGAGGGCCGGACAGCCATTTTGCCCTACCTGCACAGCGGGGGTGGCCATTTTGTCCCAACAGCTTCAAAGGGGATGGCCATTTTGTTTCTCAAATGCCTTTGGAGGGGTGGCAGGGGCCACATTAAATGGCGCCACAGGAACCCCTGTTCTAGAGTCTTCTATCACAACTAGCATGATGCACGCAACATGAGACATCATTCTGGTGCTCCATTCCTTGCCTTGTTACAAATAGCACAGTGAGCCCAACATCTGGATGCATAAAATACAGGGAGAAAGGGAGTAGGATGGTGCATAATGCTCTAATTCTTTATCTTTTTTGCAGCATTTTGAAAAGTCTTTGTTTGGCAATGAAATGCTGATCTGGATGAAAAAGGCAACCAAATTTTTAAATGACAGCAGCAGAGCAAAGGGATTTTCAGTTTTCACAGCCGAGTGTATTTTCTTCTTAGCTTCCCACAGAGCGTGATCAAGGTCAAGCATTGCTTCTATGCACATCATTATGGACGTAAAATTATAAGAACTGAGCCCTACAGGAGAACTGTCTTTGACTCAACCAGTGCCATGAATTATACAACCCTTGTATGTCAATCTATGCCTTATAACTCCACCAAGTACTTCAAAATCCCAGTCTACTCTGTAGTGTTGGTGGCCGGGTTTCCTCTGAACATCTTAGCGCTTTGGGCCTTGGCCCACCAGATAAAGAGATCCATCGTCCTCTCCGTTTATGTCATCAACCTCGTCTTGGCCAACCTCTTGCAGATCCTGACCCTACCTTTTTGGATGTACCACAGTTACCATGACCACCACTGGGGCCTAGGGAGAGAGCTCTGCATAGCGGCCACCCTAGCTTTCCGCACAAACTTCTACGCCAAAAACTGCTTCCTGTGTTTCATTGCTATGGAGCGATACATCGGACTTGTTTACCCGCTCAAATTCCACCAGATACAGACGGTGAGAGCTGCCGTCAAAGTTAGCATCGTAGGTTGGCTTTTGGTGATGTCTCTTTGTACCGTTGGCATTGGGCTACAAGTGGATCACCCAGGGTTGTGGTACAAACATTGTCTAGATGGCTCTGAGCTGAACTATCGTTATGCTCAGTTTAAAGTTAGCATCGCAGGCCTTGCCTTCTTCCTCCCTTGCCTTCTCATGGGGTTCTTCTACTTCAGAGTCCTGTTTGAGCTCAGGAAGATGGTCTCCCTGGACAACAAGATGAAGAGACAAATTTACGGCTTCATCTCTCTCATTATCACCACCTTCTTTCTCCTCTTCATCCCTTACCAAGTGACGTTGTCTTACAGATACTACTGGGAGGTGACATTGGCAGCCGGGGATAGTGACATCTGCAATTTTTTGCAGGACATTTTCATCTACATGCAGGCAACGCTGTGTTTAAGTACTCTGGACAATATTTTTGATCCTCTGCTGTACATTTTGCTTCTCAAAGATGTCTGGGCAGAGCTCAAAGAAACACTCACTTTCAGGGGTCCCAAGACCGGATGTTCACCCAAATCAGAACAGCAATGCATTTCTCCACATTATACCACTGAACGGATATAAAGAGAGGAGGGAGACATATATTTCCTGTTCAATAATTCTCAGAAGCTTACAACTGGTACAGACAAGCGCTGAGATGGCTGTGGGTTTCTGGGAACTGCAGCCCAGCTGTGGCTTGGTGAGCTGTTTTAATTGCTATAGTTGAGGAAACTACACTGTAGCTGAGTAGGAGAGATTACTAAACCCTTTTTTGTTGTTCAGTCGCAGTCGATTCCGACCCTTTGCGACCCTATGGACCATTGCCCGCCAGGCATCTCTGTCTTCCACCATCCTCCTCAGCCCGCCCAGCTCTGTGTCCATTGCATCGACAATACCATCTAGCCTTCTCATTTTTGGCCGCTCCCTTCTTCTTTTGACCTCCAATTTTCCCAGCATCAAGGCTTTCTCAAGTGAACCCTTTCTTCTCATTTGGTGTCCAAAGTACTTTAGCTTCATCTTTACTCAGTGGTGGGCTATCAAAATTTTTGCTACCCCACAGTGGGCGGAGCTGACATAATGGGTGGAGCCAATGTCATGACATCATAATGTCATGGGCGGAGCCAACATCATGATGTCATTACTTTGTAGGCGGACCCAAAGAAATTTTTTTTAATTAAATAAACATTAAATAAACCCATTAATTAAATAAACACATAAAAATTAAATAATCACATTAACATTAAAATAATCAACCACCCCACCCACCCACCCCAAATACAAATCACCCTCCCAAATACAAATCAACCCACCCATCCACCCCAAACACAAACCTGTCACTTACCTGGCCTGGGGTCTTGGAGCAGGCACTAGGCAGGCAGACACTAGGCAGGCAGGAAGCGCGGAAGCACAGCAGCGAAATGCTGTGGTGGCCTGGCGGGCGGTGCAGTAAGGAAAGGCCGTCGCCGCATCTCCAGGCCATCCTGGGCACTTTCCAGGCATGCACACTTCTATTTTTTAGTGCATATGCGTCAAATGGAGGTTTGTGAGTCTACTTCCTGGAGAAGCACTCAGACTAACAAGAAGGAGGGGGGGGGTCAGATAGACTTGGAAATGGAAATTAATTACAGTCGATGGTTACAATATTACACTTGAATACAGCATGTGTATATACAAATAGAATGAAAAGCACCATGACAGCTCATATAGTTTTTAGCTATAATGTTTAATTTGTCCTGTATTGTGCCTTATGGGAGAAAGGCCAGTCAAGACCATCTGGAACATGAGTGGCTTGTGGGATTATGTACCCTGCTGCATCTGTGGCTGATGCAAAAGTTGCACAGTAATCCTAAATCATTACCAGGAGGGTCTGTTAAATCATTTCTGAAAACAGTACTCAGAAAAAAGTGGAATGGTTGCTATAAATTAAAAATCAACTTGATAAAACAATGATTGTTCTTCCTGTTATTGTCATATTTTGTTGAAGCTGTTTGTTCCCACAGTCTGTATTCACTCACTTGACATTATCATAGTTTTCCATTTCAATTGTAGAATTTGTGTGGATTGGTAGTTCTTTCATCTCCAGATCAAACTTTGGACGGCCAGAAGTGGACTTGCTCCACGAAAGCTCACATTTAAATACAGGGGTTAGCTTTTAAGGAAGGGGTGCCCAAACTTTTCAGGCCGTGTGCTGATCACGTGATTCAGGGAGCTGGTTGCTATGGCCTGGAGGCCGGATCCGGCCCCAACACCAATTCATCCGGCCCATGAAGCTCTCGTCGCTTGTGGAAGCGGAAGTAAAATGTGCTCGTACAGCTGCATTCCACTTCCGCTTCCAGGAGCAACGAGAGCTTCGTGGGCCGGATGAATTGGTGTTGGGGGCCAGATGTGGCCCCCGGGCCACAGTTTGGGCACCCCTACAAGGTGCCACAACATTTTATTTTTGCAATAAAGGTAAATGCAAGAGACCTGTAAGGGAAAGGACATTTTCAAACAAGCTAGTCAAAATATAGGTCCAAGCTCATGCCGAATGTGGATTGGCTTAGCCGGCTGTTCTCCCGCCTTCCTCCCCCCCCCCCACACGCAGTTCCAATTGGATATAGGGAATCGACTGGCGGTAGAACTGCCCAATGGGATGTTGCAGGCTGTCTTACGTCATTCGCTCGGACCCCATAGAAAAATAAAGCCACGTCCCACGGGAGCCGTGATGTACGTCAAGCTCATTATCGAAAATCCCGCCCCTTCTGCTGTATTGGCGTCTTTTGCAGCCTATAAAATTTAAGGTAGGTATGAATGACAGGCTCAAAAGCCAATAGGGAAGAGGTGAGCGAGGCCTACGACGCCTGCGAGGCAAAGGAAGGTTGTTGAAAGGATACTTTGCTTGCCCAATCAGCAAGCGAGAAATAGTCATTATCATAGATTGACTGTTTCTCCGGCCTATGTGTGCTTTCGATTCACGGTTTCCAGCTCGCTTGGTTCCTCCCAATGATTGGTTTGTCGTCACTTCCCCCGCCCACCCTCGGCATACGTTTATTGGCTCTTGATTGACAGCAGGGATAACGAATGAATGATTAAAAATTACTTCTACGGCGAAGGGGCGTGACGTAAAAAGGGGGGCGTGGCGCTTCTAGACGCGGGTTGCGCGTAGCCGAGGTAGAGGGCGGCAGAGGCGCCATTTTGTGAAGAGTCCGGAGCGTGGATAAGGCAAGCGCATTGGAGTGAAAGAGCGAAGCCTATATACACCGTGTATATATATATATATATATTTATAAAAAAGGGAAGCGGCTGGAACTGAGGTCGCCCGGTGAGTTCGTTGCTTGGAGAATGGCGCCTGAGGTAACGGGGAAGAAGAAGTGACGTTTTCCCGTTGCCGGGAGGGGGGGAGACTCCTAATGGTATCGCCCTTTCTCCCCCCCCCCTCTGCCACAGTAGTATTTCCCTCATGGGTCTTCTCGAATTTTGCCGTGTTTCTGAGAACTCAGCCCCTCCCCGTTCAGTGCGAATGGTACAGTCCGAGTGAATCTGTTTCTGACTCCTCTGGGAGAGACCATCGTGCGGAAGAGGGGTGGAGCGGGGAAATGGGATTCTGAAAGGCAAGGGTGGGGTTTGTGCCTTGAAAACATGTGAGGGCGCTGGATTAGGGAAAAGGGGCATTATTGTCCCTTTCCTGTACAGATGCCAGGGTGTTTACACGGCGCCCTGTAGTCTAATCCGGATTAGGAGTCTAATGTATTGCAGTAGTCGGGACTTTATTGAAATGAGGCTCTTTTATGAGTAGGCAGGAGGAGAAGGTGGGTCTACTCTATTGCATGACAGAATGCTCTAAAAATGTCTGGAAGAGATGCAAAAAATTAAATAATCCCGGTTGTGTAATAAAAATAATAATCCTGGTTTTCCAGAAATATATAAACAGTACAGTATATAGAAATAATATTTATGTATGAAGTCCTTCTTTGACATCCTTGTTTTATTATTTCATTGGGGAAGGAGAAGGGGGGGAAGGTGTTACCTTTAACACCTGCTGTATTTATTTTGTGGCAATCACAACTGAAGGTAATGCAACCAATTAGGTGTACTGTAGTTAGAATTGCAGCAAAGCAGCACATTTTGCAGGGGATCACACAAAAGCCAGTACAGTAGTTTCATGGTCTGTGAACTGGGATCCCTGAAATCCTGTTATATATTATATAGTAAACTGCACTAGAGTAGGCCCACTGAATCAATGTGGATTTAGTGCGTAAACTCTTCCCTAGTTTCCATAAATTCAAATGGAACCTAATTGACTTACTGTGCTAAAATTACTACTGAAATAAGGCCATCTGCATTGATGAAACTTAAAAGAGGAGTTGACTCACCAAATCCCCACATATTCTACTGTGATTTATTATCCTAGACCAGTGATATGGTGAACCTTGGCACTCCAGGTGTTCTTGAACTTCAGTTCCCAGAATCCCTGATCAGCAAGAGTGCTGACTTGGGCTTCTGGTAATTGAAGTCCAAGAACACCTGGAGAGCCAAGCTTCTCCCATCACTGTTCTAGGCAGTAGGATTTTAGCTGATGTTATATAAGACTGGGATGACCTGCTTATATTGGGCTATCTTTGCATGTTTAGCAATGTTCAGCATAAGCTTCAGAGTTAATACAAGAAGTTTTGTTTTTCACCTGCTGGATAGCAATAGCAATTACACTTATATACCACCCTGTAGTGCTTTAAGTACTCTCTGGGCACTTTACAGGTTACAGTAAAACCTCATATAACACTAAAACCTGGTTCCACAAGTCTTGGTGTTATATGATTTTTAGTGTTATCTGATCCTCTATGGGATCCATAGAGATACATTGTAACCACACAGGCTTTAGCGGTTGTTATCTGAAGCATCCCATAGGATCTTAATGTTATCTGATGCAATTCTTCCCCCCAGATTCCTTAATGTTATGCGATTTTAGTGTTATTCGATACTAATGTTATATGAGGTATTACTGTATTAGCATTTTGCCCCCAACATGCCCTTCTACTGAGTGGTGTTTGCATCAAATGGGTGGGGTATAAATGTGAGTAAATGAACAAGTAAATACTCATTTTACCAACCTCCAAAGGATGGAAGACTGAGTCAACCTTGTCCCCTGTCAGGATCAAATTCAGAACATTTTGGCTATAATACAACAATTTATAAATGCAAATAAATAAATAAATTTAACAATTGCACTACCAGGTCTCTTAGAAAATAACTATTGAGTATGACACCTATCTATTCTTCACTTGATATTAAAATTTGGATCAGTAACAATGCCACTGCCCGCTGAGTGTTTTGCTGTTTCATTCTTAGCGTGTGAAGTCAGGAGCAGTCTTGAATTCAGATGATATGAGTCTCAGCTTTGGGAGAGGTTTAGGTAGTTGTAGAATTTCTTGAAAGCTGGTTGACTTAGTATTAGGGAAGCTGACTAAGACCTGTGTGTGACAGTTCAGTTTGCAGGGTTGTAGTACACTTCTGGGAGTCAGTGATCATGTGACAGTTTTGGAAGTAATTTGCATTGTAGTCATTATAAGTAAATAAGTTTTCCATTGCTGCAATGCTTTTTTAAAATACTCAGTTCTACTCTGAAATAGTGCTTTGGGTATGTAGGCGAGATCTTCATTAATTCTTAGTCCTGAACTCATGGTGGGTGGTGGTGGTGGTGGTATAGGTACAACAGTGTAACTGCAGAACAGATCAAAACAAGAGCACAGGATATGAGGCAGAGTTCTGCCAGTGTAAACAGGATCAGGAATGGGAATTTGACCAGTTTGAGGAGTAAACTGTGGGCTTGGAATGCTAAAACCTTTGTATTCAACAGGTCATGGATTCTGGGTAGTGCCAATTTGTTATAAGCATCAGTTAAGTTCAGCTTAATTTAATCACTGTACTTAAAATCCCATGTATAGGTCTCCCGTGAGGGTGAGAGATATGGATCCTCACGTACATTGAAGGCATTGCTTCTTTATAGGCTGTAGTCTACATTACTTTTTGAACAAGGAGAATGACTGCCTGGTTTTCCCATGTCTCAAGATTTGCCATAGCCTGAGAATTGAAATGCAGGGCCATGCATAGTCCTGTAGTTTGTTCACTCAGCCATACTTGCTAGGATACAGTAATGTTTATCAAAAAATACTTAAATTCGATCAGACAAAAATCCTGAGCAATGGATAGAGAACAAAGGGATTCATAGGAGAATATCTCCTTCTATGATATGCTCCTGAATTGTCTAAGAATGTTACTAATGGATTCATCTGAGTACTTTTAACATTTCTCTTTCCCTTTGGCTGGATTCCTAGCCATGCTGTTCTGTATCCTTCCAGAGAAAATGTAGCACCCTAGAGAGGAGGAATGCCCCTAGTTAAGAACATTCTCTTCTGCTTGAGTTGTAAAAATAAGACTGATTATAAAAAAACAGTGACTGTTATTTGTTATAGCCTTAGGATGCTTCAGTTGTAGACAGTAAAATAAATTAATAATTGGGGGAGTCCAATACTGTTCTCTTTAAAAGTATCTTGGACTTGAAATAGTTTTTTTCTCAATATGTGACTTAAAAAGCCACTCTCAGATGGACGTATTTCCTCCATCAGGAATTGAGGGAGAGGGTATCAGGATATTTCATTGCTTTTAGAGCACTAATACTTATAGGGCTTGCTCTCTCCCTCAGTCCTTAAACATTACAGTACGTTCTCTCAACCTATGGCCATTTCATGTGGCCCACGCCACTACCAGAAGTAGAAGTGGGTGCGTTTACAACAGCTATAAATGCCCATTGCTGTCATGAACATATTTACAATAGCTGCGGATGTGTTTTATGGCAATGTTTATGGTGGGGAGAACCACCAGTCCAGCCTGCTCAGCTGTCTGAAGGGTCATGGTCCGGCCCACAGCTTTAAAAAGTTGGAAACCCCTGCATTAAAGGACATTTAGTTTTGCTCCTTGTCTTTGCTTCAGTTCAGTCCACTCCTACCAGGAGCTCTAGGTGCCTCTTGACATCCTCAGCCAGTTTACCTCCTTAGCAGCCATCAGCAATGAGCAAGATCAATGCTCAGAGCAGCATCTTAGTGATGTCTGGGATGCAGCCATGAAGGTTGGGCTGGGTGCTGGCTTTCTCTATGGTGGGGGAATCGGGGAGATGGGGGCAGCATTTCTGGGGTACCCTGACTCATCCTGTCCCTTCTCCTTTCACAGGGCAGCAAGGCGAAAACCCCCAACCCTTCCTTCACTGGAGCTCAGCTTCGAGTTTTGGTTTTTTTATTTAACAAAAAATCCCCCCTGCCCCACCGCACGCACCCCCATCTCTTAGAGCAAGACTTTGATTTAAAATGATGCATTTGCCGCCCAGCATTGCCTTGCCTTCAAGCCAAAGCTGGATTGAAAAGATGTAATTTTGGAGAGAGAGAAAATGTATCACTTTTTCCCCCTGCAGCAGCTGGGTTAGAGGAGGAACATTTTAGGCTCACAAGAGCTGGCTTCTCAGGCATTTTTAGAATGACATGGTGTTCAGATGGCTTGGATTATTTCCTGCCAGCCACTCTCCCCTGCCTGGTTCTGCAGTAACTGTGGCTGGAACGGGAGTGTTAAAGGGGGGAAAAAAGAACAGAAAATTGAAAAAGGAAAAAAAAATCATTACTGACTTTGACCTTTTTACACCTCCCGTTTTTCTAATCTGGGCTATTTTTATTTTTGTTTTTTTACAGTGAGATTTTTTTGATCTTCAGCTACAGTAAGTTATTCCATTTTTTCCATTTTTTCCTGCCTTTCCACTGATTTCCTTTTTATCGTTGTTGGTAGTAACTTATTGATATTATTGCTACTATGATGGTGGTGACTGTGACTTTAATAATGTGATGCTGATGGTAGTGATTAAAAAAAATGACTGCTGATTTTTAACCGGATGAAAATGGAGTTTTTCTGAGTGGTCCTAACTGGGCTTTTAACCCCTTTGGGGAAGAGACAACAAGGTTTTTAAAACACATTTTTTTTTATAAAAGTGGATTGATCGCCTTAACTTTTTCCCCCCTTCCTCCCTGATTGCTTGGCTACCAAGAACTGAACATGATTATTCTCCAGCACTTGTTTGAACATCTCAGGAAGTGCCTACACTTATTTTTAAAATTATTTTTAATTATTTTTATTTTTAACTTTTTATTTCTATGCAATTTTTCAACTGTTGCTGCAATGTATCTGTGGTGCTGATCACTCCCTAGCAGTGACAGCCATTCCTTGGTCAGATTCCTCCCCCCTTCCCCCCTCTCGTGCCCTTCAATTCCCATCCTGGTCTTTTCCTTCACATCGTCCTTCCCTCACAAACGCCATCATGGATGCCTGGTCTTGGAATAGCAGAGGTAGCTACCAACGGAGCTTCGCACGGAGCAGACACAAACCCATTTGGGATGATGGTAAGGGGCTGAGCTAACTTAATTACAGGCTGTGGCAGCTGACATCTTTCTTAAAAGCCTCGGTGAAGCAGTATACGACGGTACATTCAGCATGTCTGACTAGACTTGAATGGAGGAACTTAACAGGGATTTGCCTTCTTTTGAGATGTCGGAAATGAGATTGCTTTGTGTATCTGGCAGTGAACAGAAGTCAGAATGTCTCCTATTGCAGAACTCTGAAGCTATCCTTTTAGTCCAGGGGTTCCCAACCTAAGCCCTGAGGGCTGGATCTGGCCCCGGCACTTTCATGTGGCCCCCCGCCCCTCCAAGGGCATTTGAGAAAAAATGGCCACCCTTTTGAAGCTGTTAGGACAAAATGGCCACACACCCCATCGTGCAGGCAGAGCAAAATGGCTATCCAGTCCTCAAAGCTGACATGAGAGAGCGTGGCCCGGCCCCCTGGCTTAAAACGGTTGGGAACCCCTCTTTTAGTCTGTAGCTCTTGGAGTTGCTAAGCCAACAACTGTTCTTCAGTCTGTGTCAAAGGAAGAGGTGGTTTTCTTTCACCCTTTGAGAGGATGGCTCAAAACGTTGTGAGGGGAGCTTTGATTTTTAACTTTTAGATTTTACAATAAGGAACAGTAAAATTGGCCAATAGCCCCCACGGTGGACCAAATGTTCTATCTTGGGTTTTGTTTTTTTTAGAAGGGAGAAAGGTAGACCAATGAATTGAGCATCTTACTAAGCGACTGCAGTGCCCGACCCTGACGACTAGAAGGTTGACAGGTTAGCAGTTCAAGACCCAAGTACTGCATGACAGAGTGAGCTCCCTTCATCTGTCCTAGCTCATGTCAACCTAGCAGTTTGAAAGTGAAAAATTGCAAGTAGATAAATAGGTACCACTTCAGCAGGGAAGGTAAACAGCGTTCCATGCACTCCGGTGTCTAGTTATGCCTGGCACATGTTCATGGAAATGTCTGCAGATGCAGAGAGGGCTCTTTGGTTATAAACAGAGATGAGCACTGAACCCTAGAGTCAGATACGACTGGCTTTTGAGCAAGGGCAACCTTTACTGTTTGCTACAAAAACTGAACAAGGGGAATAAACTATTGATTTATCTGCAGAGAAGAAAGGTAGCAATATTATGTTCTATTCAGTTAATTTTTCCCTTCCAGATAGTGGTAGCAAGTTATAGAACTCCACTTTCAGGGCAGGAGAGGATTTCTTTTCTTCCCTCAACATTTCTCCTAGGTAGGGCTTTTGTTGGAAATAGAAGGTGCTTATGTGATGCAGGACAGCTGCTCAGTTGTAAGGAGGAAGCAAATGGCTTTATTGGTGCCAGCCTCCATAAAAAGATAGATCCGAGGTAGACTTGTGTAAGTCCCTTTTACTTTATTCATTGGGGTTATTTTTGAAGGAGACTTAAGTGCTCTCATAACCCTGAGGCTGAGGCTGCACAACAGGGAGGAAGGTCAGGCCATTTGGATGTCATCCATTTGTTGCTGCCCTGCTGAACAGCGTGTGCAAAAGCCTGCTTCCTGTGTGGTTAATACTGTTTCACTGGTCCTTACCATCCACGTTGTTCATCACATGCAGGCAAATCTTCACATGCATCTTCTAGAAGTGGAGGCCCATAATCTTTTGCAAGGCCTTGACTAAAGCTTGCAGCCCTTTTCCTTATACAGCATTGGGTTGCTATCTTCATCTCAATCTTGCAAAGACACTGAGAAGTTAGGATGAACAAAGTGTTTAAACCTCTGATAAATTAAGTACAGTAATACCTCGGATAACGCTAAGACTTGGTTCCACAAGTCTTGGTGTTATCTGATTTTTAGTGTTATCCGATGCATGTTAAAATCCTATGGGATGGGTCGGATAACGTTAAAGCTCCATAGAGATACATTGTAACTGCACAGGATTTAGCGGTTGTTATCCGATCCATCCCATAGGGCCTTAACGTTATTCAATCCAATTCTCCTCCCCAGATTACTTAACGTTATGCGATTTTAGCGTTATCCGAGGTAAACGTTATCCGAGGTATTACTGTACTATATTGGATAAAGGAATCTTGAGTGTGAGCCTCAAATAAGACACTTGCTTCCTCACTTTCTGATGGCTCTTATGATGCAGGTTCCACTCACGGTAAAATTGCCTATGCCAAAGTGGAGGCAGGAAAGGCTGAAGAGAGGTCTTTCCTGCATGGCTCCCTTTTGGGGAGGTTGAGCAGAGAAATGGTCTCCTTCGGAATTCCCTCTGGGTATTTCTCCAAGACTAGACCTGGTGGGTCTTTCACAAACATGACTAGATCTCTACTTCTTTTGAGTTCATATAGCAAGAAAGTTCCAACATTGATAGCTTATTTTCACTGGTTCCTTCTTAAACTGTTTAAAAACCTGTTACTTTCAATGATTCTGTACTCCATCTAAGGGTAAGTGCAGAGCCATGTGTAAAGTCAGATCACTGGTGTGATGTAAGTTTGTCTGCATCTCTCTTGTACGTTTTGAGTTATGACTTCCATTATCTCCAGCCCATTTAACCAGTTGCTGGTTATGATGGGAGGTGCATTCAACACAGCTAGAAGAAGGGACTGCAGTGGCGCAAGTGGTTAAGATGCTGAACTTGCTGACTGGAGGGACAGAGTTTGATTCTCGGGCACAGCATGATGGAGTAAGTTCCTGTCTCTGTCCTGGATCCTGTCAACCTAGCAGTTTGCAACAAGAAATTGCAAGTAGATAAATAGGGACCACTTTGGTGAGAAGGTAAACAACGTTCCATGCACTCGCCTGCCACATATCCATGGAAACGTCCGCAGACACGGACAACGCTGGCTCTTTTTCCTATAAACAGAGATGAGCACTGAACCCTAGAGTCAGATATGATTGGCTTTTGAGCATGGGTCACCTTTACCTAGAAGACATCAGGTTGAGAGAGACTAATATGATGGTTGAAATGAATAAGGGTGAGAGGCATTCTTTGCCTTTTTAAAAACAATTGCAATAGTTGAATGGGGACAAGGGTCCTGAGTGTTTTTTGTCTCTTGTTTGGTTTTATGGCTATCCTTAAATAGGGACAGACGATAGAATGTAGAGCCCAAGATCTCACTTTCTATAGTTCCAAGAATACATGTTTATTCTAATGACATGAATCTATGAAATAGTTTCTTAAACACTTCTTTACGGCGGGCCATTAACTACTTTGTATGTAGCAATTTTGCAGTAATGGCCATGAATTGGAGCATGCAAAGATATATGGTGATATTTTCCTGTATATGCTTGATGATAGCAAAGGTCTGGTTGTCTTTGGTGTTTGTAGCTGCATGCCTTTGTCCAGAGGGGGCCTTTGAATCGTAGAACATCACTACTGCCCTTTAGCCAAAATTTAGATCAGTGGACTATGGGTTGGTAGGAAAGTGGTTTCAATTCTTTCACTTCTCATGTTTGCCCTTTGGAAACTCTTGTCTCTCTGTGTGTGTGTGTGTGTGGGGGGTGTATGTGTAAAAAAAAGGTCAGCATCTATTTCAGGGGTGCCCAAACTATGGTGAGTGGCTCCCTGAACCACGTGACTGGCACGCTGCCCAAAAAGTTTGGGCACCCCTAATCTGTTTGTTAGAACTGTTGTGTTTTCTTGAAGGATGGGTCTCAGATTTGTCCACATTAACAAGGAGAAATATTTCTTTGCTGACAGCATCAGAAGGTGTGTGTGTTTGTGTGCACTGAGGCTTTGAAGTTTTCTGAATATCCCCCCCCCCTCCCTTCTGACTTTTCCCCTTCCAATTTCCACTCCAGGTCTGTTTCTGCTGCCTTCTTGAGTCATGGCCAGCAATGTCACCAATAAGACAGACCCCCGGTCCCTGAACTCTCGCGTCTTCATCGGAAACCTCAACACACTAGTGGTGAAGAAGTCAGATGTGGAGGCCATCTTCTCTAAGTATGGCAAGATCGTCGGATGTTCTGTGCACAAGGGATTTGCCTTTGTGCAGTATGTGAATGAGCGAAATGCCCGGGCTGCTGTAGCAGGAGAGGATGGAAGGCTGATTGCAGGCCAGGTCCTTGGTGAGTCCTCCATTTCCTTGGGCCTGTGTGAATTTCTGCTTTGTCAAGTTCTTCTTGGACACCTGTCTTGCTTCCTTGTTTGTGTGTTCAGTCGTGACCAGAGCTCAAGGTTGACTCAGCCTTCCATCCTTCCAAAGTTGGCAAAATAAGTACCCAGCATATTTGGGGCAAAATGCTAATTAACTTGTGAACTTCCCAGAGAATACACTAAACACTGTGGTAGGAGTTCCCAACCTAAGGCCTGCGGGACGGATCCGACCCCCGGCACAAATTTATGTGGCCCCTCCAAGGGTATTCAAGAAACAAAATGGCTGTCCCTTTGAAGCTGTTAGGACAAAATGGCCACCTCCATCACGCAGGCAGGACAAAATGGCTATTAGGCCCTCGAAGCTGACAGAGAGAGCGTGACCCGGGCCCTGGTTTGAAAAAGTTGGGAACCCCTGCACTATGGGGTGGTATATAAGTGATTACTTTGCTTTTCTTCTTTTCTCTGTCCTCCAACCTCTGGGAGCAAAGTTGAATAATTGTGTGAGTAAGATGTGAATGGCAGTAAAATGTAAGATGCGTGACAGAGAAGCCTGACATGCTATGGTCCATAGGGGTTGCAAAGGGTCAGTCTCAACTGCGACTGAACAATTGCCAGGGGAAGGAGAAGCCAGGGCAGGTTGAGGGCCTTGCCGCCCTGTGCCCACCCCAACATATTGTATTGTAATGTAATGTATTGTCTGTAAGCCGCCCTGAGTCGCCACGGCAAGTGGGCGGCAATATAAATTTGAACTAATAAATAAATAAATGTGAAACACTTGAATGGGAGAAAATCTTGATATCTTGGCAAGATAAGTGAAGAATCAGGATTAAAGAAGAGAGGAAGAAGGTTTGGGAGATAACATAATTGGTTTCCTGGTTCATTTGTGCATCCTAGTGTGATGAATGAGTGAGTTCCAGATCTGAGCCATATAAGATAGAGAACTTGCCAAATCAGGCAGTCATGACAAAGTGAGGCTAAGAGTACAGTAATTACTAATTGGATTAGAAAGAACAAAGTCACATTTGTGTCAGTAGTCTGCATGTGAAATACAGTAATGAAAGAGACATTGTTCAGTTTGAGCAACCTTTTGTGTCATTTACTTTAGTGTATGTAAGTTGAGTGAATGAGAGAGAGAGAATTATTTGGAGGTCTTCATAGCTCTTGAAGAATGAGAAGTTGGCAGCGTGAATGGTTTTTTTGGGGGGGACAATGGCATATTGAAGTGATATTTGACTCGGCCTAGGATGTGACTGAGGAGGATTTGATTTAAATCAAAACAGTTTGATTCATAACTTAAATCAATAGACTAGATTTAAATCATGGTTTTCTAGATAAAGACTCATGAAGGTTTCACTTTAATTATTATTTGTCCCTCCCTTTTCATACTTAGCTTCTTGTACAGATCTATTCCACTCCCAGCAGTCTTCTGTTCACTGAATTATTTGAAACTTGGCACGTAAGAGCTAAGGAGTTGAAGAAGAGGGCCATGGGATCTCTGCAGACTCAAAGTCAGTTTTGAGAACTGTAAAACCAATCATCTTTGATAATATCTTCTAGATTGAATTTTTTTCCTGTAATCTTACAGAGACATCTGAAAGAGCATGGCCTAGGCCAGGGGTGCCCAAACTTTTTGGGCCATGGGCCGATCATGTGGTTTAGGGAGCCGGTCACAAAGGCCCGGGGAGCGCGTTTTACTTCCGCTTCCAGGAGCGATGAGGGCTTCAGGGACCGGATGAATTGGCAACGGGGGCCACACCCGGGCCCCGGGCCTTAGTTTGGGCACCACTGGCCTAGGGAATGGATTAATGAAATTCAATTACCAAAAATTTGAAACATTGCATGAATATACAGCCTCAAGTTTCATGATTAAAAGTTTATTTCCTGATGATTAACCTCTGGACTATAATGTATCTTAAATAGAAAAGTTATCTTTAGATAAACTTTTCTTCAATAAGTAGTTGCATGTGGCCTGTTTGAGGCCCAGCATAGATAAGGGGAAAATATTTTCAGCTTTTTATAAAGTAATCCTGCTCGGTCATTGAACCAGACTTCTCTACTCCACTTCAGACTTGTGATTTGGCTTCCATACCAGAGAGCACAGCTTTGTTGATGAGGACAAGTTCCTGCTATTTCCTTCTGGTATTTCTTCTACCAGCAGCTTTTAAAGCAGGGGTGGCCAACTTACGGCCTACAGGATGTGGGCCAGACCTGACCCACAGCACCATTTCATGTGACCCCTTACTGCTGCCAAAAGTGGAAGTGGACACATTTACAACAGCATGCGTAAACTCACCTGTGTCTGCCATAAACACTGCTGTAAATGCACCTGTAGCTGTTGTAATTGTGTTTATGACAGCCATGAACATGTTTTACAGCAGTGTTTATGGCAGAAGGGACCACATGACCTGCCTGCTCAGCTGTCCAGGGGGCATGGTCCGGCATGTGGTGCGAAAAGTTTGGGAACCCCTGTTTTAAAGCATGAGGTTTAAGGGAGCATGTGGCAGGAAAGCTTCTCTCTTTGTGAAACAGATCAACCCTCGTCCATGGAGACTGTCAACCACAATTTGTCTCCTTGCCTGGGCAAGGCTGCTTAATCTTGGTAGTGTGAAAGGAGATTTACCATAGAGGAATCACTTTACAGATGCTCTTGTATTCACATGTGGTAACAAGTATTGGATCCTTCTATCATAAGCTGGGTCACGCTCCCTCAGACAGCCTTGGGGGCCGGATAGCCATTTTGCCCTTCCTCCACTACATGGTACTTACTACCGGTAGTTTGGTGGAGGCGGGAGGGGAGCACTTGAAATGGTGCCACAGGACGCAGGTTGAGAATACCTGCTTTATGTGAATAGAGATTACTTTTTGAATAATAAGAATTAAGTGTCACCGGGGGGGGGGGGGTGTCAGGGTTTTAGTGATGATTAGGTGGGGCAAAAAGTGTTGGGAACCACCCCTGTAGGTGTTTCAGTGGCTGAAATCCTGTTGGCATTACTGATGTCATCAGCAGCAATTTTTGGGTAATTAAACATTTACCACTTTCAGAGGCATCCATAGAATCCCTTTCACTTCCAAGAGGCAAACAGCAAAAGTTATTCGAACAGGATTTCAAACACTTAAATCACAAGCTGTGTATCAGCCAGCGATGTGTTATATGTTTTTATGTTTATGTTTGTTTATTCGATTTGTATACCGCCCTACTCGGTAAAAACCGACTCAGGGCGGTTCACAGAGCCATACATGTAACATAACCAAAAGTAATATAACATAATGAAAAATAATACAATATAATACAATAAATAAATAATATAATACAGCAGTATAATAGGACAAACCCACCCTGCAAAACAAAGTTACAAAAATTACAAAAAATACTATTCCAATTACATGTACATGATATAATCTCAATAATACAATATAATATAAAATACAGTAAAACCTCGGATAACGCTAAAACTTGCCAACTCCTACCTGCCCTAGCATGTACAGCCAATGATAGAAGTCCAGGAACATCTGGAGGGCTACATTTCTCATTCTTTAGCTTAAAAAATATCCCTAATAATTCATGTGCAACATAGCAATTAATTGTAAGGTTAAAATGCATTTATTTCTGTATTTAAGCTAGGATATATACCTGGCCATAACACATTTTGACTATGTTTCTACATGTTTTTGTTTTTAAACCCAGTGCGGTCTTAAACTGTTGACCAGAATCATAGTAGCTACATCATAGAATAAAACACCCATAATTTATTTTGCATTGATTCGACTACAGTAATACCTCACATAACGAATTTAATTTGTTATGTGAGGTTCCTCGCTATGTGAGGTTGCTCGCTATGCAAAACAAACAAAATTCCTATGGAAAAACTCGCATAACGAGCGTTTCAAGGGGGAAAACTCACATAGTGAAAAAATTCACTATGCGAGTTGTTTCCCATAGAAATGCTCATTATGTGAGTTTTTCATAGGGAAAGTCCGACTCGCATAGCGAAAATTTTCATTATGCGAGTCGGACCACTTAGCAAAAAACTTGCTCGTTATGCGAGTTTTTCACTAAGTGAAACGCTCGTTATGCGAGGTTTGACTATATTTGTATTAATATATCCTGTTCAGTAAAACACATTTTAAGAAATTCAGTAACAAACTGGACGCTATCCATAGAAGGGCAAGTCTGGTTGAGTAGGAGAAATAAAATCCTGTGGAGAGCAATGAAAAAGTTACTAGAGAAGAGAAGATGGAAGGAGACTTGTTCATTGTTATTCAAATACAGTACAGTAAAAACCTGGGCTATGACGGAGGTCCGTTCCAACAGCCTCTGTTGTAACCTGAAAAAATTGTAAACCGAAACATCCATAGGAATGCATTGGAAAAAATGGTCCTGAATTGATTGTTGTAAACCGGGGAAAAATACATTAAAAATTTGTAAGCTGGGACGGCATTTCCATAGGATTTGCTGTTGTAAACCACAGTAAACTTAAACCAAGGCGGTTGTAACCCGGGGTTTTACTGTATTTGAAGGACAGAATTAGAATCAAGGTGTAGAAAGGGCAGGAAACCTGCATTCATTGGGCAAAACCTCATAACTGGAAAAGCCGCCCAAACGCTATTCTTTTTCTTATATCTTGTATTTGTATGTTGTTGTTTTGTTATTTATGTTTATATTTGGAGGAAACTTGGTTATATCCACAGCTCAACTTTTGTGGGTGTTCCCAGCTTGTCCATTTACCTGTGGTCAATGAGGTGTAGTTTGTCAGTTAGGATTGAGGAACATGTTTTGTTTTTCCACAATAGATGGACTGTATGTGAAGCTGATGACTGTTAGCCCCCACCCCACCCCCGGTCTCTAGATCAGAGAACCCCAGAGGCATGTTAGCTCTCAGATGTAAAGCACACCCCATGGATATGGTGTGTGTGTGTGACCTGTACACATAAATAGTTGCCCATTACTTTCCTCTAGGCAGGGAAGCTTCTGGAACGGTGCAACTTACCCAAGGCAACCCAAACTGGCTTTTCTCCCAGGAGGCACAGTGGGGAATCCAACTTCCAATCTCACACTTATATACCGTATATACTCGAGTATAAGCCAATTGTTTTAGCACGAAAAAGGGGACTTAGCTTATACTCAGGTCAATGACCATGAAGGTCCAAAGATTGAGATGTGCCAACAATTTAATTTTACCATATTTTCATGTATTTTGATTATTGAAACTCACTAGCAGCTGCTGCATTTCCCACCCTCAGCTTATACTTGGGTCAATCTATTTTGTTGGGTTTTCAGGTCAGCTTATACTCTAGTATACACAGGTACCACCCCGTAGCATTTAGTGCACTCTGGGCAGTCCATAAATTAATTTACATTTTGCCCCTAACATGCTGGGTACTCACTTTGCCAACCTTGGGAGGATGGAAGGCTGAGTCAACCTTGAATCCTGATCAGGATTGAACTCACAACCTTTTGGTTGTAGGACAGTAGTTTAACCACTGTGCCACCAGGGATGTGTGGCAGTCTTTAAGTTGCTTTGCAGAACAGTGTGCTGCCGGTTTTCTAATCGACGGCTCTCTCTTGCAGATATCAACCTGGCTGCCGAGCCGAAATTGAACCGAGCCAAAACTGGGGTGAAGAGGTCGGCCACAGAGATGTACGGGTCAGTAGCCGCACCACCTTCTCCGTCCCCTCTAGTCAGGTTGGGATCCTTACGTTTTCATTATTTTAACTTTTTTGGGGTTCCTTTGATTTATTCATCCAGTTTGTGCCCTGCTGTGAACAGTGCTTCTGTTTGTTTGTGTGTGTCTGTGTCTGTGTCTGTGTGTGTGTGTGTGTGTGTGTGAGAGAGAGAGAGAGAGAGAGAGAGAGAGAGAGAGTATAGGTGTGTATATGTTTGTGTGCTTGCATGCAGATGTCCATGTGCTTAGTGTGCTCTTGGTGATAAACTGGGCCATCTCGTTGGCCCTCAGTGCCAAAACGCAGGTGGCCTTGATGGGCAGGTAGTGGAAATGGGGAAGTGGGGCTTGGATTGTATTTAAGTTTGCCTTTGTTATTTCATTGTGGATCATTGTGTTTAGCCATTCATAATGCCAGGTTGGGGTACGGTGTCCTAATACTGATCACTAAAAGTTTCTTGTGACTGCTAAAGTCACCCTGAGCAAGACAATGTTTTTTTAATGTTTTACTACCTCCCATCTCTGACCATGGCCCCTGTACTTTGTGTTTCAGGTCATCTTTTGATCTGGATTATGACTTCCAGCGGGATTATTATGACAGGTATGTGGGTAACATATTGACAGCAACATTTAGCAATAGCAATTACACTTTTATAACTGCCACCTAGTGCTTAGTGTAGTCTCTGGACGGTTCACAAGGTAATTAGCTTTTTGTCCCCAACATGTTTGGTACTCATTATACCAACATTGGAAGGATGCAAGAGGCTGAGTCGACCTTGAGGCCTGTCCAATCATGAGCAGTTCTAGCTGTGGTACAAGGGCTTTCATTTGGTATTTTTGGTTCATTTCAGCATTAAAGGAAAAGCCACTGTAAAGTGTATATTAAAGATCCTGCTTCAATACATTCTCCCCCCCCCCCCAAAAAAAAAAATAATAGGCTGACTGGTGACTGGTTCAGGGTTGGTTTAGGTATCTGCCTACAGATCTAGAGATTGGAAGTTGGATTCCCCACTGTGCCTCCTGGGAGAAAAGCCAGTTTGGGTTGCCTTGGGTAAGTTGCACCGTTCCAGAAGCTTCCCTGCCTAGAGGAAAGGAATGGGCAACTATTTATGTGTACAGGTCACACACACACCATATCCATGGGGTGTGCTTTTTTAAGTCTACTGTGGATACCTGAAATGGTGGATAACAACAAACCCTAAATTTTACATTGTCGATAGTGTTCTTAAGTGGCCAGCTCTGATAATACAGTACACTGTAGAAATTCATATATATTCTGTATTTCAGGACTTTTTATTGATTTTTTTAAGCCAATGGATAACTGAAATTGTGGATTCAGAATCTGCAGAGATGAGGGAAATGACCTATCTTCTTTTCTTCAAAAATCCTAGAAAGGATCACCCTAAGTCAGTTTTGGCAAACCTATGGCCCATGTGCCAGAGGAGGCACTCAGAGCCCTCTCTGTGGACATGCATGCCATTGCCCCAGCACAGAATTTGCCCCACCCCTCCACCCAGAAGCCCAATCGGAGCGCTTCATCCCTCCGCCAGCACAGAGTTCACCCTGCCCCTCTGCAGCACGGATGGCAGCCTGTTTAGTTTGGGCCCTCGGTCTCTAAAAGGTCCACCATCACTGTCCTAAGTCAAGATTGATTTGATGGGTAGGGTGGGGATACAGGTTAAGTGTAGGAAACTGTAATACAGAAGAAACACCTTTTCTTGGCATGTAGAAGATTCCAGATCCCCCAGTCGGGCTGGGAAGGATTCCTTGAAATCTTGGGAACACAACTAAATGTCCTTATAGTTTAGCGCACTCTTTGCATTATAAGGAACCAAAGATTGAAATTTCAGCCCAGTCCTGTTATCTTTAACAGTTCATAGTCTAGGGCAGTGTTTCCCAAGTGCTGGTTTGTGGACTTCAATTCCCAGAAGCCTAAGTTATTTCCCCAAGGCACTGATCAGCCAATGTACTGACTTAGGTTTCTGGAAATTGGAGTCCACTTGTGGGCTGTGTACCCCCTGTTGGGAACCACTGGTCTAGGGGGCTTTTTAAAAGGAATTTCTATTTGTTCAGCCACCTGTTGCTTTATCCAGCATCACCCTCGGAGTGATTCATCATCATATAACAAAGGAAGATTGGGGGTGGCCATTGAGCTTGTGTATGAATCACAAGGTTATTTATACTATGAGGGAAATGATCTTGGAGGTGTAAAGAAACAGGCGTACAGAACAGAAGAAGGTTGTCCAAATACATTTTGCTGCCTGAGACATAGCAGTAAATTGCTTTCATTCCCAGTTATGGGTAGCTGGGATCCCCGGCCAGCCAGATTTTTCATCCAGGGCTGAAAATATCAGAAGTGCATTCCTCTCCCTCTTTGACAATAAAAAAGCAACAGCATTAAACCCAGTAGTTTGTTGACTTTGCAGCACTAAAGCTGCATAGTTGTATTGGTAGATTACTTATTTTTATAGCTTTTTTCCCGTGGAGCTAATGGTGGCAAATGCTGCTTGCTTCCTCCCCTTTTTTCCCTCACATTGAGCATGTGACGTAGACTCCGTGTCTGGCCAGGTTATCCTGCTATGGTAATAGAGCAGACCATACTGCCAGCAGCTCAGTGCCAAGTGTCAGGCTCCAGCTAACTAAACTGACAGCCCTGAGGACTAACAGATTTGGGTGCTGAAGTCCACAGGGAAGGGTGAAGGTTCCCAGGTGGATTAAATCCCACTTGAATCCATCTTGATGGAGGGCAGCAGCTTCATCCATCCTGACCTGGGGCTGGGGAGGACTTTGCTTGTCAAAAGGGCTCAAGACCAGAAAATGACTCGGGGAACTGGATCAGTGGTACAGGGGTCACACTGTAATATGGAAGGCAGATGAAAGGCCACTCTATTATATTCTCATGACAGTCTTTATGGCTGATTTCCAATATACGGATTCAGATATGGCAAAAGACATAGACTGCAGTGGGCTTTTTGGCCCACAGGACTGAATGAGTTTCATGGCCAAATAAAGATGTAAACCTGTATCTCTGAAACCCCCAGCCAGATGTTTTGGCTGCTGTGCTGCATTGGTTCTCATAGTTGTATGTGTGGTGAGCATGTTGAGAGCAAAGACGCCCTTGATTTGATTACCGGTACCATTCTTCTTGTCCTCCCAGGATGTACAGCTACCAAGCACGGGTACCTCCGCCACCTCCCATCGCCCGGGCCGTGGTACCGTCCAAACGCCAGCGGGTTTCTGGCAACACCTCCCGCCGGGGCAAGAGCGGGTTCAACTCAAAGAGTGGACAGCGGGGCGTGTCCTCCAAGTCGGGAAAGTGTATGTGTTGAGCCAGCTTCATCCCTTTCCCTCCTCAGTAAAAGATGTTAAGTTTATCTCTGTGGAAAACCCAACTGTCCTGTTGGGAAGGGTGGCGAGCCTTTCTGTCGCTGCTCCCTGGTGAAGCTGTGTTAACATTTTGCCGTGCCTCTTGTAGAGGGAATGTTGTCCCCTCCTGGGAAAGATCGCCAGATCCATTCTAGTGATAGTGGCAGAAGTCAGTATAGAAAGAGGGTGTATAGATAGGGTTCCTCTCTCTGAGCAAGGGAGTTGCTCACCCTAGGCCTATGGTGGCAAACCTTGGCACTCCAGCTGTTCTTTGACTTCAGTTACCAAAAGCCCAAGTCAGCTCCCCTGCTGATCAGGGCTTCTGGGAATTGAAGTTTAAGAACAGCTGGAGTGCCAAGGTTCACCACCATGGCACTAGGCTGCTGTTCTTAATATTAGGAAGGGGGTACCAGAGATCAGCATTTAAGCGTAGGAGCCACTGCCCTTTCTTTAACTGCTCTGTTCCTTTCCCATTTGTTAAAAAAAATTATGAAGTAGAGGTAGGTGGCTCAGTGGTTAAGATGCTGGACTTGATGACTGAAAGGTCAGCAGGTCAAGACCCAAGTACTGCATGATGGAGTGAGCTCCTATCTCTTTCCCAGTTTCTGCCAGCCTAGCAGTTTGAAAGCAAGAAATTGCAAGTAGATAAATAGATACCACTTCAGCTGGAAGGTAAACAGTGTTCTTTGCACTCCGGTGTCTAGTCATGTCTGCCACATCTCCACGGAAATGTCTGCAGACACAGACGGCCCTGGCTCTTTGGCTGTAAGCAGCTGAGCACCAAACCTTAGAGTCAGATATAACTGGCTTTCAAGCAAGGGTGACCTTTACCTAGAGGTGGGCAAAGACCCATTCTTAAGAATGTCCTGCTCCATGGATAAATGTTCTGCTTTTGCCTTGGGTTTATATTGAAATTAAATGCTACCTTTTAACTTGATGTTTTTAAAAGGACAAGGAGCCCTTGGCCTCCAGACGTTTTGGGCTGCATCTTCCACACATGATCCAGACTGTTGGCCCTTGTGCTTGCTGGCTCAGCTGGATGTTGTAGTCCAAAACATCTGGTGGTGACCAAGTTTCTTTTTGGCTTCCATTCTTGCTTTAATCTGTTTTCTTTATTTAATTTCTACCCTGTCTTTTCCCCAAAGGGTTCAAAAAGCACTAAATAAACAGACACACAAAAGTGCACTATTAGGAAGCAATTCAAATCTTTCATTGCTATAAAAGATACATAAATGCTCAGAAAGATATGCACAAGGCCCTTTAGTTTGTTCCTGAGCAGCAATTTACTTATCAAGAGTCCTTTTAAAAGAAAGATGTTTCCTCACCAGCAGAAGAAGAGAGCAGGGTGTGTGTGTGCATTTTTTTTTTTGGGGGGGGTGGGGTCAGTAACCTTGTAGGGGACAGTTCTTCAACCTGGGAGTAGCCACTCAAAGGATCCTCTCCTTGCCAATTCCGAAGCCTCTGAAGATCTTAAATCTGGAAAGAATGATAGGAAGAGATAGAGGTCTTCAGGTAGCTTTAACCTGTTACTAAAATGTTGTTGCAATAAATGAGATTTTGGTGATCTCAATCTGGGAAACTTTGTCATTGTGTATTGCGACTCTCAGAATCCCTGACTTTTGTCCAGAATTGTAGAAAATTGCTTAAAACTTAAGAGTAGTAAATATCTGAAAGGCCAGTTTTCTTACTCCTAATTTAACTCCTTGGTGTTTTGGAGCTCCCCCAGTGGCTTAATGGTTAAGATGCTGAGCTTGGAGACTGGAAGGTTGGGTTTTGATACCCGAGGGCTGCACTTGGGGATGTGAAAGGAGCCTCATTCGGGCGTCTCCTGAGTGGAGTTTCTCCAGCAAAAATCCTTTCAATTCAGAGTAATCTCTGACAAAATTATTATTACATCACCCTGAGGACTAAAGGTTTGGGTGGCTAAATCCAAAGGGAAGCATGATGGTCCCTAAGTGGATTAAATCCCATCTTGATGGAGGGCAGCAGCTTCATCTATCCTGGCCTGGGGCTAAGGAGGACTTTGTGTGCCAAAAGGGCTCAGGACCAGAAAGTGACTCAGGGAACTGGATCAGTGGTACAGGTGTCGTTCTGCGATGCGGAAGGCAGATGCAGGGCCACTGCATTATATCCTAAGGACAGTCTTCACAGCTGATGGCTATGAGGATCACCAATATTCAAATTCAGATATGGCAGAACAAGGAGAAGAATTTAACATTGCTCTCATGCGCCGCCAGATATTTTAATTATATTGTTTGTTGTGTGTTACTTCTGGCCCTCCTGAAGTAACATACAACAAACAATATAATTAAAATATTTGGTGGTGCAGCCCTTTGTAATTCTATTTTGTTTTTAGATGTGTTAATTTTAGCTTTGTATGTTGTTATATGCTTCTGGTGCATCTAACACAAATAATGAAAGTTGTATGCTACGGTTGTTGTTTGTTTAATTGTTTGTAAACCACCTAGATGAGAATTACCCCAGATGGGCAGTATAAAACTGTAATAAACATATATATATATATAAAAATGATAGGAGTATGAGTGCATCCAATAATACAGTCCTCTCCTCATTCCAGTGAAAGGAGATGATCTGCAGACCATAAAGAAGGAACTGACCCAGATTAAGCAGAAAGTGGATTCCCTTCTGGAAAGCCTGGAGAAGATAGAGAAGGATCAAAGTAAGCAGGAGGGGTGAGGGAGGGGGGTGGAAGCCTGGACTACCCTTTGGTGGGTTGAGTCCTTCTATAGGACAAACACTGGAGAATTGGATGTCATGAACTATTTCTCCAGGTTTGATCTTTCCTGTTTAAAGTTTCTTTCTTTTTTTTTTTGGGGGGGGGGGGGGATAATTATATTATCAGAATTGCTCTCCATGCCCTGTAATATTTTTCATGTTTTCCCTTTTGAGTTCTTCATTTTATATCTGTAAAAATAAAATCAACCAGACGAGAGGATTTTTCAACAAAATATAAGTCCTTCGTGCTGCTCATGGCAGCTGTTGACTCCAAGAAAGAAGGAAGACCGTCCTGTCTTTCCAAACCACCTATTGGAGACGGAGCCCCATCTTACCAGAGGTGGCTTTGCTTAAGTTCAAGGGCCAGCCCTACCTGGAATCAACCTGTTGCATCAGAGGAAGGGGACACAAGGGCTAACTTGCCAAGTTCCCATTGATTCGGTGGATGTAGCGTTTAGGTTGAGGGTCTCTGGGCAAAGCTAGAGCCTTCTCCAGTAGCCTTGCAAAGATGTCTGTATTAGCTCCTGAGCACCTTGTTGCCATCTGGATGGCTTGTTCAGACCCAGTGCTTTTCCTGTTTCCCTAAGTCCATGATTGAGAACTTGGCACTCTGGGTGTTCTTGGACTTCAATTCCCAGAAGCTCAAGCCTCTGCAGGGCCTGGGGGCCAGGTCACCTTCCCTCAGACAGTTGAGGCCGGACTGGTGGTCCCCCCGCCATAAACACATCCACAGCCACTGTAAATGTGGCTGCTGTCGCCAGTGGCGGTTGAAGTGAGGTCGGGAGCCTGATTGGTGCCGCAGGCCAGATTATGCCAGCATGCTGTAGGCTGCTGACCCCTGTCTGAATCCACACACATGCACATGAACGTGCAGTAAACCCATTTGTGTGGATTCACAGAGATTTGGGCTTCTGGGAATTGAAGCCCAATAACACCTGGAGTGCCAAGGTTCGCCATCACTGCCCTAAGTCCATTCTAACTGGGGACTGACTCAAGTTTCCCACTAGAGAAGGCTCCTTTTACAGGTCCGAGAAAGGCAGCCTGCCCTCCTCAAGCAGCCAAGAGTCCTGGGGATGAGCTAGAAACGCTCCAGAATCCAGTGCGTGGTTCTGATCTCCTTCGTTGGGGCTCTCCTCTCTCCCTCTTCCCAGAACTGAAGAACGACAAGTCCGAGGAGGAGCAAAGCAGCAGCTCTGCCAAGAAAGAAGAGAGCAACGTCAAGATGGAGTCCGAAGCGGGGGCCGACGACTCGGCTGAGGAAGGGGACCTTCTGGATGACGACGACAACGAAGACCGGGGAGACGACCAGGTACGAAGCTGGAGGCGGCCGAGAGCCAGGAGCGAGGAGGAGCGCAGCCCCTCTCCCTGTTTCCTAACTCAGCCCCTCTGCCTGTCCCCTTCTCTCTCTCAGCTGGAGTCCATCAAGGGCGACGACAAGGAGCCTGAAGAAGGCGAAGACGACAGAGACAGCGCCAATGGAGAAGATGACTCCTAAAGGCCCATCCAAACAACCTCCACCCCCCTCTCCTCCCCCTCCTCCTCCTTGGCAAAAAACATGGTGTTCTTCAGAGTCTGAGCCTCTCACTTGCCCCCCTTTGCTGGCTGCTTCCTCGCTGCCCCCCCTTCCAATTCACCCTCAGTCCTTGTGCGTCCATATGATGTGGTGTCTTTTGTTGCAGTTCCTTTTGCCCCGTTCCCAACCCCTTCCCTATCCTCTCCGGTAGTTCGGTTAAGCCCCTCCCCCCTGTAATTCTCCTCTTTTAATTTTGATACCTCTTTATTGACTTAACAATTAAAAAGGACGTATTGTTTTTAAAAGGCTTGTTCTGTTGTCCATGGGCGGGGGGGCAGGTGGGGGCAGAAAATTGTGTGTTGTGTGTGCATGCATACACAAGGCATAGGCCGGGGTGCCCCAACTTTTTGGACCATGGGCCGATCACATGGTTCCTCCCACCGGAAGCAGAAGTAAAACTCACACACACGGAACACTGCTATAAATCCATCCACGGCTGTCGTAAACGTGTTTAAGACTGCCGCGGGTGGATTTACAGCAGCATTCTGCATATGAGTGGGCTTGTTTTACTTCTGCTTCCAAGGGCGATGTGAGCCAGATGAATTGGCGTTGGGGCCGGATCTGGCCCGTGGGATGTAGTTTGGGCAGCTGTGGTGTAGAGACTTGAGTGTCCAAACTGCAACCCCAAATCGACTTATTTATCAGAAAGTGCCAACACGGCAGAGTGAACTCTGTGCTGGGGGGGGAGGGGAGAAGAAACTCCCATTGGGCTGCTGGGCAGAGGTGTGGGGTGAACTCTGTGCTGGGGGATGGAGGACACACTCCCCTTGGGCTGCTGGGCAAAGGGGCAGGGGAGAACTCTGCTGGGGTGATGGCATGGGTGCTCATAGAGAGAGCTCTGAGTGCCCCCTTTGGTACATGTGCCATAGGTTCACCCCCACTGGCGTAGGCAGTCCTGGCAGTTCTTAGTGGCCATCCACCTCTCACTCAATTTCGCTCGATCAGCTAAGGCAGAGCCTCAGAAGTTGGAAGCCTGCCCTGCCCTATGCAATGCATGGGTCTTACATGAATATTTGCTACCTGGGAAGAGGAGATCAGGCAGAGGGAGAGTGAGGTTAGAGATCTGCCATTAACCACTACACCACACAGCCTCTCTTGCATTGGGTGTTTTCCTTCAATAGGGTAGGAAGGCTGATGCATCAGTTGTTGATGATGGAAGAGGACAGGCAGGGGAATCCAAATGGAAAGGCAGCTGTCGGGTTGATCTCTCTATCTACTCTTCCTGTCAGAGGAGAGACCAGAAATCCTAGCAGTGCTTATGACTTTTTGGTGCCACCTCTTCATAAACCTGAATGCAATGTTAGAACAGCCATACATTAATAATATATATGTTTTAAAAAGAACGGCTTACATAACATACCCTGGATTTCACTACAAAAACGTTGCTGGTCATTTTCCTGTGCAGCTTAGGCTTGCTTATTGTAAAATACACACTATTTTCATTTTAAGGGAAATATAAACTTCACTGGGTGGGGAGACGGGAGTGGATGGTGGGAATAGAAAAAGCTGGTAGGTGCGAGGGTTCCCCCAGTGTGCACACACATTAGCTGCATTGAGTGGTCAGTGGTCACCAAAGTTGCCTTGTCTGCGTGAGTGAAGAAGAGTTTGATGGAAGAAGAGTTGTTTCTGACACGAGAAAAGAGCACGTGATGACTGCAGGAAAGAATGTTCCTGTTGAAGCTGCCGCAGTGGAGTTCTTCATGTAAAATTTTAAGTGGTGTCTAACTACGCCAGGGGTGCCCAAACCAGCCTATGGGCCAGATCCGGCCCCTGACTCCATCTGGTCCACACCACCCTTGTCACTCCTGGAAGTGGGAGTAAAACACACCTGTCCAGGTGCTTTTTACTTCCATTTCCAAGGGCGACATGGGCCGGATGAATTGGTGTTGGAGGCCAGATCCAGCCCATGGGCTGTAGTTTGGGCACCCCGGCTTAAGCAGAGAAAATGGCAACCAAAAATCTTACCCTTTTGCAAAACGGATTGAAAGGCACTACTGTGAATAGAGGGGATCTTATTAAAATAACAGTGGAAGTTAACACTCCCATACGTAACAAATCCTGTTGGAAGAATTCACCAGGAAAAAGTTTAAACCATTTTTAAAAACCTGTATTTCTAACCCACAATACAAGTACAGTATTACCAAAGCTCATTTGGGAAGTCTAGAACAGGAGTTCTCAACCTTTTAAAGCAGGGGGCCATTGGGTCACACTCCCTCAGACAGCTTCAGGGGCCGGACAGCCATTTTGCCCTTCCTCCACAGGGCACTTCCGGGTGTGGTGGTCAGACAGCTTCAGGGGCCGGACAGCCATTTTGCCCTTCCTCCACATGGCACTTCCGGGTGTGGTGGAGGTGGTGGGCCGCCCACATTAAATGGCGCTGAGGGCTGCATCTGGCACACGGGCTTCAGGTTGAGAATCCCTGGTCTAGAATGTGGACTCCCACTGGAAAAGCATAGGCGCTTGTAGTCATGAATGAGAGGGTGCTCCAAAAATTTTACACCATTCTTAATTCTGTCTCTTACCTTCTGTTGGTCCGTGCATTGCTACCAACCTACCAAAATAGGGCGCCTACAGCAAAACCACTACTCTGAGACAAATGTGGCTCTAGTCACATGTTAAGCTGGAACCTGTATACTTAATTCTTTAGCAAGTTCAGAGATTCCTGTCTATTAAGAGAGCTCCCTACCTTGGTTGAGGAAAAAGCTTCTTACTCATGACTGGTATTTCTCAAGACTAATAGTCTTTCAATTCACCAGCCCAATAAATACAGGTACTGTATCAGGTTTTTGACATGAATTCTATGAACGTCCTATGTTTCGGTTGGGTGGTCTAACAACTCTTGCAATGTAACAAAAATCATGTACTTTTGCCAAGCTGCAACACCAAAACTAAGGCACCCACGAAAATAAGGGTTATGTCATTTGAAAGATCGTCTTGGCGACTTTAAGAATTGGTAGAAACCAAAAGCCCCAAATGCAAAGTGATGACGTCATCGCTTTCAGAAGTAGCATCGGAAAAGTGACAGTTTTGTTAGGGGGGTCGGTTGTCGGGGGTCCAGCGAAAAAACTACCCAACCAATTCAGATGATCCAAAGTGCGTTTGAAAGAGGAAAGACTAACCTTTGTGGGGACACTTTCAGATTTGGAATTGGACTTCAGAAACATAATCTATGAAGCGTATTACACACAAAAAAACACCACTAAAAAGAGGTCACGTAAACCCAAAAAAAGAAGGGAAAACCAATTTAAAAAGTTAATATGACAACTTCCCGAGGAAGAAAAATGATGCCAAAGCAGGAACCCACAAAAACGATACTGAGGAGAAACGTGACTCGTTGAAATGACATTTCCGTTGGGGCGGGTGTTTGGCGGTGATCCAAAAAAAAATATCAACCAATCAAAGTGATCTAAAGTGTGCTTGAAAGAGGACAGAATAACCTTTCTTTTCATACTTATACAATTTGGGTTGGACTTCAGAAACATTTTCTATGAAGGTTTAAAAAAAAAACACTATCTAACCTTTCCTTCAAAAAAAGAATCTCTCCACTCCAGAATAGATAGATTGGTGTGAGAATGGATACACTGTAGGAAGTTTCACCTTTAAAGTCATAACCAGTTTCCTTTTTGGCTTTCCCTCTTATTGAAGAACTGCTTTCAAGGAATTGTGAAGGAAAAACTCTTTCTTTAAAGTTTGACTATTGAAATGTTTATTATCACCTGTGGTTAATTGTTGTTTGTACAGTGGGCTACTTATGGACACGTGTGCATAGTGGGTAGAGTCGGGGATAATGGAAAATAAAGGTTAAAAGCATCTGTATTGAAAAATAAAATATATAAAAAATAATAAACACAAATGAAATTAGGATTTCTGGTTTTGGGTTAAAACAACGTAGCAGTTCAAAAACAAGAAATTGCAAGAAGATAAATAGGGACCACTTTGGTGGGAAGGTAAACAGCGTTCCATGCCTGCCACTTGTCCACGAAAATGTCTGCAGACACAAACAGCGCTGGCTCTTTGGCTATAAACAGAGATGAGCACTGAAACCTAGAATCGAATATGACTGGCTTTCGATCAAGGATGACCTTTACCTTAGCTCAGAAAACCTTAGTTTTAAAGAACATTTTATGAAAACCTTAATTTTATGAACATAATGTCTTTACCACCACCGCCCCCCTTGAAACATCACCCTTAACTAATGAATGAAATAAAAGAAATAAATGAACTAATGAGCATAATTCAACACATCGAATTCACACACTAAATCCCTGATGGTAGTGTCCTTAGAATCTACCTGGCTCCTTTTTTTTGGATTCACAGCGGGAAAGAATGAACTGTTCTTCATTAGTGCTAACTCAGAAATGAAACTTTACCATCCTGGATAAACATACACTCTGAAACCTGTTGTTTGCTGTAGTAAATTACACTAGAGTCAGTCCATTGAATGAGTGGAGATTAGATTCAAATGGGCTAATTCTGGTCTTGACATATTTTACTGCAGTAAGGAATAAAATTGACACTAGAAGCAATTGCACAACTTTGAAGGATAGGAGAAAACAACTGCCGAAACCCGGGATCGAACCAGGGACCTTTAGATCTTCAGTCTAACGCTCTCCCAACTGAGCTATTTCGGCTGCTGCTATTCTTGCTCCTGAGTAGTTCTACATTTTTAATTATTTTAAGTTAGTGGCCTTTTACTCTTTCAGTTACTGCATCCGTTCTGGATATTGGCTATCATCATGACAATAGTCTTCCTGTTCTTAACTCCTTTTACTGGTGTATACTGTCTTACAATATAAAATCATACGTGACTTTTAGAAAAAAAGGTGTGATCTCACTAATGAGTGAATCCCTCCCTCCCTAAATAAAATACATTTTAAAAAAGTACACCTTTGATGAAGTGGACTGAAATCCACGCCTGTTGAAAATATTTTCATTTCTCCCACTGCACGAAGATTGCTTAAATTGCATTGCTAAACCTGCTTATTCAACTTGTACACAGAACACATAATGCGCAATGCAGGGATGGAGGAATCACAGTTTGGGATCAAAATTGCTGGAAGAAACATCAACAATTTACGATATGCAGATGATACCACCCTAATGGCAGAAAGTGAGGAGGACCTAAAGAAGCTCCTGTTTAGGTTGAAAGATGAGAGTGCAAAAGCTGGCTTGAGACTCAATATCAAGAAAACCAAGATAATGGCAACAGGTCCTATCAGTCCCTGGAAAATAGATGGGGAAGAAGTAGAAGCAGTGACAGATTTTACTTTCTTAGGATCCAAGATCACTGCAGATGGAGATTGCAGCCATGAAGTAAAAAGGCGACTGATTCTTGGGAGGCAAGCAATGAGAAACCTGGGGAGCATAGTGAAAAGTAGAGACATCACATTGCAAACAAAAATTTGTATAGTCAAAGCAAAGGTATTCCGGGTGGTAATGTATGGTTGTGAGAGCTGGACCATTAGGAAAGCTGAGTGCAGAAGACTAGATGCCTTTGAGATGTGGTGCTGGAGGAGAGTTTTGAGAGTTCCCTGGACAGCGAGGAGAACAAATAGGTTGATCTTAGAAGAAATCAACCCTGACTGCTCCTTAGAAGGTCAAATGATAAAGATGAAGCTAAAGTACTTTGGACATCAAATGAGAAGAGAAGACTCACTTGAGAAAGCCTTGATGCTTGGAAAGGTGGAGGGCAAAAGAGGAAGGGGACGGCCCAAGATGAGATGGCTAGATGGTATTGTGGAGACAATGGGCACAGAGCTGAGCGAGTTGAGGTGGATGGTGGAGGACAGGAGTGCCTGGCAGACAGTGGTCCATGGGGTCATCGCAGAGGGTCGGAAGCAACTGTGCGACTGAACAACAACAAAACCTAGCTCATTTTGCTCTTCAAAACTAATTGATTCAGAACTAGAAATCGCCTCTTCCTCGTTAGTATAGTGGTAAGTATCCCCGCCTGTCACGCGGGAGACCGGGGTTCGATTCCCCGACGGGGAGAAGCGTTTTTCTCCCCTACTTAGACACCCCAAAACCTTCTTTAATCATTTATTTTGTTAATATGTAAAAATACGCAAGTCCCTTCAAGGAAATTATATATTTCTAAAATGATGAGGCTTGCACGTAGGGCCGTTGTAGAAAAAATAATAATGGCCAAATTGAGCCTCCACTTGCAGGCGCAGTCTACCCCCGAGTATCTGAGTGTCTTGCATGACCAGCGGGCTACTGCTAATAGACATGTCTGGCTACTAGTAATAGCAAAATTTGGGGAATTAAGTATTTTTTGGATTGTGTAAAAACATATTGCTTTTGATCTAATCCTGTATAATTCATATATTTTTCCAAAAGTAGGTAGGGCATAAAAGAAAAACAAGGCTCTGCCCGTAGTCTCTGTGGCGCAATCGGTTAGCGCGTTCGGCTGTTAACCGAAAGGTTGGTGGTTCGAGCCCACCCAGGGACGGTGGTTTTTGCTCGTGATTTTCAGAAAAGAAAGCACTCAATGTTGTGGAGCCTCGAAAAATAGATTGCAGCACGTATGTTTTCACCTGGAGCCTATTTGGGGAGATTAAAGGTGCCATGCTATGCTACAGAGGAATCAATGGGCCCCATATTGCTGCTTCACATTTTCGCCGCAATTGTGCTGTTTGTTTTCCTGAAAGCCAGTTTCTTCAAAGGCAGTGAGAGTTACTGCTGAGCAGACTCTTCCGCATCAATTATGCTACCTTATTTTTAAATTTTGTGCGTGGGAGAAGCTGCAGTGCGAAGGTTAACGCTTTCCCCATTTCTTTTGTTGTTCAGTCGCGGTCGATTCCGACCCTTTGCGACCCCAATAAATAAATTTTTTTATTTAATTATGAGAGGAGAAAAATGAAGCGCCCAACGTGGGGCTCGAACCCACGACCCTGAGATTAAGAGTCTCATGCTCTACCGACTGAGCTAGCCGGGCTTCCGCAGAAACTGAGCCAATCCTACTTGGTTTAATTGCTTCTTGCAAGGCTGTTGGTAGGCATAATCGGCCACAAATAGGATTGGGTTCTTAATGGCTCATTAAGACCAAGAATGAAAGCGTAATTGCCCGTGACATCCCTTCCTTTCTAGAACGAGATCCGAAGCTTAAAGTTTTGTTCTGCGCTTTTAATAGTGAGATTTTGAGGAAGGGAAACACGATCCGACCAGAAAGAAAACTTACTCAAGCATTCTTCCAACAAGAGACAAGCCATTAGAAACTAATAGCAAGAGCCTTCCCTTTAAATAAGCTAGTCTCCCAATCTAAGCTGTTTCACCTGGGATCACCTTCCAGTGTCCCAAATGGGTGAACTGCGTTAGAAACCCTATAAACTTTTTCACTTTTCCTTTTTTGCAAAACAAGATGGGTCGAATCCCCAGCCTAAATTTGCAACAATTAAGCAGATACTTGTTAAGGACACGACATGGTAGGTCAGCAACCTAAAGCGTCGCCATAGTTTAAAAATGTTTGTATATGGAAAACTTTTAGGGCTATTTGGACGTTGACTAAGGAACGTTATTCTGCATTTACTTATGGGATTAAGCAACATTTCACTTTTTTTTGCGACTGTTACGTTTAAGCGTTTATTAATAGTGGAAGAACTAGAAGGAAAGAATTGGTACATTGATAAGAGACCAGGAGGAAACATTATGTAACGTTTTTCTAGAAGTTTTATACGGTTGAACATAGGATTATATAGGTTACGCTTAAAACTATACAAGAATTTGTAAGTAAGGGTCAAAACAGCTCATTCCCTATTGCTTTGTATTGTATATCCATGATTGTTTTTGTATTTCTTTGACTGTACTGTATTTATATATATATATTTATTTTTTATGAAGGTCTTGTCGACCACATGGATTGTATTATACTTGTTATATTGCATGTATATTATGTTTTCTATTGTAACATTGTTAGCCGCTCTGGGTTGCTTCGGCAAGGAGAGCGGCATATAAATTTGAATTTAATAATAATAATAATAATTCCCAATCTTGACACAGTACAAAACTCAGTTTTTTTCGAGAAATATAGAAATACTGTATGTGATTAAAGCTCTTTTGCTGAGGAAGTGGGTGGCTCTTAAAAGAGCCTTTGGGTCTGCTATGAATCCTAAAGGGCAGAAAAGGAAGGCAAGGGAACCGCTTTACTTGGAGCTGGTGTACTTGGTGACGGCCTTGGTGCCCTCGGAGACGGCGTGCTTGGCCAGCTCGCCCGGCAGCAGGAGGCGCACGGCAGTCTGGATCTCCCGGGAGGTGATGGTGGAGCGCTTGTTGTAATGGGCCAGGCGGGAGGCCTCAGCTGCGATGCGCTCAAAGATGTCGTTGACGAAGGAGTTCATGATGCTCATGGCCTTGGAGGAGATGCCCGTGTCCGGGTGGACCTGCTTCAGGACCTTGTAGACGTAGATGGAGTAGCTCTCCTTGCGGCTCTTCTTGCGCTTCTTGTCGCCCTTCTTCTGGGTCTTGGTGATGGCCTTCTTGGAGCCCTTCTTGGGCGCAGGGGCGGACTTGGCTGGCTCAGGCATCCTTCCGAACGGAGCTCCGCTTCCTACGAATCCGGAGAAAACAGTGGCGGCACACTCGGCAGCGTCCGGTATTTATAGGCTGCGCGCGGAAAGAAGGGCTTCTGAATTCCACCTTCTGATTGGGCAATTGTCTGTTGCGTCACCGCTTGGAACGTAGAATATGCAAATCGGCAGGATTCAAACTCTGAAATACTATTGGTCGGTACCTCCTTGGAAAAATCTATCAGGACATCTCCCTCCCTCTCAGTGAAAGTCACGGGCACAGACAATTCCAAATTAACCCTTACATTACCTAAAGGCAACAGAATTCAGATACAGTACAGTACTATTTATTGAAAGCTGCCAACCTAGCAGTTCGAAAGCAAGAAATTGCAAGTAGATAAATAGGGACCACTGCGGTGGGAAGGTAACAGCGTTCCGTGCGCTCCGGTGTCTAGTCGTGCCTGCCACATGACCACGGGAACGTCTGCAGAAGCAGACAACGCTGGCTCTTCGGCTTAGAAACAGAGATGAGCACTGACCCCTAGAGTCGGATACGACTGGCTTTCGAGCAAGGGAAACCTTTACCATATTCAACTAATATTGCGTTCTGTCTTATCTTTCTCAAGCCAAGAGAATCCTGAGGAAATTATGTATTTTTTTAATTCTTGTTTTCAGGAAAATCCAATTGAACCCCAATAGTTTTGGGGATTCAGGTGACAAAGCGACAAATGAGCAGGAAACATGAATATTTCTAGCACTTAATTTTGTTTCTAGCCTTAGCAGCAGAAGGGATTAAAGTGACGAAGATCCTAAGCGGGGAAATCCTTGTTCCTTAGTTTGCAACAAGCGCATTGCACGGTGAGCTCTCAGCACTCCTTACACGCAGCCCTTTGTCTCCACTGAGCACTAAACCCTTGCACACGCAATCGGGCCGACGTCTGAACGCAAAACCGCCTGTAGGTAGGGCTGCACTGGGAATCTCATCTAAAAGCAAGACTCGCTGCCCTGGGAATTCCTGCGGGGAGGAGTTATTATTAAGCGCCTCTGCAGTTACACGAGTCTTGCTCCCGAGTAGCCTTGCATGACCCAACCGCGATCCTGACACTAATCCACGTGCAGGGCTTGTTTTTCCAGGGTGGAGATTTTTTTCCCCCATGTGATTTCCACCCCCAACATCCGGCCATTTAATTTCTTCTTCTTCTTCTTCTTCCGGGTTCGTAGAATCCCCAAATTTTGGGGTCATTTAGAGACTCCCAAGTCTTGGCGATGGAAAGTGTGACACTTCCGTAAAGGCTTTACCTTCTTTCCAGGTATTTTGGCTTTGACTGTCTATCCTTCGTGGCTCCAGTCTTTGCAGTAACTGTAGATCAATGGAGGTCTCTGCTTCTTGGTATCTTTTTTGTAGCAATTTAAGGGATTGGGTGGGTGGAGGCATTTCTCCCCCTCCCTCCCTCCTCTTTTCCTCCCTTTTCTGCTCCATCTTGGACCACTAATTGTCTGTGAAAGAAGGTCGAGACCGCCTCCAGTCCTTTGTGTGTATGAACTGAGAAGTTCCCATTGCCACCCAGCAGAGTCCAGTCCAGACTATATATTTTTTGAATCGTTGGGTGATTAGTTTTTTTAGTTCATCATCCTATTTTTATTTTCCGTACTATTTGTCACCAGCAGCACCTTTAAAAAAAATAAGTCTGTCCATTGGGGATTTCTCAAAAGGTTGCTGTTTTTTAAAACTTTGAAATGTGAACTTCACACCCTTCATAAATCAGCCTCGCACAGTAAGTGAGGGCTATGCGCTCAGCATTTCTGATCTGGAGAGGACAAGATTAGCTATTTGATGAAAGAGAGAAAATCGCCAAAACCATAGTGTTTGCTTTTATATGCTTGCTTGTGACCATAATTTCCAGCTTCACCATTTATTTTATTTTATTTCATTTAATAAAATTGGTTTGTTATTTTCTTTTTGACATACCCCACAAGGGAAAGACAACCAAGATTTCTCCTGTCTCAAATATACAGTAAAGGTAAAGGTTTCCCTTGCTCGAAAGCCAGTTGTATCCGACTCTAGGGGTCAGTGCTCATCTCTGTTTCTAAGCCGAAGAGCCAGCGCTGTCTGCTTCTGCAGACGTTTCCATGGTCATGTGGCAGGCATGACTAGACACCGGAGCGCATGGAACGCTGTTACCTTCCCACCGAAGTGGTCCCTATTTATCTACTTGCAATTTCTTGCTTTCGAATCCATTTAATTTACAAAAAGGTAATTAGGAGCAAATAGGCCAATTCTTAGCCTGGATTTGTTGTTCAGTCGCCAGTCGATTCCGACCCTTTGCCAATTGGGCGGCAATATAAATTTGAAATAATAATAATAATAATAATAATAATAATAATAATAATAATAATAATAATAATAATAATAATAATAATCATCATCATCATCATCATCATCATCATCATCATCAAACAAAGGGAGCCTTAAGGTAAATACAAGATAAACATTAGCCATGTGCTTTTCAAACGAATATAAGTTTCTGCAACGCATCACATCTCTATCTTTTGACATGTTTGTTAGATTGTTATGTAGATTGTTTTATTTAGAAGCATCTTATTTTTATTTAGGAGGATTTTATGAGTAAGTTAGAAAACATATATGCGGTATATTGAATTAGGTATTATTTTATGGTATCATTTTATGTTTTTGTCCTGTTGTTTCAAATGGAGGGGCAGATGGCACAGGGGAAAACAGGAACTCTTTGAAGCCCAGCTTAGAGGAATTCACAGAGGCCTGGTGATGCTTTCACAGCCATAAACATGCTATCCTCTTTCCTGTATCCAGCAATGGATGGGGAAGATTGCTGCCACTCCTTGCCCCATCCTTTCCTCACAGCTGGAGAGTACCAATAAGCCCTTAAAGGCTATTGGTCAGTAACTTTAAAATAGCAAATAGAATTCAGTTAGTTGTAGTCTAAGTTAGAACTGACCTATAGAAGAACCAAATTTAGATACCCAATAAAATTTGTGCCATTTCAATCCCTTAATTTGCATCTTGCCCTCTCTGACCTCTGAATGACCAAATGGGGTGATATGACCAAATGCTCAGGATGTTTTGTAACTTTCATCTACCTTAGATTTATGATGTATAGCATTAGATACTCATGTGTAACTCTGTATTCCTGCATGAATGAAATGCCTAGAAAGAGAAAGCCCCATCCTCTTTATGACACTTTAAAGTTCGCCAGTTGGGGCCAGACTAGCAATTTCCATCTATTGCTGGTAGGACATTTGTATTGGGATAGGATAGGCTTATTTTAGATTGAGGAGTGCATGCTTTAATCTGAAAATAAAGACTTTTTCTATTTCACCACATCTTAAGCCTCTTTTTCTTCCTGAGTCCTCTGTTCAAATCTCTACCAGTGGAGCCGATATTAAGAGCTAATTTGCTCCCTCCATCTCTCAGCTGTGCTAGGTCTGCTGTAAATTTGGCAGACTGTCTTTTTGGTGTCCAGAGAAAGAAGAGGGGTCATTTTTAAGCTAACATGCTGAAAGCAAATAATAATATTTTTTTAAATGTTAGATTTTTTTTAAAAAAAAAATAATCAAGATGCCCCATGCAACGTTGTACATGACTATATATAGGAACATATATCAAATGGTTTTAATCAAAAATATAAACAAGATCAAAACTGAATCACGACAACCAGACTCGGGCCCAGAGTGGGTCTCAGTGGCAGGGGGAAAGGGACAGTTGTGTATTCCTTCATGTCTAGGAATCTGAGGTGTATGATAGAGTGGATTTCAGGACTAAGTGAGAAAGGCTTTAGAAAAGGAGTAGACAACATTTAGTAACTCGGGCTGCATTTGGCCCAAGGCCCAATCTCATGCTCTTCAAGATCAGGGTTTCTCAACCTTCAGCCCCCAGATGCTCATGGACTTCAATTCCCAGAAGCCCAAGTTAGCACCCCTGCTGATCATCATACCTTACCTTACCTCTAGAAGTATCTCTGAGGAACCCCACTGAAGCTGCAGAAAGTGAAAGCATTTTCTTGTTTTTCTCCCCTTGCAGGGACTCTTTGCCATGATGCCCAGGCGGGGTCAGGGGAGACGAGCCCAGCCAGCCTCCTTTGGTCACCGGAGGGCTGTTGACTTTCACCTCCAAGAGCCTCATTTCCAGGCCCTGGCAGGAGATGAAGTTGCTAAGGGGCCCTTGCCCATGATGGACTCACCTTTAGCTTCATCGCAGCACATGATGAAAGAGGAGGAACCTGGCCACTCTACGGGTCACAATCTGTTCTCCTACCTGAAGGAGAAGGAGGAAGACGCAGCAGAGGTGGGAGGCTACTCCTCGACTCCTACAGCTTCTAGCCAGGTGTCCATGAAACTGACCTGCCCTTCCGAAGTCCAAGAAATGTTATCATATTTAAAGAAGGAAGAAGAAGAAGAGGAAGAAGAAGAAGTTACAGAGATCATATCTTTGTCTCCTACAACCATTCTTCCACTGCCGGCTTCCCAGCATCCTCCTCCAGCTTATGCGCCCTCCGGAGCCATGGGCAGAACTGTTCACCCCGGGGGAATGGAGATGTTACATTTCTTTGCCCCTCTGACTCGCCTCCCTGGGTCTGCCTCCCATGTCAAGCGGGGCCGTGATCGGGAAGCACCGGCGGACTCCGCCCCACCACCTATCACCAAGAAGACCACCTCTGCCGTCTGGGATTACTTCACCCTGGATCCGAGGGAGCCCTGCGTGGCCGTCTGCAGCACTTGTCAGAAGCGAGTAAGGAGGGGGAAGGATGGAGGCACCCGTCCGGGCACAACGGCCCTTCACAAGCACTTGAAGGTCCACCATGGTCTCCATTTACCTGGTGTGGCGGTGGTTCCACCTTCGCCTTTGATGCCCCTGAAGGAAAGACCACATGTTGCGCCTGTGATGGTCACGGAGCCACCTGCTCTGACCTTTCAGCTGAATCGCCAGGACAGGAGCCAGCCTTACTACCCTCCCACCCACCCCATGGCACTGCAGTTGGCTTCAGATACAGCCTGGATGTTGGCGGTGGACATGCAGCCCCTCTCGTACGTGGACAATGAAGGGTTTCGGAGGCTGATGGCCACTGCTCAGCCACGCTGGAAGGTCCCCAGCCGCAACTTCTTTGCCACCAAGGCGGTCCCCGAGTTGGCCAAGGTGGTGTCCAGAGCCGTGCGGCAAGTCGTGGCTTGCAGCGTGGGCCGCATCGTCCACATCGCCATCGACACCTGGGCCAGCAGATGGGCAGCTACATACATGTCCATCACGGGTCACTGGGTGGCTGAATTTTCTGGGGCCCTCTGCCATAAACACGCCACCCTCTCGGTTTGTGCCTTCGAGGGGTCCTGCACCCCGGACAGCATCTCCCACAAGTTGAGGGAAGTCCTCCAAGACTGGTTGTATGATCTGAAGACTGGGTGTGTGGTCTCCCATGGTGGGGGCAGCACAGCCAACGCGGTGCATGAGCTGAGGCTGAAGCATGTTCCTTGCCTGGCCCATGCACTGAAGCGGGTGGCCAAGGCCTTCCTAGCCATGGACACCCACGTCCGACGCCTCCTGAGAACCTCCCGGCAGATCTGTGGCCATTACAATCGCTCGGCTGCCATCCGCCGTCGTCTCTTGGAAGTCCAGGCCAACTTGGGTCTCCATCAGTCCACAGGGCAAGAGGCCCGCACGAGGTCCATCTCCACCTTAAACATGCTGGAGCGCCTCTACCGGCAACGCCAAGCTCTGGGGGTGATGCTGGATGATGAGGTTGGCACTCAGATGCGCTTGGCTCCGGCCGACTGGAAGGTGGTGAAGTGCTTAACAGAGATCCTCAAGCCCTTTGAAGATGCCACCATGCTGGTGACCCGGCCGGATGCCACCCTCTGCCAGGCTCTTCCTCTCTTATGGTTTCTGGAAGAGCAACTCAGGGCATTGCGGACAAGGTACTACCAGGAGAACAACAACACAGCAGCTCGCCTCACCACGCAAGCTCTGGATACCTTGGAGGTTGATGCCGAGTTGAGGGAGATGAAGAACAGCATGGTGTACCGTGTCGCAGCTTTCCTTGACCCCCGTTTCAGAGACATCACCACCATGAAGTTGGGAGGTACAGTCATGAATGATGCAGCTATGTTGAAGGAACATATCCTTGACTTAGCCAGAAGATCCTACATTCCTCCTGGACCAGAGGCAGAGTTTTCCCCGGCCAAATGTTCAACCCCGCAACAGTCCAGTAGTTCCAGCAACCCCACTGGCTCAGTCGCATGGCAGTTCACTATGAAACGCTGGCGGGCAATTACCAAAAGCGACCCCACCACAGGTCTGGCAACGGAAGGAGGAGCTGCCGCTGCCTTGCGGGAATTGGAGGAATATCTCCATGACAACGTGGACCATATTGGGGAGAATGCCGACCCAATGTTGTATTGGCAAGGGAAGATGGGGGTTTGGCCTGCTCTCTTCAAAGTAGCTGTGTTCCATTTTGGGTGTCCACCAACCTCTGCGTCCTCCGAGGACCTCTCCATCGTAACTAGTTCATTGGTAGCAGGAGACCAATCAAAGAACCTCTCTCCTGCCAACGTGAAAATGTTTGCATTTATCCGGAAGAATCGGCATCTCATTCCTCAAGACTGGAGAATCTCCCTTGGTGACTTGTCCTCTTCCCAAAGTGTGATGGGGCCAAGGGAGGACTTGGACACAGAAGAAGAAGAAGATCTCTTGAGGGTTGATGAGGAACCAGAAGATGAGCCGGAGCCATAACCATCTGTCGAACTTCCAATAGATGGGGGACAGCTGACTTGTACATAAGGGCTGAAATGATCTTGCACAGGGTTTCTTAACCTTGGGCCCCAGATGTTCTTGGACTTCATTTACCAGAAGCCTCAATCAGCATCTGTACTGACTTGGGCTTCTGGTAGTTGAAGTCCAAGAACATCTGGAGCCCCAAGTTTGAGAAACCGTGATCTAGCAAATCATTTCAGCTAGAGTAGACCTAAGGGATTTTTGGGATTTATATACCCATAGGCTCACCATTTTGTTACTGATTCTATAGGTCAGGGGTTTCCAAACTTTTCAAGCCATGGGCTGGGTCACTCTCTCTCAGTCAGCTTTGAAGGCCGGGACAATGAGGACAACCATTTTGTCCCAATAGGGGTGGCCATTTTGTTTCTCAAATGCCCTTGTAGGAATGGGGGCCACATGAAATGGCACCATGGGCCAGATCTGGCCTATAGGCCTCAGGTTGGGAACCCCTGCCATAAGTCTTCTCTAGCTGGAAATAGAAAACTGGATTTAGACAGCATCTTTTTTTTGTGCACGTGTAAAGTAAGGCTCTAGTAATCTTGTCTAGATTGGCCTGAAATTCTCTCCACTTTCTTAGTGACATTGTTTGTGAAAGCGGAGAGGCACATACAGATTTTTGGTGGTGGACCTGCAGAATTCTTATATCTGTTGAGGAAGAAGGAATATACAGTATGTCATAGCTGAGGTTTCTCTCTCTCTCCTCTTTGCCTTGCTACCCGGGAAAGTCACACTACTGCTCATTCCTCAGGCCTGGTCCTTGTGTTAAAGAAGTCACACCACATGGGACCTACCTTTCCAGGCACATTCTGAGCTTACCTTCAGAAGGATATGAAGGGCCATCATTGTGATCCTTCTCCCAAAATTAGAGGGGTATTATTTTTTTAACATGGTGCCTTTCAATAGAGGCATTCTGGAGTGAAATTATCTAGGTCTGGAATAGAAATACAGTAGCTACTATCCCATGGTTTCAGAACTATAAAGGGGGGGGGGGGCTCAAACGTCACTACAGGCAAAATTACATAACAGATATCTTGGAACGTGTGCACCATGAGTGGTAGAGAAAACTTCCTGTGTGTGCATGTGTGTAGAAAGAGGTGGCCAAAACCTAGAAAATATTTTGTAAGAGTTTGGGATGATTATTTTGTACATAAGCATACATTTAGCTACAATTTCCCATTTTCTTTATTTATGGCCTCTTTTGGGACACCCTGTAGAACAGGGTTTCTCAACTGAGGGCCCAGAGGCCAGATGTGACCCGTGACACCATTTCATGTGGTCCACCACCACCTCCACCACACCTGGAAGTGCCATGTGTGACAGGCAGGACAAAATGGCCATCCGGCCCCTGAAGCTGTCTGAGGGAGCGTGGCCTGGTCCTCGGTTTGAAAAAGTTGAGAACCCCTGCTGTAGATTGTATTTGTAATGGTGAACCTTCAGGTGCCAGTTTTGGTTTTCCAGGACATTTACATTATTTTCCCCAGAACACACTTTATTCATCATTTTGCATGACACTTAACTTTTCTTTGTGTGTTTTGAAGTTGAGCAAATTGTTCCTGACAAAAATATTGGGCTGGGCAGCTCATCTGAAAAGAGGAATACAGCATGGCATTCGATGAGTGGTTCTCAATCTTTGGTCTTCAGATGTTTGGGGATTTCTATAATTCACTGTCCACTGCCTGGATAGCAAATGCTCAGAGATTCTGGGTGTCGAAACCCAAAATATCTGAAGTACTGACAACCATTCGCCTAACTGCCCCCTCCTTTCTAACTTAACATTGATGTTAGACTTGTTTATTTTGTTTTCTGATATTGATGTTCCAATTATCCAAGATGACTACAAGATACCTGAGAGGAAGCCAGTCTACCTGAAGCTGTGCTAAACCTAATACCTCCTTGCACCTTGCTGAAGAAGTGGATGTGATCCATGAAAGCTCACAATAAAATATAGCAATTAGACTTTAAAGTGGCACAATGTTCTTTTACTGTATTTTTGTTTTGTTTCTTGTCTGATATGCCCACCACCAACAATTAGAGATGTTGGAAATTATTTAGGATTACTCTTGTCCTGGCCTAACTTTATTCTACTGCAGCAAGTGTCTCTCTGGACTGGAAGTCTGAATCTAGTGTTAACGCAGTTTCTCTTGTGCTCTCTTTTATTTCCTCATGCTTTTGTTCATCTGCTTGCAAATTTGTAGCTGGCAGATTGTTCTGTCTGCACGTCTTTGAGATCAGCCGCAAAAGAGGCTTGTAGTTAATCCTAGCTACCTCATACTGGTAGCTTTGAGCTGGGATTGCTCCAGGGTTTTGTACAGCAGCCATGACCAATCCTGTCACCCTTAATCCAAATTCAGGCTATCAGATTCGAATAGTGAGTCAACAGAGGGGGGAAATGAAAGAAATCTGATTCCAGCAAACAAGGCATGATCGTGGGCCGATCATGTAGTTCAGGGAGCCGGTCACTAAGGCCCAGGGGCTGGGTGTGGCCCCCGACACCAATTCATCCAGCCTGCGAAGCCCTCGTCACTCCTGGAAGCGGAAGTAAAACGCTCCCATACAGACATGTTTTACTTCCACTTACAGGAGCGATGAGGGCTTTGTGGGCCGGATGAATTGGCGTCGGAGGCCGCACCCGGCCCCCAGGGCTTAGTTTGGGCACCACTATCTTAAAAAGTTTTGAACCCCTGTTCTAGACTTCCATTGTTTACCTCTGGTTACCACCAATGGTAGAAATGCCACTTGTTGAGAACCTCTACAAAAGAGGTTCTTATATAATAAAATCTGCTGATATTTAATGTGCCACAGAACTTCTATTTGTGTGTGCAGATGCAGATTAAAACAACTATGCTACACCAGTGTTTGGTAGAATAGGCTTTTCAGTCATTTGTGCAGCAGACAAATCTATATGGAGTCAATTTGATTCTCACATCAGAATAAAAGAAAGGTCTTAAATGCAGGGTATAGCAAAAAAACAACAACAACCCCATGTTATTGTCATCACTACAAATTCAGTCAGACCTGCTTCACAAATGAAACGTGAGACTGTATGACAGATCTTTCTAAGTACTGTATATCACGCTGAAGAAAGGCTTTGCTACCACAGGAAAAAATCACAAAACCAAGGGAAATGCAGCCTACAGATGAAAGAAATAAACAAGTAAATGCTGCAAGCAATTTTTGTGGTAGAGCTTTCCGTTAACTGTTCAAGACAGCCAAAAGTAACTAACTAGGATGCAACAGCCATGTCTGTGTTTTCTGTCAGAAAATGATTTCATTTTTCTTTCGTATTAAATTAGCAAATACTGAATCAACGCATGGGACTATAGCTACGATGCTCTGGTCATTTACCTGGCAGAAAACCCATTGTTCTAAATGTAGGTAGGCTAAAATGCCAGGTAGAAATCTTAATACAAACCTTAGTTCAACTGCAATGTTAGGATAAAATGTGCTATTACCAGTTTCTAGTTTATACCCCTGTAATTTTCCAACTGGAATGATGGACTTTAGTATTATTTTAACAACTACGTTTTTAGGGTTTAATATAAATTACATTTTGTCCTGCACATTACGTGTCCACGAGGAAACATCAACGAAGTAACAGACAGAGAGGCAAAAATAAAAGTTAGCAGAGGATGGTTTCGATCCATCGACCTCTGGGTTATGGGCCCAGCACGCTTCCGCTGCGCCACTCTGCTTCACGGGAAATTCCTTCCTCCAATTCGGCATTAAAAGATGACGTCTTGTATTGCTCCACCAATCAATGCGCCTCCTTCTGTAAAACAAGTCTTACCGAGCAATTTCCTGTTGGGATAGTAAAGGCAAAAGGTCGCCATTGCTCGAAAGTCGGTCGTAACCGACTCTAGGGTTGTGTTCATGTTTCTTAGCCGAAGACGTTTCCGTGGTCATGTGGCAGGCATGCCTAGACACCGGAGCGCACGGAACGTTATTTACCTTTCCCACCGAAGTGATCCCTATTTATCTACTTGCAATGTCTTGCTTTCGAACGGCTAGGTTGGCAGGAGCTGGGACAGAGGCGGGAGCTCACTCCGTCCTGCAGTATTCAGGTCTTGAATTGACCTGACGCGGGCTTTTAAAGAGAACAAGAACAGTTTTATCCAATTCAGTTAAAACGGAAGATCAAGAACGACTAAAAATCCCTCCAGAAGCTAACATGTAATATAAATTTAAATTGTTTAACCACCCTGAACAGCCGCACTTTGACCAAGACATACTGTGTTGTAGAATATTTAAAATACAATTAGTTCAAATTTACATTGCAGATGCAAATAAAACCTTCCTTAAACTTTATGCTGCAGATAAATTAATTTGGGTGATCTCAGAAATGCTCTTCTTCCTAATTACTTAGCAATTAAGACTCAAGGGCAGACCACGGAAATAAGTGGGAGCTCTTTTTCGGATGCTGTGGGTGGCCCTTAAAAGGGCCTTTTGTTTTCGAGACTTGGATCCCCGCGTGGCCTTTAGCCGCCGAACCCGTACAGAGTGCGGCCCTGGCGCTTCAGCGCGTACACGACGTCCATGGCGGTGACGGTCTTCCTCTTCGCGTGCTCGGTGTAGGTAACGGCGTCGCGAATGACGTTTTCCAGGAACACTTTGAGGACGCCGCGGGTCTCCTCATAGATGAGGCCCGAGATGCGCTTCACTCCCCCGCGGCGAGCCAAGCGGCGGATGGCAGGCTTGGTGATGCCTTGGATGTTGTCGCGCAACACCTTGCGGTGCCTCTTGGCGCCTCCTTTCCCGAGCCCCTTCCCGCCTTTGCCGCGGCCTGACATCCTCCCAGCACGTAAGCAAACCCCGAATGCAGGCTACAGCGCCGACGCTGCCTATTTATATAGAGAAATGTCGGACCAGAGGGAAAACTTGCAACGGTTCCCGCCTGGTCTTTGCGGGCGCCCTCTGACGGGCTGATGGACGAACCACACCATGGCTCACCCGCGTGACTCTTTCCCGCGCAGGCAGCCAAGTAAAGCCACAAACATTTTAAACAAATTTTATTTTATTTATTTAGATTTATGTAGGATGCAGGAGTGAGACGATACTCTTCTAGGTCACTTTAAAAATTCCAAACTTTGCAAGTTTTCGAAACTCGTAGTTACTTCTTCAGGCTATATCATGGTATGGGTTATGTCGTTCCAGCCAGGCTTTAGTCTTAGATGTTGAATGGGACTTTAATTTGGACTAATTTGACGTCTAGTGGGTAAATTTGTTGACCAGTTCAAGAGGTCTGAGTTTGAGCTGCACTGCCCCCCCCCCCTCACGCCGGCCACATGGAAAGCTACAGCCTTAGAGAGGGCTATTTTTTGGGGGAGGGGATATACAAACTCCTTACTTCCTGCCTTTAGATTTTAAAAGGATGTAGCTGTTGTCTGTTTTCCCATTCAACATCTAAGACTAAAGCCTGGCTGGAACTACATAGCCCATGACATGGTATAACCTGAAAAAGTAAGTATGAGTTACGAAAGCTTGCAAAGTTTGGGATTTTTAAAGTGACCTAGAAGAGGTATCGTCTCACTCCTGCATTTGTCTCAATGTATGGATGTGTCACATGGCTGGATTTTGTTTACACAAACATTTTAACCCCCTCAAAGGCTGGTCTTTGATCCTTTGCAGCAGTGTTACCAGTAAAGGTCAAAGTCACCCTTGCTCTAAAGCAGGGGTGCCCAAACTTTCCAGGGCGCGGGCCGGTCACGAGGTTCAGGGTCCCGGTTATTATTATTATGGCCCGGATCCAGCCCCCAATGCCAATTCATCTGGCCCACAAAGCCCTCGTCGCTCCCGGAAACAGAAGTTTTACTTCCACTTACAGGAGTGACGAGGGCTTCATGGGCCATATGAATTGGCATCGGGGCACCAATCTGGCCCCCGGGCCATAGTTTGGGCACCCCTGCTCTAAAGCCAGTGGTATCCAACTCTAGGGTTAAGTGGTCATCTCTGCTTCATAGCCAAAGAGCCAGCACTGTCTGCTTCTGCAGATGTTTCTGTGATCATGTGGCAGGCATGACTAGACACCGTAGTGCATGGAACGCTGTTTACCTTCTCACTGAAGTGGCCCCTATTTATCTACTTGCAATTTCTTGCTTTTGAACTGTTATATTGACAGGAGAGTTACCAGTAGGAGCTGGTATCTGATTCAAACAATTAAAATCTTCCTTTCTCCCTTAAGGAGCTTCAGGGAAGGTTTACTTTTGGTCAACACCACCTCCACCAAAATTTATCCACCAAAATTCCATCAAGAAAATGCTGCTCAGAAAGTGGGTCAAAGTAAAATCCTTGGTAACACACCTGTTATTTGATCATCAACCACCAAAGCAGAGACTGAAATCAAGGCATAGTTTCCTCAAAACTTCTGTCCCCCCTGGCCAACAACCAGTCCCCACAAACTACCTTACTACTATAAAAGGTGAGCAAGGAGCTACCAAATAACTGGGCAGAACCACATGACTCTCTACCTCCTGGCCAAGAACAACCATGGCCTGTGTGGAAAGCTTTAAACAGACTGTGTGCTGGGGTAGGAAGATCAAGGGCAAATATGAGAAAGTGGGGTTTCCCAGTGTAGATGGTAGCCTGTGTGAATGTGGCGAAGAACAAATAATCTCCCATATGATACAATGCACACAATCCCCCTCAGCATGCACTGAGGACCTTATGTTGGCAAGAGGAAATGCTATTGATGTGGCCTGATATTGGGTGGATGTCATCTAGCCCTTTTAAATATATTTTGTTTTGGATGTGTTAATTTTAGCATTGTATGTTGTTATACTGTATCCTGGTGGTGTATCTGGCATGAATAAAGAAAGAACATGGCCTGAATATACCTCTTTTCAGAGCTGATTGCCCTGGGATCATTAAAGGGAAATCTGAGAATTGCTAGACTTCTTTGAGGCCCTTTAGAGAATTCAGGCTTGAAATCTGCAAGCCTTTTACTTCTCAGGGTTCCAAAAACTGATAGCATGTCTGAGAAATGAGGTAGGATTGGTTACCAGCTTCTCCAAAGCAGACAATGATTCACAAAACAGGATGTAAGTTTTAGTATTTTATTGAGAAAGAAAAGACATACCAAATTACAGCAAAAGCAGTTAGGAATATTGCATGGGAACAAAGGAGACTGAATAAGAAAGCAATCTTTCTAGCCTAAGCAACTCATTCATTCCCAATCTCCAAAATTAATAGAATATACGCAAGTGTTATATGACTGCATTTCTCCACAACAGAAGCCCTTTTTACTAAATAGTACAAGCTGCATCTGATCACTTATAGAATGGAGTGGGTTTCAAAACAAAAACAGTTTGTTATCTAAATTTGACTACACACAAGAATATAAAAATTGGCCTTCCCTATGGACTCACTGAGATGGAGAAAGAATTACTGCAAGTTAACTCTACTGCCTAGATTTTGATGCTTAATAGTTGGTGCTGTCAGTTGGTGAAACTCTAGTCTGACCAGGGCTCAAGGTTGACTCAGCCTTAATTCCTAGATCAGTAAAATAAGTACCCAGCATGCTAGGGGCAAAATGCTAATTAACTTGTGAACTGCCTAGAGAGTGCACTAAGTGGTATGGGGCACTATAGAAGTATGGTTGCTTTTCTTTTCTAACAAAACAATTATTTCAGTCTAACAAACCCTGAAGCCAATTGAAGGATCTTTAATTTTTCTCATGGTGGCTTTTAATTCTAATTCCTCTAGATAGGTGGGGCCCTCTGGGCTGGACAGAAAAGCAGTAAGACCCAAGGATTAGTTCAGGTGTTGTGAACCCATCAAGTCGACAGCAAATTCAGAAGCAACCTAGAGACTGAACTGAAGTTATTGGGAGTATCAGACTACATATAAGAAACATAAGGTGGAACAGAAACAATTTCTAGTTACACAAACATTTCTACTTGGGATGAAATACAACTTCTAAAGTTTTGTTGTTGTTCAGTCACACAGTCGATTCCGACCCTCTGTGACCCCATGGACCGCTGTCTGCCAGGCACTCCTGTCCTCCACCATCCCCCTCAACTCGCCCAGCTCTGTGCCCATTGCCTCTACAATACCATCTAGCCATCTCATCTTGGGCCGCCCCCTTCTTTTGCCCTCGACCTTCTACTTCTAAAGTAGTACAAGAAAAATAGGATAGACCTTTAATATGCAAAATAAATGGTCTAAATGCACACAATTCCAAATGGTAAACACAGAACCTAGTAGTAAAGACCCTAGGTTTTTCTAAATATTATTTTTTGGGGGGGAGGATTGCTTCACACTCATCACATTAGGTTTTCAGAATGTAGCAATTCAAGCTAAATTGGACTTGCTTCCCTAAACTAAAAACATTTTAGCCAAAATTAGACCAAGAGGCTACAATGCTTTTGTTTGGATGCCGGCTGCCCTGCAACTCCAGTTACACAGAACAGCTGCCTAAAATATAAACAGGAACTGGGGTGAATTTCTGCTCTTTTGCCGAGAAAGTGGGTGGCTCTTAAAAGAGCCTTTGGGTTCAAGAGTGAGTTCCTCCAGGCTTACTTGGAGCTGGTGTACTTGGTGACGGCCTTGGTGCCCTCCGAGACAGCATGCTTGGCCAACTCGCCCGGCAGCAGAAGGCGCACGGCAGTCTGGATCTCCCGGGAGGTGATGGTGGAGCGCTTGTTGTAATGGGCCAGGCGGGAAGCCTCGGCGGCGATGCGCTCGAAGATGTCGTTGACGAAGGAGTTCATGATGCTCATGGCCTTGGAGGAGATGCCCGTGTCCGGGTGGACCTGCTTCAGCACCTTGTAGACATAGATGGAGTAGCTCTCCTTGCGACTCTTCTTGCGCTTCTTGTCGCCTTTCTTCTGGGTCTTGGTAATGGCCTTCTTGGAGCCCTTCTTGGGGACCGGCGCCGACTTCGCAGGCTCAGGCATCCTGACTGCACAACAAGCGGCTTGCGAAACGCTCCGCTTCGAAACCAGCCTCTCTCGGCTCCTACTCGGCCCTTTATCTATTTATGCAGTTCGATATGCAAATGAGCACTGGCCGCTGCTGCTTCCTGATTGGCTCCTTCGCTCGGGCAGCCAGGACAATGGAAGGCCTCCTCGGACAGCCTTCCATTCATCACAGTGGATGACGTCACGCCCTTAGGTTTTCATTGGACGCGAGGAGAATCTGCAGTTCCATTGGTCACCCGCGGGTCCCCATTCATGCTTCAGCCAATGAAAAGGGAAGGGCTGGTTCTCAGGGAGGACATAAAAGGCTCGGAACCCCCATTCAGAACCCAAAGCCTCTGATCTCCAGTTTTTCTTTGTTACAAGGTGCGAATTGCTTGCGAGGAGCATGTCTGGACGCGGGAAGCAGGGAGGCAAAGCGCGGGCCAAGGCCAAGACGCGCTCCTCCCGGGCCGGGCTGCAGTTCCCGGTGGGCCGCGTCCACCGCCTGCTGCGCAAGGGCAACTACGCCGAGCGGGTGGGCGCCGGGGCTCCCGTCTACCTGGCCGCCGTCCTGGAGTACCTGACGGCGGAGATCCTGGAGCTGGCCGGCAACGCCGCCCGGGACAACAAGAAGACGCGCATCATCCCGCGCCACTTGCAGCTGGCCATCCGCAACGACGAGGAGCTCAACAAGCTGCTGGGCAGGGTCACCATCGCCCAGGGCGGCGTCTTGCCCAACATCCAGGCCGTCCTGCTGCCCAAGAAGACCGAGAGCCACAAGGCCAAGGCGAAGTAGTAGACCCCTTTCTCCTCTCGGCACCAGGAAGCAACATTTTCTCTCTCAAAAACCCAAAGGCTCTTTTAAGAGCCACCCACAGCACCGGGAAAGAGCTGGTTTGACTAGCATTTATTTTTACTGCGCAACTTGAATGTCTACTAGGGCAACAGAAGTTTCCTTCCCGAAGCGCAAGTACAGAGTCTTGAAACTTGGGAGGCTTTTTGTAATCGCTTTTTTTGGAACTTAAAAATAGTCGCAAGAGAGGGAAAGGAGGGTTTTAACTCTTGGCGGCATAATGCGTGAAGTTTAATGTAGGCATTTCTTGGGTTTCCATGTAGATTTTTGGAAATTGTAATCTTGCTCTGGGTTCAAAAAGAGGCTTGACTCCTGGGTAAGTTTAGATTTGTTAGTTTGTCCCTTACCTACGGGTTTGAGGCTGAGGATGGGTTGTGTGTGTAGTGGCCCTGTGTGGAGATGGTGAACTTAGAAAAAAGGCTCTGGTTCAAATTGTTTAGATCTTGATAGAGCATTAGTGTAGCAACCCCTTATCGTAAAGCTGTAACGATTAATGCAACAATAAAACACCCGTTCCAACTATTAATGGCGGGAGAATGTCTGGAAACAAAGAAGGCGGGCTTTGTTCTCTAACCGAGTCTTATTTAATACTGTATAGCTTTGCAATAGGAATTGCAATTCAAAACATCGTGTGTAGTGTAGGAATAAGCGAAATGCACATTTTGTTGTGCCGAAATAGCTCAGTTGGGAGAGCGTTAGACTGAAGATCTAAAGGTCCCTGGTTCGATCCCGGGTTTCGGCAGTTTTTACTTGGTGTAACTGGGCAATGCTCGATGCGCTCACTAGTTTTTATTTCTACTGCTGGATTTACCAGTCCCCTTGTCCCTCTCTTCCTGTTCTGCTATATCCGAATATTGGCGGTCCTCATGGTGATCAGCAATGAAGACTGTCCTCAGAATATAATGCAGTGGTTTTTCATCTATCTTCCACATCACAGCATGACCCCTGATTCAGTTCCATGAGTCACTTTCTGTTCCTGAGCCTTTTTGGCACACAAAGTCCTCATTGGTATTGATGAAGCTGTTGCCCTCCGTCAAGATGGATTCAAGAAGGGTTTAATCCACTTGGGAACCATCACCCTTCCTGGTGGGCATTGGCATTCAAGCTGCTAGTCCTCAGGGTTGTCAGGTTAGTTAACCGCTGCCTGACACTTGGCATTGAGTCGCTGGCAGCATGGTCTACTCCAGGGGTGCCCAAACTTTTCAGGCCATAGGCCAGTCATGTGGTACGGTAGGCCAGTCATGTTCCTCCTACCAGAAGTGGAAGTAAAATGCGCCTGCACATGCACAACACTGCTGTAAATGAACCTGTGGCTGTCATAAATGTGTTACATTTACAGCAGCGTTTGGTACATGGGCGTGTTTTACTTCTGCTTCTGGGAGAGGCCCACAGGGCCATAGTTTGGTCACTCCTGGTCTACTCTTATTAGCATGGCAGGATAAACTGGTCAGACAGGTTATCCTCCACACACGCACACCTACTGTATCTACAAATGTCACTGTAGAAACAAGGTTTTCACAAAAGGTTGACTTGTAATTGGAAAAACAAGAAAGGGGTTTGCAGAAATTTGCAGGCTGACAAGTTTGGTTTAGCAGTTGCTCTTGTGGACTTGAAGCTTTTTCAGAAGCAGTAGAAGTTATACAAGGAAGACATGAGGCAGAAGATAAACACTTCATGTTTCACTAATGTTCTATTGATTTCTGTTCCAGGGTGGCCTATATGTAAAAAATATACATTTGTAGGTTTATTAATCTCTAATGCCATATGCTAAGTAACTTCCAATAGCTGGAGAAATATTCATTTGTTTTGCAAAGAAATTAGAGAAAGAAGGTCTGGAAAAACTGAATTATATCACAGGGTGATATCAGTATAAAAAACAATGAATTGTTTTGTATATAGGCCAAAATCCTGTTGCTTTGTGTAGTAAATTGTGGTAGAGTAGGCCCATTGGATCAATGAAGATTTAATGAGTCAGTTCCATTGATTCCAATTGGGCTCCTCTGACTGCCTTTAGCATAGTAAGTTGCAGTTAGAATAGGTCCATTTGAATCAACTGAATTTGTGGAGATGACATCAAATCCATTTAAAATACACCTAAACTAGTATGATTTACTTCACTAGGATTCTGGATAGTAAAAATGATATTGCAATGTCTTTTTTAGAATAAACCTTCCTTTTTAAAATGCTAAAATAAATACATCATAATTTTAAACTTGGTGGACTAGAGTTAGATTTAGGTGGGTTTACCTGAACTGATGGAAGACAATTTGTTTCCCCTCTGCATGCTCACTATTATATTGTCACCCTTCCTACTCAGATGAGGATTAAGACTCTCCTAAATGGAATAGGCTAGAGCAATGATGGTGAACCTTTTAGAGACCGAATCCCCAAATTGCAACTCAAAACCACTTATTTATCACAAAGTGCTTACACAGCAACAGGGGAGGAAGGAAACGCTCCCATTAGGCTGCTGGGCAGAGGGGTGGGGTGAACTCTGTGCTGGAGGGAGGGAGGAAGTGCTCCCATTGGGCTGCTGGGAAGAGGGGTGGGGCTAACTGTGCTGGGGGGAGGGAGAAAGCACTCCTGAGGGGCAGGGTAAACTATGTGCTAGGGTGATTGCACAGGTGCCCACAGAGAGGGCTCCAAGTGCCACCTCTGGCACGCATGCCATAGGTTTGCTATCACTAGGCGAGAGAAACAAAGCAGGGTATGTAATATGCTCAAATTTGGCAGACACTACTTTTTCCTTTCAAATGTTTCTGCACCCCCAGAGGCAACAGACCTTGTTTATAAGAGGGTAGCAATGAAGAGGGGAAAATGAAGAAGCCAGTTTCCACCACTTCCCATACATACTGTAGTTCGAAATCTCACAATTTTACTCATGTGTAGAAATAACCAGCTTCTTCTCTGTTTAGGCCAGATGTGAAACTGCCAAATGAAGGCACCTTTTAGTGAGTTCATTCTGCAGTTCCTTTCCTCTCTCCTAGTGTGAGAAAGATTAGCTGTCAAAACAAGGCTGTCATTACCAGGGCATGCCCAAGTGTGACTCAAAAATATCACAATCTTCAAGGAGGCTCTTTCTGTGTACTCCAAGATAACCAGCTGACTGGATAGATCGTTGGTTTCTGCATGTACCTACAAAGTTGAAGGTTGGGAGTTCAATTCCCCATTATGCCTCCTGGTAGGAGAGCCAGCCTATATAGCCCTGGGCAAACTGCACAGTCCCAAGAGCTCCCCCTAGAGGAAAGTAAAAGTAAAGCACTTCTGTGTATTCTCTCCCTAGAAATCCTTGGGAAGGGTTGCTGTAACTCTGAATCAATTCGATGGCACACAGTACGTACATAGAAGTTTGACCAGGTAAAAGTAGAAAAATGTGAGCCATTGTCTTTCCATTGTTAGTCTGGTACTCATTCACTGGTTCTTCACATAAAGAAAAAAAGGGAAGGAGTTTTTTGACAGCCATGGAATGAATCTCTTCATTGTATCTTGAACTGTCATGGATTATGACCTACTCTTCAGATGTAAACCCATCTTTCAAGGATGCAATATTTATGTGTGCCAAAATTTGAATTTGTAATCATAGGAACCAAGTTGATTATAATCTTATTGACATCTTATACACCACACATGATGAGAATGGACTAATTAAGGACTCTCTGAGGCAGGTTTGGGCCATATACAGCTCTTATCACTGAAGACTGGGATAATTTGCAAGGGTTATATTTGCACATCACTGGGTATTCTGTATATGCTTGCACAGACTAGCACTGAAAGAAGATTTTGATTCAGTCTGAGATATTTTGATGGATTATGGTAGAAACTGAAAGCCTCTTGTGTTTCATCCATATAGTGACCAATGGATGTTGGACACAATCCATTGGAATGATGTTTATCTTAAGGATTACAAAAATAAAAGTGCTCTAGCAAAATGATGTTTGTCATATTTTATAGTTTCTATATTTCTTGGTGGTAATTTTGCAGAGGAACGTTATAATGTGTTTTGAAATCTGTGTTTCCCGGTCTACCAGGCATAAAATAGATCTCACAGTCTACTGCCAGCTAGAAGGTAATGGCTATTTCCACACCATGTTATATGGCAATTTTTAATAGTTGAAGGAACTTTTTCTTCTCCTTGCACAGCTAACATGCATGTTGGACTCATGGCTTGTCTTCAAGTCCATCCCAAACACTAGGCAGAACACACTGGCTCACTGGCTGTTTTGGAAGTAGCAGCAAGATGGAAGGATAAGAGTGTGTCAAGAGAGATGCATGTCAGATAACCACAGCCTGTTCTGTACACTTTGTCATAACCTGTCACATTACTGTAGAATTACAAAATTGGAAAGGATTCAAAGGTCATTTAGTCCAACCTGCAGCTGATATACAAAACCCATGACTAGTACGTCCTTGGAAAAATGTCCACCCAGCTTCTGTTTAAGCACCTCAATCAAAGATAAGTCTATTTCTCTTTCATTCCACTGTCAACTGACTCTGTTAGGAAGTTCAACTAGCAAGAGCTCTATGACAAGAACAAACATTCTTGAGGGTTCACAAGAGCAAACCCAAATTAGAAGATGGAGAAAGGTGCTCACTGGGCAAGGTACATCATTAAAAGAGGAGGACCCTGAATTGGCTGAGGGTCAGACTCTCTACATGCAAGACCAATATGCTCAAATGGGGACTGCTGACAGACAACAACACATGGTGTGAATGTAGAGAGACACAGAGTCCGGCTCATTTACCATTCTGTCGATTGCTGCCAGAGGCATACACAGATAAGGACTTGGGTTTGGGCAATGACCAAGCAAAGAAAGTGGCTTCATTTTGGCAGTCCAGAGTTTAACACAAAAGAAGACCAACTTTTTTTTGTTTCTTATCATTTGAATCCACAAGTCTAGAATTGTACTTCTGCTTGCTCCACTTTCCATGTGACAAACCTTCAGAAGTTTGGAGATAGGTGGCTAGTCTAATCATTGAGCAATTGTTTCTTCTCAGGCTAAATATACGCCACTCCTTCACTTATTCCTCATAGGCTAAGTTTCTGGGTCTCTTGCTATCCTTTTCAGCTTCCTCCAGATATGTCTCAACATTTCAATACAATGGAACCTCAGTTAACCAACAGCTCAGCCAACATAAAAATCACATAACAAAAAGAAATCTATAGAAAATAGTGGCTTGGTTTACGGAATTTTTTTCAGAACAGATTAATTGGTGTTCAATGCATTCCTATGGGAACCACATTTCAGTTAAAGTATTTTGGTTTTCAATGGGAAATTGCATTCAATGCATTCCTATAGAAAATTCAGTTAAAGTAATTTTCACTGTAAGAAACGTCCTGGAGAATGCATTAATTACGTTATTTGAGGTTCCACTGTATCTGAAATATTCAGAAAACACAAACTCCAGTTCTTAAGGTAAATTCAGTCAACTGTATAATTAACTATGATATACATGTATGTAATTAGAAGCAGGGAGAGGGAGAGGCATCTAAGGGCTATGTGGCATTCTGTGGCCCTCAATTAGCTTTTTTAACCTTATAAGTTATTTTACCCCATTTTGAGCCTACCTGGGTTTTATAATTTCTCCCATTGTGACTTACTACTTACAGCCACTGTATTGTCATTATCTGTTTTTAAACATGAAATGTCTTCCTTCAAATCTGAGATCTGGGAGAAAGGAGGGATATAAATTAAATAATACCCTTTGTATCTATTATTGGGCAGTCAAGTGATTGAAATATGACTGCTTGAAGCAATTGCTCTCTTGATTGTGCAAGAAGAATATCTTTAGAGCATGAATGTGACATACTGTATAACCAAACAGTATAGCAGGAGCAGTTAATTATTAATTGGTTCTTTTTAAAAAGTTTGTATTTCACCCATTTAGTTTAACTGATGGAGTGGTTTTTCAAGTGTAAACACATGAGCAATATATTTTCTAAAATAGGAAACCATAAACACTCCAATATATACAGATACGTACAAAGGAAGTGAAGGTATTGAAAATATTAATTACTGCTACAGTGCTTTTTATTTTGTTTTGTTTATTTTATTTTGTTTTCTGATATGCCTGTACGCTTAAAGAGCAATCCTGTGGAACGCATTATGCTCTTTAAGCAAGGCACCACTGTACATTTTTTCTGAAAGCAAGTTAGTAATTTTCTTAAGCATTGTTTTAAGATGGATTTTGTTGTTCAGTCGCACAGTTGCTTCCGACCCTCTGCGACCCCATGGACCACTGCCCGCCAGGCACCCCTGTTCTCCACCATCCCCCTCAACTCGCTGAGCTCTGTGCCCATTGTCTCCACAATACCATCTAGCCATCTCATTTTTGGCCGCCCCCTTTTTCTTTTGCCCTCGACCCTTCCAAGCATCAAGGCTTTCTCAAGTGAATCCTCTCTTCTCATTTGATGTCCAAAGTACTTTAGCTTCATCTTTATTATTTCACCTTCTAAGGAGCAGTCAGGGTTAATTTCTTCTAAGATTGACCTATTTGTTCTCCTTGCTGTCCAGGGGACTCTCAAAACTCTCCTCCAACACCACATCTCAAAGGCATCTATTCTTCTGCGCTCAGCTTTCCTAATGGTCCAGCTCTCACAACCATACATTGCCACAGGGAATAC